>JAQPPZ010002606.1:0-1332500 GCA_028583015.1 Wollemia nobilis
AGGTGTGATGCCAAAGATGATAAAGATTTTTTGGGTGCTATGCAGCAAGAGTGAAAGGGCCCTGGTTTCTCACCATTGCAACAAGAAGGGGCACCTGAAAAAGGATTGCTGGTCTCGGGATAGAGATGGAGGAGAAATGTCAGATGTGAATCTAATGAGTGAAATTTTGACACTTTCTGATATGGCTAGTCTTGACATTGACGTTGGAGGACCAGAGAGTTCTCAAGCAATGGGAATTGGGAGACATGTCTAGGAAGATGGACATGGCTTAGGATTTATTGTATGATTTTTAGGATGGAACACATAATATGGTTATAGCTTTGGATCATTGCGACCCCAAGTCCCTAAGTTGGAAGGTAATTCCACACTTGGGGAGTGTGATTTCAAAGCTAGTGGCAAAGCCATATTTTGTGTGTGCATGTTATGGGTCATCCATAGTATGTAGATCTTGCCATGGTGGTGATGTTTGATTCACCATGATACAAAGTAATTCTGAGGATGTTGTTATTATCACTGATTTGTGGTAGAGAGATTGTGTTGCTTGTTGATCATAGGATAAAAGTGCGTGGATGACACTAGTCCGGTGTGATGGTTCAGAGCATGGTTACAACAATCTAGAGGAGTTGACATTCCTTGTTTGGCTTGAAGATATTCTTTGGCGGATGCAGCAACGATAGAGTTGTTGTGGATTAGTCTCCAAGTGGGATATTGTTAGGTTGTGGAGTCCGATCTCGGCTAAATATGGATAAAACAATTTATCTATTCGCTAACTGGACTGTTGATGACCAATCCCGAACTAGAGGTGGAAAAGGAAAAGTTAATTTTAGGATTGACTAAAATTAACCATTTTTCTAATTGTAAACTTTCTAAGTTTGAAGTAGGCCTTAAGTGGGGATTGGGTTAATTATAGGATGCTTGTTTTAGCATGCATGTAACTAGTTTCCTTATTTATGTAATACCTCCGGTAGAGAGGATTGTAAGTTTGAACTAGGCCTTAAGTGGGGATTGGGTTAATTATAGGATGCTTGTTTTAGCATGAATGTAACTGGTTTCCTTATTTATGTAATACCTATGATAGAGAGGATTGTATGTTTGAACTAGGCCTTAAGTGGGGATTGGGTTAATTATAGGATGCTTGTTTTAGCATGCATGTAACTGGGTTTCTCTATTTATGTAATACCTCCGATAGAGAGGATTGTATCTTGTTTATAGGAAGTGCATAGGATTGTGCATTCCTGTAGAGAGATCACGAAGCTTGGTATAGAGCTTGATGCAAGGGTGTTTGCATGTTGAATTACTGTTAGAGTAATTGTGTGGAAATGCTGGTGTTTTGAAAAAGGAATTTGCAACTGGTTGTGTTGCAGGATTACTCCCTTTAGATATTGTATTGGTGTTAATGCAAAATACTGGTGTTTCTTGGTGGATGTAACCCACACTGGGTGTACCACATTATATGCCATGTTTTCTCTTATCTTGCTTGTTTATTATTGCTCTTTTGTATTTTATATTTATGCAGTGAATCCCAATATTGGCAATAGATTTTGCAACATCCTTGGCCATTTGAAGCTGCCTCTTGCACCGCTCAAGATCTTGTTTTTTTGGATGCCCTATTTTTGAGGTTTCCAAAGTTCCTTTTGCATGTCCCTTATCTTCATATCAAGGTCAACAGTGGAAAGTTGTTTTTATGCAAAGCGTCTCTTGAGAGACATAACTTCAATCAACAAATCCTTCATTTCAATCGCATGTTTAAAGTGTTGCACATTTAGCATGCCAATCAAGCCGGTCAGCTTAGATATGATTGTTTCTAAATCCTTTTCTTTCTCCATGGACTCGAGCTACCTAAGTTTAGTTTAGTCTCCTCTATAGGAGCTTTTTTCTTTGCTATTAATTTTGCAAGTTTATCTCTCTTGCGCTTTGCCATGTTCTTCTTCTCCTTTGCCTCCATGTATTGCACTTTCTTCATGTCTTGTTTCAGCCATGGTAACTTTTTTTTTCATAGAATCAATATTTTGTAGTAGTTCTTCTCCTTGGTGAACCCACTCAACATCTGACTCAAGTTTCCAATCAGAACACAATGATCAAATTTGTCAAAAGTTAGTAATAAGATTCGACATCCTAGGTACATTGGTAAGCGATAATGGATCTACCTTTATAGGAGCGATATTTATTGAACACAATAGCCAATCAGAACACAATGATCAAATTTGTCAAAAGTTAGTAATAAGATTCGACATCCTAGGTACATTGGTAAGCGATAATGGATCTACCTTCATAGGAGAGATATTTATTGATTCTACTAGCAAGTATGGCATTTACTTGAAGATATCATCCAATTATCATCTGTAGGGAAATGGATTTGATCGAATCAACCAATAAGAATATTTTGAAAATCATCAAGAGGAATATCAAAGAAAATAAAATGAGTTGGCACCTTTTGCTTGATCAAGCATTATGGATGGATTGAATCATAGTGAAGAAATCAATAAAAGCTTTGCTTTATTTGCTAGTATATGACAAGGAGGCCATTCTCTCGTTGCATATAAAATTGCTAGCTATAAAGCTAATACCTTGGGTAGAAATTCCCAATATGGAAGTAGTAAAGGCACAACTATCATAGTTGTTATGATTAGAAAAGTAGAGGGAAAAGGCTTACAATAATTTCCAAATCCATTCAACCATGGCAAAATAATGGTTTGCTAAAAATATGACATCTAGAGACTATAAAGTCGATGACCTTATTCTCAAATGAGAAGAGGACAAATCAAAACTAGGGAACCATAAAAAATTTAATTCATTTTGGTCTAGACCATATTGGATCACCATGAAATGAGAGCATAACATGTATCAACTACCAGATGAAAGTAGCCAAATTTTTCCAATATTGGTAAATGGCCACCATTTAAAATGCTTCATGTAAGACATCACCAACCATTTGTATCATATGTACATAGAAGAATGTAAAAATAAAATAGGCCATGACAATTTTGAATTGACTAAGTTGATTGGCCAAAACTGGATCTAACCGACTCCAATTTTGTGATGCCACACATTCATTTGTCAAATATTGTGATAGCCAAAAATCTTAATTGACATACAAAGATATTTTATATGATCTAAAATAACATGAAAAGTGAGCTTTGAAAAAAACAACTCAGAGTTCAATTGCCACTATAACTATGCAATGACCAGTATAGCACTTCACAAAATCAACACTTAAACAAAATTTTACCTTGCAAAATTACATAGAGAAGGCAATTTCATTTACATGTTGTTTGGAGATGAAAGCTATGAAACTAGTTCTCAAAGCTTTTAAAAAAACACAAACTAGAAGCATATAAAAGTGTAAGTCCACCAACAATGGTCAATAGCACAAGAGCATCCAACAGTGCACAAAAAGCATAGAAAGAAAATGTGCTCTAAGATCAAATATGCTAAATTTGAGATACTAAAATTACCTTGAGGTTCAACCAAAAACATCTACATGAAGGTGTTGAACAACGAGTACAAGGAGTTACTCCTAGTAACCCAGGTACATTTACATGGCATTCCTTCTTATCTTTGTACATTTAAAGGCTTACACACCCTTGACTAGAACTAGTGCTTACAGTTGCCAAGTTCTATAATCCTCAAATGATAATGGTATAAAATTATAAGGGGTAAATATTGTTTTAGCTCACCCTAGACCTGTTCATGGATGGATTTTCCATAGGGGTTAGGCTTAGGACTTCCCCCAAACCCTTTAATTCTGAAGACTAGAGGAAATTCTATGACCTAAGGTGACATAAAGAAGGGGGTAAGTATTTCAAAAATTGGCTCAATTCATAGTTGCATAATCCTCCAACAAGACTCCAACAAGAAATGTGCTCCCTGAGATCCCAATAAATATTGCAGAGTTTAAGTAACCTAAAGTGTTCTCTATGCTAGCCATAATATTTGGTCTGCCAACTGATAAAGAAGTATATGATTATCAAATATCCATGGCATATGCTATTTCCAACCCTCATTATTATGGCTAGTCTCATTCGAACCAGTCTACTTACCCTCTTTTCTTTGATTAGGTCCATTATCTGTGTGAGAAGATGCATGAGTAGATCACATAGCTCCAAATATATCTATATGGCATATTCTAATACTGTTCACATCTAGCATGGCTATTTTTGTTCAATATTATTCATGATATTTTCTAGATAGGTGTAAAAAGAACAAATGACCAAGGGTAAAACTTGGTGGTAATACATTGGACTACCTTAGGAATTCTAAGCCATATTATTATTTTAACAAAGAATTTTGGACCTTACACTAATAACAATTTATGGAGAAATGCCTTAGTTGTCTCCAAAAGCAAAATCCACATTACAAAGCCCTTAAATGGGAGAAGGAGACTGGTAGTTTCTTATGAAAGAGACAATGATAAGGTTGTATGGTTTCATGGAGAAACCTTTTTTTCTATTGTATTATATCACAGATAGATTTTTTGTTATGGAATATTGTAGGCAGACATATGCCATCAATGTAACATTTGACACTAGGGTTAATAAAAAAGGACACCTATGATTACCCATTCACTTATGAACCAATTATAGTAACTACAAAAAAAGTGCATAAATCTAGATTTTTACTATCAATGGACAAAACATTCTCACAAAAATACGATGAGAAGGTAGAAACATGGAAACCTTAGGATGAACAAGTCAAAGTTGTTGTTGACAACCAAGGTAGAGAAGTGTAGAATGATGAACCCCTAATAGGGGAGGAAGCTAAAGTGGAGCAAATAATCTCCAAGAATGGTCCCACTGCAAATAGCATTTAGACATCAAAAGAAAAGCCAACTACGAACAATATTGTAATTGACCCAGAGAAGCAAGTGGTTGTAACAAGAACTCTCTAGTCAAGATAGCAAGCTACGACCTTTGTTCCAATAGAATTACAATAGCAGATATATCCAAAAGGATCCAAGATCATAGGCAAGATGGGATACACTAGAGGAGGTTTAGGGAAAATAGCCTACGATTCATAAATAATCATACAATTGTAGAAATGCCCTTAGATTTTAGTCTTAGGATCATCCTTCCCTAGCTCTCCTTCTTTAGAAATAAAGAAAAGGAGAAGTCAGAGACACACTTTAGAGTCTCCTATCGGACTAGCACCCAAGTTTGTTTTAGTGCCTATAGAACATCAAAACATTTAGGAGTAAGGAGTGTCGGATAAGGGAACACAAACATCGAACCAACCCATGAATAATAATCAGGGGTTTAACATGAGCATACAATCATATATGCAACAACTACCATGAATAATTTTATTTAACCATGCAACTCCTCTAATAGTAGCTGGAAAAAGAAAAGCTAATCCTATTAGAGAATTGTAAGAAAAGTCTAGTAAGAAACAAACGATCTAGAGGCCACCTCCAACAACTAGGACAACAATGAAGCCAACAATAGAGTAACCTTCAATAATATAAATAGGTATGGTTTCTTTGAACCCTACTACTGCTTCTTCTACTTCTTCGATCCCTATCAATGTTCCCTCCCTTTCTTCACCACCACAAAACTCTACATATGGGTCAACTATCCAAAATAATCCCACATCCAAAATACTCCTAACCACATCCACTCCATCCATACAAACCCCTACAACCACTACCACAACAATTGTTTAAGAACTTTCTTCATATTCCTTTCCCATATTACAATCCATATTTTCCTCTATGCCACCACCTAATCATCCATCTATGACCACCATTAATAAGCTCAAGGATATAAGCCCCAATTCTCAAGAATGGTGGAAGAATAAATCATCTAGGTAGGTAGAGGAGTGTGCTCCTCCTAGAAAAATGACTACAGTTGATCCAACTACTTATCAGTAGATGAGGGTCACAACTATGCCAAGAGTAAATAAGCCAGAAGTTGAGATGACACCTGATGATTACTATGTGAATACACAAATTATAGATATTTTCCAACTATTATTAGATGACTCTTTGCTCAACGCCCACACCCACATCAACACTATCTATTTGTAAGGTGACAGAATGAAAGATAGATGTAGATAATTGGAAAAGGAAGTCAAGGAGTTGGAGAAAATAGATAAAGAAGAGCAAAATGTGAAAAAGGTCTTGTAGAATAAAATAAATAATGGAAAAAGAAGATAATGGAGTTGAGAAAGGATAGTTGGAACAAGGTCCTCCAATATGATCTCAAAGCTTACTAAGTCGTAAGCTACCTAAAATTTACTACACAATCTATAGAGGAAGTAACAACATACTTCAAATAAGATCAAGCCAAAGTAGGAGGCATAATTAAACAAGCTGAAGACTTAATGAGTATAACAAAAAGAAGATTAAGCCTGTTATGAGAGCCATCCCTAGAGATCAATGGTTGAGCTTGACAATAAATTTTGCAGCATCCTTGGCCATTTGAAGCTGCCTCTTGCATCGCTCAAGTTATTGTTCTTTGGATACTCTGATTTTTAGGTTCCCTAAGTTCCTTTTTCATGTCCCTTATCTTCATATCAAGGTCAATAGTGGAAAGTTGTTTTTCTGCAAAGCGTCTCTTGAGAGACACAACTTCAATAAAAAAATCCTTCATTTCAATCGCATGTTTAAAGCTTTAAACCACAGGGGTTGTATCCACCAAACCTATTCCACCTCATTGTTTTATAGCCCAACATGAAATGGACCATCGGATGCTTGGGATTTGTACCCTTATCGTGAGTTTGGTGCACATTCAGAGGATTCAGATCAAACTACTATCTTTACGACAAGCTTCCCCCAAGGTTTGAACCTGGGTCTCTTCTTAGTAAGTGTTCAACCAGACTAGCACTTACCAATCCACCTAACCCTTAGGGGTTAAAAGGGCTCATGATAGCCAATGTGATTTGAACCGGAGTTGAATGGACCTACGGTATGGATCACAGACCTCAACTGGTTGTCTCACACCAACTCAGGTACTCACTCACCCTTGGCGAATACACAACATAACTAATAGAATATAAAAATATAAACTGTAAAACTGTAACCCTAGACATCAAGTATGATGTAATATTGATTCATGGCCCACGCTAACATTGTATGATGTAATATTGAATAAAACTAAGGGTATTCACTATACAATGTAATGAATTTATTGTAATGTTTTATTATCTAATCCCTACTATCCATGGTTAACCTTCACGTTAGACACACCTTATTGTAATTAATTTGAATGTATTTCTTGTTTTTAATTTTAATTTTTTATGTATTTGAAATCTTGGTATTGGTATAAATATTTCTAATCATTCCTGGATAATAAATGTTGTGATCTTATCTATGCATAATACAATGATTATTTATGATATCTATGAGTTCCCTTAAATATGTGTTTTTATTATTTTCATTCATCCTTTTACATTTTTTAAATAATATTTGAGTAAATAAATTACTTCTATTTATTTCTAAAAAAATATTAAAAATTCCATCTAAAAAATAATAAAAATTCCATCTATAAGAAATGTTCACATATGTGATCCCTAAGAGAGCCAATCCCGAAGGAGCTATTAAAATTACAAGTGAAAATTGGAAGAGATGGAAGAAATCTGGATTGTCATAAAATTTATTTGGGACTTTTAAAAGGTGTTCAATTTATATGGTAGTTTTAAAAGTCAATTCTTTATTAGTCTACGAGAAAATGAAGAAATACTAAAAACTCGAGTTAAAAATGAAGAAATACTAAAAAAAACTGAGTTAAAAATAAACTAATGGATTCATTTTTTTGGAACGAGAGTGAAAATTATAAAATAATACGAATATTTATGGTTAAATCACTTGAGGAACAAAAGGCCAATACTTTAAAAAAGTAGATATTTATTCAAGGTTGATTCTCAACTATATTACAATAAATGTAGCCAATTATCTCAGATGTTAATAGAGTTAGTTCAAGACATTACTTGGTTTCTTGTGTTTATACTAAAAAAATGGAATGAAAGTTATGCAAATAAATGTTAGCTCGTGATGGTTATCTAACATATAAAAACAACTTAACGAGTTAATTAAAGAAATTTTGTCAATCTAGTATTGAAATAGGATATAGATGGTGTATACATGTGAATTGTTTGAGTGTCATAATCTTGTAGCCACATGCTAATTAGCTTATAAAGGAAGAGCACATCACTTATGGGAAACAACATTTGCTTTTGATGTACATGTTGAAAAGGGTTTATATATGGATCAATTATTTATTTTAATAATTTAATACAATATACATTATTTCACATGAATATTTAATGCAAATGAATTTTTTGTACATGAATAATATTCCTTCTCAATTTTTGGAATTTAATTTTTATAATTTGTTTTTATTGCAGTTTCTTCTTAACTTTGGTACTTGCTCATTTTTTTTTGTTAGGTATTAAATCATTTAATTTTCAATTCAAACATCAAAGATAAAGGCAATATTGATATATATTATAAATATAGATCTAAATATACATATTATCATTAACTATAGTAAAGAAGTCTTCTAAGAACAATTTAAATGAGGACAAAGTACAATACATGGAATGATATAATTTTATTTTTTAGTTTGTTTTCACTCATAATTGATAACGAATGTAACTTGCCTAATTTTTAACCATCTATATCAATGGCGAATAATATACCTAATGTATTAAAGTATGAATTATTTTCAATATATTGAAGTTTAAAGAGTTGCATAAGAGTGTGATAATCTATATTCAAAATATTAGTCACATCAAAAGTGCAATTTAACTTAAAGTTGGGAATGATGTACGTAATTTGAGCTCTATGAAAACCAACAAAATAATTGTTATAAAATAATTGTATACATTGATCTTAATTATTAGCACTGACATGTCACTTTCAAAATTGCTAGTAGGTATAACATTTGAATTTGATAAAATTCACATGTATTTTCTTTAAAAAGGATGTGAGGAAAAATTTAGACTTCCTTTTTGTAAGTGGTATAAGGTTTACAAAGGAAAGAATATTAGAGGTGAAGGCTTATGAAACTATAGACTTACAAGTTCGGAATTAGGGTTAAAACATGGTTTGAGATTATTTAAAAATCAAGGAAAGAGTTGGGAAAAATGTTACTTCAAAAATATATGTTACGTAGAGACAATAAAATTATTTAAGACAATAACCCTTCCTATAGGCTCAACAATATGAGATAGTTTGCATTTGATCAAGAAATATATTAAATGGTTAATCAATGAGGAGGATTCCAAAAAAATTTGGTTTGGTGCTTGGTTGAAGACTTATCCTCTTGTGTCACAACCCAGGTCTACTCACCTGGTTGTCAACTTCACAATATAATTTTTTTGAAAGAGAGCTTACTTATGACACATATGTTTGTTGTTTTCACTCAACTGTTTAAGAGTACAAGGCATAGAGGAATTGCACATCAAGTTTTACAACCACTGCAAATGGTGACTTAAGTGCTCGGGACCGGCCAAATTCCCGCAATAGATTGCCATATAGAAGATCTTACCCCTTCCTCGGGTATCATTAGATCCTGGCATGGGTTTGCTCTTCCAGGGCCCATATCACCTGGAGGAGTGGACGCGATAATTCTCACGTTCCAAATCTTGGGAATTCGCAATTCCCATATCATATCCGAAAGAACTTATTAACTTTATGCTTTGGAACTAGCGTTGCTATGCCTATGACTGACCATTGACCTTCAACTAAGGTTTGATCAGGGTCCCCATCGCATGGTTATAGACCAGATCACTTAGTACCCACTCTGGTTGATGATAATGTTGCCCATACCATATATTGGTGGATCTTCCAACCTCATAAACCAGCCCTCTGGTTATGAGTCTTGTTGGCAATTCCAAAATCGAGCAGGTTCGTGAGTATCCTCACGTACTACGCATGTGTTATCCAGAGTCAATGTCCTATACCATTGTCTCTTGCTCTCAATTGCACAAAATCTTCGTTCTTGAGGATGGATAAAACTAGTTCACGGTGGTCGCCATTGCCAACTACCGAAGATGGGTTAGTGCTATCCTTCTCGATAAGCACTAGCTCTCAAGTGAATGTAAAATTTTATCCTTTTCATTATGATTTCAATACCTTCATGCCAGGGTTACCAAGGTCTTGGTCTAGATTTAGTTACCAGGTAACATGGTTATATTTGAAATTCTCACATATCTTATATATTTTACACTCAAGTCCTTCTTAGACTATAACTCAAACCACATAATACAATTCATTAGAACATTTAACTTGAAATAATCCCAACCTATGCAAATCAATTTTAAAACTTCAAAAATAATAAAGATCTTACATTTAAAGGCTATTTATTTTACATTCAAAATATTTTATTGAATATAACTCAAAACCACAAAATACTATTTAATAGAACATCTAATCTATTTAACTTGAAAAGAAAACCAACATGCTTTTTAATTTAACTTCTATGTAAATCGAATTTAAAGCTTTACTATATTAAAAGGCTATCTTAAAAAAAATATACAACTTTTTTTTCTTCCCAGCGATAATACAGTATGTAACAAAAACAAAACCTATAGTTCACCAATATTATATACAACCAAGGTAGCCACAAATTCACATAAGGAACCCTAAAATTGTATTACAAGGAAAATATTTGTTATTTTTCCTCCAAAGACATGGTAAATGATTTTTTCTCTAAAACTTATATAAAACACTCATGGTGATAGTAATCACGTTCTCTATTGAAACTGTATAAAGATTACAATTACACCATATCCCATATATGGATTTATTAAAACCATGATGCTCAACTATGAAAGAATATACACTAATTAAAATCTACTTTGTTTTTCATTATGGTTTCCAACTGTTCTAAGTTTTTTTACAATTTGTGGATAGTTCTCTAATATATTTATTGTGAGAAACACGCTATCACATTTAGGGAAAAATGATTATAAATATTGAATATATATATTTTTTCCTGAGTCTACATATATAAAACGAACTGGTATGATAACCTCTTTGGATTTCATTATACTATTGATAATACGGTGAATGGATTCGACATTCAACTTTAATATTAAAAAATAAATAAATCAAACTCTTTCACTACTTTGTTCTTTCATCGCCATATTTCGCCTACGTTTTGGAACCAACCCATCACAATGCATACTTGAAACAAGAGATAAAGATAAGCTTTGGCCATTACTTAATGAATTTCTACATTTAATATAAATTAAATTCGAGTTTTAAATCAGTAACACAACCTTAGCACAGTAGACTTATTTGAACTAAGTCTCTACAATAGAACCCTTAGTTTATCTAAGCACGATATTTTCTTAAATTCAAATGATAAATCCCAATAACAAGAAGTAGTGTTCATATTTTTCCATACACAGTAGGCCAATATAAATAAAATGGGCAATGAGTCAAAGCTGTTCTTTAAAGATAGCTCAACAGCACTGCGACCCTTTTAACCAACAAAAACAACAACACATCCCATCCATGACACTAGTTTGCTAATTCATTGCCAAAGCCCCACTCACACAGACAAAGACGAGGTCTCGAAGGTGTTTATTAAGCTTGGCCCATTAAATACAGCTAATATGCACCATGCAAACATGCAAAAAATACAAGTCAGGGAGTTGCCATTCTAAATCTTAAAACATTATCAATGCCTTGCTATGAGTACAGTTACGTAGAGAGATTTGTTTTCCAAGAAATTAATATAAAAACTATGCCTTACTCTATTGCAGTACCACACAGAGATAGGCTAGGGATTTACATCCCAAGAAATTAAAAATAATAGCAATGCCTTACTCCAATGCAGCCACGTAGATACATATGCTAAGAAATTATATTTCAAGAAATTTAAACAATAGCAGTGCCTTGGTCAAAAGCAGTCACACAGAAAAAAACATTATTATTTTTAACAAAGTACATTAACAATACCTCATTAATTAAAACTAGTTACAATATCACATTAACATAATTTTATTTTGAGTAATAATTTGGTTATACAAAACACTGAAAGAACATTTTAAAACAGACAACATGCAATTATCCCTCAAGACAATAGATGGGTCTAACCTGGTTATGCAATGCCACTCATACGACGTAACAATAAGACAATGGACTCTTGCCCTTCAATCAGAGACGACAGCTTCTGTAATGCAATTCCCAAATCCCATGATGTTTCGAAACATATTTTTCGTCATTATTTTATAGGGGAATTCGTAACACACCAAGTTGACACCTTCCAAAATGTAATGCCAGATAGTTCCTTTGAAGCGTAGCCAGGTGGAATTGCTTCCTTCCCCAGCTGGTGAGGGTAATTTTTTTAATAATATTATATATTTTTAATAATAATTCCTCCTTGGTTATGCTCTACTACTCCCCACTATTTCATATAACATTATTATATTTTTAATTATTTAAGGCTTGCTTATTTGTACTTACACATATATAACTTAAAATATCGTGAGAGTTCCTTTCTTACAAAGGATGAAGCTATTTTATACTATCAATATATTTTTTATTGTATTTTATTATATATATATATATATATTTATTTATTTATTATTTTGTTTTATTTAATATTACCATTTATTATTATATTAAATATATATATATATATATATATTTACATATATGTGTATTTTAAAACATTGACACCTTGAGCTATAACGAGCAACATACATAAAATACATTAGCAGTCATATATGAAATGCAGTCACACACATGTATTAAATGCAACGATAGGCAGAATGATATTTGTATGTAAATTTCTACGATGGGCTTCCATGTACCCACCGGCCAATGTGCACGAGGCACGACATCATATCCCACCTTACCTGATGCTTCCAACCTCTATCTTTGTCAGGGGGTGGGTGTTATTTTTAGATTTCGCATATAAACCTACACCTGCATCACAAAACTCATCGCAAAATCACATTCTTCCAAATAAAAAAATGACAAGTAGCAGGGATGTTACATACTCCCCCTCTAGGAATTAACACAGTCCTTGTGTTAGCTAGAAAATACAAAGAAAATACAGAACATATTTCCATATCATTTGATCATATATATGCAATTAACAATATCGTAAAAAATATAGCATATACAACAGTCATATCTACTATATCAAGTCCCATCATGTCAATACATTAAGTTTTACATATCAAACAAATTGTCTCTTAGTTATTAATTTTCAAATAAGTATGGAAATTGGTTTCTCATAGCAGCAACATCCTCCTAGGTGGCATTTTTCTCGGAGTAGTGATCCCACTGGACCCTACACTGTTCCACAATCCTTTTCTTAGTTGTTTGGTTTTGAAACCCAAAATTTTAACTGGTCAATCTTCAATTAGCTATGGATCCAAAGTCTGCAAATGAGATACATCCAATACATGTGATGGGTCAACTATATATTTGTGAAGGAGGGACACATGGAAAACACTGTGAATTTTTGACAAGTTCAGTGGCAGTGTGAGTTTGTAGGCAATAGGACTAATTTTGGCAACAATGTCAAATGGACCAACAAATATAGGGCTTAATTTAGTGGACTTAATTGAAATTTTGGTTGGCTTGACTCTAAGGAAAACTTTGTCACATGTGGCAAACTCACGAGGGGTTTGCTTTAAGTCAACATAACTCGTTTGACGATCAACGACTTCATGAAGTCACTAACGAATTTCTCTTAGCCGAATCTCCATTTGTTTAACAACATCAAGATCGATCACTTCTCGATCATCAATATTATCCCCCGTTAATGGTGTCTTGCACCTACGCCCATATAGGGCCTCAAAGGGGCCATGACCAACATGGTATGATAGTTGTTGTTATAAGAAAATTCCACCAGGAAGAGATAATCCTCCCATTTACTCTAGTGGTCCATATAGTACATGGGTAGCATGTCTTCTAGCACTTGATTGACCTGCTCGATCTATCCATCCATATTAGGATGATAAGCAGTGTTGATATTGAGATTTGTTCCCCAAGCTCGGTGCAAAGCTTGCCAAAACTCATAAGTGAATCTTGAATCTCTATCCGAGATGATTATTTCAAGAAAACCATGCAACCTCACGATTTCCCATGCAAAATTTTGTGCTATAGCAGGTGCATCATCTCAAACATTGCTTGGTATAAAATGTGCCACCTTGGTTAACTTATCCACAATCACAAAAATCACATCATGCTGGAATCGTGTCTTGGGAAGGCCAACCATAAAATCCTTAGAAATTACTTGCCACTTCTACTTTGGCACATCAAATAGGTGCAATTGACCTCCAAGTTGTTTGTGTTCTACTTTGAACTTTTGACATTCCAGACATTTTGCTACAAATTGTACCACATATTTTTTCATCCCAGGCCAGAAGTAGTATTTTTTCAGAGTTTCTCTCATCTTAATTACCCCTAGATGAGCAGAATATGGATTATAATGAGCTTCCTGTAGGATAGTTCTTTTAAGTCCTTCATCATTGGGTACTACTACTCTTTTTCAGAAATATACCATATTTTTCTTAACACTATAATCTTCGTGTCGATTTGGTTCCTGCTCAACCCTGTTATGACATTGTTTGCAAAACTCATCATTCTTCTACATCTCCATGATCTGCTCTTTCATCCCATATTGACATTTTGTAAGAGTTGTTATATGCCTTCTCCTACTGAGAGCATCTACCAATTTATTTTCTTTCCCTTTGATATATTCAATACCAAAGTCATATTCAACCAAAAACTCCATCCATATTCATTGTCGGGCATTTAACAAAGGTTGAGTAAAAATATATCTCAAACTCTGATGATCGGTTTTAATTTCAAAGGGTTTTCCTAGCAGATAATGCCTCTAAATATTAAGATCATGAACTACTGCTATCAGCTCTAAATCATGTGTAGCATAATTTATTTCATGTTTCTTGAGTTTCTTGGACTTATATGCTACTACGACCTCATCTTGCATTAAAATGCCACCCAATCCTTTCAACGAGGCATTAGTACATACAAAACAAGTTTTGTTTGGATCAATTATTTTTAGGATAGGTGCAGTTGTCAACTTCTCCTTAAGAGTTTTGAAGGCTTCTTCACACTATGTTGTCCACCTAAATGCTTTTCCTTTTCTTTGTAGGTTGGTAATGGGAAATGCAACTTTTGAAAATCCTTTAACAAATCACCGATAGTAGCCAGCCATCCCCATAAAACTTCTTACTTTTGATACATTGGTTGGAGTTGGCCATTCTATTATAGCCTTAATATTTTTAGGATCTACAACTATTCCTTCAGTTGAGACAATGTGCCTCAAGTACTGAACTTGTGATGTGTAGAACTCACATTTGGATAACTTACCATATAATTGATTTTTCCTGAGAAATTCTAACACTATTCTCATGTGTTCATCGTGTTCTTCTCTATTTCAAGAGTAAATCAAAATATCATCCAAAAATATTAGTACAAATCATTCTAACTATTCCATGAACACGTTGTTCATCAAGTTCATAAATACCGCTGGAGCATTGGTTAATCCAAATGGCAATATTGTGAACTCATAATGTCCATATCGAGTTCTAAAAGTAGTCTTATAAGTATCTTCTTCCCAGATCTTTAACTGATGGTAACCTGATCTAAGATATTTTTTAGAGAAAATTGTAGCCTCTCTCAATTGATCAAACAAATCATCAATTTTGGGTAAAGGATACTTATTCTTAACAGTCATCTTGTTAAGCATCCTATAGTCAATACACAATCTTAATGATCCATATTTCTTTTTGACAAATAGAATTGGTGCTCCCTATGGTGATACACTAGGTTTACCCCTTTTCCAATAAATCTTGTAGCTGAGTTTTAAGTTCTTGCAACTCAAGTGGTGTCATACGATAGAGAGTCCTGACCACCGGAGTTGCTGCTAGCATAAGCTCAATTGGGAAATAAAACTCCATTTTTGGAGGAAGTCCAGGTAGATCTTCTAGAAAAACATCCCTAAATTCATTTAACACTGGGTATTGTTGAAATAATGCGGAACTTAAGTTAGTTTCTTTCTTTTTGTTCAATTTAACCATATACAATTTTCATCATTTTCTCAAGGCTCTTTTGACTTACATGGTGGTCATCAAATGAGGCTCAAGAGATGTTCAGTTGCAATGGATACGAATTTGCTGATTAGCATCATCTATAAAGTCCAACCACCTTTCCTCAAAATTCAATAGGGCTTTATGGGCTCTTAACTAGTCTACTCCTAGGACTATGTCAAATGCATGTAAAGGTGCCACATACAGGTTCTAGTTGATCTTTCCCTAAGGTATCTCTATTTGTGGTTCAAATAAACATTGGTTGACCAAGTAATTTTATCCTAAGCCATACTCGACTTGCCACCCTTTTGCCATAACCCTAGGTTTAACAAGTATATCCCTCAAAATACTATTTGAAATGAAACCATATGTAGGAACACTATCAATTAAAATGCGTACATCTCTTTTACCTAATTTTCCTTTAATTAAAAATGGATTAGCTTGCCCCAAAAGTTTAGGGTTACCTATGGCAGTAAAAATTTTGTGTGGTTCCTTAGTGGTATTTCTATGATCTGCTTTGTTTGGGTATTTTCTAGCAAAATGGTCTAGTGCCCCACATGCAAAGCACGCATTTGGTCCATCATTCTTTTTTTTACCACCATCCTTATTCTAATTGCCATTTTTACCCTGTTTCCTATTGTTGTTTTTCTTCTCCTAAAAATTCCTATGATCTGGCTGCCCTTTGTGCCCCTGGTATTTACCTTTATTTCTACTATCATTTCTATTATGTCCTCCATATCTAAATTTTCGGTACTGATCTTTACCTCTATTCTACTTAGGATACCTCCTTTTCCTTGAATTATCTCTTTCAACTTGTTGATAGTAAACCTTTACCTCCTTCTGGCTTGATTCCTCATACCGAGTAGTAACATAGGTAATTGTCAATGTTTGAGGTAATTTTCTTCCCACTGCTTGGCTGTATTTTGGGTTCAACCCCATAAAAAATTATGGGCTTTTAAACTTTCCTAACCATCATATTTTGGTGCATACTTAAGAAGTTGCACAAACCTCTAGTAATATTCAATTACCGTCATATTGCCCTGTCGTAGGTTGGTGAACTTGTCATGTTTCTCAATATAAAATTGTTCAGTAAGAAAGCGATCTTTGAATTCTCTTTCAAATTCTTCCCATGGTATATATGTCGCTTCCTTCTAGGTAATTTTCTTATACATGGTCCATCAATCTCTTGCAGGACCCTCTAAATGTGCTACTGTCCAAGTAGTTTTAGACTCAGAACAAAGGGGTTGAATTGCAAAATACCCCTCGACTTCACTCAGCCAATTAACGATAGTTTCGCCATCACCTCTTCCATAAAATTTAGAGATATCCAACTTCTTTATTTCCTTTTTCAGCTCATCACCCACTTTCCTCCTCGAGGAACCCTTTGGAAACTCACTTATATTTTTAGTTTCCTTCCTCTTAGTCAAATTTTCAATAAATTTCTGTTGTTGGGTGATTAGTTTCTATTGTTGGGCCATTTGTACCCGTTGTTGATCCATATGCTCACTCATTTGAGCTTTCTAGATTTTCATTTGCTCATGTTGCTAATTCAATTGATCCTGCATGATTTGAATCATTCGAGCCATATTCTCATCATGTTGAGTAGCTCTCGTAGCTACATGCTCTTTTTTATTTTTGACCACCCATAGTGGTACTTCAGCAACTTGCACCCTTTCATACTCCTTCATGAGTCATCTTGGTTCCTTTATCGAAACCTCTGCAATTTCCTCTTACAGATTCACACTGGTCCTCCACGACGTACCTGCCATACCTGTCATCAAAAGAGTTATGTCAGAACAACTATTCATGTTATTAACCAAGGTTTTGCAACCTAGGCTCTGATACCAACTATCACAACCCAGGTATACTCACCTAGTTGTCAACTTCACTTCAAGTTTTTCAACCACTGTAGATGGTGACTTAAGTGCTCGGGACTGGCCAACTTCTCGCAATAGATTACCATATAGAAGATCTTAACCCTTCCTTGGGTATCATTAGATCCTAGCTTGGGTTTGCTCTTCCAGGGTCCATATCACCTGGAGGAGTGGACGCGATAATTCCCACGTTCCAAAGCTTAGGAATTCGCAATTCCCATCTCATACCCGAAAGAACTTATTAACTTTATGCTTTGGAACTAGCATTGTTATGCTTGTGACTGACCATTGACCTTCAACTAAGGTTTTATCAGGGTCCCCATCGTATGGTTATGGACCAGATCACTCAGTACCCACTCTGGTTTATAGTAATGCTGCCCATACCATTTATCGTTGGACCTTCCAACCTCATAAACCATCCCTCTAGTTATGAGTCTTGTTGGCGATTTTGCAATCGAGCAGGTTCGTAAGTATCCTCACGTACTAAGCATGCTTATCTAGAGGTAATGTCCCATACCATTGTATCTTGCTCTCAATAGCACAGAACCTCTGTTATTTGGGATGGATAACACTAGTTCATGGTGGCCGCAACTGTTAGCTATTGAAGATGGGTTAGTGTTATCCTTCTCGATAAGCACTAGCTCTCAAGTGAATGTAAAATTTTACCCTTTTCATTATGATTTCAATACCTTCATGCCAGGGTTACCAAGGTCTTGGTCTAGATTTAGTTACCAGGTAACATGGTTATATTTGAAATTCTCATATATCTTATATATTTTACACTCAAGTCCTTCATAGACTATAACTCAAACCACATAATACAATTCATTAGAACATTTAACTTGAAATAAGCCCAACCTATGTAAATCAATTTTAAAACTTCAAAAATAATAAAGATCTTACATTTAAAGGCTATTTATTTTACATTCAAAATATTTTATTGAATATAAATCAAAACCACATAATACTATTTAATAGAACATCTAATCTATTTAACTTGAAAAGAAAACCAACATGCTTTTTAATTTAACTTCTATGTAAATCAAATTTAAAGCTTTACTATATTAAAAGGCTATCTTAAAAAATATATACAACTTTTTTTCTTCCTAGCGATAATACAGTACATAACAAAAACAAAACCTATAGTTCACCAATATTATATACAACCAAGGTAGCCACGAATTCACAAAAGGAACCCTAAAATTGGATTACAAGAAAAATATTTGTTATTTTTCCTCCAAAGGCACGGTAACCACCTATTTCTCTAAAACTTATATAAAGCACTCATGGTGATAGTAATCACGTTCTCTATTGAAACTGTATAAATATTATAATTACACCATATCCCATATATGGATTTATTAAAACCATGATGCTCAACTATGAAATAATATACACTAATTAAAATCTACTTTGTTTTTCATTATGGTTTCCAACTATTCTAAGTTTTTTTCAATTTGTGGATAGTTCTCTAATATATTTATCGTGAGAAACACGCTATCACATTTAGGGAAAAATGATTATAAATATTGAAGATATATTTTTTTCCTAAGTCTACATATATAAAATTAACTGGTATGATAAACTCTTTGGATTTCATTATACTATTGATAGGATGGTGAATGGATTCGGCATTTAACTTTAATATTAAAGAAAAAATAAATCAAACTCTTTCACTACTTTGTTCTTTCATCGCCATATTTCGCCTACGTTTTGGAACCAACCCATCACAATGCATACTTGGAACAAGAGATAAAGATAAGCTTTGGCCATTACTTAATGAATTTCTACATTTAATATAAATTAAATTCGGGTTTTCAATCAGTAACACAGCCTTAGCACAGTAGAATTATTTGAACTGAGTCTCTACAATAGAACCCTTAGTTTATCTAAGCACGATATTTTCTTAAATTCTAATGATAAATCCCAATAACAAGTAGTGTTCATATTTTTCCATACACTGCAGGCCAATATAAATAAAATGGGCAATGAGTCATAGCTATTCTTTAAAGACAACTCAACAACGTCGCGACCCTTTTAACCAACATAAATAGCAGCGCATCCCATCCATGATGCTAGTTTGCCAATTCGTTGTCACAATCCCACTCACACAGACAAAGACGAGGTCTCGAAGGCATTTATTAATTTAAGGTCAGCTTGGCCCATTAAATGCAGCTAATATGCACCATGCAAACATGCAAAAAACACAAGCCAGGGAGTTGCCATTCTAAATCTTAAAATATTATCAATGCCTTACTATAGTACAGTTACGCAGAGAGATTTTTTTCCAAGAAATTAATATAAAAACCATGCCTTACTCTATCGCAGTCCCATAGAGAGACAGGCTAGGGATTTACATCCCAAGAAATTAAAAATAATAGCAATGCCTTACTCCAATGCAACCATGCAGAGACATGCAAAGAAATTATATTTCAAGAAATTTAAACAATAGCAGTGCCTTGCTCAAAAGCAGTCATGTAGAAAAAAAAAAACATTATTATTTTTAACAAAGTACATTAACAATACCTCCTTAATTAACACTAGTTACAATATCACATTAACGTAATTTTATTATGAGTAATAATTTGGTTATAAAAAACACTGAAAGAACATTTTAAAACAGACAACATGCAATTATCCCTCAAGATAATATATGGGTCTAACCTGGTTATGCAATGCCACTCATACGACGTAACAATAAGATGATGGACTCTTGTTCTTCAATCAGAGACGACAACTTCTGTAATGCAATTCTCAAATCCCATGATGATTTGAAACATAGTTTTCATCATTGTTTTATAGGATAATTCGTGACACACCAGGTTGACACCTTCCAAAATGTAATGCCAGATAGTTCCTTCCAAGCATAGCCAGACGAAATTGCTTCCTTCCCCGGCTAGTGAAGGTAATATTTTTTAATAATATTATATATTTTTTTAATAATAATTCCTTCTCAGTTATGCTCTACTACTCCCCACTATTTCATATAACATTATTATATTTTTAATTATTTAAGGCTTGCTTATTTGTACTTACACATATATAATTTAAAATACCGTGAGAGTTCCTTTCCTACAAAGGATGCAGTTATTTTATACTATCAATATATTTTTTATTATATTTTATTATATATTTTATATTTATTTATTTATTTATTTTGTTTTATTTATTATTACCATTTATTATTATATTATATATATATATATATATATATATATTTGACATATATGTGTATTTTAAAACATTGACACCTTGAGCTATAACAAGCAACATACATAAAATACAGTAGCAGTCATATATGAAATGCAGTCACACACATGCATTAAATGCAATGGCAGGCATAATGATATTTGTATGCAAATTTCTATGATGGGCTTCCATGTACCCACTGGCTAAGGTGCACGAGGCACGACATCATATCCCACCTTACCTAACGCTTCTAACCTCTGTCTCTATCAAGGGGTGGGTGTTCTTTTCTGCTTCTGCATATAAACCTGCACCTGCATCACAAAACTCATCACAGAATCACATTCTTCCAAATAAAAAAATGACAAGTAATAGGGATGTTACATCTTGTTTCTAATCCAAATACAATTGTTTATAAGCATGTTTAGCTTATAAATATTAAAAGGTCAAAATTTTCATTAATGTGAGTAGAAACTCTAGAAAATAGATTTATATTACCAATGTGGTTGAAGAATAACACCTCCAATAAATAATAGATAATGGGCTAACATCGTCAGGACATATGGTACCACATATTTTTATAGCACCAAATCCACTTACGACTTCAATATTAGCTTTAACACTTTATCTTATATGGTGTCATTCATGCCATATCATCAACTCTAACATACTTGAGTACATTAAATGTTAGTGTCCTATCACCAAAAAATCTTAGGAAAATAGAAACTATATCTCTCTAACATTGAGCATCATATGTAAAACTTCAATTATCACTACCTTTGTTGCCTATCTACCCTAGTTGTCTCTATGCTTATCAATAATATGCTAAAC
This sequence comes from Wollemia nobilis, assembly GCA_028583015.1. Taxonomy (NCBI): domain Eukaryota; kingdom Viridiplantae; phylum Streptophyta; class Pinopsida; order Araucariales; family Araucariaceae; genus Wollemia; species Wollemia nobilis. The sequence continues at coordinate 21,909 of JAQPPZ010002606.1, forward strand.
AATAATTGCTCTCTTGGGTTAGAACTATAGTCTAATGTTTAAATAGATTTGATGTTGACCTCCATTATTCCTCGACATCCAAATATTAATCTTGGGTGCACTAGAAGAAAAACCCTTAGAACTATGTGGCCTATTACTCAGATAGGCCTCAACTTCATCTAATGCCAACTTGTACAAGAGACTTCTTAACTCATTAACATCACAATCTAAGGATTGAAAAGTGAGAAATGGGTGTCATCACCTCCCAAGAAAGGGAAAATAATCTAAATATAGGAGTATCCCTATGAATACATTGAAGGACACATTCATATTCATCCTTCAACTTTGATGCTAGTATGAGAAGCTACAATGAATGCCATCATATGCCTTAGAATAAAAAAGTAAGACCTCAAAAAAAGGTTATTTTTTTAAATATAAAGGGTATCCCCATGCATACATTGAAGGATGTATCACCATCCTTCAATATTGGTATTAGCAATAGATTCCAACATTAACACCACTAACCAACATTGACGCTAGCATTAACACTAGAATATTATTACTATTTTATATACTTAGAAGACAAATTATTTCACTTGTATTGTAACTGTTAGTTGTAGATGAGGAATGGACTATTCTATATTTCAATATTGTCCTTTATTATTTTATTACACCCTCCTACATAAAGGATTTTCTTGACACAATGCAAGAGGAGAGAAGAGGATAGTATAAATAAAAATAGATAGAAACAAGAGAACTAAAGACTGAATAGTTATCACTGGATCATATCTCACCAATGATACTAATAATAATATCTACATGCTAGGGACGTAATTCTGTTAGCTTTTGATGTAATGGCCAAAGGGAGATAACAATAACGAGATGCTAAATAATATAAAAGAAAGGTAAATATGCTATATGATAGAGATATGCAATAAATAGAAATGATATAAATGAACTACATTGCACCCATCACCATTGGATGGTGATCTACACATAATTGTACTATGTTCTAAGCTACTATGTTCCCGACTCTATATATGTATTACAATGAAGCCTTTCTTATATATGAAAATAGGTTCCTTGGCCAACACTCTACCTAGTTATGCAAGGGACAATTTGTACATATACAACTTGCACATTAACACTTGTGCATTTATTACATTGCATGAAGTAACTAGATAACTTCCTCCTAAAGTAATCTAATGTCCTAGAATCCAAAGTATATACATTGGAAGATACATTTACATGACCCAAATGATGTAATATACTCTATTTCTAACACCCCCATATATTACATTTTTTGGGTATTGAAGACTTTAGTCTTCAATATGGATCTTCTTCTTCTTCATCATCATCCTAAAATTTGTACTCTTCTTTTGCATTCTTTATATTTAGGTTCAATAGGTAATCTGTGTCTTCATATGATACAGAGTAATCTATTTTTGAAGCTAAATATTTTTCTTTCCTTGGATGATAGATGATCCAAGCTAATGCTGATTTTGAATAGGAATTCCTACTCTTTGCACTAAAATGAACCCCTTATAATTTCCTTGAATCTTGAGACTTCCAATGTCTTGATTTGAGGCTTCCTTCAAGGACTTCAATGGTGGTTTTCTTCTTCACATTTTTCTTCCAATGGTGGCTTCTATAGGCCACGAAAGTGCTACATATTTTGTGCTAATTCTTATGCGTTCAACAACATAAATTAATTGAGATAACTAGTTAACAAATCAACTAGTATAGTGCTTAACAATACACCTTTTAATGGTAACAATAATCTCACCTTATTACTCCACTAATCTCTTAAAAATGCCCTTAATAATTTTATTGCAACCTTTCAAGCATAATCTAGAATGAACCCATGCATATTTCACTACAGACACAGTTGTAGGATCAAGTCTTCTTTTTCACTTTTTTTTTCAAAATAAAAGATAGGTAGTTGATAGATAACTCTGAAATCTAATCAACCCCTAATGTGCAAATGACCCTTAAAATGAACATTTTTTTTTTGCACTTTTGAAGACTGTAATTTTGCTTTTCCTACTTGCAACTTTAATCCAAATAAGGTGCTCCAATGAATCTGATAAGTAATCCAATTAATGAGTTAGCTAGCACCAGTAGCTGCATATCTTTTTAAAATATTATGTATCTCTTTTTTCTCTTTTGTAGATGATGTGGATATTGATGTCTAATATCACCACGTTACTGCTTCAAGTAGGATCTTGTAGCTTTTTGTATACTGTCTTGAACAACTCCTTCACCACAATATGGTCTTGAACTTTCTTTCACGAGCCTAAGATTTGGTTGCTTGTTCTCCTATTGTGGTCTCCTCCTTCTACTGTAGATTTGTATAAGTCTTTGTCTCTGAAGTGGTGCCTTCTTTCTATGAGAGGTAATCTTCAAATCTCCTAGATTTGATGAGATTCTTTTATCTTCAAGTCTTCTTATTGAATTTTGACTTCAAGCAGGATCTTCCTCTCAAGATTCTAAATATCTTGAGGTCTTCAATGAATTTTTCTTCTAGGATTTGGCATTCCTTGCCAAATTCTTCTTCTTGAATTTGGCACTCCTTATAAAATTCTCCTTCTCTTGGGCTTGTTGTCGGATGGTGATAATTGTCCCAAGTACTTCACTATCAAGGGCTTCTCCTTGGTAGTGGATTTCTCTAGTGAGTTCTCCTTTGATTATTTCTTTAGTAAGGCTCTCCTAGCCTTTTATTGGATTTCTCTAGTGAGATATTCTCTTGATCTATTTTGCTTTAGGTGTTGAATTGATTCCAAAGAAGATACTCTTCCTAACTTTCTTGTAGGAAGTTTTCCAACTCATTGAATTTTCTTTCCCTACAACAAAAATATTAGTACTAAAATATTAATCTGCATCTGAATCTAATATTTTTTGAATTCTTCTTTAGGATCAAGGCTTTTGGAGCCTTTTTTAGTATCTAGGCTTCTATGGCCTTTTCAGTATCAAGAATTTTATGGCCTTTTCAGTATCAAGGCTTTTATGACCTTTTTAGTATCAAGACTTCTATGGATTTTTCTTCAAGGCTTCTATGATATTTTATTCAAGGCTTTTATGGCCTTTTGTATCAAGACTTCTATGACATGTTCTTCAACTGTGAAGTTCTTCAATATAGCAATGAATATCTTCAGTCTCCTAACTTCACCATGGTTCTTCTCTAGAAGTCTTCTTCTATAGTGTTATTCTCTTGCACAAGGAACTAATATTTGCACTATGAGGGTACATCAACCTTCGGGAAACGAAGTTGGAGTCTCCTAGATTTTTATTGTAGGAGTACTAATCCTTTGAGAATTAATTATCTGCAACAAAAGAAACTTTGGGTAATAGTTAGCAAGTTCTAGATATCCTAGATGATCTTCACTAGATGATCAATCAATCTAGTGGATTGAATGATGAGTCATAGTCTTCACGAGTTTTTTCGATAAATTTGTGGAAAGACTCTAGTAAAATGTAATCTAAGTGTTTTTGGGAACTGATATTTCTTTCAATCCTCACTTGTGACTCTCCCTAATTCTACCACCTAGATTCTTCTTAGAGTTTTGACAAAGAAACTCAGGCTCAATAATGATGGTTGTTTTCTTATTGACCTACTATTTGTTTTTGGTAGATAAGATACTATAGCATTAATACCGAGTTTTACAAGTCGACCCAAAACCTTCTACAAAAATTAGCCCAGGGTTGTTGATGAACATGTCCTTACTAAGGATCCTATATATGTAAAATATACATGCCGCCAAAGCCATTACATCCGATAAGGCACATAGCCTATTATCAAAAAGAAAATTTCCATACAACATTTTGGGTATACCCTGAGAAAACACACCTACATCATAATTACAAAAAAAGAAACAGACACAGATCCCTTCCTTGAAACAATGGAGAAACAAAAATCTGCAGACACACATAGCAGAGTACTAAAAAAAACTCCCACAAGCTCTGTATTGATAGTTACTCTTAATAATTATTTGGTAATTGCTTTCTTCCATATATGACATGCTTTGGGACCACATCCCGTCTTGGCCAATCAACCTTGGAGAAGTGAACCTATTGGCTAGATTTATGGCGGTGGCTATCTGGTGGTCCACGTGGCTCTGGTTCAAAGTATTATATTGTCGTTTCTTTCCTACCCTATGATTATCAACCAACCTCAAATTACTAAGATGACTAGGAGCCATGTTATCTGACATGTGACTGTCCCCATTAGTCTTTGTGGTATTTCCAAGCAGCATCCACCAATACTGATAGCTCGGATAATTTTTATTGTGAGTCCATTTCAAAAAAGATACGGGAATACTCATAGCCTTCGAACTTACAATGCCTTCCATGTTGGTAAATTCGACTATCATTCTTGGAATTCTTGTTGAATAAGCTCCTCTACTTTGCTCGGGACACCGTGTTCCCATTTGAAAAGTTTGTCACCATCGACACCCAAATTGGCCAGCTTATCAGCAACTTTGTTAGCTTCCCGAAAGACATGTTGGGTTTTCTATATTGTCTTCCCTAGAAAAGGATCCTAGCCTCTTCAACAATTGTTTTAATCCTCCAAGGAGGTGTTTTCCAATTATTGAGGAGATTTATAACATTCATAGAGTCTCCTTCTATGATCAAATTGCCTTCTAAGTCTTGAGTCATTTGAAGGCCTCTCCACATAGCTCTAGCTTCAGCTTCGTTGTTCGTCCTTGTTCCCAAATATTTAGAAAATGCAAGCATCATATTCCCATTATGATCTCTCACAATGTCACCAAGGCTTGCTCTACCAAAATTTTCCTTAGCCACTCCATCAAAATTAAGCTTAAACCAACCTGTAGGATGTGGGGACCACTTAACATTGGCTCTGGGGTTGACTACCCTAGGCATAGACTCATCTAACAAGGTTAAGCTTAAATATTGAGCAATTGTGGTCTCCTACAGATGAGGTTTACAACTATCAAAATGGATAAGGTTCACATTCTCGTTGGCAAAGGATAGGATCCTGGCAATAATAGTTTGATGATCATAGATAGACTCATTAAAGACTCTATGGTTCCTTTCTAACCACACCTACCAAAGATAGTGATTGAGACAAATTTTCCACATGTATCTAAGTCTTTGGCTTGAAAAGGGGCAAGGCCACTAGATGAATAAATCAAGTATGATGGCTGGTTTAACCCAAGAAATATTGAAGGCCTGAAAAACCCCACTTAGGACAATCAAGGAAAAAGGGCACTCAAGGAAAATGTGATAAATGGTCTCCCAATTAGCCCTACACAGATAACATTGATTAGTGATACAAATACCTTTACGCATCATATTATTAGTGGTTAGAATTCTTCCTTGGATAACCACCCATGAAAAGACTACAATTTTTGGAATTAAATTTTTTATCCAAACTAAGTCCTTTTGGAGGACAAAATCCTCGTCATCAAGCAGAAGCTTATAAGCTGATTTAACAATGAACTACCCATTTTCCGTAGGAGCCTAGGTCACTTGATCTTCCTTGGGTCTCATGGGGATAAATTGTTGCCCAAGAATGTTACAAAGATCATTTGATTCCACTTGAAATCCTTGAATCCTTATTTGTTTCCACTTCATTCTGCCTCTGTCCTCAACCATATAATCGAAGACTTTTCTACCAATGAGTTCTTCCATGATATCTCTGATTCGGGCTAAGTTAGGATATTGCGTCAGTGGTTCGTCCTTAGCCCACCTATCATTCCAACAATTTATCCTCTCACCATTGCCTAAAACCCATCTTAAACCCTTTTTTGATGATTTCCTTACAATTGAGAATTGCTTTCCAAAAAGTAGAACCTTTGATTGGAACTGAGTCACTTAGAAATTCCATATTTTGAAGATACTTTCATTTGATGATAGTTGTCCATTCATTTTCTTCACCATAAATGAGGCACCATGCCTGCTTAGCTAGTAAAGCTAAATTCATATGAGCAATTCTCGTCAGACCTAAGCCCCCATTTTCTTGGGTCTGCACACATTAGTCCATCCTACAAGGCGTATCTTTTTTTTCTCCTCTAATCCAGTCCATAAAAATTATTTTTGGAGTTTCTTAATTTTTTGGAAAACCTTCACAGGGGCTTTGAAAACGGAGAGGAAATAGACTGGAATGCTCTAAAGAGAGGCCTTAGTGAGGGTCAACTTTCCTTCTTGAGATAGAAGATGACCTTTCCATCCAGCAAGTTTTTTTTGAATTCTTTCAATAATCCTGTCCCACATTGACTCTCTTGGAGAACCAATGAAAATAGGGAGACCAAGATACGAAGTGGGGAGGTTTGCTATATCACACTCTAAAATTTCTGCAATCCTTCCTTGCCTTTGAATGGGGGTGTTCAAGAAATATAACTTGCTTTTATTGAAATTAACTTTCTGACCATCAGTGTCCTCATAGAGTTGTAAGATGTATTTAATTCTTTTGGCCTCAACCACCGATGCCTTAGTCAATAGAAGGGTATCATCGATGAATTGTTGGTGAGAAATAGCCCTAGTGAGAGATGTTGCCTTGATTCCTAATATTAGCCTTGAACTACAAGAATTTTTGATGGTTCTACCTAAAGCTTCTTCCACAATGATGAATAACATGGGGTTGATAGGGTCCCCCTACCGAATTCCTCTATGACTTTGAAAGTAACTAGCAGTTGTTCCATTAACCAGAATCAAGAACCATTCTTTAGAAATGCATTCTTTGATCAAATTAACCCATTGGTGGTGAAAACCAAACTTAAGGAGGAAAGCAATCATAAAGTCCCAATTTAGCCTGTCAAATGCTTTGTTCATATCAATCTTGAGGGCAAAAAAAGACATGTTAGTCTTATGAGTAGAGTGCAGAGCTTCATGAACTGTGATAAATCCATCCAAGATTGACCTGCCTTGGATAGAGCTTCCCTGGCATGAATCTATGATGTGGGGTAGAACATCTCTCATTATATTTACAATGGCTTTAGTTAGGATCTTGTAAGAAACATTGCATAGACTGATTGGCCTGAAGTTAGCCATAGATTAAGGGGTTTGCTTCTTAGGAATTAGAGAAATAAAAGTAGAGTTGAGACCTTTTGGGATATGATTGCTTGCTTGGAATTCTCTAACAGAAAAAATTACATCCTCACTTACGATGTCCCAAAAATCTTGATAGAAACGAGGGGGAAATCCATCGGGTCCCGGGGCTTTGTCTGGCTCCATGCTAAATAAGGCTTCCTTAATTTCCTCATCAGAAAAGGGATCTAGAAGCTTAAGGTTTATATCCTCATTTATTATGCTAGAAATGGATTGCAAGAGAATATCTTTGGCCTCCTCATTGCACTGTGATTCCTGACCAAGGATAGAATTGAAATAAGTTACTGCCTCCTTTTTGATTTCTATTAAGTCTTGAGTAATAGAACCATCTGCTTTTAAAAAAAAATTATCTTGTTATTGCTTATGTTTCTAAGCGTGGTGACGTGAAAAAACTTGGAATTTGAATCTCCATATTTCAACCAAAGAGCCCTTGATTTTTGCCTCCAATAGATTTCCTCACAAGACAAAATTTTATGAAACTTTGCTAGTTTTGTATGTTCCTCCTGCCTAGTAGTTTCATCAGCATCACCATGTTGAATCCTCTAATCAATTATCTTCAAAATTTCAACAACCTATTTTTTATTTTCAAAGAGGTTCCCAAAGACCTCTTTGTTCCAAGTTCAAATCTTTTCCTTAACAAACTTTAATTTGCCAACAAGTTTAAAAGTTGCACTACCCCTGACAGGTTGTTGCCACCACTGAATTAAGTTATCAATTAAGTTATCTCTGAAACTAGAATGTTTGATCCACATAGATTCAAATCTAAAATGTTTCTTGAAGGACAGAGAGTTAGGGATCTCCAACAAAATGGGATTATGATCAGAGGCAATTTTAGGAAGGGCTTGCAGGGTAGAATCACCGAACAAATTTGTAGCCTCCTTTGATAGAAAAACTTGTCAAGCCTTTCTTGAATGAGATGACACCCTATCCATTGATTGCTCCAGGTATAATTCGCTCCTCTAAGTTTTACATCCATCAACATGTTAGAGTTCACAAAGTCATTGAACTCATCCATGCTCCTGATAGGTGGTCCATTTCCATCCATTTTGTTTGAAGGGTAAAGAGGAGTGTTAAAATCCCCAACCAGAATCCAGGGGACATTATGGAAGATTTCACTCAGATTGCCTAAGTACTCCCACAGTAGAGCTCTCCCTTGAATTGAAGTCGGGGCATAAATATTTGAAAGGATCCATGACCTATTGTTGTTTATTTTCTTAAATAAAACACTAAGAACCCTATCATATTTTTGAATAATGGTGCCTTCTACTATCCGGGGATCCCACAAAGTCATAAGGCCTCCAGACGCTCCTTTGGCTTATTTGCAAACCATCTCCCCTTGACTCCAATTTTTTTTTGCTACTTTTTTTTACTGAATCTCATCAGTTTTTGTTTCTTGCAACATGATAATAGTTGGATTCACTTGATTTCTTATTGCACTAACTTCCCTGTGTTTGGGCATGCCATTGAGGCCTCTCACGTTCCATGAGAGGAACTTCATTTAGATTATTTGGGATTTCTTCCTCTCCCCCTCCCTTGAGGGGGTTTTCCTAATTTGTTGTCTTCAAAACCCAAAATAACCTGTTGAAACAAGGTTCTCTATTTTCCATTGGCAATGCCATTATCAGTTTTAATTTTTTGATGCTCAGCATTTGATATTCTCCCTCTTCTTTTTTCACTGCCAAAATCTATAGGAGACTTCACAATGCTCCTGGTTTGTTTAGGACTAAACTAGGGGGAGGCAATTTGTTGCAGAACCGGACTGCCATATTCCTCAATCTAAAGAGTTTCACATATCTCCACCCCTACATCCAAATTTTCTCATTTTTTTCCTGTATTCCCCTGGTCTACGGGATGACCCCTCAGTAGGATTCACCTAGCTCCTAGTGATGATGTTAGGGAGATGAGATTTTTTATTTTCCAATGCCTCAACTTTCTTCCTAAGTTCTTCAGAATTAGGGTTTGGCTTTGGGATGCCCATTGGGCTTGAAGTATTTTAAGCATTGGGGTTTAAGGATCCCAACTTGGATGGGGATTCTAGAGATCGGGCATTAGGGTTTGGCTTTGTGATGCCCACGGGGCTTACAGTAATTTTAGCATTAGGGTTTGAGGATCCTGACTTGGATGGGGATTCTAGAGAGTCAAAAAGGTTAGCTTGAAGGTTCTGGGCTTCCATGTCTTTCGATAATCCTCCTACTCCCATATTGGATAGAATTGAAAATTTATTTGAAACTAGAGGATTGGAACTTACCTGAGTATTTTGGTTACCAACAACCTATTTCTTTCCTTTGTCTTGTTGGGACCCTACACCTTATATTTTCTTTTTTTGGTAGACATAGTTTGCCTGATTGAAATTGCCTCTTCCAGGGAAACTCCTCAAATTTTCTCTGTCTAGCATTCCCTGCTTCTGCTTTTCTCTATTCATTGCTAGGTTAGGGCACTGATTGCATAGATGTCCTTGATTTTTGCATTCTACACATAATGTCGATCTATTCTCATATTCTATCGATTGTTTTTGATAGTATTCTCCATACTCTAGCTCCACAAACCTTGGCAATTCATTATCCAAATTAGCATTTATGTAGATTCATGCATGAGTCATCCTTGTCCTGGCCAAGGTCGCATGGTCAATGGAGATCAGGTCCCCTATAGTTCTGGATATGCCTTGCAACCAATATTCATTGAATAACTGGGCAGGTAGACTCGGGAGACGAACCCAAATAGGGGTAATGTTAATATTTTGCTTTTTAGGGTCGAAATCTTCACCCCATCGTCTGAGAAAAAGGCTCCTTTTGCCCAAAAACCAAGGACCTCATGTTAAAATGTGGTTAGCATCTTGCATATTGTTAAAAAAGATAATGAAGAACCCTCGAGTTAGAGCTACCAACTCCAAGCTGCCTATCGGTTGCCATTTACCCGTCGCCCAAGCCCTGATAGTCTCCATGTCCGACCTACCTCCCAAAAACTTGCCTACCAGGGAGAATTCTTCCATTGAAAGAAAAGGGCTCATGGAACTTTTCGGGGCCAAAATTTTATTATTTACTGGAACTAGGGGCGAAAGAGAGAGAACCTCCTTTCTTTTTCCTCTAAGAGTCTTAGAAAAATACAACCACTTCTTGGGCCCCACATTGTCCTTCGTATATTTTTTGTCAAGGTCTTTCTGAGGAGGGTCGGGCCCCTGCGTGATGCCCGCCTCCAAATCTACCGCAACCTGACCACCTTCCTCTGGATCCTTGCTTGATCCATGCTCGAGGTTCCCACCCACCCCTTTCATACTTGCTCTACCTCTGCCACCTTGGCTGAGATTCCTGCCCAAAAAATTCAAACCCTCACTCCCATCGCACCCGCTAAACCTCAACTCACTCATTCTTGATGATGCAATGCTTGTTTTTTTAATCAATTCAAAAGCAATTTATCCTTTATTTAATGATTATGTATTTCACACTAGATAAATCACAAAATTAATTCATCTTTAGCTCTTATTGACCTACTATGACTAGATCTACTGTAGCTCTCATACCAATGTTAGCTTTTGATGTAATGTCCAAAGAAATATAACAATCATGAGATTCTAAATAATATAAAAGAAAGTAAATCTGCTAGATTACTGAGATATGCAATAAATAGAAATGATATAAATGAATACAATTTGGCTATGGAGAAAATGAACAGTCCATTAATAAAGCTACTTAACTACATTACACCCATCACCACTTGATGGTGATCTACATATAACTGTATTGTGCTCTAAGCTACTATGTCCTTGACTCTATATCCATATTACAATGAGGCCTTTCTTATATAGGAAAATAGGTTCCTTGGCCAACACTCTACCTAGTTGTACAAGGGACAACTTGCACATATACAACTTGTACATTGACACTTGTGCATTTATTACATTGCATGAAGTAACTAGATAACTTCCCCCTAAAGTAATCTAATGTCCTATGTATGTACCTTGGAAGATACATTTACATGACCAAAATGATGTAATATACTCTATTTCTAACAAATTCCACAATACATTTATATAAAGCAGGGTTATGCATAGTGGCTATTTTCATAAAATTGGCTAAAATTAGGATTTTCAAAATTTGGAATTGGCTAATATTTGGGACCCTTGACCAGGGTCCATTAGCCAAAAATTTATGGGTGCAATTTTTTTTTGGTCGATTCGCCCCAATTTTATAATAATTTGACCATTTTAAGTTTAAATTTCCAACATTGCCCCTAATAATAGTGAACCTTCTATATGTGTTTGGAGAATATTCACCTGGATTTTGAAAATGATTTGCCAAATTTTTATAAATATATTTTGGGACCGATCCCTTATGCATAACCCTGATATAAAGGGTTCTAAATTACACTATCATATTCCTTCTTGGGAATATGACCTGTATCATTAAATATCTAAATAGAGATTATGCTTGTATCCTCTCATACTCCTCAAGGATTTAGTTTATTCCTTTGGCATCCTTGTCTATTTCTTATATGAATATTCATTATAATTTTCTATTGTAACAAAAAAATTATTATCTCATGAGTCTCTACTTGTGTTCACTTTTGGATGTACATATTCATTCATGTCTATGATGTGCTTAGTACAAATTTCCATAAAGCCTTGTAGTTTTGTTAATTAGAAGGTAGATACCTTTGGTATTAGTGCCATGAGTTTTATCCATATGTATTATTTTCCTAATATTCATCTTAAGTCATCCCTAGTTCAAAGTCTACCAGTCAACCTTGGCATTAATACCTTTATGTAAAATTAATTATCTGCTCATGCCATGACCTCTATGGCTCAATCAAGTTTTTTATATGGTACATATATATCTTTCTTTCTTCATAAAGAAGTAAATTCACTGGTGTCATACCTTGTAGTACCACTTTATGTTAAATCTCACTTAATACCATATATTTTGCAAGGGAGTTGTCATCTATACGATAATATCCTATGTATTGTGATGTGGATCATAGGTATGTATTCAACTAATGCTAATTTTATTAATATCTAGCAACTATTGATATAGGGTAAGTAAACATGAGACCACCACCAATTGGATAGGTTGTTTTACCATCTTGGGAAGTTCTATGTATCTTTTGGTATATAATCCCAACTACTCATTTAAGAATAGCACTACTCCAAGGTAGTTGGATACTTTTGCATCAACTAGACTCTTGTGGTACTATAATAGTGTAATAACATGTCACTACCATAGAATTTTTAATTTTTAAAGGATGCAAAATGATGAAATCATCCTATCAATACCTTCCAAAATCCCCCAAATTTTGACTATGTGTAAGACAAGTTCTAATTTTCTCAATATGTGTTAATTGTTTTAGAAGTGATATACTTGCAAAATGGACCAATTTTATTATAATAGTATAGTGCTCAAGGTTGGCAAGTGAATTTCTAGCAAAGTCAAGTAATTTTCTCACTTCCTATAGCAAATCACTTGTTGACCTACAAAGGGTAAAAAATAAAGATAAAAATCTTGAGGGGAATCTTTGGAAAATGATGTTTTGGTAAGTAGTGGAACCATACATTATTTTAGACCTATTAAAAACCTTTTAGAGATATATTTAGAGGCATATAATATTTGGAGGTGCAACATTTTGTTAGAGATGCCTCCATATTTTTACTTTTACTAGGAGTATTAGTTTTTTTTCTAAGTAAATCAAAGGTAAACTACTATAAATAGGATCCATGGGCTCGAATGTAAACATACATACATATATATATATATATAAAAAAGGCCCCCCCCCCCCCCCCACCCCAACATATTTATAAAAACAGAAAGGGACAGCGTTCCGGTTTGACTTGACAATGGGTTGGATGAAAATGGCACCTAATGTAAACATATTTTACCCATAAGTATTTATAGTTACACTCTCTAAAATCCATATTATTCTTTGTATCTCATGAAATTAGCAAGAAATTGGAAAGTCTTTTGCATTACATCAATAACATTGCCCTTGTAGATTGTAGAACACATAGTGATTGAGGCATGGCCCTTTTTGGCCATCTTGTCATTTGCTTCACAATTTTATATTAATCAAATGGTAATTTTATTTTTATTTACATTCTCATGTGTCGATTGATTGCAAAATTTCTTCCTATAGTTATGATCATGTTTTTATTTGAATCCCTTGCACCCTTAAACTTTAAAAATTACTTTTCATGCATTTTAATTTTTGTACTTTAGTATCATGCTATTAGAATAGATTGGATTAGAAATTAGCAAGCATAGTGGAATTTTAACCTAAATATTAAGGTTGGAAGAGGTCACAAGCCCTTCTATCCAATAACTAGTTGAAAGGTTATAATTGGGATGCATTATTAGAAGTTAGACTTTTTTCCAAATCAACATAGTTATTATAAAAACTTGATAGGACCCTAGCCCTTTAGCTCCTAATTTGGATAAATTTATTGATTTTAATGCCAATTTTGCATTCACAACAGGTGTAGTGATTAGCCTTAAATTATAATATATTTTTCTAAATTAGAACATAGGTAGCAATTTCCTCCAAATTTGAAGCAATTCACTCTAGTTGAGTTAATTAGTTAAAAATTATTCTATGTCTATTTTAGTGAGTGATTCACTTGATATTGCTAATGATTTTCTCTAGAGCTATCAAATTTACACAAGTTAAATCCATGGTAATTCACCAAGTATGAGAACTTGATTTGTCAAGCCTAGTATTAAACTAACCTTAGATTTCACAATTATTTTGTTATTTGTCTATGATTTTTGTAGGTTCTTTGAAAATGATGACTTTGACAAAAAGTTTAAAATTTTAATTTTTTGAAAATATATCAAACAATCCAATATTATAATCATGAGAGACCTCATACTTACCTCTAATAATATATTTTCCATTGGTAGGAAGCATTTGGGTCAAATTATGGAAATTTTTTGTCAAAGATAAAATCAACTAGTGATTTCCTTTGATCAGTAAGCAATTCACTCCAAAATAGTGAGAATAATTCAAGTTGAATCCAAAGAGCAATTCACTTATATTCTATGAAATTTTTTTATTAGAAAGATAAGTTATTCCTAAATCCTCTTTGGAGAGCTATTTGCTTAGTTGCTTTCTTTTCAAAATTTTCAAAGTTTAACTTTTGCTAGCAATTTTGAGTCTATAAGCGATTCACTCTAATTTACGATCAATTCACTCCATAGATTGGGTTTTTATGTTTTTACCTCAAACTCTTGTGCATATAGGTATGTATACACATAAGTACAAGCTTACAAATACTTGCTTGAGAAAATAATGATTGTATAAATAACATCAATCACCTAAGCTAATTGTGTGCCATTAAAATATGCAAAAGAGAAAATGAAAGAACAAATTACTAGATGGATGCATCAAGATTATGAGATTAAGGATATTTGAATATATAATACCATTTATTTAAAATACAAAAGTTCAATGACCAATCTCATAAATTAGAGTTCTATATCCCATGAAATTTGTTTGCTTGGCTATCAAATGAGAGATTCATTTGCTTTCATAATTAAACTTGGACAAACAATAGTCCTACCTTGACTTACATAATTATCATTTATGGGATATACTTTGATCTAAATAAAACCATGAATAACCCTTACTTTATGACCTCTCATATTCCAATAAATACAAACCAACCTCTAGCATCTAGTACTCAAACCATAACTCCTATGAGTATAGCTTAATATCATGTCCACCTAGGTCTAGATTGTCCAACATGTTTAATATTCCTCCTAGAAAATCCTTACCATTAACTATAGGATCTTTAATACAAACATTTCCTAATCAAATCCAGGTATTTGCTCAAACATTACAAGTGTCAACTAGACAAATGGGGACCCAAGGTACCTATGCAAACCCCCAAGGAACACCACCACCTATAACTAGTGATATATAGAAAAATACAAAACAATACCCACCTCCTCCATACCAACAAGTTACTCCATAGATATTGTAATATATTTATCCATTTCTAAGCATTCATTCTTCTTGAAATCAACAATGGGCTTGCTAGAATCCATTACCCCTACCTTTTCAAATGCCAAATGCTCCTTATCCTCCACCTTACTATGTTGCATACCAATACCCTCAAGTGCCTCCATATCCACCTCAAGGTTATTCAATATGTCCTTATCGATAAACAAAATAATAGTATGGTAAACCTCCTCCTCCATAGAATAATCTAGTGACTCAACTCCCTAGACATGAGAACCAACTTTCTAATTGAACCTATTAAGATCCATTAAGCCTAGGGGCCTATTTATTTATCATACCTATCACTATGAAATTATTATCTACCATTTATAGGAGTGGGAATAAGATGACATTAGATCACCTCAACAAATTTTCTATGCTTAAATTGATTCATTTCCTTTAGAAGGGTAATATTATGATATGCTTAGTGATTTATTATTTATATGACAAAACTATATTATGATATATGGGATTGCCTAATAATTTTATTACTAGTTTGACATCAATTGTACAACCATTTATGTATATATTTGATAGTATAGGTAATGGATTCTAAGTCTTGTTTCAATTGAATGTAATGCAAAGACAACCTTAGGAAATTATACATTATTATAATATTTGATACTTAAGGACCTTAAATTTGATTTCATAAAATATTGGACCAAATGAAAAATAATATCCTTCACATTATATCAACAATTTATAATCTGACTTGGCTTTAATGGTTTGTAATGCTAACCACAATACTCAAGCTATAGCTTTTGAAGAAGCAACTTATGCAAAATATGTTTTTATTAAGGTAGAAAAATTACCACCTATCCCACTTATTGCCTATGCTCTCTATGTTTAATAAAATTCATATATTTTTGAATCTATGCCTTCCATGTAGCCCATTCCAAACATTCAACCAAAAACTAACCCATCATATTTCCCATCAAGGAAAGAGTTAAAAAAAATGTTACTTCAAAAATATATGTTACATTGACACAATACAACTATTCAAGACAAGAAACCTACCTACAAGCTCAATAATATGAGACTTCATATGAGATAGTTTTCAATTGATCAA
This sequence comes from Wollemia nobilis, assembly GCA_028583015.1. NCBI lineage: Eukaryota > Viridiplantae > Streptophyta > Pinopsida > Araucariales > Araucariaceae > Wollemia > Wollemia nobilis. Next base: position 38,008 of record JAQPPZ010002606.1, read on the forward strand.
GAATCATATTAAATGGTTATTCAATGAGGAGGGTTCCAAAACTTTTTCTTTGTTGAATATTTATCCTCTAATTTCTCATCTAGATGCAATTGTTTATTCAAATGTGTTTAGCCTATAAATATTAAAAGGTCAAATTTTACATTAATGCGAGCAATAACTCTAGAAAATGGATTTATATTATCAACATGGTTGAAAAGTTCCAACTCAAATAAATAATAGATGAGCTTTAAAGGTTTTTTAAAGAGTTCTATTTGTTTATTTTTATGTAAAAGGATGAGCTAGTTTGAAATCGGTTAAAATATTGTAAATACCTATAAGTGTTATTATCTCATGGGTATTTTCTTGTGTTTAGTTGAACATATATACATTTGTTCATGCTTGTGTTGTACTCACATGTAGTTTTGTTAGTGATAAGGTAGATACCTTAAGTACCAGTATTATGAGTTTTATCTATGTGTAGCCTTGTTTTGATGTCAAGCCTTGGTAATCCATTGTTTAATATATATTGGTAAACCTTGACATTAACAATTTCATACATAATCAACCATATTCTTATGCCTTAGCATCTATGACTTAATTTAATACTTTCCTAGAATAAATATCTATCTTCCCTCCTTCATAAAGTAGTTAAGTCATTGATACCCTACTCAGTAGTGCCACTTTGTGTAAGAGATCACTTGATATCATAATCTAGTTTAGGGGAGTTATCCTATGAGCCTCTGTATATTGGTCCTCATAATGCATATCAAGTGGTTTTAGAGCCTATCTATGGTCTAACACTTTCATCTTCATTCATCATAGGAAGGATGCAAACACTCAAACAATAAAATTAATAACTACAAAAGGATCTATATGGTTCAAAGAGCTATAGGATGACATTAGAGCAAAGAAAGAAAACCTTCATTTAGTTATTTCATCCATGGAAGAGTTGTGAATGAAGTGTTTCAACCTATGAGACTAGATAGTTGAAGGTATTCACAATATTGAGAAGCAATTAAAAAAAACTATAAAGAGACTTCAATAATAATTAGACGATGAGGAATTTATCTAGAAAACTTTACAACACAAGTTCTTATTTCTATGGGATAATTTTAACAAGTTGCATGTAGAGTAGCCATGTTTATAGGAATATGCATAAATAAATTCTAATTTTGTGAGCCTTACCCTTTTCAACAATTAGTACATTCCTTAGATTCTTTTAATTAATTTGAGAAGTACACTATTGAAATCAATTTGAAGATCTTGAAGAACATGGTTTATACAGGTCAAGGATTAGGCAAGCATGGCCAAGGCATGATATTCCTCCTCAAATTTGAACAATGGTATAATAATACAAGAATTAGGTACATATGTAGTCACTATGGAAGATAGGTGTATGAATCCATTAGATTCTTTGATCTATAACCATTTGATATTTATGGTAGGAGTAACCACATCTACTCAACCTATTGGTTTATCAATATGTCCATCCAAAGTTCAAGCAATTTAAAATAGGGTTATGCATAAGGGGTTGAACTCAAAATGTACTTGTAAAAAAATGGTGAATCCTAAGCAAATCAAATCGAGCATCTTCATACCAAAATTTGGGGTATTTGAATCCCTAAAATTTAAGGTCATATTTAGGGCCACTTTTGACCTATTAAATCATATTATAACTTCATAAAAACACCACCATTAGATCAATCTTGAAAAGAGCTTTCCAACGAGTACAAATATGCCTATGTTTGGATATATATTATGGCGAATTGACCCTAAGAAAACATTGGTCCTAAAAATTTTAGGTGAATGGGCTGACGTCGAGGGTCCTCATATTCGCCAATTTTCAATTTTGAAAATCCTAATATTCACCCAATTTGTGAATATTCGCCACTGTGCATAACCCTGATTTAAAACATATGCAATTTAGATAGAATCCTTATCTTAGTTGGAGAAGTTCGTTTCATCTATTCAAACATCCTACATCCTCCAAGATTCCAAGTTTCCATCTTTGTATCTCTCTCCTACATATTAGTCATGTGCACATCCCTTGGGATCCCATAGGTCTTGCATTGACCTACATAGACTATTATTTCTCTATTCTTGTATAGATACTTTCTTTTCTATTTTGTTAATTTATTTTTAGAATATTGCTTTTTTAAATACAAATTTTTATTATTACTACCATGTTTGTTGGATTATAAGACATTTAGAATGTGTCATTATTGAATGTTACTCATACACAATTGTAATGCTAGACAATCGTCTTGATTTCATGTTGAACTTAGGAGCAATGGTGTTAAGGATTTAAATAATATTAATGAATTAAACTATAGGTTTAACTAATTAATCAAATTAATCAAGTTTTAAATTTGACAAGAAAATCCTGCAAGTCTATCTTCTGACTTGTTAGGTCTAAAAAGTAAATTGATAGGCTTTTTATTTTGTTAGCCTTATCTGACCATCGTGTAATCCTTTGCTCTTATTTTTGGACCTCTAGCTTTACCCATCAATTATCTTATAATTTGTATATATACGTGTTTGATTATCAATAAAAATAAGGTAAGCTTTGTTAAAGTTTAATCCTCATCAATGGTATTAGAACATCGTTCTTGCTCATGTCTGTTCTTGTTTTAGTTTTAGTTTTAGGCACCATGTTGCCTAATAAAGAATCCATGAGATATATGAAGGATTTATCACAATAATCTAAGAATCTTTGTAATTAGATAATGGCCACCATGCCAATGGATGGCTCTGACTAGAATGATATGCTTACCATTCAAGAATAAATTATTTTTCTTGAAGAAAAAATTTATGATGCTAAAAAAGCAATTGCTGAAGAAGAAAATGATTCATCTGAAGTGTTAAAACTACCTATATTTGAACTAGGATCTATGGCCATGAAGCCTATAATCCTCCCATTGGACTATATTGTTACTATTGTAGAAGAAAAATAATCTAAAAATTTTCTTGATAAAGAAGAAAAGAATACCTGAAAATATTATTTGTTTGAAGAAGATTTAGAAGCAAAAGAAAATTTGATACCTCCTAAAGAAAATATTTTTTATGTTGTTATTGCTACTTTTTCTAACAATACTATTCTTGTCTCTCTATCCAACCAACGTATTGTTCCTACCAATGTTGTTGAAGTAATTTTCATTTTGAAGAAGATGCATTATTTCTATAATGATGTATAGTTTCATATATAACTTTGTCAAGTATGTCTTAATGGATTTTTATGTACCACATGTCACCATAGCATACCTAAAATACAACGTTTTGGATACCTAAGAAAATTTTTCCATAGTAAACTTTCTTTGATAAGTTCACATTGGCTTTCTTGATCATGGCAAAATTTGAGAAGCAATAGAATTTCCAAAATATTTTTGCCTACTTAATTGTAGTCTAGGTTGTGGTTGGCCACTTCCTTGGCCACCATAAATCCAACTATTTGATGCAATATTTTCACTACAACACCCCACTTTGGACCATCAACCACCTCTAACCTCTTTGTGGTTTGTCAATGCAAGCCATTATAGGTGTGTTTTCAATAAAATCAACTCATATTTACAATTTTTTTACCTCTAGATCGTACTTTGGCACTTTTGATTTAGCCCTTAATGTTTTACTCATTTTTTGGCTAGTTGAATTTTTTTTTCCATATTTCTTATCATGCCTTTCTTCCTAGAGTGATATCATTGGCACTGTTTTCCATCACATTGCACCATGATCTCCTCTTAGCAGTTGATATGTAGCCCCCGCATTGTCCTCTAGTGTTGACTACACCAACCTATCACATAGTGCACTCTCACCCTCTTCAATGGATCATTCACTTACTATATCAGATGCACCAAAAAAACATCTCATGAAGAATATTCTAGAAAATATTCTTAGATGTAAAAGATATTCTACTTTTTATATTTTTATTATTAGAAGCACCTTTTTTTTGTAAATCAAGGCACCCAATTAGAAATAAGCATAGCCTTATTTATAGTCTTTAGAAAGCTCTTTCCAAAATTGACCTAGTGGAAGTAATATTTTTATGTTTTGTGAAGACCTACTCCAACTATTGAAGTGATAATGTTTGGATCATCTCTCTTCCAATTTTTGTGCTCTTTTAGTTGTTTCTCTTTCTCATTTGTACACATTGGAATCCAATGCTTTTATGGTTGGGAGGATTGTTAAGGATTTAAATAATATAAATTAATTAAACTATAGGTTTAATTAATTAATAAAATTAATTAAGTTTTTAATTATTAGGCTTTAAAATTGTCATAAAAGGCTTGTGAGCCTATCTTCTGACTTGCCATGTCCTAAAAAGTAGATTGGTAGGATTTTTATTTTGTTAGTCTTATATAACCATCCTACAATCATTCACTCCTAGTTTTGGACCTCTAATTTTTTCCATCAACTATTTTGTAATTATATATACACCTTTGTGTAAGCCCATAAATACCACATACTTAGCAAATTTTGTAAAATTTGGCTATGTTAAAATAACCTCAAAGACAGTGTTAAAATCATCTAGAGGGTGAACTCATTGTAAAAATTAAGGTCAAACTAGTCAAACAATGCCTAGAAAAATTTGGAGGAGCAGATTTTGAAGAGGGAAAGGTGAAGACAACTCTAGGTTAGTGTTAATTTCCGTGCAAGATAGTTTGCAGTGTTAAATTCTGCCAAAGAGCAAAAAATCATGGTCAAATTGGTCAAATAGTGCCCAACAGAATTTGGAGGAGTGGATTTTTAAAAAATATGACCCGATGGGAGGTTTGGTTCAATGCTAAGCAAGGTCCTATGATTTTCTCCACTCACCCATGCTGCAAGGTAAAATTATGTGGTCAACATGGTCAAACCAGAGGGAGCAGATTTTTGAGGAGAAAGTAACCCACAATGGAATTTTTCAAAGGCAAAGCGTCTCTAAGCCTACATTTCATAGTCAACATGGTCAAACCTGAGGGAGAAAAAATTCAAGGAGTGGATTCTTACACTGAAGAAGATGCAGCAAGAGGGAGAGTGGAATTTTCAAGGAGTGAATTTTGAAACCAAAAGGGCATGTGATGGATGGATTCCCAATGTGCCAAGTCATCCTTCATCTTAGTCGTTCAAAGGTATATCAAATGTGGGCGATGAATTTCAATCTGAGTTAAAAGGAGAAATATTCCTTTCTGTTGAAATGAGTCTTAGTCCACATGATCACTGAGTGCAAGTTGAAGGTAAACCAAGGAAGATCAAATGTCACAAAAATCAAGATCCACCTTTGTCTTCAATTATAGATATATGGTGGAGAAGCCTAATTAAAAACAAGGGATGGACCAGATCAACCCACAACTAGTGCAACCATCAAATTTTGTGAAATATCGAGCAACTTGCAGAGATTAGAGTTGTAGAGTTTCATGGAGTGCAACTCTTCTCTTTCTTCCTATGAGCAAATAAGAGGTTGCCACCTCAACACCCTATTGATATGGCATGAAATTCCTTGTAATGTTCCTATTCTTTCTACTTTTATTATAAAATATATATAAAGAGGTCGAACCCTCGATTTGAAGGGTCGAATCTGGAGTGTTTGCTTGTCCTATTCTTGGAATTTTTTGAGAAATCAATAGGAGCATTACTTGGATGTTTACCTCAATATTTTATCTTCATTTTCTTGTGAGTTTAATCTATGAATTCATTTATGCTATTGTTGTTATGGTTAGTATTCTGTTGATATTGGATTGTTGACTTAGGTCAAATTAGAATACTTCATGTTTAAACAAATGCTATAGAGAGCTTCTTTTTCTATTAATATGGATGTTGATCTAATTTTGCTATTAACATTTTGGATGTTTGAAATAGTTCTCTGAGTAGTTTTTGGTTCTGTAATGATGAAGATCATCTATTTTGAATGTTGTTAGTTACAAGTGTGGCATACTAGAAATGTGATCTATCAGAAGGTTATTTATAGTTGTCAATATTATTAGATTTATCCAACCATTATCCATTCAAGTGTTTCTAACCCTTACCTTATTTCTATCCCTAATATTACCTTTTAAACTGAGCTTAATTGAGTCAACATACAATTAGTTGACAAGGTATACTAGCTTACTCTGGAGGTTGAATTGAAGAAATATTTGATCCATCCAATATCATGGTTTGAGCTATGATTAGCAGGTGTGCACCTTCAAAAATGTCATAGATTGATAGTCATAGTTCATGATTTCCTTGATGCCAATTCAGATCCCAACAATTTTGGCATGTCTGGTGAAACCCTAAAGACATGTTATCTTTCCCCTACCCATTTCTTTGTTGATAATTTTTGAAGAAATAAAGATTTAGTGAGTTGTCTTGACCTCATTTAGCAATGAAATTAAATTCACTTGGTGACTCCCTAAGTGAAAGAAACCAAAAAAGCCTCCCTAGTAGTCCATATTTTTTCATGAATACTAGGTCATCTATTAAAAATAGTCAAGATCCCATTATATTTTATGAGCTACCCCTAAGAGGATCCAATATCATAAGAAGTTTGTTCCCATACTTACACTTGGAAGAGGTATTATTTGAAGAATATCCTATGGTACCTCCAAGACCAGCTCCATCAAAAACACCACCTGCAGTGGCTCAAAACTAGAATGTTAACCAGAATCAACCCCCATAGAATTATCCTAGTTGGGATACTTCTAGACCTCTTGGACTCACTAATATGAATGATATCTTCTAGGTTGTTACAAAATCCATACCCACTTTTTATGGTACAAGAAATATGGCATATGAGCATTGCCAAGATATATTGAACTTAGTTGCTATTCATAATATCAAGAATGAATATGTTATAGTCAGGCTTATGGCTCTTTCTTTTAGAGGAAAGATTCTGCATTGGTTTAGAACCTTGGAAGACAAAACCATTACCTCATGGAAAATGTTAGCTAGCCCTTTTGTAGAAGAATTCAATGAGTCATCTGATCCCTTTTCACTCCTAAACCAATTTACAACTATGCAAAAACATTAGCATGAGTTAGTCTTCAATTTTAACCTAAGGTTCAATAGAACATGGGAACTTATTCCACTTGAAGCCAGACCGAATGCATATTTAACCTATATGTATTACATTAGATCCTTTGGTTCAGACTTAGGGCTACAAACTCAGTAGTCAGGCATAAACACCTTCCCACATGTCTACCAAATAGCTATCCAAGAAGAAAATATGCTAGTTGTTGTAGGAAGGCTTCCACAAAAAATGGCCATGCCTTATTGTTATGAGATTTCTTAGTTTTTGCCAAAAGTAGTCTCTCCTTTGTATATGGATCCTCCACTAGCTCCACAAGCAACTCTATAATTCCCTCCTAAAACAATCCCTATTGTCCCTTTTCCACCTCTTCCATCTTAAAACCCTTAAGAATAGTCTATATTTTTGGATTTTTAGAATACCCTAAAAAAAATCAACAAGGTCAATGCAATGGAAAATAGGAAAATGGAAATATTTCAACCAAGAAGATTTCCCTATATCAATAAAGATCATAAGCCTAGTACAAGTGGTAGTGCAGGATCCAAAGTCAATGCAAGTCAAGCAATAAGAATATGTGCCTAAAACTATTTTGGTCAATGTTTGGTGCTTAGTTTACAATGATCCACATGATTATGAAACCTGTATGATGTACCAACATCATGTGCAACAAGATATAGAAAAGGTAGAGAGAAATCAAAAGGGAAGAGTTAACATGTTGTGGTAGCATGATCAAGTTATGACTGAACAATATTTTCTTGAATAAGAACAAGTATGTGTCATGACTAGGTCTGGAAAGAAGTCCTTGGAAGTATACCCATAGAAAATGGGTGGTTTCCAAGTGTCTTCTTAAAAGAAAATGGAACCACCACCATAGGGCAATAATAAGTTTCCTATTCTACAAGCTGGTGATAGAAGTGATACAATTCCTAGAAGATAAGAAAGGGAAGTGAATGTCCCAAGAGAAGGTGAAAAGAAAAATAGCAAAGAACCAAAATGTGAGAAAAGGGAAGCCCAAGAAAAATTGAGGCTTCCTTCAATCACTAAGGGTCAGAGAATAGAGGCTACTCATCAGTACAAAAGGAAGTATGGAGAACTAGAAAAAGATATGGAAGGCCTCCACCAATTCAGTCTGAGTATAATATTATGGATAAATTGAAAAGAGTTCCATCTAGAGCAAGCTTGTATGATACACTTTTTTCCTTGGCCAAATAGATTTGTTGAAAGCTTCTCTCTATAAGAAGTCCCAAGGAAAATACACCGCAACAATGTTCAATTTGGTGCAAGATAAAGAAAAGATATATTTTTCCACCGTGGAGAAAAAAACTCCTCCATCCTACATATCTCATAGAATGGAAGGATGGATAGTTCACAACTGTATGATAGACTCAGGGGCCCCAATGACTATTATGTCAAAAGCATCTTGTGATGGGATGGGCATGGAATACACAAGGTCCTGTCAGGGAGTCTTACAACTTGATGGTACCCCGGTTAAGATTGTAGGAGTTATAAAGGATGTATTTATGAGGTTGCATAGGGCTCCAGATATTACTATTATGCGAGAAATTATGGTAGTAGATCTTGAAACTTATTTTGGTATATGCTTTTCAAGAGATTTACATCCAAAATGGGAAGATATATGTATTTAGACTACTCTGGTATGATGATTCCCTACAAAGGAAAAAGAATAAGAATAACCCTAGAGAAGCTTGTATCTTTCCATATTGAAAAAATTGAAGAATATTTATACAATCATTCAGTAATGGAAGAGCCAAAGTTATTGGAAATTTTTAAAGATTTAGAATACTTTCAAGAGAGAAAGAACATGCTCACAAATGATATATGTTAGATCAAGAAATATAAAAAGGGAAGATACAAAGGAAATCAAAGCAAACAATACAAAATGTAGCAAAAACTAAATCCAATAAATGATGTGGCAAATGATAAATGGAAGACTCTACTGATTCATAGATCAGTAGGTGGTAGCAGGTAAGTAGATTTTTTTTTGAATTTACATGGTGGAATCGATAGCTGCCATGATCTGAAAAGTTTGTCCAAATTTTATGGCTGCCATAGTATTTTGTGTTGTCCACCCTAGAAGCCGCCACATAGATCTTAATGCAGTTTGCCCCTATAACAACCCTACCACAATCATTTAAAACCTTTTACACCATTGAAAGCACTAGGAAAGGGACAAGCGTTCAATTCGATGAGGCCCGATATTTGAACCTTGGACCTCTGCCCCCTTACAGGGTTTGGTTGAACCAATTGGTCTACACCTCAGACCTTAGGTAAGTAGATTTTACTTTCCAAAGATTTGGTGAATTAATTTTTTTTATTTGAAGATTACTGGAGCAAAAATTCTAGAGGTCATAAATTTTCCATACAAAAACATTTTGAGTATATTTTCTTCAAATTGTATTATTATTGAGCTCTATGCATTAGTGACATTAGCTTATAAACTTTTTCTAGTGTTAGAATATAAATCATGTGTAATAGTCCTCAAGCCCTATTGCCCTATTTTGAAAGGGAGGATTTATCATATCTTATGTAATCATAATTTTTGGCCTAATTTTTAGGTACCATATTGGGTACCTAACACTAATGTTTTGGGAGATATAGATGGATTTATGATAGTTGCAATATATTTTGAGTATTTTAGAGGCTTAGACCAATTGGTTCAACCAAACCCCATAAGGGGATGGAGGTCCAAGGTTCAAATCTTGGGCCTCGTTGAACTGAACACTTGTCCCTTTCCTAGTGCTTTCAGTGGCATAAAAGGTTTAAAATGATTGTGGCATGGTGGTTATAGGGGAAGACTGCACGAAGATCTATGTGGTGGCCTTTAGGGTGGATAGCATAGAATACTATGGCGGCCATAAAAGCCAAAAAACTTGCTCGAATTTGTGGCATCTACCGATTCCACCATGTAAATTAATATATAAAATATATATATATATATATATATATATATATATATTTCAATATGTTCTTTAGTTAGTCTCTCTTCTCTCTTTAGATAATTGATTTAGATTATTCATGTAGATCTAATTACTCGTGATATCTTTTATATTCTTTTTCTTGTCCAAGTACTCTTGGAAGCTTGTTATAGCTCTTATTTTAAATAGGTTCATGCAAAGCCTTTTTGGTGACTAAAATAAGGTTTCTATGGGCAAGGGAAGTCTACACATGGGGTGATGTATGCTATAATAGAAAAATCTATGCCTTTAAGTCATGCCTTATATGACTATGGAATATTGAAGGAGTTTATTTTTAGAGGAGGGGGTGATCTTGACTTTCCTTTTTCATTTAAAGCCCTAGTAGAAGTGCTTTTAGATGTGTCAGAGTGTCTAATAGTGGTAGTGATGGTTGTTATCCAATATGGGGGAATTTTGTATAATAAACATTTTTGCAACAATATATCTTAGGTGGTAAGTGGAATTCATATGAGTCTACCTCAAAATGCAAAGGCCTACTAGAGCATCCATTATGAGGGAGTGTTGAAAGTGTAATTTGGTTAATGACCAAGGCTAACATTGTATGATGTAATATTGAATAAACCTAAGGGTATTTTTTATCTATAGAATGACTACATACATGTCAAAGGGGAGGTAAAAGGTCACCAATAACAAATTCACTATGTGAAACAATGTAGGTAGTGCATTCATATCTAAGGAAAATGTAGGTGGATATAAAGCCAAGAGCTAGGAGGAACTACTGAGAGGAGTTGAGAAGTGGTCTTCTAGACAATCTAGTGTCCTAAGAGGTGCCTGAAAAATACTTTTAAGAGAGAAAGAACATGCTCACAAATGATATATGTTAGCTCAAGAAATATAAAAAGGGAGGATACAAAGGAAATCAAAGCAAACAATACAAAATGTAGTAAATACTAAGCCCAATAAATGTGAATACTTAGTGCAAGATGTCATATTCACCCCTCACGTAGAGCCAATTAGAGATTTTGGTCTACCACACAACATGCCACTACCCATAGGCACCATTGTCCCTCTTGGATCTTATCGAAGTCAAACAAATTTTATCTATGGTGGAATTGATACCTCCACAAATACACCTCTTATATCTGAAGAGGTAGAATTGTTTCAAGATAATATCGATTACATGTTAAATCCCTCCTTTGCTTTATGATACTTTCATCGCTATCATTAGCATGAAAATGGCTTGGGTTGACATGAGCAAGGTCTTTGAACCCCTATAGAACCGCATTATCAACTCCCAAAAGATAAATCAAGCTTGGGATATCATACATGCATGCCTGATGAGCTTCTTTTTTTTTCCCTACAACACCTTAACTTAGGCTTAGAGGGAGACATTGATGGTAATCAGTATGTCGATCCTGGTAATGCTCACCTACTTAGTGATCATCTGAATATCACTACATTATTTGTTACTAACTATGATAGGTCATATGAGGAGTCAAAATATGATTATGAGTTAGAACATGACAGGGGATCAGAAGATGATTGGGAGACCTTATTCATCACCTCATTTAGCTCAAAAGAAGAGTCCTCCCGCATCAAGCCTCTCACATATTTTAATGAATTCTATCTTCATATTTTTTTGAGGTAGCTACCCATTTGGTGTTAGCTTCTCCCACCTAAGGATCCTATTGTTTTTATTCCCTATAGAGTGTACCCCATCATCCCGATTCCACCTCAACCACCTCTTGTACATTTTCATCCACCCATATTTGATTATATTTTCCCATCTACGAATGGAGGTCATCCGCCAAGCATCAACATAATCTTCATTAATCACACAACTCCCCTCAATTATCCAAAAAATCCTTCCCAATCATTACCTCTTAATCTTGAGGCTATTGATTTTGACCGTGCTACTCTTCCATTGTTGCCATTCAATTTTTTCCCTTTTGAGGACATGTTGCAACCATTCTATTTTTCATCATGTCTTCATTTAGATGTTTTATAAGTTGAGATTGAGTCCAATGGTGCATATGACTCATTTAATTAAGCTAACGATATTCACTTGATCCCTACTCATAAATTGGAGGAGGGGTCACATATGTTAATAGAAGAGACAATCAACATAGATGTTAGCGATGATCCTAAAAATCCTCAAATTCTCAAACTAGGGAAGCATCTTTCAAAAGAAGAACGTGTTGTATTATTTACTCTTCTAAATAAGTATAGAAAATTTTTTGCTTGGTCCTACAAGGCTACAAGGCTATGCTTGGTCTGGATCCAAACTTACTTGTACACAATCTGACACTAAATCCAGTAATCAAACCAATCAAACAAAAACTTTGAAAGTTACATTCAATAATTGGTTGGATGTAGAATTCATCCAACCAATCGACTATCTTGAATGGGTGTCCAACATGGTCCTTGTTAGGAAACCAAATGGGGAGTGTGCATATGCACCAATTTTTGCAATCTCAATAAAGTGAGTCCCAAGGATAAAATTTTTCTTTCGAATATCGATATGCTAGTAGATGCAATTGTTGGCCATGAAATACTTTCCCTCATAGATGGCTTCTCAGGATACAATAAAATATGAATTAATCCTAAATACTAGGCCAAGATAACCTTTACAATGTCATGCAGGACCTTTTTCTATAAGGTCATGCCCTTTAGCTTAAAGAATATTGGCGCTACCTACCAAAGGGTAATAATGTACATTTTTCATGACTACATGCACAAGATAGTCAAAGATTATGTCAATGATATTTTGGCCAAACATTTATTATATTAAAACCACATCAATGACTTACAAAAAGTCTTTGATCGCCTCCTTGAGCATAACATGTGATGAACCAACAAAACTCTAACTTGCCTAACCATTTGCACGATAATTTCACCACAAATTGGTTAGGCCCATTCATAATAACATAGAAGTTGGGATCAGGCACTTATCAGTTAACTTCATTTGAAGGTGTTGAGGAGCATAAACATATTAATATTCTCCACCTGTGGGTATTTTATGTATAAAAAGAAACAACAATAAAATAACAAAAACAAGAAAAAATCACAAGAACCAAAAAACAAAGCACCTCATTTCACCATGCATCACATACCGTTGCACATTACTATTGCATTGCATATCATCATTTATTGCACCATGGATTTTAATATTTTCAATGTTGCATCTCGTAATATCTAGGTACACTAGTCATATTGCATTAGGCATATTTTTTATTACATTGCATTATTCAATCTAGGTTCTTGCACATTAAGCATAACACCACATTTTTATGACTATCATTTATCTCGATCAAGCTTTTTATCTTATCATTACTTACACTTTTCCTTGTGGTATTTTGACTATTAAGCGGTCCTCATAAGATAGGATAGATACTATATGACCATCAACAATGGTGTTCATATGACCACTAACTATTTTATGTACACCTCTTAAAATTTGAAATTTCATAAGGAAAACACTCATCTCATTGCTCATTTCCCACCACATTTCTCTTGAAAGTCTTATTGTTCCCTTGTGACTTCTTGCTAATCACCATCCATTATATTTACATATTATTAGTACACATTTTATTTCATTTGGTATATGTGTTAGAGTGTGCCTTAGATGAAATTCAATCTAGAATTGTGACTTTCATACATTTTGTGGTGCTTACACTTAGTTTATTATTGCATCTTAGATTCATTTGTTATGTTTCATAAATAAAAATACATCCATATTTCATATCATTTAAATCATCACATGTCATTAGTATATCATATACATATCTAGATCTATGCATAAATAATAGATCTATAATATCAAAAACATCCATCTAACATATATGCATCATCATATCTACAAGTCTAGGCATACATTCATCATCACATAAACACATGCACAATAGAACACAAGATAGACATCAATAAATTTTATCTCATATATATATCATGTAATAAGTACATCCATGATACAAAAATGCTCGTAGGCTACATTGATAGTGGGTCCTCAGACCTCACATCCAAAAAGTGAAGTTGATCATAAAGTCCTTGCTCAATCTGGCCCTGCACTACCATTCTAATTATTGCCCTCAACCTCATCTCTATAAGACTACTTGGATATGTTGGCCCTTGATGTATTTGAGGTCCCTGGTGCTGTGAATCATGGCACTTGAGGTCTCATAAATAGCTCCCCTATAGTCTTGGTATGATAAATTTACTATGACTATGATGACTCTAATCGTCACAAGGGTAGCTATCCACAAATTCTATCCACCTCATCCTCTAATCAGTGGATGTAGGCTTGATCAACCTAATATTAAGCCTACTCTACACTCAACCTGACCCTCAGTTGGACCATCTCTACCTCCTAATCGATTGGCACCCCTCTACCCTGATTTCACAAAGCATCCTGCTCTACCATCACTCTACTTAGCTCATCCTACATGCTCACCACCTAGGCCTACAATGTATCCTTTTTATTTGAAAAACTCTACCATATTTGTCTATTTGCATTCCACTGACTCTTCTCTATGGCATGGGTTGTGTCCCTATCACTCAATTAACCTTGGAGGATCAAAACCTACTATCTTAGAGCAACAATCTACTCTTGAGGGTCATCCTTTTTTGGTCCCTCGCTCCTCTCAGGTGTTCCTACCTCCTTTGTACCTCCCTATGAGATACCTACCTCTCTCTCCACATGGTTATGTACTCATCACTATGAGGGATCCTCTGTTGTTATAGTCATTCCCTCCTCTACTGCTGCAACTCCTCTCTCCTCTATTATCCCTATCTAGAATAGTTGAGCAGTATACCAAGCATCATACACTCTATGGTTCTAGAGTTTGTTGTATCTAGATCAGGTAATGGTGTGTCATCCTCTTCCCCTAGAGGCTCAATCTATGGTAGTGGTAGTCAAATCTTCCTGGTCCACTGCCTATATATCATTGGGTCATCTGGCATATCCTACCTCACTCCTAATTGGTGAGTCATCCACAAGTGCTAAAAGTACTCGTTCTCTATTCCATGATACCCTATCATCCACCTATCGCATTGCACCTACCCTAGGTGCTCCTCTTCCTCACTCCAACTTGGAGCTCCCAACCATGGTCGCTATGTCACATGCTTCGATTTTAATCCAATGAAGCTCTTTGTGTAGTGTGATAGGATACCCTAGAAAGGGTGGCTCTTACTTTGCTCCTGCTTGTATAGGTACCACATGGCATAGGGAATCTTCCTATATACCATGTATCTCCATGTGGCCCAAATCAACCCATGTGGTTTGTTAACATTGAAGTATTTACAACCCCAAACCTAAAGAAGGAAGCTACATCCTAAGCCCATCCTATCACATTGTTGAATCTTGTACAACTCTTTGTAAAGTTGTGCTAGAAATGTAGGGTCCCATGGCATAATTTGTGGATACTCCACCAGGTCCTCAATAAGGTCCAATAGGTTCTAAGGGAACCTAGTTCCAAAGAAATCAGGTAAAATAAAATCAAACATTAGTGTCATTAACATTACATGTCTGGCTATCGTAGGTGGGTGTTGTATCTGGTCTCCACACACACTTACTATCAATATTGCAGTCCACAAGTCTCCATTTCTCTCTATATACTCATTGTAACATTGTCTCTCTTTGAGTAGTTGCAGATGTAACAATAGGTGCTCCCTTGATCAGGATTCACAGGATCTGGTAGATGTTCTCCAACGTGACGATAATATCGCTATCAGGTATGTGAAATGTGTTAGTTTTTGAATCCCATATATCTATTAGTTCTATCAGGTAGGCTTGATTGACATGAATAGACTCTAGTCACATCATGCCCACTATTAACTACTACTGTGGTTAATAGCAACCATAGTAGTAGTTACAGAGTCCACTATTGTTACATAAACTGCTGTAACTACCTCCATACCACCATTGTCAACGGTTGAGTCCGCTCTTACATTTCTAGTGTCTTCATCTCCCCTGGCTGCTAGTTTTTAAAGTCCTATAACTTTTCCAAAGGAGCAGGCAACCACACAAAATATAAATGATTTATGGGCAAAAAATTTATCAAAGCCTTCCAGTAGGATGGCTATCAGGAGAAGAAGCATGTATGTAGATCCAGTTTCCAGGTAGAGGATATCTAGATCCATGACTCCACTTGTAATTAAACCTAAAACTGAGATGACTGTTCATGATTACCGAGTTGAAGAGGTCATAGAAGATATTAAGAAACTTCTTGAAGAAGATGAGTTAATTATAGTCAAATCCCACTTGGACACCTTCTATGTGAAGAATGATATATTCAGAAAGAAGGTGGGTAAACTGGAGAAACATATTGAAAAGCTTCAAAAGACTTTGAGAAATCAAAAGGAAGTAGAAAAGGCTCTAAAAAAAGAGGCTAAGGGCTGGCAAGAAAATTTTTAAGAAGCCAATAAGCTCAAAGATCAACTAGGAGAGCAAAAGAAGCTGAATGAAGAACAAGAAAAATAAATTCAAAGTTTAAAACAAAAGCTTCAAATTGAGAAAGCTAAGTCTTCTAGTTTTTCTAAAGCTAAACTCAAGAAGATTAGAAAATAATTTCTCTCTGAGGTCCAAAAGAAATGTTCAGGGCTTTGGCTTATCATTGATTACTTAGATGATGTCAGTCGTTTACTCCAGAATGTGCAAAAATATTTAAATCGAATCACTAGAGAGCTACAACCTATGGTGATTCCAACAGAGCAAATGTATAAATTGGTTGATAGCAAACTTAGTGATTCTACTAAGACAATTCCCAATAAGGAATGGAATCTTTCTAGAGTTGTTGCTAGAACAATGGTAAAAAAGCACAGGGTACTTCAGAAATCCTGGTTGTTGTTTGGTAGAATTGAAAGGGTAATTAAGGATGTCATGGATGTAAATGAGGAAATGGTTCAAGTTGGTTTCAAAAGTTTATGGATGGAGGATCATAGCTTGCTATCTGTGGAAGAGATCCAAAAGAGCATTGACAAAAATTTGCTAGATGAATATGGAATTGATTCTCTTGAAGAGCCACTAAATCAAGAGCAAGTTGCCCAACTGATTGTTGATTTTACTAGATTAAGAGATCTCATGGAGGATTTGGTGAATAGAGGGAATGCTGCTAATTATGAGGATATTGGATAACTTCAGTATATTTACAAGCAACTCAAAGAAACATCAAACCCCTCTGAAGCAACCTAGAAACGGGATTTACAAACTTTGAAATTGATGATTCAATTGTTTGGTGACACTTATGGAGGAAGAAACCAATACAAATCTCCTCCAGAGGAAGAAGATGAAAGAGAAGAAGAAGACGAAGAAGAAGAAGAAGAGAATGAAGAGGAGGTCGAGGAAGAGGCCCACCAAGAAGTAGAGCAGGATGGAACTATCACAGGCCCGAAAGGGGCACACACTTAGTTCATTTTTGTTTTTTGTACATATGCACAAGTTTTGTATTTTTTTTTTTGCTCTGATAATTTTCAGAAATAAACAATAAAGGCATGAAGCCTAGAGAGGCGCAGAGAGCAGCGTATTTTGTATGAAGGAATTTTTATGAGTAGGCCTTATAAGAAGAGTAGAACTGTATTTTGCAAAGATAGTGAAGCAGTTTTGCTATAAGGGCGCAGAGATATATTTTGGAAACAATGGAGGAACATGTGTATATTGCTCAGCAGTTATCCTCTGTGTTGCTTGAAGCATGGTCTCGATGTGAACTTCTACTCTCTAAGAGAACTATTTTCAGAGGGTAGTGTTCATATGGAAATTATTATTTTAAGCACATTTTTGAAGATGAGCATTTTTTACTCCTGTAGCCCAATGGATAAGACTCTGAGTTCTATGGCTTTGCAAGCAAATCCACCCGGGAGGCACCCGAATGTAGGCCCAAAATGGCCACATACTTAGGAAAATTTTGAAAATTTTGTCTAAGGCCTAAAGATCTCATTTCGCACACTTTGTAGTGTATTTTGGAATGGATCCGTAACAAAGGTTACAAATCCGCCCAACACTTAGTAAGCTTTTGCACTTGGAGCAATTCCACATGGTTTCATATGTTTTTGGCTCCATACTGGTGACATGCTCTGAATCTGTAAAAAAATTTGAAGAAGGATGGCGTCAGCGTAAAATAAGTGTGGATTGGCGACCACTTTATATTTTTGATATCTTCTAAAGTGGCTAAGTGTTGGAGGGCCCAATTTCGGGAGCTGCATAGAATATTTTTACCCGAAACGATGACAAAAGATATAAAGTGAAGTATTGGAGATGCAGATTTGTGACGAATGGAATTTTGACTAAATTTCACCTAGAACAGCAACAAGCAGTGTTTTACTCTGAAGCCAGTGCAAAATGGAGAAAGATTCACCTTACACTATGATGGGTTTGAAATGGTGTTCACAGGTTAATGTACTTGCTTAGGTCCGAAATGGAATCCGTAGAGTTTTAAAGGAGATGTGACGTCATCAAATTTTTTGTGTGGATTGGTGAATGCTTCATTGTCAAAGAAGAAAAACGAAGGATAAGGGGTGGATTTCATCCCGCTTCACTTTCAAGGCATTTTAGTGTCAGATTGGTGTTCCACAGTTTTTGAAGCATGAAAGATGACGTCATCAATTTTAAAAGTGGAATGGCACTGTGTTCTCTTCCCACCATTATATCAAGCTTATATCAGATTAAATCATAGCCATATGATGGGAGAGATCGATGGTTGAGATTTTTCCAAGAATTTTGAAGCATATAAAAGGGATCTCTCACCAAAATTTGAAAGAACAATCAGTTGGAGGAGGAAGCCAAAGTGTCGAGGGTTTTCAAGAAAACAAGAACTAGATACGGTTGTAGATTGACAGCGACAGAAGATTTCCAAGATAAATTAACGATGCAACGTAGTCTCCAACGGCCAGAATTTTAGTTAGTGCCAAATAACCAGCAAGTTGCAGAGGTTCCAAGCTACCATGGCGGTCCACTTGTAGCAAATTTCTCGGAGGTTGAACCAATAAGAGAATGGCAACAAGAACTCTTTGTTGAGCTATAAAAATTTAATCTTTGTAATGTTCCTTATTATTTTAATTTTGCAAAACTATAAATAGAGGTCGAACCCTCATTTTCAAGGGTCGACTCTAGTGCGTTTGCCTATGCTACTGTAAATATTCCCAAGGGCTAATGAAAGGAGCATTACATTGATTTTTGCCTCAAATTTTATATCTTCATAATTCGATATCAGAGGTTCGAATTCTTAAGTTGTATTTCTATGAATACTTGAATGGTTAGTTTGTGCTAAATTTATGGATTACTAACTACTAGGGTAATTGAAATCTGCTTCTAAATTAGATTTTTGTTGTTAGGGAGTGCATTTCTTTGAAATCTAGATATTGATTAATTCTATTATTTGGATTATCATTGTTTAGATATTGAAATTGTTGTCTATAATATTTCTCTATTGTTCTTTAATGAATGAAAGTACATTTAATTTGAGATAATGTTGATCTGAGTAATGTGTCTTTAATTTGGTTTATGGGAGCTTTTTACTGTAGTAACAATGTTGTTAGCCTATTCGTCCATTGTTGTTCACATTTTCTAACCCTAATATTTTCTTACCATAATCTCTAAAATCCTAAGTGAGCATAATTGTGTCAACACCCTGTTTAAGTTGACAAGGAACCAACCTACTCTGGAGGTTGGATATGAAACCCCTATTTTGGTCCATCCAATGTTGGGTGTTGAGCTATAGCTATCGGGTGCAAGCCTGGACAGAAAGGAGGAAGATAAATAGTCGTAGTATTGAGTAAAGCTTGATGTAATTCAGTGCCCAACACTTGGGTCATTCAAACCTTACCCAAACCTGGTTTCATAAAATTACAGGTCTACGACAACGATCGTCTCACCTCAAAATGATCCGTAGACAAGATCGTCTCGACCCGAGATGATCTCAGTAAGGTGACTAGTTTTATCATTTTTGTTGCATTTTAGCTTAGATTTCCACTTGCATGTTTGTTTTAATGATGAATCTTTCATTTTATGCACTTTATTTTATTGCATTAGCTTAGATTTTGGTTATTATACGCATGCATTCGCTTTATTTCTTGATCAATATGGGTCCAACCTCGGTGGGCCCCATAAATTGTACTGATCTCTTTTTTTCATTGTGTGTAGGTTATAGAGTTCAAGCATTATGAAATATTCTAGATCCAACTCTCACTCATGTAATGGTCTTAAGGAAACCTGCTCTCTAAAAATATTGTGTTGGCATGGGAACCTTCCAGATTGCACCTAGAAAATATTTTTTGATGAACAAAGGAACCATGTCCCTCATTGTAATATTATATCATTGATGAAATCCCTGAAAGGGACTCTTTGTAACATTTTTTAAATAAATCAATACGAATTTAATACAATGGGATTCATCGTCGCATCATGTTGTTATAGGTTTCTTTTCCCTTATTTCATTGTATGGTGCAAGTTTTCGTCCTTCACTCCTAATCTAAACATGTACCCATGATGGTACATTAGCATGTAACAAACAATGTAATATATTCCAATAGTTTCTTGATAAACACATCAAACATAGATTAGGGTATATATACACATCCCCATATCTCAAAGGTAAAGCAAGGATTAATTTAGGATCTCTTATCTTGTCTTACAATGCTAAGTCAACTATATCTTCCCCACTGATCAAGTCCTAAATGGTAATAACTAGTTATATAGATAATTTAAGTATAACAATAATAGTATATAAATATGTCTTCATAGTAGTTTGTGGTTGCTTTTCCAGCATTGTGGTTTCTCTATTGCCACTATAGTTTGTGGTTGCTATGCCATCGTAAAAAAAATCTTGTTCCAATTTTTGAGTTTGTGTTTGATAAATCTAAGCTTTTTGGCAATTTGTACCATCAAAGATTTAGTGAATTTGTTCCCCCATAATTCCTTAATGTAATGCTCAAGGCTTTCATTTCTAAGCCACATCATCTAAAACCTAAAAGTGTTGTAAAACCTCCTTCTGTCGGTTTGGAAATCTAACACTAGAGGGTTATGGTTAGATCCTACTTTAGGGAGTACGGTCATATTGGTATATCCAAAGTTAATTAGCCTTTATTAAGAGATTAAGAATCTACCAAGTCTTATTTGGATCAGTTGGTTCCCAAGTCTTCTATTACTCCATGTATATTTAAATCCTCTGAGGTCAACATCGATCAATCCATTCTTTGAGACAAACTGCTCAAAATATTTCGTACCTTCAAAGGTATTAGTGTTTCTGCCCTTCTTGTATGATGGATACAAAGGGGTGTTGAAGTCCCAACCAAAACCCAAACAATGTCATGGAAAGCCTTCCTCATTGAAGTTAAATCCCTCAATAATTATTTTCGTCCTATACAGGTGTTTGGTGCATAGATATTGGTCAAAACCTAGCTAATTTTAGTTTCTTACAGTGGAAGAGCACATTAACCAATCTATCGAAAGTTGAGATAACCCTTTCTTCAACAAATTTGTCATCCCACATACACAAAATCCCTCCCGCAACACCCTTCATTGCACTAGCAACAAAATTGGCTTCTTTCCAAATACTTGTCCTAATTATTTCCAGTTTTTAGTTATCCAACTTGGTTTCTTGTAACAACAATATTTGAGGCTACAGTTCCATCCTTAATGATGACACTAACTGGTGTTTGGAAGGGGCATTGAGGCCCCTAACATTTTAGGATATGACTCTCATTTTTTAATTTTGGTCGAATATTTTTTCCTGCCCAATTTGAGGGTCGTTTGTGTTTCGTACACAACCTCTTTCGTAGTTTTCCTTTTCCTAATTGCTATTGAGAAGGTCTTCCCTATTTTGCCTCATGCCCAACATTCGTCCCGATTTTTCTAAAGTTGTTGGTGACTTGATTAGGGCTCCCATGTTCCTTTCTAGGTTCATGAGCCCTAGGTGATCTATCTTGAATCTCAATGTTCTCCTCCAAGGCAAGAGGGAAATCATTTTTTTATTTGGGTTTCAGCTTCAGGGATGTTTTACTCTTGTTCATGATAAAAAACTGAAGCATTATGATCTAAGTCTTTTAAGATGATTTGAAAGCATCCAAAAGGATTGTGAACAACTAAATCAGTTGAAGCAATAAGAAGAATATCAAGGAGATTACTTACATATTGAGGTTCTTCTATAATTTCTCCTTCCTCTCGCCCTTTCTCCTCCATATTGGATGAGAGCGTTATCTCCATACCAAAGTCCCTTGCTTCTCCAGTTGATTTCCCTGTCGAACCTTCCTTATTTCTACTATCCTTTTTTTGTTGCCATCGCAGAGCTTGATTTTTCTTCTGAGAACAATCCTGATTAAAGTACTCCACACAATGGCAAGGGTTACATTTATACCTTTTATTTATTTATATATACATACTTGGTTAAGATTTTTTAAATTTCAATTCAAAACCTTTAAATACTTGTTTTTTTTTTCAATAAGTTTACACAGGTTTTAATAAGAGATCCCGGTCCCCTCATACTGAGTGGGGTTTTAACCTTGAACCTCTAAAAAGAAAAAGACCAAAGCCCTTACCACTACAATAAACTTGCAACTATTCAAAAACTAATTATTTATAATTATTTGTTTATGAATATAAGCATAAATCATACCATAATTCTTTAAAAACAAACTCATAACCTTTAACTACTCCTAAACTTTTAAAATTAATTATTTACAATTATTTCTATATACACATAAATATGAATCAAACTTAGTAAGTGTGTAGTAATTATGTGTTAAATTCTCTATTAATAAGCAAAATTATGGACCAAGAATTATGGTTGAAGAGAGCCTAAAAATTTCTCGCAATACAATAACCAAATAAAAAAATTATAAAAAAAAAACAAATAAACAACAACGATATTCAAATTAATCAAATTTTTAATCTGCTATTCTCTTGGATTAGCGAGCTTCGTGAGTTCTAAATGAATACTTAGATGCCCAAAATTGCCCCAATTCGTAATCTGTTGTCGTGGTGCATTTGCCTTCTTGGTGACTTTACCTCCAACCATGGGACCACCTAAACAATTAAATAAACCTAAAGTTATGGTTGAAACGGGATACCCAAACCTAGGGGTTTCTCCACGTCAACGTCACGTCATGCGAAGCAGTTTTTGCCTTATAATTGATCTGATGGGCGAATTCTGAAGGCCCCTTAATCCGTTCGACGAGGATTCTACTTTAGGGAGGACGGTAATAGTGTGATGTGATACTGTGAACGTAACGTCAACGTCATGCGGCAAATGCAATTTTTGCTTTTTGATACTTGGATGGGCGGACTCTGAAAGGCCCGATACTTTGATGCCCAGAACTGCTGTCCTGCTGCATTTGCCTCTTCCATCTAGACAAATGGGTTCTTGGATGTCTAGAATTGCGTCTGTAGCTACTATTGCCCTTGCAAGCTACACATTGATCAAAGCTGTGTGGATTCTAGGAACTAGAGCATGGTGCAACAGACGAGTTCAAATTGAAGGCAAGGTGTCAATACAAATTAAAATTCCAGTGAATGAATACTCAAACATTATAATGGATTTTCAGGTACGTACTGACACTGACACTGATTTTCGTAATACTGAAAGAGCACAAGCAGTAGCTGCGGCAGAGCAGGCAGGTACTGAAAGTGCACAAGCAGCACCTGCCTCAAAGCAGGCAGCTGATGCACCAGGGCCTATAAAATTTTAAGTTTCTGGTCTAACTTTAGGGCCAGGATTGATACAGAAGTTTAATTTTATGTAAATTAAACTCTAATCCTGTGACTGCAATAATTCTTGATTGCGGAGCTACAATATAAACTTTTGAAAATGGCATTGCATAATTGATATTTAAAAGTGTATTCGTTGATGATGCACGAGACGTTGTAGGAGAATGTATTAAAGAGTTATTACATTTCAATTCTGTTTTGATTTTTGTCCTCTTTGATCTTTGCTCTGCAGAGATTTGCTTTGAGTCGTGACATTTTATGTTTTCCTAATTTTCTTTTAATCTCGTTTCTCGTAAGATTGAAGAGGATAATTTATTATAGACAATAAGATCACGCAGCAAATTAACAAAACTCAGGAGGCAGAGCACATTGGCTGAAATTTTCAGGTAAATACTGTTATTTGTTTTTAATATTTTTCTTTGATTTATAATGAAGTTACATTTTATTTTAAGTGGTTTAGTCTTTATGTTGAAGTTTCTGTTGCAATTATAATATTGTTAGCCTCAATTTTTAAAATACATATATAAAACCCCTGTTTAATTCATATAATCTCTAAATATATGGTTTTTGTTTGCATATATTTTTTCAATGATTTGTTAAAGAGTATTGATATATTTTCAGAATAATATATAAGATGCACTTCCTCTAGGCATCAGGAAATGCGTCTTTAACCTGTTTGATCCAAGTTTCAGTTATTTCACTTGAGCTATGCTCAACCCAGCCAAATTTTAGATATAGTTGAGTACCAAGTACTAGTTGAGTGCTACATACTAGATTTTAACAGTTTCATATCGTACTATATACTAGATTTTAACAGTTTTATATCATTTACATATTCATTGAGTTTGGACATGTGTGGGGTTGGTTCTCTTGTTTCTTAACTGATTAATAAGATGATACAAGTCTAATAATATATTCCTTGAAATTCCATTCATATTAATACTTAACTATTTATTTCTTATATCTAATTGATGTCCTTAAAACTTAGAAACCTAGCCTGAAGACAAAGAGATGCCTTCTCTGTACATGTGCGTAGATACAATGCACTAGAAAAAGATTGCTGGGGCAAAGACAAATCAAACATGGCCATTGATAAACCTTTCCCTTTTCTAATCATACAAAATCCAGTTATGATTGCTGCGACAGCATTTGTTTAACAGAAACCCACTTTACTCCATTACTCCAAACTTTTGATCACTTGTCAATCCAGGGTCCATTTATAATATATATATTTTTTTCATAAGGACTAGGATAGTTGATTATATTTACATTTAGGATCTATTTATAATATTTTTTTCATATCTATATTTTTTTATTACCAAACAAAGTTTACTAAACAGAGTGAAACAGAGTTCAAATTCTAAAACTAAATTAAAATTCTAAAACTGCTCAAATAACACATATTCCACCTGGTAGATCCATTACGCTACAACTGCATATTCTAGATCCGGAAGCAGTTTGGGTGTCAATAAAAAGCACCGAGGTGTATTGGGTTGAGTTGCAGCCCTGACAAGATGCTGAAACATGTTCCTTTCATTTATAGGACACGAAATGTGCAGTTTGTAAGGTCCTGTAGTGAAACAAGATACAATATTGTTGATACGGATCGTTACCCTCCAGACTGATGGTGGCACTCAATACCTGCAGCTGCCCGGTTTGCCGGAACTTAAATTTTATCAGTATACCATACTTGTCAAACTCCATAACACGCTCATCTAACGAGACCTCTCCCGCCATAGCTGCTGGGCCGTCCTGGCGCCCACCCGGGGCCGGGCCCCCCCCTCCCCTTTCCTCTGCCGGGCCCCCCCCCCCCCTCCCCCCCCCCGCCCCCCCCCCCCCCCGCCCCCCCCCCCCCCCCCCCCCCCCCCCCCCCCCCCCCCCCCGCGGGCCCGGCCGCACCGCTCAAGTTCTTGTTCTTTGGATGCTCTGCTTTTCAGGTTCCCAAAGTTCCTTTTGCATGTCCCTTATCTTCATATCAAGGTCAACAGTGGAAAGTTGTTTTTCTGCAAAGCGTCTCTTGAGAGACAAAGCTTCAATCAACAAATCCTTCATTTCAATCGCATGTTTAAAGCGTTGCACGTTTAGCTTGCCAATCAAGCCGGTCAGCTTAGATATGACCGTTTCTAAATCCTTTTCTTTCTCCATGGACTCGAGCTGCCTAAGTTTAGTTTAGTCTCTCTATAGGAGCTTTCTGCTTTGCTATTAATTTTGCAAGTTCATCTCGTTTGCGCTTTGCCAGGCTCTTCTTCTCCTTTGCCTCCATGCATTGCACTTTCTTCGTGTCCTGTTTCAGCCATAGTAACTTTTTTTTTCATAGAATCAACCTTTTGCAGTAGTTCTTCTCCTTGGCGAACCCACTCAACATCCCTTTTCTTGCTCAGCTTTTTGTGCTTGGAGTTGACTCAGGGTTTCCTCATTCTGCGTAACAGCTATTTCAAATCTTTTCAACTCCAGGCTTTTGTCTATAAGACCCCTATGTTGCCCTGACAGTTCTTGATCTCCCACAGCCTTTTCAGTCTCTTCCAAAAAGCTGTACGGGGTTAATTTGGCAAACTCACATACCCTGTCTTGTGGTACAAACTATGTCAAATTGCCCACTCGGATATTGAACTCCTGAACAATGCCCAGAACATCCTGCTTTTTGTACATTGATCTGCCACTCAGGGAATTTTCCTTATCCTTGTGATAGTAATGGCTTTTCCTGTTCTATTCTATTGACTCTCAAGCAAGTTTTTATCCATCCAGATTCTTCTCCACGTTTGACATAATCACCAATATTCGATGCCCTGCCAAGTAACTGGGGTTCAACACCAAGGCCCATGGCAATAGAACTTTTTCCCATTCCATTTGGCCCAATAACAAGATTAAGACGGGATGCTGGCTTGGACCTTAGATGATTATATGTCATAAAGTTATGGATCTCAATTTCAACTATGTTGCCTGGCAAGTGATCATCTTCTCACTATGTTGCCTCGTCGCGGTTGGTTATGGTTTCATGTGGTCTGCCGTGCTTCCGAAGAAGGGGACTTTGCTTTTGGCGCCTTCTTTCTCCATTCAATTTATTTTTTAGCCCAGCTTTTATTAAGTTACAAGTTGTGTTTGCTGATTCATAAGCTAATTTCGGATTAGTTGATTTTATTTATTTATTTATTTTGTGAAGGGAGGGATGAGAGGCTCAAGTTAGTATAGTTTTAATTATAAAGTTGTCAATTCCATGTTAGGTGAGTTGAAAAGGGTATGGTAATCCTTTAAGGAGATCCTTGATTTGAATCTCCATCTTATCAAATGCATATGGAGTATTCAAAATCTAATTGATAATGCTGGTGTAGTCAAGATCAGGTGCGACTCTCCACACTCGAGTGATTTTCTCTCCACACTCAAGTGATTTTTACGGTGTAGAACCCATGTTCGTAGTTTTTGAGACCAAGATAGACCTCGCAAAAAGTTTTTCGTTAAATTAAAAAAAACTATAAAGTTACTCTAATTTTTAGAGATCAACAATATAATTTTTTTTAAATAATAATAATATACAAAGAACAATTTCAATTTTTTTTTATACATAGGGAATCGGTTATGTACACAGTTCTTTTTACTACCAAGGAGGATTCAAATCTTGGGGTTGCTTTCTATAACTCCTATTTCACCTCATTGTTGTTTAATGTGGCATGAAGGGGATTATTAGTTGCTCGGGATTGATATCATCATTTTCTTATAACAATGTGGCATGAAGGGAATCATCGATGCGCTCAGGATTGGTATTGTCATCTTCTTATAATCCTTATTTCACCTCGTTGTTGTTTAATATGATGCAAAGCGATCCATCGTTCACTCGGGACTGGTACCATTATCGTTGAAGGGGATCATCGATCCCTCGGGATTGGTTCTATCATCTTCTTATAACCCCTATTTCACCTTGTTTGTTAACATGATTCGAACAGTGGTGATTCGAAGCGGTCCACCGTTCGCTCCGAATTAATACCGTTGTCATTGACCTGACGTGCACTCAACCAATTCAAATTAAACTACTGACTTTCCACCACTCAATTTTGTATGATTTAACTAATTAATATAATTCAGTTTTTCCATTAAAAAACTAATAACTTAAAAAAAAACTTTAATTTCAATTTAATTATGCATGACTTGAACAAGAGAGCCATATAGTTTTTATTAGGGATGGCCACTTAACAATCAGGTCAAACTTTTAAAATTCGATTTAGAAAATTTTGAAGTTGTAAATTTTTAAGTTATTAATAGTTTTATTATTTATAAAATGATATAAAATTTTAAAATTATAGGTAACATTATAATTTTGTTTAAAAGTATTTATTATGTAATTTTTTTAAAATTCATTAACATGTGTAATTTATATAAGCTCATCAAATTATTTAGGTTATTTGTAATTGAATAATTTTATAATTTATGTTTCTATTTTATAAGTACTTTTTTTATATGAGAATTTATAGTCTAGTTTACCTAAGCTTATTTAATGTAAAGAATTGAATATATTACTTGACGCATGTTCATAGCATAATAATTTTTAATGGAAAAGGGTATAGTGTGGGTTTTGAATGTAGATAATTTTTAGATGGAATTTGGAGAATTTTTTCCTTGTAATTTATTTAAAATGTTTGTTATAAAAATAAAAATGTGTTGCATTATGGTTTTTGTTTATTAAAATGATTAGTTGTTTTATAATTTTCATTTTTTAATATATATATATATATATATATATATATATATCCTTTTTAAAGTATAAGTTCATTTATAATTTTTCAAAAAAAAAAAATTGGTTGAAGTATATTGTTAATAAGTTTTTTAAATTTTTATTCTTAGTTCAAGTACATATAAACTAGTTATTTCTTTGTTTATTTTTGAATGAAATGCACATATAGAAGATGGTTGTATGATTATTGTTTTACAAATATAAAAAGAATCAAATTGTTTAGATATTTAAAGAAAACTCTTTTCAACTTGAAACTACAATATTGTAGATTGCATTTCAACAAATAGGAATATATTATTTTTATTTTACAATAAATATTTTAAAATATTTATTACAATGCTACTAGTTCCAAAGGAGTGTTATGGCCTAATCGGTCATCTCGTCTCACCTAAGGCATTCATGTCTTTAAGGACTTAAGGTCAAATCATAAGAAGGTATCTTTTTGCAAGTTTATTATGTCTCAGCATCGAAGTTTAAGGCTCATGCACAAGGGGAGGTAACTTTTATTCGCAATGGCATGTTAGGCAACTTGGATAGCCCAAAGTGACAAACATTCACAAAACCCAGGCTTGAGTCCCATTTTTGAAAATTTTTAATGAGTGCAATGGAGATTTTATTGATGTGGCCATCATTTGGGCTATGTCAAATCCTTTTTTCATATATACTAACTCAACAAATTGAAAGCAATCAAGTTCCATTGCCGCATAGGGTTAGAGGTACTGATGTGGCAAATGATAAGTGGAAGACACTAGTGAATCATAGATCACTAGGTGGTAGCAGGCAAGTAGATTTTGATTTCCTAATATTTGGTGAATTTTTTATTATTTAAAGATTATTAGAGCAAAAATTCTAGAGATCATAACTTTTTCATGCAAAAACATTTTGAGTACATTTTCTTCAAATCACGTGATTCTTGAGTTCTACGCATTAGAGACATTAGCTTATAAACTTGTTCTAATGTTAGAATCTAAATCATGTGGAATAGTCCTCAAGCCCTATTACCCTATTATCAAAGGGAGGATTTATTATATTCTATGTAATCATAATCTTTGGCCTAATGTTTTGGGAGATATAGATGGATTTGTGATAGTTGCAATAGATTTTGAGTATTTTAGAGGCTTAAGAAACATATTTCAATATGTGCTTTAGTTAGTCTCTTCTTTCTTCAGGCAATTGATTCAGCTTATTCATGCAGATCTAATTACTCATGATCTCTTATGTATTCTATTTCTTGTCCAAGTACTCTTGGAAGTTTGTTATAGCTCTTCTTTTAAATAGGTTCATGCAAATCCTTTTTGGTGATCAAAATAAGGTTTCTATGGGCAAGGGAAGTCTACGCATGGGGTGATGTATGCTATAAGAGGAAATTCTATGCCTTTAATTCATGCCTTATATGACTATGGAAGATTGAAGGAGCTTATCTTTAGAGGAGTGGGTGATCTTGACTTTCCTTCTTCATTTGAAGCCCTAGTATAAGTACTTTTGGATATGTGTGGGAGTGTCTAATAGTGGTAGTGATGATTGAAATCTAGTCTAAGGAGACTTTTGTATAATAAGCATTTTTGCAACAACATACATTAGATGGTAAGTGGGATTTATATTAGTCTACCTCAAAATACAAAGGCCTACTAGAGCATCCATTATGAGGGGAGATATTATTGTCACTAATTTCTTCTCTTATTGACCCCTTAATTCATATTATGAGGGGGTGTTGAAAGTGTAATTTGATTCATGGCCAATTGAATAAACCTAAATTTATAAACTTATAAACCTAAAAAATCAAATAAACCTAAATTTATAAATTAAAACAATATTTTTTGTATTCAAATTAATCAAATTACATTTATTTATTTTTTTAAGTTATATTAGAATAAGATTAGAACCAATGAACGAGTAATCTAGTGCAGCCTGACTGATTAAGACTACCTTCACTGTAGATGGGGCTTCAAATATTTCATCAAGCCTCGATGTGATCCCCAGATTGCGCATCACATCTGCTACTGGCAAAGGCCTATTTTTGCATTTGTCTATTTCCATTGTAGTTCAGCAGAGGAATATCAAATAGTTTCAAGTTCTTCACAAGCAAGTCTCGATCATGTGGAACTTGGATAGTGAAAGACTTCCAAATGTAAAAGGGGACATGACCTTCCAAGTAGGCTGTGTGACCTTTGTTAGAAACATTGACCTCGAGAAGAATCGGACCATAAACTTCCTTTTTGAAATCATTGATATGGCTTTTCACCTAAACTACAGCTTCAAATATATGACACACCCCAGAATCTTTTAATGGCTGTAGAAGTCTAATATTTATATTTTCTATGGTTTTTAACCTGCTTATACACCGGTACAAGGTGGATCTCTCTTGATCCAACATATAACCCCTTTCTCTTTTTTGAGATCTCTTTTCAGTGACAAAAAAATCTCCAGCTCCCGTATTTGAACCCAAGACTTCCTATTTTCTCTTTTGGAGGTTCATAGACAGCAAATTTGCAAGCTGGGCTTCAGCAGCTGCAAGATCATCCTTGGCTCTGGCAATCCTCTCTTTTCGAGATTCTTCTCGTTTTTTAACCTCTTCAATTTCCCTTGCTTTTGCCCAGACTTGTACGCTAAGCGGATTAGCTGATTTTCAGTCTGTATGATTTCCGCGTCTTTTATCATTGAAGCCTATATTACTATTCAAATTCTTACAAGCTGCCTCAAGTTTAGATTTCTGTTGTTTTGTCTCCTCTAGAAGAGCTTTCTGCTCTGCTATTAATTATGCAATTTCATCTCGCTTGAGCTTTGCCAGTCTCTCCTTCTCCTTTGCCTCCATGTATTCTCGTATTTCACCTATTGTAACTTCTTTTTCATAGAATTAACTTTTTACAGTAGTTCTTCTCTTTGGAGAACCCGCTCAACATCCCTTTCTTGCTCAGCATTTTGTATGGTGTTCACTCAGGGTTTCCTCATTCTGTTTAACAGTTATTTCAAATCTTTTAACTCCCGGCTTTTCTCTATAAGAGCCCTATGTTGGCCTGAGAGTTCTTGATCTTCCACAACTTTTTCAGTCTCTTCCAAAAAGCTGTAAGGCGGTTAATTTGGGAAACTCACGTACCCTGTCTTATGGTAGAAACTGTGTCAAATTGTCCTCTTGGATATTAAACTTTATAGTTTATACAATGCCCTGAACATCCTGCTTTGGTACTGCTTGCCCATTGATCTACCACTCAGATTTATTCTGCATGTCAATTTTCTTCTGATAGTAAAGGTTCGTCCTGTCCTATTGCCTTTTTATCCATCCAAATTCTTCTCCACGTTTGACATAATCACCAATATTCGATGCCCTACCAACTAACTCGGGTTCTCCACGAAAGCCCACTGCAATAGCACATATTATAAAGCTTTTTCTCGTTCCACTTGGCCTAATAACAAAGATTAAGACGGGTTGCTGGCTTGGATATTAGATGATTGATTATATTGAGTCGTTTCGAGGGAGGAGGGTGGTTTTCATCTGGTCTGCCGTGCTTTTGAAGAAAGGGGAGGCGCTTCATTCATTGTTGCCTCTCCCAACATCTGATTCGTCATTCAATTTACTTTTTAGCCCAGCTTTTATTAAGTTACAAGTTGTTTAATAGACGATCATTTGCTAATTCCGGATCAGTTGACTTGTTTTTTTGGGTGAGGGGCGAGGGTTCAAGTTATTATAGTTTTAATTATAAAATTGCCTCTAGATTTTAGAGATCAACTAAAGTTTGAATTTTGAATTTTGGACCTGAAACATGTTTCTCTTCCTTGATCGATTTCATGTACCACACGAAATGGGCAGGGTCCTGTAGTGAAACAAGATACAATATAGCATACTTGTCAGAATCCATAACACGCTCATCTAACGAGACCTCTCCCGCCACAGCCATCTCCTGAAAATTGCGCCCAAAAGTTTCATTGACCCTTGAGACAAGACTCCTCAATGTTGGAAGCCAGGAGTCCTTCAGACCATTTATTTCGGACAGAATCTTGTTGAGTGCCAGTTTATCTTCTTCAACTTTCAAAGTTAGGTTACTAATTATTAGAAATATAAATTCTGATTTCACGCCTCCGCCAAACTGCGCTTCGAACTTGGGCGAAGCCGAAAGACTTCAACAGATTGCGAGAGCAGCTTGGAGTCAAAGCGCTCGTGAAATCAGGCTTAAAGGAGGGTGTTAGAAATATTAATCCTGATTTCACGCCTCTGCCAACTGCGCTCCAAACTTGGGCGAAGCCGGACTGCGCTCGCGAAGTCGGGGATCCCGATAAAAATTTTGACTTGACGTCGCACGTGCCTTCTGACAGATGTGACGTCTGACAGATCCGATCGCCACAGAAGTTAATGCCAGTTCGACGATTGGTCAGAAACCCTAGTTCAGGGTCTGTCAAAACCTATCAGAGGATAACCTCTATTTTCCTCTCCTCGCGGCTATATAAGGCAGTTCGGGTCTTCAGACAAAGGGTGGAGAGTGGGGGAAACTTGGAGAAACAGGCAAGAGAAAAACAGTCATTCGTAGAGTAGCAGACGAGATCATTTCAGTGAGCAGAGTAGCTCATCTGTTTAATGTCCGAGCAGCAGACTCGACATTTGTTTTCCCTCTCAGTTTATCCTGCAGCTTTAGTCTGGAGATGTTAGTTTTTTCCTCAGTTGAGGACTTTTGTAACCCTCGTCTTATAAGAATAAAATTCGTTGTTGTTTAAGGCATTTGTAGGGTTTGCGGTTATCTTTGTCGACATAAAATCTGTTGTTGTCTGTACAATCGCCTCAGAGCGTTTTCTTTCGTGTTCTATAAGTTTGAGCTCAGATCTGAAACATTGCATTCAGATTCGGTGTTTCTCTCCTCCCCATTTAGTTCTTGCCAAGCCAAGCAAACCATCGCTGTAGTCACGCAAGCCTCCGGACAACAAAATTTTGCAAGGCAAAAATTTGCCTAAGTCTGGAGCTATCCACCCGACTGTGCAGCGAAGTCGGACTTCATTGCCTTTGACCAGCGCAGTCGGGCGTTGACCAACCGCTCCTCGACTTAGCAATTTGTTTCATGCGTAGCCCGATTGCGCACATATTACGTGCGCAACCAGACTGCGCACATAAACCCTTGCGCAGCCCGACTGCGCAAGTTTTACTTGAGCAACCCGACTACGCAAAAGACAGGAGCGCAACCCGACTTCGGGTGCACAGCCCGAGTTTGGGCCCCCCCATTCGCCCTGCGCTCCCGATAACGACAAAGGCAAAAAAAAAAAACTTCAAATTGGTATCAGAGCCACTGATCCCTTGACGTGGAGACCGAAGTAGAATGGCTTCCAGTAGCAACAACTTGCAGTTGTAGATCCCGCTCTTCAATGGGAAGAATTATAATTACTGGAGCATCCAGATGAAGATCATGTTTGGATCTCAGGAGCTGTGGGAGTTAGTCGAGAACGACTACCCAGAACCGGCAGATGCAGCAGCACTGGCCGCCCTCTCTCAAGAAGACAAGGACCTGTTGAAAGAGAACATGAAGAAGGACCAAAAGGCCCTCTTCTACATCATGCAAGTGGTCGAGGAGTCCATTTTCTCGTGGATCGCATCAGCCACCAAGGCGAAGTAGGCCTGGGAGATTCTGGCTAGCTCGTACTAGGGAACCAATAAGGTAAAGTTGGTGAAGTTGTAGATGCTCAAGAGGGAGTTTGAAAATCTGTAGATGAGTGAGTCCGAGTCCATGAGTGATTTCTTCACCCGGATGACGAACATTATCAACCAGATGCGGTTGAACGGAGAAATTGTACAGAGCCAGAGAATCGTGGAGAAAATTCTCAAAAGTCTATCTTCCAAGTTTGACTCGGTTGTGATAGCAATCGAAGAGTCGAGGGATCTGACAACCCTCTCGATAGATGAGCTCATGGGTTCATTGCAGACACATGAATAGAGGTTGAGCCGTTCTTCTCAGACCTCTTTAGAGCAAGCATTCAAGGCTCATGTCTCATTTCAAGACAACGACAGACAAGATTCCCACCATTGCGCCTCTAGTTCTCACGGAGCAAGAGGCAGGGGCAGGCGTGGGAAAGGCAACAAGCAAGGAGGACGTTCAAACCTTAGCGAAGGAGAGACCGATTGTAATTTCCATCAGCAAGGTGGAAGAGGCAGTTCAAAAAATTAGCAAGCTGGATCTAGTCAGAAGGACATGTCAAAGGTCCAATGTTATTTCTATAAGAAGTTCGGCCATTACATCTCATAGTGCAGAAAATGGATGGCCAAGGAGAACCAACAGCAGGCCCATTACACGAACGAAATCAAAAATTTCATAGGAGGAAACGTGCTATTGACTTGCAACATTGAGGAGGAGTATCAGAAGAATGTCTAGTATTTAGACAACGGGTGCAGCAACCACATGACGGGGAACAAGGAGATGTTATCCCAACTGGATGAAACAGTCCAGTCTGAGGTGAAGATGGGGAACAACAACAAGGTTCCCATAATGGGGAAAGGAAAGATCCTCATCCGCACCAGGCACGACGAATGGAAGTAGATCTGTGATGTCTACTATGTGCCTGGCCTGAAGCACAACCTGCTGAGCGTTGGACAACTCATGCAGAAGGGACATACGGTCTAGTTCAAATATGAAGCTTGCACCATCAGAGACAAGTCGCATGGGCAGATTGCTACAATGTCCATGACAAAGAATAAAATGTTTTCGTTGCAGATTTAGAATGAATCATTGATGTCTTTGAGTGCAGTTGTGAAAGATGCTACCTGGTTGTGGCATCTCATATTTGGTCACCTAAACTTCAGTGGCCTGAATCAACTGCACAAGAAGCAAATGGTGAAGGGTTTACCCTTGATAGAGCAACAAAATCAAGTTTGTGAGGGCTGCTTAGTCGGCAAACAACATAGGGATTCGTTCCCTTTCGGTCAGTCTTGGAGAGCATCACAACCACTGGAGTTGGTGCACTCAGACATTTGCGATCCGATGCAGACCAACACTTTTGTCGGCAATAAATACTGCTTAACGTTCATAGATGACTTCAGTCGAAAGACTTGGATCTATGCCATCAAGTTGAAGTCAGAAGCATTTTCCATATTCAAGGATTCCAAGGCTCTGGTGGAGAAACAGAGTGGATATCAGATCAAGAATCTTAGGACAGATGGCAGAGGTCTACAAGCAGCATGAAATTCGAAGGCAATTCACTGCCAGATACATGCCACAGTAGAATGACGTAGCTGAGAGGAAGAACCGGACCATCATGGAGATGGCACGAAGCATGATGAAGGCGAAGGGATTACCGCACAAATTTTGGGCAGAGGCTATAACATGTGCAGTCTACCTACTGAATAGATGTCCCACCAAAAGCGTGAAGGACAAAATCCCTTAGGAGGTCTAGAGCGGTGTGAAGCCAAGTGTGGCTCACTTACGTGTGTTCGGGTGCATTACATATGCACATGTTCCAGAAGAGAAGCGGTAGAAGTTGGATGATAGAGCTGAGAAGTGCATTTTCATAGGGTACAGTGAGCAGGCGAAGGCATATAGGTTGTACAACCCTGTGACGAAGAAACTCATCATCAACCGTGATGTGAAGTTTCTTGAAGATGAATCCTGGAACTGGAAGTTGAAGACTGGCCGGTCAGAGCTAGTAGTAGTAGAGTCTATTGACTTGGAAGAAGGAAGTGTGCAGCCACCTGCAACCTCCAGCAGCAGCAGTGGTGCCAGCAGTAGCACAACCACTCCATCTCGATCGCCTCCATGTGCAAGTAGAATCCAAAACCTGGTGATGCCAGCGAAGACAAGGAGCTTGCAAGAAATCTACGAGGCAACCCAAACCCATGTAGATGAAGAGTACTCTGACTTTGCATTCTTTACTGAAGTTGATCCAGTAGAGTTCGAAGACGTAAGTCAGAATCAGAAGTTGGGTGCAGGCGATGGACGAGTAGATTGAAGCCATTGAAAAGAATGATACATGGCAACTGATAGATCTTCCAGTAGGGAAGAAGACCATTGGGGTCAAGTGGGTGTTTAAGAAAAATTTCAACTCCCAAGGAGACGTTGACAAGTATAAAGCCAGACTAATGGTGAAGGGTTACAAGCAAAAGTCAGACATCTATTACCATGAGGTTTATGCACCTGTAGCCTGACTTGACACAGTCAGGATGATCTTGGCATTGGGAGCCCAATAGGGTTGGAAGATGAACCAGATGGATGTCAAGTCAGCCTTCCTCAACGGAGTGTTGGAGGAGGAGGTCTACATAGACCAGCCACCAGGTTACGAAATTGAAGGCCAGGATGGAAAAGTCTTGAAGTTGAAGAAGACCCTATATGATTTGAAGCAGGTACCCCGGGCTTGGTATAGTTGGATTGACAGTTATTTTCAGAAAAATGGGTTTGTAAAATGCCCATATGAGCACACCCTGTACATGAAGACAAATGATGTAGGTGAGCTCATAATCGTCTGCCTGTATGTGGACGATTTAATTTACACTGGCAACAACACAACACTGTTTTCCCAGTTCAGAACAACCATGAAGAAGGAGTTCGAGATGATGGAATTAGGGTTGATGAAGTATTTTCTCGGCATTGAAGTTGACCAATCAACATATGGCATCTTCATTTCTCAAGGCAAGTATGTGAAGGATGTCCTGAAGCGGTTCAAGATGGAGGATAGCAAACCTGCCATCACACCTGTAGCCATAGGTTTGAAGCTGAGCAAGCTGGATTCAGGAAGGAATGTAGATCCAACACTATTCAAGAGGCTAGTTGGCAGTCTGATGTATTTGACTGCAACTCGACCAGATCTAATGTTCGAAGTCAGTTTGATAAATCATTTCATGGAGACTCCGAAGGACAAGCATTGGCAAGCAGGCAAGAGGATCTTGCGCTATGTCAACGGGAAATAGAACAATGGTCTATTTTATGCCAGACATGACCAGTTAGAACTGGTGGGCTTCACAGACAATGACTGGGCTAGCAGAATCGACGATCAAAAGAGCACCTTTGGGTATGCTTTCCATCTTGGATCAGGGACAGTCTCATGGGTATCCAAGAAGTAACCCATCATTGTATTATCCATAGCTGAAGCAGAATATGTGGCCACCACGTTAGCCACATGCCAAGCAGTTTGGCTGCAAAGAGTTCTGAGTGAACTGAACTATCCTCCAGAAGGCACGATAACATTTTTTTGTGATAACAATTCGGCCATTGCACTATCAAAGGATCTCGTGTTCCATGGTTAGATGAAGCACATCGATATTCGTTATCACTTCATCAGAGAGTTGGTGAAGTCTGGAGAAATTCAACTGCAGTTTTGCAGATCCAAGGAGTAGTTGGCAGATATTTTCATGAAGCCTTTGAAGGAGGAAGACTTCAGCAGATTGCGAGAGCAACTTGGAGTCAAAGCGCTCGTGAAATCAGGCTTAAAGGAGGGTGTTAGAAATATTAATCCTGATTTCACGCCTTCGCCAAACTGCGCTCCGAACTTGGGCAAAGTCGAACTGCGCTCCGAACTTGGGTGAAGCCGGACTGCGCTCGCGAAGTCGAGGATCCCGGTAAAATTTTTGACTTGACGTCGCATGTGCCTTCTGACAGATGTGATGTCTAACAGATCCGATCACCGTAGAAGTTAATTCTAGTTCGACGATTGGTCAAAAACCCTAGTTCAGGGTTTGTCAGAACCTATCAAAGGATAACCTCTATCTTTCTCTCCCCGTGGCTATATAAGGTAGTTCGGGTCTTCAGACAAAGGGTGGAGAGTGGGGGAAACTTGGAGAAACAGGCAAGAGAAAAATAGTCATTTGTAGAGTAGCAGATGAGATCATTTCAGTGAGAAGAGTAGCTCATTTGTTTAATTTTCGAGCAACAAACTCGACATTTGTTTTCCCTCTCCATTTATCCTACAGCTTTAGTCTGCAGATGTTAGTTTTTTTCTCAATTGAGGACTTTTGTAACCCTCATCTTATAAGAATAAAATTCGTTGTTGTTTAAGGCATCTGTAGGGTTTGCGGTTATCTTTGTCGGCACAAAATCTGTTGTTGTTTGTACAATCACCTCAGAGCATTTTCTTTCGTGTTCTATAAGTTTGAGCTCAGATCTAAAACATTGCATTTAGATTTGGTGTTTCTCTCCTCCCCATTTAGTTCTTGCCAAGCCAAGCAAACCATCACTGTAGTCGTGCAAGTCTCCGAACAGTAAAAGTTCGCAAGGCAAAAATTTGCCTAAGTCTAGAGCTATCCACCTGACTACGTAGCGAAGTCAGACTTTGTTGCATTTGACCAACGTAGTCGGGTGTTGACCAGCCGCTCCCCGACTTAGCAATTTGTTTCGTGCGTAGCCCGACTGCATACATATTTCGTGTGCAATTCGACTACGCACATAAACCCTTGCGCAGCCCGACTACGCAAGTTTTACTTGAGAAACTTGACAGTGCAAAAGATGGGAGCACAACCCGACTTCGGGTATGTAGCCCGACTTCAGCTGAGCAGCCCGAGTTCGCCCCCCCATTCAGCCTGCGCTCTCGATAACGACAAAGGCACAAAAAAATCTTCACTAATATGTTCATGTCGACGCTCATACTCTTCAAGTACATTTGGGTTAAGAAACATAACAACATTTGGTTGTGTCGTACAATCTTGCATTGTAGCTTCGAGCTCAACTGTATCAGGCATCTTAAGAAAAGCCCTTTGCACCTCAAGGTTGAGCTTGGCAACAGATTCTCTAGCATCCTTTGCCAAATTGAAGTTGCCTCTTGCACCGCTCAAGCTCATCTTTGCAATAGTCAAGTTCTTGTTGAGCTTGGATGCCCTGTTTTTAAGGTTCCCTAAGTTCCTTTTCCATGTCCCTTATCTTCATATCAAGCTCAACAGTTGAAAGTTGTTTTCCTGCAAAGCGTCTCTTGAGAGACAAAGCTTCAATCAACAAATCCTTCATTTCAATTCCATGTTTAAAGAGTTGGATGTTTAGCTTGCCAACCAATTCGGTTTGTTTAGATATGGCCATTTTGAAATCCTCTTCTTTCTCCATGGACTAGAGCTTCCTACTAAGCTGATCTATCTGATTGGATTTATCTTGTTGCCTTCTCCGTTCTAATCTCATATTGTTAAGAATATCCTCCCGTTTCCTGTGC
Source organism: Wollemia nobilis (assembly GCA_028583015.1). Lineage (NCBI taxonomy): Eukaryota > Viridiplantae > Streptophyta > Pinopsida > Araucariales > Araucariaceae > Wollemia > Wollemia nobilis. The sequence goes on from JAQPPZ010002606.1 coordinate 77,409, forward strand.
AGTTTTGCCGCTTCATTTTCCAGATGTCTTTGTTCACTCGCTTCATCTAGTTTTGCAATATGCTCTTCGCATTCTCTTCTTTTCCAAGAGAGCTCATTAATTTCTCTCATACCCACGTTGGAAGCAAACAGCCGTGATCCCTCTACTTGATTTACAGTTGCTGAAACGTGACCTCCGTACCGAGAAATAGACCAACGATAATGATTCTCAAAAGTCCAAAGCTACATCACTCCTAGCTTGTTTGCTTCATCTGTTCTACGATTGGTCTCTTTTGAACAAATGAACGAGTAATCTAGTGCAACCTGACTGATTAAGACTTCCTTCATTGCAAATGGGGCTTCAAATAATTCATCAAGCCTCGATGTGATCCCCAGATTGTGCATCACATCTGATACTAGCAAAAGTCTATTTTGCATTTGTCTATTTCCAGTGTGGTTCAGAATAGGAATGTCAAATGGTTTCAATTTCTTCACAAGCAAGTCTCGATCATGTGAATCTAGGGTAATGAAAGACTTCCAAATGTAGAAGGGGACATGACCTTCCAAGTGTGAGCCAGAATTAGTCTGAACTGATTTATTCATGATAATTCATTACAATATATAGCTTAAGAATGAGAAGAATCTCCCAAGTATAAAAGCGAAAGAATCTTCCAAGTGGGTAAAAAAACAAAATATGAGAAAAAAGTCTCAACGCACACCAAACCACCTAAAATTACCTATACGGGAGAATCCGGGAATATTGCCTCATGAAAAAGAAAAACACACTAAAAAAAATAAAAGCTCCAACATACTCCCCTTGAAGTTGAGGGACTAACAAGAAGTCCTCCTTCAAAATGAGCTTGACAACTCCCTTGGTGAACAAACGAATGTTGTCTTGTTGTAAATGCAATTCAACCACCTTCTTCTCGACCAGTATCGGATGAATATACTCATACAAAACGCTTTGACGTGGATGGATTATATTCTAATGAATAACACTCAGTTATCACAATACAATGTAGTAGGACTATATTATTGTTCTCCAATTTCTTCAAGGACTTTCTCAACCACAAGCTTGACACTAGCACTTGTGATTGCAATGACGCCGATGGAAAGAGAGCAACGAGTTTGTTCTTTATCTCCAAGTGATTAAACCGACCCAATGCTAAAACAATTACTTATAACTCGTCATCATATACCCCCCAATCAATCACTAAAACCAAACAATTTACATCTTCATTTTTACAATAATGGATGCCAAAATCCATGTACCTTTTACAATCTTAGTATTCTTTGCGTTCATGAAGAAGGGTCACTCAAACCTTGATACAAGTAACAACACAGCAATTCTAGTCTAGTGTTGGTGAGAAACATCAAACTCCCAACCATACCGAGTGGTCACATCAACTTTTCGTTCCATCATCCTTACTCAACAACTCACCATGAGCTATGGTGTTGCAAGTTTACAATTTCCATCCCAAATTTTTAACATACATTGGCATATTTGTTTTGACAAATGAAAATTTCACATCGTTTGACAAAAAAAATTCACTATCACTTTGATACACCTCCATACCAAGAAAAAAGCATCAAGCCTAGATCTTTCATCTCAAATCAGCACATATAATTCTTGAAGTCACATTCAACTTAGGATTACTACCTAAGTAAATCAAGTCATCCACAATAAACAAACAAGAAGAAATCATTACCTTGTTTCTTATAGTATAAGGTTGGCTCCTCTTGCTTCTCACAAACCAATTGATGGAAGACACACAATTCTTGAATACCAAGCTCTTGGAGTTGCTTAAGACCATACAAGGCCTTCTTCAACGACACAAGTTATCTTTCCTTGAACTACAAACCTTGAGGTTGTTGCACATAAACCTCCTCATCCAAGAATCCATTCAAAAAAGCACTTTTACATCCAAGTGATGTACATTCCAGCTTTTATGAGCAGCAATAGAAAGAACCATCCTCACTGTTTTTGTTTTACAACTGGAGCAAAAGTCTCCTCATAATCAATGCCATACCTTTGTGTGAACCCCTTGGCCACAAGTCTTGCTTTGTGTCTCTCCATACTTCCATCAGAATTATACTTTGTTTTGTAGACCTATTTAGAGCTTCATCCATCAGAATTATACTTTGTTTTGTAGACCTATTTAGAGCTTCATCCATCAGAATTATACTTTGTTTTGTAGACCTATTTAGAGCTTCAGGGCTTTGTAAGAAACATTGACCTCGAGAAGAACCGGACCATAAACTTCCTTTTTGAAATCATTGATATGGCTTTTCACCCAATCTACAACTTGAAATATAAGGCGCACCCCAGAATCTTTTAATGCCTGCAGAAGAAGTCTGATATTTGTATTTTCTGTCTTTCAACTTGCTTATACACCGGTTCAAGGTGGATCTCAGGTGGATCTCTCTTGATCCAACATATAACCCCTTTCTCTCTTATTCGAGGTCGCTTTTCATTGGCAGAAATCTCCAGCTCCCGTATTTAAGCCCCAAGACTTTCTATTTCCTCTTTTGAAGGTTCATAGACAGGCAAATTTGCAAACTCGGCTTCAGCAGCTGCAAGATCATTCTTGACTCGGGAAATCCTCTCTTGTCTAGATTCTTCTTGTTTTTCAACCTCTTCAATTTCCCTTGCTTTTGCCCGGAGTTGTACTCCAAGCTGATTTTCAATCTGCATGATGTCCTTGCATCTTTTATCATTCAAGCCCATGTTACAGTTCAGATTCTTACATACTGCGTCAAGTTTAAATTTCTGTTGTTTAGTTTCCTCTATAAGAACTTTATGCTCTGCTATTGATTTTGCAATTTCATTTCGCTTGCACTTTGCCAGTCTCTTCATGTCGTATTTCAGCTATGGTAACTTCTTTTTCATAGAATCAACTTTTTGCAGTAGTTCTTCTCTTTGGCGAACCCGCTCAACAGCAATTTATACCTGGAGTTGACTGAGGGTTTCCTCATTCTGTTTCACAGCTATTTCAAATCTTTTCGACTTCCGCCTTTTCTGTGTAAGAGCCCTATGTTGCCCTGAGAGCTCTTGATCTCCCACAGCTTTTTCAGTCTCTTCCAAAAGCTGTTCGGGGGTTAATTTGGGAAACTCAGATACCCTGTCTTGTGGTAGAAACTGTGTCAAATTGCCCACTTGGATATTGAAGTTTTGAACAATGCTCAGAACATCAGAAAATCCAGCTTTGGTACTGCTTGCCCATTGATCTGCCACTCAGATTTATTCTGTCTGTCAATTTTCCTTTGATAGTAATGCTTTCTCCTGTCATATTGTCTCAAGAAAATTTCTATCCATCTAGATTCTTCTACACGTTTGACCTAATCACCATATTCGATGCCCTGCCAAGTACCTGGGGTTCTCCACCAAGGCCTGGCAAATAATCATCTCCTCCTTTGAGAAAATCTGCTTTTGGCACCTTCATTCATTGTTGGCTCTCCCAACATCTAATTCTCCATTCAATTTACTTCTTAGCCAGCTTTTATTAAGTTATAAGTTGTTTACTAAACGATCATTAATTCATAAGCTAATTCCTTATGGGACGGGACGGACAAGTTGTGGTGGATTTACTAATGTAGGTTGAAAATTTACCCTTCTTATAGTCTTAATTATATAATTATTAGTAAATTTTGGAGATCAACAATATAAAATTTTTGCAAAGTTGTTTTTGTTAATTTTTTTAAAATAATTATAATTATAAAAAAAATGTGGTCTTACGTATCACTTCCATGAAATGTCCTATCAACCTATTCAATATTGAATTTGAATGCTAGTGGTTGTTTTTTCTAGTTCAAGAACTGTTTTTTATAATTTCAATTTTGACCTTCCTTTGATTTTACATGTGGCTAGGATTAAATCAGGTATGGCTTGAAAAAGAGAGCCAAATAGTTTTTATTAGGGGATGATCACTTAATTAACAATCAGGTCAAACATTTGTTACTCTTTTAAAAATTTGTGAAGTTGCTTATTAAGCTATTAATAGTTTTACTATTTATTTATTAAGTTTATTTTTTTAGGCTTATTTATATGGCTTAAACGTATAGTTTATATATTTTATTATAAAATTCATATAAGCTCATCAAATTATTTAAATCATTTGTAACTGTATAATATTATAATCAATGTTTTTATTTCGTTAAAATATATATTTTTTATCAATTTCAATGTGTCTTTGCTGTAAAAAAATCTTTGACCTTTTTTTATTGGCTTCGATGGATATTAATAGAAAATTTTAGTTGATTTCACTTCGTATTCTTCTCAACGGAAGCCTATTCACTTTATTTTCTTTCTTCATTTGATTTGTAACCACCATTGCTTATTGGTTTATTTTTAATCATTACATTATATAACGTCTCCCTAACTTGTAATGAATATTCTTCATTATTTCCATTTGTCCAACGTATAATCAATGTAATGAAAGACAAACCGTAACTTTCCATTAATGAGCTCCACCCACTGTAAATCATAAATCCCTTTATAAAAGAACATGATAGCATCTTCATCCAGAGCATCTACTCTTTGATAACAAATTGTATACGAAAATCTAGATAAAAGAACCACAATCATCGTTTGGTCATCACCCAAAGATGAGCGCCGCATCCATAAGCTATCGAATATCACATAAATTGGTGAATGACAATCCAACCAATCATCACGAAGGAGACATGCAAGTAGTTCCTCATACTTAGACTCCATTATTCGAGCCCATGTTGACCATTTATCAAAAGCTGCAAGAGGCAAAAATAATTACTCTACCTAACATACACCCATTAGACCCAAACAAGACTATGCCTAAGGGTTATAGGGAAGTTCACTTTTGCCTTTATCATCGGATAGAGGGCCATGAAATTAATAATTGTTATGCATTTAAAAACGTGGTCCAAGACCTTAGGGATAAGGAGGCTTCTCCCATAGACAATTCATCCGCTTCACCTTACCAGTAAGTCAAATTTTTGATGACTACTTCGACCCTATTTCAAAAAATGTACGATGAACATGCAATCACATTACCAAAAATCAAACCGAGAAAATATAAACCTGGATCAAACAATGAAAACCTCTATTGTGCTTATCACCATTTGAACGAGCATGACATCTACAATTTCTACTCGTTTAAGAGTCTGATCAAAGAGATGATAGAACAAAATGAGCTCTACATAAATGGTTCACTCATTTTATCCTATCGAGACATTGGTATTGCATACAATTTTGTATCACAACAAGGGGGTCAGTTCCTATCATGCCTCCTAGCCAAGTCAATCACATTGCATCCAAAACAATGCACATTGGGGGTCTTCAAGGTGCCACATCTTCCTCACCATACACATCATAATCGATGAAGCAAACTAGGGATCTTGAAGGTATTGCACCTTCCCCACATTCACTGATCACCACACATGTTAGGGGTGCATAAGGTATCGCACCTCCCCCCTACAAATTAGAAACAATCAAAATTATAAAAACAACAAAAAAATTATCAAAAATACCAAACAAATTAGAAAGCATAAAAACACAAAAATAATACAAAACATCAAAATACAAAAATATTTACATTATGTTATCATGCATTTTATTGTATGCATTGATTAGTTGCATTTCATTAGGCATATCCATCCATTGCATTTGCACTAGAACAGGTCATGTTTACATTTTTACGAGTGACACCATGTTTGTATGCCAATCATGAACCTCAAATCAACCTCATCAATCATAATCATTCACAAATTTTCTTTATAAGCTTTTTCTTATTAATAGGTCCTCATAAGGTAGGTTAGATACCGGATGAATATCAACAATGATATTTAGATGGCCATTGGCTATTTTATGGACACATTTTAGTTTACAAAAGCTTGTAGGGAAAACCTTTACACCCCACATATCATTATCATTCACATTTCCCTTATGAGTAATTGTGTTTTTCAACACAATTAATGAGTTGCTATAGGGTATATACTAGGGTTTTTGATCATTCATCCATACTTAATTATCTTTTAGATTTTATAGAAAGCTATCTTGGATTTTAAAAGGTGAGGTCTCGCTTTGATAGTACCTTGAATATGTCAAAATTCCAACACAATTTTAAATATTAAAATTCAAGTTTGCACAAGGAAAGATGACACTACAAAGTGGTCTTGGTCACCTTAAGAGAAAAAATTTCCTTGCTCATCCTATTATGCACATGGTCTATGATGTTGATAATTGGCAAAAGGACAAGCTCCCCCCTAGGCCCTACCCAAGTAATCCCTTTTCTCTTCCATAAAACGATCAAATTCCCAAAACAAAACAAAATAAATAGTGATTTTCATCACTAATCAAATCCCTTGCTCTAAAAAAAAAGTGGTTTTCACCACTATAACAATGAGCAAGTATCCCAAGCAATAAAAATAAAAGAATGGGGTAATAATCTTGAATCCCTAGAATCCTCAGTATTCAAAAGCCATGAGACAATCTCCATTACAACAATGGGTTGAATGAAACCCACCTAGCAATGGAGTAGCCTTATGCACGGTGATATGTCTGTCATATTAACGACCTTCTTTTGTATAGATCAATATTAGCTTATGGTTGAGCTAGCTTTTGGTGGCTTGTATTATCTAGTAGTCTAATCTAACTACGTCTAAACTCAAAATGAGGATCACCATAAGGTGATCTTCATTACAACAATGAGTTGCATGTAACTCACCTAACAATGAGGTAGTCTTATGCATAAGTTAATACATTCACTATGTACACATAGGGATATTGAATATCTAGGTATTCTTAACATACCTTTATCTCTCAAGAGTCTTGTGTAGTCAGTGTACAATCAACTAGGGTGTTTGAGTCTCATGAAAAACCTCAAAATCTCATAATAGCACCTAATCATCTCGTCAACAATCATAGTTTTCTTTATGAGCTTTTGCTTATTAAAGGATCCTCATAAAATAGGATAGATACCAGATAAATATTAACAATGATATTTAGACGACCATTGACTATTTTATGCACACCTTTTAGTTTACAAAAGCTTATAGGGAAAACCTCTACATCTCACATATTTCATTTCACATACAAATATATAACTCTTGTGTTAAGGTTGACATTTTAATTCATGATTTTTATACATTATGTGGTGTTTGCTATTAGTTTGTTAAACACAAATTAGATTTATTTATTATGTTTTAATCAATTAAAACATACATCCATAATCTGCATTAGAACATTCACATAAAATTAATGCATTATATACACATTATATTTGTCATATCAATAACAAGAATTAAATGTATAATCAATTAAATAAATTTAAAACATGCATTTAACATTGTATCCATATACACATACATAATAGTGCATCCATACATCTAGACTACAAAATCTAGTCATACATCCATCACCTAATCATTGCATGTCATTAGTACATCGTATGTATAAATCAATACATCATATAATCATCACATCCATCATTGCATCCATAACATAATATAAAACCATAACATTACACAAGATGAGCCATAAAATGAGAGACATGATTCCACACACACACACACACACACACACACACACACACACATATATATATGAGAACAAGTACATAGTGATACAAAACTGCCTATAGGCTACAACTGTGTAGGTCCTCAAACCTTACACCTAGAAAGAATCAATATATAAAACAAATCATGTAGGGCATGTACCTCTAGAGTCACCTCTCTCCTCAGCCTCATCCCTGTGATGCTGCTTAGAGCCATTGGCCACTGATATCTTTGGCCTAGTTGGCAATCTGTGACTAGGTCGTACTAAGGATTACCTAAACTCACTGCGCTGGCTCATTTGAGATCCCCCTATGGTAGATCACTTAGGTAGAGTACCTCCAAGTAGTGCCACCTGACCCTCTAGCTATAGAATATAAGCATCATCAAACTGGCATTGAGAATAATATTGATAAAATAGATCCCGCAGTATAGACACCTCAGCCTATAACCCTATGACATCCCCTACAACTTGCATACCTACTACAACCTATCCCTGACCTATAGTCACAATGATCAACTAAACCTACAAAGCATCCTGCTCCACTATCCTGGCATCCCTCTTTGTTGTCCGAGCAATCATCTGGATCTGTAAAGTGTCTCACTCTACTATCACTCGATTCCTCTCAACTATAACCCTATATATATCTACCTGTGTAATTTATAACCGACCCTTAAGGGTATCTCTCTCCTTAGATAATTCCCTCCACTACTGTTTCCCACTATTTAGATGACTTTGTACTATCACAAAAGTAGTCTCTCTCCACCAACTACCCCTGTAGGGTCTACACCCATGCTCTCAAATACACCACCTTATTCATAGGGTCATCATTATCCTCCTTGCCCTCGTCCTACAACTCCTCTACCCCTTTGTGGTATGATCCCACTCCCCCTTTATTTGGTGATGCACTCATTGCCCAACCTCATCTATAGACTCCTTTGCTTGTGCCTCAGTAGGCCTACCCATTGATCCACATCCTTGTCGTAATCGAGCCACCCACCAAGTATTGTACTTTGCACTGGTACCAGGATCTGCTAATATTATCTCAACTATCATAGGATCCTCCTCATCCTTTAGTACCTCTACTCGAGGACACACCAACTATGTCTCATCCCCTCAAAAATGATAGATGATGGGCTCCTTTGGGATATCTTGATAAATATCGAACAATCATCTGATACGAAAGTACTAGAAGTACTTTCGCTCAGTACCGTGATGCCCAATAAGCCACTGTCTATACCTCATGCACCCTAGGTATGCCACTATCTTTGCCCAATGAAGATAATCCAAGTATGGCCTCCAACCACCTGATCTGGTCATAATACCGCTAGATATCCTACATAGTGAGAGAGTCTACCTGCTTGTGGCTAGCTTTGACCTCTCTCTTGGTCCCATATCCACTGAGCTGCATATATAATCTCAGTGTTATCCATCTCAGCTTGTGGTACTGATAACCCCATTGGTCGATCTACTCGTATGTGCTCCCATCCTCAAATCTAAAGGAGTAGACTACAGCCCAATCCCTGTCAACTTCGATGTTGTATCTCATATAACTCATCATATAGATGAGCCAATAGGGTACTACCCCACACCATGATGATCAAATATTGAGTGTCACATTCGATCAGATCTTGAACCATATCAAGGAGGTTCCATGCAAACCTCGCTCTTGAATAATTGGATAGTAGGATGTTCGAGATGACATATATCACTACTGTGTGCCACCAAGTGAATACCTGAGCATCGTACACCATGGTCCATATGTTGTATTGTAACCCTTGCGTGAGCTCAAAAAAATCTCTAAAGTACTCTCTCCCACTGTAGAAGGGGATTGGAGGTTATGGGGCATCCCTCAATCGAAATGCAAAATATTCGATACACATCCTCAAGTGTCACAATCATATCGCTAGTAGGAATATAAAAGGTTTTCGTCTGGCTATCCAAGCGATCAACCAAGGTCATCAAATAGGTTTGATCTGAAATCATAATGGGTATCTGAACAACCTGCTTGAGGCCAATCACCTCAAACCACGCCCAATATTCATCTGTGAGCTGATCCCACAACTCCATAAATAAGTTGGAATTTTCTTTTAAAATAAAAAGGAAAGGTTTTTCATGTGCTGAAAATTATAATATTAATATTTTATTTTAAAAGAAAGCAAGTTATCCTTGTAATGAAGCTTATGTTATTATTGATATGGTTCAAAAACTAAGAGTAATAATTAAGCATAAGGTTTTGATTATTATTAAGATTAAATTCCAATAGGCATGTGAATGAAGTTGTACTTCCCCTAGGTTGTGGATAGCTTAGGTAAGGATACCAAGTTTTGTTGGATTGGCTATGATAGCAAGATGTGTGCACAAAGTGAAAAGAGGGTATACCTTGGTTATCTGGCACCATGCATGGGGAGACAAAATACCAAACTTTTTGAGTTCTCCATGGAGTGGAAGAGGTAGAAAGGAGTCGACATAAGTGGGTAAGTAAAAACAAAAGAAGAGAGTTTTTTGGAATTGTGGGGACAAGACGACAAAGGAGGAAGTGAAAAAGGAAACATGTGAAGTTTGGTAGTGTAAGAAAATAGGTTGGATATTCTAAAAATGCTTCTCTATGCAATTTACGTTTCAACGAATCAATAAGATGAAAAAAGAAAAAACTTGCTCTGAATTTTGATGATTTGAATGTTGTTTTTGTTTATGCTGAAGTAGTAGGAAAATTAGTAATTTTCTTTATGTTATGAAAACATTGATATGTTGTGAAAAGTACTACTATGTTGCCGAAGGCATACTGTTGGGTTAAATGATAAGAAATATTTACTTCGAATTTCTTATTGCTTTTGATTGCTAAAAATAGCTCTTTGTTGTGCATAAAGAATTCATGATAGTGCTAGTTGTGAATTTATGGGTAGAGTAAGAGATGGAGCTATGTTTGAGTTCTTCAAATTATATCTCGGGCAGAGAGAGAGACTATAATATTTTTGTGAGTTTATTTTAGAATAGATGTGTGTATTCATAAGTATAATGCATAAACATTGAACTTGAGTCATATATGATCCTTGATGGTACCTAAAGTCTTCTTATGCAAACTACAAACCGATTGCTTGGATGGTCGCCTTGCCAAAATACCCTACATGCAAGGGTTGTGAAAATTGAAAGGCAGTGCCAATGCATTCACAGGCGAATGGCATCAGAAGAAGAGTGCAAGACGTGAATTCATCTTTAGCATCTAATACTGTGGATAAGAGAAACCATTGCATGGATGTTGTTGGGTCCAAGAATAGCTTAGAACCCATAGAAGAATATTAGGAAGAACGCATTTCAAACTCTGGTTGATGGATAATCTATTTTCCCGTAAAGTTAAGAAACATACTATGTATAAATATGAAAGGCAGGACTCCTTTTTGTAAACTTTGTTCTTTTTGGGTGTGATATGTAATAAGAAAAAAATAATGAAATACCACCAGAAGTGTATATTCAATATATGTATGAATATAAAAGACCTACTGTGAAATCATCTTATGTTATTAGAAAAATTGGTATGGTAATATTTTTTATATTATTACAAATTGTTGTAAATGATAGTCATCAAATGCAAATTCAGTTATGGCTTTGAATGCTTAAAATGAATTAGAATATTTTGTTGTTATACTTTATCAAGCCCTAAAGTTTCAATAACATTTTTAATTAATGAAATAGATGAACTCATAATGTAATTTTAATAGCTGCAGTGGAAGGTAAATGGATTATTTTCTTAAAATGAAAGCCTTATGATCAGTTAAGTGAGGGTAGTATCATGGAAGATTCCAATGAAATACTTTCCTCTCCAACTTCGTTACCCTTGTGTCAAAAAGGAGGAAAAAAATATTTGAAGTAACGTATAATGTTGGACTTGTACTTTGTAAATGAGTCAGTTTTGTATATTAATGCATTCCCTTCGAAAAAAGTGGACGTAAGAGAATCCTTTTTGTGTGTAGCCGAATGGGTTTAAAAAGAACATGTTTAAATGAGTCATTGATATTAGAATTTAGTTCAATAAGCTTTTCTAAAGTAAAAATAAAACTAGCCACCTTTATTTTGTTGGAAGTGATACTCATTAACCAACTTGTACCAGGAAGGACCGCTTTAACTTTTAGTGTAGAATTTGAAATAAAGGCAAATGAAGATAGTTGTAATAGTTTTGAAAATGAGTCTTCCTAATTCTGGTTTAAGTTAGAAGCATAACTCTCTAAACTTTTAAAACATAGGATTTCGTGTAAAGTTTTGGGTTTGGAGAATTAGAAAGTAGAGTGTTCCTAATCCTTGGGATGGGATAGCTTTCGACATGGTGATTTTAATATAGTATTGGCTTTTTTGGTTGCTTTAATCTTAAAAAAAAACTTCTTTAGAGAAGAGAACCACTAAACCTGACAAAAGAAATATGATATCCTAGTAGGGATAGTTTAGAAATTATAATTGAAGTCATTAGAAGGATATGACTTGGAAAATAATTAAAATACCCAATAGTGTTGAGGTGCAGGAATGCACATAAAAAACTTTGAGGCAACTATTGAATGATATAGTTGGTCACAAAGTATGACTCAGTCAGATCTAGTATGAGAAGGTGGTATGGGATGCCTTTTCCAGGTTGTCATTTGAAAAGCATTGTGATAAATTTGTTACTCATTGAACTTAGCTAGAACAACCACGAGATTCAGTATGGGACGAATGACTATGAGTTACAATGAGTTGTGTGATGAAGTCCAAGGTCAGGGAATTGGCATGACACTAATTGACTCCGGGTAAGAGGGAATCGCCAGTTAGTCACAGGGTATAAGTAGACTAATCTCATTCATACTAGTTACAAATGAGTCGACTAGATATTTGAGGGTTTAGTATGATAAAAAGGGAATAAAGCATCCACCCTCTAGGTGTTATGGGTCCTAGGGGATACTCCTTTTCATGGTTTTATCCTCATGGTAGAATATGTGGACGATAAATGAGGGCAATTGAAACCACAAAATGGCATATTTATAAGATTTGATCGATCTCGTCCACTTGGATGACTGGATACAGTAGTGTTGAACCCAAATGTGGTTGGTTATGCCTATGCTATTTAACTATATGTATTTATAAATCATTGGGTGATTCAAAAAAATGTCATCTTGGAAACCAAAATTTAAGATTTAGGTAAATATTTTTAGTATTGAACTATACACTCATTGAAAAAAATATCTTGGGTATTTGCTTGTTCTTTTTACCATGCAATTAGGTGAGTAGCTAGACCTGGGCTGTTACACCCTCCCACTTGGGAAACCCTAGGAGGACCAATTTCTATAAATTGGCCCATTGGGATAGCATTCAAGTACACACACTTCATAATGAAGTCAAGCATAATGAAGTGTTGCCAAATTCTTTTATGGAGTCATCAAATGATTTGGTTTTGAAGGAAGAAAAGGGGGCATCTTGCACTAAATATCGGTGATATTCTTCCATCATATGTTTAGATTTTATTTCAATTACCATTAATGTTTTAATGATCCAAATTCATAGCATGCATTTTTATAATATTTGTCTTTATATTTAATTATCATCATTTTGTCAAAAAAATCCTCTTTTGGTCCCATAGGCATCTTAGGAGATTTTGCAGGGGAGAAAATAATAACCAAAAACCCCTACTGCAATAGCAGAAAATATCCATAGTCACCCCATGGTTGGATTCATCCTTTCACTAATGGATTAAGCAAATCTACTAGCTAAACTTACTTTAGGTGACATATTTGCATAGTTATAGTTGTACCCTCATTTTTACAGATTAAGGTCATTTGTCAATTTCTAGTCCCAAGAGTGAATACCATATCTTTAACTATTACAAGCAACATATTTGCCATACATTTGAGAAGCCTCAAATTCTTAGCTATCTCAACATCCAATCTAATAAAACTTGTCTTTGTATTTATTTTAACAATATATATTAGATCTTTTATTTTCAATTTGTTTATTGTTAAGTTAGTTTAGTGACATTAGGAATACACTAGCTAGAATACTTCTAGTCGATATACTCACCATAAACCATCCATCATCCTTGTCCAAGGTAAGGTGGTCTCAATATTTTCATAAATAGAGGGCTTGACTATGCCAATCAAGAATCTTTAGTCTTCTTGTTGTTTGGCAACCCCCCAAATCATAATCCTCTTCTTTTTTATTTATTTTGTAGGCATTAAATTTTTTTCCAACTATAGGGTTTCGAGATGATGTATTCATCCAAAAATCAGATTCGCTCTAGATGGTGTATTTGCTCCATATACCAAAATAGATAGGTACCTCTAGTCATCCAGTTTCCAGTTTGTAGTATAGGTTATTTGTTTATTGTTTACCTAATACATATCTTTTCAACACCCATATAAGTAGGAAAAACAAAAAGAACTCTAGTATAATTGTTAGCTTCAATTTTCAAGTATTTAACCATAATTGCATATAGTAGTTGCATCTAGGATAAATTGTATTCTACATCTTTTTTGCACCTTCGATTTTTGAAATAAAAGAAAAAGAAAAAATAATTTTCAGTGTAGATAGCATTCACCAAAAGTTAAATTACATATAAGAAAGCATTTTCTTCTTGCATCATTGTTTTCATATTGCATTGCATCAAAATCCTTATGCATTAGTTCCTAGAATATATCACAACCTAGGTGTCTGTTGAATTTAACACATCAAACTAGACTAGAGAATCTATAAACCCTTGGTGAACCCGAATCTATTTCAAAAAATATAATTACTGCACGTAAAAGTGCTATCACAATAATGGATTAATGAAAACACTCTCTCACCCAAGTGTGGACGATCTGAGAGGAAACACACCCAAGGCCAGTGCATTGGGGTTTAAGGATCCCAACTTGGATGGGGATTCTAGAGATCGGGTATTAGGGTTTGGATTTGTGATGCCCATGGGGCTTACAATAATTTTAGCATTAGGGTTTGAGGATCCTGACTTGGATAGGGATTCTAGAGAGTCAGAAAGGTTAGCCTAAAGGTTCTGGGCTTCCATGTCTTTCGATAATCCTCCTACTCCCATATTGGATAGAATTGAATTTTTTTTTTTTAAACTAGAGGATTGGAACTTACCTGAGTATTTTTGTTACCAAAAACCTATTGTTTTCCTTTGTCTTGTTGGGACCCTGCACCTTCTCTTTCCTTTTTTTGGTAGACATAGTTTGCCTGATTGAAATCGCCTCTGCCAGGGAAACTCATCAAATTTTATCTGTCTAGAATTCCCTACTTTTGATTTTCTCTATTCATTGCTAGGTAAGGGGACTAATTACATAGATGTCCTTGATTTTTTCATTTTGCACATAATGTCGGTCTGTTCTCATATTATACCGGTTGTTTTTGATAGTATTCTCCATACTCTAGCTCCATAAACCTTGGCAATTCATTATCCAAATTAGCATTTATGCAGATTCGTGCATGAGTCATCCCGGGCCAGGGGATGGTCAATGGAGATCAGGCCTCTATAGTTTTGGCTATGCCCCACCAATATTCATTGAATAATCAGGGGTAGACTCGGAGACGAACCCGAATAGGGGTAATGTTAATATTTTGCTTTTTAGGGTCGAAATATTCATCCCATCATCTAAGAAAAGGGCTCCTTTTGCCCAAAAACTAAGGACCTCCTGTTAAAATGTGATTAGCATCTTGCATATTATTAAAAAATATAATGAAGAACCCTTGAGTTAGAGCTACCAACTCTAAGCTACCTACCGGTTGCCATTTACCCGTCGCCCAAGCCCTGATAGTCTCCATGTTCGACCTTCCTCCCAAAATCTTGCCTACCAGGGAGATTTCTTCCATTGAAAGAAAAGGGCTCATGGAACTTGTCGGGGCCAAAATTTTATTATTAACTGGAACTAGGGGCGAAAGAGAGAGAACCTCCTTTATTTTTCCTCTAAGAGTCTTAGCAAAAGACAGCCACTTATTGGGCCCCGCATTGTCCTTTGTATCTTTTTTGTTAAGGTCTTTCTGAGGAGGGTCAGGCCCCCGCATGATGGCCACCTCCAAATCTACTACAGCCTGACCGCATTCCTCTGGATCCTTGCTTGATCCATTCTCGATGTTCCCACCCACTCCTTTCATACCTGCTCTACCTTTGTCGCCTTGGCTGAGATTCCTGCCCAAAAAATTCAAACCCTCACTCCCGTCGCACCCGCTAAACCTCAGCTCACTCATTATTGATGATGAAATGCTCAGTTTTTTAATCAGTTCAAAATAAATTTATCCTTTATTTAGTGATTATGTATTTCACACTGGATAAATCACAAAATTAATTCACCTTTAGCTCTTATTGACCTACTATGACTAGATCTACTGTAGCTCTCATACCACTATTAGTTTTTGATGTAATGTCCAAAGAAATATAACAATCATGAGATGCTAAATAATATAAAATAAAGTAAATCTGCTAGATGATTGAGATATGCAATAAATAGAAATGATATAAATGAAGACAATTTAGCTATGGAGGAAATGAACAGTCCATTAATAAAGCTACTGAACTACATTACACCCATCACCACTTGATGGTGATCTACATATAATTGTATTGTGCTCTAAGATACTATGTCCTTGACTCTATATCCGTATTACAATGAGGCATTTCTTATAGAGGAAAATAGGTTCCTTGGCCAACACTCTACCTAGTTGTACAAGGGACAACTTGCACATATACAACTTGTACATTGACACTTGTGCATTTATTACATTGCATGAAGTAACTAGATAAATTCCCCCTAAAGAAATCTAATGTCCTAAGTATGTACCTTGGAAGATACATTTACATGACCCAAATGATGTAATATACTCTATTTCTAACAAATTCCACAATACATTTATATAAAGCAAGGTTATGCATAGTGGCTATTTTCGTAAAATTGGCTAAAATTAGGATTTTCAAAATTTGGAATTGGCTAATATTTGGGACCCTTGACCAGGGTCCATTAGCCAAAAATTTATGGGTGCAATTTTGTTTTTGGTCGATTCGCCCCAATTTTATAATAATTTGACCATTTTAAGTTTAAATTTCCAACATTGCCCCTAATAATAGTGAACCTTCTATATGTGTTTGGAGAATATTCACTTGGATTTTAAAACTGATTTGCCAAATTTTTATAAATATATTTTGGGACCGATCCCTTATGCATAACCCTGATATAAAGGGTTCTAAATTACACCATCATATTCCTTCTTGGGAATATGACCTGTATCATTAAATATCTAAATAGAGATTATGCTTGTATCCTCTCATACTCCTCAAGGATTTAGTTTATTCCTTTGGCATCCTTGTCTATTTCTTATATGAATATTTATTATAATTTTCTATTGTAACAAAAAAGTTATTATCTCATGAGTCTGTACTTGTGTTCACTTTTGGATGTACATATTCATTCATGTCTATGATGTGCTTAGTACAAATTTCCATAAAGCCTTGTAGTTTTGTTAATTAGAAGGTAGATACCTTTGGTATTAGTGCCATGAGTTTTATCCATATGTATTATTTTCCTAATATTCATCTTAAGTCATCCCTATTTCAAAGTCCACCAGTCAACCTTGGAATTAATACCTTTATGTAAAATTAATTATCTGCTCATGCCATGACCTCTATGGCTCAATCAAGTTTTTTATATGGTATATATATATTTTTCTTTCTTCATAGAGAAGTAAATTCACTGGTGTCCTACCTTGTAGTACCACTTTATGTTAAATCTCACTTAATACCATATATTTGTTCAAGGGAGTTGTCCTCTATACGATAATATCCTATGTATTGTGATGTGAATCATAGGTATGTACTCAACTAATGCTAATTTTATTGATATCTAGCAACTATTGATATAGGGTAAGTAAACATGAGACCACCACCACTTGAATAGGTTGTTTTACCATCTTGGGAAGTTCTATGTATCTTTTGGTATATAATCCCAACAACTCATTTAAGAATAGCACTACTCCAAGGTAGTTGGATACTTTTGCATCAACTAGTCTCTTGTGGTAATAGTGTAATAACATGTCACTACCATAGAATTTTTAATTTTTAAAGGATGCAAAATGATGAAATCATCCTATCAATACCTTCCAAAATCCCCCAAATTTTGACTATGTGTATGACAAGTTCTAATTTTCTCAATACGTGTTAATTGTTTTAGAAGTGATATACTTGCAGAATGGACCAATTTTATTATAATAGTATAGTGCTCAAGGTTGGCAAGTGAATTTCTAGCAAAGTCAAGTAATTTTCTCACTTCCTAAAGCAAATCACTTGTTGACCTACAAAGGGTAAAAAATAAAGATAAAAATCTTGAGGGGAATCTTTGGAAAATGATGTTTTGGTAAGTAGTGGAACCATACATTATTTTAGACCTATTAAAAACCTTTTAGAGATATATTTAGAGGCATATAATATTTGGAGGTGCAACATTATTGAAAACTAAAATATGTTTGGTAAGTAGTGGAACCATACATTAGAGATGCCTCCATATTTTTACTTTTACTAGGAGTATTAGTTTTTTTTCTAAGTAAATCAAAGGTAAACTACTATAAATAGGATCCATGGGCTCGAATGTAAACATATTTTACCCATAAGTATTTATAGTTACACTCTCTAAAATCCATATTATTCTTTGTATCTCATGAAATTAGCAAGAAATTGGAAAGTCTTTTGCATTACATCAATAACATTGCCCTTGTAGATTGTAGAACACATAGTGATTGAGGCATGACCCTTTTTGGCCATCTTGTCATATGATTCACAATTTTATATTAATCAAATGGTAATATTATTTTTATTTACATTCTCATGTGTCGATTGATTGCAAAATTTCTTCCTATAGTTATGATCATGTTTTTATTTGAATCCCTTGCACCCTTAAACTTTAAAAATTACTTTTCATGCATTTTAATTTTTGTACTTTAGTTTCATGCTATTAGAATAGATTGGACTAGAAATTAGCAAGAATAGTGGAATTTTAACCTAAATATTAAGGTTGGAAGAGGTCACAAGCCCTTCTATCCAATAACTAGTTGAAAGGTTATAATTGGGATGCATTATTAGAAGTTAGACTTTTTTCCAAATCAACATAGTTATTATAAAAACTTGATAGGACCCTAGCCCTTTAGCTCCTAATTTGGATAAATTTATTGATTTTAACGCCAATTTTGCATTCACAACAGGTGTAGTGATTAGCCTAAAATTATAAGATATTTTTCTAAATTAGAACATAGGTAGCAATTTGCTCCAAATTTGAAGCAATTCACTCTAGTTGAGTTAATTAGTTAAAAATCATTCTATGTCTATTTTAGTGAGTGGTTCACTTGATATTGCCAATGATTTTCTCTAGAGCTATCAAATTTACACAAGTTAAATCCATGGTAATTCACCAAGTATGAGAACTTGATTTGTCAAGCCTAGTATTAAACTAACCTTAGATTTCACAATTATTTTGTTATTTATCTATGATTTTTGTAGGTTCTTTGAAAATGATGACTTTGACAAAAAGTTTAAAATTTTATTTTTTTGAAAATATATCAAACAATCCAATATTATAATCATGAGAGATGTTATACTTACCTCTAATAATATATTTTCCATTGGTAAGAAGCATTTGGGTCAAATTATGGAATTTTTTTGTCAAAGATAAAATCAACTAGTGATTTTCTTTGATCAATAAGCAATTCACTCCAAAATAGTGAGAATAATTCAAGTTGAATCCAAAGAGCAATTCACTTATATTATATGAAAATTTTTGATTAGAAAGATAATTTATTCCTAACTCCTCTTTGGAGAGCTATTTGCTTAGTTGCTTTCTTTTCAAAATTTTCAAAGTTTAACTTTTGCTAGCAATTTTGAGTCTATAAGCGATTCACTCTAATTTACGATCAATTCACTCCATAGATTGGGTTTTTTATGTTTTTACCTCAAAATATTGTGCATATAGGTATGTATACACATAAGGACAAGCTTATAAATACTTGCTTGAGAAAATAATTATTGTATAAATAACATCAATCACCTAAGCTAATTGTGTGCCATTAAAATATGCAAAAGAGAAAATGAAAGAACAAATTACTAGATGGATGCATCAAGATTATGAGATTAAGGATATTTGAATATATAATACCATTTATTTAAAATACAAAATTTCAATGACCAATCTCATAAATTAGAGTTCTATATCCCATGAAATTTGTTTGCTTGGCTATCAAATGAGAGATTCATTTGCTTTCATAATTAAACTTGGACAAACAATAGTCCTACCTTGACTTACATAATTATCATTTATGGGATATACTTTGATCTAAATAAAACCATGAATAACCCTTACTTTATGACCTCTCATATTCCAATAAATACAAACCAGCCTCTAGCATCTAGTACTCAAACCATAACTCCTATGAGTATAGCTTAATATCATGTCCACCTAGGTATAGATTGTCCAACATGTTTAATAATCCTCCTAGACAATCCTTACCATTAACTATAGGATATTTAATACAAAAATTTCCTGATCAAATCTAGGTTTTGGCTTAAACATTACAAGTGTCAACTAGACAAATGGGGACCCAAGGTACCTATGCAAACCCCCAAGGAACACCACCACCTATAACTAGTGATATATAGAAAAATACAAAACAATACCCACCTCCTCCATACCAACAAGTTACTCCATAGATATTGTAATATATTTATCCATTTCTAAGCATTCATTCTTCTTGAAATCAACAATGGGCTTGCTAGAATCCATTACCCCTACCTTTTCAAATTCCAAATGCTCCTTATCCTCCACCTTACTATGTTGCATACCAATACCCTCAAGTGCCTCCATATCCACCTCAAGGTTATGTTTATTTTTAGAGGAGGGGGTGATCTTGACTTTCATTTTTTATTTAAATCCATAGTAGAAGTGCTTTTAGATGTGGCAGAGTGTCTACTAGTGGTAGTGATGGTTGTTATCCAATATGGGGGAATTTTGTATAATAAACATTTTTGCAACAATATATCTTAGGTGGTAAGTGGAATTCATATGAGTCTACCTCAAAATGCAAAGGCCTACTAGAGCATCCATTATGAGGGAGTGTTGAAAGTGTAATTTGGTTAATGACCAAGGCTAACATTGCATGATGTAATATTTAATAAACCTAAGGGTATTTTTTATCTATAGTATATTTTGTCTATAGAATGACTACATACATGTCAAAGGGGAGGTAAAAGGTCACCAATAACAAATTCACTATGTGAAACAATGTAGGTAGTGCATTCATATCTAAGGAAAATGTAGGTGGATATAAAGCCAAGAGCTAGGAGGAACTACTGAGAGGAGTTGAGAAGTGGTCTTCTAGACAATCTAGTGTCCTAATAGATGCCTGAAAAATACTTTTAAGAGAGAAAGAACATGCTCACAAATGATATATGTTAGCTCAAGAAATATAAAAAGGGAGGATACAAAGGAAATAAAAGCAAACAATACAAAATGTAGTAAATACTAAGCCCAATAAATGTGAATACTTAGTGCAAGATGTCATATTCACCCCTCACGTAGAGCTAATTATAGATTTTGGTCTACCACACAGCATGCCACTATCCATAGGCACCATTGTCCCTCTTGGATCTTACCAAAGTCAAACAAATTTTGTTTATGGTGGAATTGATACCTCCACAAATACACCTCTTATATCTGAAGAGGTAGAACTGTTTCAAGATAATATCGATTACATGTTACATATCTCCTTTGCTTTATGATACTTTCATTGCTATCATTAGCATGAAAATGGCTTGGTTTGACATGAGCAAGGTATTCGAACCCCTATAGAATTGCATTATCAACTCCCAAAATATAAATCAATCTTGGGTAATCAGTATGTCGATCCTGGTAATGCTCACCTACTTAGTGATCATTTGAATATCACTACATTATTTGTTACTAACTATGATAGGTCATATGAGGAGTCAAAACATGATTATGAGTTAGAACATGACAGGGGATCAGAAGATGATTGGGAGACCTTTTTCATCACCTCATTTAGCTCAAAAGAAGAGTCCTCCCGCATCAAGCCTCTCACATATTTTAATGAATTCTATCTTTCATATTTTTTTGAGGTAGCTACCCATTTGGTGTTAGCTTATCCCACCTAAGGAGCCTATTGTTTTTGTTCCCTATAGAGTGTATCCCATCATCCCAATTCCACCTCAACCACCTCTTGTACATTTTCATCCACCTATATTTGATTATCTTTTCCCATCTACGAATGGAGGTTACCCGCCAAGAATCAACATAATATCCATTAATCACACAACTCCCCTCCATTATCCAAACAATCCTTCCTAATCATTGCCTCTTAATATTGAGGCTATTTATTTTGACCGTGCTACTCTTCCATTGTTGCCATTCAATTTTTCCCCTTCTGAGGACATGTTGCAACCGTTCCATTTTTCATCATGTCCTCATTTAGATGTTTTATAAGTGGAGATTGAGTACAATGGTGCATATGACTCATTTAATTAAGCTAACGATATTCACTTGATCCCTAATCATAAATTGGAGGAGGGGTCGCATATGTTAATAGAAGAGACAATCAACATAGATGTTAGCGATGATCCTAAAAATACTCAAATTCTCAAACTAGGGAAGCATCTTTCAAAAGAAGAACGTGTTGTATTATTTACTCTTCTAAATAAGTATAGAAATTTTTTTCTTGGTCCTACAAGGCTACAAGGCTATGCTTGGTCTGGATCCAAACTTACTTGTACACAATCTGACACTAAATCCAGTAATCAAACCAATCAAACAAAAACTTTGAAAGTTACATTCAATAATTGCTCTTATGATAAAAGATGAATTACAAAAATTGTTGGATGTAGAATTCATCCAACCAATCGACTATCTTGAATGGATGTCCAACATGGTCCTTGTCAGGAAATCAAATGGGGAGTGCGCATATGCACTGATTTTTGCAATCTCAATAAAGTGAGTCCCAAGGATAAAATTTTTCTTTTGAATATCGATACGCTAGTAGATGCAATTGTTGGCCATGAAATACTTTCCCTCATAGATGGCCTCTTAGGATACAATAAAATATGAATTAATCCTAAATACTAGTCCAAGATAACCTTTACAATGTCATGCGGGACCTTTTGCTATAAGGTCATGCCCTTTAGCTTAAAGAATATTGGCGCTATCTACCAACGGGTAATAATGTATATTTTTCATGACTACATGCACAAGATAGTCAAAGATTATGTCAATGATATTTTGGCCAAACCTTTATTATATTAAAACCACATCAATGACTTACAAAAAGTATTTGATCGCCTCCTTGAGCATAACGTGTGATGAATCAACAAAACTCTAACTTGCTTAACCATTTGCATGATAATTTCACCACAAATTGGTTAGGCCCATTCATAATAACATAGAAGTTGGGATCAGGCACTTATCAGTTAACTTCATTTGAAGGTGTTGAGGAGCATAAACATATTAATATTCTCCACCTGTGGGTATTTTATGTATAAAAATAAACAACAATAAAACAATAAAAACAAGAAAAATCACAAGAACCAAAAAACAAAGCACCTCATTTCACCATGCATCACATATCGTTGCACATTACTATTGCATTGCATATCATCATTTATTGCACCATGGATTTTAATATTTTTAATGTTGCATCTCATAATATCTAGGTAGACTAGTCATATTGCATTAGGCATATTTTTTATTACATTGCATTATTCAATCTAGGTTCTTGCACATTAAGCATAACACCACGTTTGTATGACTATCATTTATCTCGATCAAGCTTTTTATCTTATCATTACTTACACTTTTCCTTGTGGTATTTTGACTATTAAGCGGTCCTCATAAGATAGGATAGATATTGTATGTGAAATGTGTTAGTTTTTGAATCCCATATATCTATTAGTTCTATCAGGTAGGCTTGATCGACATGAATAGACTCCAGTCACATCATGTGCTAAAGGTCCAGATACTTCAGCCATATCCAATTATCTTCATTATTCAGCACCACAACATGAGCCTCCTTGAAATGGTTTGAGAAGCGATGTTGGGTTCTAATAAGCTAATAAACAAACAAAAAGACTTAATATAAATTGCAAAAAAAACATTCACACACCATGACCATATTGACCTGAGATGGTCACAAAACGAGACCATATCGACTTGAGACAATCACAGAACGAGATCTTCTCGACTTGATACAGTCCCCCACACACATTATAAAAAAAAATGCAAAAAATGTAAAAAAAAAAAGCTACAAAAAGAGAAAATGAATTAAATGCTAACTACCCATCACCCCAGTCACTTTTTCATTCAACTAATTCTAATAATTTTACCTACCCTGCCCAATCATTTCCATTTAATTTAGTTTGGATTTATTTTAGTTAGAAAAAGAAAGGATTTTCATCCTTACTTTTCTCACACTAAATCCTTTACTTGTGGATGCACCTATTGGACACATTGTGTCAGTCAGTTTCTAGTTTGGCAGCATTTCGTTGTAAGAAACTAGATCCTCTCCTTCCTGTCTTGCTCTCCTCTCATCTCGCACAGTGAAAATGACTCCCTTTCTGCAATTTTTGCTATTTATAAATTTTTTGCATTTGCCTCTTTGGTTGTGTACCAAGGAGGCTATAAATGGAGCTCTACCCCTCCATTTTGTTGATTTGTGAATTCAAACTGAGAGATATGAAGTGCTACCAAACTAAATCACGAAGTCATATTTGTTGTCAAATCCATGCCATTAGATTGCCTTGTAGGTTTCTAAGGAGCATTCCTCGTATTCATACGACTCATTCCATCGCTTGGGTGATCGATCACATTAACTAACTCACATCCATATTTATCAAATTCATTAACAAAACATATCCTTGGGTCATTCAAACCTTAGAATAGAAATAGTATTAGTTTAGGATCTCTTATCTTGTCTTACAATGCTAAGTCAACTATATCTTCCCCATTGATCAAGTCCTAAATGGTAATAACTAGTTATATAGATAATTTAAGTATAACAATAATAGTATATAGATGTCTTCTAACAACTCTTATTGACAAGATAACATTATTTAACTACAAAGCACATTTAATTTTAGATGTGTAATACTTATTTATGATATTTTTAAAAAATATTACAAGAATATCAAGGGATTTAAAAATCAATTTATATTTTATCTTTAAATAATATCATAATTTTAAAGTTAATAAAAAATATTATTTATTTAAAGATAATTTAAATCCAATATTTAATATAATACATTCTTTAATTTCTTTTTTAGTTTGCGAAGGGGTTTTTGAAAGGGTCCCAACCCTTTTACATCCAAAAAGATATATCAAGAGACCACCAACCGAGACCAACACAAAGGTATATACTCAAATTGCTTTACAAAATAAAATATGCAACCCTTCAAAGGATACAATTTAAATAGTGACTATAAGCAAGCTAGAACATAAAAAAAAGATAATAACAAGAGAACAAACAACTAGGAGTCATGTTGACGAAGGAGAAACACGACCTCTGGCTATCCTCTCCACTCTCTTTGTCGCCTCTTTGGAGCTCAACACAATGATTATCCTTTTATTGTCTTCATTATCTTGACATCATCGATTAAGCTAAGTTGAATAAATTGACACGGGTTCTAAAATAGTTGTAGATACCACTACCAAATCTACAAAGATGAATTTTACATGAATATTACCAAAAATGGTACATGTGGTTATTCCAACGTCACCACCACCATCGTAGTATTTTTTGGTTACACCATCATCATAGTAGTTTGTGGTTGCACCGTCATCATAGTAGTTTGTGGTTGCTCCACCGCCTCTTGTGGTTGTTTAGCCAAGGAATCCACACCCCTAAATAACCTCATATGGTTCAATAATTTTTCCATTATAAGGATATTACCAGTAGTTTATGCCTATGGTTATTTTGTCATCATAGCAGTTTGTGGTTGCTTTGTTGGTGTCATAGTTTGTGGTTGCTCCATTGCCACTATAGTTTGTGGTTTCTATGCCATTGTAAAAATAATCTTGTTTCAATATTTGAGTTTATGTTTGATAAATATAAGCTTTTTGGTAATTTGTGCCATCAAATATTTAGTGAATTTGTTCCCCCACCATTCCTCAATGTAATTCTCAAGGCTTTCATTTCTAAGCCACATCGCCTAAAACCTAAAAGGGTTGTAAAACCTCCTTCTATCGGTTTGGAAATCTAACACTAGAGGGTTATGGTTAGATCCTACTTTGGGGAGTACGATCATATTGGTATCTCCAAAGTTAATTATCCCTTATTAAGATATTAAAAATATATCAAGTCTTATTTTGATCAACCGGTTCCCAAGTCTTCTATTACACCATGTACACTTAAATCCTTTGAGGTCAACATCGATCAATCCATTCTCATAGACAAACTGCTCAAATATTCCATACCTTCAAAGGTATTGGGATTTCTACCCTTCTTGTATAATGGATATAAAGGGGTGTTGAAGTACTAGCCATAACCCAAGCAATGTCATGGAAAGCCTTCCTCATTAAATTTAAATCCCTAAATAATTGTCTTTGCCCTATATATGTGTTTGGTACATAGATATTGGTCAAAAACTAGCTAATTCCTTTTGACGATATGTTGCAACCGTTACATTTTTCATTGTGTCCTCATTTAGATGTTTATAAGCTAATATTGAGTCCAATGATGCATCCAAATCATTTAATTAAGCTAATTATATTCACTTTATCCTTACTCCTCATCAATTAGAGGAGGGATCTTATATGTTAATAGAAAATACAATCAACATAGATGTTAGTGATGGTCCTCAACATCCTCAAATTCTCAAACTAGGGAAGGGTCTCTCAAAAGCAGAACGTGTTGTATTATTTACTCTTCTAAAAAAGTATAGAAATATTTTTTCTTGGTCCTACAAGGGCATGCCTGGTCTGGATCCAAACTTACTTGTACATAATCTGACGCTAAATCCAACAATCAAGCCAATCAAACAAAAACCCTAAAATTTACATCCAACAATTGCTCTCATGATAAAATATGAATTACAAAAGTTTTTGGATATAGGATTCATACAACCAATTGACTATCTTGAATGGGTGTCCAACACAGTCCTTGTCAGGAAATCAAAAGGGGGGTGCACATATGCACTAATTTTTTTGATCTCAATAAAGCGAGTCCCAAAGATGAAATTTTGCTTTCAAACATCGATACTCTGGTAGACATGACTGTTGGCCATGAAATGCTTTCCCTCATGGATTGCTTCTCAGGATACAATCAAATATGAGTTAATCCTGAAGATCAGGCCAAGATAACCTTTACAATGCCATGCAAGACCTTTTTCTATAAGGTCATGCCCTTTGACTTAAATAATGCTGCCGCTACCTACCAACGAGTAATAATGTATATTTTTCACGACTACATGCACAATATAGTCAAATATTATGTCAATGATATTTTGTCCAAATATTTATTATGTCAAAACCACATCGATGACTTACAAAAAATCTTTGATTGCCTCCTTGAGTATAACATGTGATGAACCAGTAGAATTCTAACTTTCCTAACCATTTGTGCGATAAGTTCACCATAAATTGGTTAGGCCCATTCATAATAACACAGAAGTTGGGATCGAGCACTTATCGATTAACTTCATTTGACGGTGTTGAGGAGCCTAAACCCTTAATATTCTCCACCTACGAGTATTTTATGCATAAAAAAAAACAACAATAAAACAACAAAAACAAGAATAAATTACAAGAAAAAAACAAGCACCTTATTTCACCATGCATCACATACCATTGCACATTACCGTTGCATTGCATATCATAATTTTTTGCACCATGCATTTTAATATTTTCAATGTTGCATATCGCAATATCTAGGTACACTAGTCATATTGCATTAGGCATATTTTTCATTACATTGACATTAGTCTATCTAGGTTCTTTCACATTAAGTATAACACCACGTTTGTATGACTGTCATTTATCTTGATCAAGCTTTTTCTCTTGTCATTGCTTACACTTTTCCTTGTGGTCTCTTGACTATTAAGTGGTCCTCGTAATATAGCATAGACACTATATGACCATTAGTAATGGTGTTCATACTACCACTAACTATTTTACACACACCTCTTAATTTTTGAAAGTACATAAGAAAAACACTCATCTCACTACTCATTTCCCACCACATTTATCTTTGTTAATATTTTTTAACTCCCTCCTACTTTTCGTCTAAGTAATTGCCACAAGGTGTTCAAAAATGTCTTTTGATCATTCAGTCAAACCTAGTTTTTCTTTAGGATATTGTAGAAATCCATATTGATCTCTGGCGGTAGGGTATTTATTTGAATATTCCTTGCTTATCTCAAAATCCCAACACATCTTCACACTCTTAAGTATGATTTATGAACAAGGAAAGACAAAACTATAATATAGTTCTTATCTCTAAAGTGAACAATTTCCCTTGCTCTCCTATTATGCACATGGTCTAGAAGGCTAAGAATTGACAAAAGGACAATCTCATCCTCTCCCACCAACCCCCCCCAAAAAAATCCTCTTACTCCTCTATAAAACAAACAAGTCCCCAAAAGCAATAAAATCCCTTTCTCATCCCCAAAATGAGCAAGCATCTAAAAAAATATCCCTTTTTCTCTTCTACAAAATGAACAAGACCCTCAAAAAGCAATAAAAGTCCCTTGCTCTCCTTCAAAATGAGCAAGTATAAAAAAAAATAAGAAAAATAGCTTAAATCCCTAGAATTATCAATTTTTGACAACCATGGGGTGATCTCCATCGCTAGTAATAGGCTATAGATGACAACCTGGAATTGGAGTAGTCTTACGCATGGTGACATGTCTATCACATTAGTGACCTTCTCTTGTGCAAACCAATGTTAGCTTGTAGATGAGCTAGTTTTTGATGGCTTGCATTACAGAGTAGTTAAGTCCAACTGAGTACAAAATAAAAGTAATGAAGTTTACTATGCACACACATGGATATTGAATATCTTGGTCTTCCTAGCAGATTTCTATCTTTCAAGTTCTTACATGATCAATATACAACTTTTTACTAGTCAACTAGGGTGTTTGAATCTCCTAAAAGTCTTACTGTTCCCTTGTGACTTCTCGCTAATCACCATCTATTACATTTACATATTATTAGTACACATTTTATTTCAATTGGTATATGTGTTAGTGTATGTGTTAGATGAAATTTTTTCAATCTAGATTTATGACTTTCATATATTTTGTGGTGCTTACACTTAGTTTATTATTGCATATTAGATTCATTTGTTATGTTTCATCAATAAACACACATCCATATTTCATATCGTTTAAATCCTCACATGTCATTAATATATCGTATACATATATAGGTCTATGCATAAATAATAGATTTATCATATCAAAAACATCCGTCTAACATATATGCATCATCATATCTACAAGTCTAGGCATACATTCATAATAACATAAACACATGCACAATAGAACACAATATAGACATCAATAAATATCATCTGATATATGTATCAAGTAATAAGTACATCCATGATGCAAAAATGCTTGTAGGCTACATTGATAGTGGATCCTTAGACCTCACATCCAAAAAGTGAAGTTGATCACAAAGTCCTTGCTCAAGGTGACCATGTGCTACCACTCTCATCGTTGCCCTTGACCTCGTCGTCTCTACAAGACTACTTGGATATGTTGACCCCTGATGTCTTTGAGGTCCCTGGTGCTATAAATCATGGCACTCAAGATCTCATAAATGGCTCCCCTATAGTCTTGGTCTAATAACTTTACTATGACTACAATGACTTTAATCATCATGAGGGTAGATATCCACCAAGTCTATCCACCTCATCCTCTAGTTAATAGATTTAGGCTCGCTTGACCTTATATAAAGCCTACTCTACACTCAATCTAACTCTTAGTTGGACCACCTCTACCTCCTATTTGATTAGCACTCCTCTACCCTGAGTTCATAGAGCATCCTTCTCTATCATCACTCTATTCAGCTCATCCTATAGGCTCACCACCTAGGCCTACAATGTGTCCCTTTCCTCTGACCAAATCTACCATCTCTATCAATTTGCATTCAACTAACTCTTCTCTATGGCATGGTTTGTGTCCCTATCACTCAACTAACCTTAGAGGATCCAAAACTACTCTTTTAGACCAACAATATACTCCTGATGGTCATTCTTGTTTGGCCCCTCGCTCCTCTCAGATGTACCTACCTTCTTTGGAACTCCTTATGAGATACATGTCTCTCTCCACGTGGTGATATACTCATTTTTATGAGGGATACTATGTTGTTATAGTCATTCCCTCCTCTACTATTACAACTCCTCTCCTCTATTATCCCTTTATAGAATAGTTGAGTAGTATACCAAGCATCATAACTTTGTGGTTCTAGATTCTATTTTATCTAGATTAGGTAGTGGTGAGTCATACTCCTCCCCTAGAGAATCAATCTATGGTAGTGGCAGTCGGATCTCCATGGTCCTATTTCTATAGATCATTGGATCATCTGGAATATCCTACCCGTGTAGAATACTGTGGTGGCCATAAAAGCCGGAAAACCTGCCCGGATTCATGGCGGCTACCAATTCCACCATGTAAATTAAAATATATATATATATATATATATATTTAATATAATACATTCTTTAATTTCTTTTTTAGTTTGCGAAGGGGTTTTTGAAAGGGTCCCAACCCTTTTACATCCAAAAAGATATATCAAGAGACCACCAACCGAGACCAACACAAAGGGACATACTCAAATTGCTTTACAAAATAAAATATGCAACCCTTCAAAGGATACAATTAAAATAGTGACTATAAGCAAGCTAGAACATAAAAAAAAATATAATAACAAGAGAACAAACAACTAGGAGTCATGTTGACGAAGGAGAAACATGACCTCTGGATATCCTCTCCACTCTCTTTGTCGCCTCTTTGGAGCTCAACACAATGATTATCCTTTTATTGTCTTCATTATCTTGACATCATCGATTAAGCTAAGCTGAATAAATTGACATGGGTTCTAAAATAGTTGTAGATACCACTACCAAATCTACAAAGATGAATTTTACATGAATATTACCAAAAACGGTACATGTGGTTATTCCATCATCACCACCACCATCGTAGTAGTTTGTGGTTACACCATCATCATAGTAGTTTGTGGTTGCACCATCATCACAGTAGTTTGTGGTTACTCCATCGCCTCTTGTGGTTGTTTAGCCAAGGAATCCACACCCCTAAATAACCTCATATGGTTCAATAATTTTTCCATTATAAGGATATTACCAATAGCCGATGCCTATGGTTATTTTTTCATCATAGCAATTTGTGGTTGCTTTGTTGGTATCATAGTTTGTGGTTGCTCCATTGCCACTATAGTTTGTGGTTTCTCTGCCATCATAAAAATAATCTTGTTTCAATATTTGAGTTTATGTTTGATAAATATAAGCTTTTTGGTAATTTGTGCCATCAAATATTTAGTGAATTTTTTCCCCCACCATTCCTCAATGTAATGTTCAAGGCTTTCATTTCTAAGCCACATCGCCTAAAACCTAAAAGGGTTGTAAAACCTCCTTCTATCAGTTTGGAAATCTAACACTAGAGGGTTATGGTTAGATCCTACTTTGGGGAGTACGATCATATTGGTATCTCCAAAATTAATTATCCTTTATTAAGATATTAAAAATATATCAAGTCTTATTTTGATCAACCGGTTCCCAAGTCTTCTATTACACCATGTATACTTAAATCCTTTGAGGTCAACATCGATCAATCCATTCTCAGAGATAAACTGCTCAAATATTCCATACCTTCAAAGGTATTGGGATTTCTACCCTTCTTGTATAATGGATACAAAGGGGTGTTGAAGTACTAGCCAAAACCCAAGCAATGTCATGGAAAGCCTTCCTCATTAAATTTAAATCCCTAAATAATTTTCTTTGCCCTATATAGGTGTTTGGTACATAGATATTGGTCAAAAACTAGCTAATTTTTTCCTTTTGAGGACATGTTGCAACCGTTATATTTTTCATTGTGTCCTCATTTAGATGTTTTATAAGCTAATATTGAGTCCAATGATGCATCCAACTCATTTAATTCAGCTAATGATATTCACTTGATCCCTACTCCTCATCAATTAGAGGAGGGATCCTATATGTTAATAGAAAAGACAATCAACATAGATGTTAGTGATGATCCTCAACATCCTCAAATTCTCAAACTAGGGAAGGGTCTCTCAAAAGCAAAATGTGTTGTATTATTTACTCTTCTAAAGAAGTATAGAAATATTTTTTCTTGGTCCTACAAGGGCATGCATGGTTTGGATCCAAACTTACTTGTACATAATCTGACGCTAAATCCAACAATCAAACCAATCAAACAAAAACCCTAAAAGTTACATCCAACAATTGCTCTCATGATAAAAGATGAATTACAAAAGTTTTTGGATATAGGATTCATCCAACCAATTGACTATCTTGAATGGGTGTCCAACACAGTCCTTGTCAGGAAATCAAAAGGGGGGTGCACATATGCACTAATTTTTTTGATCTCAATAAAGTGAGTCCCAAAGATGAAATTTTGCTTTCAAACATCGATACTCTGGTAGACATGACTATTGGCCATGAAATGCTTTCCCTCATGTATGGCTTCTTAGGATACAATCAAATATGAGTTAATCCTGAAGATCAGGCCAAGATAACCTTTACAATGCCATGCAGGACCTTTTTCTACAAGGTCATGCCCTTTGACTTAAAGAATGTTGGCGCTACCTACCAACGGGTAATAATGTACATTTTTCATGACTACATGCACAAGATAGTCAAAGATTATGTCAATGATATTTTGTCCAAATATTTATTATTTCAAAACCACATCGATGACTTACAAAAAGTCTTTGATCGCCTTCTTGAGTATAACATGTGATGAACCAAAAGAATTCTAACTTTCCTAACCATTTGTGCGATAAGTTCACCATAAATTGGTTAGGCCCATTCATAATAACACATAAGTTGGGATCGAGCACTTATCGATTAACTTCATTTGAGGGTGTTGAGGAGCATAAACCCTTAATATTCTCCACCTACGGGTATTTTATGCATAAAAAAAAACAACAATAAAACAAAAAAAACAAGAATAAATCACAAGAAAAAAACAAGCACCTCATTTCACCATGCATCACATACCATTGCACATTACCGTTGCATTGCATATCATCATTTGTTGCACCATGCATTTTAATATTTTCAATGTTGCATCTCGCAATATCTAGGTACACTAGTCATATTGCATTAGGCATATTTTTCATTACATTGACATTAGTCTATCCAGGTTCTTTCACATTAAGTATAACACCATGTTTGTATGACTGTCATTTATCTTGATCAAGCTTTTTCTCTTTTCATTGCTTACACTTTTCCTTGTGGTCTCTTGACTATTAAGTGGTCCTCGTAATATAGCATAGACACTATATGACCATTAGTAATGGTGTTCATACTACCACTGACTATTTTACACACCTCTTAATTTTTGAAAGTACATAAGAAAAACACTCATCTCACTACTCATTTCCCACCACATTTATCTTTCTTAATATTTTTTACTCCCTCCTACTTTTCCTCTAAGTAATTGTCACAAGGTGTTCAAAAAGGTCTTTTGATCATTCAGTCATACCTAGTTTTTCTTTTAGATATTGTAGAAATCCATCTTGATCTCTGGCGATAGGGTCTTTCTTTGAATATTCCTTGCTTATCTCAAAATCCCAACACATCTTCACACTCTTAAGTATGATTTATGAACAAGGAAAGACAAAACTATAATATAGTTCTTATCTCTAAAGTGAACAGTTTCCCTTGCTCTCCTATTATGCACATGGTCTAGAAGGCTAAGAATTGACAAAAGGACAAGCTCCTCCTCTCCCCCCAACCCCCAAAAAAAATCCTCTTACTCCTCTATAAAACAAGCAAGTCCCCAAAAGCAATAAAATCCCTTTCTCATCCCCAAAATGAGCAAGCCTCTAAAAAAATATCCCTTTTGCTCATCTACAAAATGAAAAAGACCCTCAAAAAGCAATAAAAGTCCCTTGCTCTCCTTCAAAATGAGCAAGTATCCAAAAAAAGAGGAAAAAGAGCTTGAATCCCTAGAATTATCAATTTTTGACAACCATGGGGTGATCTCCATCGCTAGTAATAGGCTATAGATGCCAACCTGGCATTGGAGTAGTCTTACGCATGGTGACACGTCTATCACATTAGTGACCTTCTCTTGTGCAAACCAATGTTAGCTTGCATATGATCTAGTTTTTTATGGCATGCATTAGAGAGTAGTTAAGTCCAATAGAGTACAAAGTCAAAGTAATGAAGTTTACTATGCACACACATGGATATTTAATATCTTGGTCTTCCTAGCAGATTTCTATCTTTCAAGTTCTTGCATGATCAGTATACAACTTTTGACTGGTCAACTAGGGTGTTTGAATCTCCTGAAAGTCTTACTGTTCCCTTGTGACTTCTCGCTAATCACCATCTATTACATTTACATATTATTAGTACACATTTTATTTCAATTGGTATATGTGTTAGTGTATGCGTTAGATGAAATTGTTTCAATCTAGATTTATGACTTTCATACATTTTGTGGTGCTTACACTTAGTTTATTATTGCATCTTAGATTCATTTGTTATGTTTCATCAATAAACACACATCCATATTTCATATCATTTAAATCCTCACATGTCATTAGTATATCGTATACATATATAGGTCTATGCATAAATAATAGATTTATCATATCAAAAACATCCATCTAACATATATGCATCATCATATCTACAAGTCTAGGCATACATTCATAATCACATAAACACATGCACAATAGAACACAATATAGACATCAATAAATATCATCTGATATATATATCAAGTAATGCTCCGCCGGGTGGGGTTTGGGGGGGGGGGCCCCGGGGGCCCGCCCCCCCCCGGGGGGGGGGGGGGGCCGCCCGGTTTTGTTAAAAAAAGTACATCCATGATGCAAAAATGCTTGTAGGCTACATTGATAGTGGATCCTTAGACCTCACATCCAAAAAGTGAAGTTGATCACAAAGTCCTTGCTCAAGGTGACCATGTGCTACCACTCTCATCATTGCCCTCGACCTCTTCGTCTCTACAAGACTACTTGGATATGTTGACCCATGATGTCTTTGAGGTCCCTGGTGCTGTAAATCATGGCACTCGAGATCTCATAAATAGCTCCCCTATAGTCTTGGTCTAATAAATTTACTGTGACTATGATGACTTTAATCGTCATGAGGGTAGATATCCACCAAGTCTATCCACCTCATCCTCTAGTTAATAGATTTAGGCTCGCTCGACCTTATATTAAGCCTACTCTACACTCAATCTAACTCTCAGTTGGACCACCTCTACCTCCTATTCGATTAGCACCCCTCTACCCTGAGTTCATAGAGCATCCTTCTCTACCATCACTCTACTCAGCTCATCCTATAGGCTCACCACCTAGGCCTACAATGTGTCCCTTTCCTCTGACCAAATATACCATCTCTATCAATTTGCATTCAACTAACTCTTCTCTATGGCATGGTTTGTGTCCCTATCACTCAACTAACCTTAGAGGATCCAAACCTACTCTTTTAGAGCAACAATATACTCCTGATGGTCATTCTTGTTTGGCCCCTCGCTCCTCTCAGATGTACCTACCTTCTTTGTACCTCCCTATGAGATACATGTATCTCTCCACGTGGTGACATACTCATTTTTATGAGGGATACTATGTTGTTATAGTCGTTCCCTCCTCTACTATTGCAACTCCTCTCCTCTATTATCCCTTTATAGAATAGTTGAGCAGTATACCAAGCATCATACACTCTGTGGTTCTAGATTTTATTTTATCTAGACTAGGTAGTGGTGAGTCGTCCTCCTCCCCTAGAGGATCAATCTATGGTAGTGGTAGTCGGATCTCCCTGGTCCTCTACCTATAGATCATTGGATCATCTGGAATATCCTACCTCACTCCTAGCTGATGAGTCACCCATGAGTGCTAAAAGTACTCATTCTCTATTCCATGATGCCCTATCATCTACCTATTGCATCACACCTACAGGTGCTCCTCCTCCTCACTCCAACTTAGAGCTCCTAATGATGGTTGCTATATCACATGCTTCGATCGTAATCCAACAAAGCTCTTTGTATAGTGTGATAGGATACCCTAGAAAGGGTAGCTCTTGCCCCAATCCTTCTTATGTAGCTATCACATGGTATAGGGGATCTTCCTATCTACCATGTCTCTCTATGTGGCCCACATCAACCCATGTGGTTTGTTAATGCTGAAGTATTTCCAACCCTAAACCTAAAGAAGAAAGCTACATCCTAAGCCCAACCTATCATGTTGGTGAATATTGTACAACTATTTGTAAAGTTGTGTTAGAAATGTAGGGCCCCATGTCATGATCTGTGGCTAATCCACTAGGTCTTGAACAAGGTCCAATAGGTTCCAAGGTAACCTAGTGCCAAAGGAATTAGGCAAAATAAAATCAAACATTAGTGTCATTAACACTATATATCTGGTTGTCAGTAGGTGGGTGTTGTATCTGGCCTCCACGCACACTTCCTCATTGTCAATGTCACAGTCCACAAGTCTCCATTGCTCTCTATACACTCATCATAAATCTATCTCTTTGAGTAGTTGCAAATGTAAAAATAGGTGCTCCCTTGATCATGATTCACAGGATATGGTAGACGTTCTCCAATGTGATGGTAATATCACTATCAAGTATGTGAAATATATTAGTTTGTGGGTCCCATATATCTATTAGTTCTGTCAGGTAGGCCTGAATGACATGAATAGACTCTAGTCATATCATGTGCTAAAGGCCCATATATTTCAGCCATATCCAGTTATCCTCATTATTCAACACCACAACATAAGCCTCCTTGAAATGGTTTGATAAGCGGTGTCAGGCTCTAATAAGCTAATAAAAAAATAAAAACACTTAATGAAAATTGCAAAAAAAAAACATTCACACACCATGACTATCTTGACCCGATATGGTCACCAAACGAGACCATATCGACTTGAAATGATCATAGAATGAGATCATCTCGACTCGAGATAGTCCCCCACATACATCATAAAAATAAAAAATGCTAAAAATGTGAAAAAAGCTACAAAAAGAGAAAATAATTAAAATTTAACTACCCATCACCCCAGCCACTTTTTCATTCAACTAATTCTAATCATTTCACCCACCCCGCCCAATCGTTTCCATTTAATTTAGTTTGGGTTTATTTTAGTTAGAAAAATAAAGTCAAGATTTTCATCCTTACTTTTCTCACACCAACTCCTTTACTTGTGGATGCACCTATTGGGCCCATTGTGTCATTTAGTTTGTAGTTTGGCAACACTTCATTGTAATAAACTGGCTCCTCTCCTCCTTGTCTCGCCCTCCTCTCGTCTCACACAATGAAAATGACTCCTTTTCTGCGATTTTTGCTATTTATAAATTTTTGGCATTTACCTCTTTGGTTGCATGCCAAGGAGGCTATAAATGGAGCTCTCCCCCTCCTTTTTATTGATTCATGAACTCAAACTGAGAGAAATGAAGTGCTACCAAACTAAATCGAGAAGCCATCTTTATTGTCGAATCTGTGTCATTAGATTGCCTCGTAGGTTTCGAAGGAGCATTTCTCGTATTCATACAACTCATTTCATCGCTCAGGTGATCGATAACATCAACTAACTCGCATCCATATTTATCAAATTCATCGACAAAACACATCCTTCGTGTAGGCCCAAAATGGCCACATACTTAGGAGAATTTTGAAAGTTTTGCCTAAGGCCTGAAGATCTCATTCTGCACACTTTGCAATGTATTTTGGACTGGATCCGCAAAAAAGGTTACAAATCCACCCAACACTTGGTTATTTTTTACACTTGGAGTAATTCTGTATGGTTTCATATGTTTTTAGCTCCGGACTGGTGACGTGCTCTGAATTCATAAAATTTTTTGAAGAAGGATGATGTCAGCATAAAATAAGTGTGGATTGGCAACCGCTTTATATTTTTGATATCTTTTGAAG
The DNA here is from genome assembly GCA_028583015.1 of Wollemia nobilis. Taxonomy (NCBI): domain Eukaryota; kingdom Viridiplantae; phylum Streptophyta; class Pinopsida; order Araucariales; family Araucariaceae; genus Wollemia; species Wollemia nobilis. The sequence goes on from JAQPPZ010002606.1 coordinate 115,072, forward strand.
CGGCCAAGTGTTGGAGGGCCCGATTCCAGGAGCTGCATAGAATATTTTTACCCAAAACGATGACAGAAGGTAGAAAATAAAGTATTGGAGATGCGGATTCATGACGAAGGGTATTTTGACTAACTTTCACCTAAAATGGCAACAAGCAGTGTTTTACTATGAAGCCAGTGCGAAATGGAGAAAGAGTCACCTTACATTGTGATGGGTTCGGAATGGTGTTCACAGGTTAATGCACTTGCTTAGGTCCATAATGGAATCCACAGAGTTTTGAAGGAGATGTGATGTCATCAAATTTTTTGTGTGGATGGGTGAATGCTTCATCACCAAAGAAGAAAAACGAAGGATAAGGGGCAGATTTCATCCCATTTCACTTTCAAGGCATTTTAGTGTCGGATTGGTGTTCCACAGTTTCTTAAGCATGAAATATGACATCATCAATTTTAAAAGTGGAATGGCATTGTGTTCTCTCCTTACCATTATATTGAGCTTATATCATATTAAATCATAGCCATACGATGGGAGAGATCGACGGTTGAGATTTCCCTGAGAATTCTGAAGCATATAAAAGGGATATCTCGTCGGAATTAAAATAACAATCAGTTGGAGGAGTAAGTTGAACTTCGGTTAGTGCTGAACAACCAAAAATTTATAGAGGTTCCAAGCTACCATGGCAGTCAACTTGCAACGGATTTCTCGGAGGTTGAAACAGTAAGAGAATGCCAGCAAGAACTCTCTACTGAGTTGTAAAAATTTAATCTTTGTAATGTTCCTTATTATTTTAATTTTGCAAAACTATAAATAGAGGTCGAACCCTCATTTTCAAGGGTCAGCTCTAGTGTGTTTTCCTGTGATACTATAAATATTCCCAAGGGCTAATGAAAGGAGCATTACATTGATTTTTGCCTCAAATTTTGTGTCTTCATAATTCAATATCAATGGTTCAAATTCTTAAGTTGTATTTCTATGAATACTTGAATGGTTAGTTTGTGCTAAATTTATGGATTACTAACTGCTAGGGTAATTGAAATCTGCTTCTGAATTAGATCTTTAATGTTAGGGAGTGCATTTCTTTGAAATCTAGATATTGATTAATTCTATTATTTGGATTATCATTGTTTAGATATTGAAATTTTTGTCTGCAATATTTCTTTGTTGTTCTTTAATTTATGAAAGTACATTTAATTTAAGATAATGTTGATCTGAGTAATGTGTCTTTAATTTGGTTTATGGGAGCTTTTTGTTGTAGTAACAAATGTTGTTAGCCTATCCGTCCATTGTTGTTCACATTTTATAACCCTAATATTTTTTTACCATAATCTCTAAAACCCTAAGTGAGCATAATTATGTCAACACCCTATTTAAGTTGACAAGGAACCAACCTACTCTGGAGGTTGGATTTGAAACCCTTATTTTGGTCCATCCAATTTGGAGTGTTGAGATGTAGCTATCGGGTGTAAGCCTAGACAGAAAGTAGGAAGATAGACAACCACAATATTGATTAAAGCTTGATGCAATTCAATGCCCAATAGTTTTTGGCACGCTCGATGGGACCAATTCACAAGGAACACAAAAATCCATCATATGAGTTATTATTTTATCTCTACCTAGAGGAATCAAGATTTGGTGAATTGTCTTGACCTTGTTAGCAGATAATAGCAAATTCACCTGGCGACTCCCTGGTCCTTAAACCTAGAAAATAATTACCCTTGTAGACCAGTGTCCTTTCATGTATACCAGGTCTTTCAAAAGGAATAACCCTGACTCCCTTTTCTATAGTGAATTACCTTATAGAGGGTCTACTATTATCAGATGTTTGGATCAAGATTTCCTCTTGGAAGAAGAGGATCCTGGGAAAAATCCTGTAGTTAATCCAACATCCCCTCTAACAAGATCTGCACTTGGAAATATGACATAAAATATGGCCCTTAATTAGCCATTATAGAAGTACCCCAGCTGGAACACAGTTGGTACACTGAGATTAGCCCAAATGAATGCCATTCCCCAGGCTATGTCCAAGGCTATTCCCACTTATGATGGATCTGAAAAGATATCTTATGAGCACTATCAGGATATTTTAAATCTGGCAGCAATTCACAACATAAAATAAGAGGATATTATTGTAAGAATTTTGACCCTATCCTTTAGAGGAAATATTTTGTATTGGTTTAGAACTCTGGAGGATAATACCATCACCTCATGGCAAGCATTGGCTAAGCCTTTTGTGTAAGAGTTTAATGAATATTCTGACCCTTTCTCCTTGCTTAACCAGTTTACATCCATGCAAAAATCTCAGGAAGAAACTGTCTCAAATTTCAATTTGAGATTTAGTAGAACATGGAAGAGAATTCCCCCCACAACTAGACCAGTTGTATGTTTGGACTATATGTATTATATCCGAGCTCTTGGATCAGATCTAGGATTACAAACACAACAATATGGAGTAGAAGCCTTCCCCCAAGTTTATAATGCAGTAGTTCATGCTGAGAATATTTTAATTAATGTGGGAAGACTACCCCCAAAATGGTGCTACCTTATAACTTAGAAGCCACAACTGGCCAAACCCAAGCTACAAATCCATCTTACATGGATATCTTTCTTTATCATTCCCATCTCCTTAAATGAATGTAATCCCTTAACCAAAACCATCATCCTCTATAGTTCCTTTCCCTCCCCTTCCTTCTCAACCATCTCAAGAGATTTTTGCTATTCTTGATATACAAAACACACTAAAAAATTTGAGCAACATAATGAATTCAATGAAAAAGAGAGACTAAGAAAGGTCATAGAAAAGGAGATTTCCATATGTGAACAAAGATCATAGACCTAGTCCTAATAATATTACTGGGGTCAGAGTCAATGCAGCATATGAGGAGCCTAAGTTTTCTTTAGATATTACTATAGATTAAAAATACACGCCAAACAAAAATAAAATCATAATGACAGAGTACAGAATAGTTGCACAAAAACAAACGATTTCTATTAATTGATGGAGTTTAAAAACTCCTTTTTGAATACAACTGGGCCTGTAACCCTTTATTTGTGATACACAGTTACAAATTATGCTAGGGTTCTCCGAAACCCTAGCTGGCATGAATGGTGGCGCTTTCGAAGAACGTATCTTCAATCCCAACAGAGTGAGTGGGCTTTGTCGTATCCCTTGCTTGGACCACTCCGACTTAATCGACTACCATCAATAAACCGGATCTCGTTATCAAAAACTCGCACACATTAACACTATCAAGGAGTTAGAAATTAATGAGAGGGCTCCACTCGCGTGAGCCCTCGAAACAATCTAAAAACCCTATAAAAATGGAATGCAGGAAACCAATAACAGATTAATACATAAAATACGGCTACTTGCTTTAAACTAATTTATACCTATTCTCTGTTAACGCAGCTAGACCAGGTGACACCTGGAAGTAATTTTGTTGTCAGAATAGGCTACGGAAGGCGCCCTGGTGCACTCGCCGAACGCCCGCGTGCTTCTGGATCTGGATTACAGACGCCGGTCTGAGTCTGTGGCTGTGGGTAAACGCCCGTGGGCACTTGGTAAACGCTCGTGGGCACTTGACAAACGCCCGTGGGCACTTGGTAAAGGGGTAAACGCCCGTGGGCACTTGCAACAAGAATGGGAGATTCTGCAGAGTGCTGCAGAAGGAATGGCGACGAAAGCGACGACGAAAACGGCGATAGATGCGGCAAAAATGGTAGCAGAAGAGAGGAGATAGCAGTAGAAGAATTAGAATCAAAGATAGAAGTAGCAAAAGACATAGAGGAGAAGAAAAAGACCAGGGTTTGAGCCATCAAAGTGACTCAATTTATAATCCACTCTTAGGGCACACTTTAGGGTTTTAACAACACTTTGAACGTGTGGCTAAGATTAAAGTGGATCCAAGGGTAGAGAATAAATCTTGGTTGTGGAATGGATTAAGATGGATGGACGAATGAGATTAAATGAAGGATGGACGGCTCAGATTAAATCACTTAAACTATTATTTAAATATATATATTAAAATATTAAAAAATATATATAAATATTAATTTAAATAAATTTGGGGATGAAAAAAATGGTGGGAAAGGTGAAATTGGGCCAAATAATGGCGGGAAGGTGGATGACCGACACATGGCTGACAGGAAGGTATAGATGACTTGCAAGTGGTCGGATTTTGGTGTCTACAGATGCCCCTTTTTGAGCCGCTTTGTGTGAAGACACAATGCAGCCCAAAAACTTAGGACACCCGAAAAGTCGGATCGAAGCAACTCTCTCTCAAGACTAAAGCACAACTTTGAAGACCAAAGAATAAAATAATATTTAAAATTTATCAGCTTACCCCCTCAATTGGCGAGCGAGAATGGTTCTCACGAGCCAATTGGAAGAAATTCGAGAAGAAAATGAACCGTTTTTGCCCCAACGGTGAAAAAGGGGTTGGTGTATGAACCATCCGTTTATGTCCCAACAGAAAAGGGGTTGGTGTACAAACCAAAAAATAATATGATTGAAGACGATATGAGTGATGTGAAAGATGAACCGTTTTCTGCCCCAACGGTTATAAAGGGATTTTTGCCAAATTGTAAGTTCCATGATCATGTAAGATGAATTCCACTATTAGGAAAGTTAAAAATTGATAACGGATGCCCCAACTCCTGTGGGTGAATCCATACTGTTGATGAAATTGCCTTGTTGGCGCCATTGATATGCAAAGATGCAATATGAAAGAAAGAGTCCAGAACTCAGAGATGCTCCTAGTGAATGTATGGATAATTCCTCGGGTCGGAACCAATCAACCTAGGTAGCCTTAATCTCTAGCAAGACTCAAAATAATGATGATATTGAAGATTGTCCATGTTTAAGGCCCCATGAACTAGGCCATCAATGACAACTGTTGAGCAAATTAATCTTGGTATGAGGTCACTTGAAAAGTAGAATACCCAAAATTGATTTTCAATTTTCAAACAATGAAATAATTGATGATGATAAATGGTAAGTGTCCTTATGGTGGTTTAATCCTCTTACCGAATTGCATGGATGCAAATCGCTGCAATCACCAAGGTGATAGAATATACCACTAGATACGAGGTTTAATTTAATTTAATTTGGCAAAAATATGCATGATGAAAGAAGAATGAATGAAATTGATGATAGATAAGAAGAATTGATGAATGTTGTTAATTTTGTGAAGGTTTTGAATGTTTTTAACTCAATTTGTAAATCAATGATGAATGATGCGCTTTTTGAGCAAAATGACAAAATTTGTTTTCAAAACTGTTGTAACCTTCACAAAATGTTTTATTATGATAAGAAGAATGGATGGATGCAATTTGATGAAATTTGGAGGAGGTAAGCTTCAATTTTGTAAGTTTTGTTCTTTTATTCAATACTGACACCAAACGCCGGTATGCATTTGGAGGTGGAAAAAACGCCGGTATGCATTTGGAGGTGGCAGAAATGCCCCACTACGTCTAAATGCACCATGAAACGCCCCACTACATTTTAGGGTGCCAAAACCAGCTATTTAAACAGTTTCAGTGAGAAATTCGCTCATTTGTGCGTTTGAGCTTGAAAGAAGTGCGTTTGAAGGAGTGGAATGAAGTGAAGTGAAGTGAAAGGTTGTGTCGGAGAGTGAAGCATGTGGGAGCTATGGCGGAGATGGGAGCGGACGCGCCAGTGCAGCCAGCTGAGGTATTTGTTTATTTAAGCAAGTACTTTTATTTGTTTTTATTTATTTATTTTTTTGTGCTTTTTTTTTTTTTTTGGAAAAAAAATTTGTAACCAATTTTTGTTTTGTTGTTTTGCAGCTTAGGGTGTTAGAGGCACGACACCGATTCTCCCCTATCATTTCGGGGATGAGGAGGTCATTGTACCAGGAAGACTGGGAGACATTGGAAGCAGTAGGGCTAGCGGAGGTAGCCTGATTGGAGGTAGTTCGGGCAGATGAGGGATACCTCTCGGCTTTGGCCGAGAGGTGGGATCCAGATCGGGGGACGTTCCAGCTCCCGACTGGAGAGATGACGGTGACGCTTGAGGATGTATACCGCATCCTCAAGGTGCCCGTGGAGGGGGCACGAGTGGAGGTTGGACGAGATAGGGCCACGGAGATGGCCAAGTTGTTTGGGGATGAATGGAGGGAGATCCGGATGGAGAGCGGGGGGATTCCTTACTTGGCCATGTATACGGCCAAGGAGTTGGTAGCGGTGGAGGCTCTGATGATGTTCGTATTGGCCAACATTGTGGCCTCGAACAACACCGGGTGCAGGTTTCCATGGAACCTGATGGGTGTAGTGAGCGAGATGCTCACTAATAGGGTAGTGTACGCCTGGGCATCCGTTTTATTGGTGCAGGTGTACCGAGAGCTGTATGAGGTTCTAAGGCAGGGCCGAAAGGGCCTAGGCTACAGTTTGGTTCTCCAGTTCTAGGGCTGGGAGCACTTTAGAGTGGCTCAACCGGAGGGGTTGCCATGTGCTTATTGGGACATGAGCCAGGCTTATGGTAGGAGATGGCTAGTGGCGGAGGAGAGACAGCCAAGCCGCCCCGTGAGATCGAGGCAATGGTATAGGAGTTTATGGGCGGACTTGACAGATGCCCAAGTCATTTGGAGGCCCTGGCGGGAGGCGAGGTGGATCGGGGATGGAGAGCATCTAAGACGGGTGCGACAGGCTAGATGGATAGTGGGTCGGGGCCACAGCGAGGCAGAGTACATACAGATGTCTCGAGTGCTTCGCCAGGTCAGATTGAGACAGGATGTCCCCGGTGAGCCAGTGCGCTACCGGAGGCATAGATCAGAGGGGGATTTTCCGTGTGTTGAGCCGTGGAGGGAGGCAACAGAGGACGATGAGGACATGGAGATCCTCGACGTGGATGATGTCGGGGTAACAGCTGAGTATGCAGCATGGATGGCCGCAGAGCCGAGGTGGGAGCCACCATTAGTGGTTGTTGGAGCTGGAGAGGACGAGGGAACTACAGAGGTTCCCAAGCGCAGGGAGGGTCCCCGACTTCGAGCTGACAGTCAAAGGCGAAAGGGGAAGATGGTACGACAGACATCGGGGAGCGGAGATGACGAGGAGGATGAAATAGAAGAATGTGGGATAGAAGAATTGGAAGGATTTGGTTGGGTTGATGCTTCACTGACTTGTGAAACATCAGCTGGTGATGGTTGGGAAGATGGAGGAATAATAGGTGATGTTGAAGAAGGTGTAGAAGAAGGGGGTAATGACGTGGAAAGAGATGATTGGTCATGGCCACATGTGCATGTGGTCACTGATGAAGAAGAAGGAAGATTAGTTGATGAAGAAAGTGGTGAATGAGATGGAATAGCGGAAGAGGAAGATGGTTGCGATATGATGGGTGGCTCCTCGAGAATTGGAGCTTTAGAAGAAGATGGTATAGAAGAAATAGATGGGGTCAAGAAAAGATGAGTGGATGGCAACACAATCTCATAAGGATTTGAGACATAGTTGCAATGTTTGAAGGGTTCCGTGTCGACAGGTACACAATGAACTCGTCCCTCATATACATACTTCGAAATTGATGCGAGATAGAAGGGACACATCTCATCTCCCTAAGCCAAGGCCGTCCAAGAAATACATTGTATGCCATGGTCCCTTCCAAGATGTGAAACAAGGTATGCAAAGTTCGGGCCCCTACCTCAATGGGCAAGATAACCGTGCCAACCGTGGAAGATAAAGCATCATTGAATGCTTTAAGGGTAAAAGTCGACTTTGTGATAAGGGATGGCGATAGCTTTAGATGACTCAACGCCGATGTTGTAATGATATTGATTGAGGAACCGATGTCAATTAAGACTCTCTTGAATGGCTTGTTATCGATCTTGGCCATGATATGTAGTGGAGGATCTATACTTTCTGTTGACATAGGTTTGATTTCAAAATCATAGAAAGTGATGGAGGGCTCCATGCATGTTTGAATACTCCCCACAAAGTTGTTGAAGGCATTAGTATCTTGAGTTTGAAACTCGATTGTCTTTAATATTTCCATTAATGCCTCTCTATGCGGAGGAGATTGTTGAATGAGGTCATAGATCGATAACTTGGCAGAAGCCATTTTTAAACTTGTAGTTAACCGGCTACTCAATGACATGATTGGTCGTTGGCGTTGAGTAGAATGATTTAGCGGTTGTTGAGAAGTACTAGCACATCGTTGGGTCACTATTACCTGAGGTGGACTGGGGGTTTGTACAGTGGCTGTGGTTCAGCCTGATTTGGTTGGTTCGCCCTTTGACCCCGGGTTACTACATTAATAGTACCCACAAAACCTTGGTATTGTTGTACATGGTTGACTTGATTAGGAGGAGTTACCTGAGTTACTCCCCCTAAAGTTGTTGGAGCTTCCTACCAATGTGGAAGGGGTGTTTGAAATATACCAAGATTTTGATTTTGTTGGGCTAAGGGGCTATCCAATTTAATGGCTCCAATCTCAATAAGATCTTGGATCACATGTTTGAAAGCTATACAATTATTGATATCATGCCCATTTTTCCTATGATAAGGACAAAATAGGTACTCCTTGTAATACTTCCCCCTTCTAGATGGGTCTAAAGGTTTAAACTCAGGTAAAGTTAACTGATTTGTGCTATATAACTTGTTGAATATGACCGCATATGGTTCATCTAAAGGTGTGAATTTTCGCTTGGGACGATTGTTTTGCCAAGGTCGAGTTTCCATGGTTGGCCCAGTATTGGGAGCTGGTTGAGTAGGGGCGGGTACCGCATGATAAGCAATTGGTTGCGGTTGACTTTGCATTACTTGTTGTTTTTGAGCCATTACGGTCTGGCTTGCCACCACTTGATTAACTTGGTTAACATTTGAGGCTGTACTAGCTCGTGCTTGTTTGTTTTGGCCATAATTATTATTTCGTTGTTGGCCATTTTGTTGCCATTCTTTTCTACGGGGTTTTAAAACACCCTCTTGGACTTTAATGTCTTCTATGATACTTGCTTGGGCCAAAGCCTCTTCAAAAGTCCTGTATTGTTGTAATTGGAGTAACCAAGAGATAGGTTTTAAACAACTCTGGGTGAACATTTTGGTTAACTCCTCCATTGGTAGGGAGAATGGCAGTTTATTAATGATAGCCCTCCAACGGTTTCCAAAGTCATAAACAGTCTCATCGTCATGTTGCTTGAGCTTGTATAAGTCAGCTAATGAGACTCTCTTTTGAACATTCAGGGAGAATCGTTCTAAAAATAGATTAATCAATTGTTCGTAAGCATAAATGCTATGGTGAGCTAAATGATTGTACCATTGTACAGCATCTCCTCCTAATGTCTGAGGAAAAGTTCTAAGCATAAGAGCATCATTATTTTGGATTCTAAAGCAAGCATGCATGAATGAGCTCACATGTTCATGAGGATCCTCAGTTCCTCAAAATTTTTCAAACTTCGGTAATGTGAAATCAGTCGGATATGGTGGTGAAGGTACCGAAGGATGAATTGGTTGATTGATCAATGACCTTAGCGTAGGTTTCTGACTAAATGAGCCAGGCGCGTTAAGCATAAGGTTGTCAATCTGCTGTTGCATAGCATGGAGTCGTGGATCTTCATTAAAATTTTGACTTGTTTGATGATTATGATTATGCAATGGAGGATTGGAAAATTGATGGGATGGGATGAAATTGCCTGAATTAGGCGGTGTGGAATGGACATGTTGTTGGTATGGATGATACCGGAAAGAAGGTGATTGGTTTGAATGATGAACTGGACTAGGTTGGGAGAAAGGTGGGGTAGGAATGGACACCACCGAAGATTGGGGTACCCAGGTGGGGCCTAAGCTAATAAAAGCTAGCTGGGTAGAAATTGGTTGGGGTGTAGGTTTTACTATGACAGGTGGTTGAGCATTTTGTTGCTGTTGTTGCAAAATCAATTTGTCGAGATATTCCTTAACCTTATTAATCTCTAACCCAAGGGAGGTGGGATGATTGGATGAAGGTGGAGGGCAGGCTGCCATGGTAGTCACAGGAGACCGCATAGCAGGGGCAATGAAGGTGGCTGAAGTAGGCGGTACCTGGGAAGAAACAATAGATCGTGCCCTAGGTAGGGTGAAACCATAAATGGTTTGGGAAGAAGCGGGTTGAAATTGGTTATGGCTAGAAGAGTTTCCACCAACTTCATAAAGAGAATTGGTGTACACCCGGGTACATGGAGGAGAAAGTGGTCGGGAAGACACTACATTTGTCTCCAAAGGAGAACAATTGAGCATCCGGGAAGATGTTGGAGATGAAGCCGGCTGAACAGATACCACATTAGCCTCAAAAAAAGGGTTAGTGTAGACCTGAGTGAAACCAAGTAGGTATGGTTGATGCAATATCCTACTGAAAAATAGAATCTTGCATAGGGGAATCTTGGATTGGCTCAAGGACATAGCCAGTGCCATCTCTTAAGTGAGTTTGCACTTGGGCCATATCAATGTGGGTAATATGACAGGAATTGTCTTCCTCCATGGGTATGGCCATGTGATAGACGGTAGAAGGACGTGAAAGACCTGCAGCGAACCTGCCTGAAATTCACTAGGATAAGTGGTCATGTTGGTGGTGGGGATGTTTTGTGAATTACCCATTTGATTATTTAGATTTAACATTTTAGATTGATTCCTTGTTAAGACCATAGAGCAATAAATCTAAACAAATTTAGAAAAGAAAAATGCAAAACTGGAATGATAAATTTACACTAAAGAAATTATCAGAAAACAGTCACAACCTAGGTTTCAACCAATGTGTCTTACCTGCGGTTAATTAATTATTTTCTCGATCTTAATCTGTAGTAAATTTTAAGTGTCCGGTTTATGAGTTTTGCATTTAATGTAATCTTGAATTATTCACAAAAAAAAGGTAAAAACTATGGCTAGGAAAGGACAACGAGATTCTTACTGGTGATGAAATCCAGCAAGTTTGCTCGGGGGTGACCTATGGTGTCTAAGGCAGAAGTTTAATGGATGGAGATGAATTCCACCGTCACTAAACTTCAAGCAATATCTGGTGATGAAATCCAGATATCACTGTTTTAAATGCAATATGAAAATGCAATGAATTTTTTTTTTTTTAATGTTTTAATTATCTAATGTGTACATACAAGGCTATAAATCAGAAGTTCTAATGATCTAAGCAAGAGGCTACTGAAAACATGTCATTTTCTCTGAAGAAGTGGAGTACACCGTTTAAAACCCCCCGCCTACCAATGATATCAGATATCAAAGGAGCAACCGGAAGGTTCGTCCACTTCTCTGCCTGGAATCACCCAATGGCAGGAGTACTATTGACATCCAATCAATAGTCCTACTTAGATAATTAAAACAAATAATTTATAGCTATTCTAACATGCAGCTAGATATGCAATTTTTTTTTTTTTAAATGCAAGCAACAATCAATAATGCAATGCAAAGAAAAATGTAATTTAAAAATAACTGTTCTTTTCTAGATTACTTAGTTTTTGTTCATTTTAAAGTAATGATCTGAAAAAGAAACAAAATATGGCAGAAAAACCAAAAAACGTAAAAAGTACAGCACTTACTTGGAAGCCTACACTTTTTTGTAAAACTGACTTCAAACGCCCACGGGAGTCTGCACAGGCTGAAACGCACCTCTGCATTTCGTATTGGACTTCCAGACGCCCCTCTGCGTCTGCTACGTTTTCTGCAAGCTCAGAAACCCTAGTTCGCTGGAACAGTGAATTTCACGATTTCTGGAACCTGCAAAATGAAACAGAAAACAAGAACAGATTAGTAAAGCAAGTATTAAAAATATGAAACCCTAGGGGGTCCCACCGTGATCGCCATTTGTAGATTAAAAATACCACGCCAAACAAAAATAAAATCACAATGACAGAGTACAGAATAGTTGCACAAAAACAAACGATTTCTATTAATCGATGGAGTTTAAAAACTCCTTTTTTGAATACAACTGGGCCTGTAACCCTTTATTTGTGATACACAGTTACAAATTATGCTAGGGTTCTCCGAAACCCTAGTTGGCATGAATGGTGGCACTTCCGAAGAACGTATCTTCAATCCCAACAGAGTGAGTGGGCTTTGTCGTATCCCTTTCTTGGACCACTCCAGCTTAATCAGCTGCCATCAATAAACTGGATCTGTTATCAAAAACCTGCACACATTAACACTATCAAGGAGTTAGAAATTAATGAGAGGGCTCCACTGCGTGAGCCCTCGGAAACAATCTAAAAACCCTATAAAAATGGAATGCAGGAAATCAATAACAGATTAATACATAAAATACGGTTACTTGCTTTAAACTAATTTATACCTGTTCTCTGTTAACGCAGCTAGACCAGGCGACACCTGGAAGTAATGTTGTTGTCAGAATAGGCTACGGAAGGCGCCCTGGTGCACTCGCCGAACGCCCGCGTGCTTCTGGATCTGGATTACAGACGCCGGTCTGAGTCTGTGGCTGTGGGTAAACACCCGTGGGCACTTGGTAAACGCCCGTGGGCACTTGAAAAATGCCCGTGGGCACTTGGTGAAGGGGTAAACGCCCGTGGGCACTTGCGACAGGAATGGGAGATTCTGCAGAGTGCTGTAGAAGGAATGGCGGCGAAAGCGGCGACGAAAACGATGATAGATGCGACGAAAAGGGTAGCAGAAGAGAGGAGATAACAGTAGAAGAATTAGAATAAAAAATAGAAGTAGCAAAAGACATCAGGGAGAAAAATACCAGGGTTTGAGCCATCAAAGTGACTCAATTTATAATCCACTCTTAGGGCACACTTTAGGGTTTTAACGACACTTTGAACGTGTGGCTAAGATTAAAGTGGATCCAAGGGTAGAGAATAAATCTTGGTTGTGGAATGGATTAATATGGATGGACGGATGAGATTAAATGAAGGATGGACGGCTCAGATTAAATCACTTAAACTATTATTTAAATATATATATTAAAATATTAAAATATTAAAATATATATATAAATATTAATTTAAATAAATTTGGGGATGAAAAAAGGAAAGGTGAAATTGGGCCAAATAATGGCGAGAAAGGTGAAATTGGGCCAAATAATGGCGGGAAGGTGGATGACCGACACGTGGCTGACAGGAAGGTATAGATGACTTGCAAGTGGCTGGATTTTGGTGTCTACAATTACTCTTGCAAATGTTTGGTGTCTAGTATGTAATGATCCTCATGACTCATAGTCTTGTATTATGTACCAAAACCATGTCCAAAAAGCTATGAATCAAGCTAAAATAAATAAAAATGGGAGAGTATACATGTTATGGCACCCTGATCAGATCATGGTTGGGAAAGAGCTAGATGAAGAAAGCCCAATTGTTGTTATGACTAGTATTGGAAATAAAACCTTGCAATTAGATCCCCAAAATATGGGGCAGTTCCAAGTCCCTTCTCAAAAAATAAATGACCCTCTTCCCCAAAGCATCGATACTTTTCCTATTCTTCAGGCTAAAGGGAAATAGAAGACAAATAATCTTCCTAAGATATTGGAAAAAGAAGTTGAAGGAGACTGGATGAGATCTAAATATGAGGCTCAAGAAAGGCTTAGATTCCCCTCTATTACAAAAAGGTAAATAATAGAAGCCACTCAGTAATACAAAATAAAATATGGTGAGCCAAAAAAAAGGTATGAAAGACCTGCCCTGGCTAAGTCTGAGTATAATATTGTCAAAGAAATGAAAAATATTTTATCAAAATCCAACCTATATGACACTCTGTTCATTCCTGATCAGATAGATCTACTTAAGGCATCCCTCAACAAGTATCCACAAGATAAGCAGGCCACCACAATCCTTATTATGCCATCATAAAAGAAAGAAATGTCACCTGCTATTTTAAAGAATAAGCCACCTCCTTTCTATATATCCCTGAGGATGGAAGGTTGGGTAGTTCTAAATTGTATGATAGATTCAGGAGCATTAACCATAGTTATGCCCAAAGCAGTTTGTGAGAAAATGGGTATGGAGTATATCCGATCTTGTCCTGAAGTGTTACAATTGTATGGGACACCTGTTAAGACAGTGGGAGTTATAAAGGATGTATTAATGAGGTTACATAGAGCCCCTGAGGTGATAATAGTACAATAAATAGTAGTGGTGGACCTAGAACCCTACTTTGGATTATGTCTTTCAAGGGATTTTACTGCAAAACTAGGTGGATGTATGTACATGGATTATTCTAGTATGGTAATCCCTTTCAAAGGAAAAAGAATAAGGATAACCCTTGAAAAGCCAATAGCTTATCACATTGAAAATATTGAGGAAGACATGTACAATATTATGCCCCTGGAGCAATTTGAGTTGGTTGATAATTTTGATGAATTGGATATAGAGGATGAGTTACCCTTCAAAGAGGATTACAGTCAGTTTAGAACTGATATGGGGACATATAGTATCTCAGCTAAACTAGAGAAGAAAATTCCTTCTATATCCAATCAATATATGTGATAAAAAGAAATATGGACCATGCACTTTGACGGTGCTAAATGCATAAATGGTGCAGAAGCTGGAGTAATACTACAGTCCCAGTAAGAGGGGACAAAGAGTTTTGTCTATAGACTAACATGGTCATGTACAAATAATGTTGCAGAATATGAGGCCTTGTGTCTCATACTGATACAATAAGACAACATGGGCATTAATATTTTGAACATATATGGTTATTCTGAGTTGATAGTCCATCAGGTAAGAAATAGGTGCAGCAGTAAGTACCATTACCTAAAAGCTTACAAAAATAGAGTATGGGATCTGATGGAATACTTTGATGCCCTAAATTCAAATTTTGTTCCCAGAGAAAAGAATACTCTAGTATATTCATTAGAAACAAAGGGAGCTAACTTCAACCCTTCTATAGACTTTGGAATCAAGAAAGCCAAGGGAATCAAAATGATTTTTAGACCTGCAGTACCAATAATCAATTTTTTTGGTTGAGCAGATAATTGAATTTCTATTAAGGGAAGTATATCTCTCCACTTTCCAAGAAGAGGATTCAAAAGATATTGATCAATAATATGTTATTCAACTAAGGAAAAATCACATTCCTAGAGGATTGGTTACCCTAGAGAGCTTGTTTGACAATGAGGACAAAAAAAATACCAAATCCATGAAAGTCGGTGAAAAAATCTATAAATAAGTTGAAGTTGATACATAAAAGAATCTCAATGTTGGATTTCGATGTTCACTAGAGGAAGCAGAAGATATCAAAGCTTTAAGCTTAAAATACCAATATATTATGGCTTGGTCATATGAAGACCTCAAGGTATATGATTTTTTTTTTATCCAATATACTATTGAGCTAGATCCTACTGCCAAGCCTTTTAGGCAGAAGCAAAGGCCTATAAATCCAAGGATCGAAGCCATTATGAGAGAAGAGCTCTTAAAGTTATTAAAGGCTAAAATCATATACCCAATAAAACATTCAACTTGAAAAAATAGAATGGTAATATACACCTGTGTGTAGATTTGAGGAATCTTAACCAAGCATCCCTTAAAGATCACTACCCCCTCCCTTAGATTGATAAAATATTATAGGTAGTGGCAGGGGCTAAGAGGTTCTCATTACTCGATGGCTACTCTAGATACAATAAGATTTGGGTGAAAGATGAAGATCAGTATAAAACAACATTCACCAACAAATGGGTTACATTTGCCTACCAGAGAATACCTTTTGGGTTGTCCAATGCAGGAGTCACATTTCAAAGAGCCATGGACTATGCCTTTGGGGCACTGATCAACAAAGTCAATCTGATATATTTGGATGATATGACTATGTTTTCCCATAATAAGCATGATCACTTAGCACACCTGGAGCAAGTTTTTCAAAAGTGCATAGAATTTGGTATTTCACTCAATCCTAAGAAATCATTCTTTGCAGTTCATGAAGAAAAGTTGCTAGATCATGTGGTATCAAAAGAAGGTATGGCCATAGATCCAAATAGAATTAAGTCCATTATTGCTCTCACACTACCTACAAACAAGAAGACCTTACAGTCCTTTTTGGGTCAAATAAACTTTGTCAAGAAATTCATTTTTGATATTGTGCAGAAATTAAGACCTATATCTGAGTTACACAAGAAGAATGTCGAGTTTAAGTGGATTGAAGTCAGAAAATAATATTTTGAGATAATCAAGCAATCCATTGCAACAACCCCAATACTAGTAAACCCAAATTTTAGTAAATATTTTATTCTTTATGCTTATGGATCTGAAGATACTAATGCCTCAATACTCACTCAAAAATATGATCAGGGTGAGGAACATCCTATATTCTTTTGGATCTAGACACTGTTGGCAATTTTGGGTACATTGGATACATTGCTCTTGCTCAAGTGTTGATGTTGTCATTGATGTCAAGAAGCGAAAGGGTTTTTTGTGAAAACCAAGGCAGTAAAAATAAAAGATTTTATTTAAAACCATGGATAACATATTTGAAATGGGTTTTTCTTAAAACCCAAGTTGGCTCTTCGTTTCGTTGAAAAAGATGCCCCGGTAATGAAGATATTTAATTTTAAATATTTAGCTTAAATTTTATTTATTTAAAATTTAAATTAATATTTTAAATTAAAAATTAAAAGGGCCGACGTGTTTGGAAATGCATCTTAGTGCATATAAAAGGAGGCAATGGAACTCATTAATGTGGTGGAATAGAATTCATTTTTTTGATCGACGAGCATTTCTCGATTTCGTCTTCGAAGCCCCGGTGCCAGCGAAGGAGGTAGACAATCGTCGCTGTATAAAAGTTTTAATTATTCGATGAGAAGGTGACGTTGTGGATAAGGCATTTTTCGTATTCGCAATCGAACAGGGCACGCTCGCAGAAGTTTAAAGAATTCATATCTGCAATCGATAATTTTATGTATGCCATTGATAGATGCTTGAGGCCATTTTTGTTCTTGTCTGAATATAAGTTTTTGTTTCCAATTGAGATGAGGCTACCAGGAATCCTGTACAAGTCGAAAACATAGCCGCTATGTATTTGTGATGAAAGTTGCTTTCGCCAAAGGTTAAGAAATATTTGTGATGAAAGTTTCTACTACCGAAGTCTAAGAAATATTTGTGACAATGCTGTTACTATCGGGGAGGCAGAAAGAGAGTGACCGATGTTCATTTGGCGATGGTGAGTAGCGAAAATTACCAAACACGACGACAAGTTGAGACTAAGCGATGGAGTTAGACGAGTGCAGTGGCGGTAGAGCTTAATAGAGGCAACAATTCTAGCCTTCTCAGTGGTGGATTAGAACACGACGATTGGTTAGACGCAGCGGCAGCAGAGCTTAACAGAGGCAGCAATTCTAGCCTTCTCAGTGGTGGATTAGAACACGACGATTGGTTAGATGCAGCGGTAGCAGAGCTTAATAGAGGTAGCAATTATAGCCTTCACAATAGATGGGCTACTGCAAAGCTATGCAGCACACGTGAAAGGCAGATCCCTCGAACAAAAAATTAGAGCAAGTAGGGTCGCCTGGGAAAACACGAGTATTCTCTCATCATTCGGATCGGCAGCAATTGGAATACTTTCTTTTATCATGGCAAGTATTGTAAACAGACGGGAAAAAGTTCGATTCTCTGTGTATAATTTTGAAGTACATGACAAAAGAGTTCACAACGTTGGACTTGAAAAATATAAGGTATTTTCAAATATTTTATTTTATATGATTACAAGTTGAGCGTTATACGAAAGTTGGTTTGAAGTATTAACTTGTGAGGTGTGGAAGATATAAAAGTGTTTATTTTAAATTAAAGTTTGGGGAGATATAAGGGGGGCAAAATAAAGTGTATAACGCCTTATCATAAAGTTTGGAAAGTAATAAGGGTATTACTTTATTATAAAGTTTTGGGAGTTATAAGGTTATGCAATGTTGTGATTTATTTTATGGTATAAGTGGTTTTGGGAGTTATAAGGTTATGCAATGTTGTGATTTATTTTATTTTATGGTACAAGTGGTTTTAGGAGAGATAAGGAAGTTGTGCAATTAAAGGCTTTGGTGATGATGATTGAAAAGTGGAGTAATGTTGATTATTTAGTGATCTACTAACCTTTGTGAATATTGGTAAAAGAACTTTGTGATTGTGGTAGATTTCCAAAGGGGTTTCTTCACTACAATAAGGTATGGGCACATTCTTCTTATGAGTATGATTGGTGTATGTTTTTCTGAAATAATATTGGAGTGAAAAGGTATACAACAAGGTTTCCTTTGGTTGGGTGTAAATCCTATTTTCTGGTTTGGTGAAGACTACTTATGCATTGTTATCATTGATGAGAGTTTTGGTGAATGCATATTTCTGGTTTGGGGTAGTGGAAGCATTGTGCACTAGGGTTTATGTTTGTAAGTCTTGTTACTGGCATTGAGATGATGAAACCCTTAGATGGCTGTTTTGTTAGTGATGGTTGAGTTGCTTCCATAGAGGTTGGTTGATCAAGTTATTGCTTTTACTTGATACATGATATTGGGCTTACTCCATTGTGTTGATTTGAACAAGTTATTCTTTGCATTTGGTGATATTGTGTTGGTGGCTGTTTTGTTCAAATATATTTGGAGGGAAAAGGATTTATACTTGTTTCCTTTTCTTGTGATGATTGGTTGAATGCTTCAAAGTTAATGTTAAGTTGAATGATGTTGGTTAAACCTTGTCTTTGAGCATTGTTGTTGAAGTCCTAATTGGTTGAGAAAAGATATTGGTTGTTGGAAAGAACATGAGTATCATTGTTATATGAGACATTGCATGGTTGGCAATTGTTGGTTTGAGTTTCATGTTCTTGAGAAAAAGCATACTACATCTATCTTATTCTGTTGAGTTTGAGATTGAGTTGAGATTGAGATTGGGAGTTAAGTATAGAACATATTGAGTCTCTAACAATTCTCTTTATGCTTCTATCTGGTTGATGAATCACATTGGATCTCTAACAATTCTCTCTGTGGGTTCATGCCAAGCAAGTTTTACTTGATGAACTTGTGAGCAGGTTTTTGGACAGGTTCCATTGGGGACTTGTGAGCAGATTGGACAGGTCCTAGCAGAGGACTTGTGAAGCTAAGTTTGATAGTTCTATCAAAGAACTTGAGGACAAAGGTGCATTGATTCTATGAGTAGAACCCAAGGACATTTGTGCTAGACCGAAGGACTGTGTTTAGTGCAAATTTGAGGACTAGCTTTGAGGTGATAGAGTTGAGGATAGAGGTCTTCAGCCAGAGCAGGGAAGACAGGTGTCTTCTATGGATAGAGTTCCATTTGCTAAGGGCAGTGAAGGCAGAGGTCTTCTAGAGGATCACCAGCCAGAGCAGAGCTAGGGGATTGGTGTCTCCTGTGGGTCGGTGCCCATGAAATTGAGCTAGGGGATTGGTGTCTCCTGTGGGTCGATGCCCATGAACTTGAGCTAGGGGATTTGTGTCTCCTGTGGTTCGGTGCCCATGAACTTGAGCTAGGGGATTGGTGTCTCCTGTGGGTCGGTGCCCATGAACTTGAGATTAGGGGATTGGTGTCTCCTTTGGGTTGGTGCCCATAAACTTTGTAATTGGGAAGGTTTCCCAAAGAACATTGAGATAAATTTTAGTGAAAAGTTTTGTGGACGTAGCCCAGGATTTCTGGGTGAACCACGTTAAAATTGGTGTCTCTTGTGGATGATCTTGTGCATTGTTTTGATATTGCTTTGGATATATAGCTTTACTATTTTGAAGTATAAAGGAAAAGTAAAAAGAGGTCTTATACTATTCACCCCCCTCTCAGTATAAGCTTGTGTTCAACAGACACTCCATGACTACCAGGTCTCAACGGAACAGAACCAATATGATTATCCACATGTGAAATAAGTTAAGCATCAACAGAATCAAAATCGTCTTCAATATGCCGGTTTCAAAACTTAGGTAGAGCGAAGTGGTGATATTGTGACCGTGCCACATGGAGAGAAAATAAAAGGCCCTCATTCAATGCTAATGAACTCGTGCTCGAACCAAAGAGTAGCCAAAGAGACATAGTGAAGTGGTCGTGTAGTTTGAATTTTTTACCAATGAAAAATTAGAATGCCATCGTTGAGCCGCCAAGAGAAATAAGTGAAAGTTGGAGAGTGTGCTGGTGGTCAGATCATGCAGTAGCCACATTAATGGCAAAATATATGCATACCACAGGAAATAAAAGAATCAAAAAGCACTAGCAATGTTCATTTAGAGGTAAATCACATCCTCAGAGGAGAAAAGAGTGAAATGTACTCAAGCTTCCATTGCAAATACCAAAGAGCATAGTGTTGTTTCTAGCAAGATGGCTTCTAAAGATACCCAAGAAGCTAAAACCTCAGAGAGGAGGGTAGTAGCTCCATACATTGATAGAGCAGAAGCTATGGCAGATACTAAAATGGTCCTCACAAAGAGAACGAGGCTCAAGAGGAGTGTCAACAACATATTTAAGAAAAGAGCAACTTTGTTGGTGGAAGGTAGATGTGTTGTCCTTTCTTCCCTATCTTTTTACATTTGTAATTTTGTTCATCCTTGTCTAGAATCAATAGCTGCAATAGTTAAATTTTATGATCCAATGGCCAAAGCAGTGAAAACTGCTAAAGGCAAAACCCTTTTTAGTATCACCATCGCCTTTTGTCATAATCTTTTCGTCCTAGGATCAAAACCATCAGTGAGACCAAAATAATTTAGGGTGATTGACCAGGCTGGGTATTACTCCCTAGAGAAATGAGCTAATGACGGTGAGTCATTCAAGAGATGAGTTTATAAAAATTTTGATGCCAGGCCCAAGAAGAAATTGCTTGAAGTTCCAATCCTGATTGATGAATTTGCAAACCCTGTACTATTCTCTATGTTGGCCTGTATGGAGGGTTTAGATTTTGATAGAATGGTGTATGGCTAATAGCCTATTGTATTTTGAATGAAAGAATGTATGAGGAAGGCACGGAGGAAAAAGAGACTAGGGCCATATATTTTAACTGGCTAGCCTTTCTTGCCCAAAGGATACACGAACAGTTGGTACGGATGAAAAGGGGCTCGGATGCTCCTAGTTTTAGACATTGCTCAAGTTTGATATGGATTTTTTATGCTGCCATTAAGGACAAGATGCCATGGATTTCGATCAAGGACAAAACCAGTGATGGGGAACCCTTATCGGTTTATTATTGGACAAGTCACTTGAGAAGTAGTGAGTCTTTTTACTGATTCAATTTGGAATTCCTTGGACCTGCTTTGAAAATAATGTATGGAGAGTGCCCTAGATTGCCACCCTTGGCTAAGAAAATTCTAAGAGCATAGGGTGTCGAAGAAGGATATTGTTACCTTTTGACTGAGGGTACAGTAATCAGACTATATGGTTTCATGATTACAACTTTTCTCCTGCCCCATTTTGTCACAGATAGGCTCTTTGCCTTAGAATATTTGAGGCAGGTAGAGTACATTGATTTGAATTATGGTTCTGGAAGAAAGAGAAAATATCTGCTTACCTACCACACTATGGAGGACATTACTATCACAAAGAAAGGCAGAGTGAGCTAATTGACCAATA
The DNA here is from genome assembly GCA_028583015.1 of Wollemia nobilis. Taxonomy (NCBI): domain Eukaryota; kingdom Viridiplantae; phylum Streptophyta; class Pinopsida; order Araucariales; family Araucariaceae; genus Wollemia; species Wollemia nobilis. Next base: position 136,527 of record JAQPPZ010002606.1, read on the forward strand.
CCTTGATAGGTTAGGTCTATTTTATATTCCCCAAAGATGGAGTTATGACCCTGATGACATTTTCACCAAAAGGAATGTAGCCCTAAATGGAGACAAAAGCTTATATATTTGAAAAGAGGCCTAGGGCTCATTTCGAATAAGGCAAAAATAATGATGAGACCGCTCTTTTGGAGTGGAATGTGTCAAAAATGGGTCAACTGCCTCCATGGTTAGATTTCTATGAATAGATTATGGATTATGATCCAGACAAGAAGAAAAGGCATCGGCTCACAGAAGCCACCATTCATGAAATTGAAGAGAAAACCGCAAAGAAAAAGGACTCTCAACCTGATGAGAACACTGTTGAAGAGGTAGAAGAAGTAGAATAATAGAATGTAGTGAAGATATCATATTGGTGGAGATTGAGGATTGAGATTGGAAAACCTAAGTCCAGGTTTGGAATGAAGATTGATAATGAGTTTTCTAAGAAATATGATGAAAATATCATAACCTCGAAGCAAAAGGATATCATAAACATAGTACTAACAGTGGAAAATCCCAAATTGGTTTTAAATATCTCTCTCCACCCACATATCAAGAAGCTCCAACAGAAGAGCAAGAAACTCCTTTGGAAATAGTTGAGGTTTTGAAAACGTTTCAGCCTACCACTAAGCAAGTGGAAAAGTTTCCTAAAGGAGCATAGATTCTGAGCAAAATGCAATAGTCCAGTGAAAAATTTGTTAGTACTCCAGTCATTGAACCAGTAACTAGGCCTAAACGCTTAGCTCTGGGGGGACAACCTCTAGACATAGATATCAACTAGAGAAAGAAGGATGAGAGTTTCAGGTTCAAACCCCATTCTTTCACCACCACAGCATCAGTAGAGTTGCACCCTATTTTTGAACAAGCATTGCTTACAGGAGCAGTATAAGGAGAGGTATCTGAAGAAGATTTAGAGAGTGAGATGACTTCCTTTCAATTAATTCATAGAAGAGCTAAAAGAGCTCTAGAAATAAGGAAAATATATTTTTCAAAGAAAAAGAGGTTGGATATAGAGGGGAGTTGTAAAATAATTGACTCATCAAGAGCAACGATAGGAAATAGAGGTAGAAAAAGAACACCCTACATCTGCAAGCGAATGTATGGTTTGTAATCCCTCTTCTCCTCTTCATCCTCCTAAATCCCCAAGGAATTTTTCCTCCCTTTCTAGTCAAGAAAATGTGACAAAGGTACCTTATCCCCCTCATAGTCCACCCCGTGTTTCATTGATTGTCATTAAAGTACCTGTCACCCCTTCTCCCCCAAAGTCACCCCAAATCCCACTTTCATCATCTGAGGTTCCCACTTCATCATCTCCCATAATTTCAATTTCATCATTGCAATCACCACCATCAAAGGGACAAATCATTCTAAGCACCCTCATTCATCCAATTGTTAGTCTTGTTTCAATTCCTATGAGTTAGCCAATAACAACCACAATAGTACTTATAGAGTCCACTATTGTTACATAAACTGTTGTAACTATCTCCATACCACCATTGTCAACGGTTGAGTCCGCTCTTACATTTATAGTGTCTTCATCCCCCATGGTTGCTAGTTTTTAAAGTCCTATAACTTTGCCAAAGGAGCAGGTAGCCACACAAAAGATAAATGATTTATGGGCAGAAAAGTTATCAAAGCCTTCTAGTAGGATGGCTGTTAGGAGAAGAAGCATGTATGTAGATCCAGTTTCTAGGTAGATGATATCTAGATCCATGACTCCACTTGTAATTAAAACTAAAATTGAGATGAATATTCATGATTATCGAGTTGAAGAGGTCACAAAAAATATTAAGAAACTTCCTAAAGAAGATGAGTTAATTATAGCTAAATCCCACTTGGGCACCTTCTATGTGAAGAATGATATATTCAGAAAGAAGGTGGGTAAACTAGAGAAACATATTGAAAAGCTTCAAAAGACTTTGAGAAATCAAAAGGAAGTAGAAAAGGCTCTAAAAAAAGAGGCTAAGGGCTGGCAAGAAAATTTTTAAGAAGCCAATAAGCTCAAAGATCAACTAGGAGAGCAAAAGAAGCTGAATGAAGAACAAGCAAAAGAAATTCAAAGTTTAAAACAAAAGCTTCAAATTGAGAAAGCTAAGTCTTCTGGTTTTTCTAAAGCTAAAGTCAAGAAGATTAGAAAATAATTTCTCTCTGAGGTCCAAAAGAAATGTTCAGGGCATCGGCTTATCATTGATTACTTAGATGATGTCAATCATTTACTACAAAATGTGCAAAAAAATTTAAATCAAATCACTAGAGAGCTACAGCCTATGGTGATTCCAGAAGAGCAAATGTATAAATTGGTTGATAGCAGACTTAGTGATTCTACTAAGACAATTACCAATAAGGAATGGAATCTTTCTAGAGTTGTTGCTAGAACAATGGTAAAAAAGCACAAGGTACTTCATAAATCCTGGCTATTGTTTGGTAGAATTGAAAGGGTAATTAAGGATGTCATGGATGTAAATGAGGAAATGGTTCAAGTTGGTTTCAAAAGTTTATGGATGGAGGATCATAACTTGCTATCTGTGTAACAGATCCAAAATAGCATTGACGAAAATTTGCTAGATGACTATGGAATTTATTCTCTTGAAAAGCCACTAAATCAAGAGCAAGTTGCCCAACTGATTGTTGATTTTAATAGATTAAGAGATCTCATGGAGGATTTGGTGAATATAGGGAATGCTGCTAATTATGAGGATATTGGATAACTTCAGTATATTTACAAGAAACTCAAAGAAACATCAAACCCCTCTAAAGTAGCCTAGAAACAGGCTTTACAAACTTTGAAATTGATGATTCAATTGTTTGGTGACACTTATGGAGGAAGAAACCAATAAAAATCTCCTCCAGAGGAAGAAGATGAAAGAGAAGAAGAAGACAAATAAGAAGAAGAGAATTAAGAGGAGGTCGAGGAAGAGGCCCACCAAGAAGTAGAGTAGGATGGATCTATCACAGGCCCAAAAGGGGCACACACATAGTTCATTTTTGTTTTTGTACATATGCACAAGTTTTGTATTTTTTTTTTTTGCTATGATAATTGTTAGAAATAAAAAATAAAGGCATGAAGCCTAGAGAGGCACAGAGAGCAACGTATTTTGTATGAAGGCATTTTTGTGAGTAGGCCTTATAAGAAGAGTAGAACTGTATTTTGCAAAGACAGTGAAGCAGTTTTGCTATAAGGGCACAGAGACATATTTTGGAAACAACGAAGGAACATGTGTATATTGCTCAGCAGTTATCCTCTGTGTTGCTTGAAGCATGGTCTCGATGTGAACTTCTACTCTCTAAGAGAACTATTTTCAGAGGGTAGTGTCCATATGGAAATTATTATTTTGAGCACATTTTTGAAGATGAGGATTTTTTACTCCTGTAGCCTAATGGATAAGACTCTAATTTCTATGGATTTGCAAGAAAATCCACCCGGGAGGCACTTGAATGTAGGCCCAAAATGGCCACATACTTAGGAAAATTTTGTCTAAGGCCTAAAGATCTCATTCCGCACACTTTGTAGTTTATTTTGGAATGGATCCGTAACAAAGGTTACAAATCCGCCCAACACTTAGCAAGCTTTCGCACTTGGAGAAATTCCACATGGTTTCATATATTTTTGGCTCCATACTAGTGACATGCTCCGAATCTATAAAAAAATTTGAAGAAGGATGGCGTCAATGTAAAATAAGTGCAGATTGGAGACCACTTTATATTTTTGATATCTTCTAAAGTGGCTAAGTGTTGGAGGGCCCAATTTCGAGAGCTGCATAGAATATTTTTACCGGGAACGATGACAAAAGATATAAAGTGAAGTATTGGAGATGTAGATTTGTGACAAAGGGCATTTTGACTAACTTTCACCCGGAACGGCAACAAGCAGTGTTTTACTCTGAAGCCAGTGCAGAATGGAGAAAGAGTCACCTTACACTATGATGGGTTCAAAATGGTGTTCATAGGTTAATACACTTGCTTAGGTCTGAAATGGAATCCATAGAGTTTTAAAGGAGATGTGACGTCATCAAATTGTTTGTGTGGATTGGTGAATGCTTCATCGCCAAAGAAGAAAAATGAAGGATAAGGGGTGGATTTCATCCCACTTCACTTTCAAGGCATTTTAGTGTCGAATTGACATTCCATAGTTTTTGAAGCATTAAAGATGACGTCATCAATTTTAAAAGTGGAATGGCACTGTGTTCTCTTCCCACCATTATATCGAGCTTATATCAGATTAAATCATAGCCATATGATGGGAGAGATCGATTGTTGAGATTTTCTCAAGAATTTTGAAGCATATAAAAGGGATCTCTCACCAAAATTTGAAAGAACAATCAGTTGGAGGAGGAAGCCAAAGCATCGAGGGTTTTCAAGAAAATAAGAACTAGAGACGATTACATATTGACAGTGATAGAAGATTTCCAAGATAAATTAATGATGCAATGCAATATCCAACGACCAAAACTTTAGTTAGTGCCAAATAACCAGCAAGTTACAAAGGTTCCAAGTTACCATGGCGGCCCACTTGCAGCGGATTTATTGGAGGTTCAACCAGTAAGAGAATGGCAACAAGAACTCTTTGTTGAGTTGTAAAAATTTAATCTTTGTAATGTTCCTTATTATTTTAATTTTGCAAAACTATAAATAGAGGTCGAACCTTCATTTTCAAGGGTCGACTCTAGTGCATTTTCTTGTGCTACTGTAAATATTCCCAAGGGCTAATGAAAGGAGCATTACATTGATTTTTGCCTCAAATTTTATATCTTCATAATTTGATATCAGAGGTTCGAATTATTACGTTGTATTTCTATGAATACTTGAATGGTTAGTTTGTGCTAAATTTATGGATTACTAACTGCTAGGGCAATTGAAATCTGCTTCTGAATTAGATTTTTGTTGTTAGGGAGTGCATTTCTTTGAAATCTAGATATTGATTAATTCTATTCTTTGGATTATCATTGTTTAGATATTGAAATTTTTGTCTGTAATATTTCTCTGTTGTTCTTTAATGAATTAAAGTACATTTAATTTGAGATAATGTTGATCTGATTAATGTGTCTTTAATTTGGTTTATGGGAGCTTTTTGCTGTAGTAACAATGTTGTTAGCCTATTCGTCCTTGTTGTTCACATTTTCTAACCCTGATATTTTCTTACCATAATCTCTAAAACCCTAAGTGAGCATAATTGTGTCAACACCCTGTTTAATTTGACAAGGAACCAACCTACTCTTGAGGTTGGATATGAAACCCCTATTTTGGTCCATCCAATGTTGGGTTCTGAGCTATAGCTATCGGGTGCAAGCCTGGATAGAAAGGAGGAAGATAAATAGTCATAGTATTGAGTAAAGCTTGATGTAATTCAGTGCCTAACACTTGGGTCATTCAAACCTTACCCAAAATTGGTTTCACAAAATTGCAGATCTACAACAGCGATCGTCTCACCTCAAAATGATCCGTAGACAAGATCGTCTCGACCCGAGATGATCTCAGTAAGGTGACTAGTTTTATCATTTTTGTTGCATTTTAGCTTAGATTTCCACTTGCATGTTTGTTTTAATGACGAATATTTCATTTTATGCACTTTATTTTATTGCATTAGCTTAGATTTTGGTTATTATACTCATGCATTCGCTTTATTTCTTGATCAATATGGGTCCAACCTCGGTGGGCCCCATAAATTTTACTGATCTCTCTTTTTCATTGTGTAGGTTATAGAGTTCAAGCATTATGAAATATTCTAGATCCAACTCTCACTCATGTAATGGTCTTAAGGAAACCTGCTCTCTAAAAATATTGTGTTGGCATGGGAACCTTCCAGATTGCACCTAGAAAATATTTTTCGATGAACAAAGGAACCATGTCCCTCATTGTAATATTATATCATTGATGAAATCCCTGAAAGGGACTCTTTGTAGCATTTTTTAAATAAATCAATACGAATTTAATACAATGGTATTCATCATTGCATCATGTTGTTATAGGTTTCTTTTTCCTTATTTCATTGTATGGTGCAAGTTTTCGTCCTTCACTCCTAATCTAAACATGTACCCATGATGGTAAATTAGCATGTAACAAACAATGTAATATATTCCACTAGTTTCTTGATAAACACATCAAACATAGATTAGGGTATATATACACATCCCCGTATCTCAAAGGTAAAGCAAGGATTAATTTAGGATCTCTTATCTTGTCTTACAATGCAAAGTCAACTATATCTTCCCCACTGATCAAGTCCTAAATGGTAATAACTAGTTATATAGATAATTTAAGTATAACAATAATAGTATATAAATATGTGAGAGCAGGTAATGGTACGTACTGACACTGACACTGATTTTCGTAATACGAAAAGTGCACAAGCAGTAGCTACGATAGAGCAGGCAGGTACTGAAAGTGCACAAGCAGCACCTGCCTCAAAGCAGGTAGCTAATGCACCAGGGCCTATAAAATTTTAAGTTTTTGGTCTAACTTTAGGGCCAAGATTGATACAGAAACATAACAGCATTTGCTTGTCCCGTACAATCTTGCATTGCAGCTTCGAGCATCTCAAGCAAAGCCCTTTGCAGCTCAGGGTTGAGCTTGGCAACAGATTTTGCAGCATCCTTGGCCATTTGAAGCTGCCTCTTGCACCGCTCAAGTTCTTGTTCTTTGGATGCTCTGCTTTTCAGGTTCCCAAAGTTCCTTTTGCATGTCCCTTATCTTCATATCAAGGTCAGCAGTGGAAAGTTGTTTTTCTGCAAAGCGTCTCTTGAGAGACAAAGCTTCAATCAACAAATCCTTCAGTTCAACTGCATGTTTAAAGCATTGCATGTTTAGCTCGCCAATCAAATGGTCAGCTTAGATATGACCGTTTCTAAATCTTTTTCTTTCTCCATGGAATCGAGCTGCCTAAGTTTAGTTTAGTCTCTCTATAGGAGCTCTTTGCTTTGCTATTAATTTTGCAAGTTGGAAAACTCACATACCTTGTATTGTGGTACAAAGTATGTCAAATTGCCCACTCGAATATTGAACTCCTCAACAATGTCCATAACATCTTGCTTTTTGTACATTGATCTGCCACTCAGGGAATTTTCCTTATCCTTATGATAGTAATTGCTTTTCCTATTCTATTCTATTGAATATCAAGGAAGTTTTTATCCATCCAGATTATTCTCCACGTTTGACATAATCACCAATATTCGATGCCTAGCCAAGTAACTTCAACACCAAGGCCCATGGCAATAGAAAATTTTCCCATTCCATTTTGCCCAATAACAAGATTAAGACGAGATACTGGCTTGGACCTTAGATGATTATATGTCATAAAGTTATGGATCTAAATTTCAACTATGTTGCCTGGCAAGTGATCATCTTCTCACTATGTTGCCTTGTCATGGTTGGTTATGGTTTCATGTGGTCTGTCATGCTTTCGAAGAAGGGGACTTTGCTTTTGGTGCATTATTTCTCCATTCAATTTATTTTTTAGCTCAGCTTTTATTTGTTAGAAATATTAATCCAGTTTTCATGCCTCCGCCCAAATGCGCTCCAAACTTGGGCGAAGTTGGACTGCGCTCACGAAGTTAGGCATCCCAAAAAAAAAATTGACTTGACGTCACACATGCCTTCTGACAGATGTGACATCTGACAGATCCGATCGTTGTAAAAGTTAATGCTAGTTCGACGATTGGTCATAGAAGTTAATGCCAGTTCGATGATTGGTTAGAAACCCTAGTTTAGGGTTTGTCAGAACCTGTCAGAGGATAAACTCTATCTACCTCTTCCTGTGGCTATATAAGGTAGTTTGGGTCTTCAAAAAAGCAGAGGAGAGTGGAGGAAAGCAAGAGAAAAATAGTCATTCGTAGAGTAGCAGACGAGATCATTGTAGTTTGTAGTGTAGCTCATCTATTTAATGTTTGAGCAACAAACTCGACATTTGTTTCAGTTTATTCTGTAGCTTTAGTCTGTAGATGTTTGGATTTCCTCAGTTGAGTACTTTTGTAACCCTCATCTTATAAGAATAAAATTCGTTGTTGTTTAAGGCATCTGTAGGGTTTGTGGTTATCTCTGTATGCATATAATATGTCGTTGTCTGTACAATCATCTCAGAGCATTTTTCGTGTTCAATAAGTTTGAACTTAGATCATTGCATTTAGATTCGGTGTTTCTCTCCTCTCGTACAGTTCTTGCCAAAGCCAAGCAAACCATTGCTGTAGCTGCGCAAGCCTCCAGACAAGAAAAGTTCATAAGGCAAAAATTTGCCTAAGTCTAGAGCTGTCCACCCGACTGCGTAGCAAAGTTGGACTTCGCTGCCTTTGACCAGTGCAGTCGGGCATTGACCAATCGCTCCCCAAAAATTTTCCTAAGTCTGGAGCTGTCCACCTGACTATGCAGCGAAGTCAGACTTCACTGCCTTTGACCAATGCAATCGGGCGTTGACCAGCCGCTTCTTGACTTAGCAAATTTTGAGAGCGCAACCTGATTGCACAAATTTTGGGAGCGCAGCTCGATTGTGTAAAATTTTGAGAGCACAACCTGATTGTGCAAATTTTGGGAGTGCAGCCTGATTGCACAATAGTCAAGAGCGTAGCCCGACTTCGACTGCGTAGCCCGAATTTGGGCCCTCCCTTTGCATTGCGCTCCCGCTCTTGAAAAAAATAAAAATTAAAACTTCAAATTGGTATCAGAGCTACTAATCCCTTGATGCGGAGACCGAAGCAGAATGGCTTCCAGTAGCAACAACTTGCAGTTGCAGATCTCATGCTTCAATGGGAAGAATTATGATTACTGGAGCATCTAGATGAAGATCCTATTCGGATCTTAGGAGTTGTGGGAGTTAGTCGAGAATGACTACCCAAAACTGGCAGATGCAACAACACTGGCTGCCCTCTCTCAAGCAGACAAGGACCTATTGAAAGAGAACTCGAAGAAGGACTAGAAGACCCTCTTCTACATCATGTAAGTGGTCGAGGAGTCCATCTTCCCACAGATTGCATCAGCCACCAAGGTGAAGCAAGCCTGAGAGATTCTGCCCAGCTCATACGAGGGCACCAATAAGGTAAAGATGGTGAAACTACAGATGCTCAGGAGGGAGTTTGAAAATCTATAGATGAGTGAGTCTGAGTCCATGAGTGAAGCCATGAGTTATTTCTTCACCTGAATGACGGATATTATCAACCAGATGCGGTTGAACAAAGAAATTGTGCAAAGCCAAAAAATTGTGGAGAAAATTCTCATAAGTCTGTTTGCCAAGTTTGAATCAGTTGTGATAGCAATCGAAGAGTCAAGGGATCTGACAACCCTCTCGATAGATGAGCTCATGGGTTCATTGTAGACACATGAATAGAGGCTGAGTCGTTCATCTTAGACCTCTCTAGAGCAAGCATTCAAGGCTCAGGTCTCATTTCGAGACAACGATAGACAAGATTCCCACCATGGTGCCTCTAGTTCTCACAGAGCAAGAGGTAGAGGTAGGCGTGGGAAAGGCAACAAGCAAGGAGGATAGTCAAACCCTAGCGAAGGAGAGACCAACTATAATTTCCATCAGCAAGGTGGAAGAGGCAGTTCAAAAAATTAGCAAGTTGGATCTGGTCAGAAGAAGGACATGTCAAAGGTCCAGTGCTATTTTTGTAAGAAGTTCGACCATTACATCTCACAGTGCAGAAAACGGATGGTCAAGGAGAACCAGCAGCAAGCCCATTACATGGATGAAACCAAAAATACAGTAGGAGGAAACATGATGTTGACTTGCAACACTGATGAGGGTGCTAGAAGAATATATGGTATTTAGACAGTGGGTGCAGCAACCACATGACGGGGAACAAAGAGATGTTCTTCCAACTGGATGAAACAGTCCAGTCTAAGGTGAATATGGGGAACAACAACAAGGTTCCTGTAATGGAGAAAGGAAAGATCCCCATCCACACCAGACATGATGAACATAAGTAGATTTGTGACGTCTACTATGTGCCTGTCCTGAAGCACAACCTGATGAGCGTTGGATAGCTCATGCAGAAGGGACATACGATACAGTTCAAATACAGAGCTTGCACCATCAGAGACAAGTCACATGGGTAGATTGCTATAGTGTCCATGACAAAGAATAAAATGTTTTCGCTGTAGATTCAAAATGAATAATTGATGTCTTTGAGTGTAGTTGTGAAATATGCTACTTGGCTGTGGCATCTTAGATTTGGTCACCTGAACTTCAGTGGCCTAAATCAACTACACAAGAAGCATATGGTGAAGGGTTTACCCCTAATAGAGCAGCAAAATCAAGTTTGTGAAGGCTGATTAGTTAGAAAAAAACATAGGGATTCATTCCCTTTCAATCAGTCTTGGAGAGCATCACAACCACTGGAGCTGGTGCACTCAGACATTTACGATCTGATGCAGACCAGCATGTTTGTCGGCAACAAATACTTTTTAACGTTCATAGATGACTTCAGTTGAAAGACATGGATCTATGCCATCAAGCTGAAGTTAGAAGCATTTTCCAGATTCAAGGAGTTCAAGGCTCTGGTGGAGAAACAGAGCATATATCAGATCAAGACTCTTAGGATAGATGGCGGAGGTGAATACATCTCCAACAAATTCCATAACTACTACAAGCAGCACAAAATTCAAATGCAGTTCACTGCTAGATGCACGCCATAGAAAAATGACATAGCTGAGAGGAAGAACCAAACCATCATGGAGATGACACAAAGCATGATGAAGGTGAAGGGATTGTCGTACAAATTTTGGGCATAGGATGTAACATGTGTAGTCTACCTGCTAAACAAATGTCCCACCAAAAGCATGAAGGACAAAATCCCTCAAGAGGCCTGGAGCGGTGTGAAGCCAAGTGTGGCTCACTTGCATGTGTTCGAGTGCATTGCATATGCACATATTCTAGAAGAGAAGCGGTAGAAATTGGATGATAGAGCTGAGAAGTACATTTTCATAGGGTACTGTGAGCAGGTGAAGGCATATAGGCTGTACAACCCTATGACGAAGAAGCTCATCATCAGCCGTGATGTGAAGTTTCTTGAAGATAAAGCGTAGAACTGGAAGTCAAAGACTGGCCAGTCAGAGCCAGCAGTAGTAGAGCATGTTGACTTGGAAGAAGGAAGTGTGCAGCCACCTGCAACCTCCAACAACAGCAGTGGTGCCAGTAGTAGCACAACCACTCCATATCGTTTGCCTCCATGTGCAAGTAGAATCCAAAACCTGGTGATGCTAGTGAAGACAATGAGCTTGCAAGAAATATACGAGGTAACCCAAACCCATGTAGATGAAGAGTACTTTGACTTTGCATTCTTTACTAAAGTTGATCTAGTAGAGTTTGAAGATGTAAGTCAGAATCAGAAGTGGGTGCAGGCTATGGACAAGGAGATTGAAGCCATTGAAAAGAATGATACATGGCAACTGATAGATCTTCCAGTAGGGAAGAAGACCATTGGGGTCAAGTGGGTGTATAAGACAAAGTTCAATGCCCAAGGAGATGTTGACAAGCATAAGGCCATATTGGTGGCAAAGGGCTACAAGCAAAAGTTAGGCATCGATTACCATGAGGTTTATGTGCCTATAGCCCGACTTGACATAGTTAGGATGATCCTGGCATTGGCAGCCCAACAAGGTTGGAAGATGTACCAGATGGATGTCAAGTCAGCCTTCCTCAATGAAGTGTTGGAGGAAGAGGTCTACATAGACTAGCCACTAGGTTATGAAATTGAAGGCTAGGAGGGCAAAGTCCTAAAGCTGAAGAAGGCCCTGTATAGTTTGAAGCAGGCACCCCGGGCTTGGTACAACCGGATTGACAGTTATTTTTAGGAAAATGGGTTTGTAAAATGCCCATATGAGCACACCTTGTACATGAAGACAAATGATGTAGGTGAGCTCATAATCGTCTCCCTGTATGTGGATGATTTAAACAACACTGTTTTCCTAGTTTAGAACAACCATAAATAAGGAGTTCAAGATGATGAAATTAGGGCTGATGAAATATTTTCTTGGCATTGAAGTTGACCAATCGACAGATGGCATCTTCATTTCTCAGGGTAAGTATGCGAAGGATGTCCTAAAGAGGTTCAAGATGGAGGACAACAAACCTACCATCACACCTGTAGCCACAGGTTTGAAGCTGAGCAAGCTGGATTCAGGGAGGAATGTAGATCCAATGCTGTTCAAGAGGCTAGTTAGCAGTTTGATGTATTTGACTACAACTCAGCCAGATTTGATGTTCAGAATCAGTCTGATCAGATGTTTTATGGAGACTTTGAAGGACATGCACTTGCAAGCAAGCAAGAGGATCTTGCACTATGTCAACAAGACACAAAAAAATGGCCTATTTTATGCCAGACAGGACCAGTTGGAATTGGTGGGCTTCACAGATAGTGACTAGGCTGGCAGCACCGATGATCGAAAGAGCACCTTCGGGTATGCTTTCCATCTCGGATCAGGGGCAATATCATGGGCATCCAAGAAGCAACCCATCGTTGCATTGTCCACAACTGAAGTAGAATATGTCATTGCCATGTCAGCCACATGCCAGGCAGTTTGGCTGCAAAGAGTTCTGAGTGAACTGAACTATCCTTTGGAAGGCACAACAACAATTTTTTGTGATAACAATTCAGCCATTGCACTATCAAAGGATCCCGTGTTCCATGGCCGGATGAAGCACATCGATATTCATTATCACTTCATCAGAGAGTTGGTGAAGTCCGAAGAAATTCAACTACAATTTTACAGATCCAAGGAGCAGTTGGCAGATATTTTCACGAAGCCTTTGAAGGAGGAATACTTCAGCAGATTACGTGAGCAGCTTGGAGTAAAAGCACTCGTGAAATCAGGTTTAAAGGATGGTGTTAGAAATATTAATCTTGATTTCATGCCTTCACCCAACTACACTCCTAACTTGGGTGAAGTCAGACTGCGCTCGCGAAGTCGGGCATCCCAAAAAAAATTTTGACTTGACATCACACGTGCCTTTTGACAGATGTGACGTCTGACAGATCCGATCGTCGAAAAAGTTAATTCCAGTTCGATGATTGGTTAGAGAAGTTAATTCCAGTTTGACGATTGGTCAAAAACCCTAGTTCAAGGTCTGTCAAAACCTATCAAAGTATAACCTCTATCTACCTCTTCTCGTGACTATATAAGGTAGTTCGGGTCTTCAGACAAGCAGAGGAGAGTGGAGGAAGGCAAGAGAAAAGCAGTCATTCATAGAGTAGTAGACGAGATCGTTTCAATGAGTAGTGTAGCTCATCTGTTTAATGTTCGAGCAACAGACTCGACATTTGTTTTCCCTTTCAGTTTATCCTGTAGCTTTAGTCTGCAGATGTTTGTATTTCCTCAATTGAGGACTTTTGTAACCCTCGTATTATAAGAATAAAATTTGCTATTGTTTAAGGCATCTATAGGGTTTGTGGTTATCTTTGTTTGCATATAATCTATCATTGTCTGTATAATCGCCTCAAAGCATTTTTCGTGTTCAATAAGTTTGAACTCAGATCATTGCATTTATATTCGATGTTTCTCTCCTCCCGTACAGTTCTTGCCAAAGCCAAGCAAACCATTGCTGTAGCCACGCAAGCCTCTGGACAAAAAAAATTCGCAAGGTAAAAATTTGCCTAAGTCTGGAGCTGACCACCGGACTGCGCAGCGAAGTTGAACTTCGCTGCATTTGACCAACACAGTCGGGCGTTGACCAGTCACTCCCGACTTAGAAAATTTTGGGAGCGCAACCCGATTGCGCAAATTTTAGGAGCACAGCCTGATTGCACAATAGTCGGGAGCGCAGCCTGACTTTGGGCCCTCCCTTCGTATTGCGCTCCTACTCCTAACGAAAATAAAAATTAAAACTTCATTATTAAGTTACAAGTTGTGTTTGCTGATTCATAAGCTAATTTTGGATTAGTTGATTTTATTTATTTATTTATTTTGTGAAGGGAGGGGGTGAGAGGTTCAAGTTAGTATAGTTTTAATTATAATGTTGTCAATTCCATGTTACGTGAGTTGAAAGGGGTATGGTAATCCTTCAAGGAGATCCTTGATTTGAATCTCCATCTTATCAAATGTATATGGAGTATTCAAAATCTAATTGATAATGCTGGTGTAGTCAAGATCAGGTGCGACTATCGACTCTCGAGTGATTTTTACGATGTAGAACCCATGTTCCTAGTTTCTGAGACCAAGAAGACCTCGCAAAATTTTTTTCGTTAAATTAAAAAAAACTATAAAGTTACTCTAATTTTTAGAGATCAACAATATATATATATTTTAAATAATAATAATATACAAAGAACAATTTCAATTTTTTTTTATACATAAGAAATCGGTTATGTACACAGTTCTTTTTACTATCAAGCAGGATTCAAATCTTGGGGTTGCTTTCTATAACTCCCATTTCACCTCATTGTTGTTTAATGTGGCATGAAGGGGATTATTAGTTGCTCGGGATTGATATCATAATTTTATTATAACAACGTGACGTGAAGGGAATCATCGATGCGCTCAGGATTGGTATTGTCATCTTCTTATAATCCTTATTTCACCTTGTTGTTGTTTAATATGATGCAAAGCGATCCATCGTTCACTCGGGGCTGGTACCATTATCGTGAAGGGGATCATCGATCCCTCAGGATTGGTTATATCATCTTCTTATAACCCCTATTTCACCTCGTTGTTGGTTAACATGATGCGAAGCGGTCTACCGTTCACTCTGAATTAATACCGTTGTCATTGACCTGACGTGCACTCAACCAATTCAAATCAAACTACTAACTTTTCACCACTCAATTTTGTATGATTTAACTAATTAATATAATTCAGTTTTTCCATTTAAAAACTAATAACTTAAAAAAAACTTTAATTTCAATTTATACATGATTAGAATTTAATTATGCATGACTTGAACAAGAGAGCCATATAGTTTTTATTAGGGATGACCACTTAACAATCAAGTCAAACTTTTAAAATTCGATTTAGAAAATTTTGAAGTTATTAATAGTTTTATTATTTATAAAATGATATAAAATTTTAAAATTATAGGTAACATTATAATTTTGTTTAAAAGTATTTATTATGTAAATTTTTTAAAATTCATTAACCTGTGTAATTTATATAAGCTCATCAAATTATTTAGGTTATTTGTAATTGAATAATTTTATAATTTATGTTTCTATTCTATAAGTACTTTTTTTTATATGAGAATTTATAGTCTAGTTTACCTAAGCTTATTTAATGTAAAGAATTGAATATATTACTTGACGCATGTTCATAACATAATAATTTTTAATGTAAAAGGGTATAGTGCGGGTTTTGAATGTAGATAATCTTTAGATGGAACTTGGAGAATTTTTTCCTTGTAATTTATTTAAAATGTTTGTTATAAAAATAAAAATGTTGTGCATTATGGTTTTTGTTTATTAAAATGATTAGTTGTTTTATAATTTTCAATTTTTTTTAATATATATATATATATATATATATATATATATATATATATATAAAAGTATAAGTTTATTTATAATTTAAAAAAAAAAAAAAAAATTGGTTGAAGTATATTGTTAATAAGTTTTTTAAATTTTTATTCTTAGTTCAAGTACATATAAACTAGTTATTTCTTTGTTTATTTTTGAATGAAATGCACATATAGAAGATGGTTGTATGATTAATGTCTTACAAAACCTGGCCTTATCAATATAAAAAGAATCAAATTGTTTAGATATTTAAAGAAAACTCTTTTCAACTTGAAACTACAATATTGTAGATTGCATTTCAACAAATAGGAATATATTGTTTTTATTTTACAATAAATATTTTAAAATATTTATTACAATGCTACTAGTTCCAAAGGAGTGTTATGGCCTAATGGGTCATCTCGCCTCACCTAAGGCATTCATGTCTTTAAGGACTTAAGATCAAATCATAAGAAGGTATCTTTTTGCAAGTTTATTATGTCTTAGCATCGAAGTTTAAGGCTCATGCACAAGGGGAGGTAATTTTTATTCGTAATGGCATGTTAGGCAACTTGGATAGCCCAAAGTGCCAAACATTCACAAGACCCAGGCTTGAGTCCCATTTTTGAAAATTTTTAATGAGTGCAATGGAGATTTTATTGATGTGGCCATCATTTGGGCTATGTCAAATCCTTTTTTCATAGATACTAACTCAACAAATTGAAAGCAATCAAGTTCCATTGCCGCATAGGGTTAGAGGTACTAATGTGGCAAATGATAAGTTTAAGACACTAGTGAATCATAGATCACTAGGTGGTAGCAGGCAAGTAAATTTTGATTTCCTAATATTTGGTGAATTTTTTATTATTTAAAGATTATTAGAGCAAAGCTTCTAGAGATCATAACTTTTTCATGCAAAAACATTTTGAGTACGTTTTCTTCAAATCACGTGATTCTTGAGTTCTACACATTAGAGACATTAGCTTATAAACTTGTTCTAATGTTAGAAGCTAAATCACGTGGAATAGTCCTCAAGCCCTATTACCCTATTATCAAAGGGAGGATTTATTATATTCTATGTAATCATAATATTTGGCCTAATGTTTTGGGAGATATAGATGGATATGTGATAGTTGCAATAGATTTTGAATATTTTAGAGGCTTAAGAAAAATATTTCAAGATGTGCTTTAGTTAGTCTCTTCTTTCTTTAGGCAATTGATTCAGCTTATTCATGCAGATCTAATTACTCATGATCTCTTATGTATTCTATTTCTTGTCCAAGTACTCTTGGAAGTTTGTTATAGATCTTCTTTTAAATAGGTTCATGCAAATCCTTTTTGGTGATCAAAATAAGGTTTCTATGGGCAAGGGAAGTCTACGCATGGGGTGATGTATGCTATAAGAGGAAATTCTATGCCTTTAATTCATGCCTTATATGACTATGGAAGATTGAAGGAGCTTATATTTAGAGGAGTGGGTGATCTTGACTTTCCTTATTTATTTGAAGCCCTAGTATAAGTCCTTTTGGATATGTGTGGGAGTGTCTAATAGTGGTAGTGATGATTGAAATCTAGTCTAAGGAGACTTTTGTATAATAAGCATTTTTGCAACAACATACATTAGATGGTAAGTGGGATTTATATTAGTCTACCTCCAAATACAAATGCCTACTAGAGCATCCATTATGAGGGGAGATATTATTGTCACTAATTTCTTCTCTTATTGACCCCTTAATTCATATTATAAGGGGGTGTTGAAAGTGTAATTTGATTCATGGCCAATTGAATAAACCTAAATTTATAAACTTATAAACCTAAAAAATCAAATAAACCTAAATTTATAAATTAAAACAATATTTTTTGTATTCAAATTAATCAAATTACATTTTTTTTTTTTTTTTAAGTTATATTAGAATAAGATTATTTACAAGTTGGGATGAGACTCCCCCTAGCCTTAGCCAACAAGAGCACTCATTTCCTCTTTTTAACTTTCCAAAAAACTTACATAACTCTAAAGCCCAAGATCCTAAGAAATAACCACTTTCGGTTACAACTATCACAACCCACTTTTACAACTCAAAAATATCATATTAAAATTTTGTTTTATACATCAATACTTTTATTTCTATCCCAACTAGATGTTAGTTTAGGCATATTTCTTTCACACTTCAAGACTATCTACCACTGCAGCTGGTGTCTTAAGTGCTCGAGACTGGCCACATCCCGCAAGTGTTGCCATGTAAAATTCCAACTCTTCTCTTGAGGATTTCTAGAACCTGACATGGGGTTGTCCTTTCAGGGCCCATATCACCTAAAAGGAGAATGTTGTATCCCTTGTACAAAGCATAAATATTCACAATATTTTGAGACCCTTGTCTCATTTGCCATGGAACCAACGTTAATATGCTAGTGCTAGCCCTTGACCCTCTACTAAGGTTTGACTAGAGTCCACCATCGCATGGCTTAAGGACTAGGTGTTCAAGATCCATATCTGGTTGACAGTAATGCTACCCATACCATATACCGTTGGATCTACCAAACAACATTATTAGCTCTCTAATCATGCCTCTTGTTGGCTACTCCCCAACCTGAGTGGTAGATTGAACGCCCTCACTCTTTAACTGACTATGTACCTGGAGTGACGTCCCATACTGTCGCTCTTTACTCTCAACAGCTTGGACCACTGTCCTTATGTAGCTAGAGAATGGTTAGCACAGTCACACATAACTCACCCCACGACTTAGTGTAGTTGGGTGGGGTAAGTTCGTACACGACATACCCTATTCCTTTGAGAGCAAAGTATTTCCCGTAGTTTTTGGTTTTATGTTTAATAAGTTATAGGAAGAAAGTTTGAAGAATTTTTAATTTCCCATTGCATTTATTATATCGTAAAACCATGTATTATTATCCCTTTTCATATATCTCTATTTTTTAAAAGAATAGAAAATAAAGCTTTCAATACACACTTTGAATACTTTCATTTAAGTAATGTACATAAACTATATATTTTAAATATTGTAATCACATGTTTTAAACTAGGTTCGCACATTCCGTCACTTAAAGAAACTACTTTAATTCCCCCAAAAAAAAAATTCTTCATTTCATAACATAAGGGTCCATACCCTTAAATTACAAAACAACCCATTATTCCATTTCATTTCATAACATAAGGTCCCATACCCTTAAATTACAAAACAAACCATTATTCCATTTCATTTCATAACATAAGGTCCCATACCTTTAAATTAAAAAATAACCATTATTCCATTTTATATCATAACCTAAGGTCTCATACCCTTAAATTACAAAATAACCATGATTCCATTTTATTTCATAACCTAAGGTCCCATACCCTTAAATTACAAAATAACCACTATTCATTTTATTTCATAACATAAGGTCCTATACCCTTAAATTACAAAATAACCATTATTCCATTTTATTTCCCTAAAATCCACCATTTTAGTTAATGGACAATAATTAGAGCTTTCACACTTTCATTATCCTAAATTCCACCATTTTAGATAATGAACAATACTTAAATATTCTACCCTTCATTATTCTAAAATCTATCATTTTAAATAATGAGCAACACTTAAAGCTTCTACACTTCATTATTCTAAAATATATAATTTTAAATAATAAGCAACAATTAAAGCCTCTACACTTAATTATTCTAAAATATAGCATTTTAAATAATGAGAAACACTTAAAGCTTATACACTTCATTATTCTAAAATATATCATTTTAAATAATGAGCAACACTTAAGCTTCTACTCTTCATTATTCTAAAATCTATCATTTTAAATAATGAGCAACACTTAAAGCTTCTACACTTTAGTAAACAAGAAGATGACCAGCCTCTAGAATATGGGCTAGTACATTCTACATTATGAGAAAATACATAGGGTGGACTAAGGTTTGATCAAAGTGGCTTCCACCTCGATAGCTCAAGGTAGATGATACTTACATACCTATAGCATCGATAGTTGTTGTGACATAGTAGTTCATCCTCAGTGCTAATGGTACTCGAGGAGACCTCCCAACCAAGCTATGAATACAATGGGAGGGTTACTCACGATGCTACTTGACTAGCTACCTCCTAATACACCTATCCTACTTCCAACGATAGCGACAAGGCGACGATGCCATTACATCTAGAATACATAGAGAAAGACGTAGAATATGCTACCAATGACAGTGGCTACTCACAGTATTCAAAAAGGAAGTGTAGACCATGGTACCAATGGTAGTGGCTACATAACATTCACAAGGAAAACATAGACCATGCTTCCAATGGCAATGTCTACACATAAAATTCACAAAGGAAGACTTAGACCACATTACCAAAGGTAGTGGCTACACAACATTCATAAGGAAGATGTAGAAAATACTGCCAATAGTAGTGGCTACACACAATATTAAAAAAGGAATATATAGACCATGCTACCAATGGTAGTGGCTACACAACATTCACAAGGAAGATGTAGACCATGCTACCAACAATAGTGGCTACACATACTATTCACAAAGGAAGATGTAGACCACACTGCCAATGGTAGTGGCTATATAGCATTCACAAAGAATATGTAGACCACACTACCAATGATGGTGGCTACACATAGCATTCACAAAGGAAATAAAGATAGAAATAATTTCAATACGAACCCACTTAGACCACCTATACTATTTGCATGGATGTCCATCATTCAGTATTCTTCACTCTAAATGTTCTTCCTCTCTTTGTGCTTCTTTGCTCTCCTTTGCGTTCCTTCGCTCCTCTTCATGCTCCTTCACCCCCTCGTCCCCTTCTACAAACTCCCCCTTATCTTCCCACTCTTACCCCATACATGTCTTCTCTCCCTCCTTGGTCTACTAATAATATGTGCTTATACTAATAGGGGGGTGAATAGTATAAGATAAAACATTTTTCTTTTCAATCCATATGATAACATTAGAAATATTAAAGTAGTAAACATTACATAAAGCATCACACATGAGATATATGATTTAATGTGGTTCACCCAATGTGGGATACTCCACGAAGAAAATGTCCTTATAAATTTTTCTCAATAAATTCTCTTGGGAATCCTTCCCTATTACAATGTTTATGGACCTCTATCCAAAGGATACACCAATACCCTAATCTAGTTTGTGGGCACCAAACCATATGAGGAACCAATCTCCATAGCTAGTTTATGAATCTCTATCCATAGGATAACTCCTTCTCCTCTACTCTGGCTGGTGATACTCTAGAAGACTACTGCCTCCACTACTCTAGCTTGTGGATCTCTCTCCACTGAAGATCTTTATCCTCACTTTCCTGGCTAATGGATCTCTATCCACTAGAGACTACTATCCTCTACTCTATCACCTCCAAAGTCTGCTCTTACTTTGTTTTATCTTTGTCTCATATCTATACTGAACACTATCATTTGCCCTGCATAAATATTCTCAATCTCTATCTCAAATCTACACTAAACACTGTCCATAGGTCTAGCACAAATTTTCTCAATATCTATCTCAAATTTGCACTAAACGTTGTCCATCAGTCTAGCACAAATTTGCTCAATCTTTGTCTCAAATCTACACAACAAATCCTCACCAAGACTTGTCTCAAATTTGCTTGTAATATTCCACAAAAGCTCACACAAATTTATCCTTATGTCCACTTTAGGACTTACCCAAATCTACTCGCTTTCTTTCACAAAATCTTGTTCAAATAAATTGCTAAATTTCATATAACACTCAACTCAATATTTCACAGAAAACCTCTTCAATCACACTAACTAGTTCCACTTAGAATCTTGTTAAACCACATAAGCATATAGAGAATTGTTAGAGACTCAATATGTTTCACACTCACAAACACTCAATCACTTTCAATCCTTTCCATCAACTCAATTCAGAATAAAGAACAATTTGTTTCACAAAACTTGAACTATCACTCCAACACTTTCAATCAACTATGCTCAACCAACTCCACTCAGCAAATCACTCAATGGAACATAACTTGCTACAAACCCTAATCAAGCATATAAATATTTACTCAAATATTTCTAGCAATGATTATAAAAAAACCTCACATAACAATGATACTCATGATATTTCATAAACCCCAGTTCAAGATAGTTCTCAATATTTCACTCAAATGTTTTCACAAACATTCACCAATCATGCACATGAAAGCTTACTCAATAATGCTTATAAAATAAACCTTTTCACTCCAACTTAGCATTCATAACATTCAACCCAACAATATTTCATTCACAAGGAAGATATGCCCATGCCTTTTTCTTTATGGATAAATGACCTCAAAACCTGTCTCAACACAATCAACCTCTTTACCAATCTCAATGGTTAGATATCAAAAATCTATCCTCAATTATTTCCTTCAAATATTTCACCATACACAAATTATTAATTCTCAATTACACCTTATAATCCCTAAACTATATCAAATAAATATTTCAACCATTCAGTTTCACAATAACCCTTCTAAGAAATTTAATGCATGAAGCAATCCAAACACTACTTATGTCGCCCAACTCAAAATTGCATTTTTCAAGTAACTAACTTTATAAAATAATGCAATATATTTTTAACCCTCAATAAAATATTTCTCACTATCTATAATGTAAAAATTAATTACCTTACCCTTTTAACTCCCTAAGAACTTTAACAAAAACCAAATAACCCACGTGCTAATAACTTTCCCTCTTCACACTATAACCCAAGCGCAAAAATTAAACTATGTGCCACCAAAAACCTTAGACAATGCTCAATTTAATTACAAAATAAAATACCTCATTGTATGCTCCCCGTGGGATTTGATCTCTGGTCTAAATGCCTCCAACATCTTAGTCGTGGCTCCCCCACCACATGAGCTAAGCGCTCATGTGGGATGCAAATATGCCTAGGGTGCTTTGAATCCTTACACACCAAAATACAAAAAGGCTTTGTGTTGCATCGTCATCGAGAATTGAATGCAACACCTCTACGTTCCAAACACTTTGCACACCTCAAATTCCCTGCTAGTCCAACCGCTGGTTTGTGTTTGTCCTTTCCACCTTAGTCGTTTTGTCTTCTATGGATTTCGAGGGCAAATAAAAATTATAATATTTTGTCCTTTGCTTGCTCATGAAATATTTCACCTTCACTTCAAACTCACATGCATTAAAATAATTTCGGAGACTTACCTTTTAGGGGTAAGTGCTATGGTATTTATACCATATATGTTGGACATTTTGAGTCCATAGAGTTGTCATTGATGTCAAGGTATGAAGTTGTCATTGATGCCAAAAAGTGAACCACCACTGATGCCAGAAGGTCAAAAGGAGCAATGCAAAATATTGATGAAGAAGGTGTCATAATATTCTTTTTGATATTATGTATGGCAGAAATAAAAGTTTTTATTAAAACCCATAATGGAAAAATAAATGGTTTTTTATTTAAAACCAATTGGATAGACCTAAGGGAATTAAATAAATTATATTTAATTATAATTTTATTATATATTAATTTGTAATTTTATTTAATTAAACTATGGTTATTAAGTTAATTATAAGTTAATTATAATAATGTTATTATTAATTAAATTATAATTACCCTAAGGTTAGGGTTGCAAGACAATTCAATTTATGCTAACGTTCAAGTTTAATGGGTTGAAAATAATATATAAACTATATTCCTTAATGGCATTCGAATTATTATTCGTTCGAACAAGAGAAAGAGCCAAGCGTGTGTTGAAGAGAATTCGTGCAAGGAAGAAGACAAGATTCTTGTCTTAGGCACCAGTGAAAGGGGATAAGATCGTCAAGGGCTAAAATCCCATATCCACCTAGGCAGTGTGTCTTAGTGGCAAGTGGTCAAGGGCTAAGGCATTTGGGCGTAGAGTGACCCGTGATTAATTCATGGTAGCTAAATTTTGGTGTGTTGTGTTTGAAGCGTCGAAGGAAGTGATGCATGGTTTTTTTGTCTTAGGCACAAAATGGGAGGAATATAGAGCACGTGGTGCTCTTTGCTCCCTAAATGAGTGCCTAGTGCATGCGGCAACCAAGACCGTGGCTAGGACGCACGGGAAAGAGGTGTCAAGGGTTCGAGTCTCACAAATACGAAGGTAATAAATTTTTGTTATATTTTATAATGCCTAAGGTTTGACATAAGATTCTAGGCAGTTAAAAGGGTTAAATAAAAGGTATTTTATTTAGTCATTATTTTTAGTATTTGGAGAAATAAGTGGATTAAAGTGTTGGTTAGATTTTGAGAGGATTTCTTGCCATTGAGTTATTTTGAAAACGTGATTGTATTGCCATTATTTTTTATGTTGGATATTATTTTAACTGGGAGATTATAAGGTGTATTTGGTCAATTATTTTTGTATATGTTGATGGATGCTTTCTTCAATATGGAGTGATAAGGTGTATGTGTGTTTTGATATTTGCATTGTATCTTTGAGAGAGTTTATCATCTTCTAACTTTCTTGAGCTTGGCAAAGAAGTGTTTGTTGGTTGTGGTAAATTTTTGAGGTTCCTTCATCATCAAATAAAATATATGGGCACATTATTCCATAGTTGAGTTGATTGGTTGGTTTTCTAGAAAACTAGTTTGGAGCGAAAAGGACTTAATTAGGTTTCCTTATTAAGTGTGTTGAGTTAATGCTTCAATTGGAATAAAGAGTTGTTAAAACCTTGTTTTATAAGCATTATTGTTGAAGCCATTGGTTAAGTGAAGAACCTAAACTAAGGTTTGAAAATAATATGAGTATCATTGTTATATGAGATTTTTTGATAAGCATTGTTGTTGAAGCCATTGGTTAAGTGAAGAACTTGAACTAGGGTTTGAAAAGAACATAAGTATCATTGTTATGTGATATTGGTTGATAAGGATTGTTGGAAATATTTTGAGTGAAGGTTTATATGCTTGGGCTAGGGTTTGTAAGCAAGGATTGTTTCATTGAATGATTGGTTGAGTAGATTTGGTTGAGCCTAGTCAATTGGATGTGTGAAGTGATTGTTCAAGTTCTATAAAACAAACTATTCTATATTCTGAATTGATTTGAGAAAGTGATTGAGCATTGAGGTGAATGGGAAGCATATTGAATCTCTAACAATTCTCTGTATGTTTTTGAAATATTGATTGAAAGTTATTGATAATTGTGATGAGTATAGAGAATATTGAGTCTCTAACAATTCTCTTTATGTTTCTATGATATTGGACAAGTTCTAACGTGGACTTGTTGAGAAAATTTGAGGCAAGTATTTGAGAAGACTTGTGGAAAAATTTGGGTAATATTTTATGGAAGCTTACAATACATATTGAGAGCAGATTTGGATAAGTTCTTGTGAGGACATATTGAGCAGATTTGGAAAATTTCTAGATAGGACTTGTGGATAGATTAGTATGAGATTTTATGGAAGCTTGCAGGGCAGATTTAAGACAATTCTTTGAGAAGACTTGAGAGCATAATTGATTGATTTGTTCAAACCTTGAGTTAAGATTTGAGGTAGATCCAATAGATTTGATTTAAGATTAATTCAATATTTGAGTTAAGGCTTAAGGATAGATATTGAGGATATATTTGTGCTAGACCGAAGGACTTTTTTTAGTACATATTTGAGGATAGGTTTGTGCTAGACCAAAGACAGATACTGAAAAGATTTGTGCTAGATCGAAGGACTTTGTTTACTACAAATTTGAGATAGAGCTTTGGAGGTGACAGAGTACATAGGATGACAATATCTAGTGGATAGAGATCCATTAATCTAGTGTAGTGAGGATAGGTGTCTTCAGTGGATAGAGATCCATTAAGTAGTGGGGGCAACAGTTCTTCTAGAAGATCACCAGCTAGAACAAGAGGAGAAAGTAGTTCTCATGTGGATCGAGATCCATGAAATTGATTAGGGGATTGGTGTCTCCTTTGGATAGAGGTCCATAAAAATTGTAATTGGGAAAGGATTTCCAAGAGATTGATTGAGAAATTTTTTAATAAAATATTTTCTTCGTGGAGTAGCCCACATTGGATGAACCACATAAATTTGGTATCTCTATTGTGTGTGGTGATTTTGCATTGCTTTGATTAATACTATTGATATTGCTATCTATATATTGCATAATATTTATTGAAAAATAAAAGTAAAAAGTGGTCTTATATTGTTCACCCCCCTCTTAGTATAAGCTTATGTTCTTCAGTTGGTATCAGAGCGGGTTCCTTCGAAAGAGTTTAAAAACTTGAAGGAAAAGCCTACAAGAACACAATGGATTCTAAGAATTGATCATCAGACAATTCATCACCAGTATTTTATGGAAGTTATTATATATATTAGAGTATGAGAATGAAGTTTTACTTGATGGCACTTGGCAATGTAATTTGGGAAGCAGTTGGAAATGGATACGATCTAGGAATGTAAGCTTCTACAACATTACAATTCAAAAGTAATGAATGTAATTTTGAGAGGTTTGTATAGAATAGAGTCCATAAAATTTATGCATTGTCAATATGCAAAAGGAATGTGGGATAAGTTGCAAAGTATATATGAAGAAGATAAATGTGTCAAGAAAGAAATGATATGAAATCTCAAAGGACACCTTGAAGATTTAATAATGAAGGATGAGGAAAACATTAGTACTTATCTACTTTGAGTTGATGAGTTTGGTAATGCTATGCAAGGACTTGGAATTAAGGTTGAAGAATCGTATGTTTGTGATAAGATCTTAATATCTCTTCCAAAAATATTTAGTGAAAAGTTTTCTGCTATAGAAGAATCAAAGGATGGTGATTATTTGACAAGAGATATTTTGTTTGGTATTCTTATAGCTTTTAAGTTAATAACAAAAGAACCTAATCCACATAAGGAAGTAGTATTCAAATAAATCAAGAAGATAAAGGGTAAGAAGTCATAATCAAGAAATGATTCATCCTGTTGAAGATACTTATGAACTACATTTTAGCCTAAGTCCTCCATTCATATTTATTTTTATATTTTGCACTTTGTACACGTGAAGGTATAGTATACCTCACGATTTATTATTTTACATAGATAGGAGGCAGTTTTGATTTCCTTGGCAGATAGTACAGTGTGCATGTTATCGTGATCGAGTGTTGTCCATGTTGGGCACTTTGTTATAATGCTCTCACCTGATTACAGTTTATGTATTATTATATATATGTGTACTGCATAATAAAGAATTTAGCTTTGTTTGGGTTCTCTTGCTGGTCCTATCCATATCACTGGTATTCAGAGACAAGGAGCAGATCCTATTTTACGACTGCAAGAAATTTGATTTCGGCCAACCGCATGCTTTGTGAAGCTCATGGTGCATAGGGCAGCCATTCCACTCCATCCATTTTTCCTGACGAAGAAGTCAGAGGGTTAATCCGAATGGATAATCTTCTTTGCCTCGTTTGTAGGCAGACTATACACCTTGTGGAGATCAGATCTGGGCTCCAAACCATTGTAGCAACGAGCTCGAGAATATCCAGCATGAATTATTTTTGCATCACGATGAAACCTTATGTTTTATTAAGGTCTTGGATTTGATTTGTATTGCCGTATTAATTGGTCCTTCGATGATGAGTCCATTTCCACGATAAATTTTACATATTGCAAAAGGCACCAGTAATTTAAGTCATGCATTTTTGACCAGCGCAATTTACTTTTCTCCATGAATATTTGGATCGTTGTTCGGGACATGTGAGTCCATTCTTTGAAAGTGTCCATTGAATATTAGAATAGTGCGACGAACATAATTTTTTTTTTGCCTAAGTTTCAACCGGCAGATTTACTTTGGCTACCTCATTTTCTGGCGGATGAGAAATTGGTTTCCAACAACAGCATTTTAAGCAAGGCAACAACACAAGACTCTGCCCAGTCAATTGTATCCCACGCATTTTATTAAGCCTTTGATGTCCATGATAGTCTGTTTGATGCCTGTGACAGATGTTTTGATGCCTTATAACACTATTTTATGGCTATGTGACACTGTGTGATGCCCAATGATGGCCCTGTGATGGTCGTGATGCTCTATTGATGCCAAGTGATGCCCAGTTACACCCAGTGATAGTCCTATGATGTCGTGATGACCTGTTTGACGTCTGCGATAGATGTTTTGATGCCCTGTGACACTATTTGATGGCTCTATGACACCAAGTGATGCCCAGTGACAATCCTATGACACTGTGATGACCTGTTTGACGTTGGGATGACTGTTTGACAATTTAGATTGATTTTTTGATGCTGATATTGCCAATTTGATGGGCCAAATTGACTATTTGATAGTCTAGATTGACAGTTTGGTGACCTGTTGACCACCAGATCCCTAATTTTTGCTGAGGTGAAAATTGTCTTTTAATTTTTTGTATTTTCATATTTTGCAAAATATTATTATTTTCACTAAAATTAGCCAACAATACTTGCTTAAGGGGAATATTTTGAGTTTTAAAGTGCTATTTTTTTTTTAAGAGTGGGAGATAAAAGTTTATTCTTTTGCACTTAAACTCACCCTAAATTGCAAATTTTGAGAAAAAAAAAAGCAATTGTGTTGAATTCTTTTGAAAACCCCTCATATACTAGCATACACTAGACAACAAATGGCAAATGATCTTGCAACACAAGTGGCAAACATCGCCACTGTAGTAGGATATTTGATGGATAGGGTGAAAGAAATTACTATAAAAAATTATGTCAAAATCTACAACAACAAATACTCCAACAAAGAAAAGTGTGATGTAAAACCTTATGATGGATCCAGGAATCCTGACGTATTGTCCACTTGGATCCTAGATATGGAAACTTGGTTTGAGTATGCCGAGGTTCTTGAAGATGAAAGAGTACCTTTTTCCATGATAAAAATCACAAGGTTAGCAAAGATGCTCGTTTTAGATGAGAAAGCTAACGTAAAAAACTGGAAAGAGTTAGTCAAATTTTTGAAGGATACCTTTTTTCCACCTAACTACCAGGATGATCTAAGGATCAAATGGTATATGTTAAAGCAAGGTTTCAATATGCCAATTTTTGATTACATTTTTTAGTTCAATAAGCTCAGAGTTCTATCTGGCATCACTTCTTCTAACGAAGAAATTATTGAAAAATTTGTAAGTGGATTTCATGATCCTATAATGAGGGAGTTGAAATTCATTCCATTTGTCACATTATCATCGACATTCAAACATGCTAGCTTGGCGGAGGAGAAAGTTGGTGGTTCCTACAAAGCACGACAGGCACAAGAGAGCTCATCCAAGGGTTCAAATCAGCATCAACAAAAGGTGAAGAACTCCTCTTTCCCTAATTCTTCTACTCCTCCCCATTCATCTGAATTCTATTCTTCCTCTTATGGCTCTAAAAATTCTTCTTCTTCATTGTTTTGTAATTATTGTAAAAATAATGGTCATACCAAAGCAAATTGTTTTGTACTTGGGAGAATTAAGAAGAAATTCCTTATTGTAAAGTCAGATGAGGGCACATAAGATGGCCCCATTATGGCTACAGGGAGAGAGGAAGAATATCCTGCCTTGAAGGGTAAACTCAATAAGGTTACCCTTATGACAAATGTTTCTACTTATGGGGGTCATGACCATTTGTTTGTCACTAAGGCCCACCTTACACACAATGTTTTTGTTAATTGTATCATAGACAATGGCTCGCAGAAAAATTTGATTGCGAGATCCATTGTAAAGAAGCTGAAGCTCCCAACCAAACCACATCCTCAATCCTATGCACTTGGGTGGAAGGATGTTGACTCTACTTCAGACATCACACACACTTGCACCTTATGAGTTACCTCTTGCTTTACCCTCTCCCACCACTGCACACATGGAGAAGGAGCAAGATAAGGCAACCTCTTTCATATAGCATTTGTAGAGCCTCTAGGCTAAGGTGACACAGATCCTACAGAAGACTCAGTAGCAGCAGAGGAAAGCAATGGATTGGCATCATGTTCCTCATCATTTTTAGGTTGGTGACAGAGTTTGGCTTCACTTAGACAAATGACATTTTTCATAGAAGGCACATAGCAAGCTAAAGCCTCTCCACTATGGGCCATACACCATCATTCAACAGATCTCTGAGAATACATTTTGTTTGGACCTTCCTTCACATCTTGGCATCCATGATGTTGTCAATGTGGATCTTTTGAAGCCATATCAGGACTCAACTTTGGAGACGACACCTGTCATCAACCATCCAGCAGATGTGGTACTTGAATTTCAAATTCCACTTGATATAGATAGGGTTTTCAACATGAATACTCGTCAGACTCGATAGGGTTCAACCACTTCCTACCTTGTCACCCATCGTAGTCAGCTTCCACACCAGGCATGCTGGATCTCTCACCATCAGATGGCTCGTGACATTCCAGATTTGTTGATAGCATTGGGGTCCAATGCTTCTATGGTTGGGAGGAGTGTTGAGGATATTTAGTAACTATATTTTAGCCCTAGTCCTCCATTCATATTTATTTTTATATTTTGCACTTTGTACACGTGAAGGTATAGTATACATCAAGATTTATTGTTTTACATAGATAAGAGGCATTTTTGATTTCCTTGGCAGATAGTACAGTGTGCATGTTATCGTGATCGAGCGTTGTCCATGTTGGGCACTTTGTTATAACGCTCTCACCTGATTACAGTTTATGTATTATTATATATATGTGTACTACATAATAAAGAATTCAGCTTTGTTTGGGTTCTCTTGCTGGTCCTGTCCATATCACATCTAGTGATGAAGAAGTAAATTATGGAAAAAGGAATAAGGATTCAAAAATATTTAAAGCTACAAAATCTGTTAAATGTTTCAATTGTTGAAAGTATGGTCACTATGCAACTGATTTTCAAGAAGCTAAAAATAACAATGATGAATAAAAAAGGATCACAAAAATAGGGAATCAGAAATATACTAGCACCAAAATAAAAGCAAGGATGGACAAAGCAGACAAGGAAATAAGTTATTTCAAAGTAAAAAGAGGAGCTACTATGAATATAAGGCAAGTAAGTACTCAAGTGATAGTGATAATATTTTCTCATAAAATGATAAATATGAAATCCTATTTATGATTGAAGAAAAAGAGGTCAAGAAAAGGTCACCAATAATTCTCAAGTGTTTTAGATGTGGTAAATTTGGATATCTTGAAGATAGTTGTACAAGGAATGGTTATAGTTTCAGTGATGATGAATATGAGGATACACTTGAAGGACCAGAAGAGAATATTCTAATAGCACTAGAAGAAGAAGGCGATCCTATAGAAGACAAGTCAAAATAAAATAAATATGTAGACAAAGACAAACAAATAGAGGAAGAATCAGATAAAGAAGGATATTATCTCAAGGGAGAACTTATTTATGCTCTTGACATAGTAAAGAAGGTAAGAAAGCAAAAATCTAAACTTGAGTTTCAATTTCAAGAATGTGATGAAGAGAGAAGAATGCTTATAGAGGATCTAGACAAATAAAATGCTAAGACAAAGAAGTTCAAGGATAAGTTAGAAGCAAAGGTCTTAGAATGTGAAAGGTTAGAACAAGAAGTAGACCTACTAAGGGAAGATTTAGAAAATTCCAAGAGTAAGCTACAAAAATTTGGAAAGAGCTTAAATATTGTGGATAAGATGATCAAGGTACAAAGAAGTTCAACAAATAAAATAGATCTGGGTTTTGAACAGACTCAAAATAAACAAGAATATAAGTCAACCTCAAGTTTTGAAGGAATAGAAACTTCAAAAGAAGACAATATAAGATAAAGTGAGACATCTGAGGATGAGTTGGACAATAGTATTTCAAAAAGGATAGGAAAAATACACAAAGAAGAAACAAATGGAACGGTAATTAGAATAGGTTAAAAGAGACTAAGATACCAATGAGGTCAAGACAAGGAAGCTTCAATGGAATATGTTTTTCATGTCACAAATTTGGGCACATGGCTTCACAATGTAGACAGGAAAATATAAATTTTAGAAATAGGAAACTTTTCCATGGGTATTGCTACTCATGTAATCAGTTTGGTCACAAGGCAATGAATTGTAGGGTTCATAATAGAAAAGGATAGGACTTCACTAGGAGAAATCTTAAGACATATATTCCTCTAAGGAATAATAACATTTAAGTGTTATAAGTGCAATAATGATGGACATATAGCGAAGTGATGTAGAGCAGACATTCCAGAATCAAGCAAGAACAAGAACAGGAATAGGAACATGGATATGAACATGAAAAAGAATAGGAACAGGAATAGGAATAGGAATATGGATGTGGACATGAACAGGAACAAGATTAGGAATAGGAATATGGATATGGATAGGAATAGGAACATGGACATGGAAATAAATAGTCAAAAAAATCATAAGAATCAGATGAGAAGAAAGGAGGATAAAGGTAATTACCAGTGCTTTATGGGAGTATAAATAATCCCACCCTAGAATTAACCACCTTAAGAGAAGGTAGGGGAGAGGCTAAGCTAAGAAACTCATTCTTAGACCTGATCCCCAAAGGCGACCCTTTGCCATTGATGTCAAAAGGGGAAAGATTTGAGTAAGAGGGAGAGATTTAGTATTTGAGTAAAGGGGAGAGATTTGAAGATAGCATTGAGCCAAGGGGAGCAATGTCCCAGGGGGAGCATAACAAAGAAAATGTTAATTTTTGGTAAAAATAATTTGGGTTATCATCAATGACAAAGGGGAATATTGTTGGACATTTTGAGTCCATAGAGTTATTATTTATGTCAAGGCATGAAGTTGTCATTGATGCCAAAAAGTGAACCACCACTGATGCCAGAAGGCCAAAAGGAGCAATGCAAAAGATTGATGAAGAAGGTGTCATAATATTCTTTCTTTTTGATATTATGTATGGCAGAAATAAAGGTTTTTATTAAAACCTATGATGGCAAAATAAATGGTTTTTTATTTAAAACCAATTGGATAGACCTATAGGAATTAAATAAATTATATTTAATTATAATTTCATTATATATTAATTTGTAAGTTAATTTAATTAACCTATGGTTATTAAATTAATTATAATTTAATTATAATAATGTTATTATTAATTAAATTATAATTACCCTAAGGTTAGGGTTGTAAGGCAATTAAATTTGCATCGACGTTCAAGTTTAAAGGTGGCAAATGATATATAAAATATATGCCTTAGTGGCATTCGAATTATCCTTCATTCAAACAAGAGAAAGAGGCAAGTGTGTGTTGAAGAGAATTTATGTGAGGAAGAAGACAAGTTTCTTGTCTTAGGTGCTAGTGAAAGGGGACAATGAAGAACACAAGCTTATACTAAGAGGGGGGGTGAACAGTATAAGACCACTTTTTATTTTTTCTTCCAATTCAATATTATGTTGTGTAAAGATAGCAGTATCAATAGCAATAATCAAAGCAATGCACATAAACCATATACAATAGAGACACCACAATTTATGTGGTTCACCCAATGTGGGATACTCCATGAAGAAAATATTTTACTAAAACTTTCTCAATCAATCTCTTTGGGAATCACTCCCAATTACAATGTTTATGGATCTCTGTACAAAGGAGATGACGATCCCCTAATCTCAAGTTCATGGATATATTACATAGGAGAACTCTTTCCCCTTCTTATTTGTCTATGTGATCTTATAGAAGAATTTGTCTCTCTGCTGCACTGACTGGTGGACCTCTCTCCACTTGAAGACTCCTCATTTAGATCTGTCTTCAACTATGCTGATTGTTGGATCTCTATCCATTGAGACTCTATCCTTTGTACTGTATCACCTCCAAAGCTCTGTCAATAGGCTCACTAAAAACCTGATCAATAGGCTCACATAGAACCTGCTCAATAGGCTCACACAGAACCTGATTAATAGGCTCACATAGAACCTGCTTAAAAAGCCCACACAGAACTTGTCAAATCTGCTCAAGCAAGCTCACCAAGAACTTACCCAAATATGCTCTAGCAAGCTCACCAAGAACTTGCCCAATTTTGCTCCAACAAGCTCACCAAGAACTTGCCCAAATCTGCTCAAGCAAGCTCACCAAGAACTTGACCAATTATGCTCCAACAAGCTCATCAAGAACTTGCCCAAATCTGCTCTAGCAAGCTCACCAAGAACTTGCCCAAATATGCTCTAGCAAGATCATAAAGAACCTATGCTAAATCTATCCACAAATATGTCCATAAATCTATCCTCAAATCTGTCCCAAAACTATCCACAAAGGCCTTCTCAAAGGCTAAAATAATCATACACAAACTGCCACAAGTTTGTCCACAAATCTATCCCGAAGACTTTCTTCAAAGGCTCAATCAGTCATGCTCAAGTAGCACGCAAAAGTCATCCACAACTCTATCAAGGCAAAGCTCAAATATAAACTCAACAATGAATGACAATGTACTCTTCAATGGATAACAACAATGATCCACAATGATCTCAACTCAAATCTGTTAGCATATGTTATAGTTGTTATTACATTATTAGTAGGTTAGTATATTATTGTTAATTGTTAGACTCATTTAGCGTATTGTTAGCTACTTTATAGGTTGTGGTTATCTAAGTCTATCTTTAGCCTTTGCATTATGTATTTAATCAGAGCCTTGATTAATATAATATTATTGACTGGGTTCTCTAATATGGTATCAGAGCATATTGCTCTCTCGGCTTATCTGTAGCCTGAGAAACGACTAAGACCCAACTCAGGAAAGCTTCCCTAGGAAGATGTTTCAATCTGGCGATCGGCTTCTATGCGTAGCTTCAAGGGACAATAGTTGGTATCTATGTGCTTCCCCAATGAACATTGCATCATGCGAAAAACATGAAATTTTTTCATTTTCTTCCTAAGGATTCATCGTCCAATCAACTCACCATCGTGGAAGTTTTGGGCTCACGGATTTGCTATAGTAACAGGCAAAAGTGATTTTTTTTCTTGCTTGCACCTGTTGCATACGGTGTTATATGGTGTTTCTGTTTGATCCCGTAGCAGGCCAAATTACAAGTGCTGACGCCATTGCACTTAGAAGCTGATTACAACAAGAGAAAACTACAACAAGAGATATTGCATTTGAAATGGAGTAAAAGTGATTTGCAACCACTCTATTAAAAAAACATCATGACACATTGAGGATAAGTCACCATTGGCCACTTCACATTGAACCCTGTGCAACGATTGAATTTGTAGCTGCCGCAGATGCCAGCCACTACGCAAGTGTGAAAGCAACTTGCTTCACGGTGAAGAAAAAAAATCGTTGTCTTACCCATAAGGCAGAGATTGATGATGATTGTAGACGAAGATAACATTCTACGATACAAATTGCAGACCTTAACTGCTTGTTGCGTTGATCTACAATGAAACCTGTTGGGGAGGATTTCTTATCGATGCCTGGTGTGGAGGAACCGAGCACCATCAACGAGAAGCCATCAGTGGCACACAAGAGGCCATATTTTTCATTTGGCAATAGCCAATCGAGTCGTGTTGACTTTTTTGCACCAAATATCGATTGCCTATTACATACATTGCGTCATGAATAGACTGAAGGAAATTTTTAATAGCTAATTTGTTGCGATTTCATAGTGCTTCAGATCTATGACTAGGGTCTTGGTGAGTGTCGCCTAGCAGAGGAGGAGATCATGAAAGCGTCGCCCAAGTGGACAAGGAGCGGTGCCACCGCTCGTTGATGGCAAATCAGGCCCACACAACCTCTAAATAGGAGACAAAATCCTACACATTCCACGGGCGGTTGTAGCTCGGCTGGTTGCAAGCCAGGCACTAGGGTACTTGTTGTTGGGAGGTCGTGGGTTCCAATCCCACCAAAATGGACGTAAAAGGTAATTTTTTTTTTTGAAAGTTGAATTTATATTTTATTGTTTCCAATTTTTTTAATTAAATATTTTTTAGTTTCTTAATTATTTTCTTTAGAAAATTTAATTAAGAAATAATTATATTTACTTAAAAAAAATTGTTTCATTAAAAAAAAAAAAAATTCACTTCCAAATTAAATTTTCCAAGTATTTTTTATTTGGAGCACAAACCGTCTTCAAGGCTTCATAGGTGCACTTTTGCACTAAGGGGGATAAAAAATTTTCCACCATTATTTTTGCAAACAGGGGGGATTGTTTTTGATGACATTTTTGTGCTAATCTGCCTAAGAGGCAAATATTGTAATTTTTTACAAACCAGTGGAAAAAGCCTTCTGGAGCGCCCATTTTGCGCTTCCAGAAAATTTTGCACTGCCCCTTGGAACCCCATACATGGGAGATATCATTTTTGTAAAACCAAGGGGAGAAGACTTATAAGGGTGCATTTTCGGCAGTGACCGACACCTTAGTCAAATTATTTTTTGCAAAATTCATTGTAAACGATGCTTTTTTGACAGTGACCGACACCTTAAAAATGGGCAGATCAAAGAAAAAGCAAACCCCTAAACAAACTAATGTTGTTGAATCAGTTAAAAGGTCCTTACTTTCCACTAAATATGGAAGGGATGGATTTTTATGAGGATGAAAAATTTTCTACACTACGCAGTGGTGTAAAATCCATTCTCAGAGATTCTGAAGATTCTGAAGACCTTCAGAAAAATGGTGTTCAAATCCCTATAGGAGTCATAAGGGCAGTCTACATATCATTGATTACTCTTGATATGGCCCAACGTAAAATCTATAGGGACTTTGGTGAGGAAACAGAGGTAAAAATGGTCGATGCTTGTTGTGACACGAGTGACCTTCATCCCATTGTGGCACATGCTTGTTGTGATAAAGGCAACCTCATATCGTCTATGGTAGATATCAGTTGTAGCATAGGTGATCTCATTTCAGTAGCAGATTTTGCTGGTGACACTAGTGACTTAAAAACTGAACCTTCTCAAAAAGAGCTCCATAATCTCATTAATAGCGACAAATGCAATATTGTTAAAAGCATTGATGAAGATGATAAAATTGGGTGTTTTGAAAAACACACCAAAGGATTTGGTTCCAAAATGATGAAGAAAATGGGATTCAATGGTGAGAGATTAGGTAAACTTGAACAAGGCATTAAAACTCTAATAATGCTAAATGTCAAGGCAAAGAATGAAGGCCTTGGCTATACTGGACAAGCAAGTACCAGTAATACCATGTTTGTAAATCCTAAATCTCCTACATATCCTAAAAAGCATTATTGTAGTCACTGTGGAAAGGAAGGATATGTTGCAGCTAAGTGTTGGAGATTACATCCTTGTGATTCTTGTGGATGTACGAATCACTCTTCTTCAAGATGTTGGTACAAAGTGAAAATGACCAACAAGGTTCATATTGATTGTGGATGGACAAATCTCACACAATGGACCATGATGAAAGAAATATTGTATGGCTTCTACCAAAAAGGTAAAACCTATGGTAGACCCCGAGGCAAATCCAATGACAGATCGAGTGGCAGTCCTAGAGATAATGACCCAGAGACAGACCTAAAGACAGACCCAGAGACAAAGTTCTAGAGGTAGATCTATAGGCAGATCTAGAGGCAATGATCTAGAGGCAAATTCACAGGCAGATCTCGAAATAGACCCAGAGGTACAATTCCAAAGGTATGCTTAAAGCCAGAGCCATGAGCCAAATCCAAAGTCAAAGACAAAGCATGAGCCACCATTATTTCATTTCTCTTCTTCTTCTTCATTGTATTGGGGTAGTTATATACTTTACCCAAATATTGTTGTATGGGGGGATGATAGTGTAGCTAGTAGTTATATTATTACCAAAATAATGTAATAAGGGGGGATGTTAGCATATGTTATAGTTGTTATTACATTATTAGTAGGTTAGTATATTATTGTTAATTGTTAGACTCATTTAGTGTATTGTTAGCTACTTTCTAGGTTGTGGTTATCTAAGTCTATCTTTAGCCTTTGCATTATGTATTTAATCAAATCCTTGATTAATATAATATTATTGATTGGGTTCTCTAATAAAATCAACTCATAGAAGCATAAGGAGAATTGTTAGAGACTCAATATGTTCTAATCTCACTCTCAATACAAATCAATCTCAAATCAACTCAAGTCAACTAATTAAAGCATAAAGAGAATTTTTAGAGACTCAATATGTTCTAATCTCAATCTCAACCCAAATCAATCTCAACTCAACCAATAATCACAAGGGAAAACTCTCTCTCACACAACCCTAGTCCAAGTATGTATCAAACAACTCAAATGTTTCCAAAAATTCTCAACCACAAATCTCACATAACAATGATACTCATGTTCTTTTATAGATTAAGTTCAAGTTCATCTCACAATCAATGGGCTTCAACAACAATTCTTATAAACAAGGTTTAAACACAACTCTCAAACCAGAAAACCTTGAAGCATTCAACCAACCATTTTTGAAAAGGAAACCACAATACAATCCTTTTCTCTTCAATGATATTTCAAAAATCAACCACCACAATCAATCAATAGGAGAATGTGCCCATACCTTTTTATGAAGAGAAGAACCCCTTTGGAAATCTGCCACACTCAACACACTTTGAAAAAGAGCACAACAATATTCACTTTTCAAACCATTTATAAAAATAGAAATATATCTCTATATACACCTTATTTATCCTTCTAAATGAGTTATTCAAGTAGTCCTTGAAATAAGCTTTCCAACGATATATAATATGATATACTTTTATAAAATAAACATACCAAAAATATCTTCTTTTCTAAAAGTGCATTTATCTTGCCTTCCAAAATAAAAATCAACTCAACCCTTATCACCTTATACCTCCAACATTAGGCAAAAATTAATTTATTAAATAAAAACTTACTTGCCTCTTAGAGGGAATTGAATCCTCGTCTTCTGCCCTAACACTTCTCAACCGCAGCACCAAAGACCACACGAGCAAAGCGCTCGCATAGGACAAGAAGCACAAAATGTGCTTTTGTCTTATTCCTTTGCTCACACCAAATAAAAAAAATGTGGGCCTTTCTCTTGACCCAAAAACTCAATCGATGGGAATCAAACCTTCATCCTTCGCAAGTCAAAAAGCCTTTGTCTCCTCTCATTCGCCGTTGGACCACATTGCCACACGAAACTCTCTGCGCCTTTCATCTTATATCCACTCCTCCGATTCCAAGGCTTTTGAAAGAAATTCTTTGCATATATATGTGCACCTTACCTTACCTTTACCAAATTTGGTGGAAATTTAATTAATTTTGATTTTATGATGACATCGGTGGTGATGTCATAATTTTAATTTTAAATATTAAAATTTACACAAAGTATTCAAAGTTGAATATCTTCATATCCGGGGCACCTTTTTTGACGAAACAAAAAGCCAACCTAGGTTTTAAGAAAAACCCATATCAAATATGTCATCCATGGTTTTAAATAGAACCTTTTATTTTACCTACCTTGGTTTTCACAAAAACCCTATTTTCAAACTATCATAAATTCTCATTTTATGAAATACTTCGACCACCAAAACCAAATGTGACCCATGTGACATAAATTATCCATGTGACATAAATGACAACATAAAAGGCCTCATATTACCTCAAATTTCCAAAAATATCCCCCTTTGTCATTGATGGCAACACCTCTAATGCAAAAACCACAATCACTTCAAAAACCATCTCTGAAAATCAAAGTTGCTTCCCTTGACTCAATACTCTCTTTGGAGGTTGCTCCCCCTAGCCCAATCCTATATCTGAAGGCTTATCTCCCTAACTCAAATATCTCCTTGGAGGCTGCTCCCCTAACTCAATACTCTCTTTGGAGGCTGCTCCCCCTAACTCAAATCTCTCCCCTTTAACATCAATGGCAAAAGGGACACCTATGGGGCTAAAAGATATGACTCTTAAGCATAGCCCCCTCACCACCTTATCTCTTAAGGTGATTAATTTTGGGGTGGGAGTACATTTAATCCCAATTGTTCTCTCAACCACTCAAATTCTTCTCTTGGTAATGGTTTTATGAAGATATCTGCAATCTGATATTTTGTAGGAACATATTCCAATATTACTTGTTGCTTTGTCACCTGTTCTCTTAAAAATTGATACTTG
Organism: Wollemia nobilis; assembly: GCA_028583015.1. Lineage (NCBI taxonomy): Eukaryota > Viridiplantae > Streptophyta > Pinopsida > Araucariales > Araucariaceae > Wollemia > Wollemia nobilis. The sequence goes on from JAQPPZ010002606.1 coordinate 175,936, forward strand.
ATTGGAATGTGCTTTGTTATGGCATGCATTACTAAATTATTTGAGATACTTATAGCACTAGTATTATCACACAAAATAGGAATGGGATGATCATGTTCTATGCTAAAATTTTTAAGAGTTTGTTTCATCCATAATACTTGTGAACAACATGATGATGTTGCAATATATTCTACCTCTATTGTGGAAAGTGATATTGATGGTTGTTTCTTACTTAGCCAAGAAACTAGAAAATCACCAAGAAAGAATGCTCCTCCTCTTGTACTTCTTCTATCATCAATATTGTTTGCCCAATTTGCATCTATGTAGGCTGTGAGAGTAAACTTACTGCTTCTAGGATACCATAGACCATATTCCATTGTTACTTTGAGATATCTAAGTATTCTTTTCACTGTTGTCACATGTGATTCTTTTGGAGCTACTTGAAATATTCCCACTAAACCAACTACCTATATTATATCTGGTCTTGTGGCTATAATGTATAACAAGCTACCAATCATAGATCTATATAGAGTTTGATTTGCATCAAGAGATTCATCATATTTTATTAATTTACACCCTGTGACCATTGGAGTACTAACTGGCTTACTATCTTCCATTTTGAATTTCTTCAACATCTCCTTTATATACTTTTTTTGTAAAAGAAATATTCCTTTTTCTAATTGTGAAATTTGTATTCCGAGAAAAAAGGTTAATTCACCGATCATAGACATTTCAAACTCATTAGTCATATTTCTTGCAAACTCTTGACACATTTTATCATTGCTACCCCCAAAAATAATATCATCCACATACACTTCCACAATAATCAAATCATTTCCCTTATTTTTAATTACAGATTGCTATCAATTGTTCCCTTTCTAAAACCTTACTCTCGAATATATTTATCCAATCTTGAATACCATGCTCTAGGAGCTTGATTTAAGCCATAGAGAGCATTTTTCAATTTACACACATAGTCTGGCTTATTTGTTTGATTAAACCCATGATGTTGTTCAATGTAAACTTCTTCTTCTAAATGACCATTCAGAAAAGATGATTTGACATCCATCTGATATACTTTAAAATTCTTGTAGCTTGAAAGTGCCAAAACATCCGTATAGCTTCCGATATTGCAACTGGTGCAAAGGTCTCACCAAAATAAATTCCTTCTACCTGTGCATATCCTTTACACACCAATATTGCATTATTTCTGATGACTTGACCATCTTCATTTAGTTTTTTCCTGTAGACCCATTTAGTACCAATTACATTTTTTCATTTTGGTCTTGGAACTAATTCCCAAGTCTTAATTTTTTCAATATGATCTAGTTCTTCATTCATTGCCTTAATCCAACATTCATCATTTTATGCCTCTTTGAAATCCTTTGGTTCTATCTTGGATAATAGTGAAACATCTACTTATTCTGTTGAGCCTATGATTCCTCTTCTTATCCGTCTTACCTCAGGATTGCCAATGATAAAATCCTCTAGATGATTTTTCTGAATATATATTGGTGTAATTTTGGAAGGTATATTTTGCAAGTATTCTTCATCTGAATCTTCACCCATTTCTTCTTGACAACTTTCTTCTTCTTCAAGAATATATTCCTGAGGTGGCTCATTTATTCATGTTCTTTCATCAACCCTGACATTTATACTTTCCACCATGGTATGTGTTCTTTTATTGTAGCATCTGTAGGCCTTACTTTTTATAGAGTATCCAAGAAAAATACCTTCATCACATCTAGGATCAAATTTTCCCAAGTCCTTATCTTCTCTTTTGATGTAACACTTACTTCCAAAATTTTTGAAGTAGTTTACCATGGGAGGTCTTCCTTTACAAAACTCATATGGAGTCTTATGTTGCTTCGTTCTAACTTGAGCTCTATTCATAACATAGACTGTTGTACTTATTGCTTCCTTCCAAAATCCATCTAAAGTTTTTTATTCATTTAGCATTGCTCTGGCCATATTCTCAAGAGTTCTATTCTTTATTTCTACTACTCCATTTTGCTGAGGAGTCCTGGTTGCTGAATATTCTTTTCTAATTCCATGTTATGCATAAAAATCAATGAATTCTGTAGAGATGAATTCCCTCCTCTATCTAACCATAAATACTTGATCTTATTTTCTATTTTATTTTCCACCATTTCTTTGTATACTTTGAAATTCTCAAATGCCTCTGATTTCTCTTTCAAAAAAACAACCCAAGTCATTCTAGAATAATCATCTATGAACAACATGAAGTAACTTTCACCTTGTAGAATTTTAGTTCTCATAGGTCCACATAAATTAGTATGAATCAATTCTAATACCTTGGAAGAAGAATATTATTTTGCCTTGAAACTTGATCTTGTATGCTTTCCATACTGATACTATGCACAAATAGTATTTGAAGGTCTTTTTATCTTTGGTAGATCTCTGACAATTTATTTGTTGCTTATCGTTACTATGTTATCAAATTTTAAGTGACATAACCTTTTATGCTATAACCAACTCTCTTATTCTTGATATAGAAGACATTTTTCCTTTTTTATTTCATTGAACATGTAGATATTGTTATTGGTTCTTTCTACAGTTGCAACAAGCTTCCCTGTTTTTGTTTCCCTAATTTTGCATCCTGTAGAAGAAAAAGTAATTATGTACCCTCAATCACAAAGCTAACTTACACTTAGTAGGTTGTGCTTTAGAATATCAACACATAGTACACCTTGTGTAGTTGCCTTTCCATCATTCAAACTTAAATTTCCTCTCCCTTTGATTTTAGTTGAAGAATTATCACCAAATCTCATAGATCCGCTATTGTTCCCCTTTAAGGAAATGAATTTATTCTTATATCCAGTCATATGACTAGAGCACCCATTGTCAATATACCATTTTTCCATCTTGTAACCTAGTAGAATCTACCCTCAAGTTGTTAGCCTTTTCGAAGGAACCCGCTCTGACACCAATTGAAGAACACAAGATTATACTGAGAGGGGGGTGAATAGTATAAGACCACTTTTTACTTTTTCTTCCAATTCAATATCATGTTGTGTAAAGATAGTAGTATCAATAGTAGTAATCAAATAAATGCAAAGAAACCATACACAATAGAGACACCATAATTTACATGGTTCATCCAATGTGGGCTACTCCACGAAGAAAATATTTTACTAAAATTTTCTCAATCAATCTCTTTGGGAATCACTCCCAATTACAATGTTTATGGATATCTGTCCAAAGGAGATTTTGATCCCCTAATCTCAAGTTTATGGATATCTTCCATAGGAGAACTCTTTCCTCTTCTGCTCTAGCTATGTGATCTTCTATAAGACTTTGTCTCTCTGTTGCACTGACTGGTGGACCTCTCTCCACTTGAAGACTCCTAACTCAAATCTATCTTCAACTATATTGGTTGCTGGATCTCTATCCACTGAGACTCTATCCTTTGTACTCTATCACCTCCAAATCTCTATCAATAGGCTCACATAGAACCTACTCAATAGGCTCACACAGAACCTGCTCAATAGTCTCACACATAACCTACTTAACAAGCTCACACAGAACTTGTCAAATATTCTCAAGCAACCACACCAAGAACTTGCCCAAATCTGCTCTAGCAAGCTAACCAAGAACTTGCCCAATTCTGCTCCAACAAGATCACCAATAACTTACCCAAATATTCTCTAGGAAGCTCACCAAGAACTTGCCAAATTTTGCTCCAACAAGTTCACCAATAACTTGCCCAAATCTCCTCTAGCAAGCTCACCAAGAACTTGCCCAAATCTCCTCTAGAAAGCTTATCAAGAACCTGCCCTAAATATGTCCACAAATCTATCCACAAACCTGTCCTCAAATATATCCTCAAATGTGTCCTAAAATTATCCACAAAGGCCTTCTCAAAGGCTCAAACAATCATACACAAACAGCCACAAGTCTATCAACAAATCTATACCAAATATATTCTTCAAAGTCTCAATAAATCATGCTCAAGTAGCACTCAAAACTCATCCACAACTCTATCAAGGCAAATCTCAAAGATGAACTCAACAATGAATGGTAATGTACTCTTCAATGGATAACAACAATAATCCACAATGATCTCAACTCAAATCAACTCATAGAAGCATAAGGAGAATTGTTAGAGACGAAATATGTTCTAATCTCACTATCAACCCAAATCAATCTCAACTCATTTCAAGTCAACTCATAGAAGCATAAAGAGAATTGTTAGAGACTCAATATTTTCTAATCTCAATCTCAACCTAAATCAATCTCAACTCAACCAATCATCACAAGGGACAAATCTCTCTCACACAACCCTAGTCCAATTATGTATCAACCAACTCAAATATTTCCAATAATTCTCAACCACAAATCTCACATAACAATTATACTCATGCTCTTTTATAGCTTAAGTTCAAGTTCATCTCACAATCAATGGGCTTCAAAAACAATGCTTATAAATAAGGTTTAAACACAACTCTCAAACCAGAAAACATTGAAGCATTCAACCAACCATTTTCGAAAAAGAAACCACAATACAATCATTTTCTCTCCAATTATATTTCATAAATCAACCACCACAATCAATCAATAGGAGGATGTACCCATACCTTTTTATGAAGAGAAGAACCCCTTTGGAAATCTACCACACTCAACACACTTTGAAAAAGAGCACAACAATCTTCACTTTTCAACCCCTTTACAAAAAGAGAAATATCTCTCTCTATATACACCTTATTTCTCCTTATAAATGAGTTAGTAAAGTAGCCCTCAAAATAATCTTTCCAATGATATATAATATGATATACTTTTATAAAAGAAACATACTAGAAATATCTTCTTTTCTAAAAGTGCATTTATCTTGCCTTCCAAAATAAAAATCAACTCAACCCTTATCACCTTATACCTCCAACATTAGGCAAAAATTAATTTATTAAATAAAAACTTACTTGCCTCTTATAGGGAATTGAACCCTCGTCTTCTTCCCAAACACTTCTCAACCGCGATGCCAACGACCACGTGAGCAAAGCGCTCGCATAGGACAAGAAGTGCAGAATGCGCTTTTGTCTCATTCCTTTGCTCACACAAAATTAAAAAAATGTGGGCATTTATCTTGCCCCAAAAACTCAACCGGCAGGAATAGAACCTTTGTCCTTCACAAGTCAAAAATCCTTTGTCTCCCCTCGCTCACCGTTGGACCATATTGCCACACAAAACTCTCTGCGCCTTTCGTCTTATATCCACTCCTCCGATTCCAAGGATTTTGAAAGAAAGCCTTCGTATATATATGTGCACCTTCCATTACCTTCACCAACATTGGCAGCAATTTAATTAATTTTTATTTGATGATGACGTCGGCAGTGATGTCATAATTTTAATTTTAAAATTTTAAAATTAAATTTTAATATTAAAATTTACACCAAATATTCAAATTTGAATATCTTCATCTCCGGGGCACCTTTTTCAATGAAACGAAAAGCCAACCTACGTTTTAAGAAAAACCCATATCAAATATACCATCCATTGTTTTAAATATAACCTTTTATTTTACTTGCCTTGGTTTTCACAAAAACCCTATTTTTTGAACTATCATAAATGCTTATTTATGAAATACTTCGGCCACCAAAACCAAATGTGATCCATGTGACATCAATGATCCATGTGACATAAATGACAACATAAAATGCCTCATATTACCTCAAATTTCCAATAGATAAGATCATCTAGGGATAAAACCCCATATCCACCTAGGCAGCATGGGCTAGTGGCAAGTGGTCGAGAGCTAAGGCGTTTGGGCACGAAGTGACCCACGATCGATTCATGATAGCAGCATTTTGGTGTGTTGTGTTTGAAGCATCAAAGGAAGTGACGTGTGTTTTTTTTGGCTTAGGAGCAAAAGGGGAGGAATATAGAGCACATGGTGCTCTTTTCTCCCTAAACGAGCGCCTAGTGCATGCAACATCCAAGACTGCATCTAAGACGCACGAGGAGGTGGTGTCAAGGGTTCGAGTATCACCAAGGCGGAGGTAATAAATTTTTGTTATATTTTATAATACCTAAGGTTTGACATAATATTCTAGGGATTTAAAAGGGGTAAATAAAAGGTATTTTATTTGGTCATTATTTTGAGTAATTGGAGAAATAAGTGGATTAAAGTGTTGGTTAGATTTTGAGAGGATTTCTTGCCATTGAGTTATTTTGAAAAGGTTATTGTATTAAAATTATTTTTGATGTTGGATATTATTTTAAATAGGATATTATAAGGTGTATTTGGTCAATTATTTTTGTATATTTTGATGAATGCTTTCTTTAAGATGGAGTGATAAGGTGTATGTGTGTTTTGATATTTGTATTGTATCTTTGAGAGAGTTTATCATCTTCTAACTTTCTTGAGTTTGGCAAAGAATTTTTTGTTGGTTATGGTAGATTTTTGAGGTTCCTTCATCATCAAATAAAAGGTATGGGCACATTCTTCCATAGTTGAGTTGATTGGTTGGTTTTCTAGAAAACAAGTTTGGAGTGAAAAGGACTTAATTAGGTTTCCTTATTGAGTATGTTGAGTTAATTCTTGAGTATGTTGAGTTAATAAGGTTTGAAAAGAACATGAGTATCATTATTATGTGAGGTTTTTTGATAAGCATTGTTGTTGAAGACATTGGTTAAGTAAATAACTTGAACTAGGATTTGAAAAGAACATGAGTATCATTGTTATGTGATATTGGTTGATAAACATTGTTGGAAATATTTTAAATGAAGGTTTATATACTTGGACTAGTGTTTTTAAGCAAGGATTGTTTCATTGAGTGATTGGTTGAGTAGAGTTGGTTGAGCCTAGTCAAGTGGATATGTGAAGTGATTGTTCAAGTTCTATAAAATAAACTATTGTATATTTTGAATTGATTTGAGAAAGTGATTGAGCATTGAGATGAATGTGAAGCATATTGAGTCTCTAACAATTCTCTGTATGTTTCTGAAAGAGTGATTGAAATTGATTGAGCATTGTGATGAGTATAGATAATATTGAGTCTCTAACAATTATCTTTATGTTTCTATGAGATTGGACAAGTTCTAGTATGGACTTGTTGAGCAAATTTGAGGTAAGTCTTTGAGAAGACTTGTGGACATATTTGAGTAAGCTTTTGTGGAAGCTTAAAATATAGATTGAGAGAAGATTTGGATAAGTTCTTGTGAGGAATTATTGATAATATTTGGACAAGTTCTAGAGAGGACTTGTGGATAGATTAGTGTGAGCTTTTGTAGAAGCTTGCAAGGTAGATTTGAGACAAGTATTTGAGAAGACTTGAGAGAAAAATTGATTGATTTGTTCAAACCTTGAGTTAAGGTTTGAGACAGATCCAATAGAGTTTATTTGATATTGATTCAAGCTTTGAGTTAAGGCTTGAGGATGAATATTGAGGACATATTTGTGCTAGACTGAAGGACTGTGTTTAGTACAGATTTGAGGACAGAGTTTGGTACATATTTGAGGATAGGTTAATGCCTAATCAAAGATAGAGACTAAGTAGATTTGTGCTAGACAAAAAAACTACGTTTAGTATAGATTTAAGATATATCTTTGGAGGTGACAGAGTACAAAGGACAACAATATCCAGTGGATATATATCCATTAAGCCAGGGTAGTGAGGATAAGTGTCTTCAGTGGATAGAGATCCATTAGCCAGAGCAGTTGGGGTAACATTTCTACTAGAAGATCACTAGCCATATAAATAGGAGAAAGGAATTCTCTTGTAGATATATATCCATGAACTTGATTAGGGGATTGGTGTCTCCTTTGGACAGAGGTCCATAAACATTGTAATAGGGAAAGGATTCCCAAGAGATTGATTGAGAAAGTTTTTAGTAAAATATTTTCTCTATGGAGTAGCCCACATTGGGTGAACCACATAAATTTGGTGTCTCTATTGTGTGTGGTGATTTGTGCATTGCTTTAATTACTGCTATTGATATTGCTATCTATACATTTCATAATATTGACTTGGAAAGAAAAGTAAAAAGTGGTCTTATATTGTTCACCCCCCTCTCAGTATCAGCTTGTGTTCTTCAATATGCCTTCCTTTTTCCAATGTCGATGGAGAATATAAAATTTAAATTCATTTTGGTGCCCAACCCATATTTGGATTATGAAAATATTATTTTAAAAAATAAATTTATAATATAAATATTATAAATTATTTATAAATTACCTTAGGCATAGTTAAAATTTTAATATTATAATAAAGTATTATAATATTATTTCCATTAGGCCTAGATGTTTTCCTCTGTCACCCTTACACCTTTTTTGACCACCTTTAATATTATAATAATAAATATTATAATATTATTTCCTTTAGGTCTTTTATTCGAGGTATTTAACCATCCTTTGACCAATCATCTGGAGCTCTTAGAATAAATCCCTTGAGCTTAAAATATAAATATTTTAACCCTTATTTTTCCAAGTCCTGCACTAATTCCTGACACTGAATCTTGACATCAATGAAAACACAACTAAATCAAAATTTCTAACAATCTCCCCCTTTTTCATTGATGGAAACCCCCTTTTTCATTGATGGAAACCCCCTTTTTTTTACCAAATTTTTTTATTTTTTTTTAAAACTGCTCCCCCTGAGAAACTACTCCCCCTAATTGAATGCTCTCCCCCTAACTCAAATATCTCGCCTTTTTCATCAATGGCAAAGGGCACCTTTGGGGCTTGGGGCTTGGAATGAGACTCTTAGCTTAGCCCCTCCTCCACCTCCTCTTGAGGTGGTTAATTTTGGGGTGGGAGTAGAACTACTCCCAATTTTCCTCAAAGATATTCAAAAGTCTCTTTCGAAAGTGGCTTAGTAAAAATATCCACTATCTGCTCCTTTGTAGTAACATATTTTAACCTAACTTTCTTGTATGTCACCTGTTATCTTAGAAAGTGATACTTGATCAGAATATGCTTTGTCCTAGAGTGCATCACTGGATTATTTGAGATATTTATAGCACTTGTATTAAAACACAATATGGGAATAGGATGATCATGCTTTATCTTGAAATCCTCTACAGTTTGCTTCATCCATAATACATGTGTAAAAATAGCAACTGCTACAATATACTCTACCTCTGATATAGATAAGGATACTGATACATGTTTCTTACTTATCCAAGAGACTAAATAGTCTCCAAGAAAGAATGCTCCTCCACTTGTGCTATTTTTATCATCAATGTTGCTAGTCCAATCTACATCTATATAAGCTGAGAGTGAAACTATCACTTTTGGGATACCAGAGCCCAAAATCCATGGTTCCTTTTAGATACCTAAGAATCCTCTTTACTACTACTACATGTGTCTCCTTGGTTGCTGCTTGAAACCTTGCCTCTAATCCAACTGCCTGTGTGATATCTGGTCTTGTAGCTGTGATATACAATAAGTTGACGATCATAGATATATATAATTTTTGATTTACCTCTAGATATTCATCAATTTTACTTAGCTTACATCTTGTAACCATAGGCGTACTTACTACTTTGCAATATTCTAACTTGAATTTCTTTAGCATCTCTTTTATATACTTGGTTTGTGAAAGGAATACTCCTTTCTTTGATTCTAAAATATGAAGTCCAAGAAAGGACAACTCACCAAGCATAGACATCTCAAATTCATTTTGTATGCTCTTTGCAAATTTCTAACACATCTTGTCATTGTTACGTCCAAAAATGATATCATCAACATAAACAACCATAATTAGTAAGTCATTCCCTTCATTTTTTATGTATAATTTACTAGCCACTATTTCTTTCCTGAAACCTTGTTCTTGTAGGCACTTATCCAATATTGAGTACCAAGATCTAGGAGCTTTCTTTAGTTCATAAAGTGTTTTCTTTAATCTGCATACATAGTCTAGTTTATCAGTCAATTTAAATCCTTTTGGATGCTCAATGTAAACCTATTCTTCTAGAATACCATTTAGAAAGGCTAATTTAACATCCATCTGATATAATTTGAAGTTTTTGAAGCTCGATAAGGCTAAGAACATTCTGATAGCTTCAAGTCATGCAAATAGAAAAAATGTCTCTTCAAAGTCAATTCCCTCTACCTGTGAATAACCTTTGCATACTAATCTTGATTTGTTTCTGACTACTTGACCATATTCATTTAACTTGTTTCTAAATACCCATTTAGTTCCAATCACATTCTTGTCCTTTGGTTATGGGAAAAGTTCCCAAGTCTTACTCTTCTCTACCTGATCTAGTTCCTCATTCATTGCCTTAATTCAAAATTCATATTCACTAGCCTTATTGAAATCTTTTATCTTAATTTTGGATAAAAAAGAAAAAAATGCTTGTTGATTTTATGTTATTACCCTTCTCCTTGTATGTTTGTCATATGGATTCCCAATGATTAGATCTCTTGGATTATGTTTTTGTACATAATTGGATGGAGTCTTAGGAATAAGTATTTGTATTTCTTCCTCTTCTCCTTTTGATTCCTCACATAATTATTCTTGACAACTTACATCTTCCTGATACACAATTTCTTGAACTAGTTCTCTTAACCCTATCTTCTAATCAATTGTTACATTTGTACTTTCTATAATAGTACATATCATTTTATTGTAGCATCTATAGGATTTTATCTTAGTGGAATAACCAAGAAAAATTTCCTCATCACATCTTGGGTCAAACTTGCCCAAGTCTTTTTCTTCCTATCTTATGTAACACTTGCTTCCAAAAGTTTTGAAGTATTTCAAAGTGGCTGGTCTTCCCTTATAAATCTCATACGGAGTCTTGTTATGGTTCACTCTCATTTGAGCCCTGTAGATGATATAAATTGATGTGTTAACTGCATCCCTCCAAAAACCATCTGAAATCTTGGATTCATTTAACATAGCTCTAGCCATATTTTCAACAATCCTATTATTCTTTTCAACAACTCCATTTTGTTGAGGAGTTCTTGTAGCTGAGTATTCTCTTTTGATCCCATGTTGTTCAAAATAGTTTAAAAACTCATTTGAGATAAATTATCCTCTTTTATTTGATATCAAACACCTTTTACCTGTTTCATTTTTCAACCAACTCTTTAAATGCCTTGAATTTATCAAGTGTTTCTAACTTCTCTCTCGGGAAGCCTACCCAAATCATTCTGGAATAATCATCTATAAACAATATGAAGTAACTTTCACCTTGAATACTTTGTATTCTGGTAGGACCACATAGATGAATATGTATTAGTTTCAATGTCTCAGATGACATAAATCCTTTTGATTTGAAACTTGTTCTAGTTTACTTTCCATGATGACAAGGTACATAGATTGTGTGTTATGGACTTTTTAGCTTGGGTAAATCTCTAATAGCCTATTTATTACTTATGTTCACTATGTTTTAAAAATTTAAATAACCCATTCTTCTATTCCACAACCAACTCTCATATTCTTATGATACAAAACACTTTTCTCCTTTAATATCACTTAACATGTAGAGGTTGTTTGTAGTTCTATTTGCATTTGCAATAAGTTTTCTAGTTTTAGACTTTCTAATATCACACCTACTTGGATGAAAAGTAACCATGTCCCCTTGATCACAAATTTGTCTCACACTTAGTAGATTGTGCCTCAAACCCTTGAAATACAATACATTCTCTATTTTTTTCCCATTATCTAAACTCAAAGTTCCTTTCCCACAATTTTTTGTTGATCCATTATCACCAAATATTACTGATTCTCCATCAGCTTCTTTTAGTACTAGAAATTTACTTTTGTCTCCTATAATATGACTAGAAAATCCACTATCAATATACCATTGTTTTCCCTTATCTTGAACATGAAGAGCTATTTGTACAAACATTGATCTAGCCTTTTCATACCCTTTTCTTTCTTTCCTAACTATTGAAGTTGTATTATTTTTACTTGAATCAGGCAATACCATTTTACACCATCTAGCCTTGTGCCTAAGATTATTGTACTGATAACATATGACATCACTATTCATAAGAGGTGCAAAAGAATTGAAATTTCTATTGACATCCTTTTTAACATAACTAGTGCAATGTACAACTCTATGACCATATTTTTTACATGAATAGTAATAGCCATGGAAGACAGTATGTCACATGTTTTAATACCTTGGAAAATATGGTCGAGTAATCCTTATTTTGTTGTGATTAACTTGTGTCCATGGTTCTTATTTACATTCTTCTTTCCTGATATCTTTTCCTTCCAGAGTATGATTCACTTGCTTATATTTGTTTTAAGTCTCTGCTTCTTGAAGGCTTGAATACTCTTTCTGGTTCCCCAAATTTATATCTTGTTGTAACTTGGTCTTTTCAACTTCATTACTTAGATGAACTGTTTATGCTTCCAATATTTCACATTCTATTTCTTTTTCTCTTAATAGATATTTCATATCTTGTTCAATTTTCTTTCCCTCTTCTACCTTTATCTTGAGTTTTGTGAGACTTTGTAGAAGTTCCTTCTTCATTCTCTTGAATTTTATCCTTCAAAGTTGAGTTCTTATTTCTAACATTTTCAAGGTTCCTAAGAGCAGAAAAGAATTCCTCTTTTATGTCAAACATGGTCTCATTTTTACTCTCTAAATTCATGTGTGTTTTGGATGGATCTTCCTCCAAGTTGTTAGTCATTTCATGAAGAGACCCGCTCTGATACCAATTGAAAAACATGTGCTTATACTGAGAGGGGGGGTGAACAGTATAAGATAATTTTTTTTGCTTTTCAATCCATATGATAACATTAGCAATATTAAAGTAGTAAACATTACACAAAGCATCACACACATGAGAGACATGATTTAATGTGGTTCACCCAATGTGGGCTACTCCATGGAGAAAATATTCCTTATAAAAAATTCTCAATAAATTCTCTTGGTAATCCTTCTCTATTACAATATTTATGGACCTTTGTCCAAAGGAGACACCAATACCCTAATCTAGTTTATGGACACCAACCCACAGGATACACCAATATCCTTAGCTGGTTTGTGGATCTCTATCCATAGGATAACTCCTTCTATGCTCTGGTTGGTGATCCTCTAGAATACTACTACCTCCACTGCTCTAGATTGTGGATCTCTCTCCACTGAAGACCTCTATCCTCACTGCCCTAGCTAATGGATATCTATCCACTAGATACTACTGTCCTCTACTCTGTCACCTCCAAAGTTTGCTCTTACTATGTTCTATCTCTATCTTACATCTATACTGAAAACTATCCTCTACCCTACATAAATCTTCTCAATATTTGTCTCAAATATATACTAAAAAATTTACATAGGTCTAGCACAAATTTGCTCAATATTTATCTCAAATATGTACTAAAAACTATTCATCGGTCTAGCACAAATCTACTCAATCTCTATCTCAAATCTGTACAACAAATATTCACCAAGACTTGTCTCAAATCTACTTGTAAGCTTCCACAAAATCTCACACAAATTTGTCCTTAAGTCCACTTTAGGACTTACTCAAATCTGCTCACTATATTTCACAAAATATTGTTCAAATCAATTGCTAACTTGCATATAACACTCAACTCAATATTTCACAGAAAACCTCTTCAATCAGATTAACTAGTTCCACTCAGAATCTTGTTAAACCATAGAAGCATATAGAGAAGTGTTAGAGACTCAATATGTTTCACACTCACAAACACTCAATCACTTTCAATCCTTTCCATCAAATCAATTTAGAATAAATAACAATTTGTTTCACAGAACTTGAACTATCACTCCAACACTTTCAATCAACTATGCTCAACCAACTCCACTCAACCAATCACTCAATGGAACATAACTTGCTTACAATTCCTAATCAAGCATATGAATGTTTACTAAAATATTTCCAACAATGCTTATCAAACAACCTCACATAAAAATGATACTCATGATCTTTCAAAAACCCTAGTTCAATATAGTTCTCAATATCTCACTCAAATGTTCTCACAAATATTCACTAATCATGCACATGAAAGCTTACTTAACAATGCTTATCAGAAAAACCTTTTTTCACTCTAACTTAGCATTCATAACATTCAACACAACAATATTTTATTCACAAGGAATATATGCCCATACCTTTTTTTTTATGGATAAATGACCTCAAAACCCATCTCAAAACAATCAACCTCTTTGCCAATCTCAATGGTTAGATATCAAAAATCTATCCTCAATTATTTCCTTCAGATATTTCACCATACACAAATTATTAAATCTCAATTACACCTTATAATATCCAAAATTTATCAAATAAAAATTTCAACCAATCAGTTTCACAATAACCCTTCTAAGAAATTTAATGCATGAAGCAATCTAAACACTACTTATGTCTCCCTACTAAAAATTGCATTTTTCAAGTAACTAACTTTGTAAAACAATGCAATATATTTTTAACCCTCAATAAAATATTTCTCACTTTCTCTAAGGTAAAAATTAATTACCTTAACCTTTTAACTCCCTAATCACTTTAACAAAAACCAAATAACCCACATGCTAATAACTTTCCCTCTTCACAGTATAACCCAAGTGCAAAAATTAAACTATGTGTTTTGAGTGCCACCAATAACCTTAGACAATGCTCAATTTAATTAAAAATTAAAATACCTCCTTGCATGCTTCCCATGGGATTCGATCCCTAGTCGAAGTGCCTCTAGAGCCTTATCCACGGTTCCCCTACTGTTTGAGCTAAGTGCTTGTAGACACTAAAATGTGGTTAACCCGATTAAGCACCCACAAACAATGATCAAATTGACATCATATGGCCCCTTGGGCAGCCCTCAGGAGGCTCACAATGGTTCTAGCCACTCCAAAAGGGTTTTTGGAGGCTACCGGCCCAATTTTGGGAGGTTTTGGCCCAAAATTCACCACCGTCCCACCCTGGGATGGTGGTAGATTCCCACCATCCCACCCTGGGATGGTGGTGAGCCATCGTCCCAGGGTGGGACGGTGAGCAAGTTTGACCCAAAAAAGTCAAATCTGGGCCAAATGGCACCCAAAAACTGCCATTTAGCATGCCATATGGAGCATGCGGGTCAGAGGGCACTGAATCCTTATGACACACTTCTTAATGGAGGCCCAAATTGGAGATTCTCTTCCACACCCATTGCATGCCTCCCGTTTGACAAGTGGCACCTCCTGCCATGCATGCCCTTGCATGCCT
The DNA here is from genome assembly GCA_028583015.1 of Wollemia nobilis. Lineage (NCBI taxonomy): Eukaryota > Viridiplantae > Streptophyta > Pinopsida > Araucariales > Araucariaceae > Wollemia > Wollemia nobilis. Next base: position 191,054 of record JAQPPZ010002606.1, read on the forward strand.
TTTTGCACATGAGCCCCTTTGGGCTATAAAATGGATTCAATGTCCACACAAAAAAAAATATAGAGAGGAGTTCTAGGATATGCAATGGAGTGCTTCCGAGATTTCCCCTCACCTTATTGCACCTTTTTGCCCTCGAAATCTCTCTTTTGCCAAGGAGGTTACCGGGTGACTTCAAGAAGGTAATCCGAGCATAACTTTTCCATCCGGGTGAATTTCTTCACAAAATTTGATGAAAACACACCTTATATTGTTTAGGAACATATTATAGTGATTTTGGTAGCAAAAAGTGGCCATAATTGGTGGGTATCCCCTCCTAGGGTGCCCCCCAAATAGTTGTAGTCACCACCGTCCCCCCTGGGATGAGGGTAAATTATTACACAATTTCATTACTATTTTTAATTATTAATTTTCTATATTATCCCATGATGCTACAGTTAAAATTTCAAGTGATTTGGAGTTAAATTGAAAGAGTTATAGCATTTTTAAGTTTTTGTAGGCTCGTAGGGCCCATCCAGGCACCCCAATTTGATGCAGGTGGATATGGGACCCAATTTGAAAATATAATCATATGGGTTGTCTTGAAATGTCAATTTATGCATACTATCCAAATTTCATGAGTTTTGGATATGTTTAGGTTCGGGATTTGCTTGTCTTCTCTTTCATAGGTTGCAAGCGGGCGACGCAAAATCGAGGGGTCTACAGATGCAATTTCTGATATTTTTTGGTGATATCCTCTCAAAACATCCTCTTTAACATCTCTAAAAATTTTCAAGTCATTTGGACATGTTTTGATATATTTTTAATATATGCGCTATTTTACCCCTATGGGGATTGCATGTTTTCCACCATACACCCTTGCTATTTGACCCCTTTGGCTTCCTTGTGTGTAGGTGCAGGTTATTAGAAGGCATTGGGAAGGAATATCAGACATCATATATTGAATATACAAGCAGCGGTGGCATTGGCTCGCCCACCTCGATTGTGGGTATGAGGAAAAGCATTGGATGTGCACCTTGATTCCGTGAAAGAATTGGTCTTTGGGCACCTAATATTGTAAAAATTGTATCACATTTTGAGCCCTCAAGGGGACTACTATGTAACCTTGGATCTGATCCAACAAATTAATAAAGAAGAGACTTGCTTTGACTCATTTCCTTATTGCTTGGTATTGCTTCATTTTCATATGCATGCTTCCTTTTTGATGCTCATGAGCAAGATGGGATAGATACACATATTTTTTACATAATTAGGTGCACCATTTTTCCCTAATTCAGTGGTGATCATGGTGGGACCCTTGTCCCTTATGATTTGGGTGAAAATCTGACCTCAATTTTGTAATTTTTGCCCTTTTTGTGTTGTAGGTGCTCCCCTCCCCACCCTGGAATGGTGGCAGAGCCTTTATCTGGCACACCCTGGGATGGTGGCTTCACCGTCCCACCCTAGGATGGTGGTGAGGCTTCTAATCATCCCACCCTAGAGCGGTGGTGAAACAGAGAGATTTTTGCCCAAAAATTCAGAATTTGGAGAGCTCAAAATGGACAAAGTAAGTGCCTAAAACCTCTATTTTTCTACTACATTTTTAGAGACTATCAAAAATCAGTTTTCTTGCTTCATTTGCTTGCATAGAAAGGTTAAAAGTTACATTTTTTCTTTTCTTATAACATCACATAGCAAAAGGAAGAAGAAAAATCAAAAGAAATTTGAAGTAGCAATGCATCTTTGTGGCTTGATTGCTTGTGGCTTACCCAATGGGTAGGTTAGCATTTAGGGCTTGCATCTATAAGTGACATTTGTAGGTTCCTTTTATCCTAGATTTTTGAAATTAAAACACACCTATTGCATGCATTTAGTGAATGATCATTGAATGCTTCTTTGCTTACTTTCTTTGGGATTAAAAGGAACCACACACACTTGCACGTTCCACTATAACATTGGTAAGGTTGGATTTCATCACCAACCCCCAATTCAGACCGGTGACGTTGGATTTCACCTCCTTCCACCAGCTTGCCCATATATATCTTAGATAGAATAGGGCACTCTCTCAAGATGGAATAGGTCACTAATGTTCAAACTGCCTCCCACTATTGGAAACATTATTTCAGAGTGGAAGAGCTAGGCGAACCCCCCACTGGGATTTAAGCGGTGTACCCTAGACTCTTTTGAGAAATCATGTTTGGCACTAGTGTCCCTAGTCACCACTTTGGTTGAGTTCCCTCATTCTAATTCCACAACAAGAGCAAAGAACAACAACAAATCTAAACACACTGAAACCAGTTTAGGACACACATTTAATCAGTAAAAAGATAATCATATTGTATGCTTTGTGTGTTTCTTTGTTATTTGGGACAAAACCCTAACCCTAATTTTTCAAAAAATAGGGTTTAAAAAAAAAATCTACTTTTTGATTCTGCATCCAATGCTTCAAGAATCGTGCAAAATGGAGCTATAACGAAAAAGTTATTTTGGTTTTATTTTTACTCTATTTTCGACCCCAAAAATAGCGAAAAACTGCACTAAAATAGTCATATAGTGGGCTAGACAACTCCGAAAAGTGCCAAATTTGTTTTGTTGTCTTAGTTAGCCCCTAGGGCACCTCTCCTAGAAATTTTGAGTCCTAAATCTTCACGGTTCAAAATTTCCCAAAAATCCTAAAAGTGGGCATTTCCCCACGGGCCCCGGTGAGCCAAATATTTCAAAAATACAAATTTTTGACCCAAAAATCAAATTTTGGAGACCTAGCCCATTATGATCAGCTCGTCACACTGATCATTTTGATATATAACACTTATAACATTTTTGGGAAAGTCAAAATTTTCTAAAAATGGCCGATGGACCCCCGTTTTACCAATTTGGTCCAAAGGCGGTTGAAAACAAGACCTCCAATTTAGTGAGAGATTCAAGCTCCATAGCCAGTGAATATCTCCAAATAAGTCTAGAGGACATGCCCATACCTGAATGGCATCCTAGGTCCTATCATAACAACAAAATCATCCCTAGGGGGGCAAACCTTCGAGATACCCCTACTAGGGAAGCACCCATAGGTCCTCTAGGAAAACTCCCTGATTGGGATACCTTGATAGAATTCTATATAGAAAATAATCTGCCCACTGAGGGGTCTAATAGATCAATATCATGGGTTCACACCCCAACTTACTCTATACATCAATCAGAATATGAACATGAGAGTACACCATGGCCTAGCCTAGATGAGCAAACCACCCCATTTGATCGAGCAAGTCACCCTCATACTCCTCACAGAGAGCACTCAACATCCACACATCATGCTTATGTAGCCTAAATATATAGAGCTTACATCCAAAACTGAATATGAGGCTTTCCTAATAGATGAGGGAGAAGATCCCAACCATCTACCTACTCCTCGTGAAGAGTACTTGGTGCAACCATATGGTGGCTCTACATCATCGGACTATACAGAGCCAATTCATAAATCAGAGTCTCAAGGTAATGTGATCCTTAGGGAGCATGGAAAACAAGCATTAGACCCTACTAGGGGGAAAGACATGATAAACCCATCCATATTTCAAATATGAGGATACACAAACCCCATGCAACGGAGCAACCAGATCATACTCATCAAGAAATTAGGCCAAATATTAATAGGCAACAACATACGGATCAACTCCAGTTGGCTCAACAACAAGTACATCAACAATGGGTGGACTCACAATGAGCACACCTACAAGAGTTGTATCAATGAAAGATACAAGAACAACAAAAGATACAACAAGAGCAATTACATAATGCAGTACCTAAAGTTGTGCTTACACCTAGCACCTATAGGATGCAACAATGGGCAAGACGCCCAATACAATCTCAAAATATTCCCCCTCGGCCATGCCAAACTCGCATTCAACATCAAAGGCCATTATCTAGTTATCATCAAAAGCCTCATACTCCTCAATAGTACCAAGATCAATACGAGGAGGAATCATATGAAGAGTCCCAATGGGAACATCAGGATCAAATAGATGCCTACCCTGAACCCAGTTATGATGAGGTACCTAATGATCATACTTATCATCCACCTCAACATCAAAAGTGACCTCCTTCATCTAATAAAGGGTGACAACAGGATGATCATATTATGTCATCAGGGCCATACAAAGTGCTAGCTGATCGGTTGAAGGCATTAGAAAAGCCAGATCAAATTTTGGGTTATCAAAAACCCACACTAAAGCAGCTTAGTAATCAGCCTGTACATCCATCAGTGTCATCACTGACATACCCATCGAATTTCTAGATGCCCAAGCTTGAAGATTTCAAAGATGATGAAGATGCAGAAGAGCACGTGACAAGCTTCATTCTTAAGTGCTCTCATATTCAAGATTATGATCCTTTGATGTTGAGAATATTCATTACAACATTATCTGGAGATGCTTTAGAATGGTATAATCATCTACCACGTCATAGCATAAACACCTTTGAGCAATTGGCCGATGCATTTTTGGGATGTTTTGCCTCTAGCGCTAAGAAAAGGATAAACTTGACTGACTTGTCTAGCCTTCATCAACTTGATGATGAGCCAGTCATGGAGTATGGTAATAGATGGAGAAAGGTGATGTTAAAACTACCTTTCACCCTACCCACAATGGAACTCATCCGAATGTTTACTAGAAGCTGTTCAAAGCAGATTTCACTTCTTTTACAATTACAATGATATCAAACATTCGAGGAGGCCTTAGCACAAGCCCAAATCATTGAGGACATCAAGGTCCAGGAGGGTGATGTACGACTCCACAAAGGGGAACAGCCAAACAAGAACATTAAAGGTGGTAACACGCAGCAAAATGTAGCCCCAATCAATCAAGTGGTTCTAAGCATCCCTGAACCCTTAAACCAAGCTCCCCCACCGCAATTACCAGTGCAACCTAATTACTAGGCTCAGCCTCCATTGGCCAAAAACCATCTGCAACAAAAGCAAAGACAATATACTCATTTATCAGAGCCCTTAGCATCAATCTTCAATCGATTGTATGAGGCACGAGCAATCACGCTTCCCGAGATCCATCCATTGAAACCTAACAAACGTAGATCAAAGGCACACAGGAAAGATCTATACTATGTTTACCATAGACAAAGAGGTCATGACATCCAGACATGTTATCCCTTTAGAGATTTAGTTCAAGATATGATCGAGAGGCGAGAGCTTCCGATGGGCAATCCTCTTGCTCCTAACAACCAACCGATAGGAGACTTCCAAGACCTCTGGCCCATACACGAAGCAAACACAACATCTGCCAACCACTTTGAGCAACCCAAAGGTAGCATACCTTCCCCACCATCCACATCACAACCAATGAATCATAGTGAGAACTCTAATGATATCACACCTTTCTCACCTTCATTGAGTAGCACACACACTAGGGGTGCCTAAGGTATCGTGCCTTCCCCCTCGCAAAACACTCAAAATTCAAAAACAATTTAAAACACCAAAAATCCAAACAAATCATAAAATGTCAAAATCCATAAACATTCAAAATAATCAAAATTTCAAAAATATTGCAAAACATTAAAACACAAAAACATTTGGCATGTACCCTTGCATACTTTAATTGCTTTGCATTAGGTATTTTTCAGCCATTATACTTGCATTAGGATAGGTCCTGTTTAACATCGCATCAATCACAGTAAATGTTGGGGGTATATAAGGTATTGCACCTTCCTCCTAAGAACACAAAGTAAGCAAAGTTACAAAAGGCTCCAAGGGTGTCTACATATCCGCTTGGTCAACCTAAAAATGCTCCTAGACTATCTACGATCATCTAGGTCAACCCTAAAAGCCCCAAAGGCATCCATAAGCCCTTTGGTCACAACCAAATACCCCTAGGCAGTCGTAGACACTTTTTAAGTGTCATTGACCATCTAGGTCACCCAAAAGGCTCCTAGCAGGTTTTCACCATCTAGGTCAAGTAAAAATGCTCCTAGACTATCTACGATCATCTAGGTCAACCCTAAAAGCCCCAAAGGCATCCATAAGCCCTTTGGTCACAACCAAATACCCCTAGGATCATAGACACTTTTCTAAGTGTCATATCTAGGTCACCCAAAAGGCTCCTAGGTTTTCACCATCTAGGTCAATAAAAATGCTCCTAGACTATCTACGATCATCTAGGTCAACCCTAAAAGCCCCAAAGGCATCCATAAGCCCTTTGGTCACAACCAAATACCCCTAGGTAGTCATAGACACTTTTTAAGTGTCATTGACCATCTAGGTCACCCAAAAGGCTCCTAGCAGGTTTTCACCATCTAGGTCAAGTAAAAATGCTCCTAGACTATCTACGATCATCTAGGTCAACCCAAAAAGCCCCAAAGGCATCCATAAGCCCTTTGGTCACAACCAAATCCCCTAGGCATCTAGACACTTTTTAAGTTCTGACCTCTAGGTCACCCAAAAGGCTCCTAGGTTTTCATCATCTAGGTCAACCTAAAAATGCTCCTAGACTATCTACAATCATCTAGGTCAACCAAAAACCCCAAAGGCATCCATAAGCCCTTTGGTCACAACCTAAATACCCAGGACTAATTATACACCATCTAGGTCAAAAAAGCCCCAAAGACATCCATAACTCTCTAGGTCACCCCAAATGCCCCAATGGCCCCAATAAGCCCATTGGTCACATATATATATATATATCAATCAAAAATTCAAAAACATCATCAAAACATCAAAATACAAAAACATTGCATCGCATTGCACTTTCATACATATATACCAATCCAAATTTCAAAAATAAGGGCATTATCAAAATTTCAAAATTCAAAAAAATATTGCATTCTCATCAAGTTGCATACCATTGCATTTATCACTTACATTTAGGCATAATCATCATTTACACTTTGCATTTTAGAGTGGCTCATACATGTCTAGCACTAAGATGGTACACTAAGTACAATTCACAATCAATGTTGTCAAGGTCATCATTCACCTCATTCCATAGTTACTTATCATTTCCATCTACATTTCATACATTACCATAGTCGTGTCCATTCCCTTCACTTAGTCATTTATTTTTAGAATGTCATTAGGGTTTTCGGTCACTTAGCCATATCTAGTTTCTTCTCAGATTTTGTAGAAGGCTAGCGAGATTTTTAGGAGGTAGAGTCTTGCTTAGATTGTGCCTCGTATACATCAAATCCCAACACATTTTCACACTAATAAATCCAAGTTTTATGAAAGGAAATATGAAACCCACAAAGTGGTCTAGGGTACCTTGAGCGAAAAGTTTATCCTGCTCATCCCCCTGTGCGAATGGTTCAAGAATGCTGAGAATTGGCAAAAGGACAAGCTCTTCCCTACCCAATTCCCCAAAATAAATAGTGGTTTTCACCACTATCAAAAATCCCAAACACCCTTGATCCCTAAAGTCATAAGGATTCATACTACACGTCCTTGAGAAGGATGGGTAGTCATCCCCAAGGCCTAAAATATCAATACCATTCCAAAGAAAATCCCAAAATTTCACCATCAAAATTTCCAAACACCCTTGATCCCTAAAGTCATAAGGATTCATACTACACTCTCCTGAGAAGGATGGGTAGTCATCCCCAAGGCCTAAAATATCAATACCATTCAAAAGCAAAAAATCCCACAAGTTCAAGTTTGAAATCAAAATCCTCAAAAAGCAACAATAAAAAATAACAGTGGTTATCACCACTCCCCAAATCCCTTGCTCAAAGAAAATCAAATACAAAATAAATAGTGATTATCATCACTACATATGAGCAAGTATCCCAATAAAATTGAATAAAAAGGCACTTGAGCTTGAATCCTTGAAATTCTCAGCATTTGAAAAACCATTTAGGTGATCCTCATTACAGGTTTGGTGGATAGCCTACTTGGCAATGATGGTATCCTAAATGCATGATGATATGTCTACCACATTAGCTTTGCATGTGTGTAGACCAATGTTTGCATGTGGATGAGCTAGCTTTTGGTCACCTATACTACCTAGTGGTCTAATCCAACTGAGTACAGAACTTTGGATTGTGGCATTCATAGAGTGATCCTCATTACAGGTTTGGTGGATAGCCTACTTGTCAATGGTGGTATCTTTATGCATCTCGCAGGAATGAACTCACTTGCACACACAGGGATATTGAGTATCTTGGTCATCCTAATAGATTCATACCTTGTCAAAAAGTCTTGCATGGTTAGTATACAACTTTTGATCAGTTGACTAGAGTGTTTGAGTCTCATGAAAACCTCATAGGCCTTCTAGAACATTCATTTTATTCATTCCATTTTATCACATGTATGTCAGTTTCCATTTGCACAAATCCATTACATAGTCTCATGACAATATTCCACATGAATTGATGAATTCTATACAGTCTATGGTGCTAACATAGTATGTCATATAGTGTTCATATTCCATCAATACACATCAATAGATCATCCATTTCATTATGCATACACACATTGCATATCATCAAATAACATCATAGTACAACACATGCATCCATCAATGCATCCATAGATCATAACACATAATGCATCTAACGCTCCAAATTATCATAATTGCAAATCAAGAAAACATTTTTGTAACATCAACTAGGGCATTATTGGTATCATACCTCCCCTAATCAGCAATCAAACAGTTAAGCAATCAACCTCAAAAATCCCCAAAGGTATCCATAAACCCTTTGGTCACCCAAAAGCTCCAAAGGTATCCATAAACCCTTTGGTCACCCCAAATGCCCCAATGGCATCCACTAAGTCCATTGGTCATAATAACAACATGTTTAATCCAAATCAACAATGGATAACTTAATCAAGTTAATCATGTTCATCTTGTGAATCATTGCCAAAGACAGTCATGCACCCCCTTTTCTTGGGGCAAATAAGCAAAAGATCAAAAGCAAATTCAAGCAAACTAGTAAGCTTATCTCCTATTGCCATCAAGGCTAGGATTTGATTTAAGCTTATCTCCTATTGCCATCAAGGCTAGGATTTGATTTAAGCTTATCTCCTATTGCCATCAAGGCTAGGATTTGATTTAAGCTTATCTCCTAATTGCCATCAAGGCTAGGCTAAAGCGTAGACTTGAGCTCATCTTCCAACTGCCACCAAGGCTAGGATTAGACTTAAGCTTGTTTGCCAATATGCCAAAGAACACCAAAATCAAGTTCCTTAACTTGTCGAAGGCATTAATTATGAGAGGCATACCCTTTCCATGGTTGGGGCATCCAATGTTGATGAGGTATTCTTCTATGAAATCTCATCAAAACTCAAAAATTCAAAAACAATTAAAACACAACAAAAACAACACAAAAAGCTAAAGAAAGGATCCAAAACCCACCAAAATTAAGTCAATTGGGTCAAGCGACTCATCACTTTTCTCATTGGTCATTCCCTCATCGACTCATCGCTTGAGGGGGTAGTCATACTCAGTCCAAATCAGCAAGCACACACTCAATTATGCGAATTGCGTTCATTCAATGAATCTTCGATAAAGACAATCATGCTCCTACTTGGGGCAGCAAACAAGCACACAATATCACATCATAACGCTTGAAATTACTGGCATCATGAATTCATGGGCCTTAGCCTTTCATGACGAACAATTTTCAAGCATAGGCACGCTCATTTAATGAGTCAAAACAAGGATTCAAGAACACACACCCTTTTCATGATTGAGGCATCTAAAGTTGGTTAGGTTATCGAGTAACCTTAATCATTCAACATTTTGGTCATCTATTTTTGCTCAATATTATGCTGCACACAATGCATCTCAAAAAGGGGCATCTATAGACACTAAAATATGGTAAATCTGATTAAGCATCCACAAACAATGATCAAATTGACATCATATGGCCCCTTGGGCAGCCCTCAGGAGGCTCACAATGGTTCTAGCCACTCCGAAAGGGTTTTTGGAGGCTACCAACCCAATTTTGGGAGGTTTTGGCCCAAAATTCACCATCATCCCACCCTAGGATGGTGGTAGATTCCCACCATCCCACCCTAGGATGGTGGTGAGCCATCATCCCAGGGTGGGACGGTGAGCAAGTTTGACCCAAAAAAGTCAAATCTGGGACAAATGGCACCCAAAAACTACCATTTAGCATGCCATATGGAGCATGCGGGTCAGAGGGCACTGAATCCTTATGACACACTTCTTAATGGAGGCCCAAATTGGATATTCTCTTCCACATCCATTGCATGCCTCCCGTTTGACAAGTGGCACCTCCTGCCATGCATGCCCTTGCATGCCTTTTTGCACATGAGCCCCTTTGGGCTATAAAATGGATTCAATTTCCACACAAAAACATATATAGAGAGGAGTTCTAGGATATGCAATGGAGTGCTTCCGAGATTTCCCCTCACCTTATTGCACCTTTTTGCCCTCGAAATCTCTCTTTTGCCAAGGAGGTTACCGGGTGACTTCAAGAAGGTAATCCGAGCATAACTTTTCCATCCGGGTGAATTTCTTCACAAAATTTGATTAAAACACACCTTATATTGTTTAGGAACATCTTCTAGTGATTTTGGTAGCAAAAAGTGGCCGGAATTGGTGGGTATCCCCTCCTAAGGTGCCCCCCAAATAGTTGCAGTCACCACCGTCCCCCCTAGGATGAGGGTAAATTCTTACACAATTTCACTACTATTTTTAATTATTATTTTTCTATATTATCCCATGATGCTACAGTTCAAATTTCAGGTGATTTGGAGTTAAATTGACAAAGTTATAGCATTTTTAAGTTTTTGTAGGCTCGTAGGGCCCATCCGGGCACCCTAATTTGATGCAGGTGGATCTGGGATCCAATTTGAAAATATAATCATATGGGTTGTCTTGAAATGTCAATTTATGCATACTGTCCAAATTTCATGAGTTTTGGATATGTTTAGGTTCGGGATTTGCTTGTCTTCTTCTTCGTAGGTTGTAGGCGAGCGATGCAAAATCGAGGGGTCTACAGATGCAATTTCTGATATTTTTTTGGTGATATCCTCTCAAAACATCCTCTTTAACATCTCTGCAAATTTTCAAGTCATTTGGACATGTTTTGATATATTTTTAATATATGCGCTATTTTGCCCCTATGGGGATTGCATGTTTTCACCATACACCCTTGCTATTTGACCCCTTTGGCTTCCTTGTGTGCAGGTGCAGGTTCTTAGAAGGCATTGGGAAGGAATATCAGACATCATATATTGAATATACAAGCAGCAGTGGCATTGGCCCGCCCACCTCGATTGTGGGTATGAGGAGAAGCATTGGATGTGCACCCTGATTCCTTGAAGGAATTGATCCTTGGGCACCCCAAATATTGTAAAAATTGTATCACATTTTGAGCCCTCAAGGGGACTTCTGTGTAACCTTGGATCTGATCCACCCAATTAATAAAGAAGACACTTGTTTTATTTCATTCTTTATTGCTTGGTATTGTTTCATTTTCACATGCATGCTTCCTTTTTGATGCTCATGAGCGAGATGGGGTAGATACACATATTGTTTTACATCATTTGGTGCACCATTTTTCCCTACTTCAGTTCTCACATGGGAGGAAAAAGTGCCTAGGGTGCTTTGACTCCTCATTACATGCAAAAAGCCAAAAAGGCTTTGTCCTGCATCACCTTTGAGAATCAAATGCAACACCTCTATGTTCCAAACACTTTGCACACATCGTATTCACTGCTAGCCCAACCGCTGGTTGGTTTTTGTCCTTTACACATTAGTCACTTTGTCTTCCATGGATTTTGGGGGCAAATAAAAATTATAATCTTTTATCCTTTGCTTGTCATGAAATATTTCACCTTCACTTCAAACTCACATGCATTAAAATAATTTTTGAGACTTACCTTTTATGGGTAAGTGCTATCGTATTTATACCATATGCCTTCATTTTTCCAACTTGGGTGGAGAATATAAAATTTGAATTCATTTTGGTGCCCAACCCAACTTTGGGTTATGAAAATATTATTTTTATAAATAAATTTATAATATAAATATTATAAATTATTTATAAACTACCTTAGGCATAATTAAACTTTTAATATTATAATAAAGTATTATAATATTATTTACATTGGGCCTAGGTGTTTTCCTCTTTCAACCTTAGACATTTTCTGACCGCCTTTAATATTATAATAATAAATATTATAATATTATTTCCTTTAGGCCTTTTCTTCAAGGTATTTAACCGTCCTTTTGACCAATCTTTTGGAGCTCTTAGATCAAATATCTTGGGCTTAAAATATAAATATTTTAACCCTTATTTTGCTAAGTCCTACACTGATTCCTGTCACTGACTCTTAACATAAATGACAACAAAACTAACTCAAAATTTCCAACATCTACGTCCCCACCTACCCGCCATTACTCCTTGACCACCTTCGATAGGTGGTAGGGTGGACATACCTCCCCCTCTTCCCAAGGTGATCACCATAAAGAGCTTTCCCTTCACGTCAGGGGAGCTTCGCACATCTGACCCAATCGGGTCTTCAAAGGGCAACCCGACCCATTCTATCGAATGTCATCTTGTCGCATTTATGCCTTATGGGTCGATCGTTGGGTGGGTGACGACTTCCTAGACACGCCATGGCAAAGACCTTACCTTGGAGCTTTTAAATAATTGTATTTATTTTCTTATTTTTATTTCAAGGTAAGTTCTCCACTAGCAATTATTTGGTAAATTGATTACCTCTTTGCTTATTTCAATACTAATGCTATTAAATAAATCAATCATTTTATTACAAATAACATCTACCAACATCATTTAAATAATCAACTACTCATTTTCAATGAGATCTTTGCTTTTATATAAAATAATTATTTATTTAAACAATATCTTCTTTCTTTTTAAATAAATCAAACATTTATTTAAACAATATCCTTTTTGCTTTTTAAATAAATCAAACATTTATTTAAACAATATCTTTTTCTTTTTAAATAAATAAAATATTTATTTAAACAATATCTTTTTCTTTTTAAATAAATCAAACATTTATTTAAACAACACACATGAAGTTGTGAAGGTAAACCATTTACTCCATGCTCACCAGTTATCAAGGTTAATAATGTTGAAGTAAAAGATAATCATGCAAGTGCATCAAACAAAGAGGGAGTCTTTCCATCAATCTAATCACCTGTCTCAACCTCTAGAACTTATGATAGCTACTAGGCCATCAATTCAGGGCTCAAGGTGATTAGATATTGATGATTATCCCTAACTGAATGCATACCTATATGAAGGTATCTATCCATGTTACCTTTGAGTTGCCTTATCATCATTTCCCTTCCTCAAGTACTCTCATCTCTGGTGGATGACTCAATTTCTTCCACTCATGAGTGCACCTGATCCTACACATTGGCAATTTATTAGTAGTATCATATCCTTCATTATTTATTTATTATTATGAGGTTGCTTAATTGCACAAAATTAAGTATTAGTCACATTTGTTAATACATTATTTTTCCATGTTCAAAGGTCCATCTGGGAGGGTCATGACATCCTCCCCCACTAGGACTAACACCATCCCTGATGTTTCTTAGTTTCATATGGCATACAAAATTAAACAATTTGTTACAATATCTTTAAAGTTCATCAAACAAGAAAGGAAAATATTTCTGCATATCCGCCACTTTCTCCCAAGTGGCATTTCTTTCAGAGAAATAGTCCCATTGGACCTTACACTACTCAAGGGTCTGATTCCTCATAGCTTTAGAGAGAAATTCGAGGATCCTTACTAGCATTACTTTGATTACCTCTAGATTTACCATCTGCAAGTTAGAGACATCCCACACATGTTCAGGGTCAGCAATATATTTTCTAAGAAAAGATATGTGGAAAGTGTCATGGATTTTTGATAAATTAGGAGGTAAGGCGAGTCGGTATGCAACCGAGCTAATATTTTCAATGATCTCAAAGGGTCCTACAAATCGTGGATCCAGTTTTGTGGACTTGATCACACTTTTCATTGGTTTGACCCTTAGGAACACTTTATCTCCCACCGAGTATTCTCTAGGAGTTATTTTCAAATCGGCATAGCTCTTCTACCTATCAACAACCTCCTTGAGCCTTTGCCTGATTACCCTAATTTGCTCTTCCATTTCCTTGACCATTTTTGGTCCAATTACCGCTCTATCCTCTGGGTTATCCCATGACAGAGGTGTCCTACACTTTTGCCCATACAATGCATCAAAAGGTGCCATCCCTAAAGAGGAATGATATCCATTATTGTAGGTAAACTCTACCAATGGTAGATAGTCTTCCCATCGAGACTTGTGGTCCATGCAATACATTTGAGCATATCTTCCAGAACTTGGTTTACCCACTCCATCTGACCATCTGTTTTAGGGTGGTATGCTGAACTCATATGCAACTTTGTGCCTATTGCCTGATGTAGGGCTCTCCAAAATTTTAAAGTAAACTTGGAATCCCTATATGATATAATTACCTCTAGGAATCCATGCAATCTAAACACTTATTTAACAAACCTATTAGCCACCACTTGAGCATCATCCTTGGTGCTCCCAGGTATGAAGTGTGTGACCTTGGTCAATTTGTTGACCACAACAAAGATTGCATCATGTTGGTACCTAGTCTTAGGTAAGCCTACAATAAAATCCATTGATATGACCTACCATTTTTAAGTAGGTATACTATGGGGATACAAATATCCTATAGGATGCTTGCATTCTACCTTGACCTTCTAGAACTCAAGGCATCGAGCCATAAAATCTGTAATATCCTTCTTCATCCCTACCCAAAAAAGGTCCTTTTTAGATTTTCTCTCATTTTTACCCCTCTAGGGTGAGCCATATAAGGAGATCTATGGGCTTCTTGCATCAATATCTTCCTTAAATCTCTTGATTTTGGTATGATGATTCTTCCTTTATAACATACGAGGTCATCTATCACCCCAAATTCCTTATTGCCCTCAGGGTCTTCTCTTAACTTGGCTAGAATTTCTTGATAATATTCATCTTGAAATTGCTCCTGTCTTACTTGATCCATGAGCTTTATGTGGCTCCTAGTTATGGCTGCTAGGTGTCTCCTTCTACTCAAGGCATCCACAACCTTATTTTCTTTTCCTTTAATGTACTCAATTTCAAAATCATACTCAACGAGGAACTCGACCCACCTTCTCTACCTTGCATTGAGCATTGGTTGAGTAAATATGTACTTCAAACTCTGATGGTCTGATCTTAACTCGAAGGGTCTTCCTACTAGATAATGGTACCAGGCCTTTAGAGCATGCACTACAATGGCTAGCTCTAAATCATGAGTGGCATAATTAACCTCATGCTTTTTAAGCTTCCTTGAAGTATAAGCCACTACTGACTCTCCTTGCATGAGCACTCCCCCTAGTCCTTCCAATGATGCATCAATGCATACTATAAACTCTCCTTGAGGATCCAAAATATTTAGTATCGGTGTAGTAGTAAGCCTTTGCTTCAACATGGTGAAAGTAACCTCACACTTCTCCATCCATTTGAATTCCTTTCCCTTCTTCTGGAGATTAGTTATTACCAAGGTGATTTTTGAGAAATCCTTTATGTGACATCGGTAATAGCTTGTTAGCCCCATGAAGCTTCTTACCTCAATAACATTGGTAGGGGGTAACCAATTTATCATGGCCTCTATTTTCTCTAGATCCACTATGATCCCTTTTTTTGATATAATATGCCCTAAATAGTGCACCTCCAAAACATAGAAATCACTCTTGGCTAGATTCCCATAGAGTTGATTCTCTCTTAGCAGTTCCAACATGATCCTGAGATGCTTATCATGCTCTTCCCTACTCCAAGAGTATATGAGGATGTCATCAAGAAATACAAGGACAAACTGGTCTAGATACCTTCTAAACACACTATTCATTAAATTCATGAAGGCAGAGGAGCATTAGTCAATCCGAAAGGTAGGACGGTGAACTCGTAATACCCATACCTTATCTTAAATATCATTTTGTGAGTGTCTTCCTCATGAATCCTCATCTGGTGATACCCTGACCTTAGGTCTATCTTGGTAAACACCATGGCATCTCTTAGCTGGTCAAATAAATCTTTGATCCTGGGTAGAGGGTACCAGTTTTTTATTGTAGCTTTATTCAACATCCTATAGTCAATACACAATCTTAGAGATCTATCCTTATTTTTCACAAATAAAATGGGTGCACCCCATGGTGACACACTTGGTTTTATCAACCCCTTTTCCAATAACCCTTGTAGTTGTACCTTTAACTCATGCATCTCAATAGGTGACATCCTATACGGAGATCGATGGATGGGTTCCGCTCTTGGTATAAGATCGATAGTGAAATCAAATTCTCGCACAGGAGGGAGCCCTGGTAGATCCTTTGGAAATACATCCTAAAATTCTTATAGAATTGGGTGTGCCTCAATCACCTCTTCCTTTTGATCTCTTTCAACTTCATTCATATTTACAACATAAACAATCCCTCCTTTCCTGAGGGCTTTCTTCAACTACATAGCAGACAACATCTAGGGTTTGAATATCCCCTGCTTGCTATAAATTTATAGCCTCTCTTTATTTCCCTTAGAATATTCTATCCATCTATCTCAGAAATTGATTACAGCTTGATGGGCCTATAGCCAATCCATTCCTAGGACCACATCAAAGGCGTGAAGTGGGGTCACATACAAGCAACCTTTCATGGTTCCATTGTCTAAAGTAATTTCCATCATTGGGAAACATTGGTTTATGGAGTAGGTCTATCCAGACCCATACTCAACCTTCCATCCATGAGCCAAATACCCTAGCCTTTCTAGCATATCTTTGGCTAATTTACAAGAAATGAAACTATCAGTGGCTCCACTATCTATTAAGATATCTACTTGCTTATCAAAAATCTTACCTTTGATGATTAACGGGGTGGCTTGCCCCTCAAGTTTTTGATTCCCAATTGCAGCATAGATCTTATGCATTGGTTCCTTTCCTTTATTGTTGGATGTGCTTGTCCCTGGTCGATACAAGCATTGATTAGCATAGTGAGCCCCTTTGCAATGGTAACATCCATCCTTGGGCCCTTATTTCTTTTCTATTTTCTACTCCTCATTCTTAATCATTGGTACTAGAGTTGATGGTTTCTATACGGGGAGGTTTAGCATTATTGGGTTTGTTGCCTTTCTTGAAAAAGTTCTTGAATTTCTTTTGGCTTCCATTGAATTTCTTCTCTAGATTCTAGGGGTTCTTAGCCTTTCATTCTTGCTCTACCTCCCATTTTATAACCCCATTGCTATTCCTCTTCTTTAGTTCCTGATATTCCTGCTTAGTCAGGTTTTCATACTTATAGCGGAAATGTGACTCTGCTTTCTTTGCTAAATCATAAGCCTTTTGCAAGGACTTAGGCTCCTGCATCTCTACATCATGCTTTATCCTAGATTGCAATCCATGAGTAAACTTATGAATCCACATCTTCTCATTATAGGTAGGTACATATTTCAATAACTTTACCAGCTTTTGGTAGTATACCTCCACTAAGTTACTCCCTTGTCTTAGGCTGGCAAACTCTTCAAACTTCAATGCATAGAAGTGTTCCATGAGGAATCTCTTCTTGAAGATGACTATAAATTCCTTCCATGGAATGTCTACTAGTTCAATCTTGGTTTCCTCATAGTAAGTCTCCCACCAATCCAGGGTAGCTCCTTCAAGGTAAATAGTAGCCCAAACCATTCGAGTACCCGAAGAATACCCCTTTACTATGAAGAAGACTTCCAACTCTCTTAACCAAGCTTCAACTATGTCTCCCTCCCCTTCTCCATAAAACTTGGAGATACAAATATTCTTTAGGTCTCTTACTATATCTTTCTCTAAGAGGGTTCTTGCTTGCTTTTGTTCCACTATCAGCCCCTCAACTTGGTTGACTTTCGAATCTCTAGCCTACGAATTTTGATTTGCCATGGTTTCTAGTACTTGTCTTAACTGATCTTGCAACTCAACAACTGTAGTAGTAAGTTCCTCTATTCCTACATTGGGAACTCCTAGATCCTCATTCTGGATCTCTTCTTTGACATTACTTTGTTGAGTCTGTCTAGGTGGAGGCCTTTCCATCCTGGCCTTGGGTGGCATCTTGATCTGGTTTCCACCAAAAAAGAGTTAGGTTACAATTATCCCTTAACTGAATCACTAACTTGACCATAATACAGAGTCCTTATTTTGCTAATCATTAGAGGTCTAACTAGGATGAGGTTCCTAGGTGAGGATATATCATCAATACCAAAGCCCATACTAAGGTATCTTTAATATTCATCCTTCCTCAAAATCAATTCCATTAGAACCTAATAGCAGAGACTCTAGGTTACTCCAACTTTCAGCTTATTCCCAAGCGAGCCTCTTTGGAGATCCCCAAATATCTTCTACAACACATAAGAAGCTCTATACCCTCGAACCTAGAGCTCTGATACCAAATGTAACACCCCAAAACATAAAACAAGAAAACATACAAACAAAAAGAAAAGTTTATATATATTTTTTTTGACTAAGGAGAAGGATTCATAAATCCTTACCCAACCTTAGACCGACTTACTATTTGACATCCCCTAAGTTTCTCAAGAACTATACCACACAAGATTCCCTTCATGCAAGTCCATCTACGTAAGCCTATCTTATGTTGAGCATATAAGTCCATCCCTCTCATCAGTCTTGATGAGCTAGACTTACCACCTTCAATCATTAGAAGGTGTACATGCATCTCCATATCCACACAAGTCATTATGTGTGGTATGCTACGTGTACTACGAGTTAAGCTATCAATCTTGTCTACTGACAAGCTATCTTAACTCTGGTACAATCTTCCAAACCTAGTCACCAATATCCCTAAGGGGGTCTCAAGCCCTTAGGGTATCCTCTAAGTTCACCTAGAACTTACTAATGATTCATTCTTTTAATCATCACAAGAGCATTAAATATCTAGATACTAAATCTAACAAAATGAATTGACCAACAACAAGAATAATCAAAGCGTAAAGAAACAATCACCAAATAGACATACATTAAATATTTAAATGCAATAATCTAAATAAAGAAGTACTAAACATAGTAGTTGCAATGTTCATTTAGATACATAAATAAGTATGGTACACCCCATACTTTCCATAATACTTTACATCCATTTCATTGGGGAAATCTCCCCACAATCTAATCTAATGCATAAATAACAAGATGTAAGGTAGAGAGCAAACTTGTGAATTGGTCCATCTCATGATTTTGGCCTTCCCACTCTTCCATCGATCAAGTGAGGATATTAGGGGATCAGGACACTCATGGATCTAGATAGACATGCTTCTATATGCACTTACTTAATTCATTGCCAAATTGCAACTATACAAATAACCCAAGCAATTCAACTTACTAATGCATAGTACTGATCATGGAAACTACCCTTTCCATTTTCCCTCTTAGTCAACTTGAGGGAGTCAATCAACCATGCATCAGCTCATGCACTCTATTTGTAAATAAATGAACTAACCTTCTCAACAATTAAAGTCCCATACCCTTAATTGCTAAGAACTAGGTTCACACATCTCATTACTTAAAGCAACTACTTTAATTCCCAATAAACCTTTTTCTTCATTTCATAACATAAGGTCCCATACCCTTAAATTACAAAATAACCATTCATTCATTTTATTTCATAACATAAGGTCCCATACCCTTAAATTACAAAATAACCATCATTCCATTTTATTTCATAACATAATATAATAAGTCCCATACCCTTAAATTACAAAATAACCATCATTCCATTTTATTTCATAACATAAGGTCCCATACCCTTAAATTACAAAATAACCATCATTCCATTTTATTTCATAACATAAGGTCCCATACCCTTAAATTACAAAATAACCATTCATTCCATTTTATTTCATAACATAAGGTCCCATACCCTTAAATTACAAAATAACCATTATTCCATTTTATTTCATAACATAAGGTCCCATACCCTTAAATTACAAAATAACCATCTATTCCATTTTATTTCATAACATAAGGTCCCATACCCTTAAATTACAAAATAACCATTATTCCATTTTATTTCATAACATAAGGTCCCATACCCTTAAATTACAAAATAACCATTATTCCATTTTATTTCATAACATAAGGTCCCATACCCTTAAATTACAAAATAACCATTCATTCCATTTTCATTTCATAAAATCCTACCATTTTAAATATCTAAAATAATAAAAAATTAAAGCTAACACTTCATTATTCTAAAAACCTATCATTTTAAATAATGAGCATACAAATAAAACTTCTTACACTTTAAATAAATAATAGAACACTTAAAGCTTCTACACTTCAACGAACAAGAATATGACCAACCTCTAGCAAGGAAAGACACAGGGTGGACTAAGGTTCGGTCGAAGTGGCTTCTACCTTGATAGCTCAAGGTAGATGGTACTTACATACCCATGGTTGATAGTTTCCATGACATAGCAGATCATCCTCAGTGCCAATGGCACCCGAGGAGACTTCCCAACTAAGCTATGACTACAATGGGAGGGTTACCTATGATGCTACTTGACTAGCTACCTCCTAATACACCTAGCCAACTACCAATGGTAGTGGCAAGGTGATGATGCCATTGCATCTAGCATACATAGGGAAATATATAGACCATGCTACCAATAGTAGTGGCTACTCACAACATTCACAAAGGAATATGTAGACCACGCTACCAATGGTAGTGGCTACATAACATTTCACAAGGATATGTAGACCATGCTACCAATGATAGTGGCTACACAACATTCACAAAGGAAGACATAGACCATACTACCAATGGTAGTGGCTACACAACATTCACAAGAATACGTAGACCATACTACCAATGATAATGGCTACACAACATTCACAAGGAGATGTAGACCATACTACCAATGGTAGTGGCTACACAATATTCACAAGGAGACATAGACCATACTACCAACGATAGTAGCTACACACAGCATTCACAATGAATATGTAGACCATGCTACCAATGATAGTGGCTACACAACATTCACAAGAGACATAGACCATACTACCAATGGTAGTGGCTACACAACATTCATAAAGAAATAAAGATAGCAACAATTTCAAGATGAACCCACCTAGACCACCTGCACTACTTGCATGGACGTCCATCATCCATTGTTCTTCGCTCTAATTTTTCTTCCTCTCTTCATGCTCCTTTTCTCTCCTTCATGCCTCCACTTCTCTTTGTGCTTCTTCACACCCCGTTCCCTCTACCAACTCCTACTTCTCTTCCTACTTTTCCCCCATACGCATCTTCTCTCCCTCCTCGGTCTACATCCCTACCTACCCACCATTACTCCTCGACCACCTTCGATAGGTGGTAGGGTGGACATACCTCCCTCTTTTCCCAAGGTGATCACCATAAAGATATTTCCCTTCACATCAAGGGAGCTTCATGCATCTCGACCCATTCTATCAAATGTCATCTTATCGCATTTATGCCTTATGGGTCGATCATCGAGTGGGCGGTGACTTCCTAGACACGCCATGGCAAAGACCTTACCTTGGAGATTTTAAATAATTGTATTTATTTTCTTATTTTTATTTCAAGGTAAGTTCTCCACTAGCAATCATTTGGTAAATTGATTACTTCTTTGCTTATTTTAATGATAATGCTATTAAATAAAATTAATCATTTTATTACAAATAACATCTACCAACATCATTTAAATAATCAACTGCTCATTTTCAATGAGATATTTGCTTTTATATAAAATAATTATTTATTTAAATAATATCTTCTTGCTTTTTAAATAAATCAAACATTTATTTAAACAATGTCTTTTTGCTTTTTAAATAAATCAAACATTTATTTAAACAATATCTTTTTCTTTTTAAATAAATCAAACATTTATTTAAACAATATATTTTTTGCTTTTTAAATAAATCAAACATTTATTTAAACAAGCACACATGAAGTTGTGAAGGCAAACCATTTACTCCATGCTCACCAGTTATCAAGGTTAATAATGCTGAAGTAAAAGACAATCATGCAAGTGCATCAAACAAAGAGGGAGTCTTTCCATCAATCTAATCACCTGTCTCAGCCTCTAGAACTTATGATAGCTACTAGGCCATCAGTCCAGGGCTCAAGGTGGTTAGATATTGATGATTATCCCTAACCGAATGCATACCTATATGAAGGTATCTATCCATGTTACCTTTGAGTTGCCTTATCATCATTTTCCCTTCCTCAAGTACTCTCGTCTCCGGTGGATGACTCAATTTCTTCCACTCACGAGCACACCTGATCCTACACATTGGTAATTCATTAGCAATATCATATCCTTCACTATCTATTTATTATTGTGAGGTTGCTTAATTGCACAAAATTGAGTATTAGTCACATTTGTTAATACATTATTTTTCCATGTTCAAAGGTCCATCTGGGAGGGTCATGACAATATGGCCACTCCTATTCATTGAGTGTCATTTATAGGTACTTGGAACTCAAATGTTAAAGCCTTGTATTCTAGAAAGATAAAAGAAAGAGTTTTTTCTTGTGAACCTTTGCTTGTAATCATTCTTTGAGAAAACAATGGGTTGGTAGTTTTGGGTTGTTATAGTTGGTATCATAGATCTAGGTCATAGGAATAGAAGCTATCATGGAGTGTGCCTAGGTTGAGCCTTGACTTGAGTTAAAAATATGGGTATAGAACCTTATAGGAAGGCAAGTGTGGCCCTAATAATTATCAATTGAGTGATAATGGTCTATGTTAGTTCATAAGAGGATAAAACTAACTACCAGTAAGTGCAATTGAGAAAGCATTGTAACTTACCCAACTCCTTTATGTGGATAGGATATGGCATCTATATTGAGATACTCTAAAAGGGTGATTCTAGATATATAAAAGGAGATTACAATATTCCCCCTAAAGAAGACCAAAGGAATGAAGGACTCTGGAAAGAAGAAGAGAAGAGCCATGGATATCCATAAGGAAACTAGAAAAATAGAGGTAACCAACCATAATGTTGGAAATATAAAGGACACTAATGAGGGTACGACCAATGATACTTCCCTATTCAAGTTACTTCAAGGAGAAATAAGATAGTTAATATCATTAGTGAGTTCACTACAATATCAAGTGGATCAACAACATGTAATGCTAGAAATGATTGTTGAACATGGATACAATAGGGAAAATACAAGAGAAGAACCTAAGATCAATAATAAGGGTAAATAAAAAACTCAATTGCCTAGGATAGGGTGTTATACCTATGGGGGTCCTCACTATGCTAAAAAGTGCCCTCAATATTTTCATTCAAGCAACAAAATATAATAACAACACCAAGGTTATATGACTACTAGGAATCCGAGTGGACAAGCAAATTTGGTGTTAATAAGTGGTAAACTCTTTTAGTTTAATAAATAGTAGAGATACAAATAAATTTATTTCCATCAGTATTATCAAGGATATGCTAGAAATACCTATATTTTTGACATAAGGATGGAAGTTCTATTATGGTTTTGGATAAACCTACTTAGTGGATCAATGTTTTTCTATAGCTAAGTTAACTATACCTAATGGGTCTACTATACGACATTTATATGTGGCATCCCTCCATGATTTTGATATTATCCTAGGGATGGATTGGTTGAAGGTTTATGGAGCCTTAATAAATTTTCAAGATAGGTGGATGGATTACACTAACAAAGATAAGAGAAAAGTAAGGGTACAAAGTAGGTAAGGTTATTTTCAACCTCATTTATTTTTGGGTATATAATTAAATAATGTTGTTAAAAGATGTGTTATGTTGTATGTGGTAAAGATCAATGGAAATACTAGAAAAAGGGATATGAAGAAGTATTCAATAAACATCCAATTTTACATGAATTTCAAGATGTATTCCCTGAAGATCTTCTAGGTTTTTCATCCCAATGGAAATTTGATTTCTCTATTGAGTTAATATCAAGGGCTAAACCCATTTCAATAACACCTTACAAAATGACCCCAATTGAGTTGCAAAAGCTAAAGGTACAACTCTAATATTTATTGGAAATGGGTTTGATCAAACCAAGTGTATCACCTTGAGGTGCTCCAATGCTATTTATGAAAAATAAGGATGGATCTTTGAGACTATGCATAGATTATAGAATTCTAAACAAGATAACCATAAAAACAAGTATCCTTTACCAAGGATAGATGACCTCTTAGACCAACTAAAGGGTGCCACCATATTTTTAAAAATAGATCTGAGATTAGGATACCATCAGTTAAGGATTCGAGAAGATGATACTCACAAGATAGTCTAAAAAACCATTTATGGGTAGTATGAGTTTACAATATTGCCATTTGGGTTAACAAATGCACCAATAGCTTTTATGAATTTGATGAATAGTGTGTTAAAAAAATATCTAGATTATTTTGTATTGCTATTCCTAGATGATATTCTGATATATTCTCATACTAAGGAAGAACACAACCATCACCTTAGGTTGGTATTATAAGTATTAAGGAAGAACCAACTATATGATAAATTGTCCAAGTGTGAATTTTATACCCCGTAGGTGCAGTATTTGGGACACATCATCTTGATAGAGGGAATTTTTGTGGACCCAAATAAAATTAAGGCTATATTAGGTTGGCCTCTATCTACAAATGTGAAATAAGTTAATATTTTCATGTGATTCATTGGATATTATAGGCGTTTTGTGAGATATTACTCTAAGGTTGCCTATTCTATCACCAATATTCAAAAAAATGGCAAAGAGTTCAAATGGACGAATAAGTATAAGGCTACATTTGAGGCTCTGAAAATAAGTTAACAACATTGATTCTCAAAATACCAAATCCTTTTGGGAATTTTACCATGTGGATAGGTGCATCCCTAGAAGTATTGGATGGGTATTATCTTAGGAAGATGCTATAGTAGCCTATGATTCTATAAAACTCAAGAATCATGAGGTAAACTATGCTATGCATGATTTAGAATTGGTATCAATTGTGCATACCCTAAAGGTCTAGAGATATTATTTGTTGGGCAGAACATTTGAACTAAGAAAAAACCATCAAAGTTTGAGGTACATTTTTATCTAATCTATGATGAACGTAAGATAGAGAATATGGGTAGAGTTATTAGCTTAATACAACTTTTGTATTGATTATCTCAAAGGGAATGAGAATAAGGTTGTAGATGCCTTTATTAGGATAAGGCACATAGTTGAATTGACCCAAAACCATATAGACTTGATGAATAAGGTGAAGGAAATATATCTATAGGACCTGTATTGCATAGAGATCCAAGATAAAATTGAGAGAAATCCTAAAGAGAATAAGGTTTTCAATATAAAATATGGGCTTTTATACTTTAAATATAAGGTAGTTATACCCAAAATTGATGACCTAAGGAGATTTATTACGTAATAGGCACATAATTCTCCCTATTCTGATCATTTGAGAGGGTCAAAAATGAGGGAAAACATTAGAAAGACCTTCTATTGGGATTAAATGAAGCAAGATATCACTAGTTTCATTACAATATATTTAGAATGCTAGAAGGTGAAGGTAGAACATTGACACCTAGAAAGGAAATTATACCCACATGATACCTATGTAGTAATGGTAGGTAATTTCTATGGATTTTATTATGGATTTACCTAAGACCATCCCTAATGATGTGTGGTACCCATTATTATATGTAAATTCAACAAGATGCAAAAAGTCCTCCCATTTAGAATTTTGGTCCATGCAATACATGCATAGCATATCTTCTAAAATCTAGTTTACCCTCTCAGTATAGCCATTTATTTCAGGATGATATGCAAAAAAAATATTCAACTTAGTGCCCACTACAAGATGTAGAGCCTGCTAAAATTCAAATTTAAACCTAAAATACTTGTTTGATATGATCACCTCAAAAAACCCATGTACCTAAACATTTCTTTGTAAAACTTTTTTGCCACCACTCGTGCATCATCCTTGATGTTTTCAGTATAAGTATGTAATCTTGGTTAAATTATCAACCACTACCAATGTTACATCATGTTGGTACCTAATCTTGTTTGAAGTCTTGTATGGTCATAGATGTATAACACCTCTATCATGGGATAATCTAGAGGATCAGGTGATGATCAGATGGAACACTATCTAAGAGATGGAGGAACAACTTAGATCAATCCATATTAGGCTCAAGGAAGTGACCAATTTCCAAAAGGTCTATGCTGATCTAAAAAGATCACCAAGAGAATTATTTGTAGGGGACAAAGTTTTCTTGAGGGTAAGACCCATGAAAAGTACCATCAAGTCAACCAAGTTGGATCCTCTCTATGTTGGACCCTTTTAAATCATTAACTAAAGGTTCATTTTGCCATCCAACCTATCAAATAACCATGATACTTTCCATATATCTCTTCTTAGAAAATATTTTAATAATCCTACTCACATGTGGGATGTTTCTAAATTGAAAATGGAAGATCCCTCAGCCATTGAGGTGATACCAATTAATATTCTAGGACTTTGTACCAAGATGTTGAGGAAGTGAATCCTAGATCAATGTAAGTTCCAATGGGATCAATATTCTAATAATTGTGCCACATAAAAAAATATTGAAGATATGAGGCAACAATTTCCATACTTATTTGAATAAAAAATTTGTTACTCTATTGCAAGAAACACAAATTAATATGTTTAGTCCAAGGGGGGAGTATGTAATAACCCTCCATAGCATAACTTATTATTAGAAATTAATTATGTATTGATTTGAATTTTTAATTACATAGCTTCATTTTTATGATGTCAATATTATTGAGTAATTACATTTTATGCTTCGAATATGGTATTATTGATGTATTTGTGGTTGCAATACTAGGGGCTCTTATTGGTGGGATCGTAAGAGTGAACCACCTAAATTGAGATATATTTTGGAAATTATGGTGATGACTTGTTCATAGAAAGCTCAGGGTAACAAAATACACTTCACGTAGATGCAATTGCATTTTGGTTGTTTTCATGTTCACACCATTGGACCAAGAAGTTACTTGTGTAATGAGTCTCCTTAATAAGTTGGCAATGGCATTATACTATCTTAACAGAGACCAAATACTTAGGGATAAAACAATGGTGTGTAGTATTGTTTGTATGAATCTATGTTTGTTCATGGTATGCATAGATTTTTTTGGATGAGAATTAGTAATGTTTTATTAGTTGGAATAGGTTTTGTTTATAGCCAATGAAAATTTATGTTCAAAAGTATAATGTATTAATAAAGTTATTAGTAGAATGCATATTAGGTTCAATAATTATTATTACCCTTTTATTATGTTGATAAAGGTGACCATAAAAAAAAAAAAACAAGGTTAACATGGTTTTAAGGAGCGCATTATTCTTTTTGTTGTATGTTTTGGTGGCATCTTAATTAAAAGAATTCAAGGTGGTGCTAGTCTTTTAAAAATATCTTCTTGAGTGTTTTCTTACATGATTTCCTTCATGCAAGAATACATGCCCATATCTATTTGAAACCTTAGAGGTTGTTTTGGGTAGGGGAATTTGTATTTTTGGGGACAAAGGAAGGCTAAAAGGTTGGGTAGCATGATGTCAATTTCTAGAGATATAGAAGAGCTTTGAACCAGGTGCTTTATTTATTTTTTAGTAATTAAATGTGTTTCTTTAGCTTGGTTTTCCTCCATGGTTGATGGTATTATTACTTTGTTTATTATGATTTATCTCCTCATTTAGTTTTGCATGTAGCTCGATCTAAGTTGACTTACTTTTTGTTTAGTAGATGCTTGAGTGATGTCATACACTTGACATCGATCTTTCTTCTACATTGAGTTTAGACATTGTTTTTGGTTGATGGCATGCTTGCTTTTGGTTTTGTATTTACTTATGGGTAAGGGTTATCTACTAGTAGCAATGTTGATCCTTCTTTCATTGTGTCGATTAGTATTGTTTCCAACTTGTGTGCTTCCATATCTAAGCTTGTGGGAAATGCATGTAAAAGTAGTAAGGTAGCTTGAACCTTTGTAACCTTTCATGTAGTAGTGGTTCATATTGGCTTGATATGTAGTTATGATCATCTTTGTTGGTAGGATTCATTTTGATGTAAATCGTCTATGTTGGTTTATCCCTTGTGTCTAGTATTGGCCTACGTGCAAATATTTTTATGGAAGTTGATTGGTGATTGTTGTGCAATCATGGTTATAACTTAGTAATGTTAATTATTTTTGTCTAAATATATTTCAAGTTATAATTTTATATTAAGAGGAACTATTTTCAAATAGTAGAAATATCCCTTTTATTAATAAAAGTATGAATGTTGCTTGCTTTTAATAATAAAGTTATGGCTTTGGAAAAAGATATTTTACTGGTCCAATCACTATTCTATCCTTCAAATCATACCATTATACAGATCTTCTGCACCTCGTACCATACAATTATTCAAATGAGGTCACTCCCAAATATGCATGGTATCCATTATTATATGCAAATTATACAATATGCAAAAGGCCTCCCAATTAGACTTCTAGTCCATGCAATACATGTGAAGCATGTCCTCTAAAAATTGGTTTACTCTCTTGGTTTGACCATTTGTTTCTAGCTGATATACAAAATTGAAATTCATATTAGCACCCACTACACGATGAAGAGCCTATCAAAATTTGGATGTGAACCTAGAATCCCTGTCTGATATGATCACTTTAGGAAACCTATGTAACCTAAAAATTTCTTTAGCAAACTTGAAAATTTATTTAGCAAACTTATTTGCTACATCCAGTGCATCATAATTGTTGTTACTTGGTATGAGGTATGCAACCTTGGTCAACTTATCAACCACTACCAGAATTGTATCATGTTGGTACCTAGTATTAGATAACCCTAAAATAAAATATATAGATATCACCTATCATTTTTGTGTAGTTATATCATGCATATATAGTTTCCCTATTGGATGATGATGTTCTACCTTCACTTTCTAGAACAGTAAACATTTGGTAATAAATATGATGATATCTTACTTCATTCCTTCCCAATAAATGTCTTCTTCATATTTTCCCTCATTTTTTCCCCTCCTATATGAGTGGAATAAGGATAATTATGTGCTTATTGCATAACCAATCTCCTTAAGTCACTAGTTTTTGGTATAACTACCCTATCCTTGAAACATAAAAGTCCATATTTTATGTTGAAATCCTTACTCTCTTTAGGATTTCTCTTGGTTTTATCCTAGATATCAAGGTAATATTGGTCCTATAATTGTATTTCTTTGACTTGATCCATCAAATCTATATGACTTCGGGTCAATGCTACTATGTGCCTTCTCCTACTCAAGGCATATACAATATTATTTTCTTTCCCTGTGATATAATTTACACCAAATTCATATTATACTAAGAATTCTATCCATATTCTCTATCTTACATTTAGCATAGGTTGGGTAAAAAAATGCCTTAGACTTAGATGGTTTGTTCTTAGCTCAAATGTTTTACCCAATAAATAATATCTCTAGATCTTTAGGGCATGCACCACTATTGTCAACTCTAGGTTGTGCATAGCATAGTTTAACTCATGCTTTTTTATTTTTCTTGACTCATAGGTTATCATAGCCTCTTCCTAAGATAGTACTCCACCCAAACCCTTTAAGGAAGAATTTGTACACAATAAAATTTCAAGAGGATCTGGTATTTTGAGAATTAGTGTTATTGTTAACTTTTTTTTAGAGCCTCAAATATAGCCTCACACTTATCCATCCATTTAAATTCTTTTACATTTCTCTGGAGATTTGTTATTGAATAGGAAACCTTAGAGTAATATTTCACAAAACATCTATAGTAACAATTAAGTCCCATAAAACTATTGATTTTTGACAAATTTGTTAGTGCAAGACAACCTAATATAGCATCAATTTTCTTTGGGTCCATTGCAATACTTTATACCAAGATAATGTGTCCCAAATAATTCACTTGTGAGGTATAAAACTCACACTTGGATAACTTTCCATATAGTTGGTTTTTCCTCAATACCTCTAATAATAATCTCAAATTATGGGCATGTTCTTCTTTGGTGTGAGAATATATCAAGATATCATCTAAGAATACCAATACAAACTAGTCTAGATACTTTTGGAACACATTGTTCATCAAATTCATAAAGGTTTTCAATACATTTGTTAGCCCAAATGGCAATATTTTGAACTCATAGTGTCCATATCAGGTCTTAAAGGTTGTCTTGTAAGTATCCTCTTCTCAAATTCTTAACTGATGACATCCACACCTTAAATCTAATTTTGAGAATATAGTAGCATCCTTTAGCTAATTAAAGAGATCATAAATCCTTGGTAAAGGATACTTATTCTTAATGATTACCTTATTCAACGTTCTATAATATATGCATAACCTCAAAGAACCATCCTTTTTTTCACAAATAATATCACAACAACCCAAGGTGACACACTAGGTTTGATCAAACCCATATCAAGAAAATTTTGAAGTTGTAATTTTAGTTCCTGCAACTCAATTGGGGTCTGTAGACACATAAAACATGTCATGTCGATGGCGACTACTCATATGGACATGTTATAAGACCATATGGAGGATCTTGGACAAACTCCAAGATAGAGCAATGGTTTTAACCACTCAATTTGGGATTCTTAGCCTATTCAGTCTAAAACATAGCCTAGACTTGCGGTCTACAGGCTAAACCACGGTTGACACCTATAGTTTACAGTCTGGACCGCAGTTGTAAGCTGTGGTCTTAACTCAAGTTCAGTTGGCCTTCATCGAAGCCAAATTAGTTTGAACAACCATTTGTTCTAGAATATGGTGGTTAAAGTATGGAAGCTTCTAATCCAACTATTTTAACCACCCCTTCTTGATCTTGGCTTCTCCATGAAGCCACCCCTAGCTCTTGGGTAGTCCTATAAGTACCCCTTTGAATTAGGGAAAAATAAAAAAAAGCAAGCATTAGAGATTAGATCAGTGAAGCCCTGTCAAATTGTGAACTCACTTGAGTGCACTAAGAGAGAGATTTGTTGCTACCACTTTGCCAACTCAACCATCATGACAATTATGCCATGGATGCCCTAGGGATCTAGAGAGCCAAGAAACACTAATTTGGTCAAACTGAGGCCCTATTCAACAATTCAACCATCAAACCTGTCAGAAGGACATCAAAGGCAACCCTTGAACATTAATTGGACAAGGAGGTCAAGCCCACTACCATTGATTTTGAGGGTAAAATCACTTGAGTGCTAACCACGACTTTTAGCCGTGGTTTACAGTGCATACCGTGCATCAGTGCTACAATTTGCAACAGAGGTATCACCATATTACTATTTTCATTATTGCCCATCTAGTTAGATTAGATTAGTCATTTGCATGGTTAAATTGTTGTTTTAGAGACTTCTGATCGATATATTAGTGTTTTTACTAACTTGTATTCATCATGCTAGTTTAGACATTAATGACTTCTCTTCTTGTTATAAGGCTTCATTTCAAGTAATTGATTCCATAGATTGATAGTTGTGCTCTTCATTTACGTATTTCCATCAATCTTGATATTATTTACATATGTTTAGCATAGTAGATGCATTTTATTGATTGATATCATTATGCTAGTTTCATGCTATTTGTCTTTAAAAGGCCTCATCATGAGAGGCTTCCTATGCTTTTGACATTCTTGTATTGTTTTTTGATAATAGGAAATAGGTTTATAAGGAGCTACAACCATTCATTTCGTTCCTCAACATGAAGAAGAGGGTGCACTCCACCCTAGATCAGTTTGTGTCACCTTAAGGGTTGGAAAGTGCATTTCATCCCTAAGGGGGATTGAAATAATTGTAATTGCATATCAAAATAGAGTATCCCTAAGAGGAAATTATTTGTAATAAAAAACTCATTGATTTTAATGGAATAGTAGAGACATTTATTGTAATTTCCATGTGTTTCATCCATTTATGTGTTTGAATATCAATTTTACTTGTTTATGCAATTACAACATTTTGGGTGCATGCCTTTTTGGTTGTACAGAAGGCTATCATGGTGGAACTCTGAATAAATAGCATATGATTGGGTTTTATTGACTTTTTTGAATTACAGGTATAGACTGTAGCCATCAATTATTGCCCAAAAATAGAACTGTAGGTTCAAGATGCGGGCAACAGTCAGAACCGTAGCCCAAACCCATAGTTTCCAGCTGACAGCATAGACAATAAATATCAGAGGACCAATCATTGCAAGATCTAAGGTATGCTCTATTTTCAACCCTCTGTCACTTTTTTTTTCTCTATGTTTTTACAGAATGTGTAATTTCAAATGCAAATTAGGAGAAACCACTAAAGAAAAAATGTAATCAATCGTCCTATTTTGCTTTCGCATCTTCCATAGAAAGGCAATGCTAGGAACAACAAACCTATGATTGCAGTCTGCCCTAGGCTACAACGTGCTTGATATAGTGTCTTGTTTGGTTTGCATGTGTGAGGCCCAATTAGTGGCCAATTATCATCGTAATGTGCATAGTCTAAAAGAGCATCTAGAATAGTTTGCATTTTTTGAATGTAAAACGTTTCATTTTGCATAGCACTTAGAAATTGAGCATGTATGCTATATGATGCATTTATTTTATGTACAATTAAACAAACCCCACACACCACTTGGCACTTGAATGCTAGTAGGGTTCAACAATGATGGGTATCATTTCCATCCGCTAGCCCAAATCCTATGAACCTTTTGATACATAGACCAATACTGGATCCAAGAACCATTCATAACCCAAAAAAATTGCATGTACTTCTCTTCGGAAGGTATAACATTTATTGGGTGAGATTGGGTGAAGATCTAGGAGGACATGTGCTCCTTATTCGGGTGTGGACCTTCATTACCACACACGAGGGATTTACGCAACTTGGAGCTCATAGCCAAGTTGTCAAGCTACGAGTGTATAGGTGAAAGCCATTAAAATGAGAATAAAATCCAACACGATTTGCAAAACATGATAAGAGTTTCTATACTGATACAACACATATTGAAAACACATCAAACATTTTAGGGCTAACTTTCAAAATTTAATACGAGATAATCATCATTGTATACCTTATTTTATTAATAATAAAAGATACATCTAGATGCTAGGTACACAATGGTGGATACACGAGGTGGTCGGTAAAGGTCTAAAACTAATGCCAATGACCAACCCCTAACCAATTCACAGTAGCACATGTCAAGTCCTCACCCACATGAGCAAACCGAATGTCATTCGAAAAGCATTAGAGAATATAACTCGACATGAGGGTACCCTATAGAGCGTACCCTGGATAGAGGAGCTTCAGTACACTCCTCTAGGTATAGGTTAGAGCAAAGAGCCTCTCAACATGAGGGTGCTCCACTTGAAAGCCATTATCGAGATCATAGTGTACGCGCATCCATAGGATCGACTGAGGAGAATGTTGTGCAGGGGACCAGGTTGGTGCCTCAATGTACTAAGTCCACAGTAGGATCCATGCCCCCACCTTCTGATTATAGAAGGACTAGAGATCCACCCATTCAGGGGTAGGTAGACATGCTCAATTCTAAGCATAGGTCTACCCATACTCCCATGCATGGTCCACCATGTAAGATCACCATTGATATATCAAAGGTGGGAGATAATAGCACCCCACTGCATGAGAAGTGGCAGTCTAGACAACTAGAGGGTCTAGGTAGTTTTTTAGAGCATTTAGGCTGTAAGCCTTTGACTCCACCCACTCGTGCCCCGAGTGAGCATAGCAGGAGCATCGATAGGACTACTAGAGAGCATGGAGAGGCTTCTAAGCACCCTCATGTCACACATCCACTATCTACGCATGATGGTTCATAGTATATAACACAAAAAGATGCCAATATTGTCTTCACATACAGAGGCAAAGGTGTAGCACATCAGTTTAATGGGTGCAAAACCCATAAGGTCACTCGTACAGAGCATGGATACTAGAGATATCCCATGGTTGATAAGATCTATAGATCACATCTACTGGTATTAGAGTAGAAATGCCAACTCCTATAACACCAATTGGAGGATGCTCGTCTAAAGAGGCAGTGCATCGAAGATAAAAATATTTAGGTAAAAATGCTCCTTAGACAGAGGTTATATGAGCAACGCATGCACGAAGAGCATATCCTTACCAAAAAGGAGCACGTGGAGTAGGAGGATAGGTTAGATAGGGCTGGCCTATATCCTCATGATGAGCATAGAGAGCGTGTACATAGGAAGGCTTTTTCACAAGCTGATAGGCATCAAGAGCATAGAGACGCTCATACTCATGCTAGTGTCGAATAGATGGAGCAACCATCATTTCTCAATGATCAGAGGTAGAGGCATCATGAAGAAGAAGAGGGATGCAAGGTATATTATGGGGGTACAAATATCCTACAGGATGCTTGCATTATACCTTGACCTTTTTGGTACTCAAGTCATCGAGCCAAAAAATCTGTAATATCCCTCTTCATACCTACCCAAAAAAAGGTCCTTTTTATATTTTCTTTCATTTTTCCCCCTCTAGGGTGAGCCATATAAGGAAATATATGGGCTTCTTGCATCAATAGCTTCCTTAAATCCCTTGATTTCGATATGATGATCCTTCATTTGTAACATACGAGGTCATCTATTACCCCAAATTCCTTATTGCTCTTTGGGTCCTCTCTTAACTTGGCTCAAATTTCTTGATAATATTCATCCTGATATTGCTCCTATCTCACTTGGTCCATGAGCTTTATGTGGCTCTTGGTTATGGTTGCTATGTGTCTTCTTCTACTCAAGGCATCCACAACCTTATTTTTTTTCCTTTAATGTACTCAATTTCAAAGTCATACTCAATGAGGAACTCAACCCACCTTCTCTGCCTTACATTGAGTATTGGTTGAGTAAATATGTACTTTAGACTCTGATGGTCTGACTTTAACTGGAAGGATCTTCCTACTAGATAATGGTACCAGGCCTTTAGAGTGTGAACTACAATGGCTAGCTCTAAACCATGAATGGTGTAATTAACCTCATGCTTTTTAAGCTTCCTTGAAGTATAAGCCACTACTGACTCTCCTTGCATGAGCACTTCCCCTAGTCCTTCCAATGATGCATTAGTGCATACTGTAAATTCTCCTTGAGGATCTAAAATATTTAATATCGGTGTAGTAGTAAGCCTTTAATTCAACATGGCGCAAGTGGTCTTACACTTATTTGTCCATTTGAATTCCTTTCCCTTCTTCTGGAGATTAGTTATCATCGAGACAATTTTTGAGAAATCCCTTATGTGGCACCGGTAATAGCTCATTAGCACCATGAAGCTTCGTACCTCAGTAACATTGGTAGGAGGTGGCTAGTTTATCATGGCTTCTATTTTCTTTAGATCTACTATGATCCCTTTTTATATATATAATATGCCCTAAATAGCGCACCTCCAAAACATAGAAATCACTCTTGGCTATGTTCCCATAGAGTTGATTCTCCCTTAGCAGTTCCAATACGATCTTGAGATGCTTATCATGTGCTTCTCTATTATATGAGTATATGATGATGTCATCAAGAAATACAAGGACAAACTGGTCCATATGCCTTCTAAACACATTGTTCATTAAATTCATGAAGGCAGCGGGAGCATTAGTCAGTCCGAAAGGTAAGACAATGAACTGGCAATGCCCATACCTTGACTTAAATGTCATTTTGTGAGTGTCTTCCTCACGAATACTCATATGGTGATACCCTAAAATTAGTTCTATCTTGGTAAAGACCATGGTATCTCTTTGTTGGTCAAATAAATATTTGATCTTGGGTATGAGGTACCTATTTTTATTGTAGCTTTATTCAACATCCTCTAGTCAGTACATAATCTTAGAGATTTGTCCTTATTTTTCATAAATATAATGGGTGCACCCCATGGTGGCACACTTGGTTTTATCAACCCTTTTCCTAATAACTCTTATAGGTGTACCTTTAATTTATGCATCTCAATAGGTGAAATCCTATACAAATATTGGTGGATGGTTTCCGCTCTAGGTATAATATCAATATTGAAATCAAATTCTCACACAGGAGGAAGCCCTGGTAGATCCTTTGGAAATACATCCTAAAATTATTGTAGAATTGGGTGTGCCTCAATCACCTCTTCCTTATGATATATTTTAACTTTGTTCATATTTACAACATAAACAATCCCTCCTTTCCTGAGGTCTTTCTTCAACTACATAACTGACAACATCTAGGGTTTGAATATCCCCTACTTGTTATACATTCACAATCTCTCTTAATTTCCCTCAAAATATTCAATCCATATATCTCAAAAATTGATTACAACTTGATGGGCCTGTAGCTAATCTATTCCTAGGACCACATCAAAGGCATGAATTGGGGTCACGTATAAGCAATCTTTCATGGTTCCATTATCTATAGTAATTTCCATCATTGGGAATCATTGGTTTACAGAGTAGGTCTATCCAGATCCATATTCAACCTTTCATCCATGAGAAAAATACCCTGGCC
The DNA here is from genome assembly GCA_028583015.1 of Wollemia nobilis. NCBI lineage: Eukaryota > Viridiplantae > Streptophyta > Pinopsida > Araucariales > Araucariaceae > Wollemia > Wollemia nobilis. The sequence continues at coordinate 227,506 of JAQPPZ010002606.1, forward strand.
TTTCCAGCATATATTCGATTAATTTAAAAGAAAAGAAACTATCATTGGTTCCACTATCTATAAAGATATCTACTTGCTTATCAAAAATCTTACCTTTGATGATTAACGGGGTGGCTTACCCCTCAAGTTTTTTATTCCCAATTGCAACATAGATCTTATGCATTGGTTCCTTTCCTTTATTTTTGGGTGTGCTTGTCCCTATTCTATACAATAATTTATTAGCATAGTGTGCCTCTTTACAATGGTAAAATCCATCCTTGGGCCCTTATCTCTTTTCATTTTCTATCCCTCATCCTTAATCATCGATACTGGAGCTGATGGCTTATGCGGGGGAGGTTTAGCATTATTGGGTTTGTTACCTTTATTTAAAAAGTTCTTGAATTTATTTTGACTTCTATTGAATTTCTTCACTGGATTCTAGGGGTTCTTAGCCTTTAATTCTTGCTTTACCTCCCATTTTATAACCCCATTGCTATTCCTCTTCTTTAGTTCCTAACATTCATACTTAGTCAGGTTTTCATACTTATAATGGAAATGTGACTCTGCTTTCTTTGATAAATCATAAGCCTTTTGCAAGGACTTAGGCTCCTGCATCTCTACATCATGTTTTATCCTAGATTGCAATCCATGAGTAAACTTATGAATCTATATATTCTCATTATAGGTAAGTACATACTTCAACAGTTTTACTAGCTTCATGTAGTATACATCCACTAAATTAGTCCCTTGACTTAGGCTGGAAAACTCTTCAAACTTCAAAGCATAGAAGTTCTATGTGAGGAATATATTCTTGAAGATGACTATAAATTCCTTCCATGGAATGTCTACAATTTCAATATTGGTTTCATCATAGTAATACTCTCACCAATCCAGGGTAGCTCCTTCAATGTAAATAGTAGCCCAAACCATTCGAGTACTCGAAGAATACCCCTTTATTATGAAGAAGACTTCTAGCTCTCTTAACTAAGCTTCAACTATGTATCCCTCCCCTTATCCATCAAACATGGAGATACATACATTATTTATATCTCTTATAATCTCATTCTCTAAGAGGGTTCTTGCTTGATTTCATTCCGTTGTCATCCCCTCAACTTGGTTGGCTTTCAAATATCTAACCTGCAAATTTTGATTTGCCATAGTTTCTAGCACTCGTCTTAACTAATCTTGTAACTAGGCAACTGTAGTAGTAAGTTCCACTATTCCTACATTGGGAACTCTTGTATCCTCATTCTAGATTTCTTCTTCGATAATACTTTGTTGAGTCTGTCTAGGTGTAGGTCTTTTCATCTTGGCCTTGGGTGGCATCTTGATCTGGTTTCCACCACAAAAATATTTATGTTACAATTTTCCCTTAATTGAATCACTAATTTTATCACAATCCAAAGTCCTTATTTTGCTAATTATTAGTTATCTAACTAGGATGAGGTTCCAAGGTGAGGATATATTATTAATACTAAAGCCCATACTAAGGTATTTTTAATGTTCATCCTTCTTCAAAATCAATTCCATTAGATCCTAATAAGCAAAGAATCTAGGTTACTTCAGCTTTCATCTTATTCCCAAGTGAGCCTCTATTGGAGATCCCTGAATCTCTTTTACAACACATAAGAAGCTCTATACCCTTGGAACTAGAGATCTAATACCAAATGTAACATCCCAAAAAAATGAAACAAGAAAACACACAAACAAAAAGAAAAGTTTATATATTATTTTTTTTTGACTAAGGATAAGGATTCATAAATCCTCAACCAACCTTAGAAAAACTTTATGTTTGACATCCCCTAAGTTTCTCAAGAACTATACCACACAAAATTTGCTTCACGCAAGTCCCATCTATGTAAGCTTATTTTATGTTATGCACATAAGTCCATCCCTCTCATATGTCTTGATGAGATAGACTTACCACATTTAATCATTAGAAGGTGTACATGCATCTCCATATCCACACAAGTTGTTTATGTGTAGGCATGCTATGTGTGCTACAAGCTAAGCTATCAATATTATCCACTGACAAGCTATCTTAACTTTGGTAAAATCTTCCAAACCTACTTACCAATGTCCCTAAAGGGGTCTCAAGCCCTTAGGGTAACCTCTAAGTTAACCTAGAACTTACTAATGTTTCTTTTTTTTTAACATCACAAGAGCATAAAATATCTAGATACTAAATCTAACAAAAATGAATTATCAACAAGCAAGAATAATCAAAGCATAAAGAAACAATCACCAATTAAACATACATTAAAATATTTAAATACAATAAACTAAATAAAGAGGTACTAAATGTAGTAGTTGCAATGTTTATTTAGATACATAAGTAAGTATGGTACACCCCATACTTTCCATAATACTTTATATCCATTTCATCAGAAAAATATCCCCACAATCTAATCTATTGCATAAATAACAAGATGTAAGAAAGAGAGCAAACTTGTGAATTGGTCCATCTCATGAATTTGGCCTTCCCACTCTTCCATCGATCAAGTGAGAATAGTAGGATATCAGGACACTCATGTATCGAGATAGACATGCTTCTAAATGCACTTACTTATTTTATTGCCAAATTGCAACTATACAAATAACCCAAGAAATTCAACTTACTAATGCATAGTACTTATCATAGAAACTACCCTTTCCATTTTCTCTCTCACCCAACTTGAGAGAATCAATCAACCATGCATTAGCTCATGTGCTCTATTTGCAATAAATGAACTAACCTTCTCAACAATTAAAGTCCCATACCCTTAATTGCTAAGTAAATTGGGTTCACACATTCCATCACTTAAAGAAACTACTTTAATTCCCAATAAACCCTTTTCTTCATTTCATAACATAAGGTCCCATACTCTTAAATTACAAAAAAACCCATTATTCTATTTCATTTGATAACATAAGGTCCCATGCCCTTAAATTACAAAACAAACCATTATTCCATTTCATTTCATAACATAAGGTTCCATTATCTTAAATTACAAAATAACCATTATTTCATAACCTAAGGTCCCATACCCTTAAATTAAAAAATAACCATTATTCCATTGTATTTCATAAGCTAAGGTCACATACCCTTATATTACAAAATAACCATTATTCCATTTTATTTCATAACATAAGGTCCCATACCCTTAAATTACAAAACAACCCATTATTCCATTTCATTTCATAGCATAAGGTCCCACACCCTTAAATTACAAAACAAACCAAATTCCATTTCATTTCATAACATAAGGTCCCATCCCCTTAAATTACAAAATAACCATTATTCCATTTTATTTCATAACCTAAGGTCCCATACCCTTAAATTACAAAATAACCATTATTCCATTTTATTTCATAACCTAAGGTCCCATACCCTTAAATTACAAAATAACCATTATTCCATTTTATTTCATAACATAAGGTCCCATACCCTTAAATTACAAAATAACCATTATTCCATTTCATTTCCCTAAAATCCACCATTTTAGTTAATGGACAATAATTAGAGCTTTCACACTTTCATTATCCTAAATTCCACCATTTTAGATAATGAACAATACTTAAAGCTTCTACCCTTCATTATTCTAAAATCTATCATTTTAAATAATGAGCAACACTTAAAGCTTCTACACTTCATTATTCTAAAATCTATCATTTTAAATAATGAGAAACACTTAAAGCTTCTACACTTCATTATTCTAAAATCTATCATTTTAAATAATGAGCAACACTTAAAGCTTCTACACTTCATTATTATAAAATCTATCATTTTAAATAATGAGCAACACTTAAAGCTTCTACACTTCATTATTCTAAAATCTATCATTTTAAATAATGAGCAACACTTAAAGCTTCTACACTTCATTATTCTAAAATATATCATTTTAAATAATGAGCAACACTTAAAGCTTCTACACTTAAGCAAATAATAAAATGACCAGCCTCCAACAGATAGTCTAGCACATTCCACATCGTGAGGAAAGATACAGGATGGACTAAGGTTAGGCCAAAGTGGCTTCTACCTTGATAGCTCAAGGTAGATGGTACATACATACCCACGGTGCTGATAGTTTCGCTATATAGAATATCATCCGTAGTGCCAATGACACCCGAGTAGACTTCTCAACCAAGTTGTGACTACAATGGGAGGGTTACCCACGATGCTACTTGACTAGCTACCTCCTAATACACCTAGCCAACTTCCAATAGTAGAAAAAAGGTGATATGCCATTGTTTCTAGAATACATAGGGAAATATGTAGACCATACTTTCAAAAATAGTGGCTATTCACAACATTCATAAAGGAATACGTAGACCACGCTACCAATGGCAATGGCTACATAACATTTGCAAGGAATATGTAGATCATGCTAACAATGGTAGTGGCTACACATAGCATTCACAAATGAATACATAGACCACACTGCCAACGGTAGTGGCTACACAACATTCATAAGAAATACGTAGACCACACTGCCAATAACAATGGCTACACATAGCATTCACAAAGGAAGACGTAGACCATGATACCAATGGTAGTGGATACACAATATTCACAAGGAAGACATATACCTTGCTACCAACGATAGTAGCTATACATAGTATTCATAAAGGAAGACGTAGACCACGATGCAAATGGTAGTGGCTACAAAAAATTCAAAGGGAAGACATATACCATGCTACCAATGGTAGTGGCTACACATAGAATTCATAAAGTAAATAAAGATAACACCAATTTCAAGATGAATCCACCTAGACCACCTGCACTGCTTGCATGGATGTTTGTCATCCATTGTTCTTCGCTCTAAGTGGTCTTCCTCTTTTCATTCTCCTTTGCTCTCCTTCATGATCCTCCACTTCTCTTTGTGCTCCTTCACCCCCTCATCCCATTTTGCAAACTCTCCCTTGTCTTCCTACTTTTACCCTATATGCATCTTATCTCCCTCCTCGATCTACGTCCCTACCTAGCCGTCATTACTCCTTGATCACCTTCGATAGGCGGTAGGGTGGACATACCTCCCTCTTATTCCTAAGGTGATTGCCATAAAGAGTTTTAATTTCACGTCAAGGGAGATTCATGCATCTGACCCATTCTATCAAGTGTCATATTATTGCATTTATGCCTTATGGGTCAATCATCGAGTGGGCGGTGACTTCCGAGACACACCATGGTAAAGACTTTACCTTGGAGCTTATAAAGAATTGTATTTATTTTATTATTACTATTTCAAGGTAAGTTCTCCACTAGCAAATATTTGGTAAATTGATTACCTCTTTGCTTATTTCAATACTAATGTTATTAAATAAGTTAATCATTTTATTACAAATAGCATATACCGACATCATTTAAATAATCAACTGCTCATTTTCAATGAGATATTTGCTTTTATATAAAATAATTATTTATTTAAATAATATATTCTTTCTTTTTAAATAAATCAAACATTTATTTAAACAATGTCTTTTTACTTTTTAAATAAATCAAACATTTATTTAAACAATGTCTTTTTACTTTTTTAAATAAATCAAATATTTATTTAAACAATATATTTTTTGCTTTTTAAATAAATCGAACATTTATTTAAACAAGCACACATGAAGTTGTGAAGGGAAACCATTTACTCCATGCTCACCAATTATCAAGGTTAATAATGCTGAATTAAAAGACAATAATGCAAGTGCATCAAACAAAGAGGGAGTTTTTCCATCAATCTAATCACCTGTCTTAGCCTCTAGAACTTATGATAGCTACTAGGTCGTCAGTCCAAGGCTCAAGGTGCTTAGATATTGATGATTATCCCTAACTAAATGCATGCCTATATGAAGGTATCTATTCATGTTACCTTTGAGTTGCCTTATCATAATTTCCCCTTCCTCAAGTACTTTCGTCTCTGGTGGATGACTCAATTTATCCCACTCACAAGCACACCTGATCCTACACATTGGTAATTCATTAGAAATATCATATCCTTCACTATCTATTTATTATTGTAAGGTTGCTTAATTACACAAAATTGAGTATTAGTCACATTTGTTAATACATTATTTTTCCATATTAAAAGGTCCATCTGGTAGGGTCATGACAATATGGCCACTCCTATTCATTGAGTGTCATTTATAGGTACTTGGAACTCAAATGTTAAAGCCTTGTATTCTAGAAAGATAAAAGAAAGAGTTTTTTCTTGTGAACCTTTGCTTGTAATCATTATTTGAGAAAACAATGGGTTGGTAGTTTTGGGTTGTTATAGTTGGTATCATAGATCTAGGTCATAGGAATAGAAGCTATCATGGAGTGTGCCTAGGTTGAGCCTTGACTTGAGTTAAAAATATGGGTATAGAACCTTATAGGAAGGCAAGTGTGGCCCTAATAATTATCAATTGAGTGATAATGGTCTATGTTAGTTCATAAGAGGATAAAACTAACTACCAGTAAGTGCAATTGAGAAAGCATTGTAACTTACCCAACTCCTTTATGTGGATAGGATATGGCATCTATATTGAGATACTCTAAAAGGGTGATTCTAGATATATAAAAGGAGATTACAATATTCCCCCTAAAGAAGACCAAAGGAATGAAGGACTCTGGAAAGAAGAAGAGAAGAGCCATGGATATCCATAAGGAAACTAGAAAAATAGAGGTAACCAACCATAATGTTGGAAATATAAAGGACACTAATGAGGGTACGACCAATGATACTTCCCTATTCAAGTTACTTCAAGGAGAAATAAGATAGTTAATATCATTAGTGAGTTCACTACAATATCAAGTGGATCAACAACATGTAATGCTAGAAATGATTGTTGAACATGGATACAATAGGGAAAATACAAGAGAAGAACCTAAGATCAATAATAAGGGTAAATAAAAAACCCAATTGCCTAGGATAGGGTGTTATACCTATGGAGGACCTCAGTATGCTAAAAAGTGCCCACAATATTTTCAATCAAGCAGCAAAATAGAAAAGTAATAGCACCAAGGTTATATGACTACTAGGAATCTAAGTGGTCAAGCAAATTTGGTGTTAATAAGTGGTAAACTCTTTTAGTTTAATAAATAGTAGAGATACAAATAAATTTATTTCCATCAGTATTATCAAGGATATGCTAGAAATACCTATATTTTTGACATAAGGATGGAAGTTCTATTATGGTTTTGGATAAACCTACTTAGTGGATCAATGTTTTTCTATAGCTAAGTTAACTATACCTAATGGGTCTACTATACGACATTTATATGTGGCATCCCTCCATGATTTTGATATTATCCTAGGGATGGATTGGTTGAAGGTTTATGGAGCCTTAATAAATTTTCAAGATAGGTGGATGGATTACACTAACAAAGATAAGAGAAAAGTAAGGGTACAAAGTAGGTAAGGTTATTTTCAACCTCATTTATTTTTTGGGTATATAATTAAATAATGTTGTTAAAAGATGTGTTATGTTGTATGTGGTAAAGATCAATGGAAATACTAGAAAAAGGGATATGAAGAAGTATTCAATAAACATCCAATTTTACATGAATTTCAAGATGTATTCCCTGAAGATCTTCTAGGTTTTTCATCCCAATGGAAATTTGATTTCTCTATTGAGTTAATATCAAGGGCTAAACCCATTTCAATAACACCTTACAAAATGACCCCAATTGAGTTGCAAAAGCTAAAGGTACAACTCTAATATTTATTGGAAATGGGTTTGATCAAACCAAGTGTATCACCTTGAGGTGCTCCAATGCTATTTATGAAAAATAAGGATGGATCTTTGAGACTATGCATAGATTATAGAATTCTAAACAAGATAACCATAAAAACAAGTATCCTTTACCAAGGATAGATGACCTCTTAGACCAACTAAAGGGTGCCACCATATTTTTAAAAATAGATCTGAGATTAGGATACCATCAGTTAAGGATTCGAGAAGATGATACTCACAAGATAGTCTAAAAAACCATTTATGGGTAGTATGAGTTTACAATATTGCCATTTGGGTTAACAAATGCACCAATAGCTTTTATGAATTTGATGAATAGTGTGTTAAAAAAATATCTAGATTATTTTGTATTGCTATTCCTAGATGATATTCTGATATATTCTCATACTAAGGAAGAACACAACCATCACCTTAGGTTGGTATTATAAGTATTAAGGAAGAACCAACTATATGATAAATTGTCCAAGTGTGAATTTTATACCCCGTAGGTGCAGTATTTGGGACACATCATCTTGATAGAGGGAATTTTTGTGGACCCAAATAAAATTAAGGCTATATTAGGTTGGCCTCTATCTACAAATGTGAAATAAGTTAATATTTTCATGTGATTCATTGGATATTATAGGCGTTTTGTGAGATATTACTCTAAGGTTGCCTATTCTATCACCAATATTCAAAAAAATGGCAAAGAGTTCAAATGGACGAATAAGTATAAGGCTACATTTGAGGCTCTGAAAATAAGTTAACAACATTGATTCTCAAAATACCAAATCCTTTTGGGAATTTTACCATGTGGATAGGTGCATCCCTAGAAGTATTGGATGGGTATTATCTTAGGAAGATGCTATAGTAGCCTATGATTCTATAAAACTCAAGAATCATGAGGTAAACTATGCTATGCATGATTTAGAATTGGTATCAATTGTGCATACCCTAAAGGTCTAGAGATATTATTTGTTGGGCAGAACATTTGAACTAAGAAAAAACCATCAAAGTTTGAGGTACATTTTTATCTAATCTATGATGAACGTAAGATAGAGAATATGGGTAGAGTTATTAGCTTAATACAACTTTTGTATTGATTATCTCAAAGGGAATGAGAATAAGGTTGTAGATGCCTTTATTAGGATAAGGCACATAGTTGAATTGACCCAAAACCATATAGACTTGATGAATAAGGTGAAGGAAATATATCTATAGGACCTGTATTGCATAGAGATCCAAGATAAAATTGAGAGAAATCCTAAAGAGAATAAGGTTTTCAATATAAAATATGGGCTTTTATACTTTAAATATAAGGTAGTTATACCCAAAATTGATGACCTAAGGAGATTTATTACGTAATAGGCACATAATTCTCCCTATTCTGATCATTTGAGAGGGTCAAAAATGAGGGAAAACATTAGAAAGACCTTCTATTGGGATTAAATGAAGCAAGATATCACTAGTTTCATTACAATATATTTAGAATGCTAGAAGGTGAAGGTAGAACATTGACACCTAGAAAGGAAATTATACCCACATGATACCTATGTAGTAATGGTAGGTAATTTCTATGGATTTTATTATGGATTTACCTAAGACCATCCCTAATGATGTGTGGTACCCATTATTATATGTAAATTCAACAAGATGCAAAAAGTCCTCCCATTTAGAATTTTGGTCCATGCAATACATGCATAGCATATCTTCTAAAATCTAGTTTACCCTCTCAGTATAGCCATTTATTTCAGGATGATATGCAAAAAAAATATTCAACTTAGTGCCCACTACAAGATGTAGAGCCTGCTAAAATTCAAATTTAAACCTAAAATACTTGTTTGATATGATCACCTCAAAAAACCCATGTACCTAAACATTTCTTTGTAAAACTTTTTTGCCACCACTCGTGCATCATCCTTGATGTTTTCAGTATAAGTATGTAATCTTGGTTAAATTATCAACCACTACCAATGTTACATCATGTTGGTACCTAATCTTGTTTGAAGTCTTGTATGGTCATAGATGTATAACACCTCTATCATGGGATAATCTAGAGGATCAGGTGATGATCAGATGGAACACTATCTAAGAGATGGAGGAACAACTTAGATCAATCCATATTAGGCTCAAGGAAGTGACCAATTTCCAAAAGGTCTATGCTGATCTAAAAAGATCACCAAGAGAATTATTTGTAGGGGACAAAGTTTTCTTGAGGGTAAGACCCATGAAAAGTACCATCAAGTCAACCAAGTTGGATCCTCTCTATGTTGGACCCTTTTAAATCATTAACTAAAGGTTCATTTTGCCATCCAACCTATCAAATAACCATGATACTTTCCATATATCTCTTCTTAGAAAATATTTTAATAATCCTACTCACATGTGGGATGTTTCTAAATTGAAAATGGAAGATCCCTCAGCCATTGAGGTGATACCAATTAATATTCTAGGACTTTGTACCAAGATGTTGAGGAAGTGAATCCTAGATCAATGTAAGTTCCAATGGGATCAATATTCTAATAATTGTGCCACATAAAAAAATATTGAAGATATGAGGCAACAATTTCCATACTTATTTGAATAAAAAATTTGTTACTCTATTGCAAGAAACACAAATTAATATGTTTAGTCCAAGGGGGGAGTATGTAATAACCCTCCATAGCATAACTTATTATTAGAAATTAATTATGTATTGATTTGAATTTTTAATTACATAGCTTCATTTTTATGATGTCAATATTATTGAGTAATTACATTTTATGCTTCGAATATGGTATTATTGATGTATTTGTGGTTGCAATACTAGGGGCTCTTATTGGTGGGATCGTAAGAGTGAACCACCTAAATTGAGATATATTTTGGAAATTATGGTGATGACTTGTTCATAGAAAGCTCAGGGTAACAAAATACACTTCACGTAGATGCAATTGCATTTTGGTTGTTTTCATGTTCACACCATTGGACCAAGAAGTTACTTGTGTAATGAGTCTCCTTAATAAGTTGGCAATGGCATTATACTATCTTAACAGAGACCAAATACTTAGGGATAAAACAATGGTGTGTAGTATTGTTTGTATGAATCTATGTTTGTTCATGGTATGCATAGATTTTTTTGGATGAGAATTAGTAATGTTTTATTAGTTGGAATAGGTTTTGTTTATAGCCAATGAAAATTTATGTTCAAAAGTATAATGTATTAATAAAGTTATTAGTAGAATGCATATTAGGTTCAATAATTATTATTACCCTTTTATTATGTTGATAAAGGTGACCATAAATTTAATAAATACGGTTAACTTGGTTTTAAAGAGCGCATTATTCTTTTTGTTGTATGCTTTGGTGGCATCTTAATTAAAAGAATTCAAGGTGGTGCTAGTCTTTTAAAAATATCTTCTTGAGTGTTTTCTTACATGATTTCCTTCATGCAAGAATACATGCCCATATCTATTTGAAACCTTAGAGGTTGTTTTGGGTAGGGGAATTTGTATTTTTGGGGACAAAGGAAGGCTAAAAGGTTGGGTAGCATGATGTCAATTTCTAGAGATATAGAAGAGCTTTGAACCAGGTGCTTTATTTATTTTTTAGTAATTAAATGTGTTTCTTTAGCTTGGTTTTCCTCCATGGTTGATGGTATTATTACTTTGTTTATTATGATTTATCTCCTCATTTAGTTTTGCATGTAGCTCGATCTAAGTTGACTTACTTTTTGTTTAGTAGATGCTTGAGTGATGTCATACACTTGACATCGATCTTTCTTCTACATTGAGTTTAGACATTGTTTTTGGTTGATGGCATGCTTGCTTTTGGTTTTGTATTTACTTATGGGTAAGGGTTATCTACTAGTAGCAATGTTGATCCTTCTTTCATTGTGTCGATTAGTATTGTTTCCAACTTGTGTGCTTCCATATCTAAGCTTGTGGGAAATGCATGTAAAAGTAGTAAGGTAGCTTGAACCTTTGTAACCTTTCATGTAGTAGTGGTTCATATTGGCTTGATATGTAGTTATGATCATCTTTGTTGGTAGGATTCATTTTGATGTAAATCGTCTATGTTGGTTTATCCCTTGTGTCTAGTATTGGCCTACGTGCAGATATTTTTATGGAAGTTGATTGGTGATTGTTGTGCAATCATGGTTATAACTTAGTAATGTTAATTATTTTTGTCTAAATATATTTCAAGTTATAATTTTATATTAAGAGGAACTATTTTCAAATAGTAGAAATATCCCTTTTATTAATAAAAGTATGAATGTTGCTTGCTTTTAATAATAAAGTTATGGCTTTGGAAAAAGATATTTTACTGGTCCAATCACTATTCTATCCTTCAAATCATACCATTATACAGATCTTCTGCACCTCGTACCATACAATTATTCAAATGAGGTCACTCCCAAATATGCATGGTATCCATTATTATATGCAAATTATACAATATGCAAAAGGCCTCCCAATTAGACTTCTAGTCCATGCAATACATGTGAAGCATGTCCTCTAAAAATTGGTTTACTCTCTTGGTTTGACCATTTGTTTCTAGCTGATATACAAAATTGAAATTCATATTAGCACCCACTACACGATGAAGAGCCTATCAAAATTTGGATGTGAACCTAGAATCCCTGTCTGATATGATCACTTTAGGAAACCTATGTAACCTAAAAATTTCTTTAGCAAACTTGAAAATTTATTTAGCAAACTTATTTGCTACATCCAGTGCATCATAATTGTTGTTACTTGGTATGAGGTATGCAACCTTGGTCAACTTATCAACCACTACCAGAATTGTATCATGTTGGTACCTAGTATTAGATAACCCTAAAATAAAATATATAGATATCACCTATCATTTTTGTGTAGTTATATCATGCATATATAGTTTCCCTATTGGATGATGATGTTCTACCTTCACTTTCTAGAACAGTAAACATTTGGTAATAAATATGATGATATCTTACTTCATTCCTTCCCAATAAATGTCTTCTTCATATTTTCCCTCATTTTTTCCCCTCCTATATGAGTGGAATAAGGATAATTATGTGCTTATTGCATAACCAATCTCCTTAAGTCACTAGTTTTTGGTATAACTACCCTATCCTTGAAACATAAAAGTCCATATTTTATGTTGAAATCCTTACTCTCTTTAGGATTTCTCTTGGTTTTATCCTAGATATCAAGGTAATATTGGTCCTATAATTGTATTTCTTTGACTTGATCCATCAAATCTATATGACTTCGGGTCAATGCTACTATGTGCCTTCTCCTACTCAAGGCATATACAATATTATTTTCTTTCCCTGTGATATAATTTACACCAAATTCATATTATACTAAGAATTCTATCCATATTCTCTATCTTACATTTAGCATAGGTTGGGTAAAAAAATGCCTTAGACTTAGATGGTTTGTTCTTAGCTCAAATGTTTTACCCAATAAATAATATCTCTAGATCTTTAGGGCATGCACCACTATTGTCAACTCTAGGTTGTGCATAGCATAGTTTAACTCATGCTTTTTTATTTTTCTTGACTCATAGGTTATCATAGCCTCTTCCTAAGATAGTACTCCACCCAAACCCTTTAAGGAAGAATTTGTACACAATAAAATTTCAAGAGGATCTGGTATTTTGAGAATTAGTGTTATTGTTAACTTTTTTTTAGAGCCTCAAATATAGCCTCACACTTATCCATCCATTTAAATTCTTTTACATTTCTCTGGAGATTTGTTATTGAATAGGAAACCTTAGAGTAATATTTCACAAAACATCTATAGTAACAATTAAGTCCCATAAAACTATTGATTTTTGACAAATTTGTTAGTGCAAGACAACCTAATATAGCATCAATTTTCTTTGGGTCCATTGCAATACTTTATACCAAGATAATGTGTCCCAAATAATTCACTTGTGAGGTATAAAACTCACACTTGGATAACTTTCCATATAGTTGGTTTTTCCTCAATACCTCTAATAATAATCTCAAATTATGGGCATGTTCTTCTTTGGTGTGAGAATATATCAAGATATCATCTAAGAATACCAATACAAACTAGTCTAGATACTTTTGGAACACATTGTTCATCAAATTCATAAAGGTTTTCAATACATTTGTTAGCCCAAATGGCAATATTTTGAACTCATAGTGTCCATATCAGGTCTTAAAGGTTGTCTTGTAAGTATCCTCTTCTCAAATTCTTAACTGATGACATCCACACCTTAAATCTAATTTTGAGAATATAGTAGCATCCTTTAGCTAATTAAAGAGATCATAAATCCTTGGTAAAGGATACTTATTCTTAATGATTACCTTATTCAACGTTCTATAATATATGCATAACCTCAAAGAACCATCCTTTTTTTCACAAATAATATCACAACAACCCAAGGTGACACACTAGGTTTGATCAAACCCATATCAAGAAAATTTTGAAGTTGTAATTTTAGTTCCTGCAACTCAATTGGGGTCTGTAGACACCTAAAACGTGTCATGTCGATGGCGACTACTCATATGGACATGTTATAAGACCATATGGAGGATCTTGGACAAACTCCAAGATAGAGCAATGGTTTTAACCACTCAATTTGGGATTCTTAGCCTATTCAGTCTAAACCATAGCCTAGACTTGCGGTCTACAGGCTAAACCACGGTTGACACCTATAGTTTACAGTCTGGACCGCAGTTGTAAGCTGTGGTCTTAACTCAAGTTCAGTTGGCCTTCATCGAAGCCAAATTAGTTTGAACAACCATTTGTTCTAGAATATGGTGGTTAAAGGATGGAAGCTTCTAATCCAACTATTTTAACCACCCCTTCTTGATCTTGGCTTCTCCATGAAGCCACCCCTAGCTCTTGGGTAGTCCTATAAGTACCCCTTTGAATTAGGGAAAAATAAAAAAAAGCAAGCATTAGAGATTAGATCAGTGAAGCCTCATCAAATTGTGAACTCACTTGAGTGCACTAAGAGAGAGATTTGTTGCTATCACTTTGCCAACTCAACCATCATGACAATTATGCCATGGATGCCCTAGGGATCTAGAGAGCCAAGAAACACTAATTTGGTCAAACTGAGGCCCTATTCAACAATTCAACCATCAAACCTGTCAGAAGGACATCAAAGGCAACCCTTGAACATTAATTGGACAAGGAGGTCAAGCCCACTACCATTGATTTTGAGGGTAAAATCACTTGAGTGCTAACCGCGACTTTTAGCCGTGGTTTACAGTGCATACCGTGCATCAGTGCTACAATTTGCAACAGAGGTATCACCATATTACTATTTTCATTATTGCCCATCTAGTTAGATTAGATTAGTCATTTGCATGGTTAAATTGTTGTTTTAGAGACTTCTGATCGATATATTAGTGTTTTTACTAACTTGTATTCATCATGCTAGTTTAGACATTAATGACTTCTCTTCTTGTTATAAGGCTTCATTTCAAGTAATTGATTCCATAGATTGATAGTTGTGCTCTTCATTTACGTATTTCCATCAATCTTGATATTATTTACATATGTTTAGCATAGTAGATGCATTTTATTGATTGATATCATTATGCTAGTTTCATGCTATTTGTCTTTAAAAGGCCTCATCATGAGAGGCTTCCTATGCTTTTGACATTCTTGTATTGTTTTTTGATAATAGGAAATAGGTTTATAAGGAGTTATAACCATTCATTTCCTTCCTCAACATGAAGAAGAGGGTTCACTCCACCCTAGATCAGTTTGTGTCACCTTAAGGGCTTGATAGTGCATTTTATCCCTAGGGGGGATTGAAATAATTGTAATTACATATCAAAATAGAGTATCCCTAAGAGGAAATTATTTGTAATAAAAACTCATTGATTTTAATGGAATAGTAGAGACATTTATTGTAATTTCCATGTGTTTCATCCATTTATGTGTTTGAATATCAATTTTACTTGTTTATGCAATTACAACATTTTGGGTGCATGCCTTTTTGGTTGTACAGAAGGCTATCATGGTGGAACTCTGAATAAATAGCATATGATTGGGTTTTATTGACTTTTTTGAATTACAGGTATAGACTGTAGCCATCAATTATTGCCCAAAAATAGAACTGTAGGTTCAAGATGCGGGCAACAGTCAGAACCGTAGCCCAAACCCATAGTTTCCAGCTGACAGCATAGACAATAAATATCAGAGGACCAATCATTGCAAGATCTAAGGTATGCTCTATTTTCAACCCTCTGTCACTTTTTTTTTCTCTATGTTTTTACAGAATGTGTAATTTCAAATGCAAATTAGGAGAAACCACTAAAGAAAAAATGTAATCAATCGTCCTATTTTGCTTTCGCATCTTCCATAGAAAGGCAATGCTAGGAACAACAAACCTATGATTGCAGTCTGCCCTAGGCTACAACGTGCTTGATATAGTGTCTTGTTTGGTTTGCATGTGTGAGGCCCAATTAGTGGCCAATTATCATCGTAATGTGCATAGTCTAAAAGAGCATCTAGAATAGTTTGCATTTTTTGAATGTAAAACGTTTCATTTTGCATAGCACTTAGAAATTGAGCATGTATGCTATATGATGCATTTATTTTATGTACAATTAAACAAACCCCACACACCACTTGGCACTTGAATGCTAGTAGGGTTCAACAATGATGGGTATCATTTCCATCCGCTAGCCCAAATCCTATGAACCTTTTGATACATAGACCAATACTGGATCCAAGAACCATTCATAACCCAAAAAAATTGCATGTACTTCTCTTCGAAAGGTATAACATTTATTGGGTGAGATTGGGTGAAGATCTAGGAGGACATGTGCTCCTTATTCGGGTGTGGACCTTCATTACCACACACGAGGGATTTACGCAACTTGGAGCTCATAGCCAAGTTGTCAAGCTACGAGTGTACAGGTGAAAGCCATTAAAATGAGAATAAAATCCAACATGATTTGCAAAACATGATAAGAGTTTCTATACTGATACAACACATATTGAAAACACATCAAACATTTTAGGGCTAACTTTCAAAATTTAATACGAGATAATCATCATTGTATACCTTATTTTATTAATAATAAAAGATACATCTAGATGCTAGGTACACAATGGTGGATACACGGGGTGGTCGGTAAAGGTCTAAAACTAATGCCAATGACCAACCCCTAACCAATTCACAGTAGCACATGTCAAGTCCTCACCCACATGAGCAAACCGAATGTCATTCGAAAAGCATTAGAGAATATAACTCGACATGAGGGTACCCTATAGAGCGTACCCTGGATAGAGGAGCTTCAGTACACTCCTCTAGGTATAGGTTAGAGAAAAGAGCCTCTCAACATGAGGGTGCTCCACTTGAAAGCCATTATCGATATCATAGTGTACGCGCATCCATAGGATCGACTGAGGAGAATGTTGTGCAGGGGACCAGGTTGGTGCCTCAATGTACTAAGTCCACAGTAGGATCCATGCCCCCACCTTCTGATTATAGAAGGACTAGAGATCCACCCATTCAGGGGTAGGTAGACATGCTCAATTCTAAGCATAGGTCTACCCATACTCCCATGCATGGTCCACCATGCAAGATCACCATTGATATATCAAAGGTGGGAGATAATGGCACACCACCGCATGAGAGGTGGCGGTCTAGACAACTAGAGGGTCTAGGTAGTTTTTTAGAGCATTTAGGCTATAAGCCTTTGGCTCCACCCACTCGTGCCCTGAGTGAGCATAGCGGGAGCATCGTTAGGACTACTAGAGAGCATGGAGAGGCTTCTAAGCACCCTCATGTCACACATCCACTATCTACGCATGATGGTTCATAGTATAGGACACAAAAAGATGCCAATATTGTCTTCACATACAGAGGCAAAGGTGCAGCACATCATTTTAATGGGTGCAAAACCCATAAGGTCACTCATACAGAGCATGGATACCAGAGGCCTCCCATGGTTGATCAGATCGATAGATCACATCGACTGGTATTAGAGTAGAAATGCCAACTCCTCCAAGATCAATTGGAGGATGCTCGCCTAGAGAGGCAGCACATTGAAGATGAAAATATTCAAGTGCAAAGGCTCCTTAGACAGAGGTTATATGAGCAACGCATGCACGAAGAGCATATCCTTACCAAAAAGGAGCACGTGGAGTAGGAGGATAGGTTAGATAGGGCTGGCCTATATCCTCATGATGAGCATAGAGAGCGTGTACATAGGAAGGCTTTTTCACAAGCTGATAGGCATCAAGAGCATAGAGACGCTCATACTCATGCTAGTGTCGAATAGATGGAGCAACCATCATTTCTCAATGATCAGAGGTAGAGGCATCATGAAGAAGAAGAGGGATATGGATACGAACAAGAATATCCTAAGAGCTTCCAAGCTGATGAGGAGAAAGAGCAATGCCCTCCACCTCGTACGAGGAAGACAATACCTCCTAAGCCACCTCCATGTCAACTTATGGAGGAGGACTTTCTATCTTCATAGGCCTATAAGACCTTAGCCAAGAAGTTCAAAGCCATCGAGAAGCAAGGCGCAACTATCCAAAAGCCTACATTAAGAGAAATTCATAATGAGCCTTTGGATCCTTCGGTACCTACTCTATCTTACCCTAAGAATTTTGATATGCCCAGGTTAGACAAGTTTAAAGGTGATGAAGATGCACAGGAACATATCATGAGTTTTTTGGATGCTTGTTTTCAGATAGCAAGTGATGATGCATTGTTGTTGTGTACTTTCATCATGACACTATCTGGTCTAGCTCGAGAGTGGTTCAATCAGCTAAAGAAACATAGCATAACTGGTTTTGAATAATTAGTTGATGCCTTTCTTGAATGCTATTCCTTTGGTGTCAAGAAATAGGCCAATATTTCTGATCTGGCTGTGCTAGCTCAGCGTGATGATGATCCAATAGAGCAATACGAAAAGATATGGAGGAGACTAATGGTAAAGTTGCCATTCCCTATTCCTACCATAGATTTAACCTGAATATTTTTGAAGATTTATACCAAGTACATCTCATTACTACTGTAGCTATAGTAGTATCCTACATTCGAGGAGGCTTTAGCACAAGCCAAAGTGATCGAGGACATCAAGTTATAGGAAGGCAACTTGAAGCTCAAGAACAAGAGAGAGGGACAAAAGAAAAGTTTTGCAAAACAACAGGGCAAGTAGGCCCATGTGAATCATGTGGTACTGAATTTCCATAGGGGAGACAAGGGGTAACGAAAACGGAATTATCATGCCCAACCTCCTCCTATGCAGTATGAAAAGTGCAACAATAATTATAGGGGCAAGAACAAATATCAACACCCACCTCTCTAGTTCACACCATTTACGAAATCGTTGAAGTTGATTTTCAATCAATTGTGCAAGGCCAAGGCAATTAGATTACCTGAAGTCAAGCTGATAGACTTCAATCAACCCAAATAAAAGGGGTACAAGGATGACTTATTTTGTATCTATCACCCAGCGAAGGGCCACAACATAGAGGCATGTTGGTCCTTAAAACACATCATGTAAAATATTATTGAGAAAGGATAGCTTGTAGTTCCAAGTAATCCACTAGCATCGAACAACCAAAACATGGGGATTTATAAGAATCCACTTCCAAACCATGAGGTGTCATGTAAAAACATTGGTTACATCAACCAGGTGCATGTCAAACCACCTACCCAGGGGTTTTTTGGTATGGTTAATATTATCACAAGGCATGGGAGATATGAGAAGCTAAATCAACTACATGCTCCCATTCAAATACAAGCCACACCAAATCAGTAGTCGATGCAGAATATTCTAGGCCCACCAACAAGATCGATGGTGACCATAAGGAGTAGGTTGGTCCAAAACCTACAGATAACTCCTATGAAGTTGTCGATATATGAGCTAATACAGTAGTCCCCTAGGCATAGGGAGACTCTTATGGATATTTTGAGGTCCATTGAAGTACAATCCTAGGATGCACATGCATTTACAAATTTCATGGGACATGTACAGTAGTGTTAGGAACCAATGATCCAATTCTATGATCACGATATCAAGATGGTTCCAACCAATATGGCTGACCCACCATTGCATATAATTGCATGTGTCAACCACATGCCATTTAAAAGGGTCTTGGTCAACACTGGTTTGTCGATCAACATCATAACAACCAAGGCTTTGAGTCTCTTAAAAATGTAAAAATCACACATTATGCCAATCGCATTCATGTTAAGAGCATTTAATGATGCATTATGTTCAACGATTTGTATAATTGTCCTACCCATCCAAGTATTCCTAAATACCATCTATGTGATATGTCATGTGATAGAAGGAGCCATGCAGTACAACATTCTTTTAGGGAGGCCTTGGATTCATGAGATATGTTGTGTTCCCTCGATATTGCATCAATGCATGAAATATATTCACGAGGGGCAAGTTCATGTGGTACTGTCGAACGCAGAGCCATTCAAATTTGTGAATATGGTAGATATACCAAGAGGTTTTGTACTCCTGTCAATGCACCTGGACGTTTGGCCAGCATCACTGGCTAAGATTCTAGAGAGAAATCAAAGAGTAGATACTCAACCATCGATATTTGTGTCGCACAGATCTAATCATACTACTACTACTTCCCTGCGATTGACTGCATCAATGATGCTTCAAGATGAGAGGAAGAAAAAGGTAAAAATGGGCATGAGAGAAAAAAAACATGCACCCAAACTAGTCATTGAGGAGGCTCCCATCCCCATGGATGTAGAGAAATCCCAAGACATATTCAATGAGGTGCCTTAGCCTACATTTCCTGCATCGTCAGTAGGGTCATCCGCACCATGGGTGACTGTTCATCTAGCCACTACAAGGCTTGGAGAGTACATTGTGTAAAACATTACCTTTGGACCGATTCTAGAGACAACATAAGAGATGGGTCACCCCCATGCTCACCGATTTTTGGTTGGATCTGTGGTTCCATTGGGAGAACCACCCAACCAAATAAACTTTGTCTATGTGGGGCTATATCAGCTTCCCACTAGTACACCCATGGACGAAGATGATGATGAACCATTCACGGTGAATGTTCGTTATCTATCAAATATCGAATATGCCAGACATATTTTTAGGTTATATCATTGGCATGGGTATGGCCTTGGTCTCTTCAAACAAGGACGTAGGACTCCGCTTGAACCGTATTATCAGTTAAAGACTAATAGGTTCGATCTAGGGTTACAGATACAAGGGGAGGATGATTTACTGGCAACATCATTAGATCATCTATACCTGAGTCTAGTGAATGATGTGGATATTAATCCATATCATCTTTATCCTTCCAATTTCTAGAGGAATCACCCTATGATATATGTCATCACCGTTGAGCCACTCGAAGATCATCATGAAGGGCTCCTTGAGCATACTAAGATAGAACTGAACCCCAGAGATAACCTAGGAAACCAAACCCATGATGCAATCAATGACACAGATGTGTAGGGGTGTAACCCCCTTATTATAGGTGATATCAAGCTAGAAGATCTTTGTAATGAATATGGAGCGGAGTCAACCTCCAATGTGAGTGGACCAGGCTATGATGCAGATGAAGAATCCTCAAATGATGATGAATCTGAGGATGAAGTCAAAGTTTCCTATGTAAGGCCTTTATATGTGCATCACTTGATGCCTACAAAGTCGGTACATGTTACCAAAGAGATTCTTCCCAACATTGATCATTCAAAGGAATAAGCCGAGCCAATTTTCTAGGCAGTGTCGTACATGCGATATAATTATCCAATTTTTTTGGATAGCAACGATAGCGTAGAAGAAGTAAGATTCATGGGGCCTCACTTGGAGGAGTGCCCTGTAGGAGTAGGAGCTAATGATGGGTTCTAATTTTTGAATAGTGATGAAGAAGATGAGTTAGAGAGGGCCTACCTTGGTCCTCCTTATTTGCATTACCATCATCAACCCATCAACATAGATGAGGTCTATCATTAGTTACGTGTTGGTCCTCCTCTGAGAGCAAGAAGATTGAACCTGGAGAAAATTTATCGGTTGGTTAATCCCCTTCCACTGACTTACATGGAGCTCTATGATCCAAATGATCATATTCTACAATTAGTTCATAGGGAGGATCTATTTGTATGCAGTCTTCACAGAGAAGATCCCTTTGTACTTGTGCCATTAGAGCCAAACCCTAGGAGTGAAGATTACATAAATTATGTATAGGATTGTTCATGTGGTTTTGGAGGCCAATACCATTCCATAAATATGGTCTCCATTGACTTAACCACTCCACTCCGCAATCCAACAGATCTGTCTAAACCGTTGCATCTTAATGTAGATTCTATCGACTGGGATCGTATTGATTTACCTATAGAGCCTGAAGATTCTTCCCTAAAGAAGAAATGCTACAACCTTTCCATTTTATGCTAGGCTATGCTTATGATGTATATCATGCTGAGAATTCTTCTAACGCAGAACATATAAATCCATATGATGACATCCATTTGATCCAT
Source organism: Wollemia nobilis (assembly GCA_028583015.1). Classification (NCBI taxonomy): domain Eukaryota; kingdom Viridiplantae; phylum Streptophyta; class Pinopsida; order Araucariales; family Araucariaceae; genus Wollemia; species Wollemia nobilis. The sequence continues at coordinate 249,616 of JAQPPZ010002606.1, forward strand.
ACACCTCACCAACTTGAGGAGGGGTCGCATATGTTAGTAGAGGAAACCTTCGAGGTGGATATTAGAAATGATCCCACCATTTCAAAGAAGTTTAAACTTGGAGAGAGTCTCACTCCAAATGAGCGGACCACCCTCATCCCTCTGCTGAAAGAGAGACCAAATCTGTTTTCTTGGACGTACAAGGATATGCCAGGTCTAGACCCGAAATTGGTTACTCATAACCTTTTGCTAGATCTGACGAAGAAGTCGATAAAGCAAAATATTAGAAATATGCACCCAAAAGTAGCCTTAATGGTGAAATATGAGCTACAAAAGTTGTTGGATGTAGAATTTGTAATTTCCATCGACTATCTAGAATGGGTTTCCAATATGGTACCCGTATAAAAACCTAATGGAAGAATCTGTATTTGCACGGATTTTAGAGACCTCAATAAGGCAACACCCAAAGATTCATTTTTGTTGCCTAATATCAATGCTCTTATGGATGCAACTATGGGTCACGATATGCTCTCCTTAATGGACGGTTTTTCTGGTTACAATCAAATTCAGATTAAACCTGAATACCAACATAAAACTATATTTATAACACCATGGGGAATATTTTGCTACAAATTTATGTCATTCATCCTCAAAAATGCTGGTGCGACGTACCAGTGGGCCATGACATACATTTTTCATGAATATATGCATAAAATCCTAGAATATTACATGGATGACTTGTTAGCCAAGTCATTACTACGTATAGAGCATGTAGAGGTCTTAAGGAAGGTCTTCAATCACCTAATTGAGTATAATGTTAGGTTGAATCCTAAGAAGTGCATATTTGGCATAACTTATGGTAAGCTATTAGGATTCATTGCCTCAAAGAGAGGCATTGAAGTTGACCCAGCGAAGGTCAAGGCTATTTTATAAATGCATCCTCCCTCCAACATCAAAGAGTTGAGAAGCCTTCAGGGTAGAGTAGATTCGATAAAGTGATTCATCACTCAGTTATTGGATAAGAGTCAAACCATGAATTGACTACTACACAAGGGGGTCCCATTCAATTGGGATGAGGATTTCCAAGTAGCTTTCACTAAAATAAAGCAATACTTGACGACGTCGCCAGTGCTAGCTCCATCAAGGCCAAATGTGTCTTTTCTACTATATATTTTGGGTATTGAATTTGCATTAGGGACTAATTTAGCCCAAAAGAATATATAAGGCAAAGAACAAGCCATATATTACATTAGCCTAACCTTGGTGAGTTACGAGCTAGGGTATGCATATGTTGAAAAATTGTGTTTAGCAGTAGTGTTCTCTACAAAGAAATTATGGCACTATATATTGAGTCATACAACATATGTTATATCAAAACAAAACCCTTTACAGTACATGATGAGTAAGATGTATCACAATATGCATACTGTGAAGTGGATCATGCTATTGATAGAATTTTATCTGGAATTCATAAGCCAAAATTCCCTTAAGCGACAGGTCATAGCTGATCAATTAGCTGAGTAACCACTGTCAAATAGCAGCCCTCTAACCATAGAGCTTTCGAATGATGTAGTCTTCGTCATGTATGAAGCTCTCAAACCTAAATAACTAGATAAAAAGGCTTATATGACTCTGTTCTTTTATGTTTCAAAGTGAGAGCAAGGATGTGGTACCAAAATAGTGTTTTTCACACTACAAGGAGCTCCAATGCCCTTGTTGTTTAAGTTGAATTTTTTATGCACCAATAACAATGCTGAGTACAAAGCCCTAATGCTGGGACTCCACACAGTCGTCACCATGAATATTAAGATATTGAACATCTTTTGCAACTCATTGTGCATATTAAATCAAGTAAATGGGATATTTCAGTGTCGATGTCTCGTACTGAAAGTCCATAAATATATAGTTGCCACATATTTGGCTAAATTTGAATGGTATGACATCGAGGCAATCCCTCGGTCATAAAACAGGTTTGCAGACACCATGGTGTCTTTGGGATCTTTAATCCCTTAGAATCCATCTATGGATTTCACTACCATCCATGTCAAGACACTCTCGCATCCAACAACAGAGCATGCAACCTATGATAATAAAGAGTCGATCAATATGATTAGTGTAGAACCAAAAGTTGAATGGTTATGCAAATCTAAAGACTTTCTTAATAAGGCACCTTGGGGTGATTAACCTCTCAGAGTCTGATGGGGAGTGGTACTATCATTCACCATAGGGTTGTTTTCGAGTCTGCATTTGCAAAAGTAAATACACAGGGGGAGCAAGTCATCTTAGCAGTCAAAGCTGAGATTTATCAAAAATGGATGTCATAAATTAAAGACTTCCTAAAGCTTAGTATAATCCAAAATAGATTGTCGCATGCTGCAAGACATTCATTTAAATAGAAAGTGATAAAATATGTCTTAATAAGATATATTTTGTACTGCAAAAGCTATGATGGAGTTCTCCTTCATTGTCTAGAGCCCCAAGAGTCATCTTGGGTGATCTCACAAGCTCATGATGGTACATGCGATGGCCATTTCAGTGGCATGGCCATCGTCAAGTGCATCCTTCAAATGGGCTAATTTTTGCCCACTCTAGAGAAGTATTGCAATGCATATTTCAAGAAATGCATCAAATGTCAGCATCATGCTAATCTTACGCACTTGCCATCGTAGGCCTTACAACCCATTCAAGTGGCTTGGCCATTTTCTCAGTGGGGACTAGATATTATAGGCAATATCTCTCCCCTATCATCGGGCCAACATACATTCATAATCATGGCTACTAAGTATTTTACAAAGTGGGTGGAAGCAATACCCTTAACAATGACAATTGGAGCTCATATAGTAGAGTTTATACTAGAGCATATCATAAGTCATTTTGGGATTCCATCCAAAATAATATTGAATAATGGAACATCATTCAAAAACAAAACTATGAGGGCTTTGACATATAAATATAGAATCAAACACAGTTTTGTGACTCCATACTATCCGCAAGAAAATGGGTATGTTGAAGCTTCAAATAAGACAATGGTGGCCATATTGAAAAAGAAGGTCCAAGAAAACCACAAATATTGGCATATCTAGCTGCCCCTTACGTTATGGGCTTATAGGACTAGTATTCGAATTACCATAGGGGCAAACCCATTCTCAATAGTATATGGTACTAAGGCCATTATGCCCTTGGAATTCAAAATTCCAATGCTGCACATCGCATTAAAATAGTTCATCGATGACGACACCGTGCGACAAGCTCGACTGGATCAACTGACACTGCTTGATGAACATCGCATGAATACCCTGGAGCATCTCCGTGTTTATCAGGAGTGACTAAAATGATCTTAAAATGTCAAAGTCCACCAAAGAGACTTTGAAGTTGGGGATCTTGTCTTGAAAGAGAACCAACATAACTATAATTTTCCACCCGATCTAAGGGATAAATTTATGGCTAATTGGATAGGGCCCTATGTCATATCTGAAAATATTAGTCTAGGTATTTATTGCATAACATCACTAGGAGGTGTTGAAGAGCTTGAACCTCTCAAAATCATCCATATTAAGGTATTCTATGCTTGAGATCATAGTAAAAGGCTCCAAGGGTTCCTGAATCTGCTTGGTCATGTCAGTCAAAGGCTCCAAGAGTTTGCATAATATTACTCGGTAAATCCCAAAAAGGCACCAAGGATTTATGATAAATATTTTGTTCAACCCAAAAGGCTTCGAGGGTTTTGTTAAACACCGCTCGATCATCCTAAAAATCTCCAAGCTCTTTCATGAGTAGTTTGGTCAATTTAAAAGATCCAAAGGCATCTATAAGCCCTTTGGTGATTCTCAAAGGCTTCGAGGGTTCTTAAACACTGCTCGGTTATCCTAAAAAGCTCCAAGCTCTTTCATGAGTAGTTTGGTTAATTTAAAAGCTCCAAAGGTATCTGTAAGCCCTTTGGTCATCCTCAAAGGCTTCAAGGATTTTGTTAAACACTACTCGATCATCCTAAAAAGCTCTAAGCTCACCCATGAGTAACTTGGTCAATCAAAAGGCACCAAGAGTTTTTTGAAAAACTTCTTGGTCAACCTAAAAGCTCCAAGGATTCTAAAATATTGCTTGGTCATCCCAAAACGTCCCAAATGTGCTCATAATCCCTTTGGTCAATCCTAAAAAAAAAGCCCCAAGGGTCCCTAAGAACTGCTTGGTCAATTTAAAAGGCTCCAAAGGCATGTACTCACATTTTTGTCAGATATGAGGCTCAAAACCCATAATTTTTTTTTAAAATAAAAAAAAACACCAAAACAAATTGGTAAAGCATAAAATCCAAAAATATTTGCTTTTGTATTTTGCATATTCATTTGCATTCACACATGCATTTGTTGCATTACATTGCATATAGGTATTCGTCATTTGTTGCATTCCATAATAGAATGGATCATGTTTTTCAATATTACAAATGACACCATGGTTGTGTCTAAATCATGCACTTCTGCATTTATCATAATCCATTGCATACATACACAATGCTTGTTGCTATAAAATACTTAAGTATTCAAATTTTTTGGTCACTCAACCATACCTAGTGGATTTCTCTGGTGCCATAGAAATATTTCTTTTCTTTTGTAGATGAGGTCAGTAGTTGGGATAGTGCTTGACATATCAGGATATCGTAACTAAGAAAAAACATATAAAATCTTGGTAAGATAAGGGAGGATGAAAGTTGTGAAAGCGGTCCTAGGTTCTCTAGAGAGATGGGTTTTATTACCTGCTTGTCTTGCAAATAGTTTGGTCTAGAATGGTGAACCTTGGCAAAAGGACAAGAATTTCCCCTATTCATACATAGATACAAATTTTAAATCTCAAATCAAAATTAAAAGTTCAAAGTTTAAAGTTGAAAGTTCAAAACCTAAAGTTCAAAGTTTACAATTCAAAGCTCAGGCCTCAAAGTAATATAGTGAAACAAGAGCACTATACGAATACCTTGCTCAAAGTAAAGCATAAATGAAATGTAAAAAATAGTGAAAAAAATCACTACATATGAGCAAGTATCAAAAAACAGGGTGAGAACTTGAATCCCTAGATTGTTCACCATTTGAAAGCCATAGAGTGAACCTCAATTGTAGCAATGGGTTGAAAGAGTCCCACCTACTCTCGGAGTAGTAGTTCTGTTGGGTGATCTCTAATCGCCACAATGGGTTGAAATATTCTCGCTTGCATTTAGAGGGGTAGTCCTGATCAATTTGCAAGATGAGCTAGCTTTAGGTGCCTAGGGTTGTCTAGCATTATAGTCCAACCAAATTTGAAACAAGGATGATATGAAAATATGAGGAACCCGATCTCACATATGGGTTGAAAGATTCACGACTGAAATCCAGGGTATGCCTATGATCTATATGAAAATACTCACATGCACACACAAGGATAATGAATAGTTGGGTCTTTCACGGTAAAAGCCTTGTCCAACAGAAGCCTTGTACAGTTAGTATGTGTCATTTGAGAAGTCTACTAGGGTGTTTGAGTCTCATGGAAAACCTCAAAATAAATTCTCTAATAGAAATAGCGTACCAAACATGAAAAATCATTCAAAAATAAATCATGTCAATTTTAAAAATTGCAAAATAACTCAAGTCAATCATGAAATTGCAAAGTATCAAATTCAGGATACATCATTACAAGTAAACACAAAGTTTCCAGGGTATAGGATAGATACAGGATGGATATCAAAAATGATATTTAGATGACCACTAACTATATCATGCATATTTAAAAATGCAAAAGAAATATCAAGTGACATATGATATCACCCATTTCATACCATTTAATATCATTGCATCTCATATATGGGTGTTTAATTGAGTAAATTTTTGTAATAAGGATTTCTAATTACATTTATGATTGTTATACATTCTATGGTGTCGTCCATTAGATTGATAAACACGTATCACATTCATTCCTTATGTTTTAAGTGATTAAGGCATACAGGTTCATTTACATAAAATCATTACCATGTAAATAATGCATTACATCCATTGCATCAACATATTAGAACACAAGCATCAAATAAATGCATGCAAAGAAAGAAAAATCAAATATGCATTTTAAAGAGAAAGCATCGCATCCATATGAATCTATCATCCAATCGCACATCTAAGCATCTAGATTAGTGCATACCATCATAATAAAGTAAATAGCTATCTAGTGCATGTCATCCATACATCACATCATATAGCAGTAAATTAACATAAGCATTGCAGCCATGTGCATCAAATAAACATAAAATCAAAACATACAAGTAAACATCATGAGCTATAAATGATCAAATCATATATATATATATATGTGTGTGTGTGTGTGTGTCCTCCACCTTGGCCTACGAATCCTCCTCTATGGTGGCCTCTGTGTCCCAACCATCCTCGGTCTGTTGGTGCACCCGATGCCCTTCAGGATTGGCCTCTACCTCTGCTTGATCATATACTCAACCTAGAGGCCCTCTCCCCTACCATTGTAGGAGGGACCACCATGTGTCATCCCTAGACTCCTAGAATTCGTTAGCCTCGTCACCCAAAGTTGTAGGCTGGATCCATGGCAGATGTGTCTCTAGCATGAGACGTCGATACACGAATGGAATCTTAAAAATATCTTGAACCAAGCCAAACTATCACAGGATGCAAGATAAAAATTGATACTCTCTAATATTGACCTTATGGCCAAGTAACCACTTGTCTTGGTGAGTCTTTCGTAGCCACTTGCCTGCCTCGATCTAGTCAGGATAATCCATATAGGAGTGCCACTCAATGTCATTTGGCCTGAGCGCTACAAATCATGCAATGTAGTAATCTGTGTCTCTAGCATGGGTCCTACTCCGAAACCCCTCCTCTCATGGCCAACATGCAGTGTAGCACTGATGTGCATCATCAATGGCCATTATCTGAAGAGGTAGGTCCATTGAATGATCTATCCAGATGTGCTACCAACTCCAAATATGTAGAAATAGGCGGCAGCTAATGCCTCGATAGATCTAACTTGTAATATGATATAGCTCCCTATAGAGTTGACATAGTAATGTGCTACCCTAAGCTAGGTGTAGTGGTTGAGCAGTGGAACTCTGGATCTCTCTCCAGACACTGGCCAGGAGGTTCCAAGGAATCCTTGTGCTCAAGGAGTCTAGAAGTACAACCTGTACCACAAGGATCATGAAGATCATCGCACGAACTGAGAAAATCTACTCGCTCTTCCAGTATCCAATGTGGATGCCTCCATGGTCGATCTTCTCCTGTGCCTCCTTACTTCGATCATCGAATATAGCATCGAATACAGGCTCCTTCCTCTAAGAAGAGGAAGAGGTGATGGTCTTGCCATCAATAAGGATTCTAAAGATCCGATAGACGTCCTCTAAAGTTATAGTCATTTCACCTATAGGTAGGTGAAATATGTTGGTCCACATATTCCAACGTTAAGCCAACATAGTCAAATAGGTCTGATCTACCCTAATAGTGGGTAGATCTAGTACATAGCCAAATTTGATGACTCTAAACCATGCATGCTCGCCATCAGTGAGCTGCCTATGGAGAGTCTTAAGTAGATCAGACTTGCGAGCCCTATAGGTCAATCTCTAAAATAAAAAGCAGTATATAAGCTAAATTCTAGCTAAAAACAAGCAAAAACATTTAAAAATGACCTAAAAAGCATCAAAAATAGCTAAAAAATTTGATAAAAGATAAAAATATGTCGCAAGGCATTCATAAAAATTAAAAAATCACTAGATAGGTTAAAATTTCATTAAATAACATTAATTGCCTAATTAACTTTAGAAAATGCAAAAATTTAATCAAATTTTTCTAAAGTTGGCAAACCGCGGGTCAACCTTGCGGTCCACCTACAGTCAAAATATGATCGTTGTATGTTTTAATGTGAACCACAGCTTCCAGTTACGGTCTAGGAAGAAAAACCATTTTGGGTACCTTCATAGCCTGTCTCACAAAAAAAAAAATATCTAGCTAAATCTAATATAGTGGGGTTCATTACCAACTGTTTAGTGAGGTTCATTTATTGCATTACTTAGTGTGGTTGATTTTAATTGGTATTGAACAGGGTTATGCATAAGGGGTTGGAATCAAAATGTACTTGTAAAAAAATGGCGAATCCTAATCAAAATCAAGGTGAATCATGGAGAATCCTAAGCAAATCAAATCAAGCATCTTCATACCAAAATTTGGGGTATTTGAAGCCCTAAAATGTAAGGTCATATTTGGAGCTACTTTTGACCTATTAAATCATCTTATAACTTCATAAAAATACCACCATTAGATCAGTATTGAAAAGAGATTTCCAATGAGTACAAATATGCCTATGTTTGGATATATATTATGGCAAATTGACCCTAATAAAAATTGGTCCTAAAAATTTTAGGCGAATGGGTCGACGTCGAGGGTCCTCATATTTGCCAATTTCTAATTTTAAAAATTCTAATATTCGTCCAATTTGTGAATATTCGCCACTATGCATAACCATGGTATTGAAATGCGAGGAATCGTTTTCGAATTACCTTGCTCGCTCCGCAGCCTCTACTAGTCGATGGCTGATCAGGATCCTGCCATCGGGGTATCAAGTGCGGTATATAGTAGATTTTTTGGCAGCGTTCCAAATTAGGGAATGTATTCTATCTCTCAGAGCTCTCTCAATGTAGTTGCTTTCAAGAAAAATAATGACAAATTCAAATGGGAACGGCTATTTAAAAGTCCTAATTTTAGTGGACCACAACTTACACCTGCGGTCCCAAAATTAGGGTTTTTCGATCATAGGCCCTAGACACAGTTCCCAAATTTTGAAAAATTCAATCATAGGTCGTACCTGCGGTTCACAGCTAGCATTAAATGCACTAAAAACCTATCGTAGGAAGTTCTAAAAAGGCAAATTGATGACTCCTAACAAATCAAATTTTCCAAAAGAGTAATCAATGTTGCAAATTTTGTGATGTTCAGAGCACCAGGATCGATCAATAAATCAAAATTAACAACAAAAAAGTAAAATAATTTAAAAATCAAATGCGTCTTGTATTCAGTAATTTACCCTATACACTTGGCGATTGCAACGACTTGCGATCCATGCAATCCGACGAGATGAGTAAATTACCATAAGGACATTTGGGGTAAAACTATCATCGTTGACTTGACATGCTTCTTTCCAATCCCTAAGGAGGCCTTTGAGGCTGGACCGCTCCATGGGAACGAGGCATTTCGTGTCATGTCTCCTATGAATTTTTTTTAGCAAATCATCGACAAATTGATTCAACACAAATCTAATTGGCATTGTATCATTTTGATTCCCTAAGAAGGCTATTGCAGCCCGACTGCTCCATGGTATAGGAATGTGCAATCACTATTAATAGTTGGAATCATAAGCTGAACCAGGCATAGGCAAGTATTTAATGTGCTCAATTATAATTTTTTTTTGATCATCCATGGTGGTCAAGCGACATTGTCACTTTAATCATTGTCATTACCCTCATCGACTCATTGCTTGAGGGGGTAGTCATAATATCAAATCATAATCAAAATCAATAGAAGATCTCGAAGATCATAGATCCCTTGATCTTGTCAAAATTACATTCGTCCTTGCAAATCATTATCAATAGCTATCATAAGGTTACCCCTTTTCTTGGTGAAAATAGCAAATATGAAGTTTTCTTTTTGTTCTCTGCATTTCAGATCTATGGGTCAGAAGATACCTATGGAATGCGCAGCCACACCGAATGAGATGAGAAGGGCACAAGCTTTTCAAATGTAAGCCTTTCACCCAGTTGGAAGCAATGATTCCAGGATGTGCATCCTTTTTTTGTACAAGAGGCATCTAATGTTGATCTGACTAATGATCATCATAGAACCTTTGACATCATTTTAGAAGGTATATTTTTTCTCAATGTTGTTCGATCTCACAATGCATCTCAAAAGGGGCATCTGTAGACACCTAAAACGTGTCATGTCGATGGTGACTACTCATATGGACATGCTATAAGACCATATGAAGGATCTTGGATAGACTCCAAGATAGAGTAGTGGTTTTAACCACTCAATTTTGGCTCCCTAGCCTATTTAGTCTAAACCGTAGCCCAAACCTACGGTCTACAGGTTGAACTATAGTTGACACCTATGGTTTACAGTCTAGACCGCAGTTGTAACCTATGGTCTTAACTGAAGTTTAGTTGGCCTTCATCCAAGACAAATCAGTTTGAACGACCATTTTTTCTAGAAGAGGGTGGTTAAAGGACGAAAGCTTCCAATCCAATTGTCCTAACCACCCCTTCTTGATCTTGGCTTCTCCATGAAGCCACCCCTATCCCTTGGGTAGTCCTATAAGTACCCCTTCGAATTAGGGCAAAATAAAAAAAGTAAGCATTGGATATTAGAGTAGTGAAGCCCTATCAAATTGTGAACTCACTTGAGTTCACTAAGAGAGAGATTTATTGCTATCACTTTGCCAACTCAACCATCATGACAATTGTGCCATGGATGCCCTAGGGAGCTAGAGAGCCAAGAAACACTAATTTGGGCAAACGGAGGCTCTATTCAATGATTCAACTACAAAACCTGTCATAAGGACATCGAAGGCGACCCTTGAACATCAATTGGACAAGGAGGTCAAGCCCACTGCCCTTGATTTTAAGGGTAAACTCACTTGAGTGCTAACCACGGATTTCAATTGCAATTTATAGTGTAGACCGTGCATTAGTGTTGCGGTTTGCAATAGAGGTATCAGCACCTTATTATTTTCATTCTTTCCCATCTAGTTAGATCATATTAGTCATTTGCACGGTTAAATTGTATTTTTAGAGACTTTTGATCGATAGATTAGTGTTTTTACTAACTTGTCTTCATCATGCTAGTTTAGATATTAATGAATTATCTTCTTTTTATAAGGCTTCATTTCAAGTAATTGATTCCATATATTGATAGTTGTGCTCTTCATTTATGTATTTCCATCAATCTTGATATTATTTGCATATGTTTAGCATAGTAGACACATTTTTTTGATTTGATGTCATTATGCTAGTTTCATGCTATTTCTCTTTAAAGGGCCTCATTATGAGAGGCTTCCTATGCTTTTAATATTCTTGTGTTGTTTCTTGATCATAGAAAACATGTTCCTAAGGAGCTACAATCATTCATTTCATTCCTCAATGTGAAGAAGAGGGTTCACTCCATCCTAGAGCAGTTCGTGTCACCTTAAGGGCTTGATAGTGCATTTCATCCCTGAGGGGGATTGAAATAATTGTAATTGCATATCAAAATAGAGTATCCCTAAGAGGTACTTATTTGCAATCAAACACTCATTGATTTTAATGGAATAGTAGAGGCATTTCTTGTAATTTCCATGTATTTCATCCATTTATGTGTTTGACTATCAATTTTACTTGTTTATGCAATTACGACATTTTGGGTGCATGCCTTTTTGGTCGTACAGGGTCATTCTGTAAGGTGTTATTGCAATATGTTTATCCCTTGGTGTTAACTCAATAGTGAAGTCAAATTCCTATCGAGGGGGTAGACCTAGAATATCTTTAGGAAATACATGTTAAAATTCATGATGAATTAGGTTCGATGTGTAGACCAATTGGTTCATCCAAACCCCATAAGGGGGGCGGAGGTCCAAGGTTCAAATATCAGGCCTCGTCGGACTGAATTCTTGTCCATTTCATGGTTCTTTCAATGGCGTAAAAGGTTTAAAATTATTGTGGCATGGTGGTTATAGGGGCAGACTGCGCGAAGATCTGTGTGGTGGCTTTTGGGGCGGATAGCGCAAAATACTGTGGCGGCCATAAAAAGCTGGATAGCCTATCAGATTTGTGGTGGCTACCAATTACACCATGTAAATTCAAAAAAAAAAAAAATCATGATGAATCAAATGTTTATTAAATATTTCTTCATCTCTCTGTTCTCTAGTATTTCCATTGATCTTCACTACATACAACAAACCACCTCTTTTAATGGCTTTCTTTAGTTGCATGGATGATATAAAATAGGGTTTAAAATAACCTTGCCTACTTTGAACTCTTAATCTCCTTTTGTCCTTATCAGTGTACTCCAACCACCTTTATTGGAAATTTATTAAGGCCCCATGAGCCTTTAACCAAGCTATCCCTAGAATAACATCAAAAGCATGGAGTGGTGCTACATACAAATGCCACATGGTGGATCCATTAGGTAATGTTTTCTTATTGATAGGCAAACATTAATCCACTAAGTAGGTTTATCTAGAACCATACACAAACTTTCCACCCATGTACCAAAAATCTAGGTTGTTTTGGTATATCCCTAATAATACTAGTGGAAATAAAACTATCTATAGCTCCACTATCTATTAAAATTTTAACATCCCTATCAAATAACTTACCATTAAGTATCATCGGTGTTGCTTGTCCATCCAAGTTTTATTTTCCAATAGCAACATATATTTGATGTGACTTCTCCTCTACTCTATAGCTTGACTCTAATCTTTGGGGACACTTCTTAGCATAATGAGGACCCACACATATATCAAAACTTGCCCTGAGTACCTATGACCTATCCTAAATTTTCTCCCCTATTTCATATTTCTATGCTAACTCATTTTGCTTTGGAGTATGGGAATTGGAACTATCATATTTTTTAATTTATTTTTATTTTATCCCTAATTCCCATTGTTCCTATTACTAAATTTTGGGTTTTCTTTGTTTCTCTTATTTTTTTACTTATCCCATTTCATAAATTTTGCACTCTTTATTTTCTTAAGCTCCTACCTCTCTGTCTTTGTCAACCTTGAATAGTTGAAGAAAGACTTTTTAGTCTAGAGATTAGTCTCTTCTTACTTGGCCAAGTCATAAGCTTATTGTAATGTTTTAGGTTTGAAAAAATTAATTATTGTCCTAATATTTGAGTCTAACCTAAGATGAACTTATGAAACTTTATATGCTCATTACTCTCATACTCTAAAACATACTTTAAAATTTTCACATATCTCTAAAAATACACCTCTATCGATAGTGATCCTTGTTGAAGTGTAGATAATTCTTCAAACTTCTCTACATAAAATTGGTTAGAAAGAAATATTTTCTTAAAAGCCCCAATGAAATCATCCCACTTAAGTTCCATGGCTTGGATATTTTTACCTATACTAAATATGTCCCACCATTCCAGAGTTGAATCCAGAAGATGAAGGGTAACCCACACAGTCTAAGTCTCGGAGCAGTAACATTTCATGGAAAATAAGAATTCTAAATCTTTCAAGCATGACTCAGCGACATCTTCTCCTTTCCCATTAAATTTGGTTACTTTAAAATTCTTAAGTTATATAGCTATATCAATATCTATCTAGGTTTTACCCCCCCAACTTCTTCTAACAAGGTCTTCTTCCTATTCACCTTCTATATTTATAGTATCGGCTTCCTTATTGATCAAGGTTTCTACTAATTTTTATTGTTGATCCAACCATTCTTGAAGAAAATTCACCATGGAAGAGAGTTCTTTTATTTTGCCCTTAGAACCTATTTTTTCCTTGGTATCCCTGTTGGGATTCGTTGTCCTCTCAAGCCTCTTACTAGGAGTCATTGTATTCCTAGTTTTCTTGCTAGGGTCCATAGTTCATCCAAGATTTTGCATTGCATTTCCCTCCTATGAAAATATTTTTGTATTCTTGGATGAAATTCCATTTAAAATAGGAGTCATCTCCTATCCACAAAAATAATTTGGGTAAGTTACAATTTTCCCTCAATTGTACTTATAGTTAGTTAGCTTCATTATCCTCATGAACTAACATAGATTATTATCACTCAATTGATAATGATCAGGGTCACACTTGCCTTCTTGCAAGGTTTCATTCCCAAATTATCACATCAAGTCAAGGCTCATCCTAGGCACACTCCATTGAATCTTCTAGCTCTATGACCTAGAGCTTTGATACCAACTACAACCCAAAACTACCAAGCCATTTTTTTAAGGGTAAATATTCTCAAAGAAGACCCAACATTTACTTCTTTAGTATTCAAGGCTTCACCACATTTGAGTTACAAGTCATTGGAAATGACACTTAGAGGATATGAGTGGCCAACTCCCATGTTTTTTTGGAGTTCATATTACTAAAATACTCATTTATAAGAACATAAAAAGTGATCCCCCCACATTTCCCATACCATCACCAGCATAGGACAATGTGACCATAGCATAGGGATTATCCTTTAAAGCCCATAACACTTAAAATAGAAATTTTTATTCCCTAACCTTAACCTAAGTCTATCTAGGTAATTTAATTAGGTGTAAAGCCTTGTTTCTTATTTACCACATCTCCGCAGGCTAACTAAGGTCATTACCCCTCAGTTGGTAATGAACATGGTCTATTGAAACTACATGTTTGAGGTACTACCATTGCTATCCTATGATTGATTCTTATTGTATTCTAGACAAGGGAACACCCTATCCTATTTGTTTAGGGTGTATCAATTCACAAGTATCTAGTTATTGCATTCTTGCAACTCCTTCTAGACATATGAGCACCTGGTTATTGCATTATTGCAAATCCTTCTAGGACTCACTTACACCTAGTTATTGCATTCTCATAATGCCTCCTAGGATTTGAGCTTAGGTTCTAAAAGAAAGGAGCATTCCTAATATATTTAGACAATGTAAATAGAAAAATGGAATAATAAATCAATTCTTGCCACTTGAGGAGGGTTAAGTCCTTTGCCACATAAGGAGGGCTAAGTCCTTTGCAAATACATAGATGAATAATTTGATGATTGATGATCAAATGTAAATCAATCTACATATATAAATATTAATTAATCATAAATCGATGAATCAATTGGAAATATATTCGACTAGCTATGTTGGAGTCGTAACATGGCTCCCTTCCTAATAAAGCTTTATCCTCAAGGTTGGAAATGACTCGAAAATACTTTCTGGTTCCCATGTAGTGTCTTATATTGGTAGGTCCTACCATTTGATTAGAAATTCTTTAATCTGGTGAGATTGAAGTTGACGTGATCTGGTTTGCAATATTGCTTCTGGTTGAATATTTATACGTCCTTCTTCATCTAGTATTGGAAGCTCTGTTTGGAAGTGCACTTTTTAACCAATCACTTTTTTGAGATAGGATACATGAAAAACTAGATGTATACGGGAGGAAGGTGGAAGCTCTAATTGATATGCTACTTCACCTATGCGATGAACTATCTTGTAAGGCCTGTAAAATCGAGGAACCAACTTTTGACTGGTCTTGATCTTCAAGGACAACTGCTTATAAGGTTGTAGTCGCAAGAAAACCATATCTCCTATATTGAATTATCATTTTGAATGATGTAAGTCTTGTTGTTTCTTCAAACTATTTTGAGCTTGGATCAAGTTGTCTTTAAGAATGTTGAGCATTGACTAATGATGCTAAAACCAGTCATCAATTTGAGCTACTTTGGAATATCCTGGAATAGAATCTGAGATTTTTGGTGGTTTTAACCCATACAATGCTTCAAATGGAGACATCTTGATGTAAGAATGTAAAGAAGTGTTAAACCACCATTATGCTAATGAAAATTATTGACTCCATTGATACTACTTATCTTGATCAAAGCAACATAGATAGGTACCTAGAAATTTGTTAACAATTTCAGTTTGACCATCAGTTTGGGGAAGGTATGTAGAGGATATATTTCATTTGGTACCACTAAGACGTAATAATTCTCTCCAAAAATGTCTAGTAAACATGGTATCACAGTAACTTACAATAGATTTGGTCATGCCATGTAACTTTAAAATGGATTCAATAAATACCTTGGCCACCTTGCTTGCTGAATATGGGTGTTGTAGAGCACTGAAGTGAGCATACTTAGAGAGATGATCCAAAACTATAAAAATCACTATTTTACCATATGACTTGGGCAGACCTTCAATGACATCCATTGATATGTATTTCCACTGGTGGTTTGGAATTGGTAAGGGTTGCAAAAGCCTTGGATATTTGATTATTTCACCTTTATTGTGTTGGCATACTTCACATTCATCCACAAATATCTTGACATATGATTTTAATCCTTTCCAATAAAAATATTGTTTCACCCTTTGATATGTTTTCAAGAATTATAAGTGCCCTATTGATGGAGATGAATGTTATTCTTCAAGGATCATGATTTTAATAGTGGATCCCTGCAGAATTTAAATGCGATCTTTCTTGTGTAGCACCCTATCCCTATATGAAAAATAAGGATGTTTTGAGGATCTTTATTCATATATTGAATAATTTGAGCAGATTTAGTATCAACCAACCATTATTATTGAAGTTGAGAAACCCATTGTGAACAAGGACCATAAATAGAATTAATAGAGACTTCATCTTCATATTTATGGGATAATGTATCAGCTACCATATTTTCTTTGTGTTACAAAACCAATATAGCTAGTCGGCTATATTTCCAAGTGATCATCAATTTATTGATTTACTCTTATATATAGTTGTAGGTTGATTTACAATTAATCATCGATTGATTTTATAATATTCATTTACATATTCACAAGGGCGTAGCCCTCCTTAAGTGGCAAAGGACTTAACCCTACTCAAGTGGTAAGAATCTATGTGGTTTACTCTTTTATCTGTATATAATGATTTTCTAAGTAGTTTCACTACAAGTGGTATCAGAGCCAATGCTTCTAAAGTTTGTGTAAATATTAATGCATTTTTTCATCAGTATACACGCAGCCATACTACAGGAAATTACACTCAAATTACATATTTTTTCCCACATAAAACAAAAATTCTCTCAAAACATGAGTAGACAAAGTTTAGCAAAATTATTTTAGTTTCATGCGGTCAAACTGTAGTTCTAGCAACATCTATTTAATAGGCGATAATTGGTGAGTGATAATACCAAGCAACATAGCAAGGCATGGTCTTAGAAGCATCCGTATAACAAGCGATAGCTAGAAATAATAATAATTTTCATAGCGTAGGTGAAAGGGTTCAGGAGATTTTACGATCAGGGTTTTGTATTGAGTTATAAAATATAATCACAGCAACCCCAAGAAAATTATATTTGCCTAATAAATTATTTACCATGATGGTTGATATACATCATAGGGCTGGGGAATAATTAAATGTGCAATTGGTATTCCAGTGTGGAATGGAATAATTAAACTTCATGATTGATAGAACGAGTGCTCGTGGTATTCAGGATTCATCTACATATGTAGTTCAAGCAACAGGTAATGTACAGGTGAGAAAAAAAATAAAATTGATTTCAATATCCTAAAGTTTCAAATATTTTAATCATCAACCCTACACGTGGTACCATTCACACTATTTTTTTTGTTAGATCGTGTGGCTTATCAAGATCATATTTCATTTTATCTCAAACATTATCCCATATCATCTAAAATAAGGGAATATTATAAGTTTCTAAGCAACAAAACTCCTATCATAACTCGACTAGCCCACACTGGTTAAAACTTGCCAACCTTATGCGCTATATCAATTTCGTCGTATCTGTTTCAATGTTGTTAATTTACATGTGTTCATTTCTTGAAATCCATGCACCGTTGTTCTCCCAAGTCATATCACGATGTTTTGCTATACTCACACTTGCTTACTGATTTGCCTCCCAAGTAATTGAATCGTTCGTTAGCCTACGTGTCTTCTTCTAGCACAACTCATCCATCCACATCATCACATCTTCTAGTCACCAAGTGTCCACTCTAGGTTCCCTTGTCCATATCTATATCTAAACCACTAATTATAACTAGCCATTGGAGTTACACCATCCACATCATTGCATCTTCTATTTTCCAAGTGTCCACTCCAGTTTCCCTTGTTCGTATCCAAAACGTGATCATTGGTATATTCAAATTATTTGTATCAGTATCCAAACCTGCTCATTGTAACTAGCCATTATAGTTGCACCACTATTGATCACTGTGACTATTGGTACATTTAATTTCACAATAATTTGACAACATTTTATGCTAAACAATAGCAAAATTTGTCATCAGCGAGATTTAGTAAAAATTTGTTAGAAAAAATTATTCAAAAAAAACTTTAGTAGGCATAGTTGTTAGTATCTAGTCATTATAATTGAGAAAATCAAATTGGAGGACATCAAATTTTATTAGTCGTTGAAGAAATAAAATAGCTATTGGGTCAACTTTTCGTAATTGGAGCAAAATATTTGTCAATAAAAAATGACAACAAATATTTTTCCAAAATTAACAAAATATTTTGGCCTAATTTTTGGTGGTAAATTAAGTGCGTGAGTGATATAACTATTCTAAAAAAGTGGAATAGAGGACCAGCTAGAAGATTACAATGCAGTGAGAGACCAAATGAAGTATCACTAAATTCACCAAGAAGACATCCACAAAATAAAGGTATGAAACATAATTATCCTTTATGCATTAACAGTTTTAACCCCAACCACTCTACTTTTAATTCCATGGCTTCTTCCAACTCATCCCATGAGAATCTCCAACATGATGAAGTCGTAATCCCTTCTTCTTGCTCCCAAGAACTACAAGATTGTTTGTCTAAAATAACTAATAATATGAACAAAATGGTAGAAGTTCTCCAACAACTAGCACAAAATCAAAACCTTGAACCTCCTCCTTCTCCAACTAATTCCCATAGACAAAAGGATACTATGGATCATGATCCTCCCTTAGGTCACAATGATCCTAACTCAAATATGGGTGAAGTTGCTCAATTTTTGAAATGAGCTCCATGTGTTACTATTCTTTGTACTGATATGCCTATTTTTTAGGGTGGGAATCCATGTGGTTGGTTAGCTAAAATGGATGGTATGATCTACTTATATCATGTTATTGAAGTCAAAAAAGTTTCTTACGCCTCCTCCAAATTGGGTATAAAATATTACTAGTGGTTTTTTTGGCAGCAGCGTCAACATAAACGTCCTATATTATGGCAAGAATTTAAAGATATTTTCCTTAAAATATTTGATGGTGTTTCTTCTTCTTACATCGTTTGCCTATTGGAGCTCAAACAAACTGGTTTTGTCCAAGATTATATTTTAGAGTTCATAAGTCTTCTCGCATATACGAAATATGTAAAATCTTATGTGGTGATTTCTACCTTTCATCATGGTTTGAAATCAAATATTCAACTTGAAGTTGATCTACATGATCTCTGCACCTTGGATTCTACCATGCGTATTGCTAAGATTGCTGAATGAAAGTTTCAAAATTGGAAATCTTCTCGTCAAGACTCTAATGCTTGTCCTCAGTATCGCAACAACTCTTTTTGTAAAAATAAACAATCATCAAGATATTTCTACTTTAAATGTCGTAATTATCATCCTAGATATCAAGCATATGTACAACATCAAAACTTTCAAATAGCATTCAAAAATAAGGACAAAGAAGAAGAAATAGAAGATATCATTCAGCAAGAGTTGCCCACATATACAAAATAAATCTCAGCAGATACTAGTGAAGCAACACCAAAATATGACACTATGGCTATTCAGTGCATGCTATTATGGGGTTAACAACTCATCATACAATTAAGGTACTAGGTTTTACCAGGCACATGTATTAATGTGTTGATTGATTCAGGTAGTACACATAACTTTATTAACATCATGACTGTTAAAGCATTGAACTTGTACATTAATACATGCAATGAAGATAAGTTTCAAGTTTTAATTGCAAATGGAGGAAACACTCAATGTGTTGGCAAAACATCTCCAGATTCAATTCAAATTGGAATTACACTTGGTGAGGAACTCTCTTTGTTATGAACTTGGGAAGTTCAGATGTTATTTTGGGCGTCAAATGGTTAGAAAAGCTAGAAGTTGTTAGTCTTAATTTCCAAAAATTATATGTTGAATGTAGAGAGAATAGGTAGACTATTTATCTCCAAGAAAATCAATCTCCATCATCCAAAGTGGTGAGTTCACACAACATGGAAATGATATTAAAAAAAGGAGATTATGGATTCATAGCTCAAATAAATTGCATGGAATTTCAAGCACTGGATACCCCTATAATTCCCTCAAAATATCTTCAATATATTATGGCTAAATATGATGAAGTCTTCAGTGAACCAAAAGGGCTTCCTCCCAAATGATCTCATGACCATACCATACATCTTGTCCCTAGAAGTCTTCCTCCTAATGTTTGTCCTTATCGTTATCCTCAACCACAAAATATAGAAATAGAGAATTTGGTTCAAGAAATGTTAGAACATGGCATCATTCATCCTAGCATCAACCCTTATTCTTCACTAGTAGTAATGGTTCATTGCAAGGATACTTCATGGCGCATGTGTCTATATTTTTGACCTCTCAATAAAATTACCATCAAAGATAAGTTTCCTATCCCTGTCATTGATGACCTATTAGATGAATTACATGGTGCTTGTTATTTCACTAAATTGGATCTTCACTTTGGCTTTCACAAAATATGGATGAGAGAAGCAGACATACCTAAAACAACTTTTCGCACTCATGAAGGTCATTATGAATTCCTAGTCATGCCCTTCAGTCTTACTAATGCTCCATAAACCTTTCAAAGCCTTATGAATCACATATTTAGGCCATACCTTCACAATTTTGTCCTAGTTTTCTTTGATGATATCCTAATTTATAGAAAAACTTGGAAAGATCACCTAAGCCATGTTGATAAGGTTCTACATTTACTTCAAAAGGAATTTTTTTTTGTTAAAAGATCCAAATGTGCCTTTGGGGTCCAAGAATTCGAATACTTAGGTCATATTGTCTCTCATAAAAGAGTCAAAGTAGATCCACAAAAAATCAAGGCTATTCAAGATTAGCCTCTTCCTAAAACCATTAAAAAATTTAGGGGATTCCTAGGTATTACAAGTTATTATAGAAAATTTGTTCACAACTATGAAACAATTGTAGCTCCTCTCATAGCTCTTACCAAAAAGGATACATTTATTTGGAACGAGGCTGTATATCAAACATTCCAAGCACTCAAATATGCTATTTGCTCTACCACAATATTGGCCACTCTAAATTTTAGTAAATATTTCATCATCAAGTGTGATGCTTTGGCACAAAAAATGGTGCAATTTTAATGCAAGATGGTCATCCATTGGCATTCAAAAGCAAGCAACTTTCAAGTAAAAATTTGGGGAGGTCCACATATGAGAAAGAAATGTTGGATTTTCTACATGCCATCGATAAATGGAGGCATTATTTACTCAGCAGTCACATCATCATAAAAATCGATCATAGTAGTCTTAAGCACTTCTTGGAATAATGTTTCTCCTATCTAGAACAAAACAAGTGGATGATAAAGTTATTGGGATATGATTTTGTCATTGAGTATAAAATTGGCAAATAAAATGTAGTAGCAAATGTATGATCCTGTAAATATGAAGATGAAGTTTCCATCAACACCATTTAAGGTTCTTGTTCTCAATGATTTGCTCAACTCCAGGAAGAATGGTTGGTTGATACAAAAACTACTCAAATTATTCAAGATATGAATAAAGGATCATCTAAGCATCTTTATTTTTCATATATTGACGAAGTGTTACACAAGAAATATTGCATTTACATTTCGTAAAGTTCCACTATTAAATCCATGATCCTTGAAGAATCACATTCTTCTCCATTAGCAGGGCACTCTGAATTCTTGAAAACATATCAGCGGGTAAAACAATCATTTTATTGGAAGGGATTAAAATATTATGTCAATACATTTGTTGTCGAATATGAAGTATTCCAATGCAATAAGGGTGAAACAATAAAATCTATAGGACTTCTTCAACCCTTACTTATTCCTGACCGCTAGTGGGAACACATATCAATGTATTTTATTGAAGGTCTTCCCGAGTTAGAATGTAAAACAGTGAATTTTGTAGTAGTGGATCATCTTTCCAAGTATGCTTACTTCAGTGCTCTACAACACCCATATTCAGCAAGCAAAGTGGCCAAGGTATTTATAGATTCCATTTTCAAGTTACATGGAATACCCAAAACAATTGTAAGTGATTGTGATCCCATATTTACTAGCAATTTATGGAGAGAATTATTCCATATCAGTGGTACCAATTAAATATGTCTTATGCATACCATACCCAAACCGATGGTCAAACTAAAATTGTTAATAAATATTTTGGTACCTATCTATGTTGTTTTGCTCAAGATAAGCAGTATCAATGGAGTCATTGGCTTTCACTAGCAGAATGGTGGTATACACTTCTTACAATTATTCCCTTAAGATGTCTCCATTTGAAGTAGTATATGGGTTAAAACCACCAACAATAATAGATTATGTTCTAGGATATTCCAAATTAGCTCAAATAGATGATTGGTTTCATAATCGTCAATAAATGCTCAACATTCTTAAAGACAATTTGATCCAGGAACAAAATTGTATGAAGAAGTAGCAAGACTTACACTGCTTAGAATGATAATTCAATATAGGAGATATGGTTTTCTTATGACTGCAACCTTACAAGCAACTATCATTGAATATCAAGACTAGTCAAAAGTTGGCTCCGAGATTTTATGGTCCTTACAAGATAGTTCATCGCATAGGCGAAGTAGCATATCAATTGGAGATTCCTCCTCCTTCCTATATACATCCAGTTTTTCATGTTTCCTATCTCAAAAATGTGATTGGCCAAAAATTACACTTCTAGACAGATATTACAGTACTTGATGAAGAAGGACATATAAATCTTCAACCAAAAGCAATATTGAAAAGCATATCACGTCATCTTTGATACCTCCATATTAAATAAGTTCTAATAAAATGGTAGGACCTACCAATAGAATATGCTATATGGGAAAAAAAAAGTATTTTTGAGACATTTCAGCTTTGAGGACAAAGCTTTCTAAGGAGGAAAGTCATGTTACAACACAAATATAGATAGTCGGCTATATTTCCAAATGATCATCAATTTATTGATTTACTTGTATATAGTTATAGGTTGATTTAAAATTAATCATCGATTCATTTTATAATATTCATCTGCGTATTTGCAAGGACTTAGCCCTTCTTAAGTGGCAAATGACTTAGCCCTCCTTAAGTGGCAAGAATATCTTTGGTTTACTCTTTGATCTGTGTCTATAATCACTTTCCAAGTAGTTTCACTACACTTTGCTCTTATTATACTCAATGAAAAAATCACAACCCAATAGTTTGGTCATCCACTTGTTTTTTTCAGGATAAGAGAAATGTTGTTCTAGAAAGTGCTTAAGACTACTATGATAAGTTTTTATGATGAAGCTACTACTGAGTAAATAATTCCTCCATTTATCAATGGCATGTAAAATAGCCAACAATTCTTTCTCATATGTGGATCGTCCCAAATTTTTGCTTGATATTTGCTTGCTTTTGGAAGCCAATGGGTGACCATATTGCATTAAAACTGCACCAATTCCTATACTCAAAATGTCACACTCGATGATGAAGGGTTTACTAAAATTTGGAGTAGCCAATACAAGAGTGGAACACAGCTTCTTTGAGTGCTTTGAATGCCTGAGAAGCTACTTCATTCCATTTAAAAGCGTCCTTTTTGGTAAGTGTTGTGAGAGGAGATGTGATTTTACCATAATTGTGTATGAATTTTCGATGATAACCTGTAAGACCTAGAAATACCCTAAGGTTTTTGAGAGATTTAGGTAGAGGCCAATCTTGAATAGCTTTGATTTTTTGAGGGTCTACTTTGACTCCTTCATAAGACACGATATGACCTAAGTATTTGACTTCTTGGACCCCAAAGGCACATTTGGATCTTTAAAAAAAAAAAAATTCCTTATGCAGTAAATGAAGGACCTTTTCAATGTGAATTAGATGATCTTTCCAAGATTTATTGTAAATTAGGATATCATCAAAGAAAAATAGAATTAACTTACAAAATTATGGCTTAAAAACATGGTTCATAAGGCTTTGAAATGTTTATGGAGTGTTAGTATGACCGAAAGGCATGACTAAGAATTCATAATGGCCTTCATGAGTTCAAAAAGTAGTTTTAGGCATGTCCTCTTCCCTAACCCTGATTTGGTGAAATCTAGAATGAAGACCCAATTTAGTGAAATAACTAGCACCATGTAATTTATCTAATAAGTCATCAATGATAGGAATAGGGAACTTATCCTTGATGGTAATTTTATTGAGAGGTTGAAAATTTGGACACATGCACCAAGAGTCATCCTTACAATGTACTATTGCCATGGGTGATGAGTAAGGACTAATGCTAGGATGAATTATGCCATGTTCTAACATTTCTTGTACTATATTTTCTATTTCTATATTTTGAGGTTGAGGATAGTGATAAGGAAAAACATCAGGAGGAATAATACCTATAGCATGGTCATGTGATCATTTAGGAGGTAGACATTTTGGTTCACTGAAGACTTCTTCATAATTATCCACAATAGGTTGAAGATCCTTTGAGATAATTTTTTTCTTATAAATTCAGTCACAATTTCACTTAGATCGACAACGAATTGTGTTGGATAATTTTTGCTATTTTAAATTGCTTGCAAATCTTACTGTAATCATTTTATCCTCCTAGCCATCGAACGATGCTACCTAGAAGGATTTATATAGAATCTGTGGCTGGACGTATTTCTACGATCTAAAATTGTTCTTTCTTGACTATAACACAGTACAATTTCTGAGATAGAATTTTTTTATTACAAGTGATGTGAATTTATACATGGTGTGAAACATACACAACTACGGTGATTCAAAATAAATTTTAATATTTAATTCTTCTTGGCTTACGAAACTTGAAAAAAAATTGGTGCTACATTCCAGGATTTAGCTCTGATACCACTTGGAGCATTCTTGATAGATTCAGACAGTTTGAATAGATAAATAGAATAATAAATCAATTCTTGCCACTTGAGAAGGGCTAAGTCCTTTGCCACTTCAAGAGAGCTAAGTCCTTTGCGAATACGCAGATGAATAATTTGATGATTAATGATCAAATGTAAATCAACCTACAATGAATAAATATGAATAAATCATAAATCGTTGAATCAATTGGAAATGTAGTTGACTAGCTATATTGAAGTCGTAACAAATAAGGTCTATATTCAACCCAATAACTTCTTTCTACCCAAGGAGTAAAATAGAGCTTTCTCTAAGTAAATCAAAAGCACTAAAATCAATAACATTTAAGCTAAAGCATCATGAGAATTAGAACATAAGCATATCAATTTTAATGTAAGCTTCATCTAAGCTAAAAAATTTATAACAATCCACTAGTTATATTTGTAATATTAAAGAGATATCATAAAGAAACATTTCAATAGATTGCTCAAAACAGATAATCATAATGCTATCAAATTCCACTTAGAGATCATTAACATTAATCACAAGATCATATGTTTATAGAAACAATAAAATCAATGAGCATGAGGACCACATAATTTCTAAAAAATATTTTGCTATTGCTAAAAAATAAACTATTCTCATAATACAAACTACTATTATTGAATTAATAGTTGAAGTTTTTCTTTCTAAAAATTACAAGGTAAACTCTCATTTGCATAACCATTTCTCAATCCATGAAAAAACCATGTCATTACACCCAAATAACCTTTGTACCACCTTCCTCTGATGACATTCTTCATGAAATAAGTTATCCTTGACTTGAGGAATGCTTAGTGATTAGGACAACTCCAAATGCAATGCTATTTAATCATGCTCTTAATACTAAGAAAGCATCCATTCTTAATGCATTACAAACAAACCAATTCAGAGAAAATCCCATTTACCTACTCAAGCCTCAAGAGTCCATTATATTTTTTTCAAACCCAACATTATGATATGTCCAATAGATGCATGCATACAACTAAATTTACTTGTATAGAATCCCATACTTCTTTCTATAATGGCCCCTTTTACGAACTAAAGTATGAGTAGTCTATTATATAATTTGAATCTTTACAAAGCACACACTAAATCAATCAAGCAATAAAAAATATTGACTTCCTTCATCATAGTGAAGTAATACTTTTACTTTCTTTAATATGTAATGCATAAATCTTGATCTCAAACCTTTATAACTAAAATACAACCATTTGTCTAATTTATCAAGTACTTGCAAAATAACTAGCTTTCTTTATCATTACAAAGTAATACTCTTTCTTTTATTTAATAAGTAAAGCATAAATTGTGATCTTAAGCCTTTATAAATAAAATACAAGCATTCATCTAAACTATCAACACTTGCAAACAAACCAACTTTCTTTAATGTGAATACAAAATTTGTAATCATAACCCTTGTGATTATTAAAGAAACAATATAATAAGCTTCTAAATTTATTTCCACTATCCATTGGTTAAAGAGATGATAACTTCTAAATAATATAAAATTACTTATATTATCTCTTATTTTATCATAAATAAAAATTTATTTTCTCCATAAAAGATACCCACACCCTAAAAAGTTATCAACCTTCAAGTAAGGAAGATAAAAACATTAAAGGAACCATAATAGCAAAACCAAAAAAGAGATACATGTGCCAACCTGATTCCAAATTAGAAACAACAAGAAATATTTCCTATAGGCTACTAAGGCATCAATAAACTACCCTGGAGAAGGTTTAACTAGCCCTCCCAAAGCAAAACAAAACAGAGTTGATATGATATTCTATCCAGATCATACCCAAAAGAGATCAAGGCTTAATCTAACAAGTTAAACCAATCCATAAAGCCAATTGACAATTACAAAAAAGACTAACCATACGGTATACATAGGGCAAGATAGCAATCCCAACCATATAATCTATAACATCCAAGCTATCAATCAAAGGAGATCCAACATGCTTCCATACAAGTTAATCTGCCATATGACTCTATAATGCCACTATACAACACAACAAGAAGGGATTTAATGAATTCAATCGAGCTAGAAAAAGATAAACCAAAACACTTTCATGCTCATAAAGGTAAAGGTGACTCAACTAAATCAAATAAGCCAACAAAAGAGCAATACACAACACTACCAAGTTATCAAAGCACAAATTATTGTAGATGCTCTAATTTTGTGGTAGAGATAATGTTTGCTTAGACTATTATTTTTATAGTGTAGTTTGTCCTAGGTGTTCCCCTCACATTTTATAGGGATATACAAAAGTTTCTTAAGATACTCAAAAGAACACACTAGGTTATATAGAAATGGGAGTTCTCATTAATTAAATCCTAGTTTGCATGGTCATAAAGACAAAAAACTAAGATTTTAGTAAGTTTGTGGTGCTAGAAAATGATGACTATTAACCAAAGAAAAGGGGATAGATCTTAAGGCAATAAAAGAAAAGCATGATGTGGAAGAACAAATATCCCATGGTGATGTATGTAAATTTATTAAATGAGTAGTAATTTTAGTAATGTGTGTTTAAATTCATACGAGCACCATTGGCACATGTGAAATTATAGCATCTCAAGAACTATGATATTTCATTAGAAACTTCTATATATATGGTGCAAACAAAGGTCTATATAAAATAAACAAATATTATCTAAAATATAACATCTAAAGGTATTAGCTTTCAATGTAATGAGCACTGGAAGATAGCAATCACAAGATGCAGAATAATATGAAAGAAAGTAAATCTGCTAAATGACTACAATATGTAATAAATAGAAATGATATAAAAAAATACAATGTAGCTATAGAGGAAATGAACACTCCATAATAAAGCTATTGAACTACATTGCACCCATAACCAATGGATGATGATACACACAATAATGTGCTATGCACTAAGCTACACTATCAGACTATGTCCCCCAACTCTATATCTATCTAACAGTGAGGTCTTTCTTATATATGTAAAATAGGTTACTTGACCAACACTCTACCTAGTTGTGTAAGGGATAATTTGCACATGTACAACTTGCACATTGACACTTGTGTATTTATTACATTTCATGAAGTAACTAGATAACTTGTTCCTAAAGAAATATAAGTATGTACCTTAAAAGATACATTTACATAGGCCAAATGGTAGAATAGGCTCTATTTCTAACACCCCTCTGTAGTACATTATTTGGATATTGAAGATTTTAGTCTGTTAGAAAACAAAAAATACTTGAAGTTATTGAATGAAACAGGCCTTGCTTAAGTAGAAAAGGTGCACAATCTAATCCATCAGATCATAACTAACTGGAATATCTCAACCATAGAATCTTATCCTAGTAACAACTTAGGATATAATTTATTATTCTAACACCCCCCTTAAGTGGTACTACGATATACTAACACCCCCCATTATGTTGTACTAGAAGGGAGTGAAAATCAACAAAATAAAAATGAGTGGCATGTCCACAAGTATGAGTCCCGACAACAAGACCTGATAAGGTACTCATGTACAATATGTGGTCAAAAAATATCTGCTGAAAGAAGGGGGAAAATCACCTGCCATAATAGAAGAAGAAGAGGGAAGATGTATATGGAGGATGGAGAGGAATGAAGATGTCCTCTTCAACCTCCTCTAGGACAACTTCCTTCAAGAAGCCTACAAAGGATCCATCAGATGTCTCAATAAAAGTAGAGACTCATCACCAAAATAAATGAAATCATACTCTCAGACTGGTGCTTGTGACACAAATCAAGGTTGTGAACCATGAAAAAAAGGTCACTAAAGAAAACCCCTTGAAACCAAAGTGTCTCACAAAAAAAAGAGTGTGAAGATAGTGTGGAAAGAACCACAAGAATCACAAGGGATGTCTAAATTGACTTCGTAAGCATAAGTATTGGTTTCCACCTATATGAACATAATGGGCTTATTAACAAAGTCCAAAAAAAAAAGAGGTGTACAAACAGCAAAACAAGTACACCAATATAGCTATCAAATGTGTCCTTATGGTGACCTCCTCATTCTACCCAAATGCATGGATGACTAGATCCTAGGATCACTTAAGCAAATGATTGGAAGTGTCGGGTTCAACCAAGAATGCACTCCATGATACAATATTTTGAGCCACAAAAAGTATGGAAAACAGTCCCAAATTTGAAAAATGACTACATCATGTTGTCTGGCTTGAAAAAACCTTTCAAATGACTATAAATACCCCTATATTTGGATTGTAATCGGGCCTTCATATGCAAAAAAAACAAATCTTTTTTTTTTTTTTCCTTACAAAAGAATATTCTAAAAATTGGAATAAAATATGGTGTTTTTAAAAATTCCCTCCATGTGGGCCTCCACTTATCATGCCCATACAATTTAAAATAAGTGGTCCCTCTACTTTAAAAAATGCCCATCAATATATTCCTTCAAATAAAAATGAAAGGAAATAAAAAAAACTTGTAGGAGACATTTTTAAAATATTTTGAGGGCCATTAAGAAATTAACTGGGTATGCATTATTTCAACTGCAGCATCACATTAAACATCAAAGTCACATCTTCTTCTGCTCAGTCGAATCCCATCTTCGACACCTCAGAATCTTCCATATACAGCAAGGTCTACTATCGCATAAATGGATCTCGAAGCACATGCTACAATACCAAATGCATTGTAAAAAAAACATATGCTACCGAAAGTGAGTGCAACCTCTCCTTACATAGAATCACCACCCGCTTAATTCTCCTTGCTCTACAGTTGGCCACCATGATCTACCGGCTACTAAGGGAAGCTCAGCAACTATCCTGAGGATGCGCACAGGTAGTGATTGGAAGGCCATAGATCCACTCTGGAGCCAAGTAGCCTCTCGTTCCTCTGGTTGTGGTCAATACATTACTAAAATCCCTGCCCACTATCTTTGCATCAACAGCTTTGGGCAGAGGTCTTCGTCTAGCAAAATGTTTTCAGGTTTAATATCACAGTGAATGATGCGATCTTTGCATTTCTCGTGGAGGTAAACCAATGCTCGTGCAGTGCCTAACGCGATCTGAAATCGAGTCTTCCAGTCCAACACTTTCGGTTCTCCATCTGGCATGCCATCCTCTTTGCCTTCCTTTGACGGTTCTTCACATATCTATCAAATAAACAATGCGAACAGAGCCAAAACCAGCAATGAAAGCACCCATCGTAGAAATCAGAATGGTACGTAGAGCAACTCGTTTCTTGTTTAAAGATGAAGAGAAATCAGAAGCAGCCAACCGAATGAAAAGGGGCTGGCCATCGGACGAATCGCGCAAGTTTGACAAACTCCCAAGCCACAATAGACATGTGGGAGGAGTAGAACTACTGAGAGCAAAAGCAGTGCAGGAGCAATTGTTGAGACAGGCATTGTGGCATCCATCTAGCGTCTTCTCTCTGATGTATGTAACAGCTTGCTCATGGGGTAAGGATTTGTCGCTCATTTCGAGGAAACCATCGGTGGTGCCATTTTTGACAGAGCATCGCAATGAGCAACGCCAAACACAACTGCTTGCCCACCATTCTTCAAAAAAATATTTTGTACCCACACAGTCATTATGAAATATGGGGCTTAATAGCACGATCGTCCATTATTTTGGCTTCACTGAGTGGTTCTGTTTCGATCGTCGACTCACCAGCAGAGCTCCTTGAAACAGGAGCATTGTTCCACAGTCCATATCTAACTGCAACTGCTAGCAACAAAGGCTGTAAAAAACACACCATGCTGCTCCTTTGTCATTGGTAGCTCAAATTGGATGCTCCTCAGAAAAATTGATAAACGGCTACATAGTGAGCTATTGACAATCTATGGAAGCTCTCCATTTGCCACAACCTTGCATTGCCCCACTGCGCTAGCATCCAACTTCATGGCCATAACAGTGCTCATAACGCACCTTCTGTGAATAGTGGGTTTTTGTTGAACATAAAAAAAAAAAAAACACACCAAATAATATGAGTGCTCCCCCCATCACAGCGAAATATTGTGTTGAAACATGCACCTCCAAGGGAAAAAATAATGGGTAAACGAAAAAACACAGTCACCATAGCTCCTTATTTCCATCTACACAGTATCTTCCAAATCGTCTCACAACATCTTCAGCTTGGGCGACGATCATAGCAACATAATAGACAACAACAAAAATGTCATGCCATACATCATTAGTTTGATTATGCCTTCAATTCCAATATTGCGTTCAATTTGACTGGAACGGTTTTGTACTCCTCAATATGATTTACTATTTAAACGGTAAACTTAGTATGGATGCTGCAGAAAAAAATATATATAGTCAAAAACTTCTTGCCCGCTCATAGCTCACATTTTTTGACGTTGTGTTCCTCAATAATGAAGACATTCTCCTTTCTTGCAGACTTCTAACATTTCTTACAGTGGCTCCATGAACTCTTCCAACACTTTGACAGTCTGGAACTTTTCACTCCCGAGAAATTTTCCACAAACAACAAACAACAGCAATCACTTATGGAATAGATTGCAGGAATATCAATATCATACAGTAATAGATATATTCACAGATGACACCATGGATGTCTTGAACAACACACTCCCTCCTGGAACTACGACGAACACCGCTCCATCAGACCGCTACCAATCCTTGTTATTTCAGACATCCCGAACATGTGTTGGTTTGGGAAAATCAAGCTGCCCTCCATTTGGATCAGAAACAGGTATATCCTGTGTAAACAGAAAAAAAAAAAGATAAATACAACCTTCGCATCCATCAATGTGCGGTGGTTTCAACCGGGTCAACGCTCAAATATGTAAACTTTCCAGGTTGAAATTGATATAAACAACAGGGTTTTGGTAAAACACGATCCAGTTTACAACTCTCTTCCAACAGTAGTGCCATAGCGTCCGCATCACAGAACTCGATGGAATCATAAATCTGCTCTCGAACGCCAAATGGGTGCTGTTGCATACTGTAAATCTTTAGATGATCAAATATATGGAGCTCCAAGGACACGTCACTCTATTATGACTTTGCAGAAAAACACGAGCATCGAACTGGCACTCAGTTCTTCATCGAACCAAACACAAGTTTCTTCGCTCCACTCCTCCTTCAACAAAAAGACAATCTCCAATCGACATCACTACACAACACTTGCACAAGCTTCTGCACAAACGGAGGACAAACTGGAGCTTCAAAGAATGCTATCTTCAACTGCATCAAACTATTTATCTAAAAAATCTGGAACAACTGTGGCGGGTGGACCATCAACATTTTTGGCATGTTGTGCAGACTCACAGTCAAATAGTTCTTAGATGGCAGAAATTAGGTTTTTTTTCAAAAAATATGAAATCGCCCTCAACACCTTCCAATCTACCAAACTTTCAATATAAATGGGATGGAACACACACAACACCAACAATCTGAAAGACCTCAACCTACAACGATAAAAAATAAATCACTAAAAAATATTTTGCCACCATTAACTTTCTCAAGCTTATGGTTTCTGATCCACCAACGATAGAGAGCATACTCCCTTGCTTGAAGAAAAAAATAGGAAAAAAAGTGAGGGGGGAAATCCCCTTTAAGTTCACAGGGTAGGGAAAGCCCGCTCTAATACCATGTTAGAAAACAGAAAATACTTGATATTATTGAATGAAACAGACCTTGCTTAAATAGCAAAGGTGTACAATCTGATCCATCGGATCATAACTAACTGAAAAATCTTAGCCATAGAATCTTATCCTAGTAACAACTTAGGATACAATTTATTATTCTAACATAGTCTTCAATATGGATCTTCTTCTTCTTCATCCTAAAATTTGTATTCTTCCTCTGCATTCTTTGTGTTCAGGTTCAATAGGTAATCTTTGTCTTCATATGATGCAGAGTAAGTTGGAGCTGAAGCTTCTTATTTCAATTGACTTTGCATTGTATTCCTCCTTTATCTGCTATGTCTTCTTCTTCATCTCTAGCTTTGCCTTTGATTTTGGTTTTTGTGTTCTCATAGGAGGTTGAGCTACTACTTGGTTCTTGTGAGGAAGATTCTCCTTTCCTATCTTTAATCTGTACAAAAGTTTCTGAACAACCACTTAAGGCATCATGATAAGATTTTGAGTTAGTAGAACATGAAGTGTTGATGTTGCATGAGGATTGAAAAAATTTTCTAGATATGATTCATCAAGTTTTGTATTTTTTTTTTGAGTAATTCTATCAATCCTTTTTGTTCTTCATTTTTTGCCTTGTAGTGTTTATATGTGAGCAGTTCCATGTATAATATGCTTGCAAAGTCTAAGGAAAGTAAAATATCACTTTTTCCATTTTCAATTGCTTCATTGAGATGGGTTTGAAGATAGCATTCCATAGTATCAAAATTATCTTCTAAGGCTTCACTATGGATTACTTTTGAAGCTAGATCTAACCTTCCTTCCAATTTCTTGAGTAGATTCATGATCCCAAGTTTTATGGCATTGGATTTTTCCTTTTTGAAGCACTTATTGGTATTTTGAGAAGTAGACATCCTTATAGCTCCCTAGTCTTAGGATATGTGATCCTTAATTGAAGTATATAAGCTTGATTTGATAAAACCTTTATTAATCCTTAGGTTGTAGGCTTCCTTATGTCTCCCTAGGTATGAATACCTAATTTTAGGTTTTTGAAGAAATCTTATATCTTCCCAACTTGAAAATATTTGATGGATATTATTATCAAGTTTTGTAGAATTCCTTATGACTCCCTAATGTTTTGGAGTATGATATAGTGCTTTTGTAAAATATAGTTCAATTTTGGTTGATTTTGTATAAATTTTGTAAAGATAAAAAATCAACTTCTTAACACCTTATTACTCCTATTGAACTAAGCACTTTTCAATTTTTGAAGAGGTTTTAATGTTGGATTTCTTTTGTCCCTTTTGAGAATTTTTTGAGACAAGAATATAAATTTCCAACTTTAATAAAAGATCTTAATAACCCCTTTTTGTAACCCTTAGGATTTTATTCAAGTGTTTCTAATTTCCAATAACCTAGTTTGATGTTGTAACCCTTATCACTCCCAAATTTGGAAAACTAGAACACATTAATATTTGCAAACATTAAATGGATTAATTCCAAGTAGTATCCCTTATTTCTCCTAAGTTGTATTTTGCAAATATTATATTAATTTCCCTAAGTTTTGCTTTCAAACAAAGATTGATTTCATTTAATATCTCAACCTTAACATATAACCTTATAACTCCCTTTTTTAAATGAAAGTAAATTAGATGAGGAAATTTTTATTAAGGCTTTGTACCTTTATGAAGCCGGATGAATATGGCAGTAATCTGTCCTTCTTGAGCACGAATTCCCCAAGGTGTGCTTTGGCTTTAATGCTCTCCTTTAATGTTGGTTGATCGAGAGTGTTTTCTAATGCTCTCGACTTGCTCTAGATCGTTGCCAAATCACTACCGAACTACCACCGAGCTTCTACCATCGATCTACCGAACTACCATCAAACCGCTACCGAGTAGCTTTCAAATTGCTGTTGTATTGCTTTCAAACTACTACCTTCTCTTTCCAAGGTCCAAGGTACCTTTAATAGGTGGTCAATTGAGTGACAAGTGTCACGGTAGAATTTTTAATGCTCCATGGATGCTTCGACTATTTGGTGGAGACATTGAACTCACTCCATTGCTTGTGATAAATGTCACCTTTTGGTTGAGATGTTTTTATTCCCCTTTGAGCGTTGTCCAAGAAATACTTCTTCTTCAACGTCTACGAGACTTCCTTGCTGTAACGAATGTATATCAAGCTATTAGTTGTACGTAACTCCTCTTCTGCATGGAGTATGGGTGCCAAGAGAGAATTGTAACATCTTCTTTGTGAGCATTATTTAGAGTTTCTCTCAAAGAATGACAAGTGGCGTCTGCATGCCCTTGTCTTTATCAACGCTTTCTTGAAGGCTCTCCAATGTATTTTCCACCTTGTTCTTTGTTGTTTTACGTAGATGCTGAAATATCTCCAGCCAAGCAATGCTTATGGTGGAGCTGTGGTGGAGATATGGAGGAGCTTTGGTGGAGCTTTGGTGGCCCTTGAATGGAGTCTGAATGGCAGTGCTTGGATGAAGACTCCTTGATGCTCCACTTATGGTAGAAATGCTCCTTGATTGGACGTAGCTTGCTTTGATAGAAATGCTCCTTTGCTTTGATGTATGCTTGCTCTTTTGCTTTATACATTGCTTGATTTTCCCTTGTGCCTTATCTTCTATAGGTTCGATCATCCAAGATACATAGAGGATGAGCCAAAAGAGAGGCTCTTTGATATGCTTGGAAGAGTGATAGTATTTGACCACCTTTGGTTGATTCAACCTACTTGTAGTGTGCCTTTGAGGCACTTTCCAATCTACCATTTTTCCTGCATAGAATGAGTTAGAGTAGTGCAACTCAATGTATCAATATCTATAAATAAGATACCTTTTGCACCTTTTCTTGCACTCCCTTTTTGCAGGTCTAGTATTCTGATTTGTATGGAAGAATTTTGAATGCAGTGTAGGGTTTTGAGGTTGTATTTTTGCTTAGACACCTTCCCATTTTTTCTTGGATATTATGATGACAAATCCAAGCTTAGATAGAAGTAGATATATGATGCAATTTTTTGCACTTTTATCCTTGCAATTAACCCTGTAATGCTTTGGATTTGAGACTCACCAAGTCTCAATATTTGAAGCTTCTACTTCTATTTTTGGTTAGTCGTATTCTTCTCCAAGTTTTGGAGGATTCTAACCTGTTTTGGTGGCTTCTCTTGGCCACAATGTGTTGCAGATTTTTGTGCTTTAATAGTGTCTTTAGACACTTGATACAAATCAGATTTTGTGCCCTTCAAAAAACACAAAACTAATTTATTTTTTAGAGTAGTATAATAGTGCAAGTCTTTCACTTTTAATGCACTAATATTACACCTTATCACTCCAATCAACTCTCAAATTAATGCACTAACAATTTATTGCAACTAATCAAGAATAACCTAAAATGAATCTTTAAGAGTTATTCTACAATTTCACTACAATTAATATTGTAGGACTTAGTCTTCTTTTTATTTTTCCAAAATAGATAATAGGTAGTTGATAGAAGAAATTTTGAAATCTAATCAACTCCTAATTAATGTGCAAATGAACCTTAAAAAGAACTTTTTATTTTTGCACTTTTGAAGACTGTAATCCAATTTTCTATTTGCAACTTTAATCCAAATTCAGGTGCTTCTAACAAATCTGATAGGTAAACCAATTAATGAACCTACTTGCACCAAAAAGTTGCATACCTTTTTTGTAGCTCTTTTATCACTTCTATAGAGGATGTAGATCTTGGTGTCTAGGATCACCAAGTTGCTGCTATGAGTATGACCTTGCAGCTCTTTGTAGACTATCCTGAACAACTCCTTCTTCACCAAATGATGGTCTCAAACTTTCTTTCACGAGCCTAGGATTTGGTGGCTTGTTCTCCTCTTGTGTTCTCCTCCTTCTACTATATATTTGGAGAAGTCTTTGTCTCTGAAGCGATGCCTTCTTGCTATGAGAGGTAATCTTCAAATATTCAATATTTGGTGAGCTTCTTCTATCTTCAAGTCTTCTTGTCGAATTTTGACTTCAAGCAGGATCTTCTTCTGATATTTGCACTCCTTACCAAATTATTCTTCATGGATTTGGCACTCCTTGCCAAATTCTTCTTCACAGATTTGGCACTCCTTGCCAAATTCTTCTTCTTGGATTTGGCACTCCTTGCCAAATTCTTCTTCTCAAATTTGGCACTCCTTGCCAAATTCTTCTTCTCTTGGGCTTATTGTCGGATGGTGACAATTGTCCCAAGTCCTTCACTATCAGGGGCTTCTCCTTGGTAGTGGATTTCTCCAATGAGTTCTCCTTTGAGAATATCTTTAGTAAGGCTCTCCTAGCCTTTTTATGGATGCTCGATAAGACCTTCCCAAGGTCTCTGATCTTACAACTTCTGATGGTCTTCCTTGAGACCTTTTCTTCAACCTTCTACTCCTGGAAGTGTTGGTGGTGAGATCTACTTCTGGATCTCTGATTCTGCTACTTCTGGATTCGAGCAAGACTCGCCTAGTCCTTCTTCTCCTTCTCCTTCCTTGACTGGAAGTTCTTCAATGAGATCTTCTCCTGATCTCTTCAATTTTGCTTCAAGTGTTGAATTGATTCTGAAGAAGATACCCTTCCTAACTTTCTTGTAGGAAGTTTCCCAACTCACTGAATCTTCTTTCCCTACAACAAAGTATTAGTACTAAAATATTTAGTCTACTTCTAAATTAGATATTCTCTTTGAATTCTTCTTCAGGATCAAGGCTTCTATGGCCTTTTTCAGTATCAAGGCTTCTATGGCTTTTTTAGTATCAAGGCTTATGTGGCCTTTTTTAGTACCAAGGCTTCTATGGCCTTTTTCAGTATCAAGGCTTCTATGGCCTTTTTTAGTATCAAGGCTTCTATGGCCTTTTTAGTATCAAGACTTATGTGGCTTCTCCTTCAAGGCTCCTATGGCATTTTCTTCAAGGCTTCTATGGCCTGTTCTTCAACTTGTGAAGTTCTTTGATTCAACAATGGAGATCTTCAGTCTCCTGACTTCACCACAACTCTTCACTAGAAGTCTTCTTTCATAGTATTCTTCTCTTGCACAAGGAACTAATATTTGCACTATGAAGGCACGTCGACCTTCGGGCAATGAAGTTGGAGTCTCCTAGATTTCTATTGTAGGAGGAGTCCCAATCCTCTGAGAATTAATTTTCTGCAACAAAAGAAACTTTAGGCAATAGTTAGCAAAATTCCAGATATCCTGGATGATCTTCACTAGATGATTTGTCAATCTAGTGGATTGAATGTTGAGTCCTGGTCTTCACGAGTTTTTCTTGTAACTCTATGGAAAGACTCTAGTCAAATGCAATCTCAGTATTTTTGGAACTAAGATTTCTTTCAGTCCTCACTTGGGCTCTCCCTAATTCTACCACCTAGACTCTTTTGAGATTTTTTGATAGTGGTTGGTCCAGTGATGCATCAGGTTGATAAAAAACTTAGGCTCAATGATAATGGTGGTTTCCCTATTGACCTACATAGACTAGATCTACCATGGCTCTGATACCACTATTAGATTTTGATGTAACGAGCACTAGGAGATAGCAATCACAAGATGCAAAATAATATGAAAGAAAGTAAATCTGCTAGATGACTAAAATATGCAATAAATAGAAATGATATAAAAGAATACAATGTAGCTATGGAGGAAATGAACACTCCATTATAAAGCTACTGAACTACATTGCACCCATCACCAATGGATGGTGATACACACAAACTACTAACTACATGCACTAAGCTACACTATCAGACTATGTCCCCTGACTCTATATCTATCTAATAGTGAGGCCTTCCTTATATAGGTAAAATAGGTTACTTGGCCAACACTCTACCTAGTTGTGCAAGGGACAACTTGCACATTGACACTTGTGCATTTATTACATTGCATGAAGTAACTAGATAACTTACCCCTAAAGTAATCTAAGTATGTACCTTGGAAGATACATTTACATAACCCAAATGATGGAATAGACTCTATTTCTAACAAGAGGTAAAGTTCAATTTGAACTATAGATATATATAACATCTAGAGGTAAAGTTCAATTTGAACTATAGATACATATAACATCTATAGGTAAAGTTAAACTTGAACTATAGAAATAATGGTGAGGAAATTGACTTGAAGGGAATCAATAAGGGTGAAAAAAATGCCATAGTATCCTAAAATATAGGTACTGCTAGAATGATCAAGTTTGTTGGTGTACTTTAGGTAATTGCAATGATATAAAATTAGGTTCATGTTTAATTTTCTACAAACTAGAATGAATAATGGACTAGGGTTTGATGTTTGGAGATCAAATTTACAAAGGTTATGATGGCAAGAGTGATGGGGCTTCCCATGGTTGGACAAGGATAATTTCATGAACCTATCACAACATAAATCATGTATGAGGACTTATTTCTAATTCATAAGTAGAATAACTGCTATATCTTTGATGATGGAACAATGGTAATGACTTCACTACCTTCATTGTATGATGTGGTTGCTTTGTATTGCTTAATGTTTTTTGTAGGCAATGAACAATTTTCTATTGTCATGGATCATCACTTCTATTTTTTCTACATATCAATCAAGATTAAAAAGTTGAGGAGTTTAAGTTGAATATGCCATATTATCTTTCCCAAGCACTAGAAAATGAGCATATAGTATCAACAACATGGTAGTCTATGAATCTTATCACACCATGGCTTAGTTAAATAAATAATAATTGATTGGTTAAGTCAAAAATAACTATCATAGGATACATGGCTATCAAGTGAGTATACAACATGAGTAATGTTGCAAAATGATTCAATATTCACTTTAATATCTATATATAATATAATTGGCATGGCTATAAAGGTGGGACTTTCCTCAAAGAGGTGGAAGAGCCTATGATGTTGGCTAGAACTAGTTGTAGAAGAATCATTCATAAGTCATTATATTATGGTGGACCTTATAAAAGAACAATTACCTAACAAGGTAGGGAAAGAATTCATACCTATAGTAGGAAAATGGGAATGGAATTGTGATAAAGGTGCCAAAGTAGAGAAGAAATTACGGGAGAAACATGAAACAATTGTGTAGTTGCAACAAGAAGTGATCTAACTAAAGAGTGAATTAGAGATACAATCATTAGGGGCTATGGTTAGTATTCTTAGGTCCCTTTGAGTTCTAGTGGGAGGGAATGCTATTAGTGCTATAGGTTCTACTAGTTCATCAAGGGTAGGCTCTTCTAGCATGGGTACTTCAAGAGGAAGTGATAGGGAATAGCAACCTAGCACAACTATGATGACACATGCAATGGGTATGCTATCAAATGTTATAGAGATCATGTTATATATTATGATAGTGGTTGTTATGGACAAGAAAAATAAGTGGTATATCATGGACAATAAATTAGAGTAAAGGATGAGGAAGATATTGGTGGTGAATCATAAATTACATAAAAATATAAAATAAAGAAAATATGTAATCATAGTAGAAGAGGAAAAATAAGCCATGTTCAAAAGTAGAAATACTACAAGAGCAAAGAAGCATAGTGGGGTACTTGATGTTAGATTTACTTGAGTTAACAACACCATGGGTTTACATTATCATTCTTTAGAAAAATATTATTTTGTTTAAAATTTTGAAGATATTATCAAACTCATTCTATGGAATGGACTTGCTTGAGAAATTTTATGTGTTGTTTTCATTAGTGCACCATAACATTACAATCCATTGTTCAATTTTTATTTTTGCAGTTATACTATGAAGGATGCCATTTATTAAATACCAAATATCTATGTAGGGTATGTATAATTAGGGGTGCTTGCATCCACAATGAAGACTAAATTGTAGTTATGATGCAAGAGAAAAATATTGAAGACAAGTGTTATAGGATAGGATGATAGCAAGGCATAGCGCTTGCATTAAAACCTAATTATAACAAAGTATAGGGATCTCTTATCTAGCCATTATTTCCATGAATTAATATAGGAAACATGGGGTACATACCTTCAATGATTTAATAAAGTATTGGTAGAGTGAATAGGAGGTGCTCTAGAGGGGATCCAACAATAGTTTTATGGTCTACCAACACCTTTATAGATGTGGGAACCTATTTTAGTAGCCAAATGATCAACAACAATGCTCCAAGTAATATTTCTAATGGATAAACTAATGAAGGTAGGGTTGGAATAGATTGATCAAATATTTATTTTTCTTTGCTTTGGTATTTGATGTCAAACTACCAGATAGCTTTTAGAAGAAGCTTGAAAGAGCTACAAGAAGAATTTGACCTAAACGTAGGGCCAAAAGGATTTAATTATAGATACATTATTTGGTTACGGGCATGTCATAACCTATGATTTTATTGACTAGGTTACATATAGCTAGGCTACTTGATGGGAATTTTGGTTGTTAATGTAAAATTTTGTGAAATATAGAACCAATTATAATGAAATATGTATGATTTCTTTAATTTTGAATGTAATGAGACTTATAAGGATGTATATGTTATTTTTTAAAACTTATATATTTGATAATAGAGTATGAGATAAAGTGGTAAATAACATTAAAAAATTAAATAAAATTGAACATGTTAATTAATGAATAAAATGATTTGAAAAATGTAAAAGAATTTGAATGTAAGAAAAGAGGGAGGTAAGGTTGATTACATAGTTTGAGGAATCTGAATGAGGGTCAATATGGAGGCTTAAAATATGGGTTGTCATGAAGAAATATCCATAGGTAAGCTACTATAGACACAAATTGGTATTTCTAAAAATGTAAATCTATATTACAATAGACATAGACCGTAGTGACCATGGACATAGATCTGAGTTACCCATTCCCTAAGCAAGGGAGAAAAAAATGATCCATGCATGTGCATATTAATTATTACTCATATCATTTAATATGAGGTCTAGTACAATTCTAATATGCAAATTTTGAATGGTAAAAGTGTGCCACCCAATGGGGCACAAATTTTGATAATGATTGAAACTAATTTAGGTGATGTTAAAGGTTATCTAACTACATATAATAAGGAAGAAGTGTAGCTATAAACAAATAGATAAAAATGATATGGGGGGACATAAATTGGGGTTCTTTTTTTTTTAAGAGTGACAATGATGATATGAGAGGAATATGAGTGATCTTAGAGTCAAATATAGGGGATACTATGAGTCAATTACTATAGAGAGAACTAGACAACATGGCAAAACTAAAAAGCATGTGGATGTGGTATCCACTTTTGAATTATCAAGATGGATTGGGTATTGTCAAAGGATACATGGTTATGATAATGATTTCATGGTAGAATTTGTTGTAAATTTAGATAATAGTTGCATGGTCATCTATGGAAAAAATGTGAAGGTTTCAAAGGAAAATAGGGCTACTAGAAATAGGATAAAATTTCTTCTGGGAATTATTCTTAGTCAATAATCCCTTCTCTCAATGTGGTAAAAGTGTAGCTCTAATACCACTGATGGAAATTCTACTAGATTATATCATAGGACCTTTTTTATAGGATCTTAATCACAATAACATAAAGGCCACTTACATAAACACATCAATATTTCTCAATTTAAAACTCATAATATTATTCATAAACCATCACATATACAATCATTCAATTACATTGCATGGATCTTTATCTCCATTATATAACCTTACAAGATGAATCTTAAATACTCAACTATTGCTCTCCTCAAACATTTGGGAGATGCATATTTTCCTATTCTTCACATATGAAAAAACTCTCATGAATCTTCACTTTACATCTTGCCACATATCATGTGACCCTTCACTTGCATATTTTATAGCTAATAACTATGACTCTTGACTTACTTACATGATACTTTGCACTCTCATAACTCACACCTCACACCTTGCATACTTTGACACTTGCACACTTTATTACATAACACTTGAACACTTCTCACACATTGACACATACATTAAATAAATATAAATCACACTCCCTAATATAATATTTACAAATGTACCATATGCTACCAAATAGTGTAATATCTCCGACATAATGTATAAATATATCTCTTTTTTTTCAAGAGACTCTTCTAAATTTGTAGCTATTGTTGTTTCACCTTCAGCTATAATTTCATCTCCTTATATTTTCTCATAGGAGATGTGACTATTCAATTTTCTCATAGGAGAAATAACTATCAATTCCTCAATGATTACAAACATCAATGATTACATAACTTCAAATAATATAGTAGATTATAACACCAAATCCTACTATTTATAGATTACATCAATCATTAACCCTAACCCTAATGCTTAAGGGCCAAATATCTAAACCTAGGGCTCAAGCTAATAAAAATAAAATAGTCGACATGGCTATATTGGAGTAATTATATTTTTTGGGTAGGTTGAATTAAAAGTGGTTTTTGAAAGGGGCCCCAAAACATTTTTACAAAAGATGAAAGAGTAAAGCAATAAGAATTGAATTGATAGCTCTGTTGAGCTCTGATTATAGTTGATGAAAAATATGCACGTGCGAGCTCTGATGTGAATATTTTTTCAACATGCGCACGTCGCAGCTCTGTTGAGTATGTGCACCGTTTCAATAGCTCCTATCACAAAGATGCAGACCTAGATTTTTTTGGTTTTAGATTTTACACATACCATTGTTATTCCAAATTTGCCTATTTGGGATGGGGTTTCATATAGCCGCTAGTGTGAGGGTCTTGATTGAACAAAATTAGAGTTTGTTTTCTTGGAT
Source organism: Wollemia nobilis (assembly GCA_028583015.1). Taxonomy (NCBI): domain Eukaryota; kingdom Viridiplantae; phylum Streptophyta; class Pinopsida; order Araucariales; family Araucariaceae; genus Wollemia; species Wollemia nobilis. Next base: position 292,685 of record JAQPPZ010002606.1, read on the forward strand.
GAAAGTAGGGTTTTTTTATTTCGGGATGGAGGGTTTCAAAAAAGATGCATGCATTGAGCCAAAAAAGAATTTTGAAGAAGCAATCCATGGAGGACCACCTCTAACAAGAGGGGAACACAATCAACGATTGCCAAGGAGACCATTGAGGATGCCAAAGGTTGATATAAGGAAAACAGAGATGGGTTGCATGAAAGCAACTAATGGATCCCTAGTAGTGAAGTTGGAAATAAAATATGTCCAGGAAGGAATAGATGTGATTGAGAGGAAAAATCTAACTTGTCGACTCATGGGATTTCGACTGACTCTTGCTACCTTTAAGCAATGGGATGCCAAAAACTGGAGCACTAAAGGTAATTTTGAAATTTTTATTTACCCTAATGGCTACTTTCTTATTTTTTTATAATGAAGAATATAGGAAGAATATTTTTCAAGGGAGGCCATGGTTTTTTGGTAGGGTAGGGCTCTTCATGAATCCCTTGCATATCAAATTCAAAGTTGAGGAAGATATGCCATCAATTGCCCCTATTTGGGTCTGTTTATTTGGTCTTTCGATATAATACTGACATACAAAGATATTCACAACAATTGTAAATTTTTAGGAGTTTACATGATGACTTCTGATAGCACCCAACACTTAGAGCATATGATTTATGCAAGGATTTATGTTTTGATTGATTTTGACAAACCACTTCTAGAGAATATTACTTTACAATATGGGGAATAAATATGGGAGCAAATAGTAGATTATGAAAATGTTCCATTTAGATACAAAATTTATCATGATTATGGCCATCTAGCCAAGGATTGTCCACATAAGGTCCTTAAAAAAGAGAAAGAGGATGGGGACTTGGCAGGGTTTCAAATCCCTAAACAAAAAAACACAAAGAAAAAAATAGCAACAAAAGAGAAAAAAATAATTTCACCTAACACCTTTGAAATTCTCTCCACGTATGAGCAAGCAGATGATGAGGATGGTCAAATGAAAACAGTTATTATGGAGGCATAGCTTTATGAAGAGAGGGAACAAGAAGGATTGCATGATGAGAAATCATTAAAAGAGCTTGCCTTGATGCTAAGAAATAACAATAAAGGAAAAAAGTACAATGTAGAAAATCAATCCAAGTGCAAAATAAAAGGGTAGATTCAAACTACAAATAAAAGGAATCCTCAAAAAGACCATACAAATTCCAATAGTAGTGTCATGATACCAAGTAACCAACCTATAGTCCCAACTGAAATGAATCAAGATACGAATAAAAGGATAAATATGCCATAATCCTAAGGTTTATAGTCAATTTCTTTATGGCAATGTTGGAAGCTTTCACTATTTTACTAAGAAAATTTCTGATATTTTTGGTAATTTGTTAAGCTTTGGTTTATTTTTTGTGTTTTCATTTTTTGTTTGTTTTGTCTTTAGCTCCTTTGTGCTTAGTTTATGTTGTATTTTTTTCTATATAATTTGTGGTGTGTTTGATTCATTTTGTTGTTTTTATTTTGGATTGGTTTTGTTATGTTGTTTTTGGTGTTTTTCTTTGTGTTTCGTGTTCTGCGGTTTTTTGGTTTGATATGTATTTGTTTCTTTTTGTTATTTTTGTTATGGTAGTATTTTGTTATGTTGTGTTTGTGGTTTTTTCTATGTGTTTCATGTTTTGGTGTTGTTTATTTTTGTCGCTTTTTTTAAATTTTTAATTTATTAATTTATATATTTTATTTAATTGTGTTTTGCTATGTTGTTTGTGTGTTTGTTCTGTGTGGTTTTTTTTATGTGTATGTTTGATTGTGCTTTTTCTTGTCGATACACTCAAAGAGTATGCTTTTTTTGTTTTAATTTTTTGTGTGTTTGTGTGTTCTTGTTTTTTTTTGTTTTAGGTATGCTCCTTGCGTGTGTCAAAGGTGGTAGACCAGATGCGAGCCCTGGGTATTTTTTGTGGAAGAGATATCCCTTCCTCCTTAGGTCTTACCCAAAAGTGGCATCCCTTTTGGGATGTTTTCCACAAACAAAAAAATATGAAAGAGTAAATCGAGTCTACAAACCAATCAAAAAATAAAGGTGGGCCTTTAGATATACAATAAAAGAGCAAATAAAAGCAGTCCTAGAAGGATCGGCTTTGGACTAGGATCATCCCGCCGGGGTGGGACCACCCCAAATAGGACAAAAATAAGATTTTAAAAAAACCTACCCCAAAAATCCCAAGAAATAATAAGGATAATCTCGCTCAGTACCCAAGACAAAGTTGAAATTTAAAAATGATAATTCCATCCAAGGGAAAAACTAAAAAAAAAATTCCTACCTAGGAGAAACAAGAAGACAAAACTACCTAGAAAGGACAAATCTGTCTAACAGAAGCCCGGGAAAAAATAAAAAAAAAGGTCAAAACCTACTAAAAAAAAAACCCAACACCATCCAAGAAGGCAACATGAACAAAGAACTTCCACCAATAATTAAACCATCAGGCATCAGCTGCAATACAGGAGAATCCCATTTGGGAAGGCACGGGATCATCATGAACTAGCCTAAAAAAAGTGAAGAATCCCTTCTAGAAAAGCTCGGGATAACCATAGACCCACCTAACATGGGCTAAAAAGTATGGCCTTGAGTGAAACATTCGTTTCACTCAATAGTGGAACAAGAATACCCGTTGGAATAAGCATCATTTTCCAATCAGGCTGTCAGGTAAAACTAAAACTCCAACTACAGCAAGAAGAATCCTGTGAACAATTGAAGCAAAAATAAGAATAGTTGAGAGATCATGCCCTAATAAGAGTCTACCAAAATCATATGTAGAAAACCACAAGAGAAACTTACAAATGGATATGGATGAGGATTTTTTTCAACTTCCAAAAATAGAAATAGATAAATGAAATCAAATAAACAGTGGATACTAGTAAGAAAGGATGCTAGAAGAAATACAAACTCTTTTGAGGCTTTAGCCTATGAAAAAAAAGTAGAACTAAGCTTAGATGATATAGTACAATAGGTTTAGCATATTAAAAAGGAACTATCTATTTAGTATGATCTTGATTTATGGACAAACATTCTTGATGAACCTAAGAAATGTGTCAAATTAAATTTTGAAGACCCTCTTGAAGTACCATGCACTATTTAGGAAAAAAAAAATAGTAGATAAAATGTAGTCTTAAAATTTAATACATCTACTACCCAGGTGTTGTATGTGAGTTGGAGAGGAGAGGGCAATCCTCCAAGGGAGGTCCTAGGTTCAAATCTCCACCCTACCAAAAAGCTGAATTGTGTATCCAAAATCCAATTGATAATGTTGGTGTGGGTAGGGTCGAGTGCGACTCCTGGATGACTTTGATGGTGTAGAACCCCCTATTCGTGGTCTCTCAGACCAAGGCGGCCCCGTAAGGGGTTTTTCGCTTAAAAAAAAAAAAAACTTTAATACATCTACCATTAATAAGAAAATACAAAAAAATGAGTAGAACAAGTCAAAAGTTTCCATAGTAGAGCCAAGAGAGGATAAATCTAAGGAAAAATAAAATTGTGAAAGAATATTGAGGAATAGAATAATAAGACCTAATCCTAATATAATAAAGGCAAAGAGAGGAAAACCCTCCAATTATCAAGCGATATCCAAGGAAGCAAGAGAAAACATACAAAAGGGAACACAAACTAAGTTGGTTGAACTTATCTTTACCAAACAACAAAATTATATAAGTAATTCATAGGTAAGGCTAGTAACCCCTAATGATACATGATTACCATCTCATGGAATATAATGGGTTCTAATACCCCCTCAAATCAAAGGTGTATAAGGGACGCTTTTTTAAGTAATAAGCTTGATATTAACTAAAATGACAAAAGTAGTTTTCAAAACTATGAAAGCAGTATGTGCAAGATGTGAATGAGATGCTGTAGATTTTGAAGAAGCAACAAGGGCAATTATAACTCATTGAAATCCTATTAGTACCTTCTGTGTAATCATTCATAAAACTAGACATTGGATAGCCTCTTTAGTCACATGCTTCTTTGAAGATTTCATCCTTATAAATATCTATGGACCTACAACTCAATTATATGGACCTACAACTCAATTAGGCAAATTAGAATTTTGGAGTGGGATTGAAGCATTTATGAGAAGCAAAGACCAAAAAACATGATTCATGATCATAGGATATTTGTGAAGGATGCAAAATTCCAAAAATATAACATATCTTACACTAATTCCAAAAAAGAAGGATGCATAATTGTTTGATTTATTTTGACCCATAAGCCTATGTAGAATGGCATATAAGATTATTTCCAAAGTTAAGACCATTGTTACACAAAATTATCTCAAACAAGCAAGGAGGGTTTGTGAAAGGGAGACAAATTTTGGATGGAATCATAGTAGCTCATGAAGATATGCATTCAACAGCTTCAATAAAATAGAAATTAATGATCTTAAAACTTGATATGAGTACAGCCTATGATAGGGTTAAATGGAATTTTTTTTACAGTATTAAAAAAGTTTAGATTTAGAAAGAAATGGGTCAGATGGATTAAATATTGTCTCTACAGTTTAATATTTTGTGTTGGTCAATGGGTTAGTAATAGAATCATTTAAATCCATGAGAGGCCTTAGATAGGGAGATCCTCTATCACCATATTTGTTCAATATTATGGTAGAGGTTTTGGGAAGGAACTTGAAGCAGAATTACAAATATGAGCTTATAAGTGGACTTGAGGCTATTAATAACATCAATAATATCACCCATAAATAATTTTTAGATGATACAGCCTTTTTTGGTAGGGCAAGGATAAACAAGGCCAAATCATTGAGTAACTTATTAAAACAATATGAAACAACGACAAGGCAAAAATTTATAGGACAAAATCTAATATTTACTTCCTAAACATCCCAACTAAAATCAAAGTAAGGATATGTAGGTTACTTCAAATGGAGGAGGCAAATTTACCAACAACTTATCTAGGGATGCCCTTATTTGAGGGGAGAATTAGGATGGAATTAAAGAATCCAGTTATAAATCAAGTTTAGAATAAACTACTAGTATGGCAAGGTATATGGTTGTCGTTAGTAGGAATAGTGCAGTTAATTAAATCAATATTATAGGTCATTCCAACATATTATGTCTTTGTATCCTATGCTAAAATCAATAGAAAAAGTTTAATATTTATTATGTAGTCATTTTTGTGGTTAGGATTACATGATAAAAAAAATATTTTGTGGAATGGAGCAAGATGTGTAATAATAAAACTAGAGGAGGTCTTAGTTTAAGAGTTCTTACAGATGCAAACTCAGATCTTAGGAAACAAATAATTTGGATATTGTACAAAGAGATTCAAAGACAATAGGCAAGAATTCTTCTAAGCATGTTGATCCCAATGACCCAAGATTAATATTTACTACATTCTCTCTACCAAATGGTTCTACACTATGGAAATTTTTTAAAAAATTAATTGATCTTGTGATTAAAGGTTTAATATGGGTGGTGAGAATTGAAGAAAAAAAGTATATTTGGATGGATACTTGGTGTGATAAAAAACCACTTAATCTAGATCTAATTTTTAAACCATGGATGAAATTACTTATAGATAAATATAGTTATAGGGTTTCAATCATTTGTACAAGTATCATTAAGGAAAATACAATAAAGAATTTTTTTGCAAGTATACAAGACATTGATGCTAGGAGGCAATTGAGTAGAAAGATAACAATAGTGATTATTTCAAGGGGAGCCAAGGATAAGTTGATTTGGGAGTTGAATAGCTTAGGAGAATACACAACAAGAAGTGGATTTGAAAAGGACATAAGTTTAGAGGTAATGAAAAGGAATATTTGTTTAGCCATAGAGGAGTCTAAACCAACCCTATCAACTCATCCAATCCTTAATATAGAAGTAGAGATCCTTGATATATGGATTCAAGCCATCAAATAGAATTATGATGTTGGAGATAGGAGGAAAAAAAAAAGGCAAAGAATATAAAGTGGAAACCACTACATTTGGAGTTGGTCAAATTGAATTTTATGAAGCATCTAAAGGAAATCCAAGACCAACAGTAGGAGGAGGAGTAACTAGAAATAATTAAGGAGATATTTTGTCTCATTATGCTTTCAATAATGGATTTAAGATAGATAATGACGTTGAAGCTTGGGTGGCTTTGGAAGGATTAAAAATATGAAAACAAATGAAATGGAACAAAGTATGGATGGGAGGTGATTCACTCATAGTAACAAATGCTATTTTGAAGAAAGTAAAGGCTCCATGGAACATACAAGATAATTCTAGAAATTCAAGACCATGCTATAGAGTTTGAAGAAATCAAATTTACACATACATTAAGGGAAGGAAACAAATATGAAGATAGGCTAGACAATAAAGGGGTTTTAATTGAGAATTGTGAAAAAACTCTTTTTCTTGGTCAGGAGAACTAGTAAGCTTAGTTGAAGCTGACAAAAAAATGTTGACTTCCTAAATCAAATAATGATTAAGATTTACTTTAATGTTTTCCATTGATAATATCTATTTTATTTTATAGCATTAATGTGTTTCATATAACTATTTATTACAATTTTTGTGGTTGCACTTGTGCTTCAGGAAGGAAACTAGCAATCCATATTTGGTAAAGGGGGCTATGATAGTGCAATGTTTTGGAAACATTACTCTACTATGATGCATATATAGTAGAGGTGAATTTTTGGTATTGTGAAAGCTACTATAGGAAAATTCCAAGAAGGATGTTGAATTCTAGAATATTTGTATTCACATAGAAAATTGAAAAAGTTTCAAAAAATGAAAATCAAGAATTTAGACATTTTATGTAAAATGATATAGCAACTCAATTGAGATGAGAATTGAATTTGTTTGTAAACTCTCATGCTCTAAAGAAGAGAGTTGTGATTTGTCAAGGGTGGGAGACCCGAGTACAAACCCTTGTTCTCCAGCAAAAAACACGACCTTATTACAATTTTCACCAAATTATTCCCTTTTTATTTTTCTTACAATTTTCACCAAAATTATTCCCTTTTTATTTTTCTTAGATATATCACAATATGGAAGGATTAAAATATATATCATATTTTTTTTCCTTATCTTGTAAGTTGATCTCTTCCATGTGCTAGGAAGTGCCTAAAATTATCTATATGCAAATTACATAGACCCTTATTATTATAAAGACAATAATTATCTTTAAAACCTTATTAACGAGATGATCATTTTAATCATTAATAAAATTCAAAGGACTTTAGCTAAAATGCAAATCCAAAAAGAGTAGAATCTATTTATTTTACTCTAAGGAATATTGGGTTCCTACATTTTGTTCTAAAATAATTTGTTGGTAAGTAGCTTAAGCACTAAGACAACAAAATTTTTAGTTTATGATTTAGTTATATTCAATTATGACAAAAGATGACAACATTAATTTCTTAGATAAAAAGTCGTACAAAGCAAATTAAATCTAATTTTTCTCGAACTGTAAAAACCTAAAATCTCAAATCTTCTCCCAATTCTTATTTTTATCATAAATATTTTAAATTCATTTAATTCATATATAAAAAAACAATAATTAATATTCATACCATACAACTACTTAATTAAAGTACCCTAAAAAACAATCATTCTACTTATACTTTATCTATTTCAAAACATCCTCATTCCTATCTATTTTAATTCAAATATGAAGCATTTTAAGTTACTATCTATAAATTCAAAACATCCTCATTCCTATCTATTTTAATCCAAATACGAAGCATTTTAAGTTATTATCTATAAGTTTAAATGATATTATGTTCTATTAAGAAGATCATATTTTTTTTTATAAGCTTATACCAAGGGCTCTAAGATCACTAGAAAATTTTTGTTACCTAGGTTGGATTTTTCTTAGACGAGTTTTTTGGTTTTCATTAGTAGGGTACAACTTAAGGATATAAAAGGCTTAATTTTCCAGGTAGGAGAGACATCTTGCCGTGAGAAAAAGAGAATATGCTTCTTATTAATAAGTATTTAAATTTATAGAATGGTACCAGCAACTGCGTTTGTAGTCCAACGGTTAGGATAATTGCCTTCCAAGCAATAGACCCGGGTTCGACTCCCGGCAGACGCATTTTTCATTATTGTTTTCGTTTATTAATCTTTTTAATTTCTGTGTATGCGCGCACAAACGCAGAAGAAAAAATTAAAAAATTTAAAAAGTTATTTCCGTTGCCGGGACTCGAACCCGGGTCTCTCGGGTGAGAGCCGAATATCCTAACCAACTAGACTACAACGGAATATTTGTTTTAGGATACAAATTTCCATTAATCATTTTTGACATAATTAAATTTTCGATTCGCAACGCTCATCCGCATTTTCATTTTTGTTTTACTTTTATTTTTATTATCTTTATTTAAATGCCATTCATGGTATTTTTTTTAATTTTATACCTAAGGGAATCGATTAAACCATATTCTTTTTTTTTTTTTGCTATCAAATAGGTTCAACCATATTCTTCTTTTTTTTTTTTTGCTATCAAATAGGTTCAAATATTGGGGCTGCCCCCTATAACCACATATACCACCTTACCTTGTTGTTCATGAGGAGGACCATCAACGACTTGAAATTGTTATCGTCGTTGTTGCATTCAATAGAGTCAGGTCAGACTACTACCTTTGCCCCCATAAGGCTTGCCTCTAAGGTTTAAACCTGGGTCTCTTCTTGATAAGCACCTTGGACTTACCAATCCGCATGATAATGGTATTATTGTCAATTGTCAATCAACACATCACTCAATGAATTGAATTGAATTTTTTTATTTTTGAAAATCTCAAATAAACTTACAACATAAATCACAAATCACCCTTGAATTTTTTATTCTTTTGAAGGTGAAAAAATAATAATTAGATTTAGTTGGAGTTAATTGCACAATTGAATTTTGTTTCAGGATCGCTTAGAGTGTTGCTCTACTCTATTTCATCTATAAAATAATGTTATAATATTTTTGTTGTAGATAAGTAATTTTAACAAAACAAATGCTTGTTGTCAAGATATTATGATCTAGTGTGGTTTGGGAAAGAAACAAATGAAATTATTCTTCTTCCATTTTTTAAGAAAGAACTTTGAGAATTATAGTAATAGCAATAACAATCCAATAATGCACAAATGACATTATCCAAATGATACTAATAATTCAAACCCAATTGCAACAAATCAAATATGTAATAATCAAATTCTAGATTCAAATCAATGCAAATCCTTAGCCACTTAGAGAGGGCAAAGTCTCATAGCCACTTGAAGAGGGTGAAGTCTCATATATGTAGCATATGTGACTAAGATTTGAATATGAAAGATAATAACTATTGTCGCCTAACTCTTCTTATTTATAGATTAAATCAACCATTAGTCTTAATTATAATGTTCAAGGGTTGACTATCTAAACCTAGGATCCAAGCTAATAAAAATAAAAATAATTGATCATATTTGATGATTTATGAATAATATTATGAGTTTTATATTGAGAAATATTGATGTGTTTATGTGAGTGGCCTTTATGTGATTGTGATTAAGATCCTAGGAAAAAGGACCTATGATTTAATCTAGCAAAATTACCATCAATGGTATTAGAGCTACACTTTGGTCATATTGAGATAAGGGATTGTTGAATGAGAGCCAACTTGAGGAGGACGAGCATCGAAGGAGACGAATGTTATTTGGTGGTCAAGTTGAAGTATTATAAAAGAATCAATGAAAGCACGAAGAAAGTATTGATAGACACTTGAGAGAAAGTAAGGTGCATTACGCGGACTAAGAGTATTTTCCAATTGTGAGAAGACATAACCTGTGAGAAGTAGAACACTTGAGAATGGATAAGACTTTTTACAGATGAGAGAAAGCTTGATTAGTGAAGTTGAAGTATCTGAAGTAAATTAAAGTAGTCTAAAGTAGCTTGAATGAAGCATATTTGCATTAACCAAAACACATGCAATCCACATAAATAGATAAAATACAAAATTTTACTGGTATTCTTTGTTGAGGAGAATAGAGCTTATAGAGACCAATGCCATACAAATTCGAGATTCCCCCTCAAATACCCTGTTTCCCCTTTTCCCACCTAGAACAATATAATTGAAATTTGAATTTCGGGGGCAAACTTCCGGAGGTCATAACTCATCGCTCGTTGCTCAAAACAACTATTGGTGGATGTTTTCGAAAAGCTCTCGAAGGGGTTTGCAGCCTGTTAATGTTTGAAAGGAGATTGCCACCATTTTTCAGCCCTCAAGAAGGCCTCTAAGGCCTTCAAAATTGACCTCCAAGGTTTATTAGCAAGATTTTCACTAGTTTTGATAGGGTAGAAGACCTTAAAATTTATATATCTTCCAAACCGCTCAGGATATTGGGATGATTCTTTCGACGTTGGGTCTATTTATCCATACTCTAAAAAACTAAATAAAATTTAGAATAAATGAAACAAATATAAATTTGGGTGATGCAAGATCACTCTTACACCGTTGGATGCTCCTACATCATTGAAGCTACCTAAAGTGTAGATGCAAAAGTCAAAGGAGGAAGTGACCTGAAGCAGCCTAAAGCATAAGCTTGCTAAAGTGTGAAGCCAAGAGTGAAAACGTGAAAGAAGTCAAAACTAATTATTTAATTAAATCATTTTATTTTTTTATAAATAAATGATTATAACTTTACTTCTTGTGATAATTTTTACTTTGCAAATCAATTATAAATCACTCACTTTTTTGGAAGAATAGTTGGAAATTTCTATGTTTGACATACAATTTGATACAAAAACATACAGGTACATTATGGTACACATTAGAAGGACTTGTGCATTATAAAAGTATACTTATGTCTTATTAGTATACATAGTGCATCATGAATGCATTGTTAAGACATGGTACACATTCAAAAACATTCAATATACAAATTCATTCCTTGTTTATCTATAGAAAACATGTTGTTTTCATAAGCTTTTTGAAATAGAAGAATATTTCCAAAAAATATATATCATGTCAACATTGAATTGGATATATTTTATTGATTAAGATTGAAAAATATTTGTGTAGCATTTGTTAATTGCAGGGGGTGGAGAATTGCAATGCACAAGTTGAAATATAAAAGAAATTAAAAATGTAAAAGAAAATATTAAAATGGAGATGGTGGAGGTCAAGTACACTCTAGGAAATTCATATTCATGTTCCTCTAATAGTGGACAATCATCTTCATGAAATAAAAATAATAGTATAGATTTTATCTCTTGCACTTACACTTTCAAGGATGGCAAATCAAAGAAAATAGTAGAGATAATATGCATTTTATTTTATAGTTTTTAGTGCAGTTTATAGTCCTTACACTTTAGGGTTTCTAGGGTATCATTATGAAGACAATATTTTTGAGGTTATTCCTTACATGTCAAGTTCGAGAGGGTAGTATAAACCTATATATGATTATTAAAATTATGAATATTATAAAGGAATGGAAGTAATCTCTTAAATGAAGGCATTAGTAAATTTGAAAAAAAAAAAGGAAGAGCCATAACAAGGGAACAAAGAGAAAAAGAAATCCAAAGGGATGTTGACTTACGAAAATATAAATATATATCGTAAAAATTGGGGCTAATGCCACAAATAAGAATAAAATGTGGCTATACACATGTTATTTTGAAATATTCGTGGTATGAACAATGCCATTCTATCAAGGAATTATTGTCTTATTATAGTCTTGATATTGTTTTAATACTATAAATAAATAAAATATGAGAAATGCAAGTATGATGTTTTGTTTGATGATGTGTCTTTGGATGTTTATAATGTGATACTACACTGCTATTTTTGTGGAATATAAATAGTTCGTGTGAGTCAAAAACTCAAAGTATTATCATCATCATTGTTAATGGTCAACACTCTACAATTCTAGACATCTCATTATACCTCTATTTCTTTAGGCAATGCTAGAAAATATAGCAAGATGATATACAAAACAAGAAAATAAATTCTCATAATGATTAAATTGTGAATCATAAGAAGATTATAGTTACCACCACATTAATTGTATAAGTACAAGATCTCATCGATGAAGTTGATCTAGCGGTCGGTGGTCCTAAACAAGCAACAACTTCCAACAAAGGTTTGAGGATATTTTAGGACCCCTTACCTCAATATGAACAAAATGCTACTAATCATGTCTAATATAGGACCCCATCAGATTAGAACATGGTAGGGATGATTCATGTTGGCACCATGACTAGACAACAAGCTAGAGCAAAGGGTCAAACCTCTAAATTACCTCTTGAACATCCTTTAATTTTGTGAACTAGACATGCTACTATTTCTAAAAATCCAACATTGGTTCTAAAACCTCAATAAAAAATCAAAATACCTTTTAACCTCTAGCAAAAATTAGAGGACACACTAGCTAAAATCTCCATACTCGAGTTTTTGTGAACCTCTCTGAGCCACAAAGAAAGCGTATTCAAGATTCTAAGTGAACATACAATACCTAAAAATGTTAGCCCTAATGATTTGGTTAATGTGGCAGGGTTCCTAAGTGTGAACCATGCCACCATATCCTTCTTCAAGGATGATATTCCACATACCTCTATGCTTGGGGAGATCCCCTTGTATATCACTTGCAATATCTGTAAGAAATGCATTACAATTATTCTTGTCAATAATGGTTCATCAATCAACATTTGTAGCTTTAGATTCATACATAGAATAGGTATCAATAAGGAAGATCTAAAAAAATAAGACATTGTCATAAAGGCCTATGACAATGAAGAATGAGAAGCTATTAAAGCTATAGTTCTACCAATAAAGGTAAGGCCTCAAATTTTAAACATGTTATTTTATGTGTTTCCCTATGACCTAAATTATAATTTCCTTTTAAGATTACCTTGGATCCATGTGATGTAGGTTGTTCATTCAACTTACCATGAATATTTCAAATGGAATATTAGGGTAAATTTTATAACATAGTAGTTGATCATGATCCATTTTCCTGTTATCAGAATATCCAGTCAAAAAACCCAAAAGCTTGACTATGCCCTTTGTTGAATGCTTCTCATCCCTTCATAGATGATACCTTAAGGTTTGACCCACCTAAGGAAATAAGCATCAACCAATAATAAGAATGTATTAGTCAAACCATGACAAAAGGTAAAGAAAAGGTTGAGGATATCAACAATATAAACCTCGATAGTCAATACCATGAGCTATTAGCTTTAGGCTTGGTTAGTTTAAACATATCACCTTATGCTTTCATATTACCTTCTAGGCAAGGAATAATTATGCAAATAGGAACTTGCACCTTAATATCCATAGGAACAACCAATGAAGAGAGAATACATGGAACTAATCCATAATCAATAGAGTGAAGATATACCTCGTGTTATCTCTCTAGTCTTTACCCTATTACCAAGCAAATACTTTGTAACTTTGAATACAAGGGAAATGTCTTAGGACTTTGAGAACAAGGTATAAAGATCTCCTAGAGTCCAAAACTTGGCCCAAATATTTTGGTTTAGTATATTTTCCCAACTATGATAAAAGGATATTTTTCTCTTCTTTAGAAAGTGATGATGAATAAATGTATCTTTTCTCATCTAAACATCAAATAAAAATATCTTTGATAGTTGGTCTATGTGTTTACTAGCCCTCATTCCACGCAATCCCCTCATTCTGTGCAAACATCCTCACATTGTGTGGAATGAACTACTGAGTGGTCTTTTGACTAATGAATTCAAGACTAAACTCATTAAGAGCCATAACTTGTTTAGCTATCCTACTTCAAATTAGGGCTTAGACATAAGGTTTATCCATTGTGATACCTTATGTCTAAGTCATAATTTCAAGTAGGATAGATAAACAAGTTATGGCCCTTAATGATTTTAGTCTTGAATTCATTATTCAAAAGTCAATTAAGGGATAAGTGATAGTTGATCAACTAGTAGCAGCCCCTTTTCTAGCTAGTCATACCCTACAAATTGAATATACTAATGAGATATTATTCACTCTTGAAGCATTACTACAAGAATCCTTGACTATTTTCTTTGAGAGTGCAAGATGCATTAAAGAAGCAAGATTAGGAACCATCCTAATATCACCATAGAAAATTATAATTCCTTTGTACTTTAAGTTTCACTTCGCGTGTACTACTAACATGACCAAATATGAAGCACTCATCCTTGGACTATGAGCATCTATATTCTCCATATTTGGATATTCCTAATTAAAAGTCAATCAAATGAATGGATTTCATCAAACTAAAGGTGATAAACTCAAACCATACAAAGACATTGTGAATAAACTGATGGCTTCCTTCAAGAAAGTAACCATCGATACTATCCCATACTCTAGAAACCATCAAGTAGATGCAATGGCTATAGTTGCATCAATTATTCCTCTACAGTTAGAATATGAACAAGCAATAATTATCATCTTCTATGTAATAAACCTACAACTTTGCAACCCATTCAAGAACCATTAGCTATTTTTGCCATTGAACAAGCACTAGCTCTTGATTCTTTGTAAAAAAATATATATGATTTACTTAACAATGGTGTTCTACCTATAGGTTTAAATCATAATGAGTAGAAGAACCTTAGGCAATGATCTTGTTGATATGTAATAATTGGAGATATATTATATAGGCAAACATTTTATCACATTATTTTAAGATGCTTGAATTCATATGAATCCAAAATAATAGTTCAATATGCCCATAAGGGAGAATGTGGTGGATACTTCAATGTAAGTTCCATCACTAAGAAGCTTATTTGCATGGGGTATTACTGACTGACTATGGAAAGATACATCTATAATCACATGCACAAGTATGATAAATACCAAAACCATAATAATCTAATTCATGCACCTTCTCAAGAATTTTAGTCAATCACTTATCCTTGGCCCTTCTCTACATGGGGATTAGAAATCATTGGAAAGATAATTCTATGTCATCTAATGAACATAAGTTCATTATTACTATAGTAGAATACTTTACAAGTGGGTAGAGGCAATGCCCTTATCCTCTTGTATTGGTGTTTAGGTTTCTAAATTTAACCTAAACCAAAATTTATTTACAAATATGACATTCCTAATATTCTCATATTGGATAATGGCACTCCTTTCAAATATAAGGATGTCACTATGACAGGGTTATGCGTAAGGGGTCAGCCCCAAAATGTATTTATAAAAAATGGTGAATCAGTTTCAAAATCCAAGTGAATAGTGTCCATATGCATGTAGAAGGTTAACTATTATTAGGGGTAATGTTGGAAATTTAAACTTAAAATGGTCAAATTATTATAAAATTGGGGCGAATCGACCCCCAAAAAAATTGCACCCAAATTTTTTTGGCTAATGGGCCTTGGTCAAGGGTCCCAAATATTAGCCAATTCCAAATTTCAAAAATCCTAATTTTAGCCAATTGGCTATAAATATCCATTATGCATAACCTTGCACTATGATCTATGATAAATTAAAAATTTAGCATAAGTGGTCAACACCTTATTAACCATAGTTTAATAGACAAATTGAAGCATGTAATAAGATATTAATAAAAATATTAAAGGAAATTGTAAGCAAAACTGGTAGGGTTAGCATTTATACAATACCCTACTCTATGTGCATATCACACCAATGTGAGATCTCCAACTAGAGCTATGTTATATACCTTATTTTATGGGACTGAGGCCATTTCCCCCTTTGAGTTAGATATTACGTCCCTTAGAATTAGTCTATTGGTGAAGAGTATTGTCATGCATGTCTTAGCCAATTGGAGTTGCTTTATGAAAATTAGACCCATGACTTAGATAACTTATAAGTTTATCATAAAATATAATAAATCTTATGCAAAGAGGGTATAACATCATTCCTTCATATTAGAAGACTTAGTTCTCAAGGAAAACTAGAAAAAATCCAATGCAAAAGAGGACCTTAAGGAAAATTTTGATCCTAACTAGTTAGGTCCCTTCATAATAAAGCTAAGTATGGATCAATCACATACCACTTGGCCATTTTATATGGTAAGGAACATAAATAATCTATCAATATAATGCACTTGAAAATATACTATGCTTGAATCTACATGTTTGCCTACTCACGTGCTTGATTGCATGGTTGATTGTATACATGATTACCTATAAAAACAATTGCTTACTTTCAGATGCCTGACTGCATGTTTAGTTGTGTTTGCCTATTCATTCCATAAATTCATGAGGGAGCATCCTATAATGAAACGATGATGATCCTAGCTAGAAAATAGTGTCATTTGCATTGTAATTATAGTAGGCCACTGAGCTAGTGGACTCCTCGATGATTCCCCAAAATCCTTTTTTATCCTCTTGATCATATGTTTGCTTGTTGCATAATTGAATTTCAATTTCACTTGTTTGTGTTCATATGTTTATTTTTTGCATATGGAGTCGAGACAATTCACCATAACCAGTGATGATTCTAATTAGGATAGATCGTATTATATATTTACATTGGTTTAGGTACCTAAGGTAGCAAATATCTCTAATGACTCCTTTTGGATGGACATCTCATTATTTACTCAACATCTTCTCATCATATCTTCCTCTAACTTGTTAGCACTCTATGATGACACTTATACTATAATGTAAACTTAAGAATGGCATATAAAAGGGTAGTTTGAGCTAATATGTTTTGCCCTAAGAAAAACATTATCTTATGACATATTTTGTCATAACATCTTTTGATTCATCTCTACACCTAGGAAATGTAAGTGATAGAATTATTTTGACTTGTAAATTCTTGAAAATCCTAGAAAACATCCAACAAGATGAGATAATTCTATAAAATATTTTTCCTTTGTGGACCTATTAGAAATCTCAATCCCATCAGTATTTCAAACTCTTCATTAAATTTTATTTATCAAAGACCATATTCTTTAAATTTTGATTCACTCTTATATCCTGATAGAAGGTAGGGTAGAATCATGTTAGAAACCTACTATTTAAATAAAGCTCACTCACACAAATATTGAAAATAAACAGGATTTCATCAATTAACATAATAAAACTATGCAGAAAGTAATTGTAGAATTGAAACAATCTCACAAAATAACTCAGAATCATAGGCACCTTTGAGAGGAAAACCTCCTTCAATATTTTACAAATTTAAAAAATGATATATTTGTATATGGGTCCATGTATTTTAAATAAAATCTCCATACAACCCCAACCCTAATCTCAATAGTTGGCTTACATGAAAAATGCCACTCGAGCTATAATCTTCTACCTAACATAGGTTAAAATCTTGAAAATAGTTACATGAAATGGTCCCACTTGTCCACATACATAATAAAGTATTAAAAAATAACATTATAGATGGGATCCTAATATTACAAAGTATTTGATGTTGGAAGTGGGTCATTACATAATAAAATGAGAATTACAAAATAATGTTAGGATGGGGTCCTAACATGTCCTTCTTCTTTGAAAAGCTTTGTCCTCAAAGTTGGAGATGAGGAAATTGGTGTTGGAGTTGTTTGAGAGACTCCCATGTAGCATATTTTAGTTGTAGACCATGTCATTGAACAAGGACCTTAGTAATGTCTTGGTTGCACAAAATGTGAGTTTGATTATCCAACAATTATTCTGGCTTGAGCAAGATATAACCTTCTTCATTCAATTCTAGGAAGGTAGATTTAACCTATACCTAATTTTCCATAACCTTATTGAGAGAGGAGAAATTAAAAATAGGGTGGATCTTGGATGTAGGTGAGAGAGCCAATTTGTAGGTTGTGACACCAATCTGCTATAAAACTTGGTAGGACCCATAGTATTTGGTAGCAAGTTTTTAGCACCTACAAAGTTGTAGGGATGATTGTTTGTACAACTAAAAGAAAAGGAATACCATATCACCAACATCAAAGCTACACTCATAATGATGTTGGTTAGCTTGTTGGTGAATTCAATTCTAGGCTACTTCTAAATTCATCTTCAATTGATGGAGGATGTCGACATGCTGTTTAAATGTAGTGTCAACTGCATGGACCTTGGAGTTGCCTAGAATGTAGGAGGAAGGCATGAATGGAGGTCATCCATAAAATACTTCAAAAGGGGTGACCTTGATCATCGTGTGATAGAAAGTATTATACCACCACTTGGCCAAGGGAATCCACTTTGCCCATTGTGTATAATTATTATAGGTAAAGCAACGAAGGTAGGTCTCCAAACATTTGTTGATAATATCGATTTGGCCATCTATTTGTAGATGATAAGCTAAACTCATTTTGAGTTGAGTTCCCTACAACTTGAATAATTCTTGCTAAAAGTTACTAGTGAAGGTTGGATCATGATTAGACACTATGGATGTGAGCATGCCATGAAGGTAGAAGACAAGGTAAAGAAAAAATTGGGCAACTATAGAGGTCGTGTAAGGATGAGAAAGGGAACAAAAATGATCATACTTTGAAAGACAATCCACTACCATGAAAATAATTGTTTTTCCCCTAGACTTAGGTAACCCTTCAATAAAGTCCAAGGAAATATTTTTCCAAACCTATTTAATAATGGAAAAGGGTTGAAGAGTGCCTAGATAATGCACCATTTTTCCTTTCATCCATTGATAAGTGTCACATGATGGCATAAAGTTATGAATGTCCTTCATACCTTTCCAAATAAAAGTATTCTCAATAGGTATTTTGTATGTTTTGAGAAACCTAGAATGGTCTAGAGAGGGTGAGGCATGCATTTCCTTTATGAGAAGTTCCTATATTGAAGATATGTGAGGAAAAACAAGGTGTTGGTGGTAGCACAAATATTTTCCATCCCAAGTTTATTCAAGATATGAGCTAGGCTCAGTTTGTAGGTAGGCAACCAAAGTTTACAAGCTAAAATTCTTAACTATCTCCTCATGTAGAGAATATATTTATCAAATAATTAATAAATGGCACATAGCACACTATGAGCCTCAAATTGGCAAGATAGGGCATCCACCACAATGTTCTCCTTGCTCTTTTTATAAGTAATATCATAATCATAGCCCATGAGCTTAGAGATCCATTTTTGTTGTTTGAGGGTGGTAAGCCATTTCTCTAAGAAATATTTGAAGCTTTGATGATCTATTTTAATGGATATGTTATGCCCAATGAGATAAGGTCACCAATGGTTAATCACATGCAGAATTTTGTAAGCATTTCCTTAGCATAAGTGGATTTTCTCAGAATTACGACTAGAGAGTGCTTTACTAGTAAAAACCAAGGGCTGCTCTTCATTCATCAATATTGTGTTAATACCATGGCCTAAAGCATCACTTTCAATGATAAAAATATTGGAAAAATAAGGCATGGCTAATATTTACATGGTTTTCCTAGTGTGCTTCATCTCAAGGAAGGCTTGTTCAACTAGTCTAATCCAAGTAAAAGAATATTTTTTTAACATGGATGTTAAGGGAGTGGTAATTTTACCATAATTATGGATAAATTTGTGGTAATAGCCTATAAGCCCCAAAAATCCATGAAGACCTTTTAGAGTGTGAGGTTTCGACCACTCTTGAACTACCTAGATCTTCCTAGGGTCAACTTTAACTCCATATTTGGTGATAATGTGTACCAAATACTCCAATTTCATCAACCCAAAAGAACACTTGGACAACTTAGCATAAAATTGGTGTTGTGCCAAAATTTGTAAATTCTAATCCACATGAATAAGGTGCTTTTCCCACAAGCAACTATATACCAAAATATCATCAAATAAAACTAGGATTAATTTACGAAGGAATGGATAAAAAATGTTGTTCATGAGGCTTTGAAATGTGGAAGGGGTATTGGTCAAGCCAATTACGAAGGAATGGATAAAAAATGTTTTTCATGAGACTTTGAAATGTGGAAGGGGTATTGTTTAAGCCAAATGGCATCACCAAGAACTTAATTTGAACCTCATGAGAAAGGAATGTAATTTTGGGAATATCTTAATCCTTGAACTTGATTTGATGGTATCCAGAGTGAAGATCTAATTTGGAGAAAAACGTAGTCTTATGCAACTCGTCTAGTAATTCATCCACCACAAGTATAGGAAACTTATCCTTGATGGTAAGCTTATTGAGCTCATGAAAATTAATACATATTGCTAAGACCCATATTTATTTTGCATAAATAAGACCAAAGAAGAGTAAGGACTATTACTTGGACAAATAAATTCTACTTTTAACAATTATTGTACTACCTTCTCTATATTTGACTTAAGGGTATAAGGATATTGGTATAGATTGATGTTAGGCTATACACTACCAGGTACCAATGGAATATCATTTTCATGGGAGTGACATGGTGGTAGGTTTTATGGTTTGGCAAAAACTGCATTATGCTTTATTAAAACAAGTTGCAAATCTTCAAGAACTGGTTCCACCTTGGAAGTGGGTGGTTGTATCACAAAAATCTAAGCTATGACCCCCCAAAGAGTATAAGACTATCCATTCTATGAAAATTACATCCAAATATTTGCAAAGTTCCATGAGATGGTTTCTAATGGACCTAACCATTAAGCTCCCAACACAATATCACTTCCCTAATTAGAGAGTAAACATATCTTGTTTGAGCTCACAATCCCCTATTTTCACTTTAACATTATGAAATTTACCTTTGCAAGGCAAAGTCCCTCCATTGGCCATCATAAAATCAAAGGAATTACATGTGTGTATATAACAATTATCTTACTTGGCAATGCAGGGATCAATAAAGTTGTGTGTACTGCCAAAATCGATCAGGATTGTAAGATGTCGATCTTTTAAAAAACCCATAACTTTCATGGTTTATAGAGTAGTTATCCTAGCAAGAGCATGGACAATTTTTTTTCCTTGTGGCTCTTCATGTATTTATTTCTCATTTTTGGGTGGTTCCTCTACTGGTTTCATGTCATCATCACTTTGGTCATTGGTGGTTGGCTCATCGACATCTATGAGGAACAACTTCTTTTGGGCACACCTATGTCCTTGAACATATTTTTCATTACAATTGTAGTACAAACCTTGAGCGCGTCATGCATCCATTTATTTTTTAGTCAAGTGTTTTGGGGGAATATTTTTATTTTTATTATGAGTGGGGAACTTGGAAGGAAAAGAGGGTCTAGTTTGTGGAAATTTAGATGTCCTCCTTTGAGCTAAAAATTTGGATTCAACCAATCATGCCAAGCTTATAGCTTGCATCATTATTTTTGGTTTGAACATCTTGACCTCAGCCTAGAGATCATCCTTCAATCCACTGATGAAACAAATCATACAAACCCTTCATTCAACCCCCTAGTTTTGTTAGTCAGTTTATCAATTGGGTTTGGTAATCCTCAACTATAAAGGTTTGTTTAAACTTTGTCAATGCTCCTATAAAGTTATCATACTCACTAGGACCAAATTGAGTGAGTAATTGGGACTCAAATTCTTTCCAAAAAGGATTAGGATTGGTGTTTTGCAACCACTGGTACTATTTTAAGGCTTCATATTCTAATTTGAAGGAATACATATAGACCTTATGATATCGAGGAACATTGTGGAGCTTAAAAATTATTAACACGATGTAACCACCCATCTGCATCCTTCCCATTAAAATTAGGAAAGCCTATTTTAGGTATATTAAAAATAGGATCATGATCAAAGAGTGGGTGAGAGTATTCCACTTCCTTTCCTTTTCTATGACCTGATTGTTCAATATGATACTCAAACCCTTTTGGTCCACATTGTAATTTGGACTCAACTTTGGCAAGTTTTTCTTCCAAGTGGTATTTGGAGTGAAGGGAGTCACCTCTAAAGGATTTAATTTCTTTCCTTATGATGTTATTATAATGGATAAGGCTATCAAGGATGATTTTATGGATTCAAACATTGTGGTGGTTTGGTCTACCTCCTTTTAATGTCTATGCATTCCACCAACCATTTTGGGAAGTCTTGAACCTCTTTCACTAAATTACTAAAAATAGAAGTGTGACTGTAGGAGTTACTATTTTTAGTAAAGAGTCCAAAAATATTCCTAGGTGTTATATATCAAAATGATTAGCTTGAAAATATGATCACAATTAGATATATATCTCAACAATAATTTTGGACACCCCATACTTTTTTACTACTATTTTGACAAGTCTATTGGTGAGGTCATTTTTTCCATTAGAGGTTGGGTTCAAAAATTGGGTACTATGTCAATCGACTCTGCCCTATGTTTTGACTATTGACCACACTTGACACTCTCCTATCACCTATACTACACCCACTATCACTATTTAGTCACTAACTCTAGGATTAGTTTTACTATGTAGTTTTTGACACTCTATTATGTTTTTGTCACTGACCACCCTGTAATTATTGACTATTATATATGATTGTTACTACCACTAACCTAACTATTACTACCACTATTGACATGACTATTACTACCATTGACTTGACTATTATTGTCAATATCTTGAATGTTATTGAATATTTCCTTACTATCATAGACATGTGTAGACTCTACCCCGACTGTTTGATGCATGTAGTTTTTTCATGATAGGGAAGTCTCCTCCGTATGATCACTTTTATGGGAAAAATGTAGGTTTAGAAGAATATAAGGCTATTGTTTTTTCTAGTTAAATTTTTTAATAGAACCAGGTACGCTGGGCAAGAGAGTATGTAATATCCATAGGTCCTAAGTTATACCATAGTGATGAGCAATAGTGCTTAGACCAATATTTTAGACCACTACCCAAGGACGATTCCATACATACCCTTGAGGACACTATTTGCCTCTCTATCAGTATGGGAGGATAATATTCTAGAATCTTGTGTCCATGTACTATGGATAATACAAGGCAAAAAATCTTCCTAATGGATAAAAGTTTTTTGAACCCTAGATGGTCTCTCTAAATACCCAAAGATATGTGGGAGCTCAATTTCATGTGTAGGTGTTTTCCAAGTCCTGGGTATTGGAGCCCGATTACCCCTCACTACATTATCTAATTTATGGGCTATATAACTTAGCCAATAACAATAGCTCCTATATGATATTTTAAAATCCCTAACACATGGTTACTAACCTACACAACTACTGTAGAAAAAAAATTGTAATTTTTTTGTTGGTTTTTACTAGTTTTTTTTATATAAAGGATAATTAGAAAATGGAAAATACAAAAAAAATATACCTAATAGTTGGAGTGTATGGGAAATAATTGTCATAATTGTAGTATAACTCAGTCCTAGAAAATGCTATGATACCACTTGTTAGGAACCTACTATTAAAATAAAGCTCACTCACACAAATACTAAAAATAAAAAAAAATTTACCAATTAACATAATAACACTATGTAGAAAGTAATTGTAGAATTGAAACAATATCACAAAATAACTCAGAATCGCGGGCCTCTTTGAGGGGGCAACCTCCTTCAATATTTCATTAATTTGTAAAAAGATACATTTGTACATGGCTCCATGTCTTTTAAAGAAAAACTCCATGCAACCCTAACCCTAAGCTCAAGAGTTGGCTTACATGCAAAATTTCACTTGAGCTAGAATCTTTTACCAAACATTGGTTACAATATTGATAATGGTTACATTAAATGGACCCACTTGTATATGTGCCTTGCTTGCATTAGGATAGGATAACAATTATGGCCACTAGTTAGGATAGCATGCACTTGCATTGCATTCACAATAGGTCTTTGATTATAGCAAATCCACATTCCTAGGATCATGTATACTTTTCACATTTTCCATTGAGATTTATTTAGTATGATTTGCTTATTTGTACTTTAACATGATTGAGAATTACACATCAATTTACTTCATTGGCTTTGTCCACTAAATAACTTTAACAAAGATTTAGCACATATAGGATGTTTTTTGTTAGGATATTGTGTGTGAACAAAATCATGGGTTAATCCATTGCTATTATACTGATGTTTTTTTATAATAACATGTTTTCCTAAAATATAATACCATTTTTATATTCATAAAAAAGCTACCATGGATGAATATTGAACAAACAACCACCATGATGCAATAAAGAATCTAAGTTATACATACAATTATAGAATTTGGGTCCTAAATGCTAGCAATAAATAAATGAAATGCATATTAATTTTTGTGTTTACATACTTGCATTATGTTTTCTACTCTATGAATCAGTTCATATATGCATCAAAAAATAAATAAAACTAAGATTAAATTTGACCATTGATCAATATATGAGGTATATAAGCCAATTTTCAATCAAAATCAGCCCATGGTTCTCAAAGCAATAAAATGGTATGATTGTATCTTCTAAAAGAACTATGTAATCCAAGGTCCGAGGTGTAGACCAATTGATTCATCCAAACCCCATAAGGGGGGAGGAGGTCCAGGGTTCAAATATCGGGCCTCGTCGGACTGAACGCTTGTCCCTTTCCTGGTGCTTTCAATGGCGTAAAAGGTTTAAAATGATTGTGGCATGGTGGTTATAGGGGTGGATTGCACGAAGATCTGTGTGGCAGATTTCGGGGCAGATAGCGCAAAATACTGTGGCAGCCATAAAAGCTGGACAGCCTACTCGTATTCGTGGCAGCTACCGATTCGACCATGTAAATACAAAAAAAAAAAAAAACTATGTAATCCTATTAATCTAAAAACAATTCGCTACTTTACAAATAATTTCAATCCCTAATTCGAGGGAATGGATGACTTTTTGCATTCCTTTAAATCGTTAAACAATTCTAAAATTATTGACTTCGGGCCTCTTATTAGTACCTACCATGTGATGAATAGAGCATAATTCATTTACTTGTATGCCCTAATAAATTCCTAAAACAATGGAAATTAATACATTTATATGTTATCAATTTATAGAAAGGCATACAAGATCAATTCACTTCCTTAAAAAAATCAACATAACTTATAAAAACATGTTAAATGACAAAAATCTTGATAACAATGCCATTGATGGCAATGTTTCCTATCATAATTTTATCACAAAGCTACTATCTAAATAAGCCCTAAAATAGGGGTATTAACATTAGAAATATAGTCCCGAGGTGTAGACCAATTGGTTCATCCAAACCCCATAAGGGGGGCAGAGGTCAAAGGTTTAAAATGATTATGGCATGGCAGTTATAGGGGTAAACTGCACAAAGATTTGTGTGGCGGCTTCTAGGGTAGACAGCGCATAATACTGTGGCAGCCATAAAATATGGATAGCCTACCTGAATTCATGGCGGCTACCTATTCCACCATGTTTAAAAAAAAACATTAGCAATATGGACATAAACTTTCCAAATCTAGCAAATATGGACATAAATTGTCCAAAATATTTATATAATAGTCATAAATTATCCAAAATCTTTGTATAATATGGACATAATCTATCCAAATCTAGAAAATATGGATATAAACTATCCAACATCATTGTATCATATGGACATAAAATTTTCCAAAGCACTATATCATATGGACATAAATTGTCCAAAATCTTTGTACAATATGGATATAAACTATCATAATCCGATAAATATGGACATAATTGTCCAAAATATTTGTATAATAGGGGCATAATTAGTACAAAATATTTATATAATATGGACATAAGTTGTCCAAAACTAGAAAATAGGGACATAAATTGTTCAAATCACTATATCATATAGGCATAAATTACCCAAAATCTTTGTATCATATGGACATAAATTATCCAAATAACTATATCATATGGACGTAGCTTGTCCAAAATATTTGTATTATATGGACATAGACTATCCAAAAGAATTGTATTCTATATAGACTTTGACTGTCCAAGCATAAAAAATATATTAATTGTTTACAAAAGCATAGTTTTCCTAATGTTGGAAATTTTGAGTCCCTAAGTCAAAGTTGTCATTGATGTCACCAGATGAAGTCATCATTAATACCAAATATTTCAGTAGGAAACAAAGGGGATAAAAATTATTATTTGATATCCAGGAAGAAGGCCAAAGATCAAGTGAAACAGTACAAAAGACAAAAGTAAAAAAGGAGTTATAATATTTATTTTATAAATTATTTAAATTCAGTGCGAATTTAAATTTTATAAATAAATATTAAAGGTACTTTATCAAAGGTATAATATTATGATAGTGGTTATTATAATATTAAATGTGCCAAGGTGAAAACCCGAATAAAATATTTATAATTCTTATTATAATGTTTTATAAGGCAAAAGTGAGTTTTATAAAGTCTAAAGGTATTTTAATAAACCCAAAGGTTGGGTTTAAGACCAAAGACATTCAAAGCCTTTATGATCTTCGCCGACGTCATAGAAGACAACAAGGAAAGTGTAGAATTTTTCTAAGTAGTGGAAGAAGCATATAAATACTATGCCTAAAGTTCAAATTTATGATCCTTGCTCTAATGTGAAAATATTGGTCTGCGAAAGTAAGGGCTCATGAGTATATGTGAAAGACATGATAACAAAGTGTTGAAGGGAGGAAAATTCGATTTTCAAAGTTGCATAAGACAATGTGGTCTAGTGGCATTTTGGAAAATGTAAATGTGTTGGCTTTGAGGGAGTTCATGTTCAAATCACGATAGGTGCATCATGAGGTGTGTTGAGTGAAGTGCCTACGACACATGTTCTTTTTCCAAGGCAAAAGAAGAGAAAGGAGGTTAAGAAGCATGTGGTGCTTCGTTAACCCCAACGAGAGCTTGGCTAGTGTGGCAATTTTGGCTATAGTTAAGGCGCTCATAGGGAGCAACGTCGAGGGTTCGATTCCCTCCAAAGGTAAAGGTAATATTTTAATTTTAATTTTAATTAAATGCCTAAGTTGGAGGTATAAGGTTGCTTAGTGGTTGAGTTTGGAAAGGTTGCTTTGTAATAAATTTTTTGGTAGTTGAGAATTACCTTTAGGAGTTATAAGGAGAATTCTATTTTTATTTTTAAAGTCTTAAATTGCTATTGTGGAATATTAGAAGATTAAGACTTTGTGGGTAGTATGTTATTTTGAATTAAGGATTTTTGTGACTATTGTGAGGATATTGATTATTATTTAAGTTGGAGTGATAAAGTGTAAGTTTGATATTATATTTGTGATATGTTTTGTTGAAGAAAATTATCCTCTAACCCTTATTGAGATTGGCAAAGAAGTAATTATGAGTGTGGCATATTTGTGAGACCAACTACTTGTCAAATAAAAGGTATGGGAAAATTCCTTCTTGGTTGAGTTGATTGATTGGATTTATTGAAAATTAAGTTTGGAGTGAAAAGGACTTGATTAGGGTTTCCTTTTCGAAAGTGGTTGAGTTATTTCTTCAAGGTTTTCTGATTTGAGAGTTGAGATTAAAACCTTATTTTATTAGCATTGTTGTTGAGATCATTGGTTGAGTGAAGTGTTTGAGTTAATGCTTCAAGGTTTTCTGAAATTGAGAGTTGTGATTAAAATATTGTTTGATGAGCATGGTTGTTGAAGTGAGTTGTTATGCAAAGAACTTGAACAAGGGTTTGAAAATATCATGAGTATCATTGTTATGTGAGATTTGTTGCTGAGCATTGTTGGAAATATTTTGAGTTGGATGATACATTCTTGGACTAGGTTTTGTGAGCAAGGGTTGTTTCTTGAAGTGATTGGTTGAGTAAAGTTGATTGAGCCTAGTCAAGTGGTTGTATGAAGTAATTATTCAAGTTCCATAAAATAAACTATACTATATTCTGATTTGAGTTGAGATTGAATTTTGAGAATAGAACATATTGAGTCTCTAACCATTCTCTTTATGCTTCAATGAGATTGATTTGAGAAAGTGATTGAATTTTGAGTATAGAACATATTGAGTCTCTAACAATTCTCTTTTATGCTTCTATGATATTGAGTTGAGAAAGTGATTGAGTGTTGAGTATAGAACATATTGAGTCTTTAACAATTCTCTTTATGTTTCTATGAGATTTGGACAAGTTTTGTGTGAGCTTGTTGAGCAAAATTGTGTAGGTTCTATATGGACCTATTGAGAAAATTTGAGCAAAAACTGCGTGAGCTTGTTGAGTAGATTTAGACAAGTTATGTGTGAGATTTTTGAGAATATTTGAGCAAGTTCTATGTGAGCTTGTTGAGCAGATTTGGATAAGTTATGTGTGAGCTTTTTGAGCAGATTTGGACAAGTTTTGTATGAGCTTGTTGAGCAGATTTGGATAGGTTCTGTCTAGACCTATTGAGCAGATTTGGATAGGTTATGTGTGGACTTGTTGAGTAGATTTGAATAAGTTCTAGAGAGGACTTGTTGAGCATATTTGAGTAGGTTCTAGAGAGGACTTGTGGATATATTGGTGTAATATTTTGTAGGAGCTTGCAAAGCAGATTTGAGAAAAGTATTTAAGAAGACTTAAGAGTAGAGTTGATTGATTTGTTCAGACCTTGAGTTAAGGTTTGGGGTAAATCTAGCAGAGTTGAATCAAGCATTGAGTTAAGGCTTGAGGACAGAGATTGAAGACAAATTTGTGCTAGATCGACTAGACTATGTTTAATGCAGATTTGAGAGTAGAATTTGGTGTATATTTGAGGACACGTTTATGCCAAACCAGATATAGAGATTAAGCAGATTTATGCTAGACAAAATAAACTATATTTAGTATAGACTTGAGAAGATTTGTTGAGCATACTTGTTCTAGACCAACTGGATTGTGTTTAGTATAAGAGTTGAGAATAATTATGCTAGACCGACTGGACTATGTTTAGTGCAAAATTGAGATAGAGCTTTGGAGGTGAGAGAGTAGAGAGGACATAGTCTCTAGTGGGTAGAGATCCATTATCTAGGATATTGAGGAGAGGTCTTCTGAGTGAGGACAAGAGTCTTCAAGTGGAGAGAGATCCACCAGTCAATGTAGTGGAGGTGGTGTCTTCTAGAGGATCACCAGCCAGAGTAGAGGAGAAAGTGTTATCCTATGGATAGGTATCCATAAACCATATTGTCATTTTTGTCATTTTTGTAGAGGATCAAGGTGCAGCAACAGTATTGTCATTTTTGTCAACACAGTCAGATAGATCTGTTGATGCAATGGACAGGAAGTTCAAAAGCTATTCAGATGCAAAAGATAGGAGTTCAAAGGTTATTTAGAGTATGTACAGTGATTTTCCAAGAAGACCGAAGTGGCCCATATGCAAAATATCAAAGAAAAAGACAAGTAAGAAAAGTGTCGCGATATCACGACATATACAGCAGGCAAGAAAAACTGTCACGATTTCACGACATGTTGGAAGAGAGAGAAAAAGTAGGAAAAATTGTCATGATTTCGTGACATTTTGGAAGAGAGAAAAAATAGGAAAAACTATTGCAATTTCGTGACATGTTGGAAGAGAGAGAAAAATAGGAAAAACTGTTGCGTTTTCGCGACATGTTGGAAGAGAGAGAAAAAGTAGGAAAAATTGTCGCGATTTCGCGACATGTTGGAAGAGAGAGAAAAAGCAATAAAAACTGTCATGATTTCGTGACATGTTGGAAGAGAGAGAAAAAGCAGGAAAAACTATCATGATTTCGCGACATGTTGGAAGAGAGAAAAAATAGGAAAAACTATCGCGATTTCACGACATGTTGGAAGAGAAAAAGGCAAGTGGAAAAACTGTCACGATTTCATGACATGTTGGAAGAGAAAGAGGAAGCAAGAAAAAGTGTCACGATTTTGCGACAAGTCTGAAGAAACAGAACAAGTAAGAAAAGTGTCGCGATTCCGTGACATGTCGCATTTTCGCGACTAAAATAGGAGAGAGAAAGTAAGTTTGAAAAGTGTTGCGATTTTGTGACATGTCGCATTTTTGCGACTAAAATAGGAGAGATAAATTAAGTTTAAAAAGTTTCGTGATATCGTGACATGTCGCATTTTCATGATAAAAGAAAGAGAGGAAGCATACGGAAGCAGAACTATCATGATTTCGTGATAAAAGCAGAAAGCAAGACTTCGAAAGCAGAAGTGTCGTGATTTCATGACAAAAGCAAAGAAGTAAAGTACGGAAGCAGAAGTTTCATTATTTCACGACAAAATCAGAGAAGAAGACTTTGAAGGCAGAAGTGTCACGATTTCACAACAAAAGCAAAGAAGTAAAGTATGAAAGTAGAAGTGTTGCAATTTCATGACAAAAGTAGAAAAGAAGACTTCGAAGGTAGAAGTGTCATGATTTTGCGATAAAAACAAAGAAGCTAAGTACAAAAGCAGAAGTGTCACGATTTCATGAAAAAACTAAGTTGAAGACTACGGAGGCAGAAGTGTCGCGATATCATGACAAAAGCAAAGTAGAAGTCTATGGAAGCAAAAGTGTCGCGATATCACGACAAAAGCAAAGACGAAGTATATGGAGGTGAAAATGTCATGATATCGCAACAAAAGAAAAGATGAAGTCTACAGAGGTAGAAATGTCACGATATCGCGACAAAAGAATAGAGAAAGCGTATAGAGGAAAAAGTGTCGCGATATCGTGACATGTTATATTTTTGCAACAACAGCAACAAAAGAAGCTACAAAGGCAAAAATGTCACGATTTCATGACAAGTCATAAATGCGCAAGTCAAGAAGGAGAACCCAACTGAAATGAGAAGTATGACAGTGGACCGACATCACTACAGCATTTACAAGGGCAGTTATAGAGTGATTTCATATTGCTAAAATACGAAGAGTGATCAAAAGTCAGCATGGTGGTTACAGGGTCTATCCAGAATGAAATCATCAAGCGATGGATAAACCGAACATCTTCTTGAGTTGAATTCGACGAAGACCGATGATAGCTGACTGAAATTAGGGTTTATATTTGTTATGAAATCTGACTAAGATTAGGGTTTTCATCATAAAAAATATTGTTATAAAAGGAGGGTTGTGTTAGTCTTACAATGGCATTAAGAGGGGGGGGTGAATTAGTGCAGCTATTTAAAACTTAAAACTTTAACTCTTAAAGCCAAAGCAAGGAAATATTAAAACTAGAAACATCAAGTATCACAAGAGAGCATCACATAACACAAGATGTAACGAGGTTCACCAGTTTTGGCTACTCCTCAAACTAGACTGTTTGGACTCCCATCCAAATCCAGCCATTACAAAGCACCAAATTTACAATTAATTTACCAGCACCAACTGGAAGGAGCACCAACCCCTGATTCCAAGCACCAACTTGGATTTCTATTTTAAATTTTGATTGACATAAAAATGCCTTTTGTGTTACAAGACCCTCACTGGTCTATCTTAACTCAAATCAATCTCAAGGAAGCATACACTCTTTTACAGCTCTACTTACTACATACTTACAGCCCTTTCTTATAGCTTACTCTTGCAGCTCTCACAACTCTATTTACTGCACTCTTATAGCACTCTCACAGCTCACTTACAGCCAGCCTCTTTTTGCAGCACTCTCTCTGTTGCACTCTATCTGCTTCACTCTATCTCTACACTCTATCTCTGCACTCTATCTAAGTCGTGCTTTCTATACATCCTTTTTCATAGCACTTTTCTTCTATTTGGCAATACGTTGCTCTACCTTCCTGTGTGGAGCTCAACGCTCTCTTACAGCACACTTTTACAACCTATTTTTCTTAGCACATTTTCTCTCTATTTTTGCAGCACTTTTCACTATCAGCAACATGCTACACTTTTTCCTTACGCATGGAGCTCAACACTCTCTTACCGCCCACAACACTATCTCACTAATCTGTGGCTCTTTTTTTTTTTTTGCAGCAACGCTCTCTCTACCTGCATAGTGCATAACCTTATTACCTCACGCAAGTCTGCTTTTATAACAGAGTTTTGTTTCTATTTTTTGACTGCTATATTTTCGCATGCAGCTTATTAATAGAAACAACTCCTTTATTCTCCCATGCAATCTTATTAATAGAACGGTTCTTTGAAACATTTATCTGTCTGACTCTTGGTCTTCTTCTGACGACTTTCAGTAACCACCACTGCATGAAATTTCTTTATAACAGCTCCTGTAACTACAGTAAAGATTTATGTTTACTGTCACTATAACTGCCCTTGTAACTGCTGTAATTACTTTAGATCACTGTTCTTCTTTTAGCTGCATGATTTCTATCAGTAACTGCACATTTAACTATTACACTGACTTCAGTTAACTCTTCTAATATTGGCTGCATGGTTTTCTTGTGCAACTACATCTGAACTGTCGTTTACCTCTAGTTAACTTTACTTCAGATTTTACCCACGAAACTAATACATGTCGCGAAATCATGACAGTTTCTGCCTCTTTGTCCACTTCTTTGCTTGCACCCACGAAAACTAGACATGTCACAAAATTGTGACACTTTTGCCTTCTTTGCACTCTTCTCTGCCTACACTAGCAAAAACATGACATGTCACAAAATCGTGACATCTTTCCCTTTCATACATTAAACTCTGCAAGCTCTAGCAAAAACAAGACATGTCACAAAATTGTGACGCATTCGCTACCTTGATCTCTTTTCTGTCTCTTGCTAGCGAAAACACATGTCGTGAAATCACAACACTTTTCGTTGTCGTACACTCTACTTCGCAAGTCTCAGCGAAATCGGACCATGTCGCGAAATCGTGACATCTTTTTGCCTTAGCGCTTTTCTTTGCCTTTCGCCTGCAAAAATCCAACATGTAGCGAAATCGCTACACCTTTTTCCCTTTGCACTTTCTTTTGCTTCGACCTCCGAAAATCCAACATGTAGCGAAATCGCTACACCTTTTTCCCTTTGCACTTTCTTTTTCTTCGACCTTCGAAAATTCAACATGTAGCGAAATTGCTACACTTCTGTTCCTTGGCGCTAAACTTTGCTTCGGCCTGCGAAACTTCAACATGTCGTGAAATCGCGACACTTTTTCTCCTTAGCGCTTCTTCTTCGAACATGTCACGAAATCGCGACAGTTTTCTTCCTTGGCGCTTCTTCTCTGAACATGTCACGAAATCGCGATAGTTTTTCTTGCAAGCGCTTCTTCTCCGAACTTGTCACGAAATCGTGACAGTTTTTCTACTTGCTTTCTTTTCTACCAATATGTCACGAAATCATGACAACTTTCTCACTTGCCTTCTTTGCTTCCAACATGTCACGAAATCGCGACAATTTTTCCACTTGGCTTCTTTGCCTGCAACATGTCACGAAATCATGACAGTTTTGCTTGCGCCTTCTCTCTCCTCGTCCATGTCGCGAAATCATGACAATTTTACTTGCACCTTCTCTCTCCTTCGATATGTCATGAAATCACGACGTTTTTCTTTCTGCCTTCTAACTTCTCAACTTGTCACGATATCGCGACAGAAAACATGTCGCGATATCGCGACAATTTTCTTACTTGTCTTTTTCTTTGATTTTTTGGATCTGGGTCACTTCTGTTTTCCTGGAATTTCACTGTACATGATCTGACTGATCTCTGAACTCCTGTCCACTGCATCAACTGATCTATCTACTGCTCTGTACTCTTGTCCATTGCATCAACCGATCCTCTGTCTATGTTGACAACAATGATAATACTTTGGCTGCACCTTGCTCATCAATCAACTCCTGTCCATCACCTTGCTCATCAATCAACTCCTATCCATTCCTGTCCATTGCATCAGCTGATCAACCTGATTGTGTTGACAACAATGACAATACTTTGGTTGCACCTTGCACATCAATCTCCCCCTTTGGAATTGTTGGCAACACATGTAATTGAGTGCAATTACCTATAATTCTTCTCCCCCTTTGACAATAATACCAAAGGGCGGCTGCAAAACTCCCCCTGAGTTCATGCACAACATTCTCAGGCAAAAATTATTATAGTTAGCAAAAATACTAAGCATGAGCAATAAGGTAAACAAATGCATAAATGCTCCCCCTGAGAATTTGATCCCGATGGCTAGTCAAATCTTAGTCTATTCTTGGGAATATGTGACCACTTCATTTCACACTTTCTTCTGAGCCTCAACCCTTTGTACTCTGTCATAGGCTCACTAAGAACCTGCTTAACAAGCTCACATAGAACTTGTCCAGATCAGCTCACAAGTCCACACTAGAACCTGTCCAAATCAGCTCACAAGTTCATCAAGAAAAACTTGCTTAGCATGAACCCACAAAGAGAATTGTTAGAGACCCAATGTGATCCATCAACCTCATAGAAGCATAAAGAGAATTGTTAGAGACTCAATATGTTCTATACTTAACTCCCATTCTCAATCTCATCTCAATCTCAATCTCAAAAGAATAAGATAGATGAAGTATGCTTTTCTCAAGAACATGAAACACAACCCAACAATTGCCAACCATGCAATAACTCATCTAACAATGATACTCATGTTCTTTCCACAACCAATATCTATTCTAAACCAATTGGGGCTTTAACAACAATGCTTATAGACAAGGTTTAACCACCATTATTCAACTCAAGATTAACCTTGAAGCATTAAACCATTCACTACATGAAAAGGAAACTAGTAGACATCCTTTTCCTTCCAAAGGTATTTGAACAAAACAGCCACCAACATAAATCACCAATGCAAAGAATAACTTGCTCAAATCAATATTCAATGGAGTAAGCCCAAATCATGTATCAAGTAAAGCTTTAACTTGATCAAAACAACCTCAATGACAGCAACTCAACCATCAATCTCAAAATGACCAGCTAAGGGTTTCACCATCTTAATGCAAGTAGCAAGTCTTGCTAACATAAACTCTAGTGCAAAATGCTTCCTCTTCCTCAACCAGAATTATGCATTCACCCAAAGAAAACTCATCAATAATTTTAATGCATAAACGATCTTCACTATCCAGAAACTGGGATTTACACCAACAAGAATACCTAGTAGACAACCTTTTACCTCCAAACTCAATTTCAAAAAATACACCATCAACAATATACATGGAAGAAGTTGCCCATACCTTTGTTTGAGGAAGAAGAGAATAGTTCTTCAACCTGTTACCAACACCACCCTCAACTTTGCCACCAAGTTAGGGTTAGATTATAGAAGTAACCACAAAAATATTTATTCCATTAAAACACCTTATGACTCCAATCCTTAGAAGTCAACTATCAAAGAATATATAAAGCATACAAACAATATATCCTTTTACACCTTATTCAAACTCATACTTCTGGACCGTTACCTCTAGCGTTGGAACCTCAATCTGCGCACAGTCATCAACTCTCGGTATTCTGCTTCCTCAGGCAATATCTTGCATTCCTCAAATAATGCAAGACCTTCTTAGGTGCATAGGCATCTTGTCCTCCTAGGCGCTTCACTACCTGGGCGCTATTCTTTCAACGTCTCTGCCTTGCATGTGCCACTTGGCACTCTTGACCAACTGGGAGCTAGTGCCACTGATTGCTTTGACTCTGGAACCTCTTTGATAATGGCTACTTCTTTAGAGAAAATTAATGCTCTCTTATACCAAATGATGTGTTGTATTTTTGATTAATAACCGCATGCCTTCCCACTCAAAACATAGATTTTGTATTACCTATAGATTGGGAATGTTACAGGCTTCAAAACCAGCACCTGCCAGCTTATGCTTCCATGAAATGTCGACCTGTGATGCATGTTCTATCCCAGATAACGCCTATCAGCTGCTGCATCAAAAACCTAGCTGTTCACCATGTTGTTCTGCTGAAACACATCAGTTTAACACTATCTCCACAAACATCTATATGAACTGAAAACACACTTGACAACTATACAACAAGTAACCCGACTACTGGTCTTTCATCCTCAGATACCTAGACAAATACATAGGAGCATTAAAATAAAACTTTAATATTGCTCCCCCGAGGATGTGCCACCTGGAGTCGCTTAATGCAGTAGAGGAGTAATCTCCTTCTATCCAAGGAGACACGAATTCCTTTCTTCTATCTTTCTCTAGACTTTCCTGAACTTGGGCTTGAGTTTTTCACCTACATCCCTATTTTGCCCCTGTTCGTGAACTTGAACATTTCTCTTGCGGGGTTGTCTTTTGTGCATTCTTGATGGATGATTCTTTTCTTTTCTTTTATGCACATGATTTATTCTCTGTCTATATTGCATTCCTTGAGTCTGATGAAATCTAGGGTTTTGCCTTAGATTAGATACAGAAGTGCTTGGACAGAACCTTGCTATGTGCCCTTGATCGTTGCATTTAAAACATTGCACATGTTTTATTCCTTGTCTGTATTGCATTCTATGTGTATGATGAAATCTATGGTCTTGCCTTAGATTGGATATAGAAGTGCTTGGACAAAACCTTGCTATGTGCCCATGGCCATTACATTTAAAACATTGCACAGGGTGTTCACTCAGAAATGCAGATGTGTTTTTATCAACATAACTCTTTGATCTATTATTCTATCCACAATAAAATGCCTTGTGACCATAGCAGTTGCATTTAGAACAATAGCCATTAAAAGCATTATTATTAAAAGAGTGAGAGTGAGAGAACCTCTTTTGTTGTGGTTGCTTTGCTGTAGATCTTCTTTGATGCTTTCTTCCTTTTGAAGATTTAGCTTCAACCTTGAACTTCTTCTTCTCTGCATATTTGGAAGATGAGGGTTGTTCAGCTTCAGACTTTTCTCGCTTTGATCCTTCAGTAGTGTGCTTCTTCTTCTCTACATTTTTGGAAGATGAAGGTTGTTCAGCTTCATATCCAAGACCAAACTTAGCCGTGGTGCTTCTTTGTTGCTTTATCATTGTATCTAGCAACTCTGTGCTCTTCTCAAATTTGAGATTTACATTGGCCTCTTCTAGTTGTTTCTTCAATGAAACAATCTCTTCTTCTTGTTGGCAGAAAACAGTCTCTTTCTCATTGATTTGAGACCTGAGAATATCTTCAATCCTTTTGTATTGTTCTACTTGCAGCTTAAGATCAACAATAACTTTGTTAGATTCCTCTTCACTTGTGTTGCATACATAATCCAGGTGTGTCTTTAAGGCTTCTTTCGATTTCTTGGCATTTTGAACTTGTAGGAAGAGATCTTCAATCTCATCCCCATATTCTTCTAACTTCTTGGACAGTCTTTTGTTCTTTTTCCTTTCTAAACCCAACTCTTCAAGTGCAGCAATCAACTCACCTCGTAGATTTACTTCAGCCTCAGCCTCAAGGTTTTCATCATATTCCTGTTCTTCTTCAGTGTTCACTTCTTCTACCTTCTCTAGTTCAGTTTTCTCTCCCATAAGAACTGAAACTGGCTGAGATGCCTTTTTGGAGGAGGATCTGTTCTTTTTAGCCATTGTGTGCTAATCAAAGATCAACCCTGACTGATTTAGTCAAAACTGGGAACTTGGCTCTGATACCAATTGTTAGTCTTACAATGGCACTAAGAGGGGGGGGTGAATCAGTGCAGCTATTTAAAACTTAAAACTTTAACTCTTAAAGCCAAAGCAAGGAAAGCTTAAAACCAGAAACAACAAGTATCACAAGAGAGCATCACATAACACAAGATGTAACGAGGTTCACCAGCTTTGGCTACTCCTCAAACTAGACTGTTTGGACTCCCATCCAAATCCAGCCATTGCAAAGCACCAACTTTACAATTAATTTACTAGCACCAACTGGAAGGAGCACCAACCCCTGATTCCAAGCACCAACTTGGATTTCTATTTTAAATTTTGATTGACATAAAAATGCCTTCTGTGTTACAAGACCCTCACTGGTCTATCTTAACTCAAATCAATCTCAAGGAAGCATACACTCTTTTATAGCTCTACTTACTGCATACTTACATCCCTTTCTTATAGCTTACTCTTGCAGCTCTCACAACTCTGTTTATTGCACTCTTATAGCACTCTCATAGCTCACTTACAGCCAGCCTCTTTCTGTAGCACTCTCTCTGCTGCACTCTATCTCAACACTCTATCTGCACTCTATCTAAGCCATGCTTTCTATACATCCTTTTTCACAGCACTTTTCTTCTATTCGGCAACACGCTGCTCTACCTTCCTACGCGGAGCTCAATGCTCTCTTACAACACACTTTTACAACCTATTTTTCTCGAAACATTTTCTCTCTATTTTTGCGGCACTTTTCACTATCAGCAACACGCTACACTTTTTCCTTAGCACGGAGCTCAACACTCTCTTACCGCCCACAGAACTATCTCACTAATCTACGACTCTTTTTTTTTTTTGCAGCAATGCTCTCTCTACCCGCATAGTGCATAACCTTATTACCTCATGCAAGTCTGCTTTTATAACAGAGTTTTGTTTCTATTTTTCGACTGCTATATTTTCGCATGCAGCTTATTAATAGAAATGGCTCCTTTATTCTCCCATGCAATCTTATTAATAGAACGGTTCTTTGAAACATTTCTCTGTCCGACTCTTGGTCTTCTTCTGACGACTTTCAGTAACCACCACTGCATGAAATTTCTTTATAACGGCTCCTGTAACTACAGTAAAAACTTCTATTTACTGTCATTGTAACTGCCCCTGTAACTGCTATAATTACTTTAGATCATTGTTCTTATTTTAGCTGCATGATTTCTATCAGTAACTGCACATTTAACTATTACACTGACTTCAGTTAACTCTTCTAATATTGGCTGCATGATTTTCTTGTGCAACTACATCTGTAACTGTCGTTTACCTCTAGTTAAATTTACTTCGGCTTTTACCCACGAAACTAAGACATGTCATGAAATCATGACAGTTTCTGCCTCTTTGTCCACTTCTTCGCTTGCACCCGCAAAAACCAGACATGTCACGAAATCGTGACACTTTCGCCTTATTTGCACTCTTCTCTTCCTACATTAGAGAAAACATGACATGTCACGAAATCATGACATCTTTCGCTTTCGTACATTAAACTCTGCAAGCTCTAGCGAAAGCAAGACATGTCATGAAATTGTGACGCATTCGCTGCCTTGATCTCTTTTCTGTCTCTTGCCAGCGAAAACACAATATGTCACGAAATCGTGACACTTTTCGCTGCTGTACACTCTACTTCACAAGTCTCAACGAAATTAGACCATGTCACGAAATCGCAACATCTTTTTGCCTTAGCGCTTTTCTTTGCCTTTAGCCCGCAAAAATCCAACATATAGCGAAATCGCTACACCTTTTTCCTTTTGCACTTTCTTTTGCTTTGACCTCCGAAAATCCAACATGTAGCGAAATCGCTACACCTTTTTCCCTTTGCACTTTCTTTTGCTTCGACCTCCAAAAATCCAACATGTAGCAAAATCGCTACACTTTTGTTCCTTGGCGCTAAACTTTGCTTCGGCCCGCGAAACTTCAACATGTAGCGAAATCGCTACACTTTTGTTCCTTGGCACTTTTTCTCTGAACATGTCGCAAAATCGTGATAGTTTTCTTCCTTGGCCCTTTTTCTCTGAACATGTCACGAAATCGCGACAGTTTCTCTCCTTGGCACTTTTTCTTCGAACCTGTCGCGAAATCGCGACACTTTCTATCCTTGGCGCTTTTTTTCCAAACTTGTCACGAAATCGCGACAGTTTTCTTACTTGCCTTCTTTGCTTCCAACATGTCATGAAATCGTGATAGTTTTTCCACTTAGCTTCTTTGCCTGCAACATGTCACGAAATCGCGATAGTTTTGCTTGCGCTTTCTCTCTCCTCGTCTATGTCGCAAAATCATGACAATTTTCTTTATGCCTTCTCTCTCCTCCGACATATCGTGAAATCACGACGATTTTTCTTTCTGCCTTCTAACTTCTCAACCTGTCACGATATCGCGACAGAAAACATGTCGCGATATCGCGATAGTTTTCTTACTTGTCTTTTTCTTTGATTTTTTGGATCTGGGTCACTTCTATTTTCTTGGAATTTCACTGTACATGCTTTGTATGATCTTTGTACTCTTGTTCACTTCATCAACCGATCTATCTACTGCTCTGACTGCTCTGCACTCTTATCCATTGCATCAATCGAACCTCTGTCAGTGTTGACAATAATGACAATACTTTGGTTGCACCTTGCTCATTAATCAACTCCTGTCCATCACCTTGCTCATCAATCAACTCCTATCCATTCTTGTCCATTGCATCAGCTGATCAACCTGACTGTGTTGACAACAATTACAATACTTTGGTTGCACCTTGCACATAAGGTTGTTTGGAGAATTGAGGAAATGGTTGTGTGTGTGTGTGTGTGAAATACGGTCGTTGTGCGTAGAGAGCAAGTCATGTCGAATCATGCTAAGTGCAAAATTTGCAAAGAGAGCAGAGTGCGCAAAAGGGAGAAGATGATCATGAAGTTCGACTGTAACGAAGCAGAGTGTGCGAAGTGATTGCATAGAGAGAGCAGAGTGCATAGAGAACGCAAAGGTGAAGAAGACCAGTCAAGG
Organism: Wollemia nobilis; assembly: GCA_028583015.1. Lineage (NCBI taxonomy): Eukaryota > Viridiplantae > Streptophyta > Pinopsida > Araucariales > Araucariaceae > Wollemia > Wollemia nobilis. The sequence goes on from JAQPPZ010002606.1 coordinate 332,809, forward strand.
TCTTGCAAAAGCAAAGGTATCTTACTATCAAACTTATAGATTCAAATTGAAGTCCAGGTTGCAGCTTGGCATCAGGGGTTGGTGCTCCTTTCTGTTGGTGCAGATAAATCAGGGGTTGGTGCTCCTTCCAGTTGGTGCTAGTAAATCAGGGGTTGGTGCTCCTTTCTATTGGTGCAGATAAATCAGGGGTTGGTGCTCCTTTCTGTTGGTGCAGATAAATCAGGGGTTGGTGCTCCCTCCTTCTAGTGGGTGCTAGTAAATTGATTGTAAAGTTGGTGCTTTGCAAAGGCTGGATTTGGATGGTAGTCCAAGCAGTCAATTTTTGAGGAGTAGCCACATTGGTGAACCTCGTTAAATCTTGTGTTGTGTGATGCTCTTTTGTTATACTTGTTGTATCTAGTAATAAGTTTTAATTGTTGCGGTATTAAGAGCTATAAATTCAAGTTTAAAGAGCTACACTGATTCACCCCCCTCTCAGTGTCATTGTAAGACTAACAATTGGTATCAGAGCTAAGTTCCTGTACAAGCTTAACCGGCTAGGGTGATCTTGGAAGTAACACAATGGTAGGTGGTGAAGCTCTTTTCATGGCATTTGAAGAAGTAAAATTAGAAAAGGAAGGAGTGAACTCTGAAGTATGTGGTGAAAACCCTAAGGCTGAAGTAGATCTAGAAGGTGAGTTGATCTCTGCACTTGAAGAGTGGAAAATAGAGAGGAAAAAGAATAAGAAAATTTCAAAAAAGCTTGAGGATGCAAACGAAATCATAACCAGTCTGAAAGTACAGATAGAAGAATACAAGAAAATATCTGAAGATCTCGAAGTACAAATTACCATGAAAATAGATTATTGCTGCAAACTAGAAGAAGAGAATGTTGGTTTATGGACGTAGATAGAAGAGATGAATCACAAAATTAGTTGCTATCACAAACGCGAAGAAAGTTCTATGAAGCTGGATAAGATTATAAATGACCAAAGGCCTGCAAGCATCAAATTTGGTCTGGGTTTCATCGAAGGAGAATCATCAAATGGATCAAAGGCCAGAAATGTAGAATCCATAAAGAATGAAGATAAGAAACAGGTTGATCAAGGAAAAATGTCTCATGCAAAAGAAAGCAATAATGCCAGGCACGAAAGGAGAATTGACAATGATGGATTCACCAATGTCACACATCAAAGAAGAAGAAGACCTATGGCTCCTACGACAACATGGCAAAGACCATCACCCAGGTTCAATTATCCCTTTTCTGGTTTCTATTTTAAATGCAATGGCTATGGACATAAAATCTCAGACCGCAAATATAATGTAAGACCAAGGAATTTCACCAGTAGAAATGCTTTTTCTCCTCCGATGAATTATACAGTAGAATGTTATAACTCTCATAATTTTGGGCACATTGCAAGAAACTGTAGAAGTACATTTGCATCAAATCAGTTTCAGGGAAGAAAATTTCAACCAAATAGGATGAGACAAAATAGAAAACTTCCTAAAAACATGCACAAGCTATTGATAAGGGAAAGGCAAAACAAGAGCCCAAAACTACTATCAAAACGGAGTGGAAAGAAAAAGAGCGACTTAAGGAAGAAAAGGAATCCTTAATCGTACAAACAACATTTAAAGCACAGAATAAATATGTACCATGGATACTTGATAGTGGATGCTCCAACCATATGACAAGTAACAAACAAAAATTTGAGAAGTTACAAAAATATGAAGGTGGTTCAAGAAAGTTTGGAAATAATGATGGAGCTAAGATAGTTGGCAAAGGTTCAGTTAAAATTAGTGACGAAAAAATTAAGTCAGAAGTCTTGTTTGTGGATGGTTTGAAACATAACTTGTTGAGCGTAAGTCAGATTTGTGATAAAGGTCATGAAGTAGTTTTTAAGAAGCAGTGGTTGTGAAGTCAAAAAACAAACAGTGGAAAATTGATAGCAACTCGGATCAAGGACATCTGGAAACCTGTACATGCTCTCAGAGACTTCAGAAGGAGCTTGTTTTATTGGACAGGAAGAAGAAAATTGGTTGTGGCACAAGAGACTCGGTCATATCAGTTTTGATAATCTAGTAAAAATCAACTCAAAAAGGGCAAGTGAGAGATATTCCCACCATCAACCAAACCCGCAAACAACATTTGTGCTTCATGCCAAAAGGGGAAGCAAACTAGAGTCACATTCAAAACAAAAGAGTACTACACAAGCAAACCTTTGGAACTAATACACACCGATTTATGTGGACCCATGAGAACACAAAGCATAAATGGTGACAAATATTTTATGTTGTGCATTGATGACTATTCAGAATGACATGGATATTTTTCTTGAAGCATAAATCAGAAGCTTTTGAAAGGTTCAAGATTTTCAAAAACCAAGTTGAGAATGAAACAGAAGGAGGATCAAATGTTTAAGATCAGATAGAGGAGGAGAATTCATTTCAGAGGAGTTTGCAGAGTACTGTGAAAAATACGGTATTAGGAGACAGTTTTCAGCAGCCAGGACACCTCAACAGAATGGAGTGGTAGAAAGAAAGAACAAGACAGTGCAGGAAATGGCACGGACTATGTTGGCTGAAAGCAGAGTAGCAGATAGATTTTGGAAAGAAGTAGTCCATACTACGGTGTATATCCAAAATAGGTACATGCTGAGAACACATGAAAGCAAAACTCCTTATGAGTTGTGGTTCGGTAAAAGGGCAACAACAAAATACCTCAAAGTTTTTGGCAAGAAGTGCTACATCAAAAGAACTGAAGATAATCTTGGTAAGTTTGAAGATAGAGTGGATGAAGGTATTTTTGTTGGTTATTCATCAAAAAGCAAAGCTTACAAATGCTACAACAAGAGGCTAAAGAAAATTGTGGACAGTGTCGATGTTAAATTTGATGAAGGTAGAGAACGAGTAATTAGCTATGAAAAGAACTACCCAATTTATGAAGAGGTTATTGAAGGAGATGAGGAAAACGAAACGGAAAAGATACAAAAAATTGACTCAGATGATTTAAGTTGTGATTCAGAAGTGGAAGAAAATAAGAAATTCAAAACAGGCAAATGGCAGAAAAATCATCCTAGAGAGCAAATAATTGGAGACCCCAAAGTTGGTGTTCAGACAAGAAGAAGAGTAGTAAGTAACTACTCTCTATTATCCAAAATTGAGCCCAAAAATGTTGTTGATGCAAGCAAAGATGAAAGTTGGATGAAGGCAATAAATGAAGAATTAGATCAGATCAAGAAAAATAAAACTTGGGAGTTAGTACCTAGACCTGCAAATAAAAATATAATCGGGACTAAATGGATTTTTCGAAACAAATTGAATGAAGACGGACAAGTAGTCAGAAATAAAGCAAGATTGGTATGTAAGGGTTATGCACAAGTTGAAGGCATTGACTTTGAGGAAACTTTTGCACCAGTAGCTAGACTAGAGGCAATTAGAATGTTTCTGGCTTTAGCAAGTCTACAAGAATTTCAAAGTTTATCAAATGGATGTGAAATCAGCGTTTTTGAATGGGAAACTTGAAGAAGAGGTTTATATTGAGCAACCAGATGGTTTCCAACTTGGTGATGATCCCAACTTGGTTTGCAAGTTGAAGAAAGCATTATATGGCTTAAAACAGGCACCCCGAGCATGGTATGCAAGGCTAGACAACTATCTCACTCAACAAGGGTTTAAGAAAGGTATGGTGGATAGTAATTTGTATGTCAAAATAGAAAATGGGCATCTTATTGTTCTTGTTGTATACGTAGATGATATCATATTTGGCAGCAGAAAAGATGAGTCGTGTAAAGATTTAGCAAATAAGATGCAGAAAGAATTTGAAATGTCAATGATTGGTGAACTTTCGTATTTCCTCGGGTTGCAAGTTAATCAAAATAAGAAGGGCATATTTATTTCTCAAGTTAAATATGTGAAAGAGATGTTAAAAAAGTTCACAATGGAGGATTGTAAGCCAGCTTAGCACTCCCATGACGACAAAGTGCAAGTTGAGCAAGGATGACAAATCTCCACCTGTTGATCAAACCATGTACAGATCTATGATTGGGAGCTTACTGTACCTGACACCTACTGGACCAGATATTTTGTAGGCAAGTATGCATGGTAGCACGATTTCCAGGCTAATCCCAAGGAGACTCATGTGACAAGAAGTGAAGAGGATTCTTCGGTACCTCAAGGGTACTATGGAGTATGGGTTATGGTATCCGAAAGGTAAAGACTTCACCCTTATTTCGTATTCAGATGCAGATTGGGCAGGATGTGTCGATGACAGAAAGAGTACCAATGGAGGTGCATTCTATCTTGGAGACAGATTGGTCGCGTGGCACAATAAGAAACAAGAGTCAGTTTCTTTATCGACAATAGAGGCAGAATATATTGCAGCGACAACATGTTGTACGCAGGTATTGTGGATGAAAAAAACCCCGAAAGATCTTGGTATTAGCTTCAGTGAGCCAATATCGGTTAAGTGTGATAACACCAGTGCCATTAACATCTCCAAGAATCCGGTTATGCATTCACGCACAAAACACATTGCTATTCGGTATCACTTTTTGAAGGAGAAAGTTGCGAAAGGTGAGGTTAAGTTGGATTTTGTTCCAACTACAGAGCAAGTAGCAGATATCTTCACAAAACCATTGCCCAAGGAAGTTTTTGAGTACCTTCGCAATAAATTGGGAGTGGTCACACTTCCCAAGAATTGACTAGCTACAGGGATCACATTCTCCTGGGGAGCATTTAAGTATTTGATTATCTTTTTGCTCATGTTCATGATTTTTGCTAAGTGTAATAAATTTTGCCCGAGAATGTTGTGCATGGACTCGGGGGAGTCTGTAGTAGCCCTTTGGTATTATTGTCAAAGGGGGAGAAGAGTTACAGGAAATTGCACATGTGTTGCCAACAATTCCAAAGGGGGAGATTGTTGAGCAAGGTGCAGCAACAATATTGTCATTGTTGTCAACACAATCAGATAGATCTCATTGATGCAATGGACAGGAAGTTCAAAAGCTATTCAGATGCAGTAAGACAGGAGTTCAAAGGTTATTCATAGTATGTACAGTGATTTTCCAAGAAGACCGAAGTGGCCCATATGCAAAAGATCAAAGAAAAAGACAAGTAAGAAAAGTGTCGCGATATCGCGACATATACAAAGAGCAAGAAAAACTGTCACGATTTCACGACATGTTGGAAGAGAGAGAAAAAGCAAGAAAAACTATCACGATTTCGTGACATGTTGGAAGAGAGAGAAAAAGTAGGAAAAACTATCACGATTTCATGACATGTTGGAAGAGAGAAAAAGCAGGAAAAACTGTCATGATTTCGTGACATGTTGGAAGAGAGAGAAAAAGCAGGAAAAACTGTCATGATTTCGCGACATGTTGGAAGAGAAAAAGGCAGGAAAAACTATCACGATTTCGTGACATGTTGGAAGAGAGAGAAAAGTGAGAAAACTGTCATGATTTCGTGACATGTTGGAAGAGAAAAAGGCAAGTGGAAAACTGTCATGATTTCATGACATGTTGGAAGAGAAAGAGAAAGTAGAAAAAGTGTCACGATTTCATGACAAGTTCGAAGAAAGAGAACAAGTAAGAAAAGTGTCGCGATTTCGTGACATGTCGCATTTTCATGACTAAAATAGGAGAGAGAAAGTAAGTTTGAAAAGTGTCACGATTTCGTGACATGTCGCATTTTCATGACTAAAATAGGAGAGAGAAAGTAAGTTTGAAAAGTGTCACGATATCGTGACATGTCGCATTTTCATGACAAAAGAAAGAGAGGAAGCGTACGAAGGAACTGTCACGATTTCTGACAAAAGGAAAGCAAGACTTAAGTGTCACGATTTCACGACAAAAGAAAGAAGAAAGTACGAAAGAAGTGTCACGATTTCATGACAAAAGCAGAGAAGAAGACTTCGAAGGTGAAGTGTCATGATTTTACAACAAAAGCAAAGAAGTAAAGTACAGAAGCAAAAGTGTCACGATTTCATGACAAAAGTAGAGAAGAAGACTTCAAAGGTAGAAATGTCACGATTTCATGACAAAAGCAAAGAAGCTAAGTACAAAGTATGTCACAATTTCATGACAAAAGCTAAGTTGAAGACTATCGGAGGCGAAGTGTCACGATATCACGACAAAAGCAAAGTCGAAGTCTATGGAAGCGAATGTCACGATATCACGACAAAAGCAAAGACGAAGTATACGAGGAAAATGTCACGATATGACAAAAGAAAAGACGAAGTAGAGGCAAAAATGTCATGATATCATGACAAAAGAATAGAGAAAGCGTACGGAGGCGAAAGTGTCACGATATCACGACATGTATTTTCATGGCAACAACAACAAAAGAAGCTACAGAGGTAGAAATGTCATGATTTCATGATAGGTCATAAATGCGCAAGTCAAGAAGGAGAACCCGACTAAAATGAGAAGTATGACAATGAAACTAAAATTAGGGTTTACAATTATTATGAAAGCCGACTAAGATTAGGATTTACAACCGACTAAGATTAGGGTTTTCATCATAAAAAATATTGTTATAAAAGGAGGGTTGTTTGGAGAATTGAGAGGGGTGTGTGTGAAATACGGTCATTGTGCAAGAGAGCAAGTCGTGTCGAATCGTGCTAAGTGCAAAATTTGCAAAGAGAGAAGAGTGCACAAAAGGGAGAAGACGATCATGAAGTTTCGACTGTAATCGAAGTAGAGTGTGGAAGTGATTACATAGAGAGAGTAGAGTGTGTAGAGAACGCAAAGGTGAAGAAGACCAATCAAGGTCTTGCAAAAGCAAAGGTATCTTACTGTCAAACTTATAGATTCAAATTGAAGTCCAAGTTGTAGCTTGGCATCAGGGGTTGGTGCTCCTTTCTATTGGTGCAGATAAATCAGGGGTTAGTGCTCCTTCCAGTTGGTGCTGGTAAATCAAGGGTTGGTGCTCCTTTCTGTTGGTGTAGATAAATCAGGGGTTGGTGCTCCTTTCTATTGGTGTAGATAAATCAAGGGTTGGTGCTCCTTCTAGTTGGTGCTGGTAAATTGATTGTAAAGTTGGTGCTTTGCAAAGGCTGGATTTGGATGGTAGTCCAAGCAGTCAATTTTTGAGGAGTAGCCACATTGGTGAACCTCGTTAAATCTTGTGTTGTGTGATGCTCTTTTGTTATACTTGTTGTATCTAGTAATAAGTTTTAATTGTTGCGGTATTAAGAGCTATAAATTCAAGTTTAAAGAGCTACACTGATTCTCATTAGAAAAATATTTAAAAGAAATATTTTCTCCGTGGAAGTAGCCATATTTGGGTGAACCAAGTTAAATTTGTGTCTCTATTATGTATGGTGTTTTGTACATTACTTTGATTACTACTATTGATATTACTATCTATACACTGCATAATATTGATTTGAAAAGAAAAGTAAAAAGTGCTCTTATACTGTTCACCCCCTCTCAGTATAAGCTTGTGTTCTTCAATTGGTATCAGAGTGGGTTCCTTCAGAAGAGTTTGAAAGCTTGAAGGAAAAGCGGTCAAGAACATAATGGATAAAAAGGATCAAAGGGATGGGTCCATCAATAATACAGTACTAGTATTTTATGGAAGTGACTTCTTGTATTGGTGTATGCTAATGAGGTTTCACTTGATGGCACTTGGCAATGAAGTTTGGGATGTAGTGGAACTTGGATATGATTCAATAGTCAATCCTCCTACAGATAAGGAAGGTAAGCTTCTAATGCATGCAAATTCAAGAGCTATGAATGCAATTATAAAAGGGTTGCATAGATCATAATCTATGAAGGTTATGGATTGTAAAACAACAAAAGAAATGTGGGAACTACTGCATAACATATATGAAGGAGATAAAGGTGTCAGGAAAGCTAAGATCAAAAATATCAAAGGAGAATTTGAAAATCTAAGAATGCGGGATGATGAAAACATTCGTGACTATCTCAGTAATATTGATGAACTTGTACATGAGATGAGAGGTCTTGGAATGAAGGTCGATGAATCCGATGCTTGTGATAAGATCTTGAGAACTCTTCCAAAAAGGTATAGTGAAAAGGTCTCTGCTATAGAAACATCAATTGATAGTGATAGTCTGACAAGAAATTCTTTACTTGGCATGCTTACAACTTTTGAGATAAGAACAAAAGATCCTATCCCTCCGAAAGAGGCTACTTTCAAAGCGAACAAGAAGATAAAGGGTAAGAAGTCAGAATCAAGCAATGAGTCATCCAGTGATGAAGAAGCAAATTATGGTAGAAGAGATAAAGGTTCTAGAAGATCCATAGATCTAAGATCTATTAAGTGTTTCAATTATGGAAAGTATGGACATTTTGCAATAGATTGTAAAGAGCCAAAGAACAACAATGGTGAAGAAAAATAGGATCATAGGTACAGGGAATCAGAAAGACATAGGCACCAAAATAAAAGCAAGTATGGACAAAGCAGACAAGGAAGGAAGTTCTTCCAAAGACAAAAGAGGAGCTACTATGCGGATAATGCAAGTAAGTACTCAAATGATAGTGATGCTAGTTATTCAGATAATGATAGAGATGAAGTCCTATTTATGATTGAGGAAAAAGAACCAGTTAAGAAAAGGACTCCAATTATTCTCAAGTGTTTTAGATGTGGTAAATTTGGACATCTTGAAGATGATTGTACAAGGGATGGTTATAGTTTCAGTGATGATGAATATGAGAATGCACTTGAAGGACCAGATGAAAATATTCTAATGGATTTAGAAGAAGTAAGTGATCCTATAGAAGATAAGCCAAAAGAAAGTAATGATGTGGACAAAGGTAAACAAATAGAGGATTATTCAGAAGAGAATGGTTATGATCTCAAGGGAGAACTTATCTATGCCCTTGACACGGTAAAGAAGGTAAGAAAGCAACACTCTAAACTTGAAATTCAGTTTCAAGAATGTGATGAAGAGAGAAGATTGCTCATAGAGGATTTAGAAAAATCAAAGGCTAAGGCAAAAAGGTTCAAAGATAAGTTAGAAGCAAAGATCTTGGAATGTGAGAAGTTAGCACAAGAAGTGGCACTACTAAAAGAATATTTAGAGGACTCCAAGATCAAGATGAAAGGATTCAAGAATAGCTCAAATATTATGGATAAGATAGTCAAGGTACAAAGAAGGTCAACAAACAAAATAGGTCTTGGTTTTGAACAAACTCAAAAGAAATAGGAAGGAGAGTCAACTTCAAGTTCTGAAGAGGAAACTTCAGATGAAGATACTTCAGAAGAAGATAATGTAAAAGAAAGTTAGACATCAGAGGAAGAGTTGGAAAATAGAGAGTTCAACAAAGATAGGAACAATGCATAGAGAAGATACAGATGGAACAACAATCAGAATAGGAGACCAATGAGGTCAAAACAAGGAAGCTTCAATGGAAGATGTTTTTCATGTCATAGGTTTGGGCACATGGCTTCACAATGCAGGACACATGAAAGACAGGAATATGGGAATGGATAGTTTTTCCATGGGTATTGCTACTCATGTAATCAGTTTGGTCACAAGGCAATGAATTGCAGGGTTCATGAAAGAAGAGGATATGACTTCACTAGGAAAAATCCTAAGACATTTGCACCTCCAAGGAATAATATCATTAAGTGTTATAAGTGCAATAATGATGGTCACACAACAAAGTGGTGTAGAGCAGACATTCCAGAAATAGGTATGAACAAGAACAAGAACATGAATAGGAACATGAACAAGAATAGGAACATGGATGAGAACATGAATAGGAACAAGAACATGAACAGGAACATGGATGAGAATAGGAACAAGAACAAAGGAATAGGAACCTAGATGTGAACAAGAACATGAATAGGAACAAGAATGATGATAGGAACAGGGATGATGACTTGGATAGAAACAATTAGAGGATTCAAGAAACTCATAAAAGAAGGGAAAAGAATAAAGGTAAAGAACAGTGCTTTCGGGGAGTAGAAATACTCCCACCCCATAATTAACCACCTCATGAGGAGGTGGGGGAGGGGCTAAGCTAAGAGGCTCATTCTTAGCCCTGAGCCCCAAAGGTGACCCTTTGCCATTGATGTCAAAGGGGGAGAGATTTGTGTATTGGGAGAGATTTGATATGGGGAGAGATTTGATATTTGAGAGAGCATTGAGCCAGGGGGAGCAATGTCCCAGGGGGAGTAGAAGGAAAAAGAAAGGTCAAGTTTTGGTAAGAAGAGTATGGGTTGCCATAAATGACAAAGGGGGAGATTGTTGGACATTTTGAGTCCCTAAGTCAAAGTTGTCATTGATGTCACCAGATGAAGTCATCATTAATACCAAATATTTCAGCAGGAAACAAAGGGGATAAAAATGGTTATTTGATATCCAGGAAGAAGGCCAAAGATCAAGTGAAATAGTGCAAAAGACAGAAGTTAAAAAGGAGTTATAATATTTATTTTATAAATTATTTAAATTCAGTGTGAATTTAAATTTTATAAATAAATATTAAAGGTACTTTATCAAAGGTATAATATTATAATAGTGGTTATTATAATATTAAATGTGCCATGGTGAAAACCCAAATAAAATATTTATAATTCTTATTATAATGTTTTATAAGGCAAAAGTGGGTTTTATAAAGTCTAAAGATATTTTAATAAACCCAAAGGTTGGGTTTAAGACCAAAGGCATTCGAAGCCTTTATGATCTCCATCGACATCATAGAAGACAACAAGGAAAGCGTCGACATTTTCAAAGTAGTGGAAGAAGCATATAAATACTATGCCTAAAGTTCAAATTTATTATCCTTGCTCTAATGTGAAAATATTGGTCTGCGAAAGTAAGAGCTCGTGAGTGTATGCGAAAAATGTGACAACAAAGTGTTGAAGGGAGGAAGCTTCGATTTTCGAAGTTGCATAAGACAACGTGGTCTAGTGGCATTTTGGAAAGTGCAAAAGCGTTGGCTGCAAGGGAGTTCGTGTTCGAATCACGATGGGTGCATCGTGAGGTGTGTTGAGTGAAGTGCCTATGGTGCACGTTCTTTTGCCAAGGCGGAAGAAGAGAGAGGAGGTTAAGAAGCACGTGGTGCTTCGTTAACCTCAATGAGCGCTTGGCTCGTGCGGAAATCTTGGCCATGGTTAAGGCGCTCATAGGGGGCAACGTCGAGGGTTCGATTCCCTCCAAAGGCAAAGGTAATATTTTGATTTTAATTTTAATTAAATGCCTAAGTTGGAGGTATAAGGTTGCTTAGTGGTTGAGTTTGGAAAGGTTGCTTTGTAATAAAGTTTTTGGTAGTTGAGAATTACCTTTAGGAGTTATAAGGAGAATTTTGTTTTTATTTTTAAAGTCTTAAATTGCTATTGTGGAATATTAGAAGGTTAAGACTTTGTGGGTAGTATGTTATTTTGAATTAAGGGTTTTTGTGACTATTGTGAGGATATTGATTATTATTTAAGTTGGAGTGATAAGGTGTAATTTTGATATTATATTTGTGATATGTTTTGTTGAAGAAAATTATCCTCTAACCCTTATTGAGATTGGCAAAGAAGTAATTGTGAGTGTGGCAGATTTGTGAGACCAACTACTTGTCAAACAAAAGGTATGGGCAAATTCCTTCTTGGTTGAGTTGATTGATTGGATTTATTGAAAATTAAGTTTGGAGTGAAAAGGACTTGATTAGGGTTTCCTTTTCGAAAGTGGTTGAGTTATTGCTTCAAGGTTTTCTGATTTGAGAGTTGAGATTAAAACCTTGTTTTATTAGCATTGTTGTTGAGATCATTGGTTGAGTGAAGTGTTTGAGTTAATGCTTCAAGGTTTTCTGAAATTGAGAGTTGTGATTAAAACATTGTTTGATGAGCATGGTTGTTGAAGTGAGTTGTTATGCAAAGAACTTGAACTAGGGTTTGAAAAGATCATGAGTATCATTGTTATGTGAGATTTGTTGTTGAGCATTGTTGGAAATATTTTGAGTTGGATGATACATGCTTGGACTAGGGTTTGTGAGCAAGAGTTGTTTCTTGAAGTGATTGGTTGAGTAGAGTTGATTGAGCCTAGTCAAGTGGATGTATGAAGTGATTGTTCAAGTTCCATAAAATAAACTATTCTATATTCTAATTTGAGTTGAGATTGAGTTTTGAGAATAGAACATATTGAGTCTCTAACAATTCTCTTTATGATTCTATGAGATTGAGTTGAGAAAGTGATTGAGTTTTGAGAATAGAACATATTGAGTCTCTAAAAATTCTCTTTATGCTTCTATGAGATTGAGTTGAGAAAGTGATTGAGTTTTGAGTATAGAACATATTGAGTCTCTAACAATTCTCTTTATGTTTCTATGAGATTGCATTGTGAGCTTGATTCATGGACTTAATTTGAGCAAGTTATGTGTGAGCTTGTTGAGCAGATTTGGACAAGTTCTATGTGAGCTTGTTGAGCAGATTTGAGCAGGTTCTATGTGGACCTATTGAGCATATTTGAAGGTTCTATGTGGACCTATTGAGTAGATTTGGACAGGTTCTGTGTGGACCTGTTGAGCAGATTTGAACAAGTTCTAGAGAGGACTTGTAGAGTAGATTTGAGCAGGTTCTAGAGAGGACTTGTGGACAGATTGGTGTGAGCTTTTATGGAAGCTTGCAAAGCATATTTGAGATAAGTCTTTGAGAAGACTTGAGAGTAGAGTTGATTGATTTTTTAGACCTTGAGTTAAGGTTTGGGGCAGATCTAGTAGAGTTGAGTCAAGCCTTGAGTTAAGGCTTGAGGACAGAGATTGAAGATAAATTTGTGCTAGACCGACTGGACTGTGTTTAGTGCAGATTTGAGAGTAGAGTTTGGTGCAGATTTGAGGATAGGTTTGTGCCAGACCAAAGAGAGATATTGAGCAGATTTGTGCTAGACCGATTGGACTATATTTAGTGTAGATTTGAGTGGACTTGTGCTAGACCGACTGGACTATGTTTAGTGCAAGAGTTGAGTAGAGTTGTGCTAGACCGACTGGACTATGTTTAGTACAACATTGAGATAGAGCTTTGGAGGTGACAGAGTAGAGAGGATAGAGTCTCCAGTGGATAGAGATCCATCAGCTAGGACATTGAGGATAAGTCTTCTGAGTGAGGACAAGAGTCTTCAAGTGGAGAGAGATCCACCAGTCAGTGCAGTGGAGGCAGTGTCTTCTAGAGGATCACCAGCCAAAGCAGAGGAGAAAGAGTTCTCCTATGGATAGAGATCCACAAACTAGATTTAGGGGATCAAAATCTCCTTTGGACAGAGGTCCATAAACATTGTAATTGGGAAGGATTCCCAAGAGATCATTTGAGAAATATTTAGAAGAAATATTTTCTCCATGGAAGTAGCCATATTTGGGTGAACCACATTAAATTTGTGTCTCTATTGTGTATGGTGTTTTGTGCATTGCTTTGATTACTACTATTGATATTGCTATCTATACACTACATAATATTGATTTGAAAGAAAAAGTAAAAAGTGCTCTTATACTGTTCACCCCCCCTCTCAGTATAAGCTTGTGTTCTTCACCTAAGTTCTTATCCATTACTTAGGCTAGAGGAGTCGCTTCTTAGTAGCAAATAAAAATAGTTTTAAAGGACATAACGTAATAAACCAAAACTACCAACTCAATTTTTTTTAATGCCAAAGGTTCTTAAATAATACCCAACATTTATTTCTTTAGTATTCAAGTCTTCACCATACTGTAGTTCCAAGTCACTATAGATGACACTCAGTGGACAAGAGTTGCCAACTCCCATGTTTTTTTGGGTTCACCTTACTAAACTTATTTGTTTATAAGGATACCAAAAGTGTCCCCCACCTTTCCCGCAGCCTCATAGACATAGGAAAATGTGACCACAACATAAGGATTATACTTTAAGGCTCGTAAAACTTAAAGGGAATGCATATTCCCTAACCTTAAGTCCATCTAGGGAAGTTAATCAAGTGTAAAGCCTTTGTGCTTAGTTACCATTGCTTTGTGGGCTAACTAAGGTAATTAACCCTAAATTAGTAATGAATATGGTCTCCTAAACCTACATGTTAGAGGTACCACCACTATTGTCTTACGATTTATTCTTATTATCTTCCATACAAGGGGACATCTGATCCTCTTAGTTTAGGGTGTATCAATTTGCAAGTATCTGACTATTGTATTCTCAAAAATCCTTCTAAAATTATGAGCACCTAGATATTACATTCTCACAACTCCTTCTAGGACTCACTTCCACCTGGTTATTACATTCTCAAAATTCCTCCAAGGATTTGGGCTTAGGTCCTAAAAGAAGGTCTAGATTCAACCCAAGAACTTCTTTCTACCCAAGGAGCAAGACAAAACTTTCTCTAAGTAAATCAAAAGCTTTGAAACTCAATAACATTTAAGCTATAGCATCATGAGAATGAAATCATAAGCATCTCAATTTTAACATAATATTAATATAAGCTAACACATTTATAATAATCCACATGCTATATTTGGACTATTAAAGAGATATCATAAAGAAGCATTTTAATAGATTGCTCAAAATAGATAATCATAATGCTATCAAATTCCACTTAGATATCATTAACATTAATCACAAGATCATATGTTTATAGTGATAATAAAATCAATGAGCATGAGGACCACATAATTTCCAAATAATATTTTATTATTGCTAAAAAATAAACTATTCCCATAATACAAACTACTATTATTGAAGCAATAGTTGAAATATTTCTTTCTAAAAATTACAAAGCAAATTCTCATTTGCATAATCATTTCACAATCCAATATGCAACCATGTCATTCTTCCCAAATGGGCTTTGTACCACCTTCCTCTGATGACCTTATTCATGATAGAAGTTACCTTAGGGATTAGGATAGCTCCAAATGCAATGCTATTTAATCATGTTTTTAATACTATGCAAGCAACCATGCTTAATGCATTACAAAAAAAACAATTCAGATAGAATCCCATACTTCTCTCTATAATGGTCCCCTTTACCTACTCAAGTCTCAAGAGTCCATTATATATATATATTTTTTCAAACCCAACATTATGACATGCCCAATAGATGCATGCATACAACTAAATCTACTAGGAGAGAATCCTATACTTTTCTCAATAATTACCCCATTTACCAACTAAATTCTAAGTAGTCCATTATATAATTTCAATATTTATAAAGCACACACTAAATCAATCAAGCAATATAAAAAATACTAACTTCCTTCATCATAGCTGAAAACACGAGATTCCAGAAACAAAAAGGATAAACTAAAAATGCAATGTAAACGAAACTAAAATAACGCTTAAACCCTATGTTATTGAAAAATGCGTAAAAAGAAAGAACATGAACACAAGATATCAAAGCAATATAAAAATAACGGCCCTTTTATTGATATGCTTTTCAAATTTGTGTTACAATGCGTCTCCTTCCTTTTTAGGGGATAGGAGCGTTAAATGTTGGTCTTTTACAACTTGTTTCAGAATTCCTTCTTCCGCGTGCCCACATATAAGATGGGCGAACCAAAACGTTGTCGCCGCTTGCGTTGGTAAAGGTAGATTCCTCGCTGCTCCTCTAATGCTGCAAATCTGCGTTCAAAGAAACAAACAAAGAATCAGTAGCACTTGTGTATGAAAAATAAAAGATAAATCTAACGATGGTTAAAATGAGTCTAAATAAACTGAAAACTTGACAAAAGCATAAACATGAAACTAGCTAAATACTACAAAAGAAATAGTCACCAAAAGCAATAAAGCGGGGGTGCCCGAAGGCAAACCACCCGCGGGTGAAACTTTGCTTCGACACCAATCCGCTTGGGATGGGTCCGAAACCTGATGTGATGTGTTGTCGAAAAATTGGTAGGATATTGTGGTCAAAAAAATCGGGGTTGGTTCTTGATTCGTGCCTTCAAAAGTCACCCAATAACCTCTCTTTCGATTAAGAGATTATGGATGTTGAAAGCACAAATCGCAAGTAAGTGAATTAGCAAGCACTTCGTCGCTCAAAATGCTCCTTCTCTGTATATCTTTTGGGTGAGGAAGCTCACCATTTTATAGACCCAAGGGGTCTCTTTGAATTAACATGCAAAAGTGTTTCTTTGCATGAATGCTTTTTTGTGAAGAGAAGACTTCTTCTTGATCAAGGGCTTCTTAACTGCCTCTGTGCATGTCTTTGTATGTTTAGAAAAGCTCACTCGCACTCCCATGCAATGAAGGGATAGCTAAGTGGCAAATCTGAGTTGTCTTAAAAAGCTCACTCTCATTCCCATGCAGTGAAGGGAGAGTCAATTGGCAGATATGAGTTGTCAAAAGAACTCACTCGCACTCCTATGCCATGCAAGAAAAGCTAAGTGGCGTTCTGAGTTGTCATGCGTCGAGATCTGACTTTTTGTCGGTCAAACCTGGCGTTCGTCCCACCCCGAAGCGAGCGCTGGTAATCGTCTCTGGGTGAAACGAGTACTAATCCGCACTCGTCCCTGGGTAGGACGAGTACAAATCCGCACTCGTCCCTGGGTGGGACGAATAAGTAGCTGAGTGTCTAAAAGATGCCAAATTGATCCTTGACTTGTAAAACTGTTGTGTGAGTGGTTAGAACCACTGTTTAACCTCTGGGGGCTGCCCTGGGGGCTGTGTGTGTTAGTGCGATCAGTGCTTGTTGTCACATAATCAGATTGGTGCTATTTTGGTGTCTACAGATGCCCCTTTTTGGAAAGCGTTGCACATGGTGCAGTGCTGAGCAAAAATAGATAACCAAAGCACTAATGATTAGGGTTTCTCAGTAACCTAACCAACTCTTGATGCCCCAAGTATGGAAAGGGCACGCATTCTTGAATCCTTGCTTCTGACGAGCTAAGGAACTTAAATCAAGCATTAACCTGGTTCGGTGAGGTATTACTTGAACTTAGACATTGATCAGTCATGAAGAGGCAAAGGGCGCAACCTTTTGTCTGTGGGAACCTTGAGTTCATGATTCACGAATGCCAAGTATATGATCAATTTGTGATAATTGCTTGTTTGCTGCCCCAAGCAAGGGCGCGATTGTCTTTTGCAATGATCCTTTGAATGCGTGTCATTTCCAAGATTGGGTATATTGTTGTTGATTGGCAACTAAGTGTGACTACCCCCTCAAGCGACGAATCGATGAGGGAATGACCGACATGAGAAAAGCGACGAGTCGCTTGACCCAAGATGACTTAAGTGAGGGTGCCTTCAGATGTTATCCGATGCATGCTCGAGCAGTTTCCCGATTGTTTTGACCTATTTTTGGTGGGTGTGAACCCATTTTGGGATGCCATTTGGGGTTAACATTGGCGAAAATCCATCTTCCCGTGGAGCGGTCCGGCTATGGTAGCCTTCTTGGGGAGTAGGATAACGACAAGGTAGACCCCGACATCAGTTTTCTTATGCCAAGAGGTTAAGTGCAAGAGCACTTTTGTCCGGCAATTTTTAGTGGTTTTGTTGGCATTTGTCATTTTTATATTTTGTTGTTTTTATTTTTTTTTTTTTATTCGTCCCGGGGGGGACGAACGCCATGATGGTACTCGTCCTGGGGTGGGACGAGCGCGCCTCCGAGGAAAAAGTGCTCGTTCCAGTCAGGGACGATTACCAGCAAGCAAAAAGTATAAATATGCAAAAATGACGGATTTGGCTCATTTGCACTGTTCATCGATTGCGATTTGGAGCTCTGGGGAGGAGGAGGTAGATTTTCTGACGCGAAGCGCTGCCGGATTTTCCAGCCACCATGAGTGCACAGACCGGGTCGTCAAGCGGCGGAGCCGAGGCGAGACCAGTAAGTGCACTATCTCCTCGAGTTTGAATTTGAAAAATGCAAATGTGTTTTTATTGTGTTTTTCTTTTGTTTAAGACATGGAACCCTAATTAATTAAATTAAAAGGTGAATGAATTAAAGACCATGAAACCAAATGAAACGTGGATGCAAACCGATGGAAACTTAGATGGAAAACCGTAGGATAAACCCAAAATGAAACTTAGAGTAACACCTTAGGGTAACCATGGTTATAAAAATGTTTTTTTTATGTGAATGGTAAAACTTAGGTCGAAACCGTAGGTAAACCATGCCCATTTTTTTTGTAATTTTTATGGAATTAAAAAATGAAAAATGGATGAATTTTTTTGTTGAAATGGTAAACTTAGGTCGAAACCGTAGGTAAACCATGTCGAATTTTTTTGTTATTTTTATGGAATTAAAAAATGAAAAATGGATGAATTTTTTTGTTGAAATGGTAAACTTAGGTCGAAACCGTAGGTAAACCATGTCAAATTTTTTTATTTTTATGAAATTAAAAAATGAAAAATGGATGAATTTTTTTTTGAAATGGTAAACTTAGGTCGAAACCGTAGGTAAACCATGTCAAATTTTTTTATTTTTATGAAATTTAAAAATGAAAAATGGATGAATTTTTTTTTTTGAAATGGTAAACTTAGGTCAAAACCGTAGGTAAACCATGTCAAATTTTTTTATTTTTATGAAATTAAAAATGAAAAATGGATGAATTTTTTTTTTGAAATGGTAAACTTAGGTCAAAACCGTAGGTAAACCATGTCAAATTTTTGTTATTTTTGATGAAATGTAAGATGAAAACTTGATGAATTTTTTTTGTTTTGAAATGGTAAACTTAGGTCGAAACCGTAGGTAAACCATGTCAAATTTTTGTTGTTTTTGATGAAATGTAAGATGAAAACTTGATGAATTTTTTTTTTGAAATGGTAAACTTAGGTAAAACCGTAGGTAAACCATGTCAAATTTTTTTTTTTATAAATTAAAATATAATTTTTTTAAAAAGTTTTTTTTTTTTTTTGTAATGGATGTACATGTGAATGAAAGATGTTACTTGTACAGTTATGCATTTTTGTACATGTGATGGTAATTTGATGCATGTTTTTGATGTGTGTTATTTTCTGTGATGTGCAGGTGGTGAAGAGTCGACATCGGGTACCGACTATTTTTTCTAATGCCCGCGAGGCGTTGAGTGCGGAGGACTGGGAGTGGCTTGATGCCTTAGGGCTCAAGCATGTGGCTCGGTTGGATGCAGTTGTTGCGGATCGGGCGTACATTACAGCTTTGATCGGCCTATGGGATGTTCGGACGAACACCTTCCATCTTTCGACAGGGGAGATGACAGTCACCTTAGAGGACGTGTATCGGATTCTTCGGATTTCGATAGACGGGGTTCCCATCCGGACGACGCCACGAGGCCAGAGGACGGCTGTATTGACTCGATATTTTGGACACGGGGAGGATGTGGATGGGATGAGCTCGTTGGAGAGGGCGGAGCTGGATTGTCAGATTGGGGGGATTTTGGTACGATGGTGGTATGCGAGGGGAGTGTTGGGAGTGAGGCATGCACTACTCATGAGCCTCATTTCCAACATGCTCCTGCCAGACTCGTCAGGAGCGAGGTTCCCATGGAACCTATTGGAGGTGGTGTGGCAGTTAGTGGATTGTCCGGTGACAGAGCCGGTGATCATGAGATGGGGCCAGACGCTTTTGGCTCAATTATATGATGAGTTGTATGAGGTCCGCTGTCGAAGGCGAAAGGGGATTGGCTGTAGTTACTTGTTGCAGTGCTGGGCATGGCAGCATATAGCCATAGAGCGACCACGAGGGCTACCCTGGACTACATGGGTGGACATGGTGGATAGAGATATTGGTTATGGTGCTTTATGGTATCGGTCTGAGGAGCGGGGGCAGAGTCGATGGTTTGCGGGAGACGTGGACCATTACAGAGATGCATTGGCATGACTGACTCTAGGAGATGTGGTATGGAGGCCATATCGGGATTGTCCCGCATGGCCAGAGGCTGATGAGTGGCTTCGATGGGTCCGAAGGGGGAGATGGGTCATTGGACGACACGGGACGGAGCAAGAGTACTTTCATTATCTTCGAGTGACATGACAGTTTGGGGTACGCCAGGGGTTGCCTAGGGAACCCGTAGTCTATCGACGTCGGAGCGATGAGAGGACCCTAGCTACGTCGATCCTCGAGCCACTAGGGGAGGAGGCGGATACAGTACTGGACATTCTAGACGTGGATGACGTCGGAGTGACTATCGAGTACCAGGAGTGGTGGACGCTACGACAATGGCGAGGTGAGGGGCCATTGGGAGGGGATGAGGCAGCGGGAGGCGGAGAGGGTGCAGAGGCACCAGGAGAGGGTTGGGGAGCTCCTGCTGATGTGGATATGGTGGAGGTGGTAGATGTAGGAGAGGACTTTGGGGATGAGGAGCAGCCAGAGATGCAGGATGCTCCGGAGCAGGCTGATGCTCCAGAGAGGTCGAGGCAGCCGGCCGTGTCGGGGGATACAGAGGCGGGGTTGCGCGCTGAGGTAGCACGATTGATGGAGGTGTTACGGAGGTGAGATGGAGAGCTTGGGGAGATGACGTAGGAGAGGGATCTCCTACGGACATAGTTGGCAGAGCGAGAGAGCGTAGGGGCTACGTCTCATCGATAGGAGGGTGATACGGATGCTGCACGGGAGAGGGATCTCCTGCGGGTGTAGCTAGCACAGCGTGATGATGCAATCACGTACTACCATAGGTGGGAGGCAGAGTGGAGTCAGCATCGGTGAGAGATGGAGGGTGAGATTATCCGCCTTGGTGGGTGAATACCAGAGCCTCCGATGAGTGGCTCGTCGTATCGGACGAGAGACAGCGGGACAGAGCAGTCGACATCATCCCGTCGTAGGCGACGAGATGAGGGAGGTGCTAGTGGGCATGATGCAGGGGCGAGCAGTCACCCTGAGAGGTCCCAGAGGACCGATACTATAGGGGGTAGTTCTCGTCGCACCGATCCTACGTGATCATGGTGGCCGACGCCCTAGGCTGGGGGTTTTGAGTTTTTGGATTATGGGAGCGAGGTCCGAGGACCGGTGCACTGTAGCCTACGGGCAATTTTGTTATGATATATATATACAGATGACTCTTTTTGGTGTTTGTACATTTTTCATGATTTATTTTTATGTGCATGTTTTTACATTGATGTATGCATATGCGATTATGAATGCGATGGTTCTAATTTGTATGATGTATGCATATGGAATGAATGAAATGAATTGTTGATGATTTGTCGATGCACCATAGACTGTACAAGATTTGGATTGACTTGCTATAGTAATGGGATAACTTTGTGGAATGCTTGTGCATGTGAAAACTTTGTTTTTGTATTTTGTCTATTTTTTGATGGTGATGTACGGAATGAAATGTACCGGTTGTTTGAAAATGTAGTTAAGCTTTTCTGAGATGCAGATATTTTAACTAACTAGCCAAGACTGTACATTTATCTCGCAAGACTTTTGAACAAGGTCTAAATCCGACTTGAATTTAACCAAGTTATTTCACATCCCTGTGTGTGCAATTGAGTTCGTTTATGTGGTATTCATCAGGATACCGCCAGTGCCAGATGGGCTTTCAACCGAACCTGTACTGAGGATCACCTAATTAGCTCCACTAACTCCTTTATTGTATTTAGTCAGATTAATCTGCGATGCTATCTAGGATACCATAAGCTAGCTCATCCACATGCAAACATTGATCTCTACACAAGTTAATGTGACATATATATCATCATGCGGGAGGTTTACCGCCAGTGACCGATAGGCTATCAACCAAACCGATACTGAAGCTTGCCTCATGACCTGTCGAAATGTCGAGAGTTCCAGGGATTCAAGTTCGACTCCCTTCTTTTCTTCAATTGTATTGGGATACTTGCTCCTTTGTAGTGATAAAATCACTGTTTATTTTTGTTTTATTTGTTTTTTTTTTTTGAGCAAGGGATTTGGATATGGAGTGATGAGAATCACTATTGTTTGTGCCTTTTGATGTGTGCACTATAGGATGTCAAATTTTAGTGTTTTGACGTTTTGCAAATTTTTGATGTTTTGCAACTTTTGAGAACTTGGGATTCATGGGGAATTGGGTAGGGAGGATGCTTGTCCTTTTGCCAACTCTCAGCATTCCTAGGGTCATTCGCACAGGGGGATGAGCAAGATAGCCGTTTCGCTTATGGTGACCTGGATTACTGTGCAGGTTTCATCTTTCGTTCACACAACTTAGGAATTTTTATATGTGTGTTAATTTGTGTTGGGATGCTACGTAACAAGGTGTGATCCAAGTAAAACTTTCCCATGTAAAATCTGCTTAACTGTGTACAATTTTTGGCTAGAAATTTAAAGACAGCTGAATGACGAAAACCCTATATACATTAGGAGACAACTGACGATGCTAAAAATGGCGATGGTGCTATTCTAGATGTAGGCATTTATGAAAATGGATCTGATGTGGAAAAGGATGGAATTGCCAAGTAATGACTGTCTATGGTGCTTTTGACTTGTATGACCTAGCAAATGTATAATGTATGGATGCGATGCCTAATGCAACCTATATTTTTGTATTTTGATTTTTATGAGAATGCATGGAATTGGAATGCAATTGTTTTTGTGATTTTGATTTTTATGAAAGAATGCATGGAAGTGGAATGCAATGTTTTTGTATTTTTTTTTTTTTTTTTTTGAGTATGCATGGAATTGAAATGCAATTGTTTTTGTGATTTTTGATTTTTGTATTGTTTTTGTTGATTTTTGAATATTTATGTTGACCAAGCAATTATGGTAACGCTTGGAGCTTTTGGTGTTGACCAAAGGGTTTATAGATACCTTTGGGGCATTTAGGGATGACCAAGCGATTATGATAATCCTTGGAGCTTTTGTCTTGACCAAAGGGTTTATAGATACCTTTGGGGCATTTAGGGTTGACCAAATTATGATAATCCTTGGATTTTAAGGGTGACAAAGCGATTATGATAATCCTTGGAGCTTTTGTCTTGACCAAAGGGTTTATAGATACCTTTGGGGCATTTAGGGTTGACCAAGCGATTATGATAATCCTTGGAGCTTTTGGGTTGACCAAAGGGTTTATAGATACCTTTGGGGCATTTAGGGTTGACCAAGCGATTATGATAATCCTTGGAGCTTTTAGTTGAACTATGGCTCTCTAGATGTGGAATGGCCTCAAATGAATGATGTTCAAGGGTTCTGTTTCCTTGATTCCTTCAAGAGAGGCAAGCCGGTATGTTTCGGGTCCTATTCTACTGTCAATGATGTAAGGACCTAACCAGTTTGCCGTGAACTTGTCCCGTAGATGGGACGACAAATTAGAATTCTGTTGGTTCTCTTTTAAGACCAAGTCACCAACCTGAAATTCCCTAAGGTGGACTTTCATGTTGTATGCTTTCTTAAGTCGCTCTTGATAGATACGCAAATGCTCGAGAGCATTAACGCGTCGTTCGTCGAGCAACGTCAGTTGATCTAACCGGGCCTACCGTGCAGTGTCATCATCGATGAACTCTTGCATTGAAATGCGTAGGGAAGGGATTTCCAACTCAAAAGGCATGACTGCCTCGGAGCCATACACCAACGAAAATGGAGTTGCCCTAGTGGGCGTTCGAATGCTGGTGCGATAAGCCCATAGGGCAAGCGGGATCTGAATGTGCCAGTCCTTATGATTGTCTGCAACTATCTTTTTGAGAATGGCGACTAGCATTTTGTTTGACGCCTCTGCTTGCCCATTTGCCTACGGATAATAGGGTGTTGAAAAGCTGTGCTGAATCTTGTACTTTGTGGTCAAAGCACGCACATCTTTATTCTTGAATGGTGTCCCATTATCTGACAGGATCTTGGATGGAATACCAAAATGACATATGATGTTATGCAAAATAAATTCCGCAATGCGGGATCCAGTCGTAGTGGTCAGCGGAATTGCTTCCACCCATTTGGTAAAGTACTCTATGGCCGTTAAAATAAACGTGTGATGACCAGACGACGTAGGGGAGATCTTTCCAATTAGATCAAAGCCCCACTACGAAAAAGGCCAAACCGATTGAATCGGCTGCAAGGCCCGAGAAGGTACGTGTGTCAAATTAGCATGGTGTTGACACTTCACGCACTTCTTCACATATGCGCAACAATCTCGCTCTAAAGATGGCCAATAATAACCCATGCGAAGAATGCGCTTTGCGATGGCCATACCGCTGAAGTGGCCACCACATGTACCATCGTGAGCTTGGGTGATCGCCCAAGCGGACTCTTGCTGGTCCAAACAACGAAGGAGGATTCCTTCATAATTTTGATGATACAAAATGTCTCCTAACAAGACATGCTTTGCCGCTTTCTATTTGAATGATCTTTTCATGGCTTGTGTCAATCCAAGTGGGAGATTACCTAGCTTGAGGTAATCCCGAATGGGTGTGTACCAATCTTGCTGATCAGAAACCTCGATAGTATGAACGGCCAATCCCTCTTGAAGTCCATCCCGAACAAAAGCTGAGCGGGAGAGAACTTGTAAAAACAACGTGGTGTTGCTAGTAAGAGGGGTCGGGGAGAACAAGGACCCCCAATTGGCTTGAGTCAAACAATCTCGAATTCGAGAGAACTTATCCGAAGATGGTTCAATCTGGATCATGTGGATTCCTGGCGTCAGATCAGAGCTTGCACGCTCCATCGTAGATTGCGATAATGTTTTAACCTGAATGGTTGTCATTTCACCAGAAGGGTCTTGCGGGATGAGTGACCCCAAGGAGGCCATAGTATCCGCAAAATGATTTGATGATCGAGGGAGTGCCTCGATGTCATACCATTCAAGTTGTGCCAGGAATTTGTCCACAAGGGCTTTATAGGCCTACAAAACTGGACATTTACATTGGAATATCCCCTTTACTTGATTGACAATTAACAACGAATCACCAAAGATGTTCAATCATTTAATGTTCATGGTGATTGTTGTCTGAAGACCTATGAGCAAGGCTTCGTATTCTGCATTGTTGTTGGTGCACGGGAAGTCTAATTTAAATGACAAGGGCATTGGAGCACCTTGTGGAGTGAAGAATACAATTCCCGCGCCACCCCCTTGCTCACATTTAGAACCATCGAAGAATAGGGTTATGTCAGCCTGTGACTCAGGCTCATCAGAATCTGGCGACTCTGAAACATGGAAGACCCCATCATCAGGTAGTTCAAAAGTCAGAGGCTGATCGTCTTCAAGAGGAGCCTCGACTAGTTGATCGGCGATGACTTGACCTTTTATGGATTTTTGTCCAATGAACTCTATGTCAAACTCCGTCAACAACATGATCCATTTCGCCGTGCGGCTACTATGATAAGTACGACTCATCATGTATCGCAATGGATTCTCCTTAGACACAACATACGTCTTATTACTGAGCATGTAGTGGCATAGCTTTTTGGTAGCAAACACCACCGCCAAGCAGAGCTTTTCAACGTATGCATAGTTAAGTTCATAACTGACCAGGGTGCGGCTAAGATAGTATGTAGCCTATTCTTTGTGAAGTTCATTTTTTTGGGATAGCATGGCACCCAGTGCCACCTCAATGGCTGAGATGTATAAATAGAATGGCACTCCTGGTCTAGGTGGTGCCAATACTGGCGACGAAGCCAAGTACTATTTAATGTCGTCAAAGGCGGACTGGCACTCGTCATCCCAATGAAATGTGACCCCCTTATGCAATAATTTATTCATGGGTCGGCATTTGTCAGATAACTGCGCTATGAAGCGCTTGATCGACGCAACCTTTCCCTGTAGACTCTTGAGCTGCTTGATGGTGGTTGGGGGACGCATTTCAAGGATTGCCTTGACTTTGTTTGGGTCGACCTCAATTCCTCGTTTGGAGACTATGAAACCCAAGAGCTTTCCAGAGGTGACGCCAAAGACGCACTTCTTGGGGTTTAGTCTGACTTTATGTTCAATGAGGCGATCAAGGACCTTGCTCAAGTCACCGATGTGATCTGGGCGCAAAAGAGATTTGGCCAACAAATCATCCATGTAATCTTCCAAAGTTTTGTGCATGTAATCATGAAAGATGTACGTCATGGCACGTTGGTAGGTGGCTCCGGCATTTTTAAGGCCAAAAGGCATGACCTTATAGCAAAATGTCCCCCAAGGCGTTGTGAATGCCATTTTTAGTTGGTCCTCGGGATTGATACGAATCTGATTGTATCCCGAGAAACCATCCATAAGGGAAAGCATTTCGTGGCCCATTGTAGCGTCTACCAACGCGTCGATGCTTGGCAAGGGAAAATCATCCTTAGGACTCGCTTTGTTAAGATCTCAAAAATCGGTGCATATGCGAATCCTCCCATCGGGCTTCTTGACAGGAACCATGTTAGACAACCATGGAGGATAATCCACACAGA
Source organism: Wollemia nobilis (assembly GCA_028583015.1). Classification (NCBI taxonomy): domain Eukaryota; kingdom Viridiplantae; phylum Streptophyta; class Pinopsida; order Araucariales; family Araucariaceae; genus Wollemia; species Wollemia nobilis. The sequence goes on from JAQPPZ010002606.1 coordinate 358,946, forward strand.
TGACAAACTGGGCATCCAACAACTTTTGTAACTCATATTTTACCATTAAGGCCACTGTTGGGTGCATCTTGCGTAGTTTTTGCTTGACTGGCTTGATTGTCGGATCAAGCGTTAAATTATGCGTGACTAGCTGTGGGTCTAGTCCCGGCATATCCTTGTATGACCATGCAAAAACCTCCTTCTTTTCCTTAAGAAGGGCAACATAATCGGCTCGCTCTTCGGGGGAAAGACTTACCCCTAGCTTGAGAATCCATGGATTCGTTGGATCTGTGCCGATGTCTACATCAGTCGTTGCTTCGACCGACATATGGGATCCGTCTTCCAACTGGTGTGGAATTGGGATCAGATGGATATCGTTTGCTGAATTAAGATCATCATTAGGAACGTCAAGTTCCTCTTCAGCATGGAAGACATCCTGAGTCTATCTTGGAGTGAAATGAAACATCCCACCGCAAGGCCAATACTCTGATGGAGATGGTGGTGTGTCAGCGCGATCCCAATCTATAGCCTCTATGTCTAGATGCAATGATCATGTTGGATTGGCTGGATCATGGATGGGGGCGGTCAAGTCAATGGAGACCATGTTGATGAAATGATTGTAATCTCCATTACCGCAAATGTGACAACTCTGACATTCGGGATGTTCTTGGTGCGTTGGATCTGGCTCTGTAGGCACTGGCACAAAGGGATCAGCCCTATGCGTGGACCTGCAAATAGGGTCTGCCCTAGGCACTGATGGTTTGATAGGGTCTCCAGGCGGAAGATGCTCTCTATATGCCTAGAGTGGCGGGTGCAGTAATTGCTATAACTGCGCCGGGTTGAAATGCCACCTATGTCTTGGACCTATGTGTAAGTGTTCAAACATGTCATCTATGTCCAAAGGATATTGTTGTTGTTGAGGTAGCCTATGCTCACTGGGATCATTCAATGGGAACATCATCAGGAAGCTTTCTTGATCGTCATTCATTGGATATTCATGCGAATGATCGTACTCTGACTCATCTTCAGAAGACCCTTCATGGTCTTGTCCATCTTCCCCTTGTGGGTGAGTCCATGAGGTTTCTCCTTGTTCGACCATAGGGAAAGGGTTGTTGAGGTCAACAAGGTTATTTGTTTGTAATGGGAAATAATCCCCCAATGTATAAGTTGTATTTGGATTGGCATATGGATCTGATGCCAACCCATCCTTGTTGCCTATCCCTAGGCTTTGCATGTTTTCGACCAAGATGTCGAGGGGCAAAGGGTGATTAAACCCTACTCCTGACTTGTCATAAGGCATTTGGTATCTTGGTTGGCACAAAACACGCATTCCTTGTTCATACCTGCCTAACTCCGTATCCATGCCAATTGCATTGGCTAAGATATCGTAATGCGAAGTCTGGGTTAGCCAGATAATTGACATCTTCCACAAAGGGATCTTCATCTTCCTCTTCTTGTCGGGAAGGTTCAACGCCATGATCCAAGCCCCCAAAAATAAAGTTTGTCTGATTAGGTGGGTAGCCTAAAGGAACCACGGAGCCTATGGGGAGTCGAGGTCTTCCCATGTCTTGCATAGACTGAAGTGTGGGCGTTGCAACAACATTGCGCACTATATACTCCCCCATGCCTGTGTTAGACATCTCAACAGTAATCGTTGGCGATTGAGAGGAAGCGAATGGGAGTTCTCCTTGAGTCCACTCCATGTGGGGTGAACTAGGCATCTCAACTTCCATTCTATTAGGCGTCTCTTCTGTAGAGATGTTGGAGACTAGAGGTGGTTCCGCTTCCAGGGGCTTCTTTCCTTTGTCCGTTGGTGTGGCCACCGTAGGTGGCATCATTGTGGGAGGACCGGATGAAGAAGATGAACCCGCCTAGGAATTTGATTGATTTGGTAATGGAGATTCTTGCTTAGTCGGACCCCTCTTAGATGGATTTAACTAGAAATCCACATGCGTTGAAGGGAGGGTCGATTGCGGCATGATTTGCACTGAGTTGCAATATTTAAAAGGTTCCAAATCTATGGGGACCACGTGCACTTGTCCTTCAAATGTATACTTCAAACATTGATGAGCAATTGAAGGGACACACTTCATATCCCGGATCCAAGGCCGCCCAAGCAAGATATTGTAAGCCATCTCACCTTCTAAAATGTGGCACAACGTATGAATGGTCTTTTGTCCCACTTGTATGGGCAGGACAATTGTGCCAACTATCGAGCATATCGCATCATTAAATGCTCGAAGGGTATAAGTGGAAGGTGCAATGTGAGAGGCTGGCGACTTCAAATGTTTCAGTGCAACGGTTGTAATAATGTTACTGGACGAACCAGTGTCTACCAACACCCGCTTGTACGGAGTCCCGTTGACCCACGCAATAACGTGCAGGGGTGGATCCGCTACATCTCCAGTCACCATTTTTAGCTCATCTTCCCTGAAGGTAATGACTGGTTTAGTACACTGTTTGACATGCCCCACAAAATTGTTGAACGAATCCGCTTCGTGGGGTTGCAATTCAATTGCCTTTAATATCTCCATAAGAGCTTCCCGATGGGGCGTCGATTGTTGAATAAGCTCATAAATGGAGAGCCTAGCCGATGTGGTCCATAGACTTTGAGTAAGTCTAGTTCGAATCGTGGCCACTGGTCTAGGCGGGGGCAACTGTGTAGGATTCGGTTGAGGTTGTGACATGGATGGAACTTCCCTGGTGGCTATCGCGGGGGCAGCTCCTGGGTGTCTCTTGTTTCTTGTCACAATGCTAATCATCCCAACATACCCCTCCATGGGGCAATTCTGTTGCACTTCATTGACATGAAGAGGTTTTGCTTGTGCATCATGTGTGGGTAAAGGATCTTTGAAAACACCCATTTGTTGGTTGTTGGGTGCGATGGGGTTATCCACTACCAATGTGTGATTATCAATGAGGTCTTGCACTAAACCTTTAAACGTCCAACAGACATTAAGGTCATGCCCTTTCCTTCTATGGAATCTACAGAAAAGATCCTCTCTATAGCCCTTAGGCTTTGGCGCATTAGGATCGATTGTTGGAATCTCTGGCAGATTAATCAAGTTTGCCACTGACAAACGGTCAAACAAGGAGTCCCTAGACTCAGTGTATGGTGTAAATTGCCGCCTAGGGCGATGCTACTGATTTTGATCTTATTTTTTATTATCTTTCTCATAGTTATTGTGAGGCACCGCCTGATAATTAGCCTTTGGAGGTTGTGTTGCTTGGGCAGGCGTAGGGGCATTGATAGCAACTTGATTGACCGCGGCGGGTGTCTGTTGCGTATTCCCTATTTTGGTGCTCTTATTCCACTCTTTTTTCTTAGGCTTGGCAATTTTGCCATCCTGTATCTTGATCTCTTCGATAACTCTAGCTTGCGCCAGAGCTTCTTCTAAAGTGGCGTATTGCTGCAACTGCAATAGCACAGAGATCTTTCGCAAACAGCTCTTTGCGAACATTTGAGTTAGGTCGGACATAGGAGGGAGGTAGGACAACTTTGAAAGCACCGTCCTCCATCGATTCCCATATGCTACCATAGATTCCTCCTCATACTGCTTGAGGCTAGCTAGATCACTTAGTGACGCCTTTTTCTTTGTATTGAAAGCAAAACGTTCTAGGAACGCGTCCACTAGCTGATCCAAGTTGTAGATGCTATGCTTCGGTAGATGGGTAAACCAATCCGAGGCAGATCCTGTGAATGTGGTTATGAATGTTCTCAATAGCAATGCATCATTGTCTTGTATACCAAAGCATTGGCTCAAAAATCGAGTCACATGCTCTTGAGCATCTTCATCCCCTTTAAAGAGTGCCAACTGGGGCAGCTTGAAATGTTCGGGGTATGGAGGTGCTGGCACTGATGGATGCACCGGATGACTATGGAGTTGGCGTAAGGTAGGCTTTTGGGGCCCAGCAGTCTTGAGTTCCATAGTCTCTAAGCATTCTAACAACACTTTGTATGCATCGGAGGACGTAATCTCCTCCTCCTTGGTTTGTTCCCACTGTGGGTTGTGGGGAACTTGAGGCCTTTGGATGGATAAATGGGTAGCATCCCTTCTGCCTTGATAGGGCATTTCAGCCCGCTCTTCTTCTTGGTCATAATCCTCATAATCTTCTTGAGGAGTGTTTGGCCTAGGCCTGTAAACATTGATGGGTGCCCGCGGAGGATGCCCATCACGGTTGCGGGGAGTGGCCTCCCGCTCAGGTCTAGGAGGTCTTGGAGGTAGTGCTTGCTGAAGTCATGGAGACCTGTCTCGCACTAAGGGGTTGTGCCTCACATACATCTCAGATTGTTGTGCGCGAGGAACTGGGGCCTTCTCAAGCGCATTGTTGTGAAGCAATTCAGCTGTCTGACGCTGAATGCGCTCTTGATTAAGGCGACACAAATGTTCTAATTTCTGTTGGTCTTGCCTAAGCCACGTGATTTGCGCTTGGCGGGTGGCTAGTTGGGCAAATGCCAAGTCATTTTGTTCCATCGTCTCTTGTTTAAGAGGCCTAGATGTCTCCCCTACATATCTATTTTGATCATGGTGCTCTGAGACCCCTATATGTTGCTTCCCTCTGTCGAGGTTGGCAGCATTAACTTGAAGCTCGGGTCTCAATGAGCGATCCGGATATAAAGCAGGTGCGGACGTGCATCATTTCCGCACTGAGTACTATTCTTGAGGAACGTAGTGATCCTCCTCACTCTCTCTGTGATATGCATAAAAGGTGCGGGCAGAATTGTCTTGCCCTGTCGGGAGAACCTGATGTTCTGGATATGGTCTACTGTGTCCGACATTAATCAGGGGTAAATTAGGAGCAACAAAATCATATGGTTCCTCCTTTTGGACCCTTTGTTGTTCTAGAGCAGTACACAGTGCTTCATCACTAGGCCACCCAAAATGAACTTCCAAGGGAGGCCTCGTACTTAGACCAAGTGCTACATATTGGTTATTTTCTTGAAAAGATTCTTGTTGCTTAGGAGTTCCCCTTAGGGAGGGGCTTCTAAAGTCTTGTCTATTGATGGCATGAGTTGGAGTGCCCCTCAAGGAGGTGCCTCTAGAGCCATGTTCGGCATGGTGTGAACTAACTTGTGTACCCTACCGTCGAGGCGGGATGGCCAAGTCTTCAGGGCTATATCGGAGACGATTTGTCTCTCTTGGTGCATTTTCTGTAGCTTCTGCCCGTGATTGGGCTTGGCTACGAGTAAACACCATGGTAATGTTAACCTAAAGATGCAAAAATTCTTTTTATGATTTTTTTTTGTCTAAACAGAAAATAGCATACACACACAAGCAATGATTATCTCTTTTAAAGATTAATAGTGTGCCCTAAATCTGGTTTAGTGTGTTTTTGTTGTTTGTTTTTTGTTTTTTGAAAATTTTTGTGAAACGTTTAAATGCAATTATGAAGGCTCTTATGACTCCCAAAATGGTCGCCCCTTCAATATACCATTGTCGGACCGATATACCAACCTCTCTATATACCCGCCCTTACGTGAGGGAGACTATAGGTACGTGAGAGCAGATGATACGTGGAACATAGGCGGTACGGAAGGGGAATCACTCTGTTTATGACACCTACCATAGAAGACTTATCCTCATGCGCTAGGAATCACCCTAGCTACACTCGGTCAGCTTTCATCAGGATTTACGTCTAGCAACAGTCGCGATCGGGGTAATGGATGCAATATCTCAAGCCAAAGTGATAATGGAATCCACCTTTGGTCTTGCTCAAGGGTTGGGGTTTTACGACCAACGCCTTGTGTTTAAAATACCACGTGGTGTGTGGGGTTCATTTTAATTTGCAAAAATTGAAACAGGCAAACGAAAAAGAAATCTTTCCCTAAGCCATACAAAACTGAAAACCAGAAAACAAAAAAACAAAAATTTGACAGAAGCTTTAAAAAACCCCTACCTCTTCTCTGCCCAACAGGATGTTTCTGATTTGCTCTAAAAAATGCACAGAACTATACTCGTCCCTGGGTGAAACGAATATCAGAACAGTATTCGTTCCAGGGTGAGACGAATAGTATATTCGTCCCGGGGTGAAACGAATACCAATTCTGTAATCGTCACTTGCAAAAACGAATAACAGTCCGATGATTGAAAATAGGTACCTGTAATCAAAACAAGCAATTTCAGATTAGAAATCTAACCTAAAAAAAATAGAGGACAGAGGTCCCACCGTGATCGCCATTGAAAACACGAGATTTCGAAACAAAAAGGATAAACTAAAAATGCAATGTAAACGAAACTAAAATAACGCTTAAACCCTATGTTATTGAAAAATGCGTAAAAAGAAAGAACATGAACACAAGATATCAAAGCAATATAAAATACGGCCCTTTTATTGATATGCTTTTCAAATTTGTGTTACAATGCGTCTCCTTCCTTTTTAGGGGATAGGAGCGTTAAATGTTGGTCTTTTACAACTTGTTTCAGAATTCCTTCTTCCGCGTGCCCACATATAAGATGGGCGAACCAAAACGTTGTCGTCGCTTGCGTTGGTAAAGGTAGATTCCTCGTTGCTCCTCTAATGCTGCAAATCTGCGTTCAAAGAAACAAACAAAGAATCAGTAGCACCTGTGTATGAAAAATAAAAGATAAATCTAACGATGGTTAAAATGAGTCTAAATAAACTGAAAACTTGACAAAAGCATAAACATGAAACTAGCTAAATACTACAAAAGAAATAGTCACCAAAAGCAATAAAGCAGGGGGTGCCCGAAGGCAAACCACCCGCGGGTGAAACTTTGTTTCGACACCAATCCGCTTGGGATGGGTCCGAAACCTGATGTGATGTGTTGTCGACAAATTGGTAGGATATTGTGGTCAAAAAAATCGGGTTTTGGTTCTTGATTCGTGCCTTCAAAAGTCACCCAATAACCTCTCTTTCGATTAAGAGATTATGGATGTTGAAAGCACAAATCGCAAGTAAGTGAATTAGCAAGCACTTCGTCGCTCAAAATGCTCCTTCTCTGTATATCTTTTGGGTGAGGAAGCTCACCATTTTATAGACCCAAGGGGTCTCTTTGAATTAACATGCAAAAGTGTTTCTTTGCATGAATGTTTTTTTGTGAAGAGAAGACTTCTTCTTGATCAAGGGCTTCTTAACTGCCTCTCGTGCATGTCTTTGTATGTTTAGAAAAGCTCACTCGCACTCCCATGCAATGAAGGGATAGCTAAGTGGCAAATCTGAGTTGTCAAAAGAACTCACTCGCACTCCTATGCCATGCAAGAAAAGCTAAGTGGCAGTTCTGAGTTGTCATGCGTCGAGATCTGACTTTTTGTTGGTCAAACCTGGCGTTCGTCCCACCCCGAAGCGAGCGCTGGTAATCGTCTCTGGGTGAAACGAGTACTAATCCACACTCGTCCCTGGGTAGGATGAGTACAAATCCGCACTCGTCCCTGGGTGGGACGAATAAGTAGCAGAGTGTCTAAAAGGTGCCAAATTGATCCTTGACTTGTAAACTGCTGTGTGAGTGGTTAGAACCACTGTTTAACCTCTGGGGGCTGTGTGTGTTAGTGCGATCAGTGCTTGTTGTCACATAATCGGATTGGTGCTGTTTTGGTGTCTACATGAGCAAAGCAATACTTTTACTTTCTTTAATAAGTAATGCATAAATCTTGATCTCAAACCTTTATAAATAAAATGCAAGCATTCATATAATATATCAAGCCCTTGAAAATTAAATTTCTTTATCATAACAAAGCAATACACTTTATTTTTTTTAATAGGCAAAGCATAAATCTTGATCTCAAGCCTTTATAAATAAAATACAAGCATTCATCTAAACTATCAACACTTGCAAAAGAACTAACTTTCTTTAATGTGACTACAACATTATTGTTTCTTTAATATGAGTACCCTATGTAATCATAACCCTTGTGGTTATTAAAGAAATAATATAACAAGCTTCTAAATTAATTTCCCACTATCCATTGGTTAAAGAGATAATGACTTCTAAAGAATATAAACTTATTTCTCTAATCTCTTAACTCATCATAAATAAAAAAATACGTTCTCCATAAAAGATACACATACCCTAAAAAGTTATCAAACTTTAGGTGAGGAAGATAAAAACATTAAAGGAACTATGAAAACAAAACCAAAAAATAGATACATGTGCCAACCTAGTTCCAAATCGAAAACAACAAGAAACATTTCCTACAGGATACTAATATGTCAAGGCACTACCCTAGAGAAGGTTAAAAATACCTCCCAAAGAAAAATGAAATAGAGCTAATATGGCCTTCTATGTATATTAAAACCAAAAAGAGATTAAGGCTTAATATGACAAGTTAAACCTGGCCACCAAGCCAATTGATAACCATAAAAAAAGATTAACCATATAGTATACATAGGATAAGATAACAATCCAAATTTTCTAGTATAATACATCCAGACTTAAAATAAAAGGAGATCCAACATGCTACCATACAATCTAATATGCTAAATGACTTTACGATGCCATCGTGCAACATAACAAGAAGGGATTTGAAAAATTCAATTGAGTAAGAAAAAGGTAATCCAAAACACTTTCATTCTCAGAAATGCAAAGGTGACTCAACTAAATCAAACAAACCAACAAAAGAGCAATCTACAACACTACCAAGTTAACAAAGCAAAAAGGAGATACAAAGACTTAGAGGCAACATTGCACTTCATTTCCAAGGATCATCAAAACTACCTTTACAAGCTATCTCGACATCTCTTCATCTAGATTTGTGCTCCAGTGCCCTTGTTATCTCGAACCGTAGAAAATTACCCAAAAGCAAAAACAATGAACACTCATTTCACCATGATTCTTAAGAAAACATTAATTAATTGCCACCTTTTCTTTCATCAAATGTAGGGTGCCCACCCAATCATAATGAACCATAATAATTACTTATATTTTTCCTTAATTAAATTTATTGTCATTTTTATTAATGTATAGGGAAGAAACCTACACTACCACGTACGATTATTGACTTGACCTATTGAGATCCAAGCTGACGGAGGGGGTATGTTTATTCCTCCACACTCAAGGGCTTGGGGATTGAAGGGTTTACTAGTAACGATTTAAAGACTCACTCTAAATCTGGGGTGAAAATGTTTGATGTTTTTGTTTGAACAAACACTTATGTTTGGCCTTACTAAGATATAAACTATTGAAAAATAAAAGCACAATATAGGGCAAACAATAATGCAAGCAAAAAAAAACTTTCATAAAATGATTTTTGATTTCAATGAGAACTAAAATATTAATTTTACAAATAAGTAAATCTTTTTATTTTCAAAAAGGGTTCAAGAGAATGCACAAAAAAAATTAACCTAAGATGCATAACTACATGCTTTTCCTTATTGATACCTAAAAATAAAGTCAAATATTTTTCTTTTTGTTTATGATCTAAATCTGAAACAAAAATGGAAAAAAAATGAATAAAAGACACCCAACAAGTATCTTAAATATCTATCAAAGCACTTACTTGACCTAGTGGTTGATCTTAGCCAAATTTGTATCCAAAATATCCAATATCTTCAAAAATTGTAAAATAGTTTCAAAACCCTTGGAAAAATGATCAGTGTTTAGGTGTCTGCTTAGGCTACTATATGACTGAGCTTGGAGGTGCAAAAATAAAGTCCCTTTAGTCCTTTTAGTTTATAATTCAAAAATTAAGTGATTATTGACCTTTGGAACAAACAAATCAAGATGGAATAGATATAAAATAACAAAATAAAGTGTAAACAAAATGAGCATGATATTAAGGAAGTATAAAAAGTATAAACTACAGTTTTGGAAGAAAACACTTGCCCCTAAGCCCTATTTGACCAAATTCCTATCTCATAAGGGATGGACATGAATCTAGCTTGCCAAATTTACATCCTATATGGATCAGGTGTAAATTTGGTTTAAAGCACTTTTTGGATTACAAAATGCCAAAAAATGTAATGCAAAACAAATCAAAATAGTTCTAAATGACTAGTAATGCAAGCATGACCCTGATTAGTTGATGGAGAAAGTAAGAAGCAATGAAAATGTGAAGACAATGACCAAAATGGTAGACCTCTAATGTCATCAAGAATCCTACACTTATTCACCAAGAATAACTAATCAAATAAGCACAAACATAGAGCATACACAATAGAAATGCACTAAAAGCATTGAAAGTGATATCACAAATGATAGAGCACAAAAAATTAGAAGATGACAAAATTATATAATTGATCCTTCAAAATGGGGATCAAAAACTCCTATTTATAAGAGGCTTGGAGGGCTAAAAGTGGAAAAATAATAGTTAACTATGGACAAGGGGCAACATCACATAGAGTCGACATGAGACAAGGGTTTTGATAGAAAAAACCCTAAGATAGCTAAATTTGTGCCTCATCCATATAGGGTGCAAATATGGTAAGACAAATTCATACATTGTAAGGACCAAGCATGAATTTGGTAAAGCTATGAAAAGGGACAAAGCATAAGGGGAAAAGGGGCTAAAATTTGCACTTAGCAAGTTTGAGTGGCTTCCTAAGGATCTAAGGGAAAAATGACTCATTTTGATGGGTAAATTTTCCATGTCTATATTTTTCTCCTTCATTGATGTATTTATGGCTAAATAAATGAATCAAAGAAAGATGTAGACACATATGATCAAAAAATGGTGAACACAAAAAGGGATGGCCAATTTGGACGGAGGGGTGGTGCTAAAATGGTGTCATTTTTAACACTTTGAATTTTTGCATGTAAAATGAGGCATTAATGTCATTAATGCCTTTGATGTTGGGGTACCCCCTCAAGTTTTATAGGGAATTCAAAATTCCTAAGGAAACTCAAAACGGAAAAAAAAAGGAAAATAGAGGAAAAGAAAGAGAAAGAGAAAAAGAATAAAAGTAAAAGAGGAGAGAGAAAAGAGAGGGAAAAGAGAAAATGAGGGAAAATGGGGATAACAAGAGAAAAAGAAGGAAAAAAAATGTTTTCATCATGAAAGGAGAAGAAAAGAGGAAAATATCACTTCCTACACACCATGCGACCATTGTGAGGGGCGAAGCTAGCACTATCGCAGACCGAGCATGGGTACGAACCAAAATCCACTTCTAGGTTAGGCTAGATTTAGTTTTTTTATTTTAATTTTTTGATTTTTTTAGTATTTTTAAAGAAAAATCATCGCCAGGCATAAATTTGGTTGTACGATAATGCCAAATTCATGCTCGAGGTTAAATTTTTTTGAATTAATCAATCAATTAATTAATTAATTCTTGTATTTTGTTATAATGAAACTAATTATTGGAATTGTGTTGAATATTTTCCATGTTATTCAAGTGGGGTTAACTCTGAAAGGACTGGACACTCTTCCCCTATACTCGGTAGTGGAAATTTTTTGGGGGTTTAAGCTATTTTTTAGACCCATATGGGTGGTTTTGGGTTAATGTATAGTCGGCCCATGGATTTGTGCCCATGGTATTGTAATTCTCCTTCTTGTGTTGTTGGTATATAAAATAACACTTGAATGAGGGTTTGGTGTGTGAAAATGCGCAAACGAAAGCAAGCAAAACATAGATAAGGATATTATTGTATTGGAGACGGTCAAGTTTATACAATAAGGAAATATTCTTGTTGGGTTTTTTCCCAAAAGGGTTTCCCAGGATAAATTCTTGTGTAATGTGTTTCTTCTTCTCTATTTTTCCTTTGATTCTGCACTTACTACTTTTCTAGATTTCATTTATCGGGGTATTATTTCTCTTCATTTGGTATCAGAGCTAGGTTTTAGCTTTGTTCGAGGAGTAAGGGTTTCAACCCGGGATAAATTCTTAAGTGGGAGTAGTGCACGAAAGAATTTGGGTGAAGGAAAAATGATGAGAAGCACATGGGTAGAGATCAAAAAATTTAATGGATAGAACTTTGAGTTATGGAAACTCAAGATGGAGGATCTATTGGTGGATAGAGATCAGTGGGTTGCGGTCTTGGGAGTAAAACCAACAGGAATGATAGATGAGGAGTGGCTAAAGATCGATAGGAAGGCAAGGAGCTCTATCAAATTATGCTTATCTGATTCAGTATTGTTGAATGTATCGACAAAGACCACAACAAAGTTGTTATGGGAAAAGTTAGGAGCATTGTATCAGATAAAGTCATTGGTAAATAAACTCTTTCTCTAGAAGAAGTTGTATTCACTTTGGATGAATGATGGTGACTCTATGGCTGAACATCTAAATGCTTTTAACATTGTGGTAAGTCAATTAAACTTTATAGATGTAAAAATGGATGAAGAGGAAAAGTGTATTACTTTACTTTGTTCATTACCTGATTCCTGGGATAACCTAGTTATGGCTATCACCAATACTACCTCTACATTGAAAGTAGAGGATATAGTAGGAACATTACTTTCTAAGGAAATGAGACAAAAATATTCTAAGGATTATCATCAGAAGGATGCCTTGGTTGTGAGAGGTCATTCTCAAGAAATAAGCAAAAAGAAAATAGGAGAAAGGAAATCAAAATCTAGGGGAAAATTTGTTGTTCCAGACAAAAGGAAATGTTGGAAGTGTGGTAAAATAAGGCATTATAAAAGAGACTATAGATCTAAAAAGGTTGATAATAGTCATTCATCTGATGAAGGAATATCTATAAAAATGAAGACCAAAAATGAAGATTCAGGGGACCTATTCGTAGTTGCAACATGCTCAAGTGAACACCATGACTCATGGTTGATTGACTTAGGTACTTCTTTTCATATGACTCCTCATAGGGAGGGGTTCTGTGAATATGAAAATATAAATGGAGGTGAAGTCTTCTTGGGAGACAATTCGACACATAAAATAATAGGTCGAGGAAGAGTCAAGTTGAGGTTAAAATATGGAAGAATTAAAACCCTTCCTAGTGTGCTACATATTTCAAGTTTGGCAAGGAATCTGATATCCATTAGTAAGATGAATGATGTGGGTGTGACTGTGATATTCAATAAGGATAGCTGTAAGATGGTTCATGGATGCTTAGTGTTGGCAAGGGGAGTTCGTACAAGAACTTTGTTCAAACTTGAGGCTAGCATTATAAGTATTGATTGCAATAACTCTTCAGTTGTAGAGGAAATTAATATGGTAGAAGAAGCTCCAAGTATTCCTGTAGCAAAGACAATGTTGTGGCATCAATGCATGGAGCACATTGGTGAGAAAGGACTTTGAACATTAAAAATGAAAGGTATGGTTGAAGGAATTTTTGATTACCCATTAAATTTTGATTTTTGTGAGCACTGTATCTTTGGAAAGCAAACCCGAGTCAAGTTTCCCAGTAGTGCTACAAGATCTGAAGGAATTTTGCATCTAGTTCATAGTGATGTGTTTGGACCTGCAAAAGTACCATCATTAGGTAAATCTATCTATTTTGTTACATTTATAGATGACTTCTCAAGAAAGACCTAGGTATATTTTTTATGGTATAAATCTGATGTTTTCAAAAAAATTAAAGAGTTCAAGGCTCTTGTAGAAAATCATACAGAGAAAAAGATAAAGGTTTTGAGAAGTGATAATGGTGGTGAGTATTGCTCTAATGAATTTGAGTAGTTTTGCAAGGACTATGGAATAGAAAGGTAGAGAAAAACTCCATATACTCCACAACAAAATGGAGTTGCAGAATGGATGAACAAAACATTGATGGATAAGGCCAGAAGTATGCTAAGCAGTGCAGGGTTAGAAAAGAAATTATAGGTAAAAGTCGTGTTAACTGCTTGTTACCTCATCAATAGATCTCCTACCTTAGCTTTGGTGGATAAAACTCCATAGGAAGTGTGGACTGGTAAGAAACCCTCTCTCAATCATATAAGGGTTTTTGGTTGTGAAAGCTTATATGTATGTCCCAAAAGAGAAAAGGACTAAGCTAGACTATAAATCTAAAAAATACATATTTGTGGGTTATAGTACTAGTGTTAAAGGATATAAGTTGTGGAACCCAAAAACATAGAATATTGCTTATAGTCATAATGTGATATTTAGAGAAACAAAAGGGGTTCCAAAATAGGAAATGCAACCAAGCAAAGAACCTAAAATAGTTTAGGTAAAATTGGAACAGGAGGAAGAACCTATGGTAGAACCTGATGCTACAGAAGAATATGAATTACAGAGAGAGTCTGAAGAGGAATATTCAGAGGAAGAAGGTGAGGAGGAAGCTAAATATGTAGAACCTGGAACTCCAATTTTGAGGAGATCAGATCGAGTGAGAAGACTCCTAGAAAGGTATAGCCCTTCAAATTTTTGTTTTGCATTTAATTTATTAGTTATTGATGAAGAACCCAAGACTATAAAGGAGGCACTTTAGTCAAGTGAGAATAAGTCTTGGAAAAGGGCTATGGAGGAAGAAATGGAGTCCTTGGATAAAAATAAGACATGGGACTTGGTGAAACTACCCCCTAGAAGAAAACCTATTGGTTGTAAGTGGTTATTCAAGAAAAAGTACAATGTAGAAGGAAAGTTGGAGAAGTACAAAGCTCACCTGGTAGAAAAAGGATTTTCTCAAGTTGAGGGAATTGACTTTGGTGAGATTTTTTCTCCTATGGCTAAACTAACATCAATTAGAGTTATATTGGCTATTTCTGCTACTTTTGATTTTGAAATAGAATAGATGGATGTAAAGACAACTTTTCTACATGGTGAACTTGATGAAGACATATATATGTCACAACTAGAATGCTTTAGGGTAAAAGGTAAGGAGGACTTGGTATGCAAGTTGAAGAAGTCTCTTTATAGATTAAAGCAATCTCCAAGAATGTGGAACCAAAAATTTGATAGGTTTGTTTTGACACTTGGGCTTGGAAAAAGCAAAGCAGATCCGTGTGTTTATTTCAAAAAGGAAGGTGAAAATTTTGTTATCATTGTTTTGTATGTGGATGACATGTTAATTGGTAACAATAAGGAGATGATAAAGTTACTAAAATCTTAGTTATCTTCTAAATTTGACATGAAGGATTTGGGTGCTACAAAATTTATTTTGGGTATGGAAATAATAAGGGATCATGCAAATAGAAATTTGTGGTTAAATCAAAGGAAATATATTGATTTGATACTATAGAGGTTTAGGATGCATGATTGTAAACCAATATGTACTCCATATCCTATTGGTCAAAAGTTATCTATTGAATAGTGTCCTAAAATAGATGAGGAAATTGAAGAAATGCATCATGTTCCTTATGCTAGCATTATTGGTAGTCTAATGTATGCAATGGTCTATACTAGACCTGATATTGCACATGTAGTGGGAGTAGTTAGTAGATATATGTCCAATATAAGAAAGGAACATTGGATTGTTGTGAAGAGGATCTTCAGATACCTACATGGAACTACAGATTATGCTATCTATTACCAAGGAAAATCTGGAGACAATAATATTGTAAATCTACAAGGCTTTGTGGATGCTGATTGGGTTGGAGATCTTGACAAGAGAAGATCCATGAGTGCTTATGTGTTCAGGTTGTTTGGAGGGGTAGTAAGTGTAGTATGCAAAAATCGTACACCTAATGCAATTATATGAAATCAAATTGAATAACAAAATCATGTAACCATCAAGATAAAGACAAGAAATAAAGAAATGGTGCCCTTCTCATTAATATTGAATCATGTCCTTGAAAAGGAGGTTACAATGATATCCCTCTGAGGGATTTGATACCAATTTGATACAATTTTACAATCAAGAAATATGGTAGGTGTAACATGCAGAATATTTGCACCCTCAAAACTGATTTGGGGAGGAGTTTCTTGTGACCTCCACAAGGTATGATGTAAATATTGATGAATCTTTATGTTGATAGCTCCTGCCAAGACCTAAAATCTGCACACAAGAACACTCACAAGACATTAATAGCATTTGTAGAGCCTTTCATGATGAGGCCCATATCCATGATAAAGAAATTAAAAATAAATGCTGAAATACGATAAACAAATGCATGATAAAATAGAATTAAACTATGCTAGAAAGCAAATGAAATGCTGCTAAATCTACTATAACTAAGAAAAATAGTAAAAATAGATATCACCGGGAGGCCATTCTGAGGTAGAGTGGTCTAGCCTGCTGACCATCCTAGGGTAGGATGGTAGCACCTACGGGCCACCTCGGGGTGAGGTGGCCATTGAACAGTGGAAGAATTTTTTTATGATCGATGTGGGAAATGCTAGGATTGATCTTCCAAATTGATTGTTCAAGGGTTGCACTCTTTGAAGCACAATTAAATTGTGGAAATTGGCATGAAATAAGGATATTGATGATGAAAGAGTGTTGAATTTGATCTTCAAGATTTGAGACACTCCATTGTTGCAATTGAGAGCTCCATGACTGAAATCCAATAGCACTTCATTGCTTATGAGAGGATAATATCTCTAGTAAACAATCTGATAGCACTTCATTATGGGAATTGCTAGATTTTTAATGAAGGCAAGGTGTCTTCTTATAGATTTCACAAATGGGAATCTTGGCTTTTGAGAGAAGCCAAGAATCAAGAAATATTTGGATTTAGGAAGAGCAACCACCCATTCTAGAACCTTCTCATATTGATTGTTTATGCTTAGTTGTTTTGTAATTGATTTTCCTATAGCTCTAGAGTTTTAATTTGTTACAGGTGCAACCATCCTAGGGTAGAGTGGCCATGACTATTGGCCATCATAGGGTAGGGCAGCCTCTGGAGGTCATCCTTGGGTAGGACGGTCTAGGCTGCAAAAGGGAATCCTTCCCTTGTTAAAGTGATAAAAACCACTATTAAGCCTTAAGGCTGCCCAAGGTGGGTCATATGGCCTAAAAAGGTGTCCATATAGGTAGTCTCCTCAAAATGATGTGTTTTAGGTGTCTACAGATACCCCTTTTTGGGATGCATTGTGTGAAAACACAACGTAGAGCAAAAATAGATGACCTAAAATTAAATTGAAGGTTGATGGTGTTCATTGATTTAGTCAATGTTAAATGCCCCACTCATGAAAGAGCATGCATATTTGAGTCATTGCTTCTAACAAAATTAAAGAGCTTAATTCAAGTAAACCTTTCAATGAGGTATACTTGATCTTGGTACACTATCCCAATGCAAGAATACCAAGATATCTATTTAGTTTAAATTTTTGCTTGTTATCTACCCCAAGCAAAAAGGGTATGATTATTTTTGGCAATGATTCATGGATGAATGCAATTAGCATGATTGAGTGTTTGATTATTGATTTTGATTGTGAATTTTGTGATTATGACTACCCCCTCAAGTGATGAGTCGATGAGGAGATGGAAAGTGATGAAAGCGATGAGTCGCTTGACCAAGATGACTGGATTGATTTGACCAAAGGTATAGGCTTCTTTGGAGATTTTTGAAATTGACCAAAGGAATTAGGTATCTTTGGAGCCTTTTGAAATTGACCAAAGGAAATAGGCATCTTTGGGACCTTTTGAAATTGACCAAAGGAAATAGGCATCTTTGGGGCCTTTTGAAATTGACCAAAGAAAATAAAAAAACATCAAAAGATATTTTGAAATTGACCAAAGGAAATAGGCATCTTTGGAGCCTTTTGAAATTGATATAGTGAGGCAAAGGGTGCAACCTTTTAAACCTAGTAGTTGATTTATCAAATGATTAAATGTGAGGTAAAGGGTGCAACCTTTTAAACCTAGCAGTTGAAGTGTTTGGATTGATTGAATGTGAGGCAAAGGGCGCAACCTTTTGAAACCTAGTAATTGATTGGTTGATTGGATTGAATTAGACCTTTGATCAGGAAGGTACGCTACCTTGATTTAACCCATGTTGCTTGATTATTTGATTGCTCATTGGGGGAAGTATGATACCGATAATGCCCCAATTGATTTTTGAAAATATTTGTGTGATTTGCAATTGTGTGATTTTGGACCATTAGATGTGGTTAAATACCCAAATTGATGTTAATGATGCTTATAGAATGCTTGCAACTTGTGCCATTTTGAGGTCATCCTAGGGTAGGATGGTTGCAATTTACAAATTTTAGGGCCATCTCGGGGTAGGACGGTCACACCAAAATGTGATCGCCCCACCCAAGGGGGATCTCAAAATTTAAAAAATATAAAATCAAATTTTGTAAATTTTTGATGTCATTTGCACAATTGGAAGTGAGAGAAAAGGAGAGGTGAGGTGGAGGAGAGAATTTTTTGAAGTGAAGCATTACTGGAAACCCGACCAAATTGATCATGGACCAACATGAGGCATCAACCAATGGAGGAGCCGATGCTAGGAAGGTAGAAACCTCATTTCTCTCTTGTTAATTTATAATTTAAAATGAACCTCATTAAGTAATTGGGTAAATGAACCTCACTAAACTATTGGTAATGAACCTCACATTAGATTAGGCAATCTAGATTAGGCTAGTTTAGGATTAGGTTTTAATTTTTTTAAATTTTTATGCTTTAGAGTATTTTTTTGGATGCCACTACAGGGCCATCCTAGGTAGAGGTAGCTCCCATTTGGTAGCTTGGGGGCCATCCTGGGGTGGGGTGTTCATTTGAAAACACAATAGTCAAATGTTTTACCATTAGGACGGTCATCCTAGGGTAGGGTGACCTCTCTTGAAGACTATCTTAGGCTAAGGCAGGTGTATTTTGAATGCAAAACTATTAAGTTTTTGATTTTTTTTGGATTATTTGTTGATTATTATTCTTATTGAGCTTCAGATATTGATGACTCACTATAGAGTACCCACCTTATTTGAGGAGTTGCAGGGTCAACTCACAGATGAGGATTGGGTATGGTTTGAGGTGATTAGCCTCAAACAGGTCATGTATATACCCATAGTGATGTCAGATCAAGCCTATCTGATGGCCTTGGCTCATTGATAGGATAGCAGGACCAACACCTTTCATCTCTCAATCGATGAGATGATTATGACACTGGAGGACATGTATCAGATATTTTACATTTCGATTGAGGGACACCCCATCACCTCCACTCCCCTTCTATAGTGGGAGAGAGTACTTCAGAGAATATTTGGAGCTCAGGTAGGATTTGCACTGTAGTGGATGGACCATGGTGGGGTACTGATCAAAGCATGGTATGATGCCTAGGTATTTACTCGAAGACACATAGTAGTGATGTACATCATCTCAAACATCCTACTACTAGATTCTTCAGGAGTGAGGTTCACATGGAACCTCCTTGATATGGTTCAAGATCTGATCGAGTGTGACACTCAAAAGATGATCATCATGGTGTGGGGTAGCACCCTATTAGCTCATCTATATGATGAGTTGTATGAGATACAACATCGAGGTCAACGGATTGGGTTATAGTCTACTCCTTCAGATTTGGGATGGGAGCACATCCGAGTAGATCGACCAGTAGGACTACCAGTACCATGAGCTAAGATGAATAATGAAGATATTGGATACATGGCTTGATGGTGATGAGACTAAGAGAGAGGTCAAAGCTAGCCATAGGTAGGTAGACTATCACACTATGTAGAATCTTTGGAGGGATTACAACTAGATCAAGTGGTTTGGAGGCCCTACTTGGATTACCCTCATTAGGTAGAGGTAGTGGCATACCTAGGGTGTATGAGGTATGAATGATGGCTTATTGGGCATCACGACATCGAGTGGGAGTACTTCTAGTACTCTCATATCAGATGATAGTTTAAGATCTATCAAGATATCCTAGAGGAGCCCATCATCTATCACCATCAAGGAGATGAGACACAGCTAGTGTGGCCTCGAGTGGAGGCACTAGAGGATGAGGAGGATCCTATGGTAGCTGAGATAGGATTAGAAGACCTAGGGACTAGTGTAGAGTATGATACCTAGTGGGTGACTCAATTATGGTAGGGAGGTGGACCGATGGGTAGGCCTACTAAGGTGGTAGTGGAGGAGGGTGTAGATGAGGTTGGGTGATGAGTGCATCATCGGATAGAGGGGGAGTGGGGTCAGCCCACAAAGGGGGTAGAGGAGCCATAGGATGAGGGTGAGGGGGATGAGGATGACCCTATAGATGAGGTGGCTCAGTTGAGAGCATGGGTGCAGACCCTACAGGGGTAGTTGGTAGAGCGAGAGACTACCCTAGCGATAGTCTAGAGTTAGCTCAGTAGTGGGTAGTAGTAGTGGAGGGGATTCTCTAAGGAGAGAGATCTCCTCAAGGCCTAGGTAGACACAACCCAAGAAGATATAGATAGAGTGACAACTAAGAGGGATAGAGTGATAATAGAGTGGGATACTCTACAAACATATATGGTGGCCAATACAATAGAGAGGGATGCTAGGATAGCAAAGTGAGATGCTCTATAGGTTTAATTTACCATTGCTACTATAGGTTAGGGACATGTTGTAACAAGTACGTAGGCTACAGCGGATATTGCAGGGTTGCAGGCTGGGGTGGCTAGACTATGGATCTTATTTGGGGAGTATGAT
Organism: Wollemia nobilis; assembly: GCA_028583015.1. Taxonomy (NCBI): domain Eukaryota; kingdom Viridiplantae; phylum Streptophyta; class Pinopsida; order Araucariales; family Araucariaceae; genus Wollemia; species Wollemia nobilis. Next base: position 379,269 of record JAQPPZ010002606.1, read on the forward strand.
TCTCGATACCAATATTATGGTGCTTATATTCTATAGCTAGAGAATCATATGGAACTACTTGGTGGTACTCTACCTGAGCAGTCTACTATAGGGAGGTCTCAAAGGAGCCGATGCAGCGAGTCTGGGTAGTCATCAATGCGGCCTAGTCATAGGTCATCAGCTAGGCTAGAGAGATTAGTGGCTAGTGGCTCCAAGCAATAGCGCAGGGATGAGGCTGAGGGTGGAGGTGACTCTAGGGGTGTAGGCCCTACATGAATTTTTTATGTATTGATTATTTTTGGGTGTAAGGTCTGAGGACCTACATGATTGTAGCCTACGAGTAGTTTTGTATCATGATGTACTACTTTTGATATATATATATATGAGATCATATCTCATTTATGGCTCATCATGTGTTTATGTTATATTTATATATTATGTTATGGATGCATTGATGGATGTGATGATTATATGATGTATTGATTTATACATGTGATGTACTAATGACATGCAATGATTAGATGATGGATGTATGACTAGATTTTGTAGTCTAGATGTATGGATGCACTATTATGTATGTGTATATGGATGCAATGTTTAATGTTAAATGCATGTTTTTAAATTTATTTAATTGATTATGCATTTAATTCTTGTTATTGATATGACAAATGTAATGTGTAATGCATTAATTTTATGTGGATGTTCTAATGCAAATTATACATGTATGCTTTAATTATTTAAAACATAATAAATGAATCTAATTTGTGTTTAAAAAACTAATGGTAGACACCACAGAATGTATAAAAATCATGAATTAAAATGTTAACCTTATCACAAGAGTTATACATTTGTATATGTGAGATGAAATATGTGAGATGTAGGGGTTTTCCCCATAAGCTTTTGTAAACTAAAAGGTGTGCATAAAATAGTCAGTGGTCATCTAAATATCATTGTTGATATTCATCCGGTATCTATCCTATCTTATGAGGACCCCTTAATAAGAAAAATCTCATAAGGAAAATTGTGATTATTGATGAGATGATTAGGTGCTATGAGGGGATTTTGAGGTTTTTCGTGAGACTCAAACACCCTAGTTGATTGATCAAAAGTTGTATACTGACTACACAAGACTCTTGAAAGATACAAGTCTATTAAGAAGACCTAGATATTCAATATCCCTATGTGTGCAAAGTGAATGTATTAGATGATGCATAAGACTACCTCATTGCCAAGCGGGTTTCATGCAACCCATTGTTGTAATGAGGATCACCCTATGGTCATCATAATCCTGAGTTTGGACGTAGTTAGACTAGACTACTAGGCAATACAAGCCACCAAAAGCTAGCTCAACCATAAGCTGACATTGGTCTATACAAAAGAAGGTCGCTAATGTGATAGACATATCATCATGCATAAGGCTACTCCATTGCCAAGCGGGTTTCATTCAACCCATTGTTGTAATGGAGATTACCCCATGGATTTTGAATACTGAGGATTCTAGGGATTCAAGCTCGTTACCCCCTTCTTTTCTTTTGATTACTTGGGATACTTGCTCATGCTTAGTGGTGAAAACCACTATTATTTTTTAGAGCAAGGGATTTGCTTAGTGATGAAAATCACTATTTCTTTTGTTCTGTTTTGGGAATTTGCTCATTTTGTGGAAGAGCAAAGGGATTATTTGGGTAGGGAGGAGCTTGTCCTTTTGTCAATTCTCAACATCCTAGACCATGCGCATAATAAGATGAGCAAGGAAAACCTTTCGCTTAAGGTGACAAGGACCACTTTGTAGTGTCATCTTTCCTTGTTCAAACTTGGATTTTAATGTGTAAAATTGTGTTGGGATTTTGACATATGCAAGGTACTATCAAAGCGAGACCTTACCTTCTAAAAGCCAAGATAGCTTTCTAAAAAATATGAAAAGATAACTAGGGATGGTTGAATGACCAGAAAACCCTAGTATACACCCTATAGCAACTCATTAGTTGTGTTGAAAAACATAGTTACTCACAAGGGAAATGTGAATGATAATGATATGTGGGATGTAAGGGTTTTCCCTACAAGATTTTACAAACTAAAATGTGTGCATAAAATATCCAATGGCCATCTAAATATCATTGTTAATATTTATCCAGTATCTAACCTATCTTATGAGGACCTCTTAATAAGCAAAATCTCATAAAGAAAATTATGAATGATGATGATTGATAAGGTTGATTTGAGGTTCATGATTGGCATACAAACATGGTGTCATTCATAAGAATGTAAACATGACTTGTCCTAATGCAAGTGCAATGGATGAAGATGCCTAATGCAACTAATTAATGAATGCAATGAAATGCATGATAACATAATGTAAATATTTTTGTATTTTGATGTTTTGTATTATTTTTGTGTTTTTATGTTTTCTGATTTGTTTGGTATTTTTGATAATTTTTGTTGTTTTTGTAATTTTGATTATTTTATGATTTTAAAGGGGAAGGTGTGATACCTTATGCACCCCCAATGTGTGTGGTGATCGATGAATGTGGGGAAGGTGTGATACCTTCAGAATCCCCAATTTGCTTCATCGATTGTGATGTGGATGGTGGGGAAGGTGTGACACCTTGAAGACCCCTAGTGTGCATTTTGTCTGATGCAATGTGATTGGCTTGGCTAGGAGGAGTGATAGAAACTAACCCCCCTATTGTGGCATGGAATTTTATGCAATGCCAATGTCTCGATGGGGTAAAATGAGTGAACCATCTATGTGGAGCTCATTTTGTTCTATCATCTCTTCGACCAGATTCTTGAATGAGTAGCAATTGTGGATGTCATGCCCATTCATATGGTGATAGGTACAATAGAGGCTTTCATTATTTGACCCAAGTTTAGGTTTTCTTAGTTTGATTTTTGGTAATGTGATTGCATGTGCCTCATACAATTTTTGAAATAGGGCTGAAGTAGTCATCAAAAATTTGACATACTAGTGAGGTAGCTTGTTAGGCTTACGAGGCTATGGTTGATCTTGGGGTTGCAGATGGGATGATGTGGCCTAAATTATGGTAGGTTGAGGTGAAGTGGGTGAACCATCTATGGGTGAAGCCTCCTTATCAATAAGGTCTTGGACCACATTTTTAAATGCATAACAATTATTAATGTCATGGCCCTCTATTCGATGATAAAGGTAGAAGTGATCCTCCCTATAACCCTTAGGCTTAAGCCTATTTGGGTCTAGAGGGCATATGTTAGGTAAAGTAATTGCCTTTGCTTCTTGTAGATTTTGAAAAATGGTCGACATGGGCTCAGATAATGGAGTCCAAGTGCGAGGTTGGCATTTTAAATGAGGTGGATGTGGTAAATTAGTTTGATGAGGTGGTTGGGTTGTATGTATCTCAGTCACCTACTTAGGTTGCTCTACTTTTTTTTCTAGCATAGGTAATGGATCATTAACTATACCTACTTGTTGATCCTCAGTAGTGAGAGGATTGTCTATTTGAAGTTGATTCTTCTCGAGCATATCTTGTACTATATTTTTGAAAGTATAGCATGCTTGAATATCATGACCATTTTATCGATGATATAAATAGTATAAATTCTCTCTATACCCTTTAGATCTATGCTTGTTAGGTTTCAATGGATGTATATTGGAAAGATTAATTGGTCTTTACCTCACATAATCGATTGAATATTGATGCCAAATATTCGAACAATGGCATGTAAATGTGAGGTGGATGACATTGTTGATTTTGCACCTAATTTTTTAGGGGTCCATTTTGTGTTTGTGGAGGAGGTGGTTTAGCCGTGAATGTGATTTGCTGTTGGAGCTCCATGTTTGTGAGTTGATGCATGATTTGCTACAAAGCATCATTTTGGTGACCCATTTGTGTCTCAACTTTGGCTAGACGATCCAGAATGTGTTGTAAGACTAATGGGGATGATGATTGAATAGTTGTTGATGAATTTGGATGACAATTGCTAGATGATGGAGGTGGATTAGGTGTAGGTGCCAGAAGATCCTTAGGTAGATGTGAATCAGAAGTCCTCATCATCTGAGGAGATGTGGATGTATCATAATGATCCTATCTAGTGGGTATGTCCACATGCTCTTATTTTTTACTTAACTCATGCTCTTGTTCCACCTTGGAGTGCTCAATTATGATAACTTGATTACCCCCATTTTGGTGTAATGGATACACCTATTCTTGCTTTTATGAAGATGTTGGGTGAAATGAGGTAGGTGTGACTAGTTTTGATGGTGGTAGCACTTGTGATGTAGAGGGAATGTTAGATGGAGCTACCAATTGTGTGGATTGATTTAGAGAACCTTGGTTCCCTATCATAACATTGATCATTCCCACAAACTCATGAGAAGATGTATTGGCATTTGGACAAGTCATGGATGCCTCATCAACTTGTCTAGGGTGATCTGCTTGTCCCCCATGTTTAGGTGAAGAATCGAGGATGGTATCGATGGGTGGTGACTTGATAGGAGGTCGACCTAAATCCTTGATTGACTCGATGATAGGCATGAATGTAATATTTTGTGCTATGTATTCATCGAGTTCAAGATTGGTCAAGTGAACTATGACCTACGATGTGGTGGATGGAGATGGTATGATATGATCTGATTCATCCATAACAACAATGGGTTCTTCCTTGTTGGTAGGAGTGGGGAGGTCCTCTACTGACATGTTTGAGATGGCTATGGGAATCTCTATGGTTGGCTTTGTTAACTTATCCTTGCTTGGAGAAATCGAGGATGAAGGAGGAGTAGTAGGAGAAATCAATGGTAATGGTGGTGGTGGAGATAGTTCCATGACTAACCGTAGGGTTGAATCTAGACTCTGGATAAGATCATTGGGTTTAGTGTCTAGGTGCATGGGTGATAGAGTAGGCTCCTATGGATGATCAACCTTATTGTAATACTTGAAGGGGTCTAGGTCAGCATGAACCACATGGACCTTACCTTCATGTATGTATTTGAGGTATTGATGAACTATGGATGGGATGCACTCCATGGCTCTCATCCAAGGCCTTCCAAGTAGTATGTTGTACTATCTTGCACCCTCCAAGATGTAGCACAATGTAGGCATAGTCTTCTACCCAACCTGAATAGGGAGGACTATCATGCCAACCATGGGAGATACAACATCATTAAATGCTTGTAGGGTGAATGTGGATGCTGCAATGTGTGAAGGTGGAAGGTTGAGATGCTTTAATGTGGTTGTGGTAATAATGTTTATTATGGAGCCCATGTCAATCAATACCCATTTATAGGGGATCCTATTGATGCATGCTATGATGTGCAAAGGAGGGTCAGGTATATTGATGGGCATGGGTTTGATCTCATGATCCTGAAAGGTTATAACAGGATCTTTGTACATTTGTATATGTCCCACAAATTTGGTGAAAGCATCAAGATCATGGGGTTGTAACTCGATCGAACTCAAAATCTCCATGAGAGTTTCTCGATGCTTGGGGGATTGTTGTATTAACTCACTCATGGTCATGTTGGTTGATGGCATATGCAGACTTTGCATAGGCCTACTTTTGATTGTGACCATCGATTGAGGTGGTGGGATTTGGATGGGAGTTTAGGGTGGTGAAGGCTATGATATAGAAGGAATGTGGACTTCCCTACTAGGCCCCTTGATAGACCAGTTATGTCTGGTGGTGGTCTGGGATCGACATTGGCTAACAAAATCATCCACTTGATCATGTGGATAACCCATTGGTGTTCCTCTAGTAGAGGTACCTTGGTGGTTTGATCCTCTATGTGAGGAGTTGGCCTCATGATGACTATTAGGGCATCATGTAGGAATGAGGAGATCCTCAGGACTGTATCGGAGGTATTCAAGACCTCCTTGTAAGTTTTTTACCAACTCATGGTTGAGCTTGGCTATGCATAGTTATCATGATGTCTTGATTAAGCAAACAATAAAGGAAACAAATAAAGTATACAAAATGATTATCTCATTTAAAAATTTCTTTGTGAGTCCTAAACTATTTGGTGTGTTTTGATTTGTTGTTGCTTTTGCTTTCTTGTTCATGTTTTTGCTTTCATTGATGATATTACTCAGTTTAAGGGTTTTCACCTGTATGCTCTCACACATAGACTTGGTGATGAAGTCCAAGCCATGAAACCCACCAAAGTTTGGTGATGAAGTCCAAACTCGATGAGGGAGCCCAGGTCCTACCAGTCCTCACTATGATAGTTCTTGGACTGGCCTTGGCCAAAATAGGGTGTGAAATAACCACAAACAAGCCAACGAGGTGGTGATGAAGGCCACCGTCATTGGTCTTGATCAATGGTTGGGTGTGAATTCCAACTCGTTGATGTTTAATATGATGCGTGGTGTGTGTGGGTTCATTTTATTTTATGCAAAAATAAATGCAAGCATAGAGCATTCAATGTCTTTTTGCTAATGCATAAAATGACTATTGTATTCCAGTTTGTCATCTAGCCAATGCTAGAACTGTGATCATCATATTTGAGAATTTAAAGGTGAGCACCCGCTAATCACAACCCAGACTAAACATTGGAAGAATCAAATTGCTTTGATTCAACCTCCAGAGAAGGTTGGTATACCTTGTCAACTTAATGAATGTTGACTCTATTTAGCTCAAATAGTAAAATTTTAGGGATAGAAATGGTAGGGTTAGAAATGTATGAATAAAGAATGGATGGGTGAAGCTAACAACATAGACATCCACAAAGTATTCCTGACAAATTAGATTTCAAAAGCAACATTTGGGACTAACAACATTCAAAACTCTGCAGTTACAGTATTAATGGCCTTTTGCATGCTCACAAAATTATTCCAAACATCTAAAGCATTAATTATCCAAATTAACATAATAAGATCAATGCCTTGACTAACAAAAATAGAATTCTCGAAAAACATGTATGCAGAACCAATTATCTCAATCTACTCTAAGTCAACTTTTCAAATTAATAGAATAGACTAACCATAGCAACAAAGGAAGAGATAATTTCAAAGAATTATATCAGCCATTCAACACAGGTGCAAGTTTGAGGTAAACATCCCTTGTAATGCTTCATTCATCAATTTTGTAGAGAATATACATAGTAGTGCAAGAAAACACTTCAGAGCTGACCTTTTGAAAGGAGGTCGTTGCCTTTATTTATAGATTTTACAATGATATTCCTTTCTAAGCATTACAGGAATTTTGATTTTCTTGATCTTCTTGGCCACTTTGTCATTCATGGTGCCTACCAGTTGTGTCTTCTTGATCTATTGCAACCATATTTGGATTGAGCTCATCATCACCGTTAGTGGTTCTTGCAATCCATTCTCATCCATTGATCTGCAACTAAATTTGGTTCATCAAGAGGTTTTGGAAGGTTTTGGACTGTAACCGCTTGATTCGACTTCTATGGTGTCAAATTTTAACTTTCCCCTATTCTCTGAATTGCGCACGCAAAAATTCACCAAAAATATGCATGGAAGACAGGGGCTTGATATCCACCATAGATCTGATAATCGGATGATTGTGGTTGACCATGTGTAGCGTTGTTTCACATTTGCACGATGATAGTGAAGAGAACAAAGAATCGTGGTCCTTCACCCTTTAGTCACTTCTCTCTTTCACCCTTTTCTAGCGATCTACTATTCTTCAGTGCTTTTATGTTTTACATGCTCTCAACAAAGGGGTTTGAGAAACGCAGCTTCGTACTCCTTTGAGTTTCTCAGCTTTCAACATTTTCTCGTGCTTTTCAGATTTGTGCACTAAATACAAAGCGAATAAGAAAGCGTTGCTCACCAAACTTTCTCTGATTTGGGCAATTTTTGGAGCTTCTCTGTTTTGGATGATTTTCAGCGCTTCTTTGCTTTGACCAACTTTTGGCACTTTTCAATTTTGTGCAGTGGTTACAAAGAAACAAGAAAGCACGATTCTTCCATCTTCTTTAATTTGCTCTTTTTCTGGTGCTTCTTTCTTTTGGGCACTTTTCAGCGCTTTCTCATTTGTGCACTTAATACAAAGGTGGCTGAGAAATGTGGCTCGCTCGACTTCTTAAATTTGGCCTATTTCTAGTGCTTCTCTTTAATTTCTAGTGCTTTTCGTGCTTGGCAAATACAAATGAGTTGAGAAAGCGTGGTTTGTATTCCTCCTTCAATTTGGCCCATTTTTAGTGCTTCTTTGTTCTTACTCTTTTATGGTGCTTTTCTGTTTTAGACACCTTTCATACTTGCGCGATGAATACAAAGGTGACAAGATAATCGTAGTTCACCCGACTTCTTATTTTTAAGTTGAATACGACACTTCTCTGTTTTGGCCAATTTCTAGTACTTTTGCATTTCTTCTCCATACTTAGTCAAATTTTGCAAAATTTTGGCTAAGTAGAGATGTAGCCGATTTTGGCCTACATTATTGGTGCCTCCTGGGGAATCTTGCTCACAATATTTTAGAACTCAAAGCCTTATTCATTGGGTTTACGGAGTCTAGGGAGATGAAGGATTATGGAATGAGGGAAAATGAAAAAGGGGATGAGATGGAAATAATGATTTTGGAAATGGCGAGGAAGTATGGTAGGAATGCATGGAGATGAATGGAAAATGGAGTGGATAGGGAATGATGAAATGATATGAAGGGAGATGGATGGGGAACTAGACTCTGGTTGTTTCCTTTTTGTGAATTTTTTGACTTCATATCTCGTGGTTGCTCGCAGTATTATGGCTCAAAAATTGCTCCTTCATGACTACCGACTTCTTGATTAAAGACAAAATATCCAAAAGCTGATGGTCATGAAGAAAATATTTGTGAAACAAAAGTGTGATTACCTTGCATCAATGAGGACTTCTCTTATAGATGGCTCTCACTTTTCTACAACGCCATATGCATGAGGCCCTTTGTAGGTTCATATTTTATTCATTTCTCTGACCTCTATTAGACTGCAAAAACTTCACCAAAATTGTGTTTCTAATGGGTCCCTTTCATTGGACCTGTTACTCACCCTGCCCTTCATATTCTTCTTCTTCTTCAATATGAACTATTTCAACGTCGGGATTTTCAGGAACAATTTCCTGAACTTCATCCTCATCCTCCTCCTCTTTCACCTCTTCCTCAATCTGCTCTTCCTCTTCCTCTTGATCTTCTTCATCAGACCTACCTTCATCGGATCCATCTTCCTCACTTTCTTCCACACTAATGTCTACTTCATCATTATCTTCTTCATTGAGCAATTGAGTTACATTACTTAGTGCGCTTGAAGCTTGTTCCTAGGTCTTCTCTGGAATTCTTGGTACTGACAAGATGTTCTGATGGATCCTTTGCAAGCTTGCCAACCTCTTGTGAGATGGCTCAGAACCACCATTACCAAGCTCAAATATAACATCTTTTATCTCCATTAGGCTCTTAATCAGTTGAATCACTTGCTCTTGCTGGATTGGTTCAAGCTATTTTTCTATTTCAGAGTTATCCTCCATGATGGAGTCTAAACAATCTGCCAGCACTATTTCTCCAATGAATTGATGATCCTCCCCAAAGTAATCAAGGAAACCGAGCAACCTAATGTGAGAGATTTTATTCATCATTTTGCTTGTTTTATCTTCCAGCCTGTCTAGCAATTGTAGACCCCTCAATAATAGCTTGTTCTTGGCTAGGATGTCTTTGGCTATACTTTTGACTGTACACCATTGCTTATTTGAAATGAGTCTAGCCATGACTCTAGACCTAGTTTTTTCTAGCCTACAAATCTTCTCTACTGGGGCTACTTTGTGTTGAAGCTCCTCCTTCACCTTTTGAAGGGTATTTCTTGCACTTACTAATTCATTTGTTGCTTCATCTAGGAAGACAAAAACTAGTCTAGCCTCTGAGCTTTTTGTCTTGATTTTTGACCATATTTCTCTTCTAGTTTGTTTTATAATGTCCTTTGAGAATCCAGTAGGTTTGGCTTTTTCTGACAACAACTACTGGTGCAATTGATTATTCTGATCCATAAGAGCTGCTACTTGAGCTTGAACACTTTCTGCTTGCTCCTTAAAATTGGCCATTTCTTGATATTTGTCTTACCACTCCTTTACCTCATCTCTGAGTGTGTTGGCCAAGCCTTCATGTTCTTTGAGAGAAGCTTCCAACTATTGTATCCTTTGCTTTAGCTCTTGGTTTTCCTCTCTTCTCACATCTCCTTGCAAGAATATTGTGTCCATGTGGGCCTTAGCCATTACTAATTCATCAACAGCTGGTAATTGCATGATGTCTTCTATTTTTTCAACTATCTCATAGTCTTCCATGGCCATCTCTTTTCTTGGCTTATTCACCTTTGGAGTAGCAGTAAGATTTGTCCTCTTTTTGGACACTAGATCAATAACTACAATCTTCCTCTTTCATGTTGTATCTTCTGAGGGTTTTGCTAGTTGTTCATTCCACCAAGCTATTGCATTGAAGGAAATTTCCTCTATCCTTTGGTGTTGGGCTATGATAGGGTTAGTGGCTTGAGTAGATGTGGCGACCAAATATGACACCAAATGGATAGGGGTATGTGGAGAAGCTAAAATAGTGGGACCTTGATGTGAAGAGGTAGATATTACAACTTTGGTTGATGATGGGGGAGGAAGTGGTGTTGTAATTTGTGGCCCTACTAATACTATAGTTGAAGATGTAGGAGGGTTTTGTGGTGGGGAAGGTGGAAGTGGAACCTCAATGGAAATAGATGGAGGTTGAGTGGATGAAAGTGGAATGGATGTAACAACTTGAGATGTAATAGGAGGGGGAACTTCTACTGATTGAACTTACCTTTCAGAATGGGAGGGGAGTGTCTCCTGGGAACTTAGAGGTGGAATATCATAAGAAGAAGGGATAGAAAGCGTACCTGAGTCCCTTGGTGGGGACTGATGCGTAACTTGGTTTAGACTTGATTGCTCTATTAATGGAGCTTGAGTCTATTCCAATGCTTGAGAAACTTGTTCTATCTCTTCTTTTTCTTGCTCCTCTTCATCTATCACCTGAGCCATTCCAAAGGTAGCTGCTATAGACTATGACATAGAGGAATCAACTATTGATTTTTCCTCTTGAACTGGTTCCTGGTGCTTAGTTTGTGAAGTCTTGAGTTGATATTGCTATTGAGAGGAAGTAGGACATGTGAACCTTACTACATAGGTCCTGAACATAACTTGATCTTGGTCCTTTCTGTGTCTTGGCTCTACATATCCTTTGGTGGATGCCCCTAGGGCTAACCTTTTTGGTCTTTGTACCACTAGGATAGGTCCTGCACTACCCAACTCATTAGGGCCCAAACCTCCTCCTTGATAACCCTATCTCTGCATTAGGTGGGCACCTAGCCCATATGTTTGTAATTCCCCTGTTGGGGATTGGAAAGTGACTTGTTTGCACTTTTATGGTAGGGACATTCTTGGTAGAGCTTTTTGTTCATAGAGGGGAGGATGGAGGTGTTCGAATGGTGACTAGTTTTAACTTTGGCCTATTGGCTTGGTTGTCATTCGTCACCCCTCCCTGGCCCGTAGGCCTCTTGAAGCTTAATGCTAGAAATTTTTTAGTGCCTTGCCAAGTATCAACATGCAAGTCATAATACTCTTCAAATGTTCTATCATTCTTAGTGGAGAATCAAGATTTTATTGTATTTGACTCTACTCGCATTCTCCAGAATTCAAACATTTTTGTAGGATTCTAGGCTTCTGTCTTTATCAAATCTTTAACATCATCCTCTATGTAAACATGCATCGGATCACTTTTTGGATCATAATCCATGACATGATCATAGAAATCTCTCCAGGGAGGCAATGCCTCCATATGTTGGACATCCCACTCCAATTCTGACTTTTCATTATTGTTTCTAAACTTCTCGATGTGGGGTCAAAGAGTTCTTTTGAATCTTGGAGTCTTAGCTTTTGGATCATTTATTTTCTCCAAAAAATTATTTTCTAGGTCATATCTCCATCTGTGGGGAAGTTCTACCAAACCCAATTCTTGCATGTACTTGGTGATGCTCTTATGTTATCCTTTTCTAACAAAGATATCACCCACCTTAAGGGGATAGGTGTAGGTGCCCTTCCTACCTTTACTCATTCCAAAGATGAGATTTATGTAATATTTTTGATGATAGTATTCCAAAGCGAACATTCGCTCAGTGACATAGTGAGGCAAGACAAATGGTTTCTTAGTAAAACCATATACATGAATAACTATCCCTTCAATCAAAATGTACCAGTCACCATCTTCTTCACCTTTCTTTCTCAAGATATCAACCACCAATTGGGGTATTCTAGGTATTTTCCCATAAATCAGCTTAAGAGCTGGCCCTAGGAACTCTTTGTTGAAGTTGTAATAGGATTTCATTTTGCTCAACGCATTCATCCATGAATAGATGGTGAGAGCAGTTCCATTGGGACTTGTAGTTTTTACTGGGATAAATGATAATTCTCTATGATTGAAGTAGAGGAAGAGCCAAGCTAAATGGGAATAGTACCTGAAAGATGCTCCTTCCTTGTTTTCTTTCATTCTGATTAAGAGCTCTTGGGACATGCATGCTAAGTATTATGGCCAATTAAAGAATATTGGGTGATTGCTCATCCCAGTGGAGTCATAATTCTTGGGGTTGGAAATGTAGTGAGCCATGGCGATTTGCCAATTGTATACATACCTATCAGAGGGTAACCCAACTATTACGACCAACATAGAGTAAATATCTGCATCTTTAAACTCATTTATCTTAATTGGGGTTGATGGTAGGGTACTTCCACTCAATTTTCTATCTATCTGGCTTGCTACCCAATTTAGGAAATTTCTCCCCCCTCAACATGCTTGCTTAGTGCATAATATTGTGCCTGAGACCTTGTGGAAAATGGTTTGGCTTTTGAGCCTAGTTTTACTCCTGGGGAAAAAGCATTATTGAAATATTCACTCTTTATGTGCATTAGGGTTTTACCTCTGAGCGCTCTACAATGTCTTATGTTCAGGGTTATAATTCTTCACAATTACTTGAATTAGCTTGGGGTATGGGTGTACAAAATCACACATATAAAAGGATAGTAATGAACTTACCACTATTTCCCTTGGACTTGAAGCCGATATGCCCTTAGCAATTATTTGCTCTACCTCTATCCTCATCTAGGAATTCTCCTTGTAGGTGGTGGTAGTATCAACAATTTTTCTCGCATTATCCTAGAAGCGGCTATTCGCTTGGATTTCCTTAGTAGTAGATTTCTTCATAGTAGTAGATGATGAAGCCATTTCTAGAACATAAGCAGATTATTCTTTCCTGAGGAGAAAAATTTGTGCTCTCGATCATTCTGCAAAAAATTGCTTTCTCTTCTTCATTGCACAACTCTCAAAATTCAAATTACGTAGTAAGGGTGAATTATGCTTAGTAGCATCAAACATATAGTCCCCTTAGAGTGTGCAATTTTAATGAGGTGGTTGCAATATTCATCTGCATGTGAAACTACATCGATATTATTTATTTCTCATGATTGGATTATTCTTGAGGTTGATGAGGTCAATTTGACATGTGTGCACCTTTCTTGCCTAGATTTTCAAAAATAATGCACTAGCTTTGATTTGAATGGATTGCCTCACATTTATTTCAATTTTTTCATAGATTGAGTGTAATATTCCTCGGGAACTCCTTTTCCTATTTGTGCAGCTAAAATTCCTTTCATTATCTTGAAATGAGGTGGTTCCAATATGAGCCACGTAGCATCATTTATTTGTGAGTGGGTTTGAAGATTGTGGCTCGTGAGAATACTTGCCACTATGGAGCATATTTTTTTTTTGAAAAAGAAAATATCTACTGGATATGATACATATATGTCACTTCCCACCTTGGATGATTATTTTTAAGACGTTATTTGTGTAGTGATAGCTGGTTTTAATGTCTAATATATTTGTAGTGTATTTATCAAAATAAAATGATGCTACATTGCTTGATTTTAGGAACATTTATTTTCATAGGTGGAAGACCAACCACCAAGAGATGAGAAGGGAAATTATGACTATGACAACTCAACAGGTAAATTTCATATTCCTATCATCACTAGTTACCTCCGTGATGGCAGTGTTACTTGAGTATTACTCTAAAAAGAGTCCTGCACAATCAAAGGAAAAATGGTGATGGGGATACTGAGCACATGCATCGAATTTTTGTATGTCATTTGTGTGTGATTTATATTTGATTTCATGATTAATTGGCATGATATTGGTTTAATTGAATTTTAATTGGAAAATGCACATTAAATAATATCTTGCATTTTACAAATTACTATATATATAGTGAAAATAATATCATGAAATTTATCATGATTTAGTGAAATCTTAATTTGAGAAATTTCTAAAGTAAAATATTTATTGGGTTGAGCATGCTTATTTGATCTAGTTGATCCTATTTTAGAAGGAAATTAGGTAGTTTATTTTTATGAGCTTGTTCAATTTTAAATTGGATTAAAACATAAAAAGAAAAAAACTACCTTGTAGATTTAAATAATCAATTTTTTCTACACATGCATGGCTACTTTGGGAAGGTTGAAATAGTGGATAAGATTCTGCTCTTATCTCTATGGATTCCATTTCCATTAAAATAATATATATATATATATATATATATATATATATATATATATATTAAAGGAAGCTTTAACTTGGGATAAGAAAAAGAAGATAAAAAATAAATAAATAAAATATATATTTAGAAGCATATTTCTTTTCTAGAAGAAAGGAAGCTATAAATTGCCATTGGGTTTGATAAAAATGGGATGTTATGTTATGTTGGATTGCAGAAGAGAGGAGAGGGATATACAAGCTCTAGAAGAAGCCACCTTGCTGGAGTTCCAAGTTGGAGCTTTCCACCTTGATTTATTTTGATGCTTGTTTGATATGAACTAAATCATACTTATTTGTATAATTTCGTTTGTCCTTTCTTCAATATCCTGGTGAGGCATATTAAATAGTGGTATATAGTTTCTTTTAAGCCTCGGGGTGAATAGACCATTAGTGGCCATAAACTCGAAAGAGAAAAATCCCTTTGTCATTAATTAGGTGTCATTAGTCTATGATGATGGACACTTGAGTTTTCTTTGTACATCCTACTCCCTAATCTCCACCAGAGCCTTGTTTAATATCATAGCAACGATGGTAAATCACGTAATGTAATCATGAACTCCACTAAAATTCCTTAATTAGACAATGGTGTCATGTTCACCTTATAATTTGTCTACTATTTTATGAAATAGATGACCTTCGAAGAAGGAAACCTATAGACATCTAAAATGCATCATGTTTAGGAGACTACTCATATGGACACATTCGGAGACCATATGAATCATATTGGACCTTTATAAGAGCAAGCAGTGGTCCTAACCACTCAAAAGGGGTAGTTCTAGCCCATTCAGGCTTAGTTGCTATTAGTCAGAGCGACTGCCAAACCTAACCGCTAAACCTTAGAGTGGCCATTGCTAGTCAATATTGATGATAGAGACTAGGATTGAAACACAAAATGTCATGAGGGATTTTCCAAATCACGGGTAGTAATGGTAGTTTGCATGCATTTCAAAGGGATCTCGGTGAGGAACTCCTAGAGTTCCTCCTGACTACCCCTTCCATGCCAATCCAAGACTGAACCATCCCTCTGGGATAGTCAGTTGGCATGTAGATATGGATCTTGGCTTCCCCAGAAATCCAAGCCCTAGATCTGGACCTAAAACCAAGAAGCCTACATATGCAGACTTCCAGGAAGGCAAAAGATATACATAGAACTCAGATTTTGTGCAACGAAGCCCTATCAGATCGAAGAGCAAATCTATGCCCCTTTGAGGAGCATTGGAGCACTGTCCGGTTGAGCTACGTCTACACACCTGCATTCAGATCCATCATTCTTAACCGCCAATCAGTGTACGAGACACAACATGCAACCCTTGAACATCAATTCAAGCAAGGGATCGACTACCACAACCCATAAAACCCTAAGGTAAACCTTTTAGTTAGTGGTCGCTATCTTCGACAGTGGCCCATAGTCATGGCCACTCTGAGAAGCAACGACAAGGGTCTAAGTAGTCTTTCCCTTGGTTTTAGCCTAGATTTAATATTGCTCTCTGCTTTATTATTTAGTTTTAGTATAGATTTTCTTTTTGTACTACATTTACATTAATATTGTTGAGTTTTACACATGCACATTGCTTAGATCTACTACATTTTAGGTCATATCATGCTTATTTATCGTATTTACCATATTTTCTAATAAAATCCTCATCAAGAGAGGTGACCCATGCTACTAATTATGTTTTTTTGTTTCCATGCATATAGGTTACAGGTTCACAGGATCATTTCAAGACATTCAGAGCATAAGATCCCTCCAAGAGAAAATCGGGAGAAGGAGGCATCTGTAAGCCCTCATACATTTTGGTGTGTGAGATCGGGAGGCCTGCGAAGGTGCACCGTCCCCTTGCGGGGGATATATTCATCGTTATTCCACTTGTAATCTATTGTATCAAAATGAGTATCCCTTAGAGGGACGTACATGTAACCGAGATTTGGAAGCATTAATAAAAGAATATCTCTTTGCTTATTACTTTTATGTTATATGTGCTTATGTGCTTCTTCATTTTCATTTGATATAATAACATTGCAAGTAGGGTAAGTGTGGTGTGCGCTTCCCGGGGTCACACAGATGGCGATCACGGTGGGACCCCCATCAAAAAAAATATTCTATTGATTTATTGATGTTTTATTGCATTTTCTAGGTGTAGGTTTGGCCACTCTAGTTGACAATGACCAATAGAGCTTAGCCGCTCTTGTATTCAATGGCCAAGAGGAGTCACTCTAGTCGATAGTGGCTAGAAGATAAGTACAGTAGAGGGCAGCCTTTTCATCATCAGATGAGGATTTTAGGTTGGTAGCATTCTTTTATTTTTTGTCTTTCTTTATCTACAACTTATTTTAAAAAAACAACTTAAATCACATTTTTTTATTAAGGAAAAATAAGAAAATATGAAAAATAAAATTGCATTTGATGCTTCTTAGAGTTTTCTTTAGTTTCCTCTAGGTGCTACTAGGAACATCGAGCCTCTATTTTTAAGGTCTGCCCTAGTCTCTAGCATGCTAGGCTTTTATGTGTTTAAGTTTTCTTGCATGTGGCCCAACTAGAGGCCTTTACATCATAAAGTAGAAATTGCATCAAAGTCATATAGATTAGTTATAGATGCATTTTCTAAAATCAAACGTTCTTTTTAGGCATATAGAGAAATAATCATGAGTGCTATTTACTACATCGCTTTCCATTATAAAAATATAAAAAAACCCACACACATCATGACTTATTTTTAACATCAACGACATTGGGCTCTCACATCCAACCCATTGATCGAGACCAACAGTGGATGTCATTACCACTTGGTTGGCTCGTGTGAAAGAGTATCATCGAGACCCATCCATGGCCAAGGCCGACCCAAGAACTATCCTATCCATGCAAAATAGCATGCACTCCTCTTCGGAGGAGTGTATCATTATGCATGGTGTGTTGGGTGAGGGTTAGTAGTACCTATGCTACCTTGAGTATGGACTTCACTCCCATATTTGGCTTGTGTGAGTATATAGGTGAAAACCTTTGAACAAATTGAGTATAACATCAACTTTTGAAAAACACGATAAGAGTTCAAAGTATATTCACAACAAATCAAACACACTAAACAGTTTTAGGACACACATCTAATATTTAAAAGAGATAATCATATTATCTGCTTTGTGTGTTTCTTTATTGTTTGGGTAATCAAAACTTGATCAGGGACCAAGCCCTAACCCTAATTTTTCAAAGAAATTTATTGAAAAAACTACTTTTTGATTCTGCATCCAACAGATTGAGAATCGTGCAAATCAGAGCTATAACAAAAAATTTATTTTGGTTTTATGATTACTCTATTTTTGAAGCCAAAAATAGGGAAAAACTGCACTAAAATAGTCATAAAATGGGCTAGACAACTCCAAAAATTGCCAAATTTGTTTTGTTGTCTTAGTTAGCCCCTTGTGCACCTCTCACAAAAATTTTGAGTCCTAAATCTTCATGCTTCAAAATTTCCTAAAAATTCCTAAAAGTGGGCATTTCCCCATGAGCCTCGGTTGGCCAATTATTTCAAAAATACAAAATTTTGACCCGAAAGTCACTTTTTGGAGTCATAGCCCATTGTGATCAGCTCATCGCATTGATCATTTTGGTATATAACACTTACAATTTTTTTTGGAAGCCTAAAATTTTATTACAAAAATATGGTCGGGGGACCTCCCATGGTGAGCAAGACCTCCAATCTAGAGAGGGAATCAAGTTCCATAACCACTGAACATATCCAAATCAGTCCAGAGGACATGGCCATCCTTGAATGGCATCCCAAGTCTTATCATAACATCAATACCATCCATAGGGAGTCAAACCTTCGAGATATCCCTATTAGGGAGGCACCCATAGGTCCTCTAGGAAACCTTCCTGACTGGAACACCTTGATAGAATTCTATATAAGGAACAATCCACCCACTGAGGGGCCTAGTAGGTCAATGTCACAAGCTCACATCCCAACTTGCTCTATACATCAATCAGAAGATGAAAATGAGAGCACACCATGGCCTAGCCTGGATGAACAAACCACCTTGTTTGATCGAGCAAGTCATCCCCCTACTCCTCACAGAGAGCATTCTGCATATACACATTGTGCTTCTGTGTAGTCTGAATATACAGAGATTATATCTAATATTGAATATGCATCATTCCTCATAGATGAGGAAGAGGACCCAAGTCATCCTCCTACTCCTCATGAAGAGTACATGGGGCAGCCACGTTGCATATCTGCATCATCAGACTATACAGAGCCAATTCATAAACCAGAGTATCAGGTCAATGCAACCTTTAAGGAGCATGGAAAACAAGTGATAGATCCTACTAGGGGGAAAATACATGACAAACCCATTCATATTTCCAATACGAGGGTACATAGCCCCCATACAATTGAACAATGAGATCATACACATCAGACACTAAGGTCACAGCTTAACCAACAATAGTATATGGATCAACTCTAGTTGGATCAACAACAATTAAATCAACAAGGGGTGGACTCGCAACGAGCACACCTACAAAGGTTGTATCAACAAAAGATACAAGAACAACAAAAGATACAACAAGAGCAAGTGCAAAATGCATTACATAAAGTGATGCTTACACCTAGCACCCAGAGGATGCAACAACACATAAGGCATCTAGTGAAATCTCGAGGTCCTTCCTCTTGGACACACCAAAATCATGTTCAACATCAAAGGCCATTATCTGGTTATCATCAAGAACCTCATACTCCTCAATAGTACCAAGATCAATACGATGAGGAATCATATGAAGAGTCCCAATGGGAACATCAAGAAGAAGTGGATGCTTACCCTGAATCCATTTATGATGAGGTACCTAATGATTATACTTATCGTCCACCTCAACATCAAAAGTGGCCTCCTCTACCTAATCAAGGGCGACAAAAGGAAGATCATATCATTTCATCAAGGCCATACAAAGCACTAGTTGATCGGATAAATTCATTCAAAAAACAAAATCAAAGGTCGGTTTATCAAAAACCTACACTAAAGCAGCTTAGCAATCAACCTTTGCATCCATCAGTGTCATCACCGACATATCCATCAAATTTCAAGATGCCTCAACTTGAAAAATTCAAATATGACGAAGATGCACAAGAGCACGTGACAATCTTCATCAATATGTGCTTCCATTTTCAAGACAATGACCCCTTGATGTTGAGAATATTTCTTACAACACTAGTTGGAGATGCTTTAGAATGGTATAATCACCTACCACACCATAGCATATACACCTTTGAGCAATTAGTTGATGCATTCCTACAATGTTTTGCCTCTAGTGCTAAGAAAATGATAAACTTGACTGACTTGGCTAGCCTTCATCAACTTGATGATGAGCCAGTCATTGAGTATGGAAATAAGTGGAGGAAGGTGATGTCAAAACTACCTTTCACCCTACCCACAACAGAGCTCATTCGAATTTTTACGAGAAGCTGTTCAAAACAAATCTCGCTTCTCTTACAATTATAGTAGTATCAAACATTTGAGGAGGCCTTAGAACAGGCTGAGTTCATTGAGGCAATCAAGATACAAGAGGGTGATATTCAACTCCACAAAAAGGAATGGCCAAACAAGAATATTATAGGTGGCAACACGCAAAAAAAGGTGGCCCCAATCAATCAAGTTGTTTTGAGTATCCCTGAATCCTCAAACCAGGTCGCACCACCTCTACCAATGCGACATAATTACCAAGACCAACCTCCTCTGGCCCAAAATCATATGCAATAGAATCAGATACAGGGCCAACAACATCGGCCATAATGACAATATACTAATTTTCCAGAGACATTAGCATCGCTCTTTGATCGATTATATGAGGTGCGAAGAATCAATCTTCCATAGATCCATCCATGGAAGCCTAACAAGCGTAGATCAAAGGCACACAGAGAAAATCTATATTGCGTGTACCATCGACAAAGGGGTCATGACATTCAGACATGTCATCCCTTTAGATATTTAGTGTAGGATATGATCGAGAGGCAAGAGCTTTAGATAGGAGTCTTCCAAGACCCCTTGCCTACACACGAAGCAAACATAGCACCCAACAATCAAGTTGAGCACGTCAATGAGGTGCACATAGCCCCACCTGATGAGGGTTTTATCGGTATGATCAATACTACAATAGGAAGAAAAAGATACCTTGATCAACCCAACATACCAAAAAATTCAACTAAA
The DNA here is from genome assembly GCA_028583015.1 of Wollemia nobilis. Classification (NCBI taxonomy): domain Eukaryota; kingdom Viridiplantae; phylum Streptophyta; class Pinopsida; order Araucariales; family Araucariaceae; genus Wollemia; species Wollemia nobilis. The sequence goes on from JAQPPZ010002606.1 coordinate 399,996, forward strand.
GATAATAATCTATCATGGTCCACACCAACAATGAATTCAATTCACTTACAAAAGGACCCTGTGATTACCTTTCATAGATAGGAGATTAAGCCAATCTCTATGGATGAACCCGATCCTCCGCTACACATCATAGCAAGCATCGATCAAATTCCATACAAGAGAGTCTTGATTGACACTGGGTCATCTATCAACATCATCATGACTACAGCTTTGAAGCATTTAAATTTGTTGCCTTCATGCATTAAGGACTCAACATTCACATTGAGAGCCTTCAATGATGCCACTTCCCCAACAATTGGCATAGTAATCCTACCTATACAGGTTGGGATAAATATGATACCTACATTGTGCCATATCCTGGGGGGTGAGAGGCAGTATAACATATTGCTAGGCAGACCATGGATGAGGGATATGGAATGTGTGCCTTCCATAGTGCACCAAAATCTAAAATTCATACACCAAGGACAAGTGTATGTGGTCCCCCATGATCCTGAGCCATTCAAGTATTACAAGGAGTTCGATGAGCCACAAGAAACTCTGGTGGCATGCATACCTCCAAACATTCAGTCGGATAAAATCACCAAACATTCGACTGAGGCTTGCATCAAGAAGTTGCTACCTTTTCCCATCACCAAAAATCATGGTATCATATTACCTGATGAGGAGAAGAAAACATCAGTTAACATGACTAAAGCACCTTCAACTGGTCCAAAAGCTAAAGTGCCTTCTCAAGAGTTTGTGGCAATGGTTAACATTAAGTCAGAAGACCAAGTGACTCTAAGGCAGATAAAACAAGATATGGTGCAATCAGACATTGCTTCCACATTGAAGGGGTCAAAACCATTAGCATTAGTCACCCCTGACTCACTTCTCATGGTGCCTCCTCAAGAACAAGAATAGGTGTTTCCCCCACATCATACTGGGGGTACCAAAGCTGACACAGTTCAACACCACAAAGTGAAACAAAAACATGAACTGAGTCATAAACATGAGCATGTGGATACCACTATCGAAGTGGATCATCATGAAGCCTCCACATCGACTCAAATGAAGGAAATGGGTGATTTATAGTTACCTGGTGGATCTTTAGCACCCACTCTTTCACCTCCTTTAGTAGAAAATGGTATTTCGAACCAATCACTAGAAATACACATGAGAGCCTTATCAGTATTGGAGCATATGCAAAATCACCTCTATAATATAGAGGCACAAATGGAGCAACAAAATGAGGCATTGCAATATATTTTGATCCAACTTGAAATCCAGGAGATACAAAAGCAACCCTCATATGAGGTCAAACTATCCCCTATGAAGCCACAGGAAAAGCCTCAACCAGAGCAAGCGCCAACTCGGCCGCCTCAACAACCTGGCAAGCATCCCTCATTGCTTGAGCCTGTGGTATCAATTTTCAATTGATTATGTGCCGCAAATGCTATCAGATTACCTAAGGTTCACTAGTTGAATCTAGATCATCCAAGACCACAAGGGTATGAGGAAGAATCACATTGTCTATATCATAGACAAAATGGTCATGATATTCAATCATGTCAAAGATTTTGAGCCATAGTATATAACATGCTTGAAAAGAAGTAACTTCGAGTTGTCAACCAATAGATGGTCTTAGGCTACAATCCATCCCTTGCATCCAAAATGCAAGGGGAGCCCCCTAAGCAAGCAAGTGACATACCTAGGGCTCAACCTGGTCCTCAAACCAGGCCAATGCATGTTGCATGCTCGAAGCATCCGTAGCGTATCTGGACTCCTTTAAATGAGCCTATGTCTATCATCTTCCAGAAGCTGCAAGAAGCTAAGGTCTTAACCTTACCCGACATAAAACTTCTAGACCCAAATAGAGCTAAACCTAAGGGTTATAGGGAGGACCATTACTATCTCTATCATCGAATAGAGGGCCATGGCATTCACAATTATCATGAATTCAGGAATGTGGTTCAAGATCTCATAGATAGTGGGGCTTTTCCCATAGATGGTTCATCCATAGAACCCCAACCTACCAAAATAGAGGCTACATCATCCCAGTTGAGACCCCAAGGTCAATTGTAGCCTCGTAGGCCAAACAAGCCACCTCAATGAGTGGTCACATTTGAAATGACTACTGCAACTTTATTTCAAAATTTGTACGAGGTAAATGCATTTGTGTTTCCCGAGGTCAAGCAAAGAGAGCCCAAGCATGGGTCCACTGATGAAAGCCTCTTTTGTATGTATCATCGTATACAGGGGCATGACATCCGCAACTACCAATCATTCCAGAAGGTGGTCCAAAACCTATTAGAGTGAAATGAGCTCCATGCAGATGGTTCACTCATTTCTCCCCACCAAGACATGGGCACCCTATAGAGGTCCATGCCCCAACTGGGAGAGTTGATGTTTGTCACTCTTCCTAAGCAACCTGATTACATTATAGTGGACAACATGCACACTAGGGGTCTTAAAGGTAACATACCTTCCCCATCATCCACATCAAGTTCAATGAGGCAAAACGAGGATTCTAAAGGTATCACACCTTCCTCACTTTCATTAAGTGGCACACACATGGGGATACCTAAGGTATCATACCTTCCCCCTTTCAAAACAATAAAATTCAAAATTTCAAAAACAATAGAAATCATCAAAAATCCAAACAAATAAGAAAACATCAAAATCAAAAAATCCCAAAAGGCATCTTAAAGCCCTTTGGTCAAATCACAAAAGGCTCCAAAGGCATCATAAAGCCCTTTGGTCAAATCACAAAAGGCTCCAAAGGCATCATAAAGCCCTTTGGTCAAATCACAAAAGGCTCCAAAGGCATCATAAAGCCCTTTGGTCAACTCACAAAAAGCTCCAAATGTATCCATAAACCCTTTGGTCAACTCAAAAGGCTCCAAAGGCATCATAAAGCCCTTTGGTCAACATCACAAAAATCTCCAAAGGCATATTAAAGCCCTTTGGTCAAATCAAAAAAGGCCCCAAAGGCATCCTTAAGCCCTTTGGTCAAAAACAAAACATAAAAGCACAAAAACAATTTAAAGTCAAAAAGTTCAAAAACATTTAGAATAATCAAAACTCAAAAACAATAGAAAGCATCAAAAATACAAAAATATTTGCATTCTACATTCATCTAATTGCATTGCATTTAGGCATGACCACCCATTACACTTGCATTAGGATAGGTTGTGTTTGCAATCTTACAAATGACACCATGTTTGTACCTCAATCATGCATCTTCAAAATCCATCATCATCCATAACCCATGCGTGTAACTATGTTTTTCAACACAACCCCTCCTATTGCTATAAGGAATATACTAGGGTTTTCTGGTCACTCAGCCATACCTAGTGGTTTTATCAAACTTTGTAGAAAGTTATCTTTTCTTTTGATAGATGAGGTTTGGTTTTGATAGCACCTGGTATATTTCAAAATCCCATCACTAATCAAAACACTAAAATCCTAGTTGGAACAAGGAAAATATGAATGTTGTGAAGTGGTACTAGGCATCCTTAAGTGAAAATTTTATCTTGCTCATCCCCTATGCGACCGGTTCAAAAATGTTGAGAATTGACAAAAGGACAAGTTCCCCCCTACCCAAAGAAATCCCTTGCTTTAATCAAAACAAGCAAAAATCTTGAACAAAGCAAAAATTCAAAAACAAAATAAACAATGATTTTTATCACTAAGTATGAGCAAGTATCCCAAATAAATATGAAGAAAAGAAGGGAGTATTGAACTTGAATCCCTGGAGTTCTCAGCATTTGATGAACCATAAGGTGATCCTCATTACAGGTTTGGTGGCATCAAGCCTGTCTAGCAATGGCGGTATCCTTATGTACAATGATATGTCTGTCACATTAGCATCATGCTTTTATACAGACCAATGTTTGCATGTGGAAGGGCTAGCTTTAGGTGTCCTATATCACCTAGTGGTCTAATCCAACTGAGTCCAACTTAGGATCAGGATGAACATTTGAGGATCCCCAATACAACAATGGGCTGCATGAATCCCGCTTGGCACTGGGGTATGCTTATGTTTTATCTAATATATTCATTTGCACACACAGGGATAATGAGTATCTAGGTCTTCATAACAAGAACTTTATCCTTCAGAAGCTTTGTATGGTTAGTATACAACTTTTGATCAAGTAACTAGGGTGTTTGAGTCTCATGGAAAACCTCAAAAATCCCCTCATAGCAACAAATCATTCCATCAGTCAAATCATCAACTTTATTTATGAGGTTTTGTTCATTAAAGGGTGTTCATGAAATAGGATAGATACCATATGAATGTCAGCAATGACATTTAGATGGCCACTGACTATTTTTGGGATATCTTTTAATTTACAGAAGCTTATAAAGAAAGTACATACATATCACATCATCTCATCTCACATTTGGATGCGTAAATGATTAATTCTTATGCTAAGAGTTATTATTTACATTCATGATTATTATACATTCTGTGGTGTCACCCATTAGATTGTAAAACTTATATCACATGCATTCCTTATGTTTTAAGTGATTAAAGCATACAGGTTCATTTACATTAGATCATCATCATATAAATTACACATATTGCATTCACCATATCATAACAACATAAATTAGATGCATACAATAAAATCAAAATTAAACATGCATTTAAACACTAAGCATTGCATCCATATATGCATACATCATAAGTAGTCCATCTACATCTAAATCACATCATCTAAGCATACATCTATCATCTAGCTAGTGCATGTCATCAGTACATTGCATACATATAGCATAATCAAATCATTATCTAGGCATAGCATCCATAATTGCATCCATAACATAAAATTAAAATAAAAAAATTTGCTAAACATCAACTGGGGCATTATTGGTATCATACCTCCCCTAATCAGCAATCAAACAATTAAGCAATCAACTCCAAAAAGCCCCAAAGGTATCCATAAACTCTTTGGTCAACCCAAAAGGCCCCAAAGGTATCCATAAACCCTTTGGTCAACCCAAAAGGCTCCAAAGGTATCCAAAACCCTTTGGTCACCCAAAAGGTCCCAAAGGTATCCAAAACCCTTTGGTCAACTCAAAAGGCCCCAAAGGTATCCATAAACCCTTTGGTCAACCCAAAAGGCCCCAAAGGTATCCATAAACCCTTTGGTCAACTCAAAAGGCCCCAAAGGTATCCATAAACCCTTTGGTCAACCCAAAAGGCCCCAAAGGTATCCAAAACCCTTTGGTCACCCAAAAGGCCCCAAAGGTATCCATAAACCCTTTGGTCAACCCAAAATGCCCCAAAGGTATCCATAAACCCTTTGGTCAACTCAAAAGGCCCCAAAGGTATCCATAAACCCTTTGGTCAACCCAAAAGGCCTCAAAGGCATCCATAAGCCCTTTGGTCACCCAAAATGCCCCAAAGGTATCTATAAACCTTCTAGTCACCCAAAAGGCCCCAAAGGTATCCATAAACCCTTTGGTCACCCAAAAGGCTCCAAAGGTATCCAAAACCCTTTGGTCACCCAAAAGGCCCCAAAGGTATCCAAAACCCTTTGGTCACCAAAAAGGCCCCAAAGGTATCCATAAACCCTTTGGTCAACCCAAAAGGCCCCAAAGGTATCCATAAACCCTTTGGTCAACCCAAAAGGTCCAAAGGTATCCAAAACCATTTGGTCACCAAAAAGTCCCAAAGGTATCCAAAAACCTTTGGTCAACCCAAAAAGCCCCAAAGGTATCCATAAACCCTTTGGTCAACTCAAAAGGCCCTAAAGGTATCCATAAACCCTTTGGTCAACCCAAAATGCTCCAAAGGTATCCATAAACCCTTTGGTCAATCCAAAATCCCCAAAGGTATCCATAAACCCTTTGGTCACCCAAAAGGCCCCAAAGGTATCCAAAACCCTTTGGTCACCCAAAAGGCCCCAAAGGTATCCATAAACCCTTTGGTCACCCAAAAGGATCCAAAGGTATCCAAAACCATTTGGTCAACCCAAAAGGCCCCAAAGGTATCCATAAACCCTTTGGTCACCCAAAAAGCCCCAAAGGTATCAATAAACCCTTTGGTCACCCAAAAGGCCCCAAAGGTATCCATAAACCCTTTGGTCACCCAAAAGGCTCCAAAGGTATCCAAAACCTTTGGTCACCCAAAATGTCCCAAAGGTATCCATAAACCCTTTGGTCACTCAAAAGGCCCCAAAGGTATCCATAAACCCTTTGGTCAACCCAAAAGACCCCAAAGGTATCCATAAACCCTTTGGTCAACTCAAAATGCCTCAAAGGTATCCAAAACCTTTTGGTCACCCAAAAGCCCCAAAGGTATCCAAAACCTTTTGGTCACCCAAAAATCCCCAAAGGTATCCATAAACCCTTTGGTCACTCAAAGTCCCCAAAGGTATCCATAAACCCTTTGGTCAACCCAAAAGGCTCCAAAGGTATCCATAAACTCTTTGGTCACCCAAAATCCCCAAAGGTATCCATAAACCCTTTGGTCACCCAAAAGGCCCCAAAGGTATCCATAAACCCTTTGGTAACCCAAAAGGCCCCAAAGGTATCCAAAATCCTTTGGTCACCCAAAATGCTCCAAAGGTATCCAAAACCCTTTTGTCACTCAAAAGGCCCCAAAGGTATCCATAAACTCTTTGGTCAACTCAAAAGGCCCCAAAGGTATCAATAAACCCTTTGGTCAACCCAAAAGGCCCCAAAGGTATCCAAAACCCTTTGGTCACACAAAAGGCCCCAAAGGTATCCAAAACCCTTTGGTCACCCAAAAGGCCCCAAAGGTATCTATAAACCCTTTGGTCAACTCAAAATGCCCCAAAGGCATCCAAAACCCTTTGGTCACTCAAAACACCCCAAAGGTATCCAAAACCCTTTGGTCACTCAAAATGCCCCAAAGGTATCCAAAACCCTTTGGTCACCCAAAAAGCTCCAAAGGTATCTATAAACCCTTTGGTCACCCAAAAGGCCCTAAAGGTATCCATAAACCCTTTGGTCACCTAAAAAGCTCTGAAGGCATCATAACACCCTTTGGTCAACTCACAAAAATCCCCAAAGGTATCCATAAACCCTTTGGTCATCCGAAAAATCTCCAAAGGTATCCATAAACCCTTTGGTCAACCAAAAATTCCCAAAGGTATCCATAAACCCTTTGGTCACCCAAAATGTCCCAATGACATCCACTAACCCCATTGGTCATAATAACAACATGTATAATCCAAATCAAAATTTAAATGCTTAATCATTGCTAAGTGCATTCGTTCAAGAATCATTGCTAAAAACAATCATGCACTCCCTTGCTTGGGGAAAATAAACAAAATATCAAAAGCAAATTCAAGCAAACTAGGTAGCTAGTCTCCTAATTGTCGCTAAGTCTAGGATTAGACTTAATCTTATCTCCTAATTTATGCCAAGGCTAGGATTAGACTTAAGCTTATCTCCTAATTGCTGCCAAGGCTAGGATTAGACTTAAGCTTATATCCTAATTGCCACCAAGGCTAGGATTAGACTTAAGCTTATCTCCTAATTTCTACCAAGGCTAGTATTAGACTTAAGATTGTCTCCTAATTGCCACCAAGGCTAGGATTTTGACTTAATCTTACCAAAATCAGGTTCCTCAACTCATCGAAGGTAATGATTCAACAATGTATGCTCTTTCTATAATTGGGGCATCTAACATTGACCATATCAATAAACATTGTGATTCAACACAAGCAAGAATTGATATCATATTGATCCCCTAAGAAGGCCATTGTAGTCGGATCACTCTGTGGGATATAAATGTACAATATCTATAAATGGTTGAAGTCACACCTACAATGGGATCTACCATATAACAAAGTGACCCTCTAAAAAGGATCCAAATCAATCATATTGGTCAAGTGACTCGTCACTTCATTCATTTTCCTTCCCTCATCGACTCGTTGTTTAAGGGGATAGTCATAATATCAAACAATCATAATCAAAATCAACAAAGGATCACTTGATCATGTCAAATTGTATTTGTATTATGAATCATTGCCAAAAACTATCATAAGCTTACCCTTTTTTGTGAAAAAAACTAAATATTACAATTAAATTTGTAGCTCTCCTTTCAGATCTATAGTAGTACTAAAGCTACCGAATTGTTTGATGAACGAGTGCAAGCTTTTGAAAATTTAAGCCTTCCATTCTGTTGGAAGCAATGATTCTAGGATGCATACCATTTCTCATGACTAGGGCATCCAATGTTGATCAGATCAATGATCATCACACAACCTACCATATGAATCATCTTGGACCTTTCCAAGAGCAAGTAGTGATCCTAACCACTCAAAAGAGATAGTTCTAGGTCATTCAGGTTTAGTCGTTGTTAGTTAGAGCAATTGCTAAACCTGGCCACTAAAAATCAGAGAGGCCACTGCTAGTCACTGTCGATGACGACTAGGACTAAAATACAAACTGTCATGAGGGATTGCCTAAATCATGAGAAGTAATGGTAGTTTACATGTATTTCAAATGGATCTCGGTGAGGAACTCCTAGAGTTCCTCTTGACTACCCCTTCTATGCCAATCCAAGACTAAACCTTCCCTCTAGGATAGTCAATTGGCATGCATATCTGGAGCTTGGATTTCGTAGGAAGCCAAGCCCTAGATCTGGACCTAAAACCAGGAAGCCTACATATGCAAACTTCTAGAAAGGAAAAATATATACAAATAATTCAAATTTCACATAACAAAGGCCTATCAGATTAGATAGCAAATATATGCCCATTTGAGGAGCATTGGAGCATTGTTTGACTGAGCTATGTCTACACACCTGCATTCAGATCCATCATTCTTAACTGCAAATCAGTGTACCAAACACATTAGGCAATCCTTGAACATCAATTCGAGCAAGGGATCAATTTCCATAGCCCATAAAACCCTGTGGTAAACCTTTAAGTTAGTGGCCACTATCTTCGACAGTGTCCCATAGTCATGGCCACTTTGAGCAGCAACAACAAGGGTCTGAGTAGTCTTTCCCTTGGTTTTAGCCTAGATTTAAAATTGATCTCTAATTTATTATTCAATTTTAGTAGAGATTTTATTTTTGTACTACATTTACATTAATATTATTGAGCTTTACACATGCACATTGCTTAGATATACTACATTTTAGATCATATCATGCTTATTTATAATATTTACCAGATTTACTAATAAAAGCATCATCAGGAGAGGCGACCCGTGCTACTAATTATGTTCTATTATTTCCATGCATGCAGGTTATAGGTTCACAGGATCATTTCAATACATTCATAGCATAATATCCCTCCAAGATGAAATTAGGAGTCATCTGTAAGCCCTCGAACAGTTTGGTGTGTGAGATTGGGAGGCCTTCAGAGGTGCACCGTCCCTTTGTGGGGGATGCATTCACCATTATTTCACTTGTAATATATTGTATCAAAATTAGTATCCCTCATAGGGATGTACGATCTTACTATCCAAAGGTAATGATAGGGGCTATGGTAGTAGCATGACCAGATAGCACCTAAAATCCAAACATAGTATTTTCGCTTGAACTAAGATGTGAAAAGTAATGCTATGTAGAAATGAAAACCCATTCTGAGAAAAATATTTGTGCATGATGAAATAAAAATTAATTTTTGATCTATTCCACTTATCCTATCTCACAACGATTCAAAATATTATGTATATGCCATCAATTTTGGTTTGTGAATCCAATGTGATAGAAGCCATTTCATCACTGACAATGTTGAGTAATGGCATTCAGTGGTTGTCCTTCTATAGAAAATGTTGGTATAGATAAAATACATCTTCTTAGAGGATATTCCCTACCTCTAAATATTTCCAAATTCTAGGATTAAAAATAAGTTTTGCATCAAAATATTTTAGGAAATTAGAGTCATTAAGATTGCTATTCGTCTAAATCGTGATAGTCAATAATCGGGTATGTGCATCTTGACCCACAATCGTTTGCCCTAGGGTGGGAGCATTAAACTAATTGATGTCATTATTTCTTTGACTCGTACATCATAAAATAGATCTATGGAAACCTATCCATGGATTGAAGTCAGCCATCATCCTTCAGAGGATCCCCAACACACAAAATTTACTTGGAACCTATCTAATTGTGTAGTGCTCATCGGGTGTAGTTTGAGTAATTCATTTGGACACCAAAAAATTCATAACTTGTGTGGATGTTATCTAAACCTTTTCGCTCAATATAAATTTCAATGTGCACATGTTTAAATGATAAACTAAGCCACATCTTGCAAATTGAACTCTACAAGGGCAAACCCAGTCTCTACCAGTAAATAGGAATATGTATCGTTCAGTTTGTATGCTATAGATGTCCTAGTGTCATGTCTGCTGTGAAGTTTCCACAACCACCCCAAGCTTCTTGGGGACCCACTTGTCATGTTTTGATATTAAAGGTTTTTGTTTTCTTTGGCTTGTAAGAATAGTGATGTTTGACCGTTTATGTTAATGATTTTAATTGCTTTAGTTATTTGATATTTAATGATTAATTAATCTAGGCATTAATGCTTAGATTAATTAAAATCCATTTTGATAAATAGATTTTAATGTTCTTCATACTATCTAAGGTGATGGAATGTGTTTAATAAAGCAAGGTCTGACCAAAACATTACCTAAAACAAGAAGAGGATACAAAAGGTACAAATAAATTGTGATAGAAAATAATATGCTATTATCTACCTAATATAATTACATTAATTATATTATGTATATAATAGTAATACTATTATGATGTTCTAAAATGTTATTATAATAGTATTATTATGATTATATCATAATGTTCTAAAATATTATTATTATAATAATATTATTATATTGTATATAATAATATTATTATAATATACTTTACAAAGGATGTGATAATAATATGTTTGACCATGTTACGTTTGATTGCAGAAAAAGGTGATGGTGGCTATTCAAAATGATCAAATGCAAGGGTGGCTATTCCAAAACGTTCGAGGCTATGTAACATTGGCAAAAGAGGAAGCGGTCCAAATATAGTGTTAGGGTTTCTGGAGGACAACACATAAGGTGCCGGATGTGACAGTGAAATGTTTGAAACCATAAGCATTCCATCAAACAAGCCAACAAAAAAACATTATTAGGATAATCGATAACCCTAAGCGATGGAGATAAAGGTCTACCTCGAGAGCATGGAAAGTTTTTTGTTGGTATTGTGCAACATAATTGTGATAGAAAGGATCTCGACAACCATGGTGAAGGTTAGACAATGCCATGGATGCATCGATGGTAGCCCCTGACGTGGTGTTGACAGTGTCATGGTTGCTATCGAATGCAGCACCATGGCGACATTGTTTTGACAGCACCATGGTTGCTTCGATCGTAGCACCATAATGTGGTGTTGATAGTTCCATGGTTGCGTTGATGGTGTGATGACCTCACTAGTTTATATGGAAACCAAAGTGTCCAAGATGGGGAACCTCATCCCAATCCTTCGGTACGTTTGGTATGGCTTAGAAGAGATACCATCGGGCCTTGGTTTCGAAGAACACAGCGAAAATCTCACTGAATGAGATTGGCCTGCCTTATTTTAATGTGAATGTTGGGGTTATATTCAATATTTTAAAGGAGGCCTAAAATCATAGGGGTTTTAAGTTATAGTTAAATGTTTTTTATTATTCATTTTGATGGGTGCAAAGGGGTGTTCTTGGGTAAAATGCCTATGTGATAAAATAAAGGGGAGACATAAGGAGTTACGTAAGATTATATTTTTTGTTTTATTATTGTTTAAAATAATTTTTAGAAGTATTATTTTATTGTATTAAATCACATAAAATGATGATGGATTATTTTCTTATATTCATTTATTATTTTAATTGTAAAAGAAGTTGAAGCGAAAGGACTTCTAATCATTATTTATACCTTGATACCCTACCTATTTAGAGGGGGCTGGAAATGATGTAACATTATGAAAAGCAATAAGAAAGAACATTTTTCAGATTTTGAGAGGGTAGCAAACTTTTGTGAGAAAAATAAAAAGGAGGGTTTCTAATCATAAAACTAACATTTTTAGTGTCTTATCATTTCTGCATTTTAGTGACTTCTAGCCATTGTCTTATGCCATGAAATGAATTGCAATAGGTGAAGGTCAAGATGATGCAGTTTCTCTATTATTTCCTTTGAGTCTTGCACTTGATTTAATGGTATAGTGCTTATGTTGTAGGTCCATTAATTCAGGTTGTTTTATGATTACCTCATAACTTGGGATTTTGCAGGGAGGAGCTTGCTAAACTAATTCAGAATTTGACTTTTTCAGCTAACCAAATCTGCATTGTTTATTCATTCATTTTTGTTAAGTTCATTTTATTTCAAGCATTCAATCATTCCATTCTGGTCCATCTAGAATTTTAGTTTCTTTTATTTCCATTCTGGTCCTTTTCCAAAATTTCTGCTAATTTTATTTTAGTTTCATTTCTATTCTGGTCCATTTCAAAATTGTTAAGCTTTCAAGTTATTTCCATTTTGGTCATTTTCTAGAATTTATGCACCTTCAAAATTCATTAATCTAAGCTTTCAGATAAAACACATGGTTTAGGAGGGATACTAACCTGCTATTTCACATTAAATTAAGATAATAAATGAAAGCTAATTTTGCTAACATAGCTAACACGCTAACTTCTACTAACTACTATTAGGGTAGTGGCATCAACATAAGGAAGATAAAATGAACCCAACTATCTAAAACTTACTCCATATTAAAGGCATGGGCATTAAAATGAAGTGCACTTTATCATTTGAAACCTTTTAAGTGAATATAAAATAATTTACTAACAGGGATTCAGAGTAACATCAATTTAAAAAACCCTAAAAATAACTGCTTTTATTTTACATTGGCTTTTCAGTTAGATCTTTCAATCACTAAGCATTGTTTAGAACCAGAAAAAGCCCCCTTGTTTATGGTCACATGCATTATTGAATTATTTATGGCACTATTACAATCTTTAGATATTTTACCAGAACCTTGGAGAAGTTGAATGTTTGTCATTTGGTTTCTTTTCAAGAGAGATTTTTCTATTCAATACTCTACATGTGGTGGTATTTTGCAATTGGGAAAAATATACACTCAACAATGTCATTGTCAGTATTTTTGATTCATTGACTGGAAGTATGCTTTATTGTAGCTTTTGTCTATGAGTATTAAATCCATGAATAATCTGATGTTCATTATTTAAAAAAAATATGAAAGTAAACATAAATGCTAAAGTTGATTTCATATGTATATCTGAAGACCAAAATTATCATTAAATAGTTAAAGGTCTTCAACTAAAGTAGTTAATGATATTTTGTATTATACGCTTTATAAATTAAGAAAACTCCATGATAGGCTTATAGTTAAGTGTGCTATAATGTTTATATGCATGTTATCTTTTGGAGATTTATGGTATGCTTTAATTTTCAATAGGCTTAGCTCCCTTTCCACTTATAAGTAGCCTCTTTGTCTTATTTGAAGCAAAATTGTATGATTTTGTATGATATAGGAGATAAACATTATGGGTTATGTTGATTAGAAATTGTATAGCAATTTTATAGTATGTTTGGGAATCATATGTTATTAAAATTTGAATGGCTTTAAAATTAAAGCAATTTTTTTTTATTTTTGGAATGATTGAAAAATCATATTGAAATCAAATAGATTTGTAAATATTGGTTTTATTTAATTAAAATTTGAATGGATTTTAAAATAAGAAATAAAAAAGAACTATGATTTGAGGCCTATTAGATAGACAAGTATAATGAACAAGTGAAATCATAGTCTTTGTATAATTCTAGGAAACAAATAGTAAACTATTGTGTTTGAGGAATTTTATAAAATGGAATATTTTCCAATTTTGAGAAGGATGGATTGATGTCCATTCCTTGGGGAAGTGGTATGGGACTGTTCCTTTCATTTGGTGTTAATCCAAACAAAATATGAATGGGATTAAGAATTAATCCTTGTTATAAAAATATTAATGATGAATGAATTGTTTATTCATGCTTGGTGATCTTCTATTTTAAATGTGAGAAGAAAATGGAGGTAATGATTTTAGTGAAATTATAGATTTTGTATGCAAAATACATACTATGATTTATTATGAAATTTTTAATGAATGGAATCCACTAGAAGAATGGATGATCTTGGTGTCCATACAGGAAGAGGTATGGGACTCTAAAAAATGTTCCTAACAATCAAAGGAATGGCATTCATGTTGATTGGGATTAGAAAAGTAAATTATTTAGAGATACACCTTGATGTTATATGATTTATGGAAATGTTCCTAACAATCAAAACAAGGTGTGGGAGCTAGGGTAGAGCTCACATGTCCTAGTAGTAAACCTTTGATTGCTGCCTACAAACTACAGTTCGTGGCCACCAATAATGTGGCGGAGTATGAATCCCTAATTTTTGGACTTTAGTTAGCCCTAAGAGAAAATGTAAAGTGCCTTAAGGGATCAGGAGACTCAGAGTTAGTATTCAAATAGTTCAAGGAGCAGTATACCTGTAGAGACAAGAGGTTGAACCTATATAAAACTAGATTGAGAGAATTAATTAATGAGTTTAATGCTTTCAATATTTCTCTCATCTCAAGAAAAAATAATAAAATGGCTGATTTGTTAGCCGTAGATGCCAACATGATTTTTCCTGCTGACCATAAAAAATGTAAAAAAATTTCCATAAAGTTAGTGTCTTGCCCCTCCATACCAAACAATGTCACAAATTTATAGGTCTTTGATAGTGATAGACACATTTTTAGTTTTGTTCCTAATTCTGGTATATTTTAAAATCATGTTATAGATAAAGAAGAGAGGAGGCAAGTAGAAGTAGGAACAACCGAAGTATGGAATGAGATGCCAAGTGATAGGGCCTCTCTTGAAAAGTTGTTTGATATTATATATCAAAAGAAAAAGGAAAGAAAAATACCATCCCCCAAGGAATCATGCAATTCAATCAATTTGGGGAGTGTAGTAGATTCGCGTGAAGTGTTCATTGCAAAGGCATGCACACAACGAGAGAAGGAGTCAATATCTTAGGTTTTAGGAGAGTACATTGACTGCATAGCTTGGAGCTATGAAGAGATGAAAACATATGACCAAAATGTAATCATGCATACTATTCCTCTAAAGCCTGATTCCAAGCCTTTTAGATAGAGGTAAAGAATGGTTAACCCAATCCTAGAGCCCTTGATAGAGAAGGAAGTGAAGAGGCTGCTGGAAGCCAAAATCATATTCCCTGTTAGGCATTCCACATGGGTGGCTAATCTTGTCCCTGTTAGGAAAAATAGTGGAGAAATTCGGTTGTGCATAGACTTTAGAAATTTGAACAAAGCTTGCCAAAAAGACAATTACCCATTACCCACAATTGACGAGATACTCCAAAAGGTAAATGGGTCTGAAATGATGTCATTTTTGGATGGATACTTGGAATATAATCAAATTCTCATACATCCAAATGATAGGATGAGTACGGCCTTCACCATAAAGTGGGGAACATTTGCCTATCGGAGGATGCCATTTGGTTTGTTGAACGTTGGAGCCACTTTCCAAAGAGCCATGGATTTTGCATTCAAGGGGTTCATTGGTAAGTGCATTATTTTCTATGTGTATGATATCCCTATCTTCTCCAAGAAGAGGTAAGATCATGTTAAAGACTTGAGGAAAGTACTCCAAAGGTGTAGGGAACATGAAATTTCCCTAAATCCAAAAAAGTGCATCTTTGGAGTAACAGAGGGTAAGTTGTTAGGGCATGTCATTTCAAAATATGGGATTTCTATAGACCCAGATTGGATAGCCACTACCCGAGATATTCCTTGTCCCAATATCAAAAAGGAGCTTAGGTCATTTTTCGATAAGATTAACTTTGTGAGAAAATTCATTTCAGGTTTTGCTGAGATTGCCAAGCCCCTAAATGATATGCTAAAAAAAGATGTTCTGATAAAGTGGACCATTGATAAAAGGGATGCCTTCACAAGCATAAAGGATGCTATTTCCAAAGCCCCTATTCTCATTAGTCTAGACAATGTTAAACCATTTTATGTTTACAAATTTACTTCAGATCATTCTTTTGCAAGTGTGTTAACTCAAAAAAATGAAGACAACATTGAAAATCCTATAGCATTTATTAGTTCTCCTTTAAAGGACGCGAAGCTGAGGTATTATATCTTAGACAAGCAAATGTATGCCTTGTTTAAAACTGTAAAAAAATTCAGGCATTACATTGTGCATAGTAAAGTTTTTGCTATAGTTCTTGACCCTGCAGTAAATTCCATGTTCTTATAGAGTGAGCTAGGTGAAAGAAGGTGGAAATGGATTTCTACCCTTCAATATTTTGACTTAGAGATAAAGCCCATGAAGATAGTGTGTGGAAAAGGTTTGGTCAAGGCCATCGCAGAAATTGACCCTTCAATAACGTGCCAAAACTATGAGGTTAATGATATCACTACAAAGGAATGGTATGTAGATATTGTATATTTTTTGTTTCATGGTAAGTGCTCTTCTCATTTGAATTCCACTTAGTTTAGGGCACTACATTTAAAATCAGCTATATTTTTGATTAAATTTGGTGTGTTGTACAGGAAGAATCATGAAGGAATTTTTCTTCGTTGCATTACTCAAGAGGAAGCAACCCAAGTACTCAAAGACTTCCATGGTAAGTATGGAACTGGACATGGGTTAGCAAATGTGACAACACACCAGATTATTAGAGTTGGGTATTATTATCCCCACTTGTTTAAAGATGCACATACACATGTAATAACATGTCACATATGCCAAGTGGCAGCCAACAGAGATCGGAATGCAGGAATGCCATTGCAGTCAATGATAGAGACGAGACCATTTGCACAATGGGGATTAGACTTTTTTGGGGTGATAAATCCTAACTCATATGATTCCCATAAGTTCATCCTCACCAATACTGATTACTACACAAGGTGGACAAAGGCTATACCTACTAAGAATGCCACCTCCGAGGTTGTGATTAAATTTCTAGAGGAAAACATAGTCACTCGTTTTGGAATGCCTAACTCCATAGTAAGTGACAACGGTTCTGCCTTTTCCTATTTAGAATTTGCAAATTGGGCGTACAAAAATAAGGTGAGTCTAAAATTCTCTTCCAATTATTACCCCCAAGGCAATGGTTTTGCAGAATCATCAAATAAAAATTTATTATGCATAATCAAAAAATTACTTGAAAAGAACCCTAGAGATTGGCATAGTAAGTTAAAATTTACCCTTTGGGCAGATAGAACCAAAAGTAAGGAGTCAATTGTGACATATCCTTATCACTTAGTCTATGGGAAAGATCCTATTTTTCCCACTAATATGAAATTGTAAACTTTACATTTTATAAAATACTATATTGGGACTGATAATAAACTTGAAATCAGATTAACACAATTAATGCATCTTGATGAGAAGAGGGAGGAAGCCATGCTTCATTTTAGCAAACATCAAGACATAATAAAAAGGTGGTTTGATAAACTGTCCAAAATTAAGGCCTTCAAAGTTTCATATTTAGTTTTGTTGTGGGATAAAAGGCAAGAGAAAAGAGGAAAATAGGAAAATTTTGATTGCTTGTGGCTGGGACCTTATCTAATATCTGAAGTCCTAGGTTAAAATAGTTTCAAATTAAAAACCTTGGATGGAAAGGATTTTTCCTTAACCATAAATGACCTTCATTTAAAGCATTATTTTCGGGCCTAAGAGTAGATTCATTGTATTATATGTACACTAATCAGCTTTCTTGATTGTTTGTCTTGTCAATTTTATTCTCTATTTATTTATTTTTCTTTGATTTCAGTATTTTTCAATGTGTCAAGGTTGTCCAGTTTTGGATTTGATTGTAATATTAAGAGGTCATCCTATGTGTATACGAATTTCAACCAAGATTAAAAGGATGTGAAACATTGGGATCATATGGCAAAAGCGCTTGAAAATGTTTTTTTCATATCATCCACCCATGTCTCAAGGGCATATTCTTATCACATAAACATCATGACCAATCCACCTCCATATGCTAAACCCAAATGCTAAAAGTGAAGTCCAATTATCTTGATATCAAAGGCACAAAGAACACTAAGAAGATATTAGGTTTGGAAACTTTTGTCGAAGTTGTCGTGGGTCTATCACATTTCTTTCCATTTCCAACATCTTGGGTAAAATAATATGAAACCATACTTGGATGGGGATGTGAGATGAAAAGATAATTCTGGTCTATCCCACCCTGCACATAGTCCATGAATAGTGGTTTTTACCACTACAATATTTATGCTCGTAAAATAGTGGTTATCACCACTAGCATGATTTACAAATCAGAGTAGTAAGGATAGGGTCAAATTCTCATCATACCTTGGTTGAGAATCCAATTCCCCAAAAATTTAAAGTTAATTGTAAGGATCGTACTACTTGTCCCTCAAAAGGATGGGTAGTCATCCCCAAAATTCTTTAAGAAAAAAAATATAGAGCAAAGCCAAGCAAGGAAGACTGGACTATGGGGTTAACCTCCACCAAGGCTATAGACGCTTGACTGGAAGTGGAGTACACTCATGCCTGGTGACATGACTCCCACAAGGTTGAGATTTATGTCCACTATGAGGATAGATTAGTCTGATGACCTCATCCATAATCAGTTTAATTATTTTGGTCAAATATGAGAGCAGTAAAGGATAGGGTTATATTCTCATCACACCTTGGTTGATAATTTGATTCCCCAAAGATCTAAGGTCCACTTGCACACGCTGACCCTTGATGATGACGACTCATAATCAAGCTCTATATCTGGTCAATGAATTCATCGTACACACATTTGATCCTAAGATGGCTAGACATTTTTAAGGTGTTTGCCCAAGCCACCATAGAATGTGTTGCCCATGCTATAAAATTTTTACCCTCAAAGCTCTCCATATTCATTACAATAATTCTAGTCAAGTAAAATTGGTGATGCAATGCAGAAAAGTTATAAATAATAAGGTGTGGAGTCCTTCACACACACAGAGTTAATATTGCATTATTCTAATATTTTACTATTCTTATGAATTTATTAACAGTATTTATGCATTTGCTGATGCTTTTTGCTTCTTGGTTTGAAGTGTGTTTTCAGATTTTCTTTTTGGGTTCTCACCTGAAATGCTCGGGAGCATTTCCCAATGAGAGTCACCATTTTGTTGTGGAGTTTCCACAACCACCCTAAGCTTCTTGGGGACCCACTTGTCATGTTTTGGTATTAAAGGTTTTTGGTTTTCTTTGGCTTGTAAGAATAGTGATTTTTGACCGTTTATGTTAATGATTTTAATTGCTTTAGTTATTTGATATTTAATGATTAATTAATTTGGGCATTAATGCTTAGATTAATTAAAATCCATTTTTATAAATAGATTTTAATGTTCTTCATACTATCTAAGGTGATTGAATGTGTTTAATAAAGCAAGGCCTGACCAGAACATTACCTAAAACAAGAAGAGGATACAAAATGTACAAAGAAATTATGATAGAAAATAATATGCTATTATCTACCTAATATAATTACATTAATTATATTATGTATATAATAGTAATATTATTATGATGTTCTAAAATGTTATTATAATAATATTATTATGATTATTTTATTCTAAAATGTTATTATTATAATAATATTATTATATTGTATATAATAATATTATTATAATATACTTTACAAAGGATGTGATAATAATATGTTTGACCATGTTACGTTTGATTGTAGCAGAAGGTGATGGCGGCTATTCAAAATGATCGAAGGCAAGGGTGGCTATTCCAAAATGTTCGAGGATACGTAACACTGGCAAAAGAGGAAGCATTCCAAAGATAGTGTTAGGGTTTTCGTATGACATCACATAAGGCACCAGATTTGACAGTGAAATGGTTGAAACCAGAGGTATGTCCTCAAACAAGCCAACAAAGAAACATTATTAGGGCAACCCGTAACCCTAAGCGATGGATATAAAGGTCTACCTCAAGAGCATGGAAATTTTTTCATTGGTATTGTGTAGCATGAGTATGAGAGCAAGGAGCTCAATAGCCATGGTGAAGGGTTGATAGTGCCATGGCTACGTCGATGGCAGCCCCCTAGCATGGTGTTGATAGTGCCATGGCTACAATCGAACGTAGCACCATGGAAATATTATTTTAATAGTGCCATGGTTGTGTTGATCGTACCGCCATGACATGGTGTTGACAGTGCCATGGCTACATCGATGGCATGATGGCCTCACTAGGTTATATGGAAACCAAAGTGCCCAAGATGGGGGACGTCATCCCAATCCTTGAGCACCTTTGGTATGGCTTCGAAGAGATACCATCGGGCCTTTTTTTCGAATATCATAGCAAAAATCTCGCTAAATGAGATTGGCCTGCCTTATTTTAATGTGAATGTTGTTTGGTTATATTCAATGTTTTAAATGAGGCCTAAAATCGTAGGGGTTATAAGGTATAGTTAAATGTTTTCTAGTATTCATTTTTATGGGTGCAAAGGGGTGTTCTTGGGCAAAATGCCTATGTGATAATAGAAAGGGGAGACATAAGGAGTTACGTACGATTATGTTTTTGGTTTTATTATTGTTTAAAATAATGTTTAGAAATTTTATTTTATTGTATTAAATCACAGAAAATGATGATGGATTATTTTCTTATATCCATTTATTATTTTAATTGTGAAAGAAGTTGAAGCGAAAGGACTTCTAAGAATTATTTCTACCTTGCTATCCTACCTGTTTAGGGGGGGATGGAAATGATGTAACATTCCAAAAAGCAATAAGAAAGCATTTTTCAGATTTTGAGAGGGTAGCGAACTTTTGTGAGCAAAATCAAAAGGAGGGTTTCTGATCATAAAACTAACATTTTTAGTTTCTTATCATTTATGCATTTTAGTGACTTCTAGCCATTGTCTTATGCCATGAAATGGGTTGCAATAGGCGAAGGTCAAGATGATGCAGTTTCTCTATTATTTCCTTTGAGTCTTGCACTTGATTTAATGGTATTATGCTTATGTTGCGGGTCAATTAATTCGAGGTTGTTTTATGATTACCTCATATCTTGGGATTTTGCAGGGAGGAGCTTGCTAAACTAATTTAGAATTTGACTTTTTCAGCTAACGAAATATGCATTGTTTATTCATTCATTTTTGTTAAGTTCATTTTATTTCAAGCATTCAATCATTCCATTCTGGTCCATCCAGAATTTTAGTTTCTTTTATTTCCATTCTAGTCCTTTTCGAGATTTTTTGCTAATTTCCTTTTAGTTTCATTTCTATTCTGGTCCATTTCCAAAATTGTTAAGCTTTCAAGTTATTTCCATTCTGGTCATTTTCCAAAAATTTTGCACCTCCAAAATTCATTAATCTAAGATTTCAGATAAAACACATGGTTTAGGAGGGATACTAACCTGCTATTTCACATTAAATTAAGATAAGAAATAAAAGCTAATTTTGCTAACATACCTAACATGCTAACTTATACTAACTACTATTAGGGTAGTGGCATCAACATAAGGAAGATAAAATGAACCCAACTATCTAAAACTTACTTCATCTTAAAGGCACGGACATTAAAATGAAGTGGAAAATTCCACATTTTACATTTGAAACCTTTTAAATGAAGATAAAATACTTTACTAATAGGTATTTAGGGTAGCATCAATTTAAAAAACCCTAAAAAGAACTGCTTTTATTTTACATCGGCTTTTCAATTAGATCTTTCAATCACTAAGCATTGTTTAGAACCAGAAAAAGCCCCATTGTTTATGGTCACATGCATTATTGAATTATTTCTGACACTATTACAATCTTTAGATATTTTACCAGAACCTTGGAGAAGTTGAATGTTTGTCATTTGGTTTCTTTTCAAGAGATTTTTCTATTCAATACTCTGCATGTGGTGGTATTTTGCAATTGGGCAAAATATACACTAAACAATGTCATTGTCGGTATTTTCGATTCATTGACTGGAAATATGCTTTATTGTAGATTTTGTCTATGAGGATTAAATCCATGAATAATTTGATGTTCATTATTTAAAAAAAATATATATGAAAGCAAACATAAATGCTAAAGTTAATTTCATATGTATATATGAAGACCAAAATTATCATAAAATAGTTAAAAGTCTTCAACTCAAATAGTTAATGATCTTTTGTATTATACGCTTTATAAATTAAGCAAACTCCATGATAGGCTTATAGTTAAGTGTGTTATAATGTATATATGCATGTTATCTTTTGGAGAATTATGTTATGCTTTAATTTTTAATAGGCTTAGCTCCCTTTCCACTTATAAATAGCCTCTTTGTCTTATTTGAAGCAAAATTGTATGATTTTGTATGATATAGGAGATAAACATTATGGGTTATGTTGATTAGAAATTTTATAGTATGTTTGGGAATCATATGTTATTAAAATTTGAATGGCTATAAAATTAAAGCAATTTCTTTTATTTTTGACATGATTTAAAATCATATTGAAATCAATTAGATTTGTAAATATTGGTTTTATTTAATTAAAATTTGAATGGATTGTAAAATAAGAAATAAAAAAAAACTATGATTTGAGGTCTATTAGATAGACAAGTATAATGAACAAGTGAAATCATAGACTTTGTATAATTCTAGGAAACAAACAGTAAACTGTTATGTGTTTGAGGAATTTTATAAAATGGAATACTTTTTAATTTTGAGAAGGATAGATTGGTGCCCATTCCTTGGGGAAGTGGTATGGGACTCTTCCTTTCGTTTGGTGTTAATCCAAACAAATTATGAATGGGATTAAGAATTAATCCTTGTTATGAAAATATTAATGATGTATGAATTGTTTATTCATTATTTGTGATCATCTATTTTACATGTGAGAAGAAAATGGAAGTAATGATTTTAGTGAAATTATAGATTTTGTATGTAAAATGCATACTATGATTTATTATGAAATTTTTAATGAATGGAATCTACTAAAATAATTGATGATCTTAGTGTCCATATAGGAAGAGGTATGGGACTCTAACAAATGTTCCTGAGAGTCAAAGGAATGGCATTCATGTTGATTGGAATTAGAAAAGTAAATTATTTAGAGATACACCTTATATGATTTATGGAAATGTTCCTAACAATAAAAACAAGGTGTGGGAGCTAGGGTAGAGCTCACATGTCCTAGTAGTAAACCTTTGATTGCTGCCTACAAACTACAGTTCGTGGCCACCAATAATGTGGCGGAGTATGAAGCCCTAATTTTTGGACTTTAGTTAGCCCTAAGAGAAAATGTAAAGTGCCTTAAGGGATCAGGAGACTCAGAGTTAGTATTCAAATAGTTCAAGGAGCAGTATACCTGTAGAGACAAGAGGTTGAACCTATATAAAACTAGAGTGAGAGAATTAATTAATGAGTTTAATGCTTTCAATATTTCTCTCATCTCAAGAAAAAATAATAAAATGGCTGATTTGTTAGCCGTAGATGCCAACATGATTTTTCCTGCTGACCATAAAAAATGTAAAAAAATTTCCATAAAGTTAGTGTCTTGCCCCTCCATACCAAACAATGTCACAAATTTATAGGTCTTTGATAGTGATAGACACATTTTTAGTTTTGTTCCTAATTCTGGTATATTTTAAAATCATGTTATAGATAAAGAAGAGAGGAGGCAAGTAGAAGTAGGAACAACCGAAGTATGTAATGAGATGCCAAGTGATAGGGCCTCTCTTGAAAAGTTGTTTGATATTAGATATCAAAAGAAAAAGGAAAGAAAAATACCATCCCCCAAGGAATCATGCAATTCAATCAATTTGGGGAGTGTAGTAGATCTGCGTGAAGTGTTCATTGCAAAGGCATGCACACAACAAGAGAAGGAGTCAATATCTTAGGTTTTAGGAGAGTACATTGATTGCATAGATTGGAGCTATGAAGAGATGAAAACATATGACCAAAATGTAATAATGCATACTATTCCTCTAAAGCCTGATTCCAAGCCTTTTAGATAGAGGTAAAGAATGGTTAACCCAATCCTAGAGCCCTTGATAGAGAAGGAAGTGAAGAGGCTGCTGGAAGCCAAAATCATATTCCCTGTTAGGCATTCCACATGGGTGGCTAATATTGTCCCTGTTAGGAAAAATAGTGGAGAAATTCGGTTGTGCATAGACTTTAGAAATTTGAACAAAGCTTGCCAAAAAGACAATTACCCATTACCCACCATTGACGAGATACTCCAAAAGGTAAATGGGTCTGAAATGATGTCATTTTTGGATGGATACTTAGGATATAATCAAATTCTCATACATCCAAATGATAGGATGAATACGGCCTTCACCACGAAGTGGGGAACATTTGCCTATCGGAGGATGCCATTTGGTTTGTTGAACGTTGGAGCCACTTTCCAAAGAGCCATGGATTTTGCATTCAAGGGGTTCATTGGTAAGTGAATTATTTTCTATGTGTATGATATCCCTATCTTCTCCAAGAAGAGGGAAGATCATGTTAAAGACTTGAGGAAAGTACTCCAAAGGTGTAGGGAACATGAAATTTCCCTAAATCCAAAAAAGTGCATCTTTGGAGTAACAGAGGGTAAGTTGTTAGGGCATGTCATTTCAAAATATGGGATTTCTATAGACCCAGATTGGATAGCCACTACCCGAGATATTCCTTGTCCCAATATCAAAAAGGAGCTTAGGTCCTTTTTCGATAAGATTAACTTTGTGAGAAAATTCATTTCAGGTTTTGCTGAGATTGCCAAGCCCCTAAATGATATGCTAAAAAAAGATGTTCTGATAAAGTGGACCATTGATAAAAGGGATGCCTTCACAAGCATCAAGGATGCTATTTCCAAATCCCCTATTCTCATTAGTCTAGACAATGTTAAACCATTTTATGTTTACAAATTTGCTTCAGATCATTCTTTTGCAAGTGTGTTAACTCAAAAAAATGAAGACAACATTGAAAATCCTATAGCCTTTATTATTTCTCCTTTAAAGGACGTGAAGCTGAGGTATTCTATCTTAGACAAGCAAATTTATGTCTTTTTTAAAACTGTAAAACATTCAAGCATTACATTGTGCATAGTAAAGTTTTTGCTATAGTTCTTGACCCTGCAGTAAATTCCATGTTCTTATAGAGTAAGCTAGGTGAAAGAAGGTGGAAATGGATTTCTACCCTTCAATAATTTGACTTGGAGATAAATCCCATGAAGATAGTGTGTGGACAAGGTTTGGTCAAGGCCATCGCAGAAATTGACCCTTCAATAACGTGCCAAAACTATGAGGTTAATGATATCACTACAAAGGAATGGTATGTAGATATTGTATATTTTTTGTTGCATGGTAAGTGCTCTTCTCATTTGAATTCCACTTAGTTTAGGGCACTACATTTAAAATCAGCTATATTTTTGATTAAATCTGGTGTGTTGTACAGGAAGAATCATGAAGGAATTTTTCTTCGTTGCATTACTCAAGAGGAAGCAACCCAAGTACTCAAAGACTTCCATGGTAAGTATGGAACTGGACACGGGTTAGCAAATGTGACAACACACCAGATTATTAGAGTTGGGTATTATTATCGCCACTTGTTTAAATATGCACATACACATGTAATAACATGTCACATATGCCAAGTGGCAGCCAACAGAGATCGGAATGCAGGAATGCCATTACAGTCAATGATAGAGACGAGACCATTTGCACAATGGGGATTAGACTTTTTTGGGGTGATAAATCCTAACTCATATGATTCCCATAAGTTCATCCTCACCACTACTGATTACTACACAATGTGGACAGAGGCTATACCTACTAAGAATGCCACCTCCGAGGTTGTGATTAAATTTCTAGAGGAAAACATAGTCACTCGTTTTGGAATGCCTAACTCCATAGTAAGTGACAACGGTTCTGCCTTTTCCTATTTAGAATTTGCAAATTGGGCATACAAAAATAAGGTGAGTCTAAAATTCTCTTCCAATTATTACCCCCAAGGCAATGGTTTTGCAGAATCATCAAATAAAAATTTATTATGCATAATAAAAAAATTACTTGAAAAGAACCCTAGAGATTGGCATAGTAAGTTAAAATTTACCTTTTGGGCAGATAGAACCAAAAGTAAGGAGTCAATTGTGACATATCCTTATCACTTAGTCTATGGGAAAGATCCTATTTTTCCCACTAATATGAAATTGTAAACTTTACATTTTATAAAAGACTATATTGGGACTGATAATAAACTTGAAATCAGATTAACACAATTAATGCATCTTGATGAGAAGAGGGAGGAAGCCATGCTTCATTTTAGCAAACATCAAGACATAATAAAAAGGTGGTTTGATAAACTGTCCAAAATTAAGGCCTTCAAAGTTTCATATTTAGTTTTGTTGTGGGATAAAAGGCATGAGAAAAGAGGAAAATAGGAAAATTTTGATTGCTTGTGGCTGGGACCTTATCTAATATCTGAAGTCCTAGGTGAAAATAGTTTCAAATTAAAAACCTTGGATGGAAAGGATTTTGCCTTACCCATCAATGACCTTCATTTAAAGCATTATTTTCGGGCCTAAGAGTAGAGTCATTGTATTATATGTACACTAATCAGCTTTCTTGATTGTTTGTCTTGTCAATTTTATTCTCTATTTATTTATTTTTCTTTGATTTCAGTATTTTTCAGTGTGTCAAGGTTGTCCAGTTTTGGATTTGATTGTAATATTAAGAGGTCATCCTATGTGTATACGAATTTCAACCAAGATTAAAAGGATATGAAACATTGGAATCATATGGCAAAAGCGCTTGAAAATGTGAATATTGTTTGCAACTCACGAAGCATGAAGTCTTTTATTTTTTCATATCATCCACCCATGTCTCAAGGGCATATTCTTATCACATAAACATCATGACCAATACACCTCCATATGCTAAACCCAAACGCTAAAAGTGAAGTCCAATTATCTTGATATCAAAGTCACAAAGAACACTAAGAAGATATTAGGTTTGGAAACTGTTGTCGAAGTTGTCGTGGGTCTATCACATTTCTTTCCATTTCCAACATCTTGGGTAAAATAATATGAAACCATACTTGGATGGGGATGTGAGATGAAAAGATAATTCTGGTCTATCCCACCCTGCACATAGTCCATGAATAGTGGTTTTTACCACTACAATATTTATGCTCATAAAACAATGGTTATCACCACTAGCATGATTTACAAATTAGAGTAGTAAGGATAGGGTCAAATTCTCATCATACCTTGGTTGAGAATCCAATTCCCCAAAAATTTAAAGTTAATTGTAAGGATCGTACTACTTGTCCCTCAAAAGGATGGGTAGTCATCCCCAAAATTCTTTAAGAAAAAAAATATAGAGAAAAGCCAAGCAAGGAAGACTGGACTATGGGGTTAACCTCCACCAAGGCTATAAACGCTTGAATGGAAGTGGAGTACACTCATGCCTGGTGACATGACTCCCACAAGGTTGAGATTTATGTCCACTATGAGGATAGATTAGTCTGATGACCTCATCCATAATCAGTTTAATTATTTTGGTCAAATATGAGAGCAGTAAAGGATAGGGTTATATTCTCATCACACCTTGGTTGATAATTTGATTCCCCAAAGATCTAAGGTCCACTTGCACACGCTGACCCTTGATGATGATGACTCATAATCAAGCTCTATATCTGGTCAATGAATTCATCGTACACACATTTGATCCTAAGATGGCTAGACATTTTTAAGGTGTTTTCCCAAGCCACCATAGAATGTGTTGCCCATGCTATAAAATTTTTACCCTCAAAGCTCTCCATATTCATTACAATAATTCTAGTCAAGTAAAATTGGTGATGCAATGCAGAAAATTTATAAATAATAAGGTGTGGAGTCCTTCACACACACAGAGTTAATATTGCATTATTCTAATATTTTACTATTCTTATGAATTTATTAACAGTATTTATGCATTTGCTGATGCTTTTTGCTTCTTGGTTTGAAGTGTGTTTTCAGATTTTCTTTTTGGGTTCTCACTGAAATGCTCAGGAGCATTTCCCAGTAGAGTCACCATTTTGTTGTGGAGTTTCCACAACCACCCTAAGCTTCTTGGGGACCCACTTGTCATGTTTTGGTATTAAAGGTTTTTGGTTTTCTTTGGCTTGTAAGAATAGTGATTTTTGACCGTTTATGTTAATGATTTTAATTGCTTTAGTTATTTGATATTTAATGATTAATTAATTTGGGCATTAATGCTTAGATTAATTAAAATCCATTTTTATAAATAGATTTTAATGTTCTTCATACTATCTAAGGTGATTGAATGTGTTTAATAAAGCAAGGTCTGACCATAACATTACCTAAAACAAGAAGAGGATACAAAATGTACAAAGAAATTATGATAGAAAATAATATGCTATTATCTACCTAATATAATTACATTAATTATATTATGTATATAATAGTAATATTATTATGATGTTCTAAAATGTTATTATAATAATATTATTATGATTATTTTATTCTAAAATGTTATTATTATAATAATATTATTATATTGTATATAATAATATTATTATAATATACTTTACAAAGGATGTGATAATAATATGTTTGACCATGTTACGTTTGATTGTAGCAGAAGGTGATGGCGGCTATTCAAAATGATCGAAGGCAAGGGTGGCTATTCCAAAATGTTCGAGGATACGTAACACTGGCAAAAGAGGAAGCATTCCAAAGATAGTGTTAGGGTTTTCGTATGACATCACATAAGGCACCAGATTTGACAGTGAAATGGTTGAAACCAGAGGTATGTCCTCAAACAAGCCAACAAAGAAACATTATTAGGGCAACCCGTAACCCTAAGCGATGGATATAAAGGTCTACCTCAAGAGCATGGAAATTTTTTCATTGGTATTGTGTAGCATGAGTATGAGAGCAAGGAGCTCAACAGCCATGGCGAAGGGTTGACAGTGCCATGGCTACGTCGATGGCAGCCCCCTAGCATGGTGTTGATAGTGCCATGGCTACAATCGAACGTAGCACCATGGCAATATTATTTTAATAGTGCCATGGTTGTGTTGATCGTACCGCCATGACATGGTGTTGACAGTGCCATGGCTGCATCGATGGCGTGATGGCCTCACTAGGTTATATGGAAACCAAAGTGCCCAAGATGGGGGACGTCATCCCAATCCTTGAGCACCTTTGGTATGGCTTCGAAGAGATACCATCGGGCCTTTTTTTCGAATATCATAGCAAAAATCTCGCTAAATGAGATTGGCCTGCCTTATTTTAATTTGAATGTTGTTTGGTTATATTCAATGTTTTAAATGAGGCCTAAAATCGTAGGGGTTATAAGGTATAGTTAAATGTTTTTTAGTATTCATTTTTATGGGTGCAAAGGGGTGTTCTTGGGCAAAATGCCTATGTGATAATAGAAAGGGGAGACATAAGGAGTTACGTACGATTATGTTTTTGGTTTTATTATTGTTTAAAATAATGTTTAGAAATGTTATTTTATTGTATTAAATCACAGAAAATGATGATGGATTATTTTCTTATATCCATTTATTATTTTAATTGTGAAAGAAGTTGAAGCAAAAGGACTTCTAAGAATTATTTCTACCTTGCTATCCTACCTGTTTAGGGGGGGATGGAAATGATGTAACATTCCAAAAAGCAATAAGAAAGCATTTTTCAGATTTTGAGAGGGTAGCGAACTTTTGTGAGCAAAATCAAAAGGAGGGTTTCTGATCATAAAACTAACATTTTTAGTTTCTTATCATTTATGCATTTTAGTGACTTCTAGCCATTGTCTTATGCCATGAAATGGGTTGCAATAGGCGAAGGTCAAGATGATGCAGTTTCTCTATTATTTCCTTTGAGTCTTGCACTTGATTTAATGGTATTATGCTTATGTTGCAGGTCAATTAATTCAGGTTGTTTTATGATTACCTCATATCTTGGGATTTTGGAGGGAGGAGCTTGCTAAACTAATTTAGAATTTGACTTTTTCAGCTAACGAAATATGCATTGTTTATTCATTCATTTTTGTTAAGTTCATTTTATTTCAAGCATTCAATCATTCCATTCTGGTCCATCCAGAATTTTAGTTTCTTTTATTTCCATTCTGGTCCTTTTCGAGAATTTTTGCTAATTTCCTTTTAGTTTCATTTCTATTCTGGTCCATTTCCAAAATTGTTAAGCTTTCAAGTTATTTCCATTCTGGTCATTTTCCAAAAATTTTGCACCTCCAAAATTCATTAATCTAAGATTTCGGATAAAACACATGGTTTAGGAGGGATACTAACCTCGCTATTTCACATTAAATTAAGATAAGAAATAAAAGCTAATTTTGCTAACATACCTAACATGCTAACTTATACTAACTACTATTAGGGTAGTGGCATCAACATAAGGAAGATAAAATGAACCCAACTATCTAAAACTTACTTCATCTTAAAGGCACGGACATTAAAATGAAGTGGAAAATTCCACATTTTACATTTGAAACCTTTTAAATGAAGATAAAATACTTTACTAATAGGGATTTAGGGTAGCATCAATTTAAAAAATCCTAAAAAGAACTGCTTTTATTTTACACTGGCTTTTCAATTAGATCTTTCAATCACTAAGCATTGTTTAGAACCAGAAAAAGCCCCATTGTTTATGGTCACATGCATTATTGAATTATTTCTGACACTATTACAATCTTTAGATATTTTACCATAACCTTGGAGAAGTTGAATGTTTGTCATTTGGTTTCTTTTCAAGAGATTTTTCTATTCAATACTCTGCATGTGGTGGTATTTTGCAATTGGGCAAAATATACACTAAACAATGTCATTGTCGGTATTTTCGATTCATTGACTGGAAATATGCTTTATTGTAGATTTTGTCTATGAGAATTAAATCCACGAATAATTTGATGTTCATTATTTAAAAAAAATATATATGAAAGCAAACATAAATGCTAAAGTTAATTTCATATGTATATATGAAGACCAAAATTATCATAAAATAGTTAAAAGTCTTCAACTCAAATAGTTAATGATCTTTTGTATTATACGCTTTATAAATTAAGCAAACTCCATTATAGGCTTATAGTTAAGTGTGTTATAATGTATATATGCATGTTATCTTTTGGAGATTTATGGTATGCTTTAATTTTTAATAGGCTTAGCTCCCTTTCCACTTATAAATAGCCTCTTTGTCTTATTTGAAGCAAAATTGTATGATTTTGTATGATATAGGAGATAAACATTATGGGTTATGTTGATTAGAAATTTTATAGTATGTTTGGGAATCATATGTTATTAAAATTTGAATGGCTATAAAATTAAAGCAATTTCTTTTATTTTTGACATGATTTAAAATCATATTGAAATCAATTAGATTTGTAAATATTGGTTTTATTTAATTAAAATTTGAATGGATTGTAAAATAAGAAATAAAAAAAAACTATGATTTGAGGTCTATTAGATAGACAAGTATAATGAACAAGTGAAATCATAGACTTTGTATAATTCTAGGAAACAAACAGTAAACTGTTATGTGTTTGAGGAATTTTATAAAATGGAATACTTTTTAATTTTGAGAAGGATAGATTGGTGCCCATTCCTTGGGGAAGTGGTATGGGACTCTTCCTTTCGTTTGGTGTTAATCCAAACAAATTATGAATGGGATTAAGAATTAATCCTTGTTATGAAAATATTAATGATGTATGAATTGTTTATTCATTCTTTGTGATCATCTATTTTACATGTGAGAAGAAAATGGAAGTAATGATTTTAGTGAAATTATAGATTTTGTATGTAAAATGCATACTATGATTTATTATGAAATTTTTAATGAATGGAATCTACTAAAATAATTGATGATCTTAGTTTCCATATAGGAAGAGGTATGGGACTCTACCAAATGTTCCTGAGAGTCAAAGGAATGGCATTCATGTTTATTGGGATTAGAAAAGTAAATTATTTAGAGATACACCTTGATGTTATATGATTTATGGAAATTTATGGGTTTTTCCTCTTTTAAGAGAGTAATTGAATAGTATAAAAGCAAATCTTGGAGGTAAATTTGGTATCATTTGGAGATAGGAAAAAGAATATTCTGATAGAATTTTGATAACCAAATTAGCAAGATAATTAGAGATTATGTTGGATCAAATTTTGGAAAAACAATTGATAGCAGTTTACAAATGCATTCTTGTAAACTTTATGGTAGAGGATGAAATAATTGAATGCATATTGGGATCCTATTATGGAAATCAATTTATTTGAGAGCTAAACTTAGATTGAAATGTAAACATTGTGTAGGATATTTGATGCATCTTTAGCTCACATTTGGGAAGAAAATTGATAGGATTTGGAAAGTAATGAAATGAATCTTGGATCAAATTTAGGAAGCAAGTTTAATAGCAATTGAGAATCAATTGAATAAATTAATATGTTGTATTCAATGGGGAATTAGACCCCTATTGGTTTTTATATAACCAAAGGAAATAGCTTTAGTATAATGAGCTTTATATTACCCATGCTAAACCTCTAAGGGTTTATTTTTATTACCTTAATATTAAGGAGAAATGTGGCTGACATGGGTTGTTACAATAGGATATAATTATGAAATGTTAGATAATTTAAATTATTAGCTTAAATTATTAATTTAGGAAGAATGGTTTATTAATGAATTACAGGTATGAGACTTTAATTCATGGATTGAATTTGGGTGAATTATGTAGAATGAATTTGGAATTCATTATTGAGGTAACTTATATAATTCTCTCTAACATCGATACAACTTCTCCAAAATAAGATTTCAATGATTATCATAAACATATGAAAATTCTTGGGATGGCTCAGAATCAATAGATTCCTTAATTGTATCATGAGTTTAAAAGGGCAGATGGATTCCTTATTGGTATGGGAATTACCTTAATGATACAATGATGACGTAGAGAAGTGAATTAGGAAAATTCCTTAATTGCATCATGAATTTGATAAGGAACGGTTGGATTCCTTACCATATATAATGAATTGAAAGGGACTCATAGTGGTCCTTCTATATCTATAATATTTGACAACTTAAGTTTATGAATATGAAGAAAGTACATATTTTGGAGGTTGGGTTTATTCCCCATGAAGGTTCCCAAGATAAACAATGTGTCACTCTATTTGTGGTTTGATATGTTAATTCTTGTGTATGTTGCTTTTACTTCAAAAGGAAAATGATTTAAGTGTATGAGATGGTTAAATGCTTGATGAAACAGTTATGCAATTCTTAGATTATGACAATGTGTACTATGATGCAAGGAATGTATGCTTAACTTTAATATGTTGATGATTTAATAATATACGATTATATCAATTATTTTCTAGAATGTATTGAGAAATTTATGGATGATGTAGTTAGCTAGCTTTACCATTCAAACTCCATGATAGGCTTATAGTTAAGTGTGTTATAATGTATATATGCATGTTATCTTTTGGAGATTTATGGTATGCTTTAATTTTTAATAGGCTTAGCTCCCTTTCCACTTATAAATAGCCTCTTTGTCTTATTTGAAGCAAAATTGTATGATTTTGCATGATATAGGAGATAAACATTATGGGTTATGTTGATTAGAAATTTTATAGTATGTTTGGGAATCATATGTTATTAAAATTTGAATTGCTATAAAATTAAAGCAATTTCTTTTATTTTTTGAATGATTTAAAATCATATTGAAATCAATTAGATTTGTAAATATTGGTTTTATTTAATTAAAATTTGAATGGATTGTAAAATAAGAAATAAAAAAAAACTATGATTTGAGGTCTATTAGATAGACAAGTATAATGAACAAGTGAAATCATAGTCTTTGTATAATTCTAGGAAACAAATAGTAAACTATTATGTGTTTGAGGAATTTTATAAAATGGAATATTTTCCAATTTTGAGAAGGATGGATTGGTGTCCATTCCTTGGGGAAGAGGTATGGGACTCTTCCTTTTGTTTGGTGTTAATCCAAACAAATGATGAATGGGATTAAGAATTAATCCTTGTTATGAAAATATTAATGATGAATGAATTGTTTATTCATGCTTGGTGATTTTCTATGTTAAATGTGAGAAGTAAATGGAAGTAATGATTTTAGTGAAATTATAGATTTTGTATGTAAAATACATACTATGATTTATTATGAAATTTTTAATGAATGGAATCCACTAGAATAATGGATGATCTTGGTGTCCATCTAGGAAGAGGTATGGGACTCTTCCAAATGTTCCTGACAATCAAAGGAATGGCATTCATGTTGATTGGGATTAGAAAAGTAAATTATTTAGAGATAGACCTTGATGTTAGATGATTTATGGGAATTTATGGGTTTTCCCTCTTTTGAGAGATTAATTGAATAGTATTAAAGCAAATCTTGGAGGTAAATTTGGTATCATTTGGAGATAGGAGAAATAATATTCTGATAGAATTTTGATAACCAAATTAGAAAGATAATTAGAGATTATGTTGGATCAAATTTTGGAAAAAAATTGATAATAGTTTACAAATGCATTCTTGTAAACTTTATGATAGAGGATGAAATAATTGAATGCATATTGGGATCCAGTTATGGAAATGAATTTATTTGAGAGCTAACCTTGGATTGAAATATAAAAATTGTGTAGGATATTTGATGCATCTTTAGCTCACATTTGGGAAGAGAATTGATAGGATTTGGAAAGTAATGAAATGAATCTTAGATCAAATTTAGGAAGCAAATTTGATAGCAATTGAGAATCAATTGAATAGATTAATATGTTGTATTCAATGGGGAATTAGACCCCTATTGGTTTGTATATAACCAAAGGAAATAGCTTTAGTATAATGAGCTTTATATTACCCATGCTAAACCTCTAAGGGTTTACTTTTATTAACCTAATATTAAGGAGAAAGGTGGCTGACATGGGTTGTTACAATAGGATATAATTATGAAATGATAGATAATTTAAATTATTAGCTTAAATTATTAATTTAGGAAGAATGGTTTATTAATGAATTAAAGGTATGGGACTTTAATTCATGGATTGACTTTGTGTCAATTATGTAGAATGAATTTGGAATTCATTCTTGAGGGAACTTATATGGTTCTCTCTAACATCGATACAACTTCTCCAAAATAAGATTTCGATGATTATCATAAACATATGAAAATTCTTAGGATGGCTTAGAATCAATAGATTCCTTAATTGCATCATGAGTTTAAAGGGACAAATGGATTCCTTATTGGTATGGGAAATACCTTAATGATACAATGATGACTTAGAGAAGGGAATTAGGAAAATTCCTTAATTGCATCATGAATTTGATAAGGAACGGTTGTATTCCTTACCATGTATAATGAATTGAAAGGGACCCATAGTGGCCCTTCTATATCTGTAATATTTGACATCTTAAGTTTATGAATATGAGGAAAGTACATATTTTGGAGGTTGGGTTTATTCCCCATGAGGGTTCCCAAGATAAACAATGTGTCACTCTATTTGTGGTTTGATGTGTTAATTCTTGTGCATGTTGCTTTTACTTCAAAATGAAAATGATTTAAGTGGATGAGATGGTTAAATGCTTGATGAAACAGTTATGCAATTCTTAGATTATGTCAATGTGTACTATGATGCAAGGAATGTATGCTTAACTTTAATATGTTGATGATTTAATGATATACGATTATGTCAATTATTTTCTAGAATGTATTGGGAAAATTATGGATGATGTAGTTAGCTAGCTTTACCTTTCAACAACTAGCACTTGATGTATTCAATGGTTGTATGGATGCAAAAAGTAGAATGTAATGGAATGTAAATCTTGCTCAATTGGATATCTCATGTGTGCTATAGTCTCAAGAATCATAATGTAATGGATTATATTCCTTAAGGATTAATCGAATTATGTCCACTCATAAACATTCATGGTTGGTATAACCTAAAACATTATGATAACAAATTATGGATTAATCCGAGTGGAAACTCGGAGTGGGTTGGAACCCACAAAAAGGCAATTGGGACTTGGGTTGTGAACCAAGTCAAACCTTACATTTTTAGTTGATAAATGAATGTACATGAGGATAGGTACTCCCATGATGGTTAAATAATGCCCTTTTGTAATGAACTTAATTGATTCATGTATATAACAAAAGGGATGCCTAAATAAAAGGGTGGAAAAATAAGCCTTAAGAGGTATAAGGTAATATAATCATGCTATTCCAAGGATTCTATGAGTTGATCACGTATAGTGATTTTTTTTATCTTAGTAACCCCATCGGGAAGATGTGGGTTGGATCTAAGATCTATGAATAACCATTGTTGAGGTTATTTCATTATGATGGATTTCCATCTTCAAGGCATTCACCTATATACTGGTCTTAGTGGACAGTATGGTTAAGGATGATTTCCCTTTTAAGAGGGATTAAATCTAATGCTTGCCTAGCATTCTCATATCCGAGTGGTATGAGGGTTTCGTAGAAGCTGATCACTTCTACTCAAGAGTGACTCTGATCAAGTCTTAATATCTCTTGATGTTATTTGCCTTGATAACTTACAATCCAAATGGAATGATTCTATCTTAGTTCATGATTATGACCCTTGCCTCATGAAATATGAATATGTATATATATATAAATAAATTATGGTAACAATTGGGGTTGTTACAGTTGGTATTAGAGCCTAGGCTAACTAATAGATTCTAGCTAGATCTAGGTTAGCAAAATATTTGGGCATGAAACAATAGCATGAGAGAAACTCAAAACATAAAATTCCACAACTCTAAATGATGCACACTTGGTAAGGACAAGGTCAGTACTTGAGATTGTCGATGTCTGAGTTCCTTTCTCCCACGAATAGATCCACAGTCATTCGAAAGTGGAAGAGCTAAGTGAACCCCCATTCCATGGGTTTTAAGCGGTGTACCTTAGACTCTATGTTTCTTGACTTACTTAATCCTTATTTTCAAATACGTATGAACAAGAGGGATCATAAATTGGATCAAATCCGCTAAAAGACCCCTTGAATTAAGGTTATCAAATTATTATGGATAACTTGTTAATTTCCTAGGCCAAATGGATTGAAGTGGAATATTGTGTGAATAAGAATTAAGTGAGTTGAAATTTAGTCCCTAGAGATAGCCTAAAAGAAGATAAAGATCTTCGATATAGTCCAAAGAGCGTAGTCGCAGAACTACCCATCATCGAACTATAGATGTTCTTGGATTAAATTTTAGGTATATCTAAATTTGGTATACTCTAGTACACAAGACAAGATAAAAGAATGTTTTCTTTAATTAATTCTCATTACAATTTGACCTTTGGCCAAGAAGTTGAACATGTCAACCATGATGAACTCTGGTGGATTGTTATTTTTTTTAGCAATGGTTCACCCAGAGATAGCCACAACATGAACCTTTACCATGGTTGAAGATATCATCTTGCTTTGTCGTAATTTAGTAGATGTGCTTTGCACTATCTAAGCATTGAAATATATCATAAAGCAACATGTTTTGTGTATCAATAGACTAAACTCTGGAAGGTTGTAAACATGTGTTTTTATATAAGAAGTGACTATTCCATGAGTAAGCTAGTTCGTTATAGCCTTAATAGACTAGCAATAGTAGTCATGAACAAAGGTGACTTTTATCAATTTAAACATTAATGATATGAGATAGAAGTTAGAATTACAACTTGAGGAAAGATTGTAATCTAACACTATTCTTTATATATTAGGAAATGGCCCTTAAAGTAGGAAGCGAAGAGGACACATTATCTCGCAAGATGAAGCAAAATAAAAGTCTTGGAGGAAAATTTCTGTGATGAATTTTGAGTTGAAAGAACAAGTAAATGACCTTAAGGAACAACTGGTCCAACAGGGCCAACTACTAGATAACTTGGAAGCTCAAAAGTGCAAATATGGGACATTGCAAGTCAAGTCCAATTCACAAGAAAAGAGGCCTATTTTCAATTATGCCATTTTGTCAGAACCCAAACGACAAATTTTAAGGAAGAGAAAGAGTGTCGGTTTTATGAAGTGGGAGCAAGAACAAAATTGAAAAAAGAAGCAAGTTTGCTTCAGGAAGGGACTCCAAAAAATTGAGACTAATAAGTTACAAGAATCATCTTCCATTGTGCAGGAAAAGGGAAAGAAACATGTAGGTCCTCTGGGGGGATGCTTTACATGTAAAGGACAACATTATGCAAAAAGATGCCCACAATGTGTAGGAACAAGTAAAATTGTGATGAATCACAAAATCCACGTTGCCATCGAAAGTCTAAATTTGGAAGGGCAAGCCACTCTATCACTCATGAATGATGGTGAATCCCTTAGTCATTACAATGGAATCAACTAAGATTCTAGAGTTTCACTCCAAGACTATGAGGAAGCGTAATATTGATCAATGTAAGGTCTAGTGGGAACAACATTTTAAAAATAATTCCACTTGGGAAAAGTGGAAGATATGAAAATATACTTCCTTATTTATTTAATGATGCTATGTAATAATACAGGTTGAACTATGGACCACTTATGCAAAGTGGAAACTATGCCAAAAACTATGTTTTATTGTTTGTTATGTAATAATGCAGGAAAATGCATAGGACGTTTTTTAATATAAGAGGAGAGTATGTCACATCCCACCTTTGGAGGACTATTTTTAAGATGCTATTTGTGTAGTGATAGTTGGTTTTAATGTCTAATATATTTGTAGTGTATTTGTCAAAATAAAATGATGTTACATTTCTTGATTTCAAGAATAATTATTTTCATAGGTGGAATACCAACCACCAAGAGATGAGAAGGGAAATGATGACTGTGATAACTCAACAGGTAAAGCTCATATTCCTATCATCACTAGTTACCTCCCTGATGGCGGTGTTACTTGAGTATTACTCTAAAAGTCCAGCACAATCAAAGGAAAAATGGTGATGGGGGATATTGAGCACATGCATCGAGTGCTTGTATGCCATTTGTGTGTGATTTATATTTGATTTCATGATTAATTTGCATGAGATTGGTTTAATTGAATTTTACTTTGAAAATGCACATTAAATAATATCTTGCATTTTACAAATTACTCTATATATATATATATAGTGAAAATAATATCATGCAATTTATCATGATTTAGTGAAATCTTAATTTGAGCAATTTCTAAAGTAAAATATTTATTGGGTTGAGCATGCTTATTTGATCTAGTTGATCCTATTTTAGAAGGAAATTAGGTAGTTTGTTTTTATGAGCTTGTTCAATTTTAAATTGGATTAAAACATGAAAAGAAAAAAACTACCTTGTAGATTTAAATAATCAATTTTTCCTACACATGCATGGCTACTTTGGGAAGGTTGAAATAGTGGATAAGATTCTGCTCTTATCTCTATGGATTCCCTTTCCATTAAAATAATATATATATTAAAGGAAGCTTTAACATGGGATAAGAAAAAGAAGATAATATATATATATATATATATATATATATATATATATATATATATATATATAGAAGCATCTTTTTTGAAATAAAGAAAGCAAAAAATAAATAAATATATATATATTTAGAAGTATTTTTCTTGTCTAGAAGAAAGAAAGCTATAAATTTCCATTGGGATTAAGAAAAAGGGGATGTTATGTTATGCTGGATTGCAGAAGATAGGAGAGGGATATACAAGCTCTAGAAGAAGCCACCTTGTTGGAGTTCTAGGTTGGAGCTTTCCACCTTGAATTATTTTGATGCTTGTTTTATATGAATTAAATCATACTTATTTGTATAAGTTCGTTTGTCCTTTCTTCAATATCCTGGTGAGGCATATTAAATAGTGGTATATAGTTTCTTTTAAGCCTCGGGGTGAATAGACCATTAGTGGCCATAAACATGGGTGAGAAAAATCCCTTTGTTATTAGTTATATGTCATTAGTCTATGATGATGGACACTTGTGGTTTATTTGTACATCCTACTCCCTAATCTCTATTAGTTCCTTGTTTAAGATCATAGCAATGATGGTAAATCACATAATGTAATCATAAATTCCATTGTGATTCCTGAATTAGACAATGGCACCCTGTTCACCTTATAATTTGTATACTATTCTATGAAGTAGATGACCTTCAAAGAAGGCAATCTCACTATCCAATTGTAACGATAGGGGCTATGGTAGTAGCATGAATAGATAGCACCTGAAACCCAAATGTAGTATTTTTGCTCGAACTACGATGTGAAAAGTAATGCTATGTAGAAACGAATCCCTGTTTTGAGAAAAATCTCTATGCATG
This sequence comes from Wollemia nobilis, assembly GCA_028583015.1. Classification (NCBI taxonomy): domain Eukaryota; kingdom Viridiplantae; phylum Streptophyta; class Pinopsida; order Araucariales; family Araucariaceae; genus Wollemia; species Wollemia nobilis. The sequence continues at coordinate 440,217 of JAQPPZ010002606.1, forward strand.
ATGAACTTAGAATTAATTGTTGATCTATTCCACCTATCCTTTCTAATAGTGATTTGGAATATTATATAGTATATACCACCAATTTTGATCTGTGAAACCAATGTGATAGAAGCTATTTCATCGTTGGCAATGTTTAGTAATGACATTCGGTGGTTGTCCTTCTATATACATCGCTGGTACAAATAAAATACACCTTCTTGGATGAGTTGCCCTACCTCTACACATTTCCAAGTTCTAGGATTAAAAGAAGTTATGCATCAAAATGTTTTAGGAAATTAGAGTCATTAAGGTTGCTATTCACATAAATCATGTTATTCCATAACCAGGTATACGTATCTTGACCTGTGATCATCTGCCCTAGGGAGGTAGCATTAAACTAATTGATATCATCCTTGCTTTAACTTGTAAATCATAAAATAGATCTATGGACACCCACCCATGGATTGAAGTTTACCATCATCCTTCAGAGGATCCCTAGCACACAACCTTTACTTGGAACCTCTCTAATTGTGCAAAGCTAATTGGGTGTTGTTTGAGGAAATCATTTGGATACCGATGAATTTATAAATTATGTGGATGTGATCTAAACCTTTGCACTCAATGTAAATGTCAATCCACCCATGTTTAAATGATAAACTAAGCCAAATCTTGTAAATCAAACTTTGTGATGGCATACCCAGTCTCTACTAGTATATAGCAATAGGTATCATTCATTTTGTATGCTACAGATGTCTTGGTGTCATGTCATTATTAGTATGTTTGACTCATTGACTAGCAATATGCTTTATTGTACCTTTTTTCTATGAGGATTAAATCCGTGAATAATCTGATGTTCATTATTTAAAAAAAAGGATGAAAGTAAACATAAATGCTAAAGTTAATTTCATATGTATATTTGAAGACCAAAATTATCATTAAATAGTTAAAGGTTTTCAAATCAAATATTTAATGATCTTTTGTATTATACGCTCTATAAATTAAGCAAAACCCATAATAGGCTTATAGTGAAGTGTGCTATAATGTACATAGGCATGTTATCTTTTGGATATTTATGGGATGCTTTAAGTTTTAATAGGCTTAGCTCCCTTTCCACTTATAAGTAGCCTCTTTGTCTTATTTGAAGCAAAATTGTATGATTTTATATGATATAGGAGATAAAAATTATGGGTTATGTTGATTAGAAATTGTATAGCAATTTTATAGTATGTTTGGGAATCATATGTTATTAAAATTTGAATGGCTTTAAAATTAAAGCAATTTTCTTTATTTTTGGAATGATTGAAAAATCAGATTGAAATCAATTAGATTTGTAAATATTGATTTTATTTAATTAAAATTTGAATGGATTATAAAATAAGGAAGAAACAACAACTATTATTTGAGGTCTATTAGATACACAAGTAGAATGAACAAGTGAAATAAAAAATCTTTGTATAATTCTAGGAAACAAACAATAAATTGTTGTGTTTGAGGAATTTTATAAAATGGAATATTTTCCAATTTTGAGAAGGATGGATTGGTGTCCATTCCTTGGGGAAGTGGTATGGGACTTTTTATTTCGTTTGGTGTTAATCCAAATAAATGATGTATGGGATTAAGAATTAATCCTTGTTATAAAAATATTAATGATGAATGAAATCTTTATTCATGCTTGGTAATCTTCTATATTAAAAGTGAGAAGAAAATGGAAGAAATGATTTTAGTGAAATTATAGATTTTGTATGTAAAATACATACTATGATTTATTATGAAATTTTTAATGAATGGAATCCACTAGAAGAATGGATGATCTTGGTGTCCATACAGGAAGAGGTATGAGAATCTACCAAATGTTCCTGACAGTAAAAGGAATGGCATTCATGCTTATTGGGATTAGAAAAGTAAATTATTTAGAGATAGACCTTGATGCTAGATAATTTATGGGAATTTATAGGGTTTCCCTCTTTTGAGAGAGTAATTGAATAGTATAAAAGCAAATATTGGAGGTAAATTTGGTATCGTTTGAATATAGGAGAAATACTCTTTGGATTGAATTTTGATAACCAAATTAGCAAGATAATTAGAGATTATGTTGGATCAAATTTTGGAAAAATATTGATAACAATTTACAAATGCATTCTTGTAAACTTTATGATAGAGGATGAAATAACTAAATGCATATTGGGATCTAGTTATGGAAATGAATTTATTTGAGAGCTAACCTTAGATTTAAATGTAAAAATTGTGTAGGATATTTGATGCGTCTTTAGCTCACATTTGGGAAGAAAATTGATAGGATTTGGAAAGTAATGAAATGAATCTTGGATCAAATTTAGGAAGAAATTTTGATAGCAATTGATAATCAATTCAATAGATTAATATGTTGTATTCAATGGGTAATTAGACCCATATTGGTTCGTATATAACCAAAGGAAATAGCTTTAGTATAATGAGCTTTATATTACCCATGCTAAACCTCTAAGGGTTTACTTTTATTAACCTAATATTAAGGAAAAAGGTGGCTAACATGGGTTGTTACAACAGGATATAATTATGAAATGTTAGATAATTTAAATTAATAATTTAGGAAGAATGGTTTATTAATGAATTAAAGGCATGGGACTTTAATTCATGGATTGAATTTGGATCAATTATGTAGAATGAATTTGGAATTCATTTTGAGGGAACTTATATGGTTCTCTCTAACATTGATACGACTTCTCAAAAATAATATTCCAATGATTATCATAAATATATGAAAATTCTTGGGATGGCTCAGAATCAATAGATTTCTTAATTGTATCATGAGTTTAAAAGGGAAAATGGATTCCTTATTGGTATGGGAAATACCTTAATGATACAATGATGACTTAGAGAAGGCAATTAGGAAAATTCCTTAATTGCATCATGAATTTGATAAGGAAAAGTTGGATTTCTTACCATATATAATGAATTGAAAGGGACCCATAGTGGTCCTTCTATATTTGTAATATTTGACAACTTATGTTTATGAATATGAAGAAAGTACATATTTTGGAGGTTGGGTTTATTCCCCATGAGGGTTCCCAAGATAAAAAATGTGTCACTCTATTTATGGTTTGATGTGTTAATTCTTGTGTATGTTGCTTTTACTTCAAAAGGAAAATGATTTAAGTGTATGATATGGTTAAGTGCTTGATGAAACAGTTATGCAATTCTTAGATTATAACAATGTGTACTATGATGCAAGGAATGTATGCTTAACTTTAATATGTTGATGATTTAATGATATACAATTATGTTGATTATTTTGTGGAATGTATTAGAAAATTTATTGATGATGTAGTTAGCTAGCTTTACCATTCAAAAACTAGCACTTGATGTATTCAATGGTTGTATGGATGTAAAATGTAGAATATAATGGAATAAAAATGTTGCTCAATTGGATATTTCATGTGTGCTATAGTATCAAGAATCATAATGTAATAGATTATATTCCTTAAGGACTAATCGAATTATGTCCACCTCATAAACATTCATGGTTGGTATAACCTAAAACATTATGATAAAAAATTGTGGATTAATTCAAGTGGAAACTCGGAGTGGGTTGGAACCCACGAAAAGGCAATTGGGACTTGGGTTGTGAACCAAGTCAAACCTTACATTTTCAGTTGATAAATAAATGTACATGAGGATAGGTACTCCCATGATGGTTAGATAATGCCCTTTTGTAATGAACTTAATTGATTCATGTATATAACAAAAGGGATACCTAAATGAAAGGGTGGACAAATAAGCCTTAAGAGATATAAGGCAATATAATCATGCTTAGGATGGCATTCCAAGGATTCTATAAGTTGATCATGTATAGTTATTTTGTTATCTTAGTAACCCCATTAAAAATATGTGGGTTGGATCTAAGATCTATGCATAACCGTTATTGAGGTTATTTCATTATGATGGATTTCCATCTTCAAGGCATTCACCTATATACTGGTCTTGGTGGACAATATGGTTAAGGATGATTTCCCTTTTAAGAGGGATAAAATCTAATGCTTTCTAGTGTTCTCATATTTGAGTGGTATGAGGGTTTCGTACAAGCTTATCACTTCTACTCAAGAGTGACTCTAATCAAGTATTAATATCTCTTGATGCTATTTGACTTAATAACTTACAATCCAAATGGAATTATTCTATCGTAGTTCATGATTATGATCCTTGCCTCATGAAATATGAATATGTACATATATATAAAAAAAATATGGTAACAATTGGGGTTGTTAGAGCTATTATTAGAGGCCAAAATAAATAATAGATTCTAGATAGATCTAGGTTAGAAAAATATTTGAGCATGAAACAATAGCATGAGAGAAACTCAAAACATAAAATCTCACAACTCTAAATGATGCACGCTTGGTAAGGACAAGTCAGTACTTGAGATTGTCTATCTTTGAGTTCCTTTCTACTATGAATAGATCCATAGTCGTTCAAAAGTAGAAGAGCTAATAAATTCCCCCTTCCATGAGTTTTAAGTAGTGTACCTTAGACTATTTTGGAAAACTACTCGACATCTATGTTTCTTGACTTACTCCTTATTTTCAAATACGTATGAACAAGAGGGATCATAAATTGGATCAAATCTGCTAAAAAAACTCCTTGAATTAAGGTTATCAAATTATTATGGATAACTCACTAATTTCCTATACCAAATGACTCAAAGTGGAACATTGAGTGAATAAGAATTGAGTTAAAATTTAGTCCTTAGAGATAGCCTAAAAGAAGATAAAGATCTTCGATACGATCCAATGAGCATAGTATTAGAACTACCCATCATCGAACTATAGATTTTCTTGAATTAAATTCTAGATATATCTAAATTTGACATATTTTAGTACACAAGACAAGATAAGATAATTTTTTCTTAAATTAATTCTCATTACAATTTGACCTTTTGCCAAGAATTTGAACATCTCAACCATGACGAACTCTGGTGGATTGCTATTTTGTTTAGCAATGGTTCACCCAAAGATATCCGCAACATGAAACTTTACCATGGTTGAAGATATCATTTTTATTTATCATAATTTAGTAGATGTGCTTTGAGCTATCTAAGGATTGAAATATGTCATAAAGCAGCATGTTTTGTGTGTCAGTAGACTAAACTCTGGAAGGTTGTAAATGTGTATTTTTATATAAGAAGTGACTATTCCATGAGTAATCTAGTTCATTATAGCCTTAATAGACTAGCAATAGTATTCATGAACAAAGGTGACTTTTATCAATTTAAAGATTAATGATATGAGATAGAGGTTAGAATTACAACTTGAGGAAAGGTTGTAATATAACATTATACTCTATATATTAGTAAGTTTCCCTTAAAGCAGGAAGCGAAAATGACACATTATCTTGCAAGATGAAGTAGACTAAAAGTCTTTGAGGAAAGTTGAAAATATTAAGCAGAATGGTGGAGGACCTTTCTGTGATGAATTTTGAGTTGAAATAACAAGTAAATGACCTTAAGAAACAACTGGTCCAATAGGGTTAACTGCTAGATAACTTGGAAGCTCAAAAGTGCAAATCTGGGACATTGCAAGTTGAGTCTAATTCACAAGAAAAGAGGCCTATTTTCAATTATGTCATTTTATCATAACCCGAACGACAAATTTTAAGGAAGAGAAAGAGTGTCGGTTTTATGAAGTGGGAGCAAGAAAAAAAAAAACAATTTTGCTTTGGTAAGGGACTCTAGAAAACCAAAACTAATATGTTACAAGAATCATATTCCATTGTGCAAGAAAAGGGAAAGAATCATGTAGGTCCTCTAGGGGTATGCTTTACATGTAAAGGACAATATTATGAAAAAATATGCCCACAACATGTAGGAACAAGTAAAATTGTGATGAATCAAAAAATCCACGTTGCCAATGAAAGTCCAAATTTGGAAGGGCAAGCCACTCTTTCACTCATAAATGATGGTGAATCCCTTAGTCATTACAATGAAATCAACTAAGATTCTAGAGTTTCACTTCAATACTATGAGGAAGAGTAATATTGATCAGTGTAAGGTCTAGTGGGACCAGTATTTTGAAAATAATTCCACTTGGGATAAAGTGGAAGATATGAAAATATACTTCCTTATTTATTTTATGATGTTATGTAATAATACAGGTTGAACTATGGACCACTTATGCAAATTAGAAACTATGCCAAAAACAATGTTTTATTAATTTTATGAAATAATGTAGGGAAACACAGAGGACTGTGTTTAATATAATGGGGGGAGTATGTCAGTTCCCACCTTGGAGGACTATTTTTAAGATGCTATTTGTGTAGTGATAGCTGGTTTAAATTTCTAATATATTTGTAGTGTATTTGTCAAAATAAAATGATGTTATGTTGTTTTATTTCAGGAACATTTATTTTCATAGGTGGAATACTGACCACCAAGATATGAGAAGGAAAATAATGACTATGACAACTCAACGGGTAAAGCTCATATTCCTATCATCACTAGTTACCTCCCTTATGGCGGTGTTACTTGAGTATTACTCTAAAAAGGGTCTTGAAACCCAAACGTAGTATTTTTGCTCGAACTACGATGTGAAAAGTAATGTTATGTAGAAACAAATCCCCATTCTGAGGAAAATATTTGTGCATGATGAACATAGAATTAATTTTTGATCTATTCCACCTATCCTCTCTCACAAAAATTTGAAATATTATGTAGTATATACCATCGATTTTGGTCTACGAATCCAATGGGATAGAATCCATTTCATCATTGATAATTTTGAGTAATGACATTTGGTGGTTGTTCTTCTGTAGTCATCATTGGTATAGATAAAATACACCTTATTGTAGGAGCTTCCCTACCTCTACACATTTCCAAGTTCTAGGATTAAAAAAAAAAATTGCATCAAAATGTTTTAGGAAATTAGAGTCATTAAGGTTGTTATTCGCCCAAATCGTGATAGTCCATAATCGGGTATGTGTATCTTGACCTGATATCATCTACCCTAGGGTGGGAGTATATATCATCCTTGATTTAATGCATACACCATAAAACAGATCTATGGACATCCACCCATGGACTGAAGTCTACCATCATCCTTCATAGGATCCCCAGTGCACAACCTTTACTTGGAATCTCTCTAATTGCATAGTTCTCATTGGGTGTATTTTGAGGAATTCATCTTGACATCGATGAATTCGAAACTTGTGTGTATGTGATCTAAACCTTCGTGCTCAATGTAAATGTCAATGCACCCATGTTTAAATGATAAACTAAGCCACATATTGTAAATTAAACTCTGCAAGGGCATACCCAGTCTCTACCAATAAATAGGAATAGGTATCATTCGGTTTGTATGCTACATATATCTTGGTGTCATTTCATCATCAGTATTTTTGATTCATTGAGTGGAAATATGCTTTATTATATCTTTTTTCTATAAGGATTAAATCTATGAATAATCTAATGTTCATTATTTAAAAAATAAATATGAAAGTAAACATAAATGCTAAAGTTGATTTCATATGTATATTTGAAGACCAAAATTATCATTAAATAGTTAAAGATTTTCAACTCAAATAGTTAATGATCTTTTGTATTATACGCTTTATAAATTAAGCAAACTCCACGATATGCTTATATTGAAGTGTGCTATAATGTATATATGCATGTTATCTTTTGGATATTTATGGAATGCTTTAATTTTTAATAGGCTTAGCTCCCTTTCCACTTATAAGTAGCCTCTTTGTCTTATTTGAAGCAAAATTGTATGATTTTGTATGATATAGGAGATAAACATTATGGGTTATGTTGATTAGAAATTGTATAGCAATTTTATAGTATGTTTGGGAATCATATGTTATTAAAATTTGAATGGCTTTAAAATTAAAGCAATTTCCTTTATTTTTGGAATGATTGGAAAATCAAATTGAAATCAATTATATTTGTAAATATTGGTTTTATTTAATTAAAATTTGAATGGATTATAAAATAAGGAAAAAAAAACAACTATGATTTGAGGTCTATTATATAGACAAGTAGAATGAACAAGTGAAATTATAGTCTTTGTATAATTCTAGGAAACAAATAGTAAATTGTTGCGTTTGAGAAATTTTATAAAATGGAATATTTTCCAATTTTGAGAAGGATCAATTGGTGTCCATTCCTTGGGGAAGTGGTATGGGACTCTTTCTTTCGTTTGGTGTTAATCCAAACAAATGATGAATGGGATTAAGAATTAATCCTTGTTATGAAAATATTAATGATGAATGAATTGTTTATTTATGCTTGGTGATCTTCTATGTTAAATGCGAGAAGAAAATGGAAGTAATGATTTTAGTGAAATTATAGATTTTGTATGTAAAATACATACTATGATTTATTATGAAATTTTTAATGAATGGAATCCACTAGAAGAATGGTTGATCTTGGTGTCCATACAGGAAGAGGTATGGGACTCTACCAAATGTCCCTGATAGTCAAAGGAATGGCATTCATGCTAATTGGGATTAGAAAAGTAAATTATTTAGAGATAGACCTTGATGCTATATGATTTATGGGAATTTATGGGGTTCCCCTCTTTTGAGAGAGTAATTAAATAGTATAAAATAAAATATTGGAGGTAAATTTGGTATCGTTTGGAGATAGGAGAAATAATATTTGGATTGAATTTTGATAACCAAATTAGAAATATAATTAGAGACTATGTTGGATGAAATTTTGGAAAATAATCTGATAAAAATTTACAAATGCATTCTTGTAAACTTTATGATAGAGGATGAAATAACTGAATGCAATTTGGGATCCAGTTATGGAAATGAATTGATTTGAGAGCAAACCTTGGACTGAAATGTAAAAATTGTGTTGGATATTTGATGCATACTTAGCTCACATTTGGAAAAAAAATTGATAGGATTTGGAAAGTAATGAAATGAATCTTGGATCAAATTTAGGAAGCACGTTTGATAGCAATTGAGAATCAATTGAATATATTAATATGTTGTATTCAATGGGGAATTAGACCCCTATTGGTTTGTATATAACCAAAGGAAATAGCTTTAGTATAATGAGCTTTATATTACCCATGCTAAACCTCTACAATTTTACTTTTATTAACCTAATATTAAGTAGAAAGGTGGCTGACATGGGTTGTTACAACAGGATATAATTATGAATGTTAGATAATTTAAATTATTAGCTTAAATTATTAATCTAGTAAGAATGATTTATTAATGAATTAAAGGTATTGGACTTTAATTCATGGATTGACTTTGGGTAAATTATGTAGAATGAATTTAGAATTAATTCTTGAGGGAACTTATATGGTTCTCTCTAACATCGATACGACTTATCCAAAATAAGATTCCGATGATTATCAGAAAATATATGAAAGTTATTGGGGTGGCTCAGAATCAATAGATTTCTTAATTGTATCATGAGTTTAAAATGGCATATGTATTCCTTATTGGCATGGGAAATACCTTAATGATACAATGATGACTTCGAGAAGGGAATTAGGAAAATTCCTTAATTGCATCATGAATTTGATAAGGAATGGTTGTATTCCTTACCATATATAATGAATTGAAAGGGACCCATACTGGCCCTTCTATATCTATAATATTTGATAGCTTAAGTTTATGAATATGAGGAAATTACATATTTTGGAGGCTAGGTTTATTTCCCATGAGGATTCATAGGATAAACAATGTGCCAGTATATTTGTGGTTTGATGTTTTAATTCTTGTGTATGTTTCTTGTGCTATAGTATCAAGAATAATAATGTAATAGATTATATTCCTTAAGGACTAATCAAATTATGTCCACCTCATAAACATTCATGGTTTGTATAACCTAAAAAACTATGATAACAAATTGTGGATTAATCCGAGTGGAAAATCGGAGTGGGTTGGAGCCCATGAAATGGCAATTGGGACTTGGGTTTTGAACCAAGTCAAACCTTACATTCTTAGTTGATAAATGAATGTACATGAGGATAGGTACTCCAAGTTAAATTTTGGTGATGTATATTAATGGAGATGCAACCACAAGATGTAAAATATGCAGGCTATGATAAGTATATGATAATGATACTTAAATATATGGAAAAATAATAGAATAGACTTCTACAATAACTTAGTAAAATACCATTAATGAAAGCTTACAAAAATAATACAATGTAATATAATGGAGGACAATGAACACTCCAAAATTTTACAATGAAGATCTACATTGTACCTACTCACTAATCTATAGCAACTTTGACTCTCACACTCACACTCTCATCTATAGCTCAAGGTACATATATATATATATAGGAATATAAGTTCCTTGGGCTTTAATATACCTATTCCTATGACTCATGTACATGTGGACTACATGCACATTTACATCATTGCACATTCTAACACTTATGTATTTATTACTTCTTCCCCAAGTAACTACTTAACAAAAGATAAACTCCTAATCTAATAATGTACCCAAGGTGGTACATTGACATGTACCAAATAATGTAATATACTCTAACAAAGGATTCTAGGACTTTCCTCAAAACCTATATTAACATCTAGGGTCTCCTCAATGAGGATGTGAGATTCATCATCATAGTGAGGAGGGATAGGGATCACTCCTATATGCTTAAGGTATTTAGGAGACACAATAATAGGGTCCACTTGAGAACTAGAAGACTTGACATGGGTGACACAAGGGACTAACCCATAAAAAAAATCTATTTTAGAGGATATCTTCATAATTCATATCACAATTGATATCCCCTTCAACATACTCCTTTGGGATTATAAATTACTCAGGGTACACCAAAATTATCACATTGTAAAATAATATGTTAGAGGGATAAGGTGGTCCTTCATCCTCATTACTCCATTCCAAGTCATGATGATCCATGAATTTAGCATAAGTAATGACTTGATCATCATAAATTGGTAAGAGTTGGTTTTTTTTGGGGATGTAACCTATGCCACATCACCTAGTTCAAATATCAACTTCCAAAGGCTCTTGAATACCTTTATGTTATGGCCAAAACCCTTACATGCATAACCCATACTAGATAGGATTTTCTTAGGAAGTGGGTAATAATTGTATAGATAACAATGGGTATAGGTTTGCTCTACCAGAAAGGGATTGCTACCATGGATATTTTCTTCAATGGCCATACCTATGTAGATAAAGGTACACATATTGATGTTTACTACACCCTTTTTATGAAGTAAACCCATAGTTCAAGGTGAAGGTGTCAACTTGGCAAGATCTAGAAGAGGACTATTATTGAGTAGGTTAGCTTGATCCTATGATGATAATATGATTGATGGTTCCTTATTTATTTTTAAATTCTCAAATTCCTTGGTTCTTTGAGAATTTCTAAGAGAAGAAATAGATGGATAAAATTTGATGTTAGATTGAGCTTTCTCGACCATTGAACAATATTGGAATGGATGAGGGTTACCTAGAATAGTGATAAGCTAATTTTTTTAATTCATACTTCAAACATTGGTGAAAATTAGAAGGGACACCCCTCATGGCATAAATCCAAGGGCATCCAAGAAGGATATTAAAATATGTGGGGCAATATACCATATAAAAATAATAATCTAAGATCTTAGGTCCTACCCTATGGGGAAGGGATAAAATATCATAGGCCTTTTGGTTCTTGTTGCTGAAATATTTTATGATAACATCATATTTGGTTAATCTTCCTCCTTTAATCCAAAATTTTGGAAAAAATTATAAGTGCATATATTTAGGGAGGAACCATTATCCACCATTATCCTCTTGATGAACTTTTCTCCAATATATCTAGTGATGTAAAGAGGAGAATCCCCTTGCAAATTTTAGGAAGGAAGCTCATCATCATAAAAATATATGTGATTTATCCCAAGGGTACCTACAACATTTGCTACATTGCTAGGGGAAGATCTTATATGATAGATTGTTGACTTAGAAGCTTCAACAAGGCTTCCTTATGAATGGGAGAAGATTGTAAAATATTTAAGAGAGATATCTTGGTAGGTGTGTTACTTAACTATTGTTGGAGGTCAAAGGAGACTTTTGGTTGTGGATTCAACACTAAGGTTGATTTTTCTACACTTGTGATTTTTTTTAGGTACTCTTGAGAACTAAGGAAGGTCTAGAATATTTTTTGGATGTAGAACTTATCATTTGTTAAGATTTTTAAGTTGGTTTATCTTGATCTTGTTGTCTAGTAGTAGATACTATCATACCAACCATGTTTGCAATGAGGTGGTATATTATGGTATGACATTTTATTAGTTGTCTATTATCTATGATTAGGTAGAGTATTTTGGAAGATCCCAATATCTTTATTAGTTATTGGTGTTTGTTGATTAGTTGGAGGGTTGTGGTTAGGTGTAGATTGGGAGTCATCCATAACAATATGATGCTCATGTATTAAGTCTTGAACCATATTTTTAGACCTCTTACATAATTTTGTCATGTGCTCCTCCACACTATGATACTCATAATGCTAACCATACTTATACCAATCTATTTTTGTATCAAGTTACCTTCTAGGAGGTAGTTTCAAAATTTGCTTAGAGATTGAAAAAATAGGTTGGTTAAGTCTAATAAAATTCCTTGGTGGGGATTTTTGGGGTTTGCCAAGTACCAACTTTTGCAAGGTACTATAGGCCCAAAATGGCCACATACTTAGGAAAATTTTCCAAAATTTTGCCTAAGTTATCAATTCTTCATTCCGCATATATCATAGTATATTTGGAGCAGATTTGCAACAAGAGGCATGAGCCTGCCTGACACTTAGTAAATATTCATGCTTGAAGTGATTTCGGGAGACTTCTTTTTAGCTACGGATTAGTGAAGTTCTCGAATCTGTAATTTTTTTTTAGAAGAGATGGTGTCAATTATTAAAAAGTGTGGATTGGTGACCGCTCGACATTTGAATACTTCACGAGTGGCTAAGTGTTGGAATACCCGATTTTAGAGAATGCATGGAGTATTTTCACCTAAAATGGTGACAAGGTGGAATGTTGTGAACAAGTGAGGTGCGGATTCATGATAAGAGGTGATTTTGACTAACTCTATTTCTGGAATGGTGACGAGGTAGGATGTTTTATTTTGAAGTGAGTGTAGAATGGAGAAAGAGTCACTTTGCACTATGATGAGTCCGGATTGACGATCATATGCCAATGCACCTTGCTTAGCCCGGAATGGAATTCACAAAATTCATAAAGAGAGGATGACATCATCAATATTTTTGTGTGGATTGGTGAATGCCTTATGGATAATGAAGAAATATGAAGAACAAAGAGTGGATTCATTCTTGCTTAGTTTTTAGGTTATTTGAGAGCCGGATTGGTGATTTCATAGTTGCTAAGATAGGATGATGATGTCACCAGCATTTTAGAGTGGAATGGTGTTGTGTTCTCCCCACCATTATAATAATATTATATCAAGAATGAATCATAGCCATACGATAGGGGAGATCAATGGTGAAGATTGTGTTCAAGAATCTGAAGTACTTAAAAGTGTTTCTTCACTAGAATTGCAATAGTTAGTTGGAGGGGAAGCTGAAGCATCAAGGGTTTTCAAGAAGATAGAACTAGAAGTGGTTACAGATCGACGATGGTAGATGGCTTCCAAGAAGATTCAATGATGATGCTTGATCTCCAACGACCTAAACTCCAAGTTGCACTAAGTGAACAACAAGTTGTAGAGGTCCCGAGCTGCCATGGTGGTCTACTTGTAGTGGATTTCCCGAAAGGTGTGCCAATAAATGAATGCCAGCAAGAACTCTCTGTTGTGCTATCAAAATTAAATCAATGTAATGTTCTTTGTAATTTTAAATTTTTGCAAAACTATAAATAGAGGTCGAACCCTCATTTTTAAGGGTCGGCTCTAGTGTGTTTTCTTGTGCTATTGTAAATATTCCCAAAAGCTAATGGAAGGAGCATTACATTGATCTTCACCTCAAAGTTTGTATCTTCATACTTGATATCAGAGGTTCGAACTCTTTAGCTGTATTTCTATGAATGCTTGAGTGGTTAGTTTATGCCTAATTAATGGATTACTAGTTATTAAAGTAATTGAAATCTACTTCTGAGATTGTTCTATATTGTTAGGGAGTGTATTTATGTAAAATCTAGGTATTGGTGAATTTTGTTATTTGGATTATCATTGTCTAGATATTGAAATCTCTATCTGCAATATTTCTCTATTGTGCTTTAATGAATGAAGAATTATTTGATTTGAGATAATGTTGATCTGAGTACTGTATCTTTGGGTTGGTTTTTTGGAGCTTTCTATTGTGGTGCAATGTTGTTAGCCTATCCATCCAATATTATTCACATTTCTCTAACCCTAATATCTTCTTACCCTAACCTTCAAACCCTAAGTGAGCATAATTGTGTCAACCCCCTATTTAAGTTGACAAGGAACCAACCTACTCTAGAGGTTGGATCGAAAACTCTATTTTGGTCCATCCAATGTTGAGTGTTGAGCTGTAGCTATCGGGTGCAAGCCTGGACAGAAAATAGGAAGATAGACAGCCATAGTATCAAGTGAAAACTTGGTGCAATTCAGTGCCCAACAATTTTTGGCATGCCCAGTGGGACCAGTTCACAAGGAACATGAAACCCATCAAATGAGTTATTATTATCTCAACCCGAAGGAATCAAGATTTGGTGAATTATCTTGACCTTATAAGCGGAGAAGAGCAAGTTCACCTAGCGACTCCCTGGTCATTAGACCCAAAAAAGAATTATACCTATAGACCAGTGTCCTTTCATGTATACCAGGTCTTTCAAAAGGAATAACCCTAACTCCTACTTTTACTGTGAGTTACCTTATAGAGGGGCTACTGTTGCTAGAAGTTTGGATCAATATTTCCTCAAAGAGGAAGAGCTTCTAGAAGAGAATCCAATAGTTCCCCCAATAAGACCTACAATAAGAAATATGGCACAAAATGTGGCTCCTAATCAGCCATTACAGAAGTACCCTAGCTGGAACACAATCGGTCCCCTTAGATTAGCCCAAATGGATGTCATCCCCTAGGATGTATCTAAAGCTATCCCCACTTATGATGGATCTAGGAAAATAACTTATGAGCATTGTCAGGATATCTTGAATCTGGCAGCAATCCACAACATAAAGGAAGAAGATATTATTGTAAGAATTCTAGCCTTATCCTTCAGAGGAAAGATATTGCATTGGTTTAGAACTTTGGAAGATAATTCTATCACTTCATGGCAAGAATTAGCTGAGCCATTCATAGAGGAATTTAATGAATCTATTGATCCTTTTTCTATGCTTAATTAGTTTACATCCATGCAGAAAACTCAGCAAGAAACTGTCTCAGATTTCAATTTGAGATTTAGTAGAACATGGAAAAGAATTCCCCCCACTGCTAGACCAGCTACATGTTTGGCTTATATGTATTATATCCGAGCTCTTGGATCAGAGTTAGGGTTGCAGACATAGCAATCAGGAGTAGAAACCTTCCCCCAAGTTTATAATGTAGTTGTTCATGCTGAAAATATCCTAATTAATGTAGGAAGGCTTCCCCCCAAAACTATGTTGCCTTATAACTCAGAAACCACTAGTAGCCAAATTCAATCCACAAATCCCTCTCACATAGACCCCATTTATTTATCATCTCCATCTCCACAAATGAATGTCATCCCTCAACCAAAGCCTATATCCTCTGTAGCCCCTTTTCCTCCCCTTCCTTCTCAACCATCTCAGGAGTTTTCTGCTATTCTGGATATACAAAATACTCTAAAAACTCTGAGCAATAGAATGAATTCAATGGAAAAGAGAGACCAGGAAAGGTCACAATAGAGGAGGTTTCCATATGTAAACAAGGATCAGAGACCTGGTCCTAGTAATAGTATTGGGGTTAGGGTGAGTGCAGTATATGAGGAGCCAAAATGTTCTTCAGATACTACTCTTGTGAATGTTTGGTGCCTAGTATGCAATGACCCCCATGACTCATAGTCTTGTGTGATGTATCAACACCATGTTCAACAAGCCATGGATCAAGTATGAAAGGAATCAAAAGGGGAGAGTTAATATGTTATGGCACCCTGACCAAATCATGGTTGGAAAAGAGCTGGCCGAGGAAAGCCCAATTGTTGTTATGACAAGGTCTGGGAAGAAAGCTTTGCAAGTAGACCCCCAAAAAATGGGGCAATTCCAAGTCCCTTCTCAGAAGAAAGTTGATCCCCTCCCTCAAAGTAGTGACACCTTCCCTATTCCTCAAGCTAAGGGGAAAGAGAAGACAGATAGTCTTCCTAAGAGACCGAAAAAGGAAACAGAAGGAGACCGAATGAGATCTAAAGGTGAAGATCAAGAAAGGCTTAGGTTCCCCTCTATTACTAAAAGATAAATATTAGAGGCCACCCAACAATATAAAAGAAGATATGGTGAGCCAAGAAAGAGGTTTGGAAAGACTCTCTTTGACTAAGTCTGAATACAACATTGTTGAAGAGATGAAAAGGATCCCATCAAAAGCTAGCCTGTATGACACTTTGTTCATCCCTGGTCAGATTGACTTGCTTAAGGCTTCTCTCAACAAAAATCCTTAGAATAGATTGGCCACTACAATCCTTAGTATGCCATCAGAAAAGAAAGAAATGACACCTATTGTTTTAAAGAATAAGCCTCCCCCTTTCTATATATCCCTAAGAATGGAAGGTTGGGTAGTCCAAAATTGTATGATTGACTCAGGAGCATCAACTACAGTTATGCCTAAAGTAGTCTATGAGGATATGGGTATGGAGTATACCCGATCTTGTCCTAGAGTATTACAACTAGATGGGACACCTGTCAAGATAGTTGGGGTCATTAAAGATGTACTGATGAGGTTGCACAGAGCCCCTGAGGTGACAATAGTGCAAGAAATAGTTGTGGTTGACTTAGAACCCTATTTTGGATTATGTCTTTCAAGAGAGTTTACTGCAAAGCTAGGGGGATGTATGTATATGGATTATTCTAGCATGGTAATCCCTTTCAAAGGAAAGAGGATAAGGATAACACCTAAAAAACCAGTAGCTTATCACATTGAAAATATTGAAGAAGATATGTGTAATCTTAATCCCTTGGAAGAATTTGAGCTAGTGGAAAATATTGAAGAGTTGGACATAGAGGATGAGTTACCTTTCAGAGAAGACTACAGTCAGTTTGGAACTGGTATGGGAACATACAACATCTCAACAGAATCAGAGAAGAAAATCCTTGCTATATCCAACCAGTATCTGAGAGAGAAAGAAACTTGGATCATGCACTTTGATGGTGCTAAATGTTCGAAATGGTGTAGGAGCTGGTGTGGTCCTACAATCCCAATCAGAAGGTACAAAAAAATTTGCTTATAGACTGACATGGTCATGTACTAACAATGCGGTAGAATATGAGGCCCTATGTCTAGGATTGATACAAGCAGAAAGTATGGGCATTAATATTTTGAATATATATGGTGATTCTGAGCTAATAGTCCATCAAGTAAGAAATAGGTGCAGCAGTAAGCACCATTACTTAAAAGCTTACAAAAATAGGGTATGGGATTTAATGGAATCTTTTGATGCCCTAAATTTAAATTTTGTTCCTAGAGAAAAGAATACTTTGGCTGATTCTTTAGCAACAAAGGGAGCTAACTTCAACCCTTCTATAGACTTTGGAATCAAGAAGGCCAAGGGAATTAAAATGATTTTCAGACCTGCAATACCAGACAAGCAAATTTTTTGGCAGGTTTTTGAAAGTGATGAACAAATAGTTGATTTTTTGGTGAGAGAAGCATGTCTCTCTACTGTCCAAGAAGAGAATTCAGAAGAAATTGATCAACAAGACATTATCCAACTAAGGAAAAATCATATCCCAAGAGGGTTGGTCACCCTTGAAAGTTTATTTGATAATGAGGATAGAAAGAAGATCAAAGCCATGAAGGTCAATGAAAAAATCTATAAAGAAGTTGAGGTTGGTATAGAAAAGAAGCTCAATGTTGGAATCCAATGTTCACCTGAGGAAGCAGAGGATATCAAAGCTCTATGCTTAAGATACCAAGACATTGTGGCTTGGTCATATGAAGACCTCAAGGTGTATGATAAAAAGGTTATCCAACATACTATTGAGTTAGAGCCTGATGCAAAACCATTTAGGCAGAAGTAGAGGCCAGTCAATCCAAGGATCGAGGCCATTATGAGAGAGGAGCTCTTAAAGTTATTGAAGGCTAAGATCATATACCCAATAAAACATTCTACTTGGGTAGCCAATTTGGTACCCGTAAGAAAAAAGAATGGGGATATACGCTTGTGTGTGGACTTTAGAAATCTGAACCAAGCATCCCTTAAATATCACTACCCCCTCCCTCAGATTGATCAGATCTTGCAAGTAGTGGCAGGAGCAGAAATATTCTCCTTATTGGATGGTTACTCTGGATATAACCAAATTTGGGTGAAAGATGAAGATCAATATAAAACAACATTCACCACAAAATGGGGTACATTTGCCTACCAGAGAATACCTTTTGGGTTGTCCAATGCAGGAGCCACATTTTAGAGAGCTATGGACTATGCTTTTGGAGCACTGATCAACAAGGCTATTCTGATTTATCTGGATGACATGACTATGTTTTCCCATGATAAAAAAGACCATCTTTCACACTTGGAGCAAGTTTTTCAAAAATGTAGAGAATTTGGTATTTCACTCAATCCTAAGAAGTCATTCTTTGCAGTCCATGAAGGAAAGCTACTAGGTCATGTGGTCTCAAAAGAGGGTATGGCCATAGATCCAGATAGAATCACATCAATTCTGGCTCTTCCTTTGCCTACAAATAAGAAAACATTGCAGTCCTTCCTAGGCCAAATCAATTTTATCAAGAAATTCATTTCTGATTTTGCACAGAAAGTAAGGCCTATATCTGAGCTACTTAAGAAAAATGTTGAATTCAAGTGGACTGAAGTTAGGAAATAAGCTTTTGAGATTATCAAGCAATCCATTGCAACAGCCCTAGTACTGGTAAACCCAGATTTTAGCAAAGATTTTATTCTTTATGCATATGGAGCTGAAGAAAGTTATGCCTCAGTACTCACTCAGAAAGATGATCAAGGGGAGGAACATCCTATGTTATTTTGGAGCCAGACACTCCATGATTATCAGGTCAAATACAACTTTATTGAAAGGCAAGTATTTTTTATGATGAAGTCACTAAAGAAGTTTAGGCAATATTTAGTACAAAGCAAGACCCTGGTATATGTAGTTCATCCGGATGTAAGAAGTTTTATCCTTTAGGGTGATCTAGGAGACAAAAGAGCTGGTTGGATTACCAAAATCCAAGAATATGATGTAGAAATACATCCCACCAAGCTAGTAAGAGGTAGAGCCTTATGCCAAGGGTTAACAGAAGCTGCAACATTGGCAGAAGTAACAACTTGCCAGACAACAGAAGAAAATCAGGTGGAAATAATACAAACTAAAGACTCTGATTGGATTGACCAGATGATTAGGTATTTCCAAAGTAGAGTATGCCCTCCCTTAATATGAAGTGCATCTCAAAGGAGGAGATACAAGCTTCATGCTTTGAAATATGTATTACTACCAGAGGGCTTATACAAAAGAAACTTGGATGGAGTTCTTCTAAAATGTTTAAAGGATGATCAGCAAAAAAGAGTCATGGAAGAATTCCATGGAGGACCAGCTGGTGGACATAGTTCAGGTAGGGTTATAACTTTAAAAATCATAAGAGTAGGCTATTATTGGCCCATTATATTCACTGATGCTTTTAAAGTCACTCGGGCTTGTGACAAATGTCAGAGATATGTGGGAAGGACAAGGAATGCTTCATCCCCCCTCAAGCCCATTCAAGTTGAAGAGCCTTTTCAAAAATGGGGGCTAGATTTCATAGGGGTTATCAACCCTAATTCCTTAGTAGAGCATAAGTTTATCTTAACTACCATAGATTATCTTACCATATGGGTAGAGGCTATTCCTACCAAGAAGTCAGACCAAGATGTTGTGATCAATTTTATGGAAATTTTGATTTCAAGGTTTGGAGTCCTAGAAGCCTTGGTGAGTGACAATGGCCCAGATTTCATAGGAGCCAAGTATATTGAGTTTTCCAGTAAGTATGGCATTACTCTTAAAAATACTTCAAATTATTATCCACAGGGTAATGGACTTGCAGAATCTACCAATAAGAACCTGTTAAGGATTTTGAGAAAATCACTTGAAGGGAACAAAAGAAGTTGGCATCTATTGCTAGACCAAGCTCTATGGGTAGATAGGATTACTATTAAAAAGTCCATTAAGACTTCTCCTTATGCACTAGTGTATGGCAAAGAGGCAGTGTTGCCAATCCATTTGGAAATCCCAACACTTAAACTTGTCAATACAAAAGAAGAGTTAGAAGAAGATCCTGTGAAAACCAGGTTGACACACTTGCTGCAATTGGAAGAGAGCAGAGCTCAGGCATATGATAGTTTTCAAAAGCATTCATCAGACATTAAAGCATGGTTTGATAAGAAAGCTAGATTCAAAAAATTCCAAGTTGGAGATTCAGTTCTCAGATGGAATGTTGATAGGGCAAAACCAGGCAAGCATGAAAAGTTTGATTCCTTTTGGGATGGTCCTTTCAAAATAGTGGAGGCCAAGGAGTCCAATGTATTTCAGCTAGAAGATCCAGAGGGAAACATACAACCGATTTTGGTGAATGGTTTTCACCTCAAGCTCTACTATGTGTAAGAAGTGAGCTCATTGTAACATATGTATATACATTGTATAATTATTTTCCCTCCTTTCTGCACTTTGTATTTTAATTTCTTTCTACACTTTGTAATTGGTTTTCTCTGGAAAATCTTGAAAAAAGAAAAAATTGCAAAAAATGACTAAGTATGGACTAAGTGCACAATGAAGTTCCATTCCACACTCAATTCTATGTAAAATTTTTTGGAATGGCGTTCGCTCTCAAATCTGCATCAAAATCCGCTAGATCCCCATGGAATGGTGTAAAGGCTTCTATCCCGCATGAAAGGAGAGTAAAGGTGTTCCTAATCTGGGAACCTTCCAAAGCTAATGTAGGCCGAAGTAGAATCAAGACAAAGGTTTGCGCATAAAATTTTCCAAGTGTCAGCCGACTCAAAGGGCTCTCAATCCGCCAGTTTCAAAATCAAAGTGGAACCAAGCAGCAACTTCAACCATGACACGTGGAGGCTAGAGAATACTCCCGCATTCAATTCTAATGAACTCACACCATAATCAAAGAGTAGCCAAGGGGTGCAGTGAGGTGGCAACACAATTTGAAATTTCAACCAATGAAAAGAGAGGATGACACCATTGAGCCACCGAAGAGAATGATTACAAATTTGGAAAGTGTGCCAATGGGAGGTCATGCACAACTGCATTAATGGTGGAAGATACACGTGTTCCAAAGAATAAAAGTGACAAAGAAGCATACATGAGGTTCATTTGGAAACTATTTGCATCCACGAAGCGGTAAGAAGGTGAAGCAATATTCTAAAGAATTTATTGCTAGTTACAGTGAACAAAGTTGTACTGCTACCAAAATGGCCCCTAAGAAATCACCCACTGAGGCTTCAGAAGATGTAGGAGTGACTCATAAGAAGGTGGGTAGCACATCTTGACAAACAGGAGACAAAAATGACCATAGAAAGACAACTGAGAAGAAATGTGAATGATAGATACAAGAAGAGAGTTGCTCTGTTGGTAGAAGGTAGTCCTTTCTTATCTCTCTTTTTATATTTTTTATTCTATTCATCCATGCCTTGAGTTGATAGCTACTATAGTGAAGTTTTACGACCCATTGACTAAAGTAGTAAAGACCTATGAGGGCAAACCCTTTTCATATCACACTTTTTGTCATAGACTCTTTGCCCTAGGGTCCAAGCCACCGTCAAATCCCGAAACCATTTAGGGTCACGAGTAGCAGGTTTTACACCATAAAAAGTGAGCTAATGAGGGAGTCATTTAAAAATGGTTTATAAACACTTAATATTAAGCCAAGGAAAAAATGCTCGAAGTCCCTATTCATATTGATAAATTTGCAAACCCCATCTTATTTTCTATGTTGGCTTGTATGGAGGGTTTAGACTCTGACAGAATGGTGCATGGCTGGAAAATTGCCATCGCATATTGTATTTCTAATGAAAGAATGTATGAGAAAGATGTGGGAAAGAAAGGGACTAGAGTGATTTATTTTGATTGGCCAGATTTTCTCGCACAAAGGATACATGAGCAGCTAGTAAGCATGAAAAGGGGTGTTGATGCTCCTAGTTTTAGGCATTGCTCAAGTCTGGTATGGATGTTCTATGCTGCCATTAAAGATAGAATGCAGTGGATTCCGGTCAAGGATAAAACCAATGATGGGGAACCCTTGCTGGTTTATTATTGGACAAGTCATTTGAGGAGCAACGAGTCTTATTATAGATTCAATCTAGAATTTTTGGGACCAGCCCTAAAAATAATGTATGATAAGTGCCCTAGATTGCCACCCTTGGCTAAGGAGATTCTGAGAACAAAGGATGCAGAAGAAGGAGACTGGTATTTTTTGACTGAGGGCACAGTAATCAGGTTGTATGGTTTTATGGGAAAACCTTTTCTCCTGCCCCACTTCATCACAGAGAGGCTTTTTGCCTTAGAATATCTAAGGCAGGAAGAATACATCGATGCAAACTATGGCTCTGGAAGAAAGAGGAAGTCTTTACTTACCCACCACACTTTGGATGACATTACTATCACCAAGAAGGGGCAGAGCCAACAAATTGACCAATACCTTGATAGGTTAGGTCTGTTTTATATTCCCCAAAGATGGAGCTATGACCTTGATGGCATTTTCACTGCAAGAAATAAAACCCTAAATGGAGATAAGGCCTATAAGTTTGAAAAGAGGCCCAGGGCTCATTTTGAATAGGGGAGAAACAATGATGAGACTACTCTTTTAGAGTGGAATGTCTCAAATATGGATCAGTTACCACCATGGTTGGATTTTTATGAGCAGATTATTGATTTTGACCCTGACAATAAGCCAAGTCATCGGATTACAGAGGCTACAATTGAAAATATTGAAGTTGAGTTAGCAAAGAAAAAAGATCCTCCATCTGAGGCTAAGTCTACAAAGAAAAAGGATCCTTCACCTAAAGAAGAGATTGTAGAAGAAGAAGAAGAGGAGGTAAAAAGGACCATGGAATGTAGCAAAAATAATAGATTGGTGGAGAATGAGGATTGAAATTGGGAAGCCCAAGTCCAAGTTTGGAATGAAAATTGATAAAGAATTTTCAAGGAGATATAATAAAAATATTGCAACTTGGAGACAAAAGGATGTCAGGAACATTGTATTAATAGTTGAAAAACCACAAAATTCCTCTGAATCCCTCCCTCCACCTACAGATCAAGAGGCTCAATTAGAAGAGCCAGAGACTCCTTTAACAGTAGCTGAAATACTGAAAACTTTTCATCCTACCACTGAGCAGGTGGAGAAGTTTCCTAAGGGGGCTAAGTTGATGAGCAAAATGCAATATTCTAAGGAAAAAGTTGTTAGTACCCTAGTTATTGAAACAATATCTAGGCCTAAACGCTTAGCTCTGGGAGGTCAACCTCTAGACACAAATATTGACTGGAAGAAGAAGGATGAAATTTTTAGGTTCAGACCACTTTCTTTTGCCCCTACAACATCTGTTGAGATATGTCCCATTGTTGAGCAATCATTACTTTCTAGAGTAGCGCAAGAAGATGTGTTGGAAGAAGATTCTGAAGATGAGATGGTTGCTTTTCAATTGGTTCATAGAAGGACTAAGAGAGTTTAGGAAATAGAGGAGAAAGAAATTTCAAAGAAACAAAAAATGGATATGGAGGAGATTGCTAAAGAGGTAGTTGATTTTGCTATAGAAGAACTCACTCACCAAGATGAGCAACAACAAGAAACTGAGGTAGAACAAGAGCACCCTACATCTGTAGGTGAAGGTATGGTTTCTAATCCCTCTTCTCCTCTACATTCTCATGAATCCCCAAAGAAACCTCCCTCCCCTTCTAATCAAGAAAATGTGACAAAGGTACCTTCTCCCTCTCACAGCCCATCTCATGTTTCTTCAGTAGCCATTGAGGTACCAACCACTTCTATTTTGTCACAGTCACCCCAAGTCTCACTACCAGCATTAGAAGCTCTCACTCCATCATCTACCATCACTTCACTTCCATATTTTTCATCACCACCATCAATGGGACATTGTGTTCCAAGTATATCCACCCATCCTACTGTTAGTCATGCATCAATTTCCTTGAGTCTACCCATAGCAACAACAATAGTAGTTACAGAGTCCACTGTTGTCACAGAGGTTGTTGTAACTATATCTTCACCCCCACCATCAACAATTTAGTCCACCCTTTCATTTCTAGTGTCATCATCTCCCATAGCTGTTGGTCTTTCAAGACCTATTACTATACCAAAGGAGCAGGCAACCACTTAGAGCATAAATGATTATTGGGTAGAAAATCTTGCTAAGCCTTCCAACAGGATGGTTGTAAGAAGAAGTATGTATGTTGACCCTATTTCTAGGCAGAGGGTATTAAGATCTATGACTCCACTGGTAAGAAAACCTAAGACTGAAATGATTGTTCAAGATTATCGAGTGGAGGAGGTCACAGAAGATATTGACAAGCTTCCTGCTGAAGATGAGTTGGTTATAGCCAAAGCCCACTTAGATACCTTCTATGTGAAAAATGATATAGTCAGAGAGAAGGTGGATAAGTTGGAGAAACAAGTTGAAAAGCTCAAGAAGAGCCTCAATGATCAAAAGGAAATGGAAAAGGCTCTAAGAAAGGAGGCCAAGGGTTGGCAAGAGAAGTTTCAAAAGGCCAATAAGTTGAAGGACCAATTAGAAGAGCAAAAGAAGTTGAATGAAGATCAGGCGAAAGAAATTCAGAATTTAAAGTATCAACTTCAGATAGAGAAAGCTAAATCTTTAGGATTTTCTAAGAATGAGTTGAAAATAATTAGAAAAGAGTTGCTTTCTGAGGTCTAGGAGAAATTTTCAGGGCTTCAACTTATTATTGATTATCTTAATGATGCCAGCCATCTACTCTCCAATATTCAGAAAGAGCTAGATCAGATCACTGGAGAGTTGTAGCCTATGGTGATTCTAGTAGAACAAATGTACAGGTTGGTTGATAGCAGACTCAATGATTCTGCTAAACCTATTCCTAATAAAGAATGGAATCTAGCCAGAGTTATTGCCAAGATAGTGGTTAAAAAGCATAGGGTACTTCAAAGAGCCTGGTTATTGTTTGATAAGATTGAGGGTGTGATCAAGAATGTTGTTGAATTAAATAAGGAAATGATTCAAGTTGGCTTCAAAGGCCTATGGATGGAGGACCACAACTTGTTATCCATGGAAGAAATCCAAAAAAGCATCAATGAGAGTTTGCAGGATGAATCCGAGATAGATTCTCTAGAAGAGCCACTACCCCAAGAACAAGTTGTCCAATTGATTGTTGATTTTACCCGGTTGAGAGATCTCATGGAAGATATGGTAAATAGAGGGGATGCTGCTAACTATGAAGACATTGGAGAGCTACAATATGTTTATAAGCAGCTCAAAGAAACATAAAATCCCTCTGAAGTAGATTGGAAATAGGCTCTGCAATCTTTGGAATTGATGATCCAATTGTTTGGTGATACTTCTGGAGGAAAGAGTCTAAAAAAACCTATTCCAGAAGAAGGAGGAGGAGAAGAAGAGCAAGATGAGGAGGCCAAGGAAGAGGCCCATGAAGAAGGAGAATAGGATGGAGCAATTCCAGGCCCGGAAGGGGCTCACACTTAGTTCATTTTTATTTTGTACATATACACAAGTTTTGTATTTTTGTTTTTACTCTGACAATTTGTCAGAAATAAACAATAAAGGCATGAAGCCTACAGAGCAACAAATTTTGTATGAAGGTATTCCTTGGAGTAAGGCCTTATAAAAGGAGTATAGTTACACCTAATTTTCTGAAGATAATGGCAACAGGCTTGTATTTTTGGTATAGTTTCATTATAAACGGATGAGCCATGATGTTTTTGGCATGATTTCTATATGAACCTTTACCCTCTAAGCAGATTGTTGAATTTTTAGAGGGTAGTGTTTATATGGAAGTTATCCTTTAAAGAATATTTTTAGAGATGAGTATTTTTGACTCCAAAGGCCCAATGGATAAGACTCTGAGTTCATTGGCTTTGCAAGAAAATCCACCCAGGAGGCGCTAGAATGTAGGCCCAAAATGGCCACATACTTAGGAAAATTTTCCAAAATTTTGCCTAAGTTATCAATTCTTCATTCCGCATATATCATAGTATACTTTGGAGTGGATCCACAATAGGAGGTATGAGCCCACCCAACACTTAGTAAATTTTCATGCTCGAAGTGATTCTGGGAGACTTCTTTTCGGCTTCGGATTAGTGACGTTCTCGAATCCGCAAAAGTTTTTGAGAAGAGATGATGTCAGCGATTAAAAAGTGTGGATTGGTGACCACTCAACATTTGAATACTTCACGAGCGGCTAAGTGTTGGAATACCCAATTTTGGAGAATGCATGGAGTATTTTCACCCATAATGGTGACAAGGCGGAATGTTGTGAATAAGTGAGGTGCGGATTCATGATAAGAGGTGATTTTGACTAACTCCATTTTTGGAATGGCGACGAGGTAGGATTTTTTATTTTGAAGTGAGTGCAGAATGGAGAAAGAGTCACTTTGCACTATGATGAGTCCAGATTGATGATCATATGCCAATGCACCTTGCTTAGCCCAGAATGGAATCCGCAAAAGTCATAAAGAGAGGATGACATCATCAATATTTTTGTGCGGATTGGTGAATGCCTTGCGGATAATGAATAAATCTAAAGAACAAAGAGTGGATTCATTCCTGCTTAGTTTTTAGGTTATTTGAGAGTCGGATTGGTGATTTCATAGTTGCTAAGACAGGATGATGACATCACCAATATTTTAGAGTGGAGTGGTGTTGTGTTCTCCCTACCATTATAATAAGCTTATATCAAGAATGAATCATAGCCATACAATAGGGGAGATCAATGGTGAAGATTGTGTTCAAGAATCTGAAGTACTTAAAAGTGTTTCTTCACCAGAATTGCAATAGTCAGTTGGAGGGGAAGTCGAAGCATCGAGGGTTTTCAAGAAGATAGAACCAGAAGTGGTTACAGATCGACGGTGGCAGATGACTTCCAAGAAGATTCAATGATGATGCTTGATCTCCAATGACCTGAACTCCAAGTTGCGCTAAGTGAACAACAAGTTGCAGAGGTCCCGAGCTGCCATGGTGGTCCACTTGCAGCGGATTTCCCGGAAGGTGTGCCAGTAAATGAATGCCAACAAGAACTCTCTATTGCGCTATCAAAATTAAATCAATGTAATGTTCTTTGTAATTTTAAATTTTTGCAAAACTATAAATAGAGGTCGAACCCTCATTTTTAAGGGTCGGCTCTAGTGTGTTTGCCTGTGCTATTGTAAATATTCCCAAGAGCTAATGGAAGGAGCATTACATTGATCTTCACCTCAAAGTTTGTATCTTCATGCTTGATATCAGAGGTTCGAACTCTTTAGTTGCATTTTTGTGAATACTTAGGTGGTTAGTTTGTGCCAAATTAATGGATTACTAGTTGTTAAAGTAATTGAAATCTATTTTTGAGATTGATCTTTATTGTTAGGAAGTGTATTTCTGTAGAATCTAGATATTGGTGAATTCTTCTATTTGGATTATCATTGTCTAGATATTGAAATCTCTGTCTGCAATATTTCTTTGTTGTGCTTTAATGAATGAAGAATCATTCAATTTGTGATAATGTTGATCTAATTTATGTATCTTTGGGTTAGTTTTTTGGAGCTTTCTATGATAGTGCAATGTTGTTAGCCTATCCATCCAATATTGTTCACATTTCTCTAACCCTAATCTCTTCTTACCCTAACCTTCAAACCCTAAGTGAGCATAATTGTGTCAACCCCCTATTTAAGTTGACAAGGAACCAGCCTACTCTGGAGGTTGGATCAGAAACTCTATTTTGGTCCATCCAATGTTGAGTGTTGAGTTGTAGCTATCGGGTGCAAGCCTGGATAGAAAATAGGAAGATAGACAACTACAGTATCAAGTGAAAACTTGGTGCAATTCAATGCCCAACAGGTACTAGTAACATTAATATTGATATCTTGTATGTCATCTATTATCCCATCACCAACTACATGCTTATTATTATATTATATTTTTGTGGTCCTTTATTCTTCTTTCCTTAACTTTATTTGACGTCTTCAAATGAGATTTTTATCTACTCTTCTTACTAAATA
The DNA here is from genome assembly GCA_028583015.1 of Wollemia nobilis. Classification (NCBI taxonomy): domain Eukaryota; kingdom Viridiplantae; phylum Streptophyta; class Pinopsida; order Araucariales; family Araucariaceae; genus Wollemia; species Wollemia nobilis. Next base: position 468,506 of record JAQPPZ010002606.1, read on the forward strand.
TTTTGCTTGTTCAAAATAGGTAACAGTTGTTATTTCCAATTCATATAATATATTCTCTTACAAATTTTAATGAAGATCTCTAGCATGTATTAAGGAGGTAAGGTGTATCTTAATCATCCAACTAAATGTATCCATCAAGACAAGAATTTAAAAAAACTTGCATCTTTACCTTTCTTTAGGAGATACAAATCTTGAATGATTACTCCTTTATACACTTAAGCTCCAAAATATTGAAAAAATAACTTAGCTATCTTCTCAAATTTCCTCAAAGAGTAATGGGGAAGTTGATAATACCATACCACCAAGGCTTTTAGGGAATATTTTTTGCAACAACATATCATCATACATAATATCATGGCATGATATTCTAAACATCCTTAAATATTTTATTGGTCCCTCTATTCCCTTATAAATAGTTAAAACTAACATTAGAAAATACTTGGAATAGGGACTAGCGAATACCATGGGATCTAGGGCTTGATTGCATATTTACTTATAATTGTAGGTGAAACTTGGCACTCAAAGTGAATCCATTCTTAATACGAGTTATTTCACTATACTTGGCAAACTTTACATATTGGGATTGTTGTTGTGCAATGCCCCAATATTCCCTAAGGGTGGGCTATAGGTAGGTTGTTGAAAGGGAACTTGGTTAATGTTGGAGGTATTAACACTGTTATGGTATGGGTTATGATATGAGATCTTTTGTGTAGTATCTTGTTGAGGGATGTAGTTCACATTTGGTGGAACAAAATAAGGAATGTTGATATTAGAAGAATGAGAAAGAAATTGAACATTATGGTGAAATGCACTACTAGTTGGAGGAGGTTGTGAAATTCCTCCAACATTGGTGGTTATTGTAGTAGCATATGTAGGTTTATAAAATGGATTAACATGATGATCATATTGAAACAAAGGGTTGACACAAATATTGAGAGGTAAATTGGTTTGATGATGAGGCACTCCAACCTATTCAATATGGTTTTCTTCATTCATAACCTTATCCAAGGCTTTCTTATTTCACCTATAAAAATTCAAGAAATGATTATATGATTTGAACGTGAATTTACCATGAGGTCTTTCAATAACATCAAAGTCCTCACCAGTCTCTATGTCCTCTTCTTCTTCCTCTAGATTTGATTCTCCCTATCAACCTAATCATCCTCATGGTATAGAGGATTATCTTATGGTTCTATAATATTTCATTTTCTCCGAAGGATTGGGGCCATATGATTAAGATAAATATAAATGGCAGAGAAAAATTAACAAAAAACTAAAGGAACCCAAAAAAGTTAATTAAGTTTTTGTTTATTTTTTGTTGATTTATGGAAACAAATTGAATGGTCTTACTTATAGTTGACAAACAAAAACAAAATGGATAAAAGGAAGAGGATTCCTAGATTGGGCACAAAATATGTGTTTCATATCAATTTCACCAAAGATGTAGAGGGGTGACAACTACCCTACAATGTATAATTCTCAACTAAATCCACTAGGATTTGAGGTGATTGTGGGGGTATGTTGATTCCTCTACACTCGAGGATTGAGGATCAAATGGTTCACTAGGAATGTTTTAAGGACTCACTCCATACCTTGGTGGAAATGTTTGATGTGTTTATTTGAACAAGCACTATGTTTGGCCTTACTAAGATCTAAACTATGAAAAATAAAAGAACAATGTAGGGCAAATAGTAATGCAATAAAACAAAAACTATTGTAGAATGATTTTTAATTTCAACGAGAATTAAAACCCTAATTTTATAAATAAGTAAATCTTTTCTTTTTATCAATATCTCAAGAGAATGCACAAAATAAATTAACCTAATATGCAAACTACATGCTTTTTTTATTGATGCCTAGAAATAAAGTCAAATATTTTTCTTTTTTTTATGATCTAAATTTGAAATAGCCTTGGACAAATAAATAAAAGACAACCAAAAAGAAGCCTAAATATCTATCAAATCACTTACTTGATATGGTGGTTGATCCTAGCCAAATTTATGCCCAAAATGTCCAACAACTTCAAAACCTACAACACAACTTCAAACCCACAAGAAAATTGATTAGACTTTGGGACCTACGTAGGCTGCTATATGATTGAGACTGGAGGTGCAGAAATCAATCCCCCTTGGTCCTTTTAGCTAACCATTTGAAAATTAAATGATTTTTGAACTTTGGAATAAATAAATCAAGATGCAACAAATATGAAACAATGAAATAAAGTGCAGATAGAATGAGCATGATAGAAAGGAAGTATGTAAAGTACAAACTAAGGTTTTAGGAGAAAAATCTTACCCCCAAGAAATAGTTGATCAAATTCATACCTTTTAATAGGTGAGCATGAATATGGCTTGCCAAATTCACACCCTATATGGATCGGGTGTGAATTTGGTTTAGAGCAAATTTTAGCTTACAAAATGCTAAAAATGCAATGCAAAATAGAGAAAATTAATTCTAAATGACTAAAAATGCAAGCAAGAACCTAATTAGCTGATAGATAAAGAAAGGAGCAATGATAAAGTTAAGGCAATGACCAAAATGGTAGACATATACCATATTCAAGGCTCCTCCACTTATTCACCAAGAACAACTAATCTAAGAAGCACAAAAGTAGAGCATCCACAATAGAAAAGCATTAAAAATGAGATCACAAATGAGAGAGCATCAAAAATTAGGAGATGGCTAGATTTTTCATTGATTCTTCAAAAGGGGGATCCAACCCTCTTATTTATAAGAATTTTAGAGGGTTAAAAGAGAGGAAAATTGAAGTTAACCATGGGCAAGGGATAAAATCACAAAGAGCTAACTTAGAACAAGGGTTTTGAGAGAAAAAACTCTAAGATAGCCAAATGCATTCCTTGTCCATATAGGATGCAAATTTGGAAAGCCAAATTTGCACCCCATAAGGACCAAGCATGAATTTGGTAAAGCTAGGGAAAAGGGAAAAATAAAAAGGGTAAAAGGGGTTCAAATTTGCACTTAGCAAGTTTGAATGGCTTCCCAAGGATCTAAGGGAACATTGACTTTGATGGGTCAATTTTCCATGTCTACAATTAATATCAATGGTTAATATTAATTATTAACCTTGATATTAATATTCTCAAGTATTAATAATTCTAAGTGTATTAATACTCCTTAAATTAATTGGTTCTATGCTTACCACACACAAGCATATATGCCATTCAACAAACAATATTACACACCATTGTTTTATCCTTAAGTAGGTGGCTATTTTTATTTAAGATAGTCTATCACTACCACCAACCTAATAAGGAGACTCATTGCACAAGAAACTTCCCAACCTAATGGTGTGAACATATAATAGACACAAAAGTAATGCACCTATATGAGGGGTGTTTGGTTAACTGGAGCTATCGATGAACAAGTCATCACCATAATTTCCCTAATTTTTCTCTCAATTTAGGTGGTTTCCCTTTTTCAACCCATCGATGAGAGTACCTGGTCCTGCAATCACAAAAGCATTAGCAATACCATATTCCAATAAAATTTAATCATCTAGTGCAACTACCATATTTATTGACATCACAAAATGAAGCTATGCATTAAATTTCCATGCAACCATACATAATAATAAGTCCTGCCAAGGAGGGGTGTTACATACTTTCTCCCTTGGGCTAAACATAGTCCTTTGTGTTTTCCTACAAAATAAAATTGTATACATAGATTTTATTCAAATAAAAATGGGAATTGCTTTCTCATTTCTTCAACATCTTCCCAAGTTACACATTTTTTAGAATATTGGTCCCATTGGACCTTACATTGTTCTAGGGTTCATTTCCTCAACCTTTTGGAATAAAACCCTAGAATATTTATTGGTCTCACCTCAATGGTTGAGGGATCTACCATATACAATTTAGAAATATTCCAAATGTGAGTAGGATCAACAATATATTTTCTAAGTAGGGATATGTGGAAAGTATCATGGATCTTCGACAGGTTGGGTGCCAGGGAGAACCTATAGGCTACTAGACTAATATTTTCAATGATCTCAAAGGGTCCAACATAGTGAGGATCCAACTTAGTTGACTTGATGGCACTTTTAATGGCTCTAACTCTCAAGAAGACTCTATTTTCTATTGAGAATTCTCTTGGTGATATTTTTATACCAGCATAGCTCTTTTGATGATTGATCGCTTCCTTGAATCCTAGTCATATCATTTTGAGTTGCTCCTCCATATCTTTGATAGTGTCTGATCCAATCACTACTTGATCCTTTAGATTATCCCATGATAGATGTGTTCTACATCTCCTGCCATACAAGGCTTCAAACGAGGCCATTCCCAAAGATGCATGGTAACCATTATTGTATGCAAATTCCACAAGATGCAAAAAGTCCTCCTACTTGGAATTTTGGTCCATGCAATACATGTGAAGAATATCCTCTAAAACTTGGTTTACCCTCTTGGTTTGACTATCTATTTTTGGATGATATGCAGAACTAATATTCATCTTAGTACACCTTTGCATGATGAAGAGCCTGCCATAATTTGGAGGTGAACCTAGAATCCTTGTCTGATATGATCACTTTAAGAAACCCATGTAACCTGAAAATTTCTTTAGAAAACTTATTTGCTACAACTAATGCATCATCCTTGATGTTCCTTGGTATGAAGTGTGCAACCTTGGTCAACTTATCAACCACTACTAGGATTGCATCATGTTGGTACCTAGTCTTAGGTAACCCTACAATAAAATCCATAGATATCACCTACCATTTCTATGTAGGTATATCATGCAGATATAGTTTCCCTATTGGGTGATGATGTTTTGCCTTCACTTTTTGGAACTCTAAACATATGGCAATAAATCCAATGATATATTGCTTCATTCCTACCCAATATAAGTACCTTCTTCATGTTTTCTCTCATTTTTGCCCCTCTTGGATGGGCAAAATAAGGAGAATTATGTACCTCTTGCATAATAAATCTCCTTAAGTCACTATTTTTGGGTATAACCACCCTATCCTTGAAGCATAAAAGTCCATATTTTATGTTGAAATCCTTACTCTCTTTAGGATTTCTCTTGGTTTTATCCTAGATTTCAAGGTAATATTGGTCCTGTAATTGCATTTCTCTGACTTGATCCATCAAGTCTATATGACTTTGGGTTAGTGCTACTATGTGCCTTCTCCTACTCAAGGCATCTACAACCTTATTTTCTTTCCCTTTGATATACTCAATACCAAAGTCATATTTTTCTAAGAATTATATCCATCTTCTTTGTCTTGCATTCAGCATAGGTTGGGTAAAAATATACCTTAGACTTTGATGGTTTATTCTTAGCTCAAATGGTTTACCCAAAAAATAATATCTCTAGACCTTTAGGGCATGCACCACTACTACCAATTCTAGATCATGCATAGCATAGTTTACCTCATGCTTCTTGAGTTTTCTAGACTCATAGGCCATTGTAGCCTCTTCTTGAGACAATACCCCACCCAAACCTTCTAAGGAAGCATTTATACACATGGTAAAATTCCCAAGAGGATATGGTATTTTGAGAATTAGTGTCATTGTTAACTTAATTTTTAGAGCCTCAAATGTGGCCTCACACTTATCCATCCATTTGAACTCTTTTCCTTTTCTCTAGAGATTGGTGATTGAATAGGTAACCTTAGAGTAATCTTTCACAAACACCTATAAGTCCCATAAAACTCTTAATTTTTGACACATTTGTTGGTGTAGGCCAACTTAATATAGCCTCAATTTTCTTTGGGTCCACAAAAATTCCTTCTATCAAGATGATGTGTCCCAAATATTGTGCTTGTGAGGTATAAAACTCACACTTGGATAACTTTCCATATAGCTAGTTTTTTCTTAGCACCCTTAACACAGATCTCAAATGATGGTCATGTTCTTCTTTGGTGCAAGAATATATCAAGATATCATCTAAGAATACCAAGACAAACTGATCTAGATACTTTTGGAACACATTGTTCATCAAATTCATAAAGGTTATTGGTGCATTCATCAGCCCAAATGATAATACTATGAACTCATAGTGTCCATATCGGGTATTAAATATTGTCTTGTGAGTATCCTCTTCTCGAATCCTTAATTGATGATATCCAAACCTTAAATATATATTTTAAAATATAGTAGCATCCTTTAGTTGATCGAAGAGGTCATCAATCCTTGGTAAAGGATACTTATTCTTAATGGTTACCTTATTCAACATTCTATAATCTATGCATAACCTCAAGGAACCATCATTATTTTTCATAAATAATATCATAGCACCCCAAGGTGACACACTAGGTTTGATTAGACCCTTTTCTAACAAATATTGAAGTTGCACTTTTAGTTCTTGCAACTCAATTGGGGTCATTCTATAAGGTGTCCTTGCAATAGGTTCATCCCTTGGCATTAACTCAATAGTGAAGTTAAATTTCCATCGAGGGGTAGACCTAGAAGATCTTTAGGGAATACATCTCAAAATTCATGAAGAATCAAATGTTTCTTAAATACTTCTTCATCCCCCTTTTCTCCAGTATTTCCATTGATCTTCACTACATACAACATACCACCTCTTTTAATGATTTTCTTTAGTTGCATGGTTGATAAAAAATGGGGTTGAAAAGACCCTTGCCTACTTTGAACTCTTACTCTCCTTTTGTCCTTATCGATGTACTCCATCCACCTTTCTTGGAAATTGATTAAGGCCCCATGAGCCTTTAACCAATCTATCCCTAGGATAACATCAAAAGCATGGAGTGGTGCTACATACAAGTGCCACATGGTGGATCCATTGGGTAATTTTATCTCAGCTGTAGGAAAACATTGATCCACTAAGTAGGTTTGTCTAGAACCATACTCAACTTTCCACCCTTGTGCCAAAAATTTAGGTCTTTTCGACATATCCTCGATAATACTAGTGGAAATAAAACTATCTATAGCTCCACTATCTATTAAAATTTTAACATCCCTATCAAACAACTTACCATTAAGTAGCATCGATGTTGCTTGTCCATCCAAGTTTTGATTTCTTGGTAGCAACATATATTCAATGCGACTGCTCCTCTACTTTATAGCTTGACTCTAATATTTGGGGGTACTTCTTAGCATAATGAGGATCCCCACATATGTAGAAACTTGTCTTGGGTTCTTGTGACCTTTCCTACATTTCCTTATGTATTTCTTCTTTTTGTGTTGACTCATTTTGCTTTGGAGGATGGGGATTGAAACTATATTTCTTCTAAAAAAAATTTAAAACTTTTTTCCTTGATTCCCATTGTTCTTATTACTAAATTTTAGGTTTCCTTTATTTATCTTGTTTTATTCCTTATCCCATTTCATAAATCCTGCACTCTTTATTTTCTTAAGTTCTTATCTCTCTATATTTTTCAACCTTGAATAGTTGAAGAAAGACTTTTTAGTCTAGATATTAGTCTCTTCTTGCCTGGCCAAGTCATAAGCTTCTTGCAAAGTTTTAGGTTTGAGTAAATTAATTATTATCCTAATCTTAGGGTCTACCCCTAAGATGAACTTATGCACCTTTAGATGCTCATTACTCTCATACTCTAAAATATACTTCAAAAGTTTCACATATCTCTGAAAATACACCTCTATCGATAGTGATCCTTGTTGAAGTGTAGAGAATTATTTAAAATTCTCTACATAAAATTGGTTAGGGAGAAATATTTTCTTAAAATACCCAATGAAATCATCCCACTTAATTTTTATATCTTTGATTATTTTGCTTGTATTGAATATGTCCCACCATTCTAGAGATGAATACAAAATATGAAGGATAGCCTACACATTCTAAGTCTCAAAAGAGTAATATTTCATGGAAAATAAGGTTTCTAAATATTTTAGCCATGAATCAACCACATATCCTCCTTATTTGCCATTAAATTTGGTTACTTTAAAATTATTAAGGTCTCTAGATAGCTCAACTTCTATCCAAGCTTTGTAGTCCTAGCTTCTCTAATAGGGTCTTCTTCTTGTTTACCTTCTATATTTATATTATTGGATTCTTATTGATCAGGGTTTGTATTATTTTTTATTGTTGATACAACCATTATTGAAGCAACTTCATCATAGAAGAGATTTCTTCTATTCTCCGCTCAGAATCTATTGTTCCCCTAGTGTCCCTATTGGGGTTTGGTGTCCTCTTAGGCCTCTTACTAGGAGCCATTATCTTCCCAATTTTCTTTTTGGGGTCCATAGTTTCATCCAAAATTTTGCACTATATTTCCCTCTTATGCAACCATTTTGGTTTTCTTGGATGAAATTCCTTTTAAAATAGGTGCCATATCCTATCCACAAAAAAGAGTTGGGTAAGTTACAATTTTTCCTCAATTATACTTATAGTTAGTTAGCTTCATTCTCCTCATGAACTAACATAGATTATTATCACTCAACTGATAATTATTAGGGTCACACTTTCCTTCATAAATGGTGCCATTCCCAAAGTAGCACATCAAGTCAAGGCTCATCCTAGGTGCACTCCACAAAAGCTTCCTAGCCCTACAACCTAGAGCTTTGAAACCAACTGTAACAACCCAAAAATGCCAACCCAAATTTTTTTAAAGGGCAAATGTTCTCAAAGAAGACCCAATATTTATTTCTTTAGCATTCAAGGCTTCACCATATTTGAGTTCCAAGTCACTACAGATGACACTTAGTGGACAAGAGTGGCCAACTCCCATGTTTTTTTGGGTTCATCTTACTAAACCTACTCATTTAGAAGGATACCAAAAGTGGTCCCCCCACCTTTCCCATACCCTCACTAGTCTAGGACAATGTGACCATAGCACAAGTATTATCCTTTAATGCCCATAACACTTAAATGGGAATGCATATTCTCTAACCATAACCTAAGTCCATCTAGGCAAGTTAATTAGGCGTAAAGCCTTGGTGCTTAGTTACCACACCTCTTCAGGATAACTAAGGTCATTACCCTTCAATTGGTAATGAACATGGCCTCCTAAACCTACACATTTGAGGTACCGCCACTATTATCTTGTGATTTATTCCTATTGCATTCCATACAAGGGGACATTCGATCCTCTCTGTTTAGGGTGTATCAATTCACAAGTATCTTGTTATTGCATTCTCGTAACTCCTTCCATACTTATGAAAATCTAGATATTGCATTCTCGTAACTCCTTCTAGGACTCACTTCCACCTAGTTATTGCATTCTCACAACTCCTAGGATTGGGGCTTAGGTCCTAAAAGAAGGTCTAGATTCAACCCAAGAACTTCTTTCTACCCAAGGAGCAAAACAAAACTTTCTCTAAGTAAATCAAAAGCTTTGAAACTCAATAACATTTAAGCTATAGCATCATGAGAATGAAATCATAAGAATCTCAATTTTAACATAAGCTTCATCTAAGCTAACACATTTATAATAATCCACATGCTATATTTGGACTATTAAAGAGATCTCATAAAGAAGCATTTTAATAGATTTCTCAAAATAGATAATAATAATGCTATCAAATTCCACTTAGATATCATTAACATTAATCACAAGATCATATGTTTATAGCGACAATAAAATCAATGAGCATGAGGACCACATAATTTCCAAATAATATTTTGCTATTGCTAAAAAATAAACTATTCCCATAATACAAACTACTATTCTTGAAGTAATAGTTGAAGTATTTCTTTCTAAAAATTACAAAGCAAATTCTCATTTGCATAACCATTTCTCAATCCAAGATACAACCATGCCATTCCACCCAAATGGCCTTTGTACCACCTTCCTCTGATAACCTTCTTCATGAAAGAAGTTACCCCTAACTTGAGGAAATCTTAGGGGTCATGACAACTCCAAATGCAATGTTATTTAATCATGCTCTTAATACTAAGCAAGAAACCATGCTTAATGCATTAAAAACAAACCAATTCAAAGAAAATATTAGACTTCTCTCTATAATGACCTCCAATATTTTGACATGTCTAATAGATACATGCATATAACTAGATTTACAAGGAGAGAATCACATACTTCTATCTATAATGGCCCCCTTTACCAACTCAAGTTTGAGGAGTTCATTATATAATTTCAATATTTACAAAGCACACACTAAATCAATCAAGCAATATATAGAAGGCTACGGAGACCACACATCTATTGATATTGCAACAGAAAGAAGGAAAAACATGTAATCTAAGCATACATTTGACAAAAAGAAGGAAATAACAAAGGGAAGCTCTCTTTATTAATCAAATGAGTCTTGTTACAGATTTATCCCTCTTAGGGATACCAAAAGATTGATACAATTGTTACAATAAGCAAATAACCCCAAAATGGGGGAAGATGTGTTTCAATTGGTCTTCATATCTCCATCAAACTGCTTAAGGGCTTATAAGGATGCCTTCTTCTCTATTTTCCAAGAGGAACTTGATTATTGGATGCTTTGAAGCTTGCAAGATCATGTAACCTGCATACAAGAAACAACAAAGCACAATTAAAAGCATATGAGGCCTCTCATGATGAGGCTTTTGTCAAGAAATGCAAGAAGTATGGCTAATCTTGAAATAAACATAAAGATATGCAAATATGATCAAGAAATAGCTAAATTGATGCAAAGCATGTAGTAAAACATGGAAATCTAGTTAATCTACCATGTAATTTGCAATAAAAACATGAAATAAAGCTAATCTAAGGAGATTAATTGAATCTAGCAAATATGACTAAATCAAGGTAAAGCTACCTCTAAAATTGCTAATGAACCATGCAAATGCAGTGGAAATGATAGATCTACCCTAAGTTAGGCTAGAAAAGCAAGAATAAACAAGAATCTAGGCTAAAACTGAGTAAATCATGCATCAAACCCTAGCCACTACTATCATCGATGGTGGAGGCCTACAAGCCACTATTAGCGATAGCGACCATGAACTGAGACTTCTACCTCTTGAATCAAGGTCTGCAACACACAATTCACCAGTTGAATTGATGGTCAAGGGTCGCCTGCTTGTCCAGAGATGGATTGGTGGTTGAAATTGTTCAAATTCACATCATATTAGTAAGGAATTGCAAGGTATGCTTCTCAGTCCTTTGGAAGCTCCATTGTCATATTCATGCTTGTCACTCCACAATTGGGTAGCATTTTGACAGTCCTCAAGGGTTGTCCAATTGCTATCCAATATGGTAGAGCTTCGCTACATAAAAATCTTCTTTATTTTGCACTCAAATTTGGAGGGGCTCTTATAGCCTTCCCAATTCCTCATCCTAGCTTCCTTGAGAAGCCAAGATCAAGAATTGGGAGGTTAGAGTAGTTGGGAGGAAGCATCTAGAAGCTTCCTCACCCAAAACCACCCAAGATCAGTTGCATTTGGCCATTACAACTGATTTTTGCTCAGTCCAAGAGGCCAAGATAGTTTTAGAGCTAGCCACTCTAAGCATCAGTGGTTGGGCTAGCAGTTACTATGAGAATTAGTGGTTGGATCAACAGCCACTATGATCATCAATGATTGAGCTTGCATAGGGCAAGACTACCCCAAATGAGTGGTTAAAACCACTACTAGCTCTTGGAAAGGTCCAAGATCATTCATATGGTCTGCAAAGTTGCCCATATGAGTAGTCTCCTAAACATGATGTGTTTTAGGTGTCTACAGATGCCCCTTTTGGGATGCATTATGGGAAAACACAATGCTAAGAAAAAATAGACCACCTAAAGCCATGTTGTAGGTTAAATGATGATCATTGATCTGATCAACATTAGATGCCCAATCCTGCAAAGGATGCACATCTTAGAATCATTACTTCCAATGGGATGGAAGGCTTAAATTTGTAAAGCTTTCACATGTCCAATTATGATCGGGTAGCACTTAGTGCTACTATTATTTCGATAGGTGGAGAGCTTCAAGATTTAAACTGACATATTTGCTTTTGCCCCAATAGAAGGGTAAGCTTATGATAGTTGTTAGCAATGATTCATAAGATGAATGCAATTTGACATGATCGAGTGATCCTTTGTTGAATTTGATTATGATTTTGATATTATGACTACCCCCTCAAGCGATGAGTCAATGAGGGAAGGATAATTAATTAAAGTGATGAGTCACTTGACCAAGATGAATAATTTGGATGATTTAAGATGATTGCTTTTTGTTATATGGTAGGTCCTATTATAGGTGTGATTTTAACCATTAATAGTAATTGTACATCTCTATCCCATGGAGCAGTTCGATCGCAATGGCCTTCTTAGGGAATCAAGATGATAGCAATTCCATTTAGCATGTGGTGAATCACTTGATGATATGATGAAAATGTCATAGAAGAAAGGAAATGAATGCCTCATTCCCATGGGGCAGTCCGACCACCATGGCCTTCTTCGGGATTGAAGTGAAGCATTTCAATTCAACGATGACTAATTTGGCTCAAATGACCTTATGGTAATTTACTCATCCTATCGGATTGCATGGAGCACAAGTCATTGCAACCACCAAGTGTATAGGGTAAATAACTAGGTACGAGGTGCATTTGAAATTTTGATGTTATTTAATTTTTTGTTATTTTGATGATTTTTGATGATTTTGGACCGGTAGATATGCTTAATTGTCCATTTTGAATCTTCTCATGGTGAGAAATTTAGTGCATTTATTACTGCTTCTTAGCCACTATCAATATAAGCAATCCATTTTTGTAATTTTATAGCCACTGTCAGCATAGGCGACCCACACTTCCTAGCCACTATCGCCATCAATGACCATGACAAAACTAAAAAATATATAAGAAAAATTAGGGTTTTCAATTTCATTATTTTCTAGCTATCAATTTGCAATAGTGAGCTCTAAGAAGAGAGTGAGAAATTGATCCAAAATGCTGAATTACCTGACACCATGGTGGAGCATGATGAGGCTTCTATGAGCGAAGGAGTCGGAGCTTCATGGGTATCTCTCAAACCCTAACCTTTTCATTTAACTAATAAAATGAACCAAATTAAGAAATTGGTTAAATGAACCTCATTAAACTTATTGGTAATGAACCACACCCATAGCTAGGCTTAGAACTAGGCTAATTTAGGTGGGTTTAGGTTAGATTTTAGATTTTTTCAATTTTTTTGGATTTTTGGGTGAGGGACGAACGTCATTGGCATGTCACCTTACATCCTTTGTCACTCAAGGTAACCCCCAATTGGAAAAGAGGGGTCATTGTCACTGAGGGTGACTAGTTTGAAACCTCCAATGGTAAAAAATTTAACCATTGGTGGCTAGCCACTATCGACATCGATGGATACTATGGTAGACCATTATTAGCATGAGCGACCGCTAACCTTAGGAAATTTTTTAAATTATTTTATTTTTTCTTATTTTTTTTTTTTTTAGTGCAAGTGCATCTGATTATGCATTTATTTTGCACATTTAGCTCTTGACAGCATGGGCTCGAGAGCCTGAGTTGCTAGGTGAGATACTACCCCTCATGGATCACATAGACTAGGATTGGTTTGATGCATAGGGATTGATGTACATTACTAGATTATCGATGATGATGTCGGATCAGGCATACATCATAGCCTTGGCCCACAGATGGGACTATCAGACCAACACCTTTCATATCCCAACTAGTGAGATGACCATTACACCTGAGGATATTTATAGGATCTTCAAGATTCCTTTCGATGGATAGGCCATCATCTCCTCACCTATCAACACTAGAGCAATAGTATTTGATAAGGTTTTTGATGACCAGGCATGTGACATCACTAGCAGACATTCAACATAGAGGAGTTCCTATCACCTGCAGGTATCAAGCTAATATCTTCTCATGATGCCAAGCCATTTTGATGCATATTATCTACAATGTGCTTCTACCCGATACATCAGGAGTGAGGTTCCCATGGAACCTCTTAGCGATGGTGCAAGATCTAATGGATAGTCCTAAGCCGATCATTATGGCTTGGGGGAGTGCTCTATTAGCACAACTCTATGATGAGTTATATAGGATCCAATGATGAGGTCGAGGTTAGGGTAGCATGCAGCTTACTCCTATAGATATGGGGTTGGGAGCACATCATAGTAGACCACCCAGCAGGGTTACCCTAGGAGATCACCATAATAGCAGTGAGATCCTAGTGCTATGGAGCTAGATGGCCATAAGATGTAGAGGAGCGATAGAGTCATCATCATGCAGAGGACTTGGCACACTATGCAGGCTCTCTGACTAGACTACAGGCTAGAGATATCATATAGAGGCCCTATGTAGATTACCCTACATGGCCAGAGGTAGACCAGTTCTTAGCTCAAATGAGGCATGATCGATGGGTTATCAAGCACAAGGGAGGCATCAGAGAGTTCTTTCATTTCTCTTGGGTGACTAGGTAGTTTGGGATTCAATAGGATATCCCACTAGAGCTAGTCTTGTACCAATGCATTCAAGTAGAGAGGTATCTCCCAATACCACATGTGATAGCTTTAGCAGAGGAGGCAGATCCTCCTACAATAGATATCAATATAGTAGATGCTAGGACTACAGAGGCGTACACCCAGTGGTGGGTGATGCAGCTATGGCATGGTGGTGGTAGCCTAGGGTGATCTAGGGATGAGGCACCTAAGGAGGATCCTGATGAGTGATGAGTGTAGCCTAGGATAGAGGAGGAGTGGGACTAGGCTATAGAGGAGCAGGAAACACTAGAGGAGGAGGAGGCTCTAGAGGAGTAGGAGTCTCCCCTCCAAGCAGATCTTGAGTTTTAGATGGCTCAATGATAGATCCTAGAGTGGGATACCTCTCTCACTATAACATAGAGCTAGCTAGCAGTAGGGTAGGCCAGATGGTGAGGGTATGAGGAGGAGAGGACCTCTCTATAGATACTTGATTCAATGTTGCTCAAGATAGATCAACTCACTAGAAGAGATGATAACTACTGTAGATGCTCTAACGACTAATAGGGACCTTATTCAACTATGGGAAAGGGTTGCTCCTATGGTACAGGTTGCACCAGATATTTAGGGGCCCATAGGGTTGGATCTAGGGGTAGAGCTCAGTGATTATAGGCCATTATATCAGATGATGCATGGTGATAAGCATTAGATGCTCATCATATTACACTACTAGAGGCTGAGGTCAGACTGTATGGTGGGGTAGTTCCAGATAGATCAACAATAAGGACTCAATGGACTAGGAGGAGTAAATCTAGGTAGTCATCAATGTGGCCTAATCATAGGACTGCTTCTCAATCGAGAGGATAGTAGGAGGGAGCTCTAGCCATCATCAATAAGATGAAGCTAAGGGTGGGGTGAGCTAGGGGTGTAGGCCAGTATGATATGTCATGAGACATTGTATCATTTTTTAGTGTAAGGTCTGAGGACCTACACAGTTGTAGCCTACAAGTATTTTTATACCTATGTACATTTGACATACATATATATATGATATTATATTTTATTCTCATTATGTGTATTATGTCTTTATTTATGTTCATGTGATGCAATATGTATGCAATGCTTAGATGATTTGATTATTGCTATATGATGTGATGTATTGATGACATGCACTAGCTAGATGATGTATGATTAGATGTTGTGATCTAGATGTGTAGATGGACTACTATGTATGCATATATGGATGCAATGATTTGTGTTAAATGCATGTTTAATTTTGCTTTAATTGTATATCTAATTTTTGGTGTTTTTTATGTATGTAATGTATTATTTACATGATGGTGATCTAATGTAAATGAACCTGTATGCTTTAATCACTTAAAACATAAGGAATGAATGTAATATGTGTTTAACAATCTAATGGGTGACACCACAGAATGTATAAAAATCATGAATGAAAATGTTAACTCTTATCATAAGAATTAATCATTTAAGCATCCATATGTGATATGAGAAAATTGTGATATATGATGATTTATGAGATGAGATGATTTGTTGCTATGAGGGATTTTTGAGGTTTTCCATGAGACTCAAACACCCTAGTTGATTAATCAAAAGTTGTATAATGACTATACTAGACTCTTGAAAGACAAAGTTTTTGTTATGAAGACCAAGATATTCATTATCCCTGTGTGTGCAAATGAATATATTAGATGAGACATAAGACTACCTCATTTCCAGGTGGGATTCATTCAGCCCATTGTTGTAATGAGGATCACCAAATGTTCATCATGATCCTAAGTTTGGATGTAGTTAGACTAGACCACTAGGTAATACAGGCCACCTAAAGCTAGCTCATTTGTAAATTGCTTAGAACTACCCCAATGCCAGGCAAGATTCATTCAGCCCATTGTTGTATTGGGGATCACTCTATGGTTTCAAGTAGTGAACATTCCAGGGATTCAAGCTCTTCACCCCCTTATTTTATTCACATTTATTGGGATACTTGCTCATGCATAGTGATGAAAATCACTATTTATTTTGCATTTTTATTTTATTTTGAGCAAGGGATTTATTTATGATTATTTTGATTTGTTTTGGGATTTTTCTCATTTTGTATGAAAGCAAGGGATTTATTTGGGTAGGGGGGAGCTTGTCCTTTTGTCAATGATCAACACTCTAGACCATGCGCATCACAAGATGAGCAAGTAAAAACCTTTCACTTAAGGTGACTAGGACCACTTTGTAGTGTTCATATTTCCTTGTCCTAGACTAGGATTGTTAATGTGTTTGATTAGTGATGGGATTTTGACATATGCTAGGTGCTATCAAAACTAGACCTCATATCCAAAAGCAAAGATAGATTTCTAAAAAATCTGAGAAGATCACTAGGTATGGTTGAATGATCGAAAAACCCTAGTATATTCCTTATAGCAATAGGAGGGGTTGTGTTGAAAAACATAATTACTCACAAGGGTGATGGATGATGATGATGAATAGATGCATGATTAAGATACAAATGTGGTGTCATTTGTAAGATTGTAAACACAACCTATCCTAATGCAAGTGCAATGGATGAATATGCCTAATGCAATGCAATTAAATGAATGCATATGCAAAATGTAAAATGTAAATGTTTTTGTATTTTTAATGTTTTTCAATGTTTTTGAAATTTTATTGATTATTTATTTGAAATTTTGATTTTTTGAATGTTTTTGAATTTTTTATTTTTATGTGTGGAACGCCTTAAGATGAAGAATGTTGAGAGGTTCAAGCTCTTCAACACCTTCAAGTGATGTTAGGTGATATGTTCCAGGTCCTATCTTCTCTGAGATGATATATGGACCTAACCAATTGGCCATAAATTTATCTCGTAAGTGTGGTGGTAGGTTTGAGTTCTATTGGTTTTCTTTCAGCACAAGATCCCCAAATTTAAAGTCTCTCAGATGGAATTTATTATTATAAGCTCATTTTAGGTATTCCTGATAAACGTGAAGATGCTCAAGGGCATTCACGTGATGTTCATCAAGAAGCATCAATTGGTCGAGGTGAGCTTGTCATGTAGTGTCATCATCGATGAACTCTTTCAATGTGATGCATAGGGTTGGAATTTCCAACTCTAAGGGTATAATGGCCTCAGTACCATATACTAGTGAAAATGGGGTTGCCCTAGTGGGCATTCGTATACTAGTCCTATAAGCCCATAATGCAAGGGGTAGCTGGATATGCCAATCTTTGTGGTTCTCTTGAATAATATTTTTCAAGATAGCTACCATTATCTTGTTAGAAGCTTCAGCTTACCCATTTGCTTGTGGATAGTATGGAGTCACAAAACTATGTTGTATATTATACTTAGATGTCAAAGCCCTTACAATTTTATTTTTGAATGATGTTCCATTATCCGATATGATCTTGGATGGTATCCCAAAATGACATATGATATTGTGGAGTATGAACTCCATAATACATGCTCCTATTGTCATTGTTAAAGGGATTGCTTCCACCCATTTTGTAAAGTACTCAGTGGTCATTATAATGAATGTATGTCGACCTGATGATGGGGGAGAGATCTTACCAATCAGATCAAAACCCCACTGAGAAAATGGCCAAGCCGCTTGAATGGGTTGTAAGGCCTATGATGGCAAGTGCGTAAGATTAGCATGATGCTAACATTTGATGCATTTCTTGACATACGTTGTGCAATCCTTCTCCATAGTGGGCCAATAATAACCCATTCAAAGGATGCACTTGATGATGGCCATGCCGCTAAAATGACCACCGCATGTACCATCATGAGCTTGTGAGATTGCCCAAGTTGATTCTTGGGGCTCAAGGCAATGAAGGAGAATTCCATCATAGCTTCGATGATACAAGATGTCTCCTAGAAAGACATACTTAGTCACTTTCTATTTGAATGCTCATTTTGTGGCACATGATAATCCCTATGGGATTACACCAAGCTTAAGGAAATCATGTATTTGTGACATCCAATCTTGATAGGCAACAACTTCAACTGATTGAATGACATGTTCCCATTGTAGTTCGACTTGTACAAAATTTGATTGGGAAACTACCTTATGGAGAATAGTAGTACCATTCTCTGTAGGACCCTACGAAAGCAAAGATCCCCAAGGCACCTTTTTTAGAAAGTCTTTGGCTTTGTAGAACCATTCATGGGTTGGTTCTATTTGAATCATGTGGACTGATTCTTGATTATTATAAGTCTCATGCTGTATCATAGATTGTGATAGCATTTTCACTTGAATGGTAGTGAAGTCAGTAGATAGATTCTGAGGGATTAAGGATCCCAAAGATGCCATGGTGTCTACAAATCTATTGGACATTCGAGGGATTGCCTCGATGTCATACCATTCTAGATGGGCTAGATATGTGTCCACAAGCTCTTTATATACCTTCAAAATGGGACATCTACACTGATAGATCCCCTTAACTTGATTAACAATGAGCAAGGAGTCACCAAAGATATTTAGCTTTTTGATCTTCATGGTGATCATTGTTTGGAGACCCAATATTAGGGCCTCATATTCAGCATTATTGTTGGTACAAGGGAAATTGAGCTTAAATGACAAGGGCATTGGAGCACCTTGTGGCATGAAGAACATAATTCCTACACCACCCCCTTGCTCGCATTTGGAACCATCGAAGAACAGAGACATATCTGCTTGATTATCAAGTTCTTCGAGTTTTGATGACTCTGATAATGCAAAGACTGCATCATCGAGAAGCTCTATGACAAGAGGCCTATGATCCTAAAGAGGAGCCTCTACCAGTTGATCTGCTATGACTTATCCCTTGATAGAATTTTGACTTATGAATTCTAGATCAAATTCTATCAATAGCATGATCCACTTTGTAGTACGCATATTATGATACATTTTACTCATCATGTACTACAAAGGATTTTGTTTTGATACTACATATGTCGTATGGCTTAACATGTAGTGGTGCAACTTCTTCATCGCAAAGACTACTACTAAGCATAATTTTTCCACATATGTGTATCATAGCTCATAGCTGACCAGAGTTTAACTGATGTAATATATTACTTATTCTTTGCCTTGCACATTCTTTTGGGCTAACATGGTTCCCAATGCAAAGTCGATGGTAGATATATATAACAGGAATGGCACCTCTGGTCGAGGTGGAGCTAAAACTAGTGGTATTTCTAGGTACTACTTGATCTCAACAAAGGCCTTTTGATAGTCCTCATCCCAATTAAATGGGACTCCCTTGTGTAGTAGTCGATTCATGGGTCGACATTTATCTGATAATTGTGTGATGAATCACTTTATGGATGCTACTTTGCCTTATAGGCTTCTCAATTCCTTGATATTAGTTGGAGGACACATTTCTAAAATGGCCTTGACCTTTGCTGGGTCAACTTTGATCCCTCATTTAGAAATGATGAATCCCAAGAGTTTTCCTGATGTTACGCCAAAGATGCATTTCTTGGGATTCAACCTGACATTGTGCTCTATCAAGTGATCGAAGATTTTCTGAGAACCTCGACATGCTCTGAATGCAGCAATGACTTCACCAATAAGTCATCGATATAATCCTCTAGGATCTTATGCATGTAGTCATGAAAGATATATGTCATGGCCTGCTGGTATGTAGCACCAGCATTTTTAAGACCGAATGGCATAACTTTGTAGAAAAATGTTCCCCATGGCATTGTGAAAGTAGTTTTATGTTGGTCTTCAAGTTTAATCCAAATTTTATTGTAACCAAAAAAATCATCCATTAGGGAGAGCATCTCATGACCTACAGTCGCATCTACCAGAGCATCGATATTAGGCAATGAGAATGAATCCTTTGGTGTTGCCTTATTGAGGTCTCTAAAATCTATACAGATATGGATCCTTCCATCAGGTTTTCCTATAGGTACCATGTTTGATACCCATTCTGGATAGTCGATGGAAATGATGAATTCTACATCCAATAGTTTTTGCAACTCATATTTAACCATCAAAGCGATGGTTGGATGCATCTTCCTGAGTTTTTTCTTCATAGGTTTCTTGCTGGGGTCCAATGAAAGGTTATGAGTAACCAATTTTGGATCTAGTCCTGGCATATCCTTGTATGTCCAAGAAAAGAGATCAGGTTTCTCTTTCAATAGAGGAATGAGGGTGGTGCACTCCTCAAGAGATAAGCTCTCTCCAAATTTAACCTTCCTTGGATTCATGGGATCTTTGCTGATATCCACTTTGAAGGTTTCCTCTATTGACATGTGTGACCCCTCCTCAAGATGGTGAGGCGTAGGGATCAAATGGATGTCATCCACTAGGTTTATAGGTTCCACTAAATCAGAATTACCCTCAACATGATAAACATCATATGCACAACCTGGCACAAAATGAAATGGTTGTAACATTTCTTCATTAGGGAAGAAATATTTAGGATCTAAAGGTGAATTGGCATGATCAAAATCAATGGCCTTAGGATTGAGGTACAAAGGTTTTGAAGGGTCAGATGGATTGTGGAGTGGAGTGGTCAAATCAATGGAGATCATGTTGATGGAATGGATGAAATCTCCAGGACCACATGACATAGACTCTACATCTCTATATTGATCCCCACACTCTAGATGTGGCTCAAGAGGTATGGGGATAACTGGATCCTCTCTAGGAATAGATGGGATGATTGGATCATCTGATGGAAACTCTTGCATTTTAGTTGAAGGCTCAAGGAAGACCATGTGATAGATTTCATTCAAGTTCACTGGTCGGATTAAGATTCGAGGTCCCAGGAAGACTATATGGTACACTTCTTCCATGTCTACTTGGGGTAATAGATGATGTAAATGTCGAGGGCCTAAGTAGGCCAACTCGGTCTCATATTCATATTCCTCATCTTCTGAGAAATGCTCATCATCATCTTCACCAGAATTAGATTTTGGTCCACCACTTTCAGAGATGGATTCTAAATCTCCTTCCTCAAAAGTGACCTCTGATTCAGGCTCTATTATTATACCAAGATTCTAGGTTTCAATGCCAATGTTATTGATATATATATGGTTCCTGATAAGCCAATCAATTTTTGGCATATCATCCAGACTAGCCTCCACCAAGATGTTGTCATGATAGATCAAAGGTGGTTCTATGGCAACCATAGTCACCGACCAGTCACCCCTTCGAGAATATGAAGGGTTAGGATGGTAGGGGTTCCAATCGACATCATCTACCCCCATGCTTAGGTTCAGGTGATCTAAAGATATAGCTAGAAGCTCATCCTAACCTCTTATGTCATAACCCAATTCAAACCTATCAGATGGAAATTGATATTATGGTTCATATGGAGTTTAGCACCCTTGTTCGAATAGACCTAGACCATAACCATGCCAATGGTAATGCTCAAAATATCAAAGGGTAAACTCTAGGTTAGATAGATAATGAACATTCACTATGAATGGTTCATCATCATCTTCATCTATAGGTGTACGATCTGCAAGTTGATCTAGGCCTCCATAGATGAAGTTAGTTTGATTGGGTGGCACCCCTAGTGGTACCACCATCCCTATAGGAAAGCGATGGGCTTGAGGTCTACCCATATCCTATGTAGATTCGATGATTGGTGTGAAAGTCACATTCTACACCAGGTATTCTACTAACCTAGGATTGACTAAATGAATTGTCACCTATGGTGTAGATGACCCAGCTGAAGACATAGGTGAGGTAGGTTGAGGTACCTCCTCGACTTCTTTCTATGAGTTTCCCTCCTCCATGGGATTTGGGACCTTGGTAGTTGCTACATTGGGGATTTCTTTTGACTCTTTTTCACCCAATACTACCTTTAGATTCTGATCATTCCTAAGCATTGTCGATGTCGTAGGCTTCGTAGAAGTAGTTGTTGTATGTGTAGATGGTCATGGGGCTGATGTTGAAGGATCGATGCACACTTCCTTTGATTTACCTATTGGATTCGTGATAGGTGATGTAGGTCTTACATCCAGATGCATTGATGGGAGGATAAAATCTCCTAGAAAATATACTTGATTAACATACTTGAATGGCTCCTCATCTGAAGGAACCACATGCACTTGCCCCTCATGTACATATTTGATACACTGATGTAATATCGAGGGTACACATTGCATCTCTCTTATCCAAGGCCTACCTAAGAGAATATTGTATTGCATCACACCTTCAAGTACGTGACACATCATAGGGATGGTCTTCAATCCCACCTAGATAGGTAAAATTATAGTACCCACTATCGAGCATAATGCATCATTAAATGCTCGTAGTGTGAAAGTCGAAGGCACAATATGTGATTTAGGCAATTTTAAATGTGCCAAGGCCTTTGTGGTAATAATGTTGATCGAAGATCCTATGTCGATCAACACCCACTTGAAGGGTGTGTGGTTTACACATGCAATAATGTGAAGTGGTGGGTCCACTATAGCAGTAGAGACTATTTTAATTTTATGATCATAGAATTGAATCATAGGCTCTTGACACTACTGCACATGTCCCACAAAATTAGTGAATGCTTCTGGATCTTGGGATTGCACTTCTATGGACCTTAGAATGTCCATTAGCATCTCCCTATGCCTAGGAGACTATTGTATTATCTCATAAATTGATAGCTTTGTTGAGGCCATCTGTAGGCTTTGAATAAGCCTATTTCTTATGGTCACCACCGGTCTAGTTGGTGGGCCTAGCAAGTTATTTTATGCTGGCCTTTGAGGGGGTGCAACTTGAATTCTAACTGGAGTAGGAGGAGGATCTAGTTGATTATACCTCCTATTCCTAGTGACAATGTTCACCATACCAACAAAGCCTTGTGTGGGTGGTTCGATCCACACTTGATTCACTTGTCCGACATTATTCCTTGAAGGCTCATGGTTTGGTAGGGGATTTTTGAATATCCCCATATTTTGATTATCTAGAGCCTAAGGATTATCAATAATTAATGCATTCCTATCAATCATATTCTGTACCAGATGTTTGAAACTATGGCATCCTTCGATGTCATGCCCTTTTTGTCTATGGTATGAATAGAATTGATCTTCCCTAAATCCTTTTAATTTAGGTTGATTAGGATCGATTAATTTGACTTCGGGTAAAGTTATGGTATTAGCCTCACACAATTATTGAAATATTGATGTCATAGTCTTTGATAGTGGTATAAACTAGTGAGGAGGATATTGCTCTTTATTCTTACCCTACTTCTTATTGTTGCATTGATTGTACTACATAGGGGGAGGTTGAGCCTGATAGTTTTAAGGTTGTTGGCCCTGATTCCCCTTTTGTTGATTCAACACCACCTGATTTACATGTGCAGGTTTGGCCTACTGGTGTTGGTTCTTTGTATTCTTATTATTCCACTCCTTTTTAGTTCAGAGTTTCAAGTCACCTTCTTGCAACTTGATATCCTCTATAACCTTGGCTTGAGCCAAGGCCTCCTCAAATGTCTGATATTGTTGCAATTGCAATAACAATGAGATGTATTTTGCACAACTCTTGGTGAACATTCGAGTCAGTTCAATAGTAGGAATGGAAAATGGGAGCTTAGCCATCAGCTTTCTCCATCTATTACCAAAATCCATGATTGGCTCATCATCATACTACTTTAGAGCTGCCAAGTCAGTTAAATTGGTCTTTTTCTTGATGCCAAAGGAAAAGCATTCAAGAAAGGCATTTGCCAGCTATTCAAAGTTGGTAATGTTGTGCCTCTTCAATTGATTGAACCATTCTAGGGTGGGGCCTGAAAGGGTCATTATGAAGGTTCTTAGTAACAAGGCATCATTACTCTATATTTGGAAGCACATGTTCATAAAGCTTATGACATGCTCTTGTGCATCTTCATCACCTTGAAATTTATCTAACTTGGGCATCTCAAAATGATCGGGATACACTAGACTAGGAACTGAAGAGCACAAGGGTGCATTATGAATTTTATTCAAGGTAGGCTTTTGATAAGTCATGCCTTGTTTCTCAATAGCTCTCACCTTTTCTACTAAGGCTTTGTATGCTTGCGAGGATAAGATTTCCTCTTCCCTAAGAGGTCTCTATGGAGCTACTGGAGGTAGATTCTTTTTAGGCTGAGGTGGAGGATTAGGCTCATCATCCACATCTACTAAGGAGATCTTAGGATACTACTAATCTTGCTCATCTCCTTCTGACTCTGTACTGGGTATGCCTAGGTTGTTCTAGCACTTGATATTGTAGCATGTTCTGGGTCGTACGATGAGTATAATTTTCAACTTGGTTAGGGTGTATTTTTGGCTATGATGCAACACATCTTTGGTTGCACTCCCTATATTCACTTTGAGGGGGTAGATTAGCTCGAGCTAATCTATCCTCTCTCTCCTCATACTCCTTTTGATCCAGGATGCATTGCTCTCGCATGCATTGCTCATACAAATATTGCCTAAGCAACCTTTGACATTGAGTATCCTCATTCTCGAGGTGCTCATGCTCTACACACACATCTTCCAATTGGTCTTGGAAGATACACTACCTCTACTCTGAAGCCAACCTCTGAGATCGATCTATAAGATCGATAGTGTGAGGCCTCTAGTTGTTCAACTCTATTTGAGGGGCTTTATTAGTGTGAGCCCCAATAGACTTATCCACCACACTCTTGCCCTTATCTATGTAGATGACATTCATGTTGTGTTGTAGTCTATTCTCTATGCTCACCTATGTGGATGGGGTACACGTGCTATAGGAGCGCTTTGAGCACTCTCCTAGCTCAATGGTATGCCTATGTGTGCTCTCACTACATGAACTCATAGAGTGAGAGTGAGCATAGTAGAGGGCTTACAACCTAGTCACCCTAAAACTTGTTCTAGTCCATCAAGTTGCCTAGTCTTCCATGGTTCATTAGGTGGTGTGCCATTGGCTCCAAGTATGGCTAGATCTATCATGAACTTTCTAGGTCCACTAGGGTTTGGAGTTTTTAGGGGTCTATGCTCTGATGTAGCCCTATCTTCCTACCCCTGATTGGGTGGATTTTCTCTTTGTCTACCATGGGATGATGGGGGCCTTGAGCCACCCTCAGCTCTATCCCACGAGGAGTGTGTGTTACATCCTCTGACTGGGGTATTCTAAATAGAATCCCCATGCATTGAATTGTCACCTCTGATACTCATCGAACATCATTCGGGAGGATCCTATGGTAGAGATTCCAACGTGTTATCTTGTGTGTGTCCTGGAGCTTTGGCCTCTACATTTATTGTTGAGGATACTTAGGCTTATCTCTTTAAGCCTAAGTTATATTTAATTATTATAATTATGTCTTATTTTATTGCATTTTTGTATGCACGTGAGGCATAGTATGCCCACATAATACATACTTGTTAACATTTGTTAGGTGGTTGTTAACTGTTAGAGATCTTCTTTTTCTTCTAGCAGTTAATGGACATCCCTAATTAGCATTTGGTTAACTAGTAGTTAAGTGGTTGGTCATGTTTGTAAAATTGTTGCAACTACTTGACCATGTAATATTCCTATGTATGCCTATATATTACTTGCATTTCATGAATAAAGATAGCTTCACGTTTGATTCCACATCATTGGTATCAGTTAGCATGAATAAAATTTGCAGGAAGGAGGACAAAACTGCCACTTCACTGCTAGATCCTAGGAAGGTGTTGAATTGAAGTTGGCTTGGAGTTACCCACAACACTAGTTGAAGCTGAGCTAGTTGGAGGCCAAGCACCAAAATTTTCCAATGAAAATTTGAGTTCAAGTTGAGCTTCAAATTTACAGTAAGGAAGTTGAGTTCATTACAACTTAACATAAGTTCCTTTCTTTTTTTTGAATGAAAATATTGCATTAAATTAATGCATTAAAATATTTTTTTATAAATTATTAATTTCTTTTATTAATATTTTATTAAAAAAAAAATCATGCAATTTTTTTAACTAGGCTATAGCCTAGTTAGACTGTTAGTGGCCACCTATTGGTGGGCCACCGCATGGCCATTGGTGGGCCACAAGGCAGCCCGTAGCCCCAACGACTACACACTGGTGGCCACCACCAACCATCGAAGACCCGACCTAGCAGCTACCACCAGCCACCACAGAGTAGCCAACCAACAACACACAGCAGCGACACCGGCCAGGCCACCCATAAAGCTAGCCGAGACAACCATCGACAACCACCATCAGATAGGCCACTAGACTGACACCCATGACCACCACCAATCAGTCTTCACCAGCACCCGATAGCATTGATAGCACCAGTTAGCCTCGATGACACCAGCCAACATTTTTGGCCAGTGCTAGCACTAGCACCGACCACCAAACGACACCAGCATCGATGGGCACCCTCACGATCGATCACTAATCGATCACCATCGTGGCTGATTACCGTTATGCCTCACCATAGACACTGAAATCTGGCCATCCATAGAGGATGGCATGCCTGCAATGGCATAACCATGTTGCCCACCCCCCAATGTGTTGAAACAACACTCTGGAAACCGACGTACACAATCTAGCAAGTTTTTTGGCCCGATCGTTGTAGGAAACAAAGAGATCATGAGTGAGGCCAGTTTAAACTGCTACAATGAGCACCACCATTTTTGATAATCTTGTTTGATCTTGGCATGAAAACTGATAGCAGCAGGCAGATTCTGATCAGTGAAACCCTGATGCGAGTTTGGTTTTTCTACGATTGAGCCTTTTTCTAGTGAGAATTTTCATTTTTGGCAAAAATATTTTAAAAAACCTAAGGTTGTTTTGATTTACCGATGGCCATGCAATTTTTTGGTAGCCAAAAATTCTTTTCGGGCATTGGCGATAAAGTTTTGCAGCAAGGTTTTAAAAAAAAAAGTTACAAGGGACTTAGTCCCACATAGACGATGTGGGCGGCTTAATTGCAATTCATAAGCCACCCCATGCGTGTAGAGATGTGACCACATTTTTGTGGTCATCCTCGAGTGCACTATCATGCACGCGCTAGTTGGAGACGCAGTTGTGGACTCTGCACCTGTGGCAGGCGTGTGCAGTAGTGGACTTGTCTGTTGTTTGACTTGAGTCGGGTTGAGTTGGTGTTAATCGTTGTGTGACTATGACTGCTTATCCCAGTTGGCAGGGGTCAAATAAACAAAAAAAAATTATTTTTGGTGCCCAATAAATTTTTGGCAGAAAATTCAAGTGGAGGGAAATTGAAATTTGAATTTTCAAAATTTCAAATACAATTTTGGCACCCAAACCAGCAAAAATGAGACCTCAACTTTGAAAGGTGATAAAATCTTCATTTCAGCTCCGTTTTCGATGAAATGTTTTGTGTTTTCTTGTAAATTTACCATAGATTGATAATTTTTTCTCCTAATCAGTTTTTGGAATTGTAAAAGGTCTAAATTTTAGCATTTTTTTAGTGCTAACTTTTTGTACTTGCAAAATTGAATTCTATTTTGTAAAAAGCACTAAAATAGCCCTATTTTTTAGAGCAATTTTTTTGTAAAATCTAGGCATTTGCTACATTAGGAACATTTTCAAATTTCTAAAGCCTATATAAGTTCTTGCATCCATTTTGTAATCCTCCTAGTTTGGCATATAGTAGGAAAAATATGGCTCATGACCTTGAACAAACATGGAAAACCTCACCGAAGTAGTAGACACTTTGGAAGAAAAAGTGAGAAACATTGTTGTGCAGTTTAATCATGGTGAACTCAAAATCCACCATAATCATGCAAATAAATCCAAATGTGAGGTTAATATGTATGATGGTTCTAGGGATCTCGATGTCTTATCTGCATGGATTTTGGATATGCAAACTTGGTTTGCTTATGCTTAAATTTTGGAGGATGAACAAGCCACATTTGCTACACTCAAACTCACAGGTTTAGCAAAAGTTCTAATTGTATAAATACAAAGCCATAATGCCACCATGACTTTGATAGAGTTGACTCAAGTTCTAAAAAACACCTTATTTCCATCAAACTACCAAAGTGACCTCACTACCAAGTGGTATCGATTGAGGTAAACCTATGGGATGTCAGTTTCTGATTTCATATTCCAATTCAATAGGCTAAGGGTATTTCTTAGTGTGAAAGATTCAGAAGAAGATTTGATTAACAAATTCACTCATGGCTTGCAAGATCAAATTTTTAGGGATATCAAATTCAATGTCTTCCTCACCTTGGATGTGGCATTCAATCATGTCATTCTTGCAGAGGATAAAGTTGGTGCATATCAAAAGTCTCGTTCATCACAGGCAGATTCTTCCAAATACGGGAATCAACATCAATAGAAGGTGAAGAATAATTCTCAATATTCCCCTTATTCTTCTTCTCCTCCCACTTATCCTAAAGCACATTCTTCTTCATTTCATGCTAAAGATTCTTCTTTTTCATTGTATTGTGACTTTTGTAAAAAGTATGGTCATGTAAAATCCAAATGCTATACTTTTGAGAAGTTTAAGAAGAAGAAATCCCTAATTGTACAGCCTACACATGAGGAACCACAATATGGTCCCATTTTGGCTACAAGGATAGAAGAATAATATCCTACTTTAAAGGGTAAACTGAACAAAGTTACCCTAATGTCCAATGTATTTTCTCAAGGAGGGCGTGATCATTTATTTGTCACTAGAGCCCACTTGATGCATGATTTATATGTTGATTGTATCATTGATAACGGATCACAAAAGAACCTCATTGCAAAGTCTATTATGGAGAAGTTGAAGCTTCCCATCAAACCACATCACCAACCTTATGCACTTGGGTGGAAAGATGTAGACTCCACATCTAACATCACCCATGCTTGCACCTTGAATTTTGCTTTTGGTGACAAGTTTGTGGATAAAGTTAGGTGTGATATCATAGAAATGGATTGGTGTGGACTCTTGCTAGGTGTACCCTATCATTTTGATATGAATTCTATTTATCATGCTAAAAAGAACACCTACACATTGGAGTTGCATGGTAAAACCTAGTTGATATAAAGCACTACACCTACTTCCAATTTTATGTTGATTTATAGGCAAGTAAGGAAGCCATTAATTCAAGCACTCATTTTGGATCCTACTAGCATTTGTTCCACACAAAATGAAGAAAAATCACCACCAAAGGAACATGCAAAGGAAGAATTTTCACTCCCACATGATGAACAATCACAAGAGCAAGTTGTTAAAGAACCCACCATTCTCACTCATGAGAAATATGCCACACACTCCATTGGCATAATTTTGGGTACACCCAAAGCTACAGAACCACTTGTTCCATAGAATTTACCTTTGGATTTGCCCACTCGCCCCATTGTACACATGGGAGAGCAAGCAAAGGTTACTTCTCTTACTGAGCACCAACAGAGCCTTCTAGGCAAGGTACCATAGGACTTGTAGGGGACTCCATAGGGAGTGGTGCAAAAACATCACAATCCTCACTCACCACAGGTTGGAGGCAGATTTTGGGTTCCTTTGTATGAGCATCACTTTCTAGAGACACCATTTCAAGACCCTTTTGGTACCTGATCCTATTTTCAGCCCTACAGTAGTAGTGGCACCTAATCGTCAGCTTCCACTCATTTTAGATAGAGTTTTCAAGATGAATACTCATCACACAGGACAGGGTTCTTCCACTACATACATTTTCACTCATCATGGTCACTTTCCATACATGGATCACTATATTTCTCACCATGATATGGCCCATGACTTTCCACATTTGTTGATAGCATTGGGGTCCAATGCTTATATGGTTGGGAGGAGTGTTGAGGATACTTAGGCTTATCTCTTTAAGCCTAAGTTATATTTCATTATTATTATGTCTTATTTTATTGCACTTTTGTATGCACGTGAGGCATAGTATGCCCACATAAGACATAGTTGTTAGCATTTGTTAGGTGGTTGTTAACTGTTAGAGATCTCCTTTGTCTTCTAGCAGTTAATGGACATCCCTAGTTAGCATTTGGTTAACTAGTAGTTAAGTGGTTGGTCATGTTTGGCAAATTATTGCAACCACTTAACCACATAATATTCCTATGTATGCCTATATATTACTTACATTTCATGAATAAAGATAGCTTCATGTTTGATTCTACATCATTGATTGTCTTCTAAGATCAGCCTCTTTGTGTTGACCATAATGTGAATTATCTCTTTTGTAATTTTTTTAGGGAATACAAAGCATACAAGGGTATTTATCTCTATTAAAGATTTTTTGTGAGCCCTAAACTGTTTCGTGGGTTTTGGTTTATTGAATAATAAACTATCTCTCATTGTGTTTGTATTTTTATTGATGATATACTTGTATATTTTAAGGTATTTCACCTATATGCTTGTAACTTGACAACCAGCAATGAAATTTTGATCACGTAAACCCACCAAATTATGGATATGAAGCCCATACCCAATCAAGGAGCACAGGTCATGTCAGTCCTCACCCAGTCTCACTTGGTCATTGTTATACCCTCTAAAGATAATTACATGCAAATTTTCTAAGCTACGTTGGTTCTTGGATCCGATATTGGCCAAAAATAGGGTTCATAGGATTTGAGCCAACGGATGGAGATGAAACCCACCATAATTGGTCTCTATTAGTGGTTGGGTATGAATTCCAACTCACTAACATTTCAATGTGACGTGGTGTGTGGGGATTTATTTTAATTTTGCTTAAAACAAAATGCATCATAGAGCATCCATTATTCTTCCTACATGCCTAGGACATTGATGTTTTAATTTCATAAAATATGTAAAATTAAATATTATTTCTAGAGAATATAATGCAAACTTATATGAAAAATTGACCTTTAGGCAGGCCCCAAGCATGCAAACCTTAACACACAACCTAGACCATTGTTCCTAGCAACGACTAGTAGAAAATCTAAGAGAACTCATAAATTTTGCTTTTAGAATTTCTCTATGTTTTCTAATTAATATTCACCTACTACATTTTAGACAATAAAAAACATAGATAGAGAAGCAAAATTACAGAGAATTTCATCCAACCTAAAATCTAAGTCTATTGATGAACTGGTTGTATGTTGTTTGTAGGGTTTTTTATCGGTCATTGTCACTCAGGATGGCTCTAAATTTGGCCACTATCTTCAAGAGTGGCTAAGCTCTACTAGTCGTTGTCAATAAAAGCAACTACACCTGAGTGAAAAAAACATGCAACAGATTAGCAAAATAGTATAAATTTTAGGTGCATCCATCATGATTGCCACTATAAAAGACTACGGAGACCACACATCTATTGATATTGTAAAAAAAATAAGGGAAAACATGTAATATAAGCATACATTTGATAAAAAGAAATAAATAACAAAGGGAAACTCTCTTTATTAATCAAATGAGTCTTGTTATAGATTTATCCCTCTTAGGGATACCAAAATATTGATACAATTGTTACAATAAGCAAATAACCCCAAAATGGGGGAAGATGTGTTTCAATTGGTCTTCATATCTCCATAAAATTGCTTGAGGACTTATGAGGATGCCTCATTCTCCATTTTTCAAGAGGAACTTGATATTGAAAGTGCCTTGAAGCTTGCAAGATCCTGTAACATGCATACATAAAACAAAAAAGCACAATTAAAAGCATATAAGGCCTCTCATGATGAGGCTTTTGTCAAGAAATTACAAGAAGTATGGCTAATATTGAAAGAAAACATAAACATATGCAAATATGCTTACAAAATGGTTGAATTATTGCAAAGCATACTTGAAAACTAGTAGATCTGACTAATCTAACATGAAATTTGTAACAAAAAATATGAAATGAAGTGAATCTAAGGAGATTTATGAAATTAAGCAAATATGACCGAAGTTAAGGTAAAGCTACCTCTAAAATTTCTATTGAATCGTGCAAATGCAGTAAAAATGATAGATCTACTCTAAGTTAGGCTACCAAAGTAAGAATCAACAAGAATCTAGGCTAAAACTAAGGAAATCATGCATCAAACCCTAGTCACTACTACCATCGATGGTGGAAGTCTACGAGCTACTATCAACAACAACAACTTTGAACTGAGACTTCTACCTCTTTAATCAAGGTCCACAACATACAATTCACCAGTTGAATGTATGGTCAAGGGTCGCTTGCTTGTCCAAAGATATATTGGTAGTTGAAATTATTAAAATATACATCATATTGGTAAGGAATTTCAAGGTATGCTTCTCAGTCCTTTGGAAGCTCCATTGTCATCTTCATGCTCATCACTCCATAATTGGGCAACATTTCGATAGTCCTCAAGGGTTGTCTAGTTGCTATCCAATATGGCAGAGCTTTGCTACATAAAAATATTCTTTCTTTTGCACTCATGGGAGGGCCTATAAATAGTATTTTTGAATTCCAATATTAACTTCATGGAGAAGCCAAGATCAATAATTTCCAGTCTGTGGCAGTTGGGAGGAAGCATCCAGAAGTTTTCTCACTCAAAAATACCCAAGATCAGTTACATTTGGCTGTTACAACTGATTTTGGCTTAGCTCACAGGGTTGAGACAGTTTTAGAGCTAGCTACTCTAAGCATCAGTGGTTGGGTTGGCAGCTGCTCTAAGCATTAGCGACTGGATTAATAGTTACTCTGAGCATAAGTGGTTGAGCCTTCATAGGGCAAGACTATCCCAAATGAGTAGTTAAAACCACTGCCAACTCTTGGAAAGGTCCCAGATCATTCATATGGTCTACAAAGGTGCCCATATGAGTAGTCTCCTAAAAATGACATGTTTTAGGTGTCTAGACAATATAAAAATACTAACTTCCTTCATCATAGCAAAATAATAATTTTACTTTCTTTAATAAGTAATGCTCAAATCTTGATCTCAAATACATATAATTAAAATGCAAGCATTTGTCTAATCTATCAAGTACTTGCAAAATAACTATCTTTATTTATCATAACAAAGAAATGCACTTTCTTTTGTTTAAATGGTAAAGCATGTGTCTCAAGCCTTTATAAATAAAATACAAGCATTCATCTAAACTATCAACACTTGCAAAAGAACTAACTTTATTTAATGCAACTACAACATTATTGTTTCTTTAATATGAGTACCCTATGTAATCATAACCCTTGTGGTTATTAAAGAAACAATATAACAAGCTTCTAAATTAATTTCCCACTATCCATTGGTTAAAGAGATAATGACTTCTAAAGAATATAAACTTATTTCTCTAATATCTTAACTTATCATAAATAAAAAATATTTTCTCCATAAAATATACCCATGCCCTAAAAATTTTTCAACCTTCAAGTGAGGAATATAAAAACATTAAAGGAACCACGATAATAAAACCAGAAAAGAGATACATGTGCCAATCTAGTTCCAAAGTGGAAACAACAAGAAACATTT
Organism: Wollemia nobilis; assembly: GCA_028583015.1. Lineage (NCBI taxonomy): Eukaryota > Viridiplantae > Streptophyta > Pinopsida > Araucariales > Araucariaceae > Wollemia > Wollemia nobilis. The sequence continues at coordinate 502,080 of JAQPPZ010002606.1, forward strand.
CCTACAGGCTGCTAAGATGTCAAGGTACTACCCTAGAGAATTTTTAACCAGCCCTCCCAAAGAAAAACAAAATAGATTTTATATGATCTTCTATGTAGATAAAAATCAAAGGAGATCAAGGTTTAATCTGGTAAGTTAAACCAAGCCACCAAGATAATTAACAACCATAATAAAATACCAACCATATAATATACATAGGGTAAGATAACAATCCCAACCATCTAATCTAAAACATCCAAGATATCAATCAAAGGAGAGCCAACATGCTTCCATACAAGCTAATATGCCAAACAACTCTACAATACCACTGCACAACACAATAAGAAGGGATTTGACGAATTCAATCAAGCCAACAAAATATGAACCAAAACACTTTCATGCTCATAAAGCCAAAAATGACTCAACTAAATCAAATGATCCAAAAAAATATCAATCTAAAACACTACCAAGTTAACAAAGAAAAAATGAGATACAAAGACTTAGAGATAGCATTGCATGTCATTCCCAAGGATCATTGAAACTACCTTTACAAGTTATATTGGCATATCTTCCTTTGGATCTACACTCCAGTGCCCTTGTTCCCTTTAGCCATAGAACACTCCCCCAAAGCAAAAACAACAAACACTCGTTTCACCTTCATTAAAAAATGCTTGGGTGTGGCCTTCTTGGGTGGCCAAGGTAACGTATGCATGATTCTTAAGAAAATATTTATTAATTGCCACCTTTTCTTTCCTAAAAAATAGGGCACCCACCCAAGCATAATGAACCATAATAATTACTTAAATATTTTCTTAATTAAATTTATTGCCACTTTTATTAATATCAATGGTTAATATTAATTATTAACCTTGATATTAACATTCTCAAGTATTAAGGTCTACACCCAAACCCCATAATGGGGGCAGAGGTCCAAGGTTCAAATCTTGAGCCTTTCTAGACTGAATTCTTGTCCCTTACCTAGTGCTTTCAGTGGCATAAAAAGGTTTAAAATGATTGTGGCATGGTGGTTATAGGGGTGGACTACACGAAGAACTATGTGGCGGCTTTTGGGGTGGACAACGTAGAATATTGTGGCGGCTAAAAAAATTGAACAGCCTACCTAGATTCATGGCAGCTACATATTCCACCATGTAAATAAATAAATAAAAATATTCTCAAGTATTAATGATTCTAATCTTATTAATACTTCTTAAATTAATTTTTTTTGTGCTTACCACATACAAGCATATATACCATTCAATAAAAAATATTACACACCATTGTTTAATCCTTAATTAGGTCGCTATTTTCATTTAAGATTATATATTGCTACCACCAACCTAATAAGAAGACTCATTGCACAATCAATTCACATCCCAATGGTGTGAACATATAATGGACACAAAATCAATGCACCTATACGAGGGTTGTTTGGTTACTTGAAGCTATCAATGAATGAGTCATCACCATCATTTCCCCAAATTTTCTCTCAATTTAGGTGGTTACCCTTTTTCAACCCATTGATAATAGTACTTTGTCCTACAATCACAAAAGCATAAACAATATTATATTCTAATAAAATTCGATCATCTAGTGCAACTACCATATTTATTGACATCACAAAATAAGTCCTACCAAGGAGGGGTGTTACACATAAACTATCATAGGACATAGACTACCTAAATATGCTATAATCATAGTTGCCTAAGTGATTGTATATTTATTAGGCTAAGATACACCTACTTAGGGTCTATTGACACCATAGATAAATAAATATTATTTTGTACAACATTATTAAATTAGTCTTCCAAATTGATATGCAAAATGTAAAATAGCATATTTCCAAAAAAGTTTTAATTTTAAATCATGTCTGGATGTTGGTACTAACCCTTCTTTTTGGAAAACAAAATAAATTTATGAAAAATTATTCTCCCATTTTTAATTCATGGCAAATCATTCCAAGGGTATCCATCAACATAATTTAACATGACACACATCTTGAAACTCAAAAATTAGGTCATATTTAAATTTGAATCAATTTATTTTAACTTTGACAATAACATTAATGCAACTAATAAAAATTCCTAAAATCATGTTTAATGTATCCATTATCCTCTAAATCAATTTTACACCCCTTTATCAACCTACATTTACCTTATCTTAACTATATTTCACACCATTACTTGGAAAAAAATCATTTGCAATATTATGACAAAATTCCCATCAATGTATCAAATATTTCAAATTAGATTAGTTAGTTAACAATTTTAGATCAACTCTAAAATCAAATTTGTATCCACATATATACACCATATCTATTACAAAATATCATCCATACATCACACTACATATTTACTTAATTGTACAATTAACACAAATTTTCACATCACATCAACTTAATGCACAATATAAAAAAACCACAAATCAATAAACCATCAATATACATACATACATATCTCAATCATACATCGACCTGGTGTACCACAATCAATCAAAACTGGTACACTCTAACCATGTTATGTTGTTGATGCACCTCATAAAAAATTGGTGCACTCATGCCACTCATCATAACCAAAAATTTTAGCTTAGCATAAAGTAGACCCTAGGTCTTTGACCTACTCTTAGTTGGTTGGGGAGGAAACTAAAAAAACTTCTACAAGGGTCATGTCATTGATTTCATCCTAGACTAGGATTAATATTAGGTCCTCAAGCAACAAGGTTGTTTCTATTCTAGAGAAATAGCCACATGATAAAGCAATTTTTAGTGGGTTCTCCTCAACATCTTTGTAGTATACTAAGCCTAAATAGTAGTTATCTAATAAAATAAGCCTTTGTAAAGTGTATCACTACTTTCATTCATCATTGTGGCCACCCTAGCTATAGTTTCATCCCTCTCGATCCTCTCAATCATCACTAGATCCCTCTTTTATCGGGATCTTGGGGGTAACCAATGAAATGGTTCTAGACTAAATCATTGATGATTCATCTAATAAATAGGGATTTGAATATGTGCTCAAATTGATAGTATCATGGAGAAAAGTGAGAGATATATGGTTAGCATATTATCTAGTAGATGCAATGTGATAGGCCTGATGTGTAAGTGTAGGTTAATATTCAAACAACCAAGTTATTGCAATTACAATTGGACCATTCTCCAGGCTTCCTTGCAATATAAATTATAGAATTTATTCCCATTAACTAGGCTTGTCAAAACAACTATTATGATCATGCCAAGGAAGATACACCTAGCCAAAAATATGATAATTTTGAATAAATGGAATCCTTAATAAAATGATTGACACATGGAGGCACAAGGGAGTTAATAAAAAAAGGGGATTGTGAGAATCAAAGTAAGGACAGATATTCACATCATAAACAAGGAATCTATAGTGTGGGTAGGGGATCCATGGTATGGATAAGGATCAATGGTATAGAGAAGATATTTATAATATGGATAGCAAATCTAGAACATGTATAGAGGTTCCATAGTATGGATAGGATACTCACAATTCCAATAAGTAATATTAATCACTCAAGATGTTGGTAAGTGTTTATATGCTATGATAAGGCAAATGTGTATTTTTATATTTACTAAAAATCTATTTCTAATATTATTCTAGCATAGATGTTTATTTTCTACTTCAAGGATATTTGTGTTGATTATACTTACCCCAAATTAAATAGTTAGGATGTGCAAAATTGTGTGTCTATATTTTTCCTCTTTTTGATGCATTCATTTTGTAATTAAATTTCAAAAATTATTTTAGATGTCCTACTTTTGTGGTAGAGACAATGTTTGCTTATACTATTATTTTTATAGTGTGGTTTGTCCCAGGTGTGCCCCTCATATTTTAGAGGGAAATTTAAAATTTTCTTAAGATACTCAAAAGAACACACTAGGTCATACTGAAAATGATAGTTTGCATGGTCATAAAGGAAAAAAGCTAAAAAAATACTAAGATAGTTTGCATGGTCATAAAGGAAAAAAGATAATATTCTAGTAAGTTTGTGGTGCTAGAAAATGATGAATGTTAACCAAATAAAACAGGATATATGTTAAGGCAGTGATATAAAAATCTGATGTGGGAGAATAAATACCCCATGGTCATGTATGCAAATTTATTAAATGAGTAGTAATCTTAGCAATGTGTGTTTAAATTCATGTAAGCACCATTGGCACATGTGAAATTATGGCACCTCAAGAACTATGATGATTTTATTAGAAACTTTATATATATATATATATATATATATATATATATATATATATATATATATATATATATATATATATACACACACACACATATATAGAAATATTATCTAAAATATAACATCTAGAGGTAAATTTCAATTTGAACTATAGATACAATGGTTAGGAAATTGATTTGAAGGAAATTGATAAGGGTGGAAAAAATACCACAATGTTCTAAAGTAGAGGTACTACTAGAATGATCAAGTTTGTTGGTGTACTTTAGATAGTTGCAAGGATATAAAACAGGTTCTTGTTTAATTTTCTACAAACTAGAATGAAGAATGGACTAGGGTTTGAGGTTTGGAGATCAAAGTTATAGAGGTTATGGTGGCAAGAGAAACGAGGCTTCCCATGGTTGGGAAAGGATAATTTTAAGAACCTATCACAACATAAAGCATGTATGAGGACTTATTCCTAGTTCATAAGTAGAATAACTACTATATATTTTATGATGGAACCATGGTAAGGACTTCACTACCTTCATCATATGATGTGGTTGCATTTATTGCTTAAAGTATTTTGTAGGTAATGAATAATTTTCTATTGTCATGGATCATCACTTCTATTTTTTGCTACATATCAATTAATATGAAAAATTTGAGGAGTTTAAGTTGAATATGCCATATTATCTTTCCCAAGCACTAGAAAATGAGCATACAATATCAACAACATGGTAGTCTAGGAATCTTACCAGACCATGGTTTAGTTAAACAAATAATAATTAATTGGCTAAGCCAAAGATAACTATCATAGGATACATGGCTATCAAGTGAGTACACAACATGAGTAATGTTGAAAAGGGATTCAATATCTATTTTAATAGCTATATATAATAAAATTGATATGGCTATAAAGGTGGGACTATCCACAAAGAGGTGGAAGAGCCTATGCAGTTGGCTAGAACTAGTTGTAGAAGAATCATTCATAATTCATTATATTATGGTGGACCTTATAAAATAATAATTACCTAACGAGGTAGGGAAAAACTTCATACCTATAGTAGGAAAATGGGAATGGAATTGTGATAAAGGTGCCAAAGTAGAGAAGAAATTACAGTACGAACATGAAATAATTGTGTAGTTGAAACAAGAAGTGATCTGACTAAAGAGTGAATCAGAGATACAATCATTGGGGGCTACGGTTACTCTTCTTAGGTCCCTTTGAGGTTATGTGGGAGGTAATTATAGTAGTGCTATATGTTCTACTATATCATCAAGGTTGGGCCCTTCTAGTATGGAGACTTCAATAGGAAGTTATAAGGAAGAGCAACCTAGCATAACTACAGTGACACATGCAATGGGTATGCCATCAAAATTTATAGATATCATGTTATACATAATGATAATGGTTGTTATGGACAAGAAAAATGAGTGGGATATAATGGACAAGGAATTAGAGGAAATGATGAGAAATATATTTGTGGTGAACCATAAATTATATAAAAAGATAAAATAAAAGGAAGATGTAATCATAGTGCAAGAGGAAAAAACTAAGCTATGGTCAAAACTAGAAATTTTGCAAGAGCAAAGAATCATAGTGGGGTGCTTGATGTTAGATATATTTGAGTGCATAGAAACACCAGGGGTTTACATTTGCATTATTTAGAAAAAAAATATTTTGTTTAAAATTTTGAATATACTATCGAACTCGTTCTATGGAAGACTTGCTTGAGATATTTTGTGCATTGTTTTTATTAGTGCACCATAACATTATAATCCATTGTTCAATTTTTATTTATACAACTATACTATGAAGGAGGCCATATATTGGAAGCCAAGTATCTATGTAGCGTATGTTTAATTGGGAATATTTTCATCCACAATGAAGATGAAATTATAGTTAGGATGCAAGAGAGAAAAATATTGAAGACAAGAAGTATAGGATAGGATGATAGCAAGGAAAAACACTTTCACAAAAACCTAATTATAATAGAGTATAGATAGCTCTTATCTAGCCATTATTTCCATGAAAGAATATAGGAAACATTGGGTACATACCTTAAATGATTTAATAAAGTGTTGGTAGAGTGCATAGGATGTGCTCTAGAGGGGAGCAAGCAATAGTTTGAGGGTCTACCAATACCTTTATAGAGGTAGAAACCTATTTTAGTAGTCAAATGATCAACAATAATGCTTCAAGTGATATTTCTAATGGATAAACTAATGAAGGTGGGGTTGTCATGGATCAGTCAGATATTTGCTTTCCTTTGCTTTGGTATTCGATGCCAAACTACTAGATACCTTTTAGAAGAAGCTTGAAAGAGCTACAAGATAAATTTGACCTAAATGTAGGACCAAGGGCATTTAATGATAGATACATTATTGGGCATGTCATAACCAATGGTTTTAGTGACTAGGTTACCTAGAGCTAGGCTATTTGATGGTAATTTTGGTTTTTAATGTAAAATTTTGTGAAATATAAAACCAATTGTATTAAAATATGTATGATTACTTTAAATTTGAATGTAATGAGACTTGTAAGGATGTATATGTTATTTTATAAAACTTATATATTTGATAATAGAGTATGATATAAAATGGTAAATAGCATTTTAAAATTAAATAAAATTGAACGTGTTAATTAATGAATAAAATGATTTAGAAATATGTAAAATAATCTAAATGTAAGGAAAGTGGGAGGTAATGTTGATTACATAGATTGACGAATTTGAATTAGGGTCAAGATGAAGGCTAAAAATATTGGTTGTAATAAATAAATGCCCATAGGTAAGATACTATAGACATATATTGACATTTCTACAAGTGCAAATCTAGATTACAGTAGACATAGATCATAATGACCATGGACATGGATTTGAGGTACCCATTCCCTACGCAGGGGAGAAAAAAATATCTATGCATGTGCATATTAATTATTACACATATCATTTAATATGAGGAGTGGTACAATTCCAATATGCAAATATTGAATGGTAGAAATGTGCCACCCAATGGGGCATAAGTGCTAATAATTATTGAAACCAAGTCAAGTGATGTTAAAGATTATCCAGCTATATATAAGAAGGAAAAAGTATAGATAACAAAAAATAGATAAAAATTATATGGAAGAGGGAACACAACTTAGGGTTTTTTTATCCTAAGAGTGACAGTGATGATATGAGGGGAATATGAGTGATATCAAAGTCAAATATGTAGGATACTATTAGTCAATTAATGTGGAGAAAACTAGACAACATGGAAAAACTAGAAAGCATGTGGAGGTGGTATCCACTTTTGAATGATTGGAATGTGTTGGGTATTGTCAAAGGATACATCGTTATGATAATGATTTCATAGTATAATTTGTTGTAAATTGGACAACGGTTGCATGGTCATATATAGGTTAAATGTCAATTTTTCAAAGGAAAAATTAAAAGGGTTATAGAGCTACTAGAAATAGAAGAAAATTTCTTCAAGGAACCCTTCTCAGTCAATAATCCCTTCCCTTAATAGTGTAGATCTAATACCACTAATACAAATTCTATAGATTAAATCATAGGTTATATTTCCTATGATCTTAATCACAATCACATAAAGACCACTCACATAAACACATCAATATTTCTCAATATAAAACTCATAATATTATTCATAAATCATCAAATATACAATCATTAAATTACATTGCATGGATCTTTATCTCCATTATATAATATTTCAATATGACTCTTCAATACTCAACTATTGCTCTTCTCAAACATTCGAGAGATGCATATTTTTCTATTACTCACATATGAAAAAACTCTCACGACTCTCCACTTTACATCTTGCCACAAATCATGTGACTCTTCACTTGCATATTTGACAGCTAAAAACTATGACTCTTGATCTACTTACATGAAACTTTGCACTCTCATAACTCATACCTCACACCTTGCACACTTTGACACTTGCACACTTAATTATATAACATTTGAACATTGCTCACACATTGACACATACATTAGAGAAATATAAATCATACTCCCTAATATAATATATATAAATGTACCACATGCTACCAAATATTGTCATATCTCCAACATAATGTATCAATATATCTCTTTATTTTCAAGAGACTCTTATACATTTGCAACTCTTGGTGTTTCACCTTCAACTATCTTTTCATCTCCTTATATTTTATCATGGGAGAAATAAGTATCAATCCCATAATAATTACAAATGTCAATGATTACACAAATTCAAATAATATAGTAGATTCTAACACCAATTCCTCCTATTTATAGATTAAATCAATCATTAGCCCTAAACCTAATGTGTAAGGGTAAAATATCTAAGCCTAGGGCTCAAGTTAATAAAAATAAATATAGCCAAGATGGTTATATAGGATTTATTATATTGTGTTCATGGTTAAAGAGTTTTTATACATATCAAGAATTTATAGCATTTATTTTAAATTGTTAAGGTTTGATAACACAATCTTATTACAATTTTGTTGGTGTATTATTCATGCACCTTATTACTTTAGTTCACTTAGGATATTACCTAGGAGCTTATATTTCTTTTTCCCATATTATTTATTAGTGGGATATTAGCTCATATAGCTTTTTGCTTGCTAGTTGGCTATCTTATCTTATTAGCCTTTTTTTCTAGGGTGGATATTCATTCCCTCCATTTCTCATCCATGGCTCATGTTGTGCCCCATTATGGATGGTGGATATCCATTCCCTCAATTTTCATGTTTGATCCTACAATCCTCATTGTACACCCTTGCCTATATCAGCAAGGGCTTCCCTCTCTTTGAGAGTAAGTCAGATAGTTAGTATTATCATTCTATCAGATTCTTGTTAGATTACTGTAGCATTTGCTTATGCTTTCCATTAATCTATAGAGCTTTCATTGTGTCATTTGATTCTTGTTGATAGCTTTAGATATTGTGGTGATATTATTTTTCAAACAACTAGATCTTGGGAAATATAGGATTGTTAGATCCTTTCAATTCTAACATGGCATCTAGAGCTTAGGTTGTTTGATATCACCCATAGGTTTAGGATCTTAGGATTGCTTTTGTTCAATCTAGGATCTCCATTATTGCAGATTTTTTGTAGGTTTGAAGACTTTGAAGGAACCTTCTACATTGATCAAATCTATCTCCAACTACCCAAGATCAGCTTCAACAAGTTTCAACAATTGTGAAAGTTTGGATCTTGCCTCTTAGGGTTTGGCCATCATATGCTCTCACCTCACCCTTTTTTGGGGATCTTGGTGATCAGAAAGTGGGTCCAAACCTCTATTGCAGGTCCCTTTTTTAGGCCCAGGCCATGGTTTTTAACTGCAAACCCACGGCCCCATCGCAATTTTTTGGAAAATCAACTTCTGGAGGTCGTTTCTCCCTCTTCCGAAATCCATTTTGGGTCAAATATTTTTTATCCTGACTGATTTTTTGAGGGCTTCACATTGGTGTAGTCAAAATTCAAATTTGGTGGATGGATTTTTAAAAAAAATCTCTTTTTCACTGTTGTGTATAAAAAATTATTTTTTTTAGTTTTATAGCAAAATTTCTAGAAATTTTTCTTGTTGACTTCTTGTCTCAATAGAACATTGTAACAAGCATTGAGATAAAGTGCCAAAATTCTTGGGGGGTCATTCATTTACATAGTTCAATCTCTTGGGAGGGTTGCAAGGCATGTTCTAAGTGCCTCTTGTCTCTTGTCTCTTGTATTTGCTTTCCTTGTTTGTGTTTGGGTTAAAATGGCTTCAATTGATCTATTAACACCCCACAATTATCACACATGGAAACTTAAAATGAGACAACTATTGCAATCTAAGGGATTATGGAAAATGTTGACACATACACCATCCTCATTCACAAAGGAATATGAATAGTTTTCTTACCTCAACAAAGTGGATGAAGCTATGGGGATCATTGGGTTACACATAAGTGATAGTCTACTTTTTCACATAGTAGATTGTACTACACCTATTGAGATTTGGAAAAATATTGAAGGAATGTTTGGGAAAGTGGATCAATTTCACTCTTTGCAATTGGAAGCTGAATTGTCATCTCTCTCCCTCAATTAGTTCACCACCATAGAATATTATCTTGCAAAGTTTAAGTATCTTTTGGCCCAATTGAAGGGGAGTGGAAAGAAGAAGAGTGATGAAGAGTGCATTTTTCTCATTTTATCCAAGTTAAAAGGCCCCTTTCAAATATTCTCCTCTACCTTTTACTCTAGTATGGATGCCTTAGGAAAGGCCTTTGTTATGCCCTCACTTGAGTTATTTTGTGAGCGTCTCACTAGGGAACAATCCAAGCTTGACCAATTAGATGCACTTCCTTCCAAAATTCAAGCCTTAGTAGCATCCTCATCTTCCAAAGGTAAAGGGAAATCTAGGCCTAAGCCCAAACCAAAGCAAGAATCCACTCCACCTCCTACCAAATCCACTACAAAGCCCTCCAACCCTCCTAAATCCAATGAGTCTTCCTCTAGGAATAAGAAAAAGTCTAGGGATACTTGTGCCTTTTGTGGTAAAGAAGGCCATTCTGAGTCTAGGTGTTGGAAGAAAATGGAAGCCTTAGAAGAAACCTTGCAAAAGAATAAAATATCTCTTTCCACTCCCTCTTCAACAAAATACAAAGGAAGGGCCCTTTCAACACATGCAGTGGAGGCATCATCACATAGTTGGATTATGGATTCGGGAGCTTCTCATCACATGACTCCTTCTAGAGAGCTTCTTTCCTCTCTTAGTCATAGTTCCACTTCCAACATTGAAGTTGGAGACTCTTCTAGCATTGCAGTTTTGGGGACAGGAACTATTGAGTTAGATGGTGGGTGCATCAAGGATGTCTTATATGTGCCCAAACTTTCCACTAGTCTTCTTTCCATATATCAGATTTGTTATTCTGGAGATGGAAAAATAGTTCTCTTTACCCCACATGGTGTTGATATTAGAGATTTTTTGGAGCCAGAGACTATTGTTGCTATAGGGATCATTGATCATAGTGCCCATATTTATAGATTTGAGGGATTTGACACTTCATATTTTGGAACTTGCCTTGTTGCTCATGTAGACTCTATGAGAAAAATTTGGCATGAGAGATTTGGGTACCTCAACTATAGATATCTACAATAGTTAAGCACACAAGACATGGTGATAGGTCTTCCTAGGGTCTCTTGTTCAGATGGAGTTTTTCTAGGATGTGCACTTGGAAAACAACATCAAGACCCTTTCCCAAAAGGAAAGGCTTTGAGAGCTTTGGCACCCTTAGAGTTGGTTCATAGTGACTTGATGTCTTTTCCAACTCCATCATTTCTAGGGGCCAAGTATGTGCTTACTTTCATTGATGACTTCTCTAGGTGCACTTGGGTGTACTTTCTTAAGTACAAAAGTGAAGTGTTTTCCCATTTTAAGGTCTTTAAGGCCTTTGTTGAGAAGCAATCTTCTTGTTCTATCAAGAAGCTATGCATAGATAATGAGGGGGAGTTTATGAGTAAAGAGTTTTCAGATTTTCTTGAGAAGCATGGTATACTGCATCAACATTTCGTCCCTTATACCCCTCAACAAAATGGTGTAGCTGAAAGGAAGAACAGGACTTTGAGGGAGATGGCAAACTACATGCTTCACTCTCAGGATATTCCACCAATTTTTTGGGCCAAAGCAATGAATTGTGCCAACTACATTCAAAACCACACTCCTCACAAAGCACTTGAGCATATGACTCCCGAGGAGGCTTGGACTCATGTCAAGCCCGATGTTTCAGCATTCAAAGTTTTTGGTAGCCTTGCTTGGGTGCATGTACCAAACAAGAAGAGGAAAGCCTTGGATAGAAAGAGTAAACCACTTATCTTTGTTGGTTATTGTGAGGATATGAAGGCTTATCGGTTGCTCAATCCAGACACTCACGATGTTATTTTTTGGAGAGATGTAGATTTTGATGAGAAAACCATTCCAAAAGCCTTCCTACCTTCCACTTCTACTCCTTCATCTTCCTCTTCTTCACTCTTCTTCACTTGAGGATTATTTTCTTCATCATGAGGATGTTGTTGATGATCCTCCTACTGTCACCATGCCTTGATGGGCTTGTACTACTCTTGATGAGGCAACTTATTTCATTGGTGACCTTCCAGCTTCTTAGTATTCCACATCTCACTCCATAGGTCATGGACTTTTGAGTCATGCAGTTTTAGATGACCCACAACACTTTTTAGATGCACATGGAATTTTTGAGTGGGATACTACTATGGCCAAGGAGTATTCTTCCTTGATGAAGAATCACATGTGGGATCTTGTTCCTCTTCCTAAGGGAAGAAAGTTGGTTCGATGTAGATGGGTCTATCAAACCAAGTATGCAGTTGATGGTTCTATAGCCAAGTACAAGGCTCATCTTGTGGCAAAGGTATTCTCACAGGTTGAGGGGATTGATTACTTCGAGATATTCACTCCCATTGCCAAGATGGATTCCATTCACCTTGTACTTGCTCTTGCTGCTTCCTAAGGATGGTCAATTTATCATATGGATGTGAAGAGTGCCTTTCTCCATGGTGACTTGCATGAGGAGATTTACATGGAGTAGCCACCAAGATTTTCATAGGACCCTTCACTTGTTTGTCAACTTAGAAGGTCACTCTATGGTCTTAAGCAAGCTCCTCGAGCTTGGTATGAGAAGATGGATGCCTTCTTGCTTGATTTTAGATTTACATGTTGTCATTTTGACCACATAATCTACATACAAAGGATTGGAGAGGATATTCTCATACTTGTTCTTTATGTTGATGATATCATCCTCACTGGTAGCTCCTCTAGCATGATTCAGACTACACAATGCTCCTTGATGGAGCATTTTGATATGACATATTTGGGACTTCTACACTTTTTCCTTGGTCTTCAAATTACATAATCTTCTTCTAGGATTTCCATATGTCAATAGAAGTACACACTTGATTTGCTTCATAGATTTGGCATGGTTGATTGCAATCCAACCCCTTCTCCATTTTAGTCAGGCATCACTTTGAATTCCACTTGCACCACACCTCGATGTGATCCTACCTTATATAGGCAATTGGTTGGCAGTATTATCTACCTGACACATACTCATCCTGATATTTCCTTTGTTGTTGGGCTTATCTCTCGATTCTCATAGGATCCACATGAGAGTCATTGGAAGGCAGCCAAGTGTATCTTGAGATATCTTTAGGGCACATCACACTTTGGTATTTTATACACACCAAGGACTTTAGATATTATTGGTTATTTAGATTTAGATTGGGTAGGTAGTGTTGATGATCAATGGTCTACTTCAGGGTTTATCTATTATCTTGGTACTAGTCCTATTGCTTGGTCATGCAAGAAGCAATCTACTATTATCCTTTCATAAATGGAGGTTGAGTACAGAGTAGCAATTCTTGCTAGCCATGATTTTCTTTGGCTTCACTAGTTATTACCAAAGTTTGGTTTCCCACCTAATCATCCTACAAATCTTAAGTCCTCATTCCTTCACATTTATATTATATTTTAAATGGGTACTGTTGACAATTTTGTCACATTGCACAATGGGATAGAAAAATCAAAATTTTGTACAGTGTTTCTTTTATAAAGTATTTCTTTTGGTTTTTTTTGAAGTTGTAGCAATTTTGGCTTTCCCTGCCACCCCCTTGTATATAAAATGAAGATGAAAGAACTTCGTTGCCAAAAAATCTAAGGAAGATAGCTTCGGAGAAAGAAAGAAGAAGAGTATGAAAAGAGCTTCGCACCCGAAGCATTTCCAGTAGCTACTTTGAGCCAAATATGTGTGAAGCGGTAGTTCAAAAGGATAGCTTCGCCAAAGAAGGAAAATCTGCTTTGCACCCGAAGCATTCCCAATAGCTACTTCGGGTGAGAATTTTGTGAAGCGATGTTGCCGAAGAAAGAATACAAAGAAGGCGTAAAAGAAGAGCTTCGCACCCAAATCATTTCCAACAGCTACTTCGGGCAAGAAAAATTGTGAAGTAGGATTTGAAGAAGTGCAACACCGAGAAGTACTTCACCCAAAAATCACCGAAGCACCCACTTCGGGCCTCTCCACCAGCGAACCATTTCTACTTCGTCGAAAGTCGTTGCGAAGCATCTGCTTCGGCTAACTTTCGTGCGAAGTACTTTCACCCGAAGTGGTAGCAGTCATGAAGAACAAAGCATTTTTGAAGGCAAGAATGTGCTTCGGTCAAAATCCTCCCGAACCGTAATTTTGAAGGAAGATCGCGACGAAGCATTTTGATGATGCATCAGCGAAGCAGTTTTGGCACGTCTTCCAGCGACGCAGTAATGAAGAGCCCCACCTTGAGGAGGAAATCTGCTTCGGCACTCACCACCCCCGAAGCCATTTTGCGAAGCTCCACCATGCGAAGTGCAAACCAAGAAGGAGGATCTGCTTCGGCTCAAATCCATTGCGAAGCGAAATTGCAAACGAAAATCCAGCGAAGCGCTTCAAGGGCATGCACTCCAAGCCAAGTATTTTCTTGAGGCGATCAAGTGCCTCATAAATGCATTTTTACGTGCCCGATAAACTCGTTGCTCATTTTTGGCAATTGGAAATGAGGTATCAGTCTCTGAAGGAGAGCCCGACGAGCATGGCGGCCACTCGAGCACTGCACCCAGAGGCCAAGGACATTCAGGCGGCTCATTAAATGCATATTTCCTCGGCTGACCCGATCGTAGTTGCTAGTTTTGGTAAAATATTTGAGAGCTCAGTCACGAGGGCCGCGAAGAGCCGACTTCTCAGGTTTCGAGGATGTACTCCTCCATTTTGTGCATTAATGGCTCAGAGGGTCGGGTCCTCTATAAAAACCTAGGCATTGTAATGTAAAAGTGGGGGGAACTTTCTGCTAAGAAAGTTGCTGTAACTTGAATCCCTACGTTTAATACTAAAGAGCTTTGGGCTTGATTTCTCTCTTGTATGTTGCCTTCTGCGTTTATTTCTTTCATCTTTCTTCATTTGCATACTGTAATTCTGAATCCTGGATTTAGGTGTGTGATTGGGGGCTGAACCCTAAAATTTTCTCGAAGGATACATAGGGGAGGAAAATGCCATATTAGTTTTCTTGTATGCCGCCTGTGGGTAGTGTTTCTGTTATATTCACTTTTTCCTAATCGTCGTTACTCTGAACTCTAAATTTTGACGAAAGGGGAAGGGGAATCCTGGAACTCATCCAGAGGATACATAGGAGGGCTAATATTGTGTTCATTTCATTTTATTCTTGGTGTTTCTTGTTGTTGTTTCAAGCTATTGGCTAGCAATCATGCTTCTGGTTCTTTCCCACTTCAAATTATTGATATCTCTTCCCTTACCCCCTTTTATTTCTTTCCTGCACCCTTACTCTGTTTATCTCTTTCCTGCACCCTTATCTTAAACACCAAAGTAGTTTAGTATAGGAGCCGGCCTTTCTCTGGAGATTGGCACGAGGGGCATCTCTTCCCTTCGGCCTTTCAATGTTGGTCCAGGTCTAGGGCGCATACACTTACCCAAAATCCTTTCCTGGGCATATTTGATGACCAACAGTTTTTGGCACGCCCGATGGGACCCGATCAGTCTCACCTTGTGAGTGGTAGTGAGAATCGATGCTCTCATTACCGAAAAGACTCTTAGCATCAGGCGACTCTGTTGAGCTGAAGATCCAAATTTCTAGATCGTAGGCGCCTTTTAAATCTGAAAGAAGACACCCCGGAGGAATCAAGGTTTAGTGAGCAGCCTTGACCTCACAAGCGGAGAAAAGAATGTTCACCTGGCGACTCTGACTTAGTGGTGATAACCATGGTCTCTGCAGACCGCTGCTATAATGGCAAGGGTAAGCTATCCTAGCTGGGATGATTCTGGCCCCCTGAATCTTCAAAGTTACCATGAGATTCCCAAAAGCGCCTTGAAAACCTTGACAAAATACAATGGCACTAAGGGAATGGCCCAAGAGCACCTGGAAGATGTTGCTGCTTTAGCGATCCTCCATGACATAATCCATGAAGATGTCATGATCAGACTTCTGGTTCTATCTTTGGAAGGAAGGGCGCTGCAGTGGTACAGACTGCTCGGGCGTAAAAGCATCTGCTCATGGGATGACTTAGCGGGAGCACTAATCAGAACATTTGACGGCTCTCAGGATCCCTTCCAGCTTTTAATGCACCTCTCCACCATCACAAGAACACCTCTGGAGAGCATCACAGACTTCAATGTCCGATTTTGTAGAAGTTGGAAGAGAATTCTAGGGGAGATCCAACCGACACCCGCCCAAGCCCACCTCTTCTATGTTCGGGCCTTTCACCCGGACATGAGCCTCCTCTTGCTGCAATCAGGTGAACGAAGATTCCCTCAAATATTTGAGGAAGCAGTACAAGCAGAACAGCTTCTGCTCCTATCGAGAAAGTGGCAGTGGGGAGAAACTCCATCATCTTATCCGGTAGTTGCTGCTCCTGTCTATCCCACGTAGTATTCACCATGGAAGATTCCTCATACTGAGCAGAGACCTGAGATGCAGTCGTGTGGAGCTCAAGAGGCAGATTTCATCCAAGTCCAACGATGGGAATATGCAAGCTTTGTCCCAACAATAGATAATATGGTTGCTTGTAGTCTCCATCAGAAGATGAGCCAAGGAGAAGAACAAGCTCAAGTGGTAGAGCCTGAGAACGAAGAGGGCACATTTTTGCACCCTTTTTGTATCCCAGGGGATGGCACGCAAGTATTCAGCCAGAGCCCATTAAGCATGCCTCATCAAGAAGCTGAGCCTGAAGAGATCTTGGAAGATTACTCGTCGTTGGAAAAGCCCTGTTACCGCATCAAGAGGATGGAGGAGCCTGTACTCAGCCCATAGTTAGTAGAATTGGGGTATTGGTTCCAGCCATCACTACAACCGGTACCCAAAAAAGACCCTCATGCGGTGAACTTCTTCGCCACATCATTCATCGACAGTATGGGTACTGGCAGGAGTGACAACCTGCTACGTTGCACCCTGTTCGCAACATGGACAACTTCGGGAAGAAGTTATCCAAACTTCAAGGATCGACTGAAGTTCAATCAGATCTGGTCTGGACATTGCAGGTTCACCGGATAGACACCCGAAGCTGAGTTTGTGGTGGCGGCATGCCAATCATGCCGCAAAATTTTGTGTAAATACTGTAAATAATCCGGCTAGTAAATAAAGTGTCGAGGGCACTAAGTGTTGCTTAGGAGCTTAGGTCAAGTTTTACTTCGGTATATATATATAAAAAAAATCTCCTTCGGGAACTTTGTGTGCGAAGTAGCTGATGCAAAGTAGTTCGCAGCGAAGCACGTTGGCCGAACGAAATTCAAACCAAGGCATGAGAAGTGCTTCGCCAAGAGGAGTCCAAGCGAAGCAGTTTTCAAAGGAAAATTAGCGAACTACTTCTCAAAAGGAACGAGCTTCGGAAGCAGTCTTCCGCGAAGCAAAGTAGTGACACAACGAGGAAGAACTACTTCGGGCCCAAAGCATAGAAAATCAGCTCGCACCAAAGGTTCACCGTGAAGCATTTTCAGCCCCGATTTCAACTTTGCCAATCTGACAAACGTGCGAGGTGGGAGCATTTAAAATGTGCCTAGAGGAACGTGTCGACAACAACCTTGGAAAGCATCCGAAGCAAGTGAGTTTAATGCAAATGTGGCGGAGCACATCCCGAGAGGATTCAGTTAGGAGGAAAGCTCGCGCCTAGGTACGAGGTGGCAGCAGGTTGCATTTCCAATGCAAGGCATAATCATCGAAGCGTGTGGACCCGCGTACTACGTCGTCGGATAGCCAATCAAATGGTGCAGCGATCTCCCAGGTCAGAGATGTAAATTTAATTATGGCAGGAGCCATAAATAGAAGTAGTTGCCTTCTAAGGCTATAAAACTTGAGCCTTAGCAGTGAGAAGGTTATTTGCCTACTGGTGCATGCGATATTAGGAGCTCCGCTGTTAGCCTATAATTCTTCCACCTTTCGCGTTGAAATCTTTGCGTCGAAGTCCTCTACGTTGTAAGCTCTGCTGTTGTGAGCATCCATCATGGGGAAGAAAAACTCCAAGGAAAAGAAGAAGGAGCCAGAAGTTGCAGGCCCCAAAAAAACAAAGAAGGGCCAGGAGGATAAAAAATAGAGACCCAAGAGGGTCGACCTTAACCTCCACCCAAAAAAGCAAGTCATGGAGGAGAAAGAAGATTCTAAAGATGAACAACCCACAGAACCACCAATTGATGGGTGGGAAAAAATTAGGGACATAGAACTCTCAAAGAGCGTGGCCAAACTCAGATACACCATCGAGTTCATGAGGAGTAGGCTCTCAGCAGAAAATAAAAGGGCCACCGCATATTATTCTCAGATATACTGGTATCTGACCCCACCCATGCATCATTGTCCCGAACTAATCTCTGCCATTGCGTAGAATTACCAGCCCTCCTCCAGACAAGTGCTAAACGTCGCTGGACATAAATTGTTTTCAATCTTAAAAGAAGATGTGCAAGCAGCCTTCGCACCACAGCAGGGGCCACCTAAGGGATATTCAGTTCGCAACGTCATTCTGAGCGAACAAATGGAGAGGTTTACCTCCTCTAGCTACATTTTGAAATTTTTGAGCGAGAACCTCAAAAGTGGGCTCCCTTCAGGCAAGCTGCCCCAAATGCCCCTACCCTTGACAACTTTCAAGAGCACTGACATCTTCTCCATCATTGCATGGGTGGCGGGCCTGTCGACCGATGCTTCGGTGCATCCCTGGTAGGTGTCTTTGGCCGAGTGTATTTCCAGAGGGGAATTTTATGCCCCCGATGCTTCGAGGCCGAACACCAACCCAATCTTCTTCGACTGGGCAGAATGGGTGGCCCGAACCTTGCACACACGGCTTACCAGCATGAAGAACACTGGAACGGGCCAGTACTTTGGACCCTGCTCTTTTCTTGTTTGGTTATTTTTCTATCATGTACATAAAATTTTTCCCCATATCGCCATTTCATCAAGCGGCAAGGATGGAAATCCTCTGCCTGTGTACCAGTGGACTCCCCTCCTATTGAGGAAAGAGTCTTATTATTCTTTTAATCAACAATTCTTGGGACCCGCTATGCATTTGTTAATGGGGTCTTGCCCTCGGGTCCCCCTCAGTTTAAGAGATAGAGTGGTGCAGGAGAAGAAGGGAGACGTGTTTCAACTGACACAGGGGCTTGTGATTCACCTATTCGGCTTCATAGGGAAGCCCTTCCTGCTACCAGTCTACCCCTTCGAGTACCAGTTCGCATTAGAGGTCGCTCGATAGAGTGACACAACAAACGCCGTGTACGGCCACGATCGAAAATGGGCGCACACTTGCGACTTCCCCTTCAAAATGGGGGTAATTGAAGTGTTTGCCCTGAAGCAAAATGTTTTCCTGGAGGAGAAGCTTGCCAATTTTGGTTTGCTCCAAATTCCTCAACAATGGTGCTATGATCCTTTGGGAGTAATGAGGGACCACCTCCGGTTCAAGAACTTTCATGTCTGCCCTCGCCCAAAAATAGTGGATCAGAGGAACAATCCCAATGAGAGGGATTTAGAATGGCATTTGGAAAGGATGAGGACATTGCCTCCCTGGCATGAATTCTACCCTATGGAGGTTGAGTACGACCCAGTTCGACACCCCTTCCCAAGCCCAGACTCCACATTTTGGAGAAAAGCAAAGGATGATTTGAAAGAGGAATTGAAGAATTGGGGCGAGGAGCAACTAAGGGAGTGGTGGATAATGAGAGTCCATCGCCAAAATATGAAATCCTACGGACTCTTGGCAATAGATAGGGACTTCATGATTGTTTATGAAGCCAATGTTGGAACTTGGAAGTCCCTCTCCTTCATCGACTTTGTTCCTCCAGCTACCCCAGGTTCGGGCGAAAGCCCAAGAAGAGCTGATGATGCTTCGGAGCAGGAAGAAGAGGAAGAGGCCGAAGCTACACCACAAGAACTACCTCAGGGACCTATAGAAAGCCATGACACAAGTGTCGAGGGGTCGACACAACAATCAGAGAAGAAGAAAAGAAAGAGGCAGGAGCAAGTCCAAGTGCCTCCAAGCCACCCGAAGCGACCCCGCACGAAGCTTCCAAGTGCTCCTATCGGACAACCTGCATCAGGCCCAGTCGAAGCGAATATTGAAGGTGTGACATCACAAAATGTCGAGGCAGCCCCAGACATAGACATCATTGATGTGGAGGAACTCCTCCAACAAGAAGGGGGCCCCGAAGAAGAAGTCATGGAGGTCGGAAGTGCCAAAGTTTAGAAGGAGCAGGAGCCGATCACACAGGAAGTCACTACGGCTGCTCTGCCAGGAGGGCACACAGGTACGCACTCTCCACCCTTTGCCTTGGTCTCTCACATGTCCACCGTGGTC
The DNA here is from genome assembly GCA_028583015.1 of Wollemia nobilis. Taxonomy (NCBI): domain Eukaryota; kingdom Viridiplantae; phylum Streptophyta; class Pinopsida; order Araucariales; family Araucariaceae; genus Wollemia; species Wollemia nobilis. The sequence continues at coordinate 522,606 of JAQPPZ010002606.1, forward strand.
TCGACCGAATCTCCCCATCAGTCTCTCCATCCCATGCAAAGTCAATCACCTCTTCACGTGTTGCCCATTGCTATTCCAAGTTTATCTCGTGATCCCGTTAGCCCCACTCCACTCGAGTCGTCTGGCTGGGACAAGTCTGTTGGTACTACTTCGCCTACCCATGCCACCATTCCCTTGGTCCTCAGTCAGGGTGAAGATAGTACTCCAACGTCGAACCCCGTTCCTCGTTCCCCTGTTTCACATGACATTGTTTCACTCGTCGAAACTCCTACCACACCCGTCGTCGAACCTACTAGTGAGGCATCCCCCATTCATTCTTTATATTTGTTTACCCCTTTGGCTGGAGATCCAGCCTCATTTGAATCTGAGTTGTCCATGATTAAGGAATGCCCTCTAGCTGAAAAGCTACTCCAAGCCCGACAAAACACAGATAAAATGTTGAAGGAGGCAAGGAAGAAGAGAGGGCGCTCTCTGGCCCAAGTTGAAAAGTGCGCTGTTTTTTATTTGAAAGCCGGGAAGTTACACAAGGTAAAAAATATTCCTAAGGTCCAAAAGCCCCTGGATGAAATGACTCCAGCGGACTATGATTATCAAGATAAATCCAAGGACCTGGAGCATTTAAATGTAGATAATGAATCTGCATCCATGCACGTCAGAATTGAAACTTTCTGAGCGCATGCACACATCGCCAGTCAGCACAGATTTGAAGCAGAGAGTGCCAACATCAAGTTGGAAGAAGAGCTAGCAAGGACCCGTTCCAAGTTAGAGGACGCTGAGGAGCAGTGTAAGCTGATAAAGAAAGAAGCAAACGCCCTGAAACAGCAAATACTACAACTATAGTGTACAACTGAATACCAAGCACAGAGACAGGCCGAAGCTGATCTGAAGGCCAAGGAATTCGAAAGCAAAATCTTGCAGATGCAGCATCAGTTGTACAAAAAGGAAAGCCTGGAGCTGTTTGATAGAGGTAGAATCAAAGAAATCCGCTCACACTTGCTCAAGAATTTTAGGTCTCGGGCCTCCAGTGCCCTATCAATTTTAACATATATTATCGAAGCCCAGTATGCCATTGCTCAAGAAGGGCCAATAGTAGATGAGGTCATCTAAAAAATCAAAAAGCGACTCAAACTGGCTTTTGAGGTCCAAAGCATTAAATATCAGGACTTGCAGGTTGCTGCGATGAGTCGGACGGCTAGGGATTGGTCTACAACCCAAGCCACAGTTCGCGCCTTCTTCTCCAAGGTGAGGAAAGCACAGAAGGTGAAAGACCTCCTGGATGTATTTGAGCATGAGCAGCACACATCACTGGGCTACTTTCAAGACCTCTCTTCCTTAGGTTTCCCAAGTTTCACGGATGATGATGGGAACCTTCAGACCAAGGAAGAGCTTAAGCCGGCATGGCTTCATTTTGAAGGTGACATCTCGGAGATAGACGAGTGGGCGGATCCGATTATAGAAAGGCAGGTCACAGATTTCATTCTGAGACACTGCAAGATCGTGGCCTGCCTGAACGATCTGCACACCAGAGCCAAACATGCTGACATCGGGCAGATTGATCGGTTCCACATTTTGGTCAAGGCATTGCAAGATCAAGAGCCATTCTAGAAGGGTGCCTGGGCTCATGTCCGCAGAACCATGGAACGCATCCGTGATCGCCTTCCCCCACCGCCACAACAGGAAGCCTCGCCAGAAGAGGAAGAAGAAGAAGAAGAAGAAGAAGAAGAACAAGTCGTGGAAGCGCCCCCGGAGATAGAAAAGGGAGAAGGGTCTGGAGGTAACTCTGGCCCAATGGATCAAGGCTGAGGGTTCTTCCACCGAGATGAGCTCGTTGCCCCGTGAGCCGCCAAGAATGTTGACAATTTTGTCACATTGCATAGAGGGGTAGAAAAAATCAAAATTTTGTAAAGTGTTTCTTTTTGTAAAGTATTTCTTTTTGTTGTTTTTGAAAATATTTGTAAGCATTGCAGCAATTTTGGCTTTCCCTGCCACCCCCTTGTATATAGAATGGAGATGTAAGAGCTTCGCTACTAACAAAGCTAGGAAAAGAGCTTCAGGAAAAGGAAGATAGCTTCGAAGAAAGAAGTAGAGGAGGAAAAGAGCTTCGCACCCGAAGCATTTCAAGCAGCTACTTCGGGCGAAAGTTTTGCGAAGCGGCATTTCAAAAGAACAGCTTCGCCGAAGAAGAAAAGTCTAAATCGCGGTCCGAATTTGCTAAGGCAAGAAAACTACTTCGGACCCGAAGCACTTCAAATAGCTACTTCGGGTGAAAAACTTGCGAAGCAAAACTCGAAGGAGCGCAACATTGAAAAGTACTTCGCCAAAAAACCGTCGAAGCACCCACTTCGGGCCTCTCCACCAGCGAACCATTTCTACTTCATCGAAAGTCGTTGCGAAGCATCTGCTTCGGCTAACTTTCGTGTGAAGTACTTTCACCCGAAGTGGTAGCAGTCGTGAAGAACAAAGCATTTTTGAAGGCAAGAATGCGCTTCGGTCAAAATCCTCCCGAACCACAATTTTGAAGGAAGATCGCGGTGAAGCATTTTGATGATGCATCGAAGCAGTAATGAAGAGCCCCACCTTGAGGAGGAAATCTGCTTCGGCACTCACCACCCCCGAAGCCATTTTGTGAAGCTCCACCATGCGAAGTGCAAACCAAGAAGGAAGATCTGCTTCGGCTCAAATCCATTGCGAAGTGAAGTTGCGAATGAAAATCCAGCGAAGCACTTCAAGGGCACGCACTCCAAGTCGGGTATTTTTCCGAGGTGATCAAGTGCCTCATAAATGCATTTTTACGTGCCCGGTAAACTCGTTGCTCATTTTTGGCAATTGGAAATGAGGTATCAGTCTCTGAAGGAGAGCCCGGCGAGCATGGCGGCCACTCGAGCACTGCACCCAGAGGCCAAGGACGTTCAGGTGGCTCATTAAATGCATATTTCCTCGGCTGACCCGATCACAGTTGCTAGTTTTGGTAAAATATTTGAGAGCTCAGTCACGAGGGCCACGAAGAGCCGACTTCTCAGGTTTCGAGGATGTACTCCTCCATTTTGTGCATTAATGGCTCAGAGGGTTGGGTCCTCTATAAAAACCTAGGCATTGTAATGTAAAAGGGGGGGAACTTTCTGCTAAGAAAGTTGTTGTAACTTGAATCCCTATGTTTAATACTAAAGAGCTTTGGGCTTGATTTCTCTCTTGTATGTTGCCTTCTGCGTTTATTTCTTTCATCTTTCTTCATTTGCATACTGTAATTCTGAATCCTGGATTTAGGTGTGCGATTGGGGACTGAACCCTGAAATTTTCCCGAAGGATACATAGGGGAGGAAAACGCCATATTAGTTTTCTTGTATGCTGCCTGTGGGTAGTGTTTCTATTATATTCACTTTTTCCTAATCGTCGTTACTCTGAACTCTAAATTTTGATGAAAGGGGAAGGGGAATCCTGGAACTCGTCCAGAGGATACATAGGAGAGCTAATATTGTGTTCATTTCATTTTATTCTTGGTGTTTCTTGCTGTTGTTTCAAGCTATTGGCCAGCAATCGTGCTTCTGGTTCTTTCCCACTTCAAATTATTAATATCTCTTCCCTTACCCCCTTTTATTTCTTTCCTGCACCCTTACTCTGTTTATCTCTTTCCTGCACCCTTATCTTAAACACCAAAGTAGTTTAGTATAGGAGTCGGCCTTTCTCCAGAGATTGGCACGAGGGGCATCTCTTCCCTTCGGCCTTTCAATGTTGGTCCAGGTCTAGGGCACGTACACTTACCCAAAATCCTTTCCTGGGCAGATTTGATGACCAACAGTACCTCATTAGGCCTCGTTTTTAGGACCCATATCTGAGGATATACCTATTTCATTATATTATAAAATTTCTCCTAATTTTCACTTAAGGAGGGATGTTGGTGTATTATTCATGCACCTTATTACTTTAGTTCACTTAGGATACTACCTAGGAGCTTATATTTATTTTTCCCAATTTATTTATTAATGGGATATTAGCTCATATAGATTTTTGCTTGCTATTTGGCTATCTTATCATATTAGCTTTTTTTCCTAGGGTGGATATCCATTCCTTCCATTTCTCATCCATGGTTCATGTTGTTCCCCATTATCGATGGTGGAAATACATTCCCTCCTTTTCATGTTTGATCCTACAATCCTTATTTTACACCCTTGCCTATATTAACAAGATTTTCCCTCTATTTGAGAGTCAGTCATATAGTGTTATAATTCTATCAAATTCTTGTTATATTCTTATAGTATTTGCTTATGTTTTCCATTAATCTATAGAGATTTCATTGTGTCATTTTGTTATTATTGATAGCTTTAGATATTGTGGTGATATTGTTTTTCAAACAACTAGATCTTGGAAAATATAAGATTTTTAGATCCTTTAAATTCTAACAAATTTGGTTTAGATAAAAAAATAAACTAAGAAGTACACTTCACGAAGGATTAGGGTAATTTGTTTTTCTAAAAAACATCTCATATTTTAGGAGCCATATCTTTGCGAAGGGTTGTTTGATTTAGTTGATTCTTTGATCACTTTGTGAAAAATTTGAAGAGTTTTAAAATGAGTGGTCATATGAAGGAATCTAAGTAATATTGAGGGAGATACAAACCTATGAAGTCATCAATCTAGAACAAGGGCAATAATGATTTTTCATGTCATGAAAAACAAAATTACAAATATTTGTCAGCCAGGGTTTGGATGATGGGAGGAGCAATGGAGGTCAATAACTTCAGTGGGGTAAGATATTTTATCTAGGCATAGAACGTTTTAGCTAATTTTATTTTTTCCTTCTTTATCTTAGAAATTTGGCTTGCAAATTATTATAATTTGTTTATCAAATACTATATTCGCTATAGGATATTTTGGTAAATTTTAGTATATTTTGAGTTTCAATTTCTTTCCCATGGACTAATTTATAGATAAATTATAATAATAATCTCTAGTAGTAGAGGTTAGTAAGAAAACCATAGAGTATCAATCCTTACTGCTCAAAGATAGGACAATTTTTGGTAAATTTAATGGATATTAGCCAAGGATTTCAACCTTGAGAAAATGGATTGATAGGAGTTGGAAGTCTCTAGGAATTATTTATTCCCAAAGGTTTCTTACTAGTCATTTTTTGTTATAGGAAAGAAAGATATATAATCCTAAAAGGAGGTCCTTGGTTTATGGGAAGAGCAAGACTCTTCCTTACCCACTGGCATGAAGGTTTTTCACCTAAAAATGTAAATCTATCCCTAGTACCAGTTTGACTTAGGATGTATGGGTTTTCCATTGAGATTTAAAAAATGGATACCTTCAAGGAAATAGGCAACACTCTAGGAGAATTCCTTGAGATTTTAGAAAATACAAAATATGGATTCTTGGCTATTTATGCTTTGATATTGGTCATGATCGATATAAGTATATAATTAAACCTTTACCAGAGTCAATTATTCTTAATTATGGTAAAAATATGTTGAACCAAACCATAGATTATGAAAATATATCTTTTATATGTAGAATATGTCATTAGGTTGGGCATATTGAGAGACCATGCCCTAAGAATAGTCCAACAAAATTATATGTAGAAAAAAATAAGAGAAACTTCCAAATGGATATGGATGAGGATTGTTTTTAACTTCCAAAAAATAGAAATAGATAAATGAAAGCAAATAAATAGTGGAGACTAGTAAGGAAGGATACTAGAAGAAATACAAACTATTTTGAGGCTTTAATCTATGAATAAAAAGTAGATCAAAGCTTATAGGATGTAGTACAATAGGTTCAACATATTAACAACGAACTATTTGTTCATTATGATCTTGATTTTGGGATGAACATTCTCGATGAACCTAAGAAATGTGTCAAATCACATTTTGAAGACTCTCTTGAAGTAAAGGAGAGGATAAATCTGAGGAAAAAGAAATTTGTGAAATAATGTTGAGGAATAGAATAATAAGACCTAATATTGGTATAAGAAATGTAAAAAGAGTAAAAACCTCAAATTATCAAGCAAGATCCAGGGAAGCAAGAGTAAACATAGAGAAAGGAACACAAACTAAGTTGGTTGAACTTCTCTTTACCAAACAAAAAAATGATATTGGTAATTCATAGGCAAGGTCAGTAGCCCCTAATGAGACATGATTACCATATCATGGAATATAAGGGGTGCTAATACCCCATACAAGTAAATGTGTATTAGGGACCTTTGTTTAAATAGTAAGCCTACTATTCTTTGTTTCCAAGAAACTAAAATGAAAAAAAAATAAGTTTTCAAAACTATGAAATTCATACGCATAAGATGTGAATGGGATGCTAGATATTTTGAAGGAGTGGTAGGGGGAATTCTAACTTGGAATCCTATTAGAAATTCTTATGTAACCATTCATAAAACTAGCCTTTGGATAACCTCTTTAGTCACATGCTTCTTCAAATATATTCATTTCATCCTTATCAATATCTATGGACCTATAACTCAGTTAGGAAGATTAGAATTTTAGAGTGGTACTGAAGCCTCTATGAGAAGTAAAGACCAAGAAACCTGATTCATGATCATAAGAGATTTGTGAAGGATGCAAAATTCCAAAAAATGCAACATATCTTACCCTAATTCCAAAAAATAAAGATGTATAATTGTTTGATTTATTTTGACCCATAAGCCTATGTAATATGGCATATAAGATTATTTTCAAAGTTATGGTGAATTGGTTAAGACCATTGTTAGAAAAAATTATTTCAGAAGAGCAAGAATGATTTGTGAAAGAGAGACAAATTTTGGATGGGATCATAGTAGCTCATGAAGTTATGCATTCAATAGCTTCAAGAAAAGAGAAAGCAATGATATTAAAACTTGATATGAGTAAGGCCTATGATAGGGTTAAATGGGATTTTTAATTTTGAAGTATTAGAAAAGTTTGGATTTGGGAAGAAATGGTTCATATGGATTAAATCTTGTGTCTCTACAATTTTATATTCTATTTTGGTCAATGGGTTAGTAATAGAATAATTTAAATCCAAGATAGGTCTTAGATAGGGATATCCTCTATCACCATATTTTTTCATTATTATGGCATATATTTTGGGTAGGAACTTGAATAAGGCTTACAAATATGGGCTTATAAGTGGACTTAAGGCTAGTAATAACATCAACAACATCACCCATCAACATTTGTAGATGATACAACTCTTTTTGGGAGGGCAAGGATAAACGAGGTCAGAGCTTTGAATAACTTATTAAAGCAATACGAAAGAATAGTAAGGTAAAAATTTAGAGGACAAAATCCAAAATTTACTTCCTAAAAACCCCAACTAAAATCAAAGTAAGGATATGTAGGTTACTTCAAATGGATGAGGTAAATTTACCAACAACTTATCTAGGGATGCCCTTATTTGAGGGGAGAATGAGGATAGAATTATGGAATCTAGTTATAAGTAAAGTTTAGAATAAACTACCAATATGGAAAGGTATATGGTTATCATTAGTAGGAAGAGTGCAGTTAATTAAACCAGTCTTATAGACCATTCCAACATATTATATGTCCTTGTATCCTATTCCAAAATCGATATAAAATTTTTAATATATATTATGTAGTCATTTTTGTAGTTAGGATTACATGATAAAAGGAAATTTTCTTTGGTGAAATGGAGCAAGATGTGTGATGATAAAACTAGGGGAGGTCTTGGTTTAAGAGTTCTTACAGATGCAAACTTAGCTCTTAGGGGAAAATTAATTTGGAGATTGTACAAAGAGAGTCAAATACAATGGGCAAGAATTCTTCTAAGTATGTTGAGCCCAATGACCCAAGCTTAATATTTACTTCATTCTCTCTACCAAATGGTTCTACACTATAGAACAATTTAAAAAATCAATTGATCTAGTGATTAAAGGTTTAATATGGGTGGTGGGAACTGGAGAAAAACATTTCTATTTGGATGGATACTTGGTGTGATAAAAAACCACTCAATCTAGATCCAATTTTGAAACCATGGATGATATTACTTCAATATAAATATGGTGATAGGGTTTCAAACATTTTGTACAAGGATTAGGAAGGAAGATACAAATGGAAAGAATATTTTTACAAGTATACAAGACATTGATGCTAGGAGGAAATTGAGTAGAAAGATAACAATAGTGACTATTTCGAGGGGATCCAAGGATAAGTTGATTTGGGATTTGAATAGCTTAGGAGAATACACAACAAGAAGTGGATATAATGTAAAACACCATTAAAATAGGAATATCATAAGAATATGGAGAGATATTTGGGATAGCCCAAGCATTCCTAAAGTCAAAATGTGTGTTTGGCTAGTAGGTCATAGAAGAATTTTATCCTAGGATAACCTTATGAAAATGGGTTTTCATGGCCCCTTAAAATGGGTTTTCATGGCCCCTTAAAATGTGTTCTTTGTAAAAATGATGAGAGTATAGACCATCTCTTGGGACACTACTCAATAGTCTAGAAACTATGGCAATGGATTCTTAATATGTTTGGTAAATGCATGGTGATGAATGGTAGAATTGAATAATGGTTAAAGCAATGGCAGAGCACTTTTAAAAGTGAGTCTTTATAGATAATATGGGATATATCAAAATATACAATACTTTGGACTGTATGGCTAGAAAGGAATAGAATAATATTTAAAGGAAAAGAAAGTATGCCAACGCCTGATTGAAAAAAGTTTAGAGGTAATGAAAAGGAAGATTTATTTATCCATAGAGGAGTCTAAACCAACCCTATCAACTCACCCAATCCCTAATATAGGAGAGAGCCTTGATAGATGGATTCAAGTCATAAAATGGAATTATGATGTTGGGGATAGGAGAAACAAAAATAAGGCAAATAATATAAAGTGGAAACCACTAGATGTGGAGTTGGTCAAATTGAATTTTGATGGAGCATCTAAAGGAAATCCAAGACTAGGAGGAGGAGGAATAATTAGAAATAATAGAGGAGATATTTTGTCTCATTACACTTTCAATAGTGGATTTAAGATAAATAATGAAGTTGAAGCTTAGGCAGATTTGGAAGGGTAAAAAATATGCAAACAAATGAAATGGAATAAAGTATGGATGGAAGGTGATTCACTCATAGTAATAAATGCTATTTTGAATAAAGTAAAGGCTCCATGGAACATACAAGAGATAATTGTAGAAATTCAAGATCTTGTTATAGAGTTTGAAGAAATCAGGTTTACACATACATTAAGGGAAGGAAACAAATGTGCAGATAGGCTAGCCAATAAAGGAGTTTTAATTGAGAATCATGAAGTTAAATTCTCTTTTCCATGGTTAGATAAAGTGTTAGAATAAGATAATATTCTTGTAAGTTCCACTACGATAGACACTTGAGTTTCCACTCCTCCATGTGTCACTTGAGTTTCCACTCCTCCATGTGTTAGGAGAACTCTCAATGGTGTCTTCATCAGGTTTGATGAGTTGTTGTAATCCAACGACTCTCAATGATCAACTCTACTATTTATACAGAGTTGATCCTTGGAATAAATCAATCAATTCTACTCTTATCTTCATCTCTCATAATGCTTTGCATATCTATTGTGAAATTCTAACATGGTACCAGAGCAGGATAGATTTTGCTAGCATTATCTCTTGAAGGTTCTAGGATCTAGTTCATTTACTTTGGATAATTTTTTGGCTATATTCTTTAAATTATTTCAGTAGTCATTTCTCTTTTATCCATAATCTTTTTCGGCAAAATATTTATTTTTTTAAATAAAGGGGTAAAAATTTATTGATAAAAAGTTTGGATTACATAGTACAATTGAGCTTCCAACCAAGACTCAAATAAACAGCCAAACAGGCTAAAACCACTAGACTAGAATGACACCCAAAAAAGACAACAAGAACAAACCACATTAAGTTTGTACATCCTTGTGGATCAACTCCCATAGGCGTTGAGAGTCCCCAGATGGGAGACTCTCCCAATTATCGATACTCCAAGGATCCAGCAACTCAGAAGCCCTTTTGGCCAGGTAATCAGCAACCACATTCCATTCCCTTGGAATGTGCACAAAGGATATAAATTCGAACTCTTCACTCATTCTGAGAATCTGAACGGCTACAGAGGCCAACTACCAATTAACTTCCTCCACCCTTTTACTATTTAAAATATTAACCACAATTTGAGAGTCAGACTCGTAGATAATCCTATGCCAACCAAGAGAAAACCCCCTCTGCAAGGCCTCAAGAATTGCAAGAGCTTCCATAAAATTGTTGGAGTGAACACCTTTATAAATGGAAAAGAAAAAACTGACACCACCAGTAGAATCTCTCCCAACACCGCCAATGCCAGCATGTCCAGGATTACCCCTGGATGATCCATCAATATTAATTTTTAAAACTCCTCTAGGGGGTGGCCTCCACCTACCATCTCTCCTAACCTTCTTGTTGAGCTGAGGAACCCTACTAGGGCTAGAAGAGTTCACACCATCCCCAAAGAGACCAAGGGCTTGTTGTACCTTCTCCTCCCTAGAATCCAAAAGAGGGTCCACATCACATTTTCTATGGATGGTTTCCTGAACCATATACAGGATCCTTTGCCAGATCTGTTGAACAGCCAAATAACTACCCTAAAATATGCATCGGTTCCATTCGAGCCAAATTTTCTAGATGATGCAAGAAGGGCCCAAATTCCAAGCCACCCGAAGGAAGGGGGCCTTGGTCGGAGGTCTGCCCAGACTACTCCAAAACTCCACCAAGGATAGCACATGAAAACATGGATGGTTCCAGGCGCTCCACCAATGGTGCCAAATATCTCTGGCAAAGGAGCATTGGAAAAATAAATGAGAAGAGTCATCCTCATTCTTACTACAAAGGACACAAAAAGAGGGACCCTGAAATCCCCTCTTCCTCACATTATCCCAAGTGAGGCATTTATTACGAGCTACCAACCAGAGAAAGAAGTTACATTTTGGCCAGGAAAATTTGTTCCACACCTTTTTCCACCAAGTGACAGGAAGACTCCCATACTTTTGCTTATCAAGAACCTGATAACCATAGGCTACCGAGTAGGTTCCCTTAGGATCAGGGTTCCAAGCCATAATATCTTTACCCCTCAATGAAGAACAAGGCCTCCCCATAATAATAAGAGCAAGCACCTCTCTATCCTTGGCTAGTCCCCCTAGGGCCATTCTTGTGGATCTTTCCACCTGTACATCTCCATATTTCCAAAATACTAGATTTTTTTAAAGTCCTCCACATGAGACCAACCTGCTTCCAAGAAAAAAATGCTTAGGGAATGTAACCTAGGATATTGATTCAAGATAGGAGGGTGACCATCCCAAGAATCCTCCCAAAAAAGAGCATTTGATCCCTGATTGCAAATCCAGAACAAACCCTGCTTGATTAAATTAGCTCCTCTTTTTAGAGTGTCCCAGATAACTGAACCTTTCCCAACCAAGCTGACTCTAGGGATCTCAACCTCAGAAATACCTCTCAAGTATTTACAAGATAATATTTTAGCCCAAATCTGATCTTGAGAGGTACACCATCTCCAATAAAGTTTTGTAGCCAAAGCCTGCCCAAAAAGAGTTGTCTGTCGCAACCCAAGGCCTCCCTCTTGCATCGGCCTACATATAGAATCCCACCTAACCAAACTCCATTTAGATTGATCAAGTTTTCCAGACCATAAAAATTATCTTGACAAAGCATCCATGTCCTTGATGAAGTGAGAGGGAGCTATTTGTACAAAACATCTATAAATGGGTAAAGCTTGAACAACAAATTTTAAAAGCAACACTCTACCTATAGTGGATAGCCATCTGAAAGTCCAATGATTCACCTTCCTTCTAAACTTATCAAGCATAGACTGCCAAGAAGATCTAGGTAGAGGATGAGATGAAATTGGAATACCAAGATAAATGAAGGGGGGAGTCCCAACCTAGAATCTTAGAATGCGAGCAATCCTAGATTGAATAAGAGGAGGGGTATTGAAGAAGAAAATAGAAGACTTGTCCTCATTAATCAACTATCCAGAAGCACCAAGATATATGTCAAGAGACTGTCTAATATTGCCAACTTCCCTGATAGTGGCAACTCCCAACAAAGTAGTATCATCAACAAATTGAAGGTGGGAAAGAGGTGGCAAACTACTATCCCACTTCCACCCCGAATGAGACCCTGCATGACTTGAGACTTGAGCAATCTTCCCAACCCTTCCGCCATAATGATAAACAAATAAGGAGATAAAGGATCTCCTTGCCTCAATCCCCTTGAGGCCTCAAACAACTCTGATGGCTCATTATTAACAAGAACAGAGAATGAGGAAGAAGAAACACAACTCATCACCCATCTAATCCATTCCTCCTCAAATCCAAAAGTAGCAAGAACTTTCTGAAGAAAGGACCATCTGACCCGATCATAGGCTTTGGCCATGTCCAACTTAATGAACATAGTTTTCTCCTTAGAAGTTTCCATCGAGTGAATAGCTTCTATAGCAATAACAACCCCATCCAAGATTTTTCGGCCAACAACAAACCCTCCTTGCTCCTCAGAGATGATTTTGCTCAACCATATCTTCAACCTCTCAACAATAATTTTTGTGATGATCTTATACACAACATTGCAGAGAGCAATAGGCCTGAACATATCCAAGGAATTTTCTCCCTCTTTTTTGGGTATAAGCACCACAAAGGTAGCATTTAGGGCCCTTAGCATCTGTTTGTTCTTTTGGGACTCATGGACCACCTCCAAAAGATCAAATTTGATTAAATCCCAAAACTCCTGATAAAACTCAATCGAGAATCCATCTGGGCCTGGGGATTTTCCTTTTTTCATCTTGAATACAACATTTTCCAACTCCTCAAGGGAAATTGGACCCATCAAGTGCTCATTCATCTCTCTAGAAACAATCATTGGAATACAGTTTAGAATAAGCTTTTCATTCTCATCATATGATAGGGAGTCCTCCTTGAAGAGAGAGGAAAAATACCTCTTAGTCTCTTCTAAAATATCCTTGAAAGAAGAGAGTAGGGCACCCTAAGAATTCACAAGAGAGGTAATCAGGTTACCATTACGGTGAGCCTTAACTGAGTTATAAAATAAGGTTGTGTTCCTATCCCCTTCCTGAAGCCAATCTACTCGAGCTTTTTATTTCCAAAAAATTTCTTCCCTCAGTTCCCATTCAACAAGGTCTTTCGTAGCCTCAGATTCCTCAACAAGAAGCTCCTTCGTGAATCCCTGATCTCTAATCTTCCTTGAAGCTTCTTCCATCCTCCTAAGAGCTGCCAGCTTAGCCAAGGAAAGGTTCCCAAAATTTAGTCTATTCCATCTCTTCAATTTATGTTTTACAAATTGTAGTCACTTCATAAAGGAATACATAGTGGTGCCATGAGGAGGTTTGCCAGTGGTCCACCAGCCTCGCATGAAATCATGAAGCTTAGGATCATGAAGCCACATAAGTTGAAACTTAAAGGAGGGATTATTTTTTAGCCCTAACTCCAAAGCAGAGAGTTTTATAGGCCAATGATCAGATCCCCTACCCTCCAGAATCATAGAACTAGCACTTATGTTATTACCCATCCAATAACTGGATATCAAAAACCTATCCAGTCTCTCTGAGATGGAAGCTTCCCCACACCTTCTATTGTGCCAAGTAAATATCCCATTATCTAGCTTGATGTCAACCAAGTTTAGGGCCTGGATATGAGCACTGAAGACAGAAGAAAAAGGCTCGAGACGGTCCACCCCACCACGTTTCTCCTCCAGACAAGTGATAGAGTTGAAGTCTCCAACCAAAATCCATGGGTACAGGGGAACCAAACTTCTCACAAAGAAAATGTGCTCCCACAAATTCACTTTACCATTGTAATCAATAGGAGCATACACATTTGTAAGTAGGATGGTTTCACCAGATTCATTATCATGCCCGACCATCGAAATAGACCATCTGCTAGAAATCCAAGTAAGAGGGGATATCTTAACCGGATCCCATAAACAAGCGATGCCACCAACATATCCACATGCACCAATACACTGGCATTACCCCCTTCTCCACAACTTGGGAGCAATATTGAACATACTATCAATAGCCAATTTAGTCTCCTGAATAAACACCACATCCGAAGAATGCACACGAACCAAATCACGAACAACTTTTTGTCTGGGGATGTTGTTCAACCCCCTTACATTCCATGAGAGGATAATCATTTTTGGGGGTTATAAAAATGGGAGTCCAATGTTCTCACCAAGCCTGACTCCACCAAAGTCTCCCCCATTAACTTAATTTTATCCTGGTCCTTCTTCCGACCCACCTTCATATTCTTATCCGAAAAACTTTTTTTAATTATTTTTTGCTGCAATCCCAACACCGTAGGAGTTTTGCAGTCCAAGGATGATTGCATCAGTGCCTGAGTAGGAGAGGGCATAACTAAATCTGTACCACTTTCCAAAATAGTTTCCCTTATAGGGCTAGACCCAACCATGTCCCCTATACTCAGATCCAAAGCCCTTTGTTCTTCATTTAAACCCCCTAGATCTGATTCCTTAAGTTCCCCCTCAAGAAGAGACATCTGATTCGGCCTTGTTATATTTGCATCAGGTAGCGACATTTTAGGTATCTCCATGCACTGATCAAGATCATCTAATATTTCAAAATGGTTGAGTAGAGCATCTGGCTGGCTATCCTTAAGGTCTTTGTTTGCCCTTCGTCCTCTGTTTCGGGATTTTACCAGAACAAAACCTTCCTTATCCCATTCCCCTTCCTTTATCGGGGCTTTTCCTTTATCCAAACTTTGTCCAGACCGAGAGGGCCCAGGATTTGAAGCCACAGTGGGACAAACTTAGGGCATTTTCTTTGCAGGTGGCCATATTCACGGTAAATCCAACAACGAAATGGAAGAGCTTCATAGTCAAGTTTTTGAACCCATGTAGTTGATCCAAATTGTATTTCAATAGAATCTGGAATAGGATTATTTAAGTCAATTTCAACACAAATACGAGCAACAGAGATTACCTTTTTATCCATTGTCTATTGTGACGGTCCAACCGGCTTCCCAAGCAGAAGGGCAATCTTATGCAAGATATCAGTTCTCCAGAATTCCAACGGGAGCCATGGAAGCCGCACCCATACTGGAACCCACGATGGCCACTCCTCTGATGGGTTGAAACCCACATGCCAGGGTTTAAGAAAGAGTCCCACTTGGTTATAGAAATAAGGACCCCCTTCAAATGCTTTGTTACGATCTGCAATACAAGAGAAAACCACCATAAAATAGTTGTTCGCACTCAACATCACCTCCACATCGCCTTCAGGATTCCAAGTCTTCCTGACCCAAGCCTCCACAAAGGGGAGAGAAATTTGGATGCCCAAAAATTTTCCAATAAGGGCATGTTTGGTTAGATACTCCACATCTTCCGCCATCGAGTCTGGTTGAACCACTAGAACTGGCCTGGCTTCACATCGTTCCAAACATCCATTGTTCTTTAACAAGCGGTTCCCGACATGCACTGGAAAATCCTGTTCCTTCCAATCATTTTTAGATGAAAAAACATCACGAGCATGCACTCTCTGTGTCGGACCCGATGCCATCACGACATTCCTCCAATTTTTTAGACCTCCTTCGAAAGTTGTTGCCATCCCCGTAGAGCAGTTTTTCTTCATCAAACCCTAGCAGAGTAGTTTTTCCTCATCAAACCCTAGCCGAGGAGTAACTTCTTCAACAAAATATTTATTGTTGAATATATTTTATGTAATTTTTTAATATATTTGTTCTAATTAGTCTTTGAGGGATTTCAAAATATTGAAAATCTCTTCCTTTGCTTCAAAACTGGTTTACCCTATTCTATGGGCTATTTTAGCCCATTTTAAAATGAGGGTTCTTATTATTTTATTTTTCTCTCTCTCTTCAAAGTATTCTTTCAGCACCTTTTTTTAAAATATTGGAAATCCTTTTACTTATCATAAAAGTAATAGTTCTTTTATTATGTAAAAGCTCCTTTTAAAATCTTTGGGTTGCGTAATAAGAAACACCTGTTTCATCTTAAAAAGTGGTGTCTTTTGTCTATTATCATGGGAGATTTCGATCTTCGAAGATTCGGGTAATCCTTGCTTGGCGCTCATGGCTTAATTACGTGGATCGTTTTATTCTCGTTAGCTCTCCTAGCACTTGCATTTCATAGAGATCCTCTCTCTAGATGTCCCTTGGTGCTCATCACTTTTGGCACCCACGACAACTTGGACGATTTCTTCTACCTGGCACGTTGGCACTCGGATGATCCTCTCTCACTGCTCTCCAATAGAATCTCCAAATATTGATTTCTCTTCTCCGATGCTCTTTCAACCCAGTGCTTATAAACAACTTTCCCTGTTTCTTTTTTCAAAGCAAAATCTACCTTTCAAGTTCGCTTATTTTACAACTGGAACTATTATAGATTTTGTTTTAAATATATAACAAGTTTTTTGCAGAATCGTTTTTCTCATAATGTGGTATTGCAGGATATGATTTTGCAAATCTCTGGTTATTTTTCCTAACGTGGTCTTGCAAGAGCATTCTCTGGTAAATTAACGTGGTCTTGTAGGAGCATTTACTATTTTTTCTCATAACGTGGTATTACAGGAGAGTTCACTAGTTTTTTCTTCATAATGTGGTCTTGCAAGAGCGTTCACTTGTTTTTTCATAACGTGGTCTTGTAGAATCGTCCCTTCCTTTTACATATTTGCAGGATCAAGAAATGAAATCTCAAGTTCACCTCCGCTCAGTGCCTGCATTTCATCTGCTATCAAGGGTCTCTTCTCGACACAGAGGATCTTGGTATCCCAACGTCAAAGCTTCTCTCCTTCCGGTTGCAGACAGTCAAGTTCTCGAAACCTCCATTTTGCATTTGACGGCTTCTCTCCTTCTGGTCATTGAAAGGCGCTACCCCTTCTTCCGTTTCGAAATTATATTTTTTTTGCAAGCCTTCGAAAGGAACGTCTATGTAGTTTTTTGAAATTCATTCTCTTCTCTCACGGCTTGTGTATAATTTCTTTATTTTCCCTATATTTTATTTTAATTAGGTTATTTTTCTTTCCTTCATTTCGAAGGACATCATTTGTCTTCAAGTCTTTTGTGAGACAAAATTGTAACCTTTTTCTAATAAAATGTTTTTTTTTTGGTGGGGGGGGTAAGTGCATATTTTTTCACTCTATTGGTCCATCACTTTAAAGGGTGGGTGTGCTATCTTTTGTCAATCTTCTTCTATGATTTTACTTTCTTTCAAGTAATTATAAGATCAAAAACTTTATATTTCATAGTGAAGATCACAAAATTTGATTTGCTTTATTTAAGGGGGGACCTATCTTTAAAAGTTACTATCATTTTTTTGTCTATCTTAATCAATGCTTAAAGTTAATTTCTTTAAATATACTTTAATATTTCTTAGAGAATATATTCAAAAATTTAATATTAATCTTAGTTTTTGTAAGGCCCATCTTTAAAAAGAAAAATAGCATATATATATATAATATTTTTTTTTTTTTTTTTTTTTCTATCTTCATCTTTGCTTTTTATAAACCTTTGTTATTTTTCAAAGAAAGAGCATTTCATTAAAGATTTTTTTAGAAGAAGTATATTTTAAATCTAAACCTTTTAAATAAAAATTGTTGATAGTTAAATTTGGTTTACAAGTTTAAAAATAATCTATTTTTTTCTCAAAATATCTTTTTCCTATGTTCCATGTATCATTACCCTTAAAAACTTATAGTTTCCCTCATGTAAGGGCGAGTTTTTGAGGCACTTGGTATAACGGTCTGGCAGATATTTTTCATCATCTATTTCTTTGGATATCTCTCTAACTTATATTTTCCCTCTCGTAAGGGCGAGTATTGAGATACACCAATTAAACAGATTGATTCCCTACATTCAAGCCAAAACCCTTCCAATTATTCTCTCTACTTATAGTTTCCCTCAAGTAAGGGCGGGTATAGTGAGGAATAAAAAGGATTTGGCATCTCTAAAAGCGAACAATATTAAAACCTCATTATACTTATAGTTTCCCTCACATTAGGGCAGGTATATTGAGCTTTATATATTGAAAAGCTTCATATTTTTTCCTTAACAATTGCATTAATCAATTAATTAAAGTTCTAAGGGGGATATATTGGTTAATTAAAACTTCAATTTTTCTCGTGTTAAAATGATGAATTCAATTGAACCTCTCACCCCTCATAAATTTCACTCATGGGAACCCAAAATTTTAAATCTCTTTCTCTTTCAAAGGGCTAAGAGAAAAGCGTCATTTGTAACCTAATAATAAAATTCCTTTTTTTAGGGAGGGTGTATTCTTCTAGATTTCTTTATAGTAGCCTTTAATTTTTAGAGGTATATATTGTTTATAAAATCTCTACATGGTATAAGAAGATATTCACTAACTTCATGCCCACCCTCATTTATATCAAAACAAATATTTTTTTATTTTATTTTAAAATGTTTTATAGGATCTTTAGTGGCAATTCCATTACATTGGTATACAAAATATATACCTATATCATTTTTTGCCTCTTCTTGCTTTTTACTTTCTCCTTCTTAATTCACCTTTTTTTTTTTTGGCTTTTAACAAGGTACTCTCTAGTTTGAAAGAAAATAATTATTATAACATAAAAACATTACCTAAAGAAGATTAATAAATATATTTTTGGTCAACCAAATCTCTCATTTCACTTCAATTTCTCTTTTGAAGTTAATGGAGGCCTAATTGACACCCGATCATAGGGGTATTTATAGTCATCGAAAAGGTTTTTTCGAGACGGACACAATGGTGGTGTCCATTTTCAGTTTCAAGATTGTTTTCAATGATGTTTTTAAGATTGAAAATTATTGTATCATGGAGTGCACTCTCGGTTGAACCCAACACTCCTAGCATTGGTGCCCTTGTTTTGTTGGTTGTCCATTTTTTAGACCTTGTTATTCACCACATTGTGTCATACAGGTGGATACCACTACTTATGCTTGCAGAGTCAATTTGGACATCCCTTACAGTTTTTGTGGTTCTTTATCCATCCTATTTTCACATTCCTTTTTGTGAGACACTTTGGTTTCAAGGGATTTTTTTAGTAAGACATTCCTTTTTATGAGACACTTTGGTTTCATGGTTCACAAGCACTAGTCTGGGAGTATGAATTCTTTTCTACAACAAGTATCTAATTTTTTGAGACATCTGATGGGTCCATTGCAGGCTTCTTAATGGAATTTGTCCTAAGGGGGGGTTGAAGAGGACATCTTCCTTCCTCTCAATCCTCCATGCACATCTTCCTTATTCTTCTATTCTGGCAGGTGGTTTCCCCTTGAGGTTTTCTACCATTTCCCTTGTTTTGCTGGTTGTCCACAAGTTTTGGACCTTGTTATCAGCCCATTGTGTTCATATAGGTGGAAACCACATACTCATGCTTGTGGAGTCATTTTTGGACTACCCTTGCGATTTTTGTGGTTCTTTCTCCCTCCTATCTTCACACTCCTTGTGAGACACTTTGGTTTTAGGGGACTTTTCTTTAGTGATATTTATTATTTTGATCACATGTTGTAAATGAGTACCTTATCAGGCCTTGTTGTCGGGACTCATTTTTTTGGCTATACCATCTCTTTTGTAAATGAGTACCTTATCAGGCCTTGGTGTTGGGACTCATCTTATGTGGGTATGCCTCATAATGTTTATTACTTTTTTCACTTACCCCTACTATCACTTAAGGGGGGTGTTAAAGTATCATTGGCTACACAGATTCAGATTGGGCAGGTTCAATAGAAGAGATGTTCAACCTCAGGCTATGTCTTTTGCCTTGGTTCTTCACCAATAGCCTGGTTATGCAAGAAATAACAAGCAGTAGCATTATCTTCTACAAAGACAGAATACAGGGCAACAGTGTTAGCTAGTCAGGAAGCTCTTTGGCTTCGTCAAATAATGAAATAATTTGGTTTCACCTATGAAAAGTCTATAACTCTTTGGTGTGACAATAAAAGCACAATTCATATTGCACGAAATCCAGTTGAGCATCAACGCACCAAGCACATTGAGATACACATGCACTTCATACGGTAGCATATTCAAAATGGGGATATATACTTGGAATATATTCCAACTGAGGCACAAATTGCAGATATCTTCACCAAGTCATTTCCTTCTCCATGTTACCTTCAGTTGTGAGATAAGCTTGGAGTTATACAGCTGCATTGATTGGATTTATGAGGACAATCTTTGCCATACGAAGACAAGTCTCTCTTCTTCTAATAGTTGGTTTTTTCCCACAGGGTTTTTTTCACCAACTATTTATTGTATATGAGTACCTAATCAGGCCAAGTTATCGGGACTCATCTTTATTTCTTGTATAAAGAGGACAATATTCGCCATACAAAGACAAGCCTCACATTGTTGGTTTTTCCCACAAGGGTTTTTTCACCAACAATATTATGTAAATGAGTATCTAATTAGGGCAAGTTGTTAGGACTCATCTTTATTTCTTGTATAAAGAGGATAATCTTTGCCATACGAAGACAAGCCTCTCATTGTTGGTTTTTTCCCACAGGGGTTTTTTCACCAAAATATTATGTAAATGAGTACCTAATCAGGCCAAGTTGTTGGGACTCATCTTTATTTCTTGTTAAAGAGGAAAATATTCATCATACAAAGACATGCCTCTCTTATTCTCATAGTTGGTTTTTCCCCATAGGGGTTTTTTACCAACTATCTATTGTATTAGGAGGACAATCTTTGCCATACGAAGACAAGCCTCTAACTTCCTTTTGATTGATGGTTTTTTCCCATTGGGTTTTACCATCTCTTCAAAATAAGTCATTGTACATGAGTACCTCATTAGGCCTTGTTGCCAGGACTCATTTGTACGATTCACCCCTAGTATCACTTAAGGGAGGGTGTTAGAATAAGAGAATATTCTCTTAAGTTCCACTAGGATAGACACTTGAGTTTCCACTCCTCCATGTGTCACTTGAGTTTCCACTCCTCCATGTGTCAGGAGAACTCTCAGTGGTGTCTTCATCAAGTCTGATGAGTTTTTGTAATCCAACGACTCTCAATGATCAACTCTGCTATTTATATAGAGTTGATCCTTGGAATAAATCAATTAGTTCTACTCTTCTCTTCATCTCTTGTAATGCTTTGCATATCTATTGTGAAATTCTAACGAAAGTAGTAAGTTTAGTTGAAGCTAACAAGAAAATATTGACTACCTCAATCAAATAAAGATTGTGCTTCAAGAAGGAAACTAGCAATCCAGATTTGGTAAAGTACGTTGTGATGGTGCGATGTTTTGTGAAGTAGGTTGTGAGGTGAAGTTTTGGTATTGTGAAGGTTGTTATAGGAAAATGCCAAGAAGGATGTTGAATTCTAGAATATTTGTATTCACATAGAAAATTGAAAAAGTTTTAGAAAATAAAAATCAAGAATTCAAACATTTTATGTAAAATGATATAACAACTCAATTGAGATGAGAATTGAATTTGTTTGTAAAATCTCATGCTTTAAAAAAGAGAGTTATGATTTGTCAAGGGTGGGAGACCCGAGTATAACCTCTTATTCTTTAGCAAACAAAACACAGCCTTATTACAATTTTCACCCAAATATACCCTTTTATTTTTCTTAGATATATTACCATACGAAAGAAAAGATTAAAAGATATATCATTATTTTCTTTTCCTTGTCTTGTAAGTTGATCTATTCTATGTACTAAGTATTGATCTCTTCCATGTACTAAGTACCTAAAATTATCTACACGCAAATTAAATAAACACTTTATATAATGCTAATGGTACTTTTCATTAGTAAGGTACAACTTAAAGGATATAAAGGCTTTTAATATAAATTTTCCATGTAAGAGAAAGAGAACAAAGTAAGACAACTTATCGTGACAAGAAGAGAATATGGAATATGTTTCCAAAATAAAATTAAAGACAAGAAGGTTTTCATCGTTAATTAATAATTTAATCTAATGTAATAATGAGAAGATTAGTAAGGAAACGCAGCGGCATGGCAGGCTTAGGCCTGTTCTATCCTCTGTTACTTTATATTATTTAAATGATATTCATAAAACAGTGGCAACTGTGTTTGTAGTCCAACGGTTAGGATAATTGCTTTCCAAACAATAGACCCGGGTTCGACTCCCGGCAGACGCATTTTTTATTATTGTTTTCGTTTTTTAATACATTTCAGATTTTTCATTATCGTTTTTAATACATTTCCAGATTTTTCATTATCGTTTTCGTTTATTAATACATTTCCAGATTTTTCATTATCGTTTTCGTTTATTAATACATTTCCAGATTTTTCATTATCGTTTTCGTTTATTAATACATTTCCAGATTTTTCATTATTGTTTTCGTTAATTAATAAAAAATTTAAAAAGTCATTTCCGTTGCCGGGACTTGAACCCGGGTCTCTCGGGTGAGAGCCGAGTATCCTAACCAACTAGACTACAACGGAATCTTGCAATTGTTTAGGATATATATTATTTCATTACTAAATATTGGACACAATTAAATTTTCGTTTCGAAGCGCGCATCCGCATTTTCATTTTCGTTTTACTTTTATTTTTATTATCTTTATTCAAATGCCATTCATGGCAATGATATTTATTTATTTTTTATGTAGAGGTTTTAAATCAAGTTTTTTTTAAATTATTAAGTAGAGTTCAAATCTATCAAACAAGGTTTAAATTTTGGGGCTGTTTTATATAATCACATATACCACCTCATGCTGATGTGAGGACCACTAGCAACTCGAGATTGGTACCATTGTTGTCGAGCTAGCACACACTCAACAAAGTCAAGTCAAACTACTACCTTTATCCCCATAAGGCTTGCTTACGAGATTTGAACTTGGGTCTCTTTTTGGTAAGCACCCAAGGACTTACCAATCCACATGGCAATGGTATTATTGTCAATTGTCAATCAACACATTACTTGATAAATTGAATTGAAGTTTTTTATTTTTTAAAAGCTCAAAGAAACTTACAAAATAAATCACAAATCACCCTTGAATTTCTTATTATGTTGAAGGTGAAAAAAATATAATTAGATTCGAGTTGGATTTCATCGTACAATTGAGTTTTGTTTCAGGATTGCTTAGAGTGTTGCTCTACTCTATTTCATCTATAATACAATGTTTTAATATTTTTGTTGTAGATAAGTAATTTTAACAAAGCAAATACTTGTTGTCAAGATATTATGATATAGCATGATTTGGAAAAGAAACAAATGAAATTATTATTCTCCATTTGTTAAGAAAGAACTTTGAGAATTATAGTAATAGTAGTAACAATCTAATAATGCACAAATGACATTATTAGATTACTTAGCATCCCTTATATTCCATGAGATGGTAATCATGTCTCATTAGGAGCTACTGGTTCCACATGCAAATTACCAATAACATTTTGTTGTTTGGTAAAGAGAAGTTCAACCAACTTAGTTTGTGTTTCTTTCTCTATGTTTACTCTTGCTTCCCTAGATCTCACTTGATAATTTGAGGGTTTTCCTCTTTTTACCTTCCTATATCAAGATTAGGTCTTATTATTCTATTCTTCGATATTCTTTCACAACTTTCTTTTTCCTTAGATTTATCCTCTCCTAGCTCTACTATGGAAGCTTTTGACTTGTCCTGCACATTTTTTGATATTTCCTTATTAATGGTAGATGCATTAACATCTAACACTATATTTTCTTTACTAATTTTTCTCCTAGATAGTGCATGGTACTTCAAGAGAGTCTTCAAAATCTGATTTGACGCATTTCTTAGGTTCATCGAGAATGATCGTCCCTAAATCAAGATCATACTAAATAGACATCCCCTTGTTAATATGTTGAACCTATTATACTACATCCTCTAAGCTTTGATCCACTTTTTATTCATAGGCTAAAGCTTCAAAAGAGTTTGTATTTCTTATAGTATCCTTCCTTACTAGTCTCCACTATTTATTTGCTTTCATTTATCTATTTGTATTTTTTGGAAGTTGAAAATAATCCTCATACATATCCATTTGTAAGTTTCTCTTGTAGTTTTCTACATATGATTTTGTTGTAATATTCTTAGGGCATGATCTTTCAATATGCCCCACCTCATGACATATTCTACATCTAAAAGATATGTTTTCATAATCTATAGTTTGGTTCCACATATTATCCCCAAACTTAAGAATGATTGTTTCTGGGAAAGGTTTACTTATATCAATCATGACCAATATCAGAGCATAAATAACCAAGAATCCATCTTTTGTAGTTTCTAAAATCTCAAGGAATTTTCCCAAAGTGTTGCCTATTGCCTTGAAGGTATCCATTTTCTAAAAAGTAATGGGAAACACATACATCTTAAACCAAATTGGTACTAGGGATAGATTTACATCTTTATGTGAAAAGCCTTCATACCAGTAGGTAAGGAAGAGTCTTGCTCTTCCCTTAAACCAAAGACCCCTTTTAGGATTATATCTCTTTCTTCCCTATAAAAAAATATCTTGGAATAAACCTTTGAAAAGAAATGATAGAATCATTCCTAGAGACTTCCAACTCCTATCAATCCATTTTCTCAAAGCTAAAGCCCTTAGCCAATATCCATTAAATTTACCAAAAATTGTCCTATATTTGAGAGCAAGGATCGATCCTCTATAGTTTTCTCACTAACCTCTACTACTAGAAATGATTCTAAGAATTTATCTATAAATCGGTTCATGGAAACAAAACTAAAACTCAAAATCTACTAAAATTTACCAGAATATCCTATAGCAAATGTAATATTTGATAAAAAAAATTATAATAATTTGCAAGTAAAATTTCTAAGATAAAGAAGGAAAAAATAAACCTAGCTAAAACATTTTATGCCTAGACAAAATGGCTTGCATTTCTGAAGTTCTAGCCCTCCATTGCTTCTCCCATCATCCAAACCTTGATTGATAGATATTTGTAATTTAATTTTTCATGACTTGAAAAATTATCATTGCCCTTATTCCATATGGATGACTTCATAGGGTTGTATCTCCCTTAATATTATTTAGATTCCTTCATATGACCACTCATTTTAAATCTCTTCAAATTCTACACAAAGTGGTCCAAGGATCAACTGAATCGAACAATTGTTAACGAAGATATGGCTCCTAAAAGATGAGATGTTTTCAGAAAAATAAATTGCCCTAATCCTTCATGAAGCATACTTAGTTTATTTTTTGTCTTCATAAAATTTGTTAAAATTGAAAGGATCTAACAATCCTATATTTCCTAAAAGCTAGTTGTTTGAAAAACAATATCATCACAATATCTAAAGTTATCAACAAGAATCAAATGACACAATAAGAGCTCTATAGATTAATGGAAAGCATAATAAAATGCTACAATAATCTAACAAGAATTTGATAGAATGATAATACTAACTATCTGATTGACTCTCAAAGATAGGGGAGCTCTTGCTGATATAGGCAAGGGTGTACAATGAGGATCATAGGATCAAACATGGAAAAGGAGGTAATGGATATCCACCATCCATAATGGGGCACAACATAAGCCATGGATGAGAAATAGAGAGAATGAATATGCACCCTAGAAAAAAGGCCAATAAGATAAGATAGCCAACTATCAAGCAAACATCTATGTGAGCTAATATCCCACTAATAAATAATATGGGAAAAAGAAATATAAGCTCCTAGGTAATATCCTAAGTGAACTAAAGTAATAAGGTGCATTAATAATACACCAACACCCCCCTTAAGTGAAACTTAGGAGAAAGTGTACAATATAATGAAAGAGGTATATCCTTATATATGGGTCCCAATAACTAGGCTTGATGAGGTACCCATGTATAGTATAATATTAATATGAATGAAAGAGGACTCAAGAAGATCCTCCAAGGATAATTTTTTGCATCCTAAGCATTGATTGCAACTTAAGGAAATGAGGTGATGCCAAAGGTTTAGTGAAGATGTCTACAATTTGCTCATGTGTAGGCACATACTCCAAACTAAGAACTTGATCCTGGATAAGCTATAAAACAAAGTGCATATAGATATCAATATATTTAGTGTATTGATGATCTACTGGATTGCGAGAGATGTGAATAACACTTTGGTTATCACACCAAAGATTAGTAGGATGATCATGTGAAAAACTAAATTTTATCAATAACCAGCAAAGCCAAAGAACCTCTTGGATGGAAAGAACTATTGTTGTGTACTCAACATTTTTTGATGAAAGAGAAATAGTATATTTATTTTTGCATGACCAAGCAATAGTACTAGTGCCAAGACAATAGATAAACCCTGAAGTATATCGCAATCAACATTACTTGCCCAAACTAAATCTGAATAACCAACAATATTTGAAGTTCTTGGTGTGTGCAAATGATCAAAGTGTGATGTACCCTGATGATATCTCAAGATACGCTTGGTTGCCTTCCAATAACTCTCATGTTGATCGTATAATAATCAAAAGATAATCCCAACAATAAAGTAAATATCAAGATGAGTATGTGTTAGGTAGATAAGATTGTCAACTAGGAAGTAAGCAAGAAGGCATCCATATTCTCATACTAATCTTAAGGAGCTTGCTTAAGACCATAGAGTGACCTTCTACATCAAAAAAAAGGGAAGTTTCCTATAAAAATATTGGTGGCTTCTCCATATAAATCTACTCATGCAAGTCACCATGGAGAAAGGCACTCTTCACATCCATCTGATAAAATGATCATCCCTTGAAATTATAAAGAGCAAGTACAAGGTGAATGGAATCCATATTGGAAATGGGAGTGAATATCTCAAAGTAATAAAACCCTCAACCTATGAGAATCTCTTTACCACAATATGGGCCTTGTACTTGGCTATAGAACCATAAGTTGCATACTTGGTTCAATAAACCCATCTACATCAAACCAACTTTCTTTCCTTAGGAAGAGGAACAAGATCCCACATGTGATTCTTCATCAAGGAAGAATATCCCTTGGTCATAGCAATATTCCACTTAGAAATTCCACGTGCATCTGAAAAGTGTTGTGGGTCACCTGAAACTACATGAATCAAAAGTCCATGACCTATGGAGTGAGACACAAAATATCAAGAATCTAGAAGGTCACCAATGAAATAAGTTGGAAGATCACCAATGAAAGAAGATAGCTTATTAAGAGTATTATGGGCCCACTAAGGCATGTTGAAAATAGGAGGATCATCAACAACATCCTCATCATGAATAAAAGAATCCTCAAGTGAAGAAGAGGAATATGGAGGAGTAGAAGTGGAATGTAGTAAGGCTTTTAGAATGGTCTACTCATCAAAATCTACATATTTCCAAAAAAGAACATCAAGAGTGTTTGGATCAAGCAACTAATAAGCCTTCATATCCTCACAATAACCAACAAATATAAGTGGTTTACTTTTTCTATTCAATGCTTTCCTCTTCTTGTTTGGTACATCCTCATCCTATATTTCACTTTACCTTTGAAATATGAGGATGCTACTAAGGCTTGACTTTTGGAAGGAAGTGCATATAATTGGTCAAGCTTGTATTTTCCCTAGTGAGATGCTCACAAAATAACTCAAGTGAGGGCATAACAAAGGCCTTTCCTAAGGCATCCATACTAGATTAAAATGTAGAAAAAATTATTTGAAAGGGGCCTTTTTGAAGAACACAAGCTTATACTGAGAGGGGGGGGTGAACAGTATAAGACCACTTTTAACTTTTTCTTTCAAAAACAACTTTCAGATTAATCTTATGTAGAATAAAGATAATAGTAACAATAGCAACAATTAAAACAAAACACAAAATATAATCCACAAGGTGACACAGCAATTTACGTGGTTCACCCAAGGTGGGCTACTCCACGGATAAAAATTTTCTTCTAAAATTAATATCAAAGTCCTTTGGGAACCCTTCCTGATTATAATGTTTATGAGCCTCAGCTCAAAGGAGACACCTTCCCCTAATTCTGCTTTGGCTGGTGATCCTCTAGAAGACCTCTACCTCCTCTACCCTTAGCAAGTGGAACTCTATCCACAGAAGACACCTGTCTTCCCTGCTCTGGCTGGAGATCTCTGTCCTCAACTTTGTCATCGCAAATCTAGTCCTCGAATTTGCACTAAACGTAGTCCTTCGATCTAGCACAAATGTCCTCTTCTGCCTCAATCTATGTCCTCAATATTGTCCTCAAGAACTAGTTAAAGAAGAATGGTTCACAAGCTTTCAAATGCTTGCTCAATGCTGTCCCCAAGTCTTTACTGTTCTGTCACAACTGTATTTGATAAAAACCAACTCTCGCACAGTTCTACGTAGTCACAGCAGTACACAACACTTCGGCTATCGACTCTTCACTTCTGCATGCTGTCGAATGTCGCAACACCAACAACTTTTGCTCCTTTGCGCATCCACTGTAGTACAGTCTTCACACTCTGCGCAACCACAGCAGCACAGACTTTGCACTCTCAGCTTCTTGACAATCGAACTTCTCCCCCGCACTTTACTTGCGTAGATCGCACTACGATCACACACTTCGATCGATGCAAAAAACATTCAAACAACCCTCCTTTAATACTCATAATTTTGAGATTGAGATCTTGGTCTAAGTCGGCTGTTACCCTTCAACCTCGTCAGCTGTAAAACCTTGCGCTGCATCGGCCCAGATTTAACTTTGTCGACTTCACTACCTCCCTATAGCTTTTGGCGCGAAACTACAACATGTCGTGATATCATGACATCTTTTCCTGTCGTACACCTTCTATGCTTGCTGTCATGAAATCATGACACTACTGCCTTTGTTGACCTCCTTATCGCTTATGTCACGAAATCGTGACACTTCCTGTCTTTGCTGACATCATCTTCTCTTCTATCGTGAAATCGTGACCCTTCTATCTTCATGCCCTTCCTCTCAGCTTCTATCATGAAATCATGACACTTTAGTCTTCATGGCCTTCCTCTCAGCTTCTGTCATGAAATCGTGACACATCGGCTTCTACTGACGTCATCTGCAACCATGTCGTGAAATCATGACACTTTCTGCAACTGCAAGCTGCCAACTCAACCTGTCATGAAATCATGACACTTTCTGCAACTGCAAGCTACCAACTCAACCTGTCACGAAATCATGACACTTTCTGCATCTGTACAACTTCTTTGTAGCCTGTCATAAAATCACGATGCTTCTGGCTTTCGAACGCTTTCTCCACTACCTGTCATGAAATCGTGACACTTCTGGCTTCCGTACGCTTTCTCCACTACCTATCACAAAATCGTGACGCTTCTCCTTTCAAGATTTTATCTTTGCTGCAAGTCGCAAAATCATGATAGTTCTCACTTCAAGCTTTTCAGCATGTCACAAAATTACGATAGTCCTCAACTGGAACTTTGCATCTTGTCACGAAATTGCAATAGTCCTCACTTTGTCTTTTGCAGCATGTCACGAAATCGCAATAGTTCCTGAATCACTTTCTCTCTCTTCAAACTTGTCATGAAATCATGACAGTTAACACTACAGACTTCCTCTTCTGCAACATGTCACGAAATCGTGACACTTTTCCTTTCGGACTCTCTCTCCTACAACATGTTGCGAAATCATGACACTTGCTCGTCCGAACAACTTTCCTAGCAATGTGTCGCGAAATCGTGACACTTTTCTTTCTCTACCTTCCAACATGTCATGAAATCACGACAGTTTTGCCAAAACTTTCTCTCTCCTCAAACATGTCATGAAATCGTGACAGTTTTGCCAATGCTTTCTCTCTCCTAAAACATGTCACGAAATCGCGATAGTTTTTCCAACCGCCTGCAAACTTTTTCTAACTTATATTTTTCTGGATCTTTTGCAACTGGGCTACTCTGATTTTCTTGGAGACTTACTGACCAGCTTAAACCTTCATCAAAACACATACTTAGACATAAAAACAAATTGCTCCAAGAACTCCTTGACATCAATGACAACAACTATACTTGAGCAAAGGCAATGTACTCAAGGTACCCAAAATTGCCAACAATCTCCCCCTTTGTCATTGATGGCAAACCTTTACTAACAACACATCTTCAAGAGCCAAAACTAAAATTAATCTAAGCTGACAACTAAGAACCTTTCTTTGAAGTTTTGCTCCCCCTGATTTGAAGCTTTCCTCTTCAATTGAAGCTCTCCCCCTTACTCATATCTCTCCCCCTTTGTCATCAATGGAAAAGGGTCACCTTTGGGGCTTGGGACTAAGAATGAGCCTCTTAGCTTAGTCCCTCCCCCACCTCCTGATGAGGTGATTAATTCTGGGGTGAGAGTACAACTTCCAATTTCTCCCTTAGATACTAAAATGTATCTTTCGAAAGAGGTTTTGTGAAGATATCTACAATCTGCTCTTTAGTAGACACATATTCTACCTTGACCTGTTTATCTTGCACTTTCTCCCTTAGAAAGTGATACTTGATGGAAATATGCTTTGTCCTTGAGTGCATTACCGAATTTTTGGAAATACTTATGGCACTAGTATTATCACAAAATATGGAGATGGGTTGTTCATGCTTGACTTTGAAATCCTCCAAGGTGGTTTTCATCCATAGAACTTGTGTACACCCAACCACTGCTGCTATATATTCAGCTTCTTACTTAGCCAAGAAACCAAACTCTTTCCTAGAAATAATGCTCCACCATTGGTGCTTTTCCTATCATCATTATTGCCTGCCCAATCTACATTTGTATAAGTTGTGAGAGTGAAATCATCACCTTTGGGATACCAAAGCCCAAAGTCCATAGTTCCCTTCAGATATTTGAATATCATTTTAACTGCTATAACATGAGAATCTTTCGAAGCAGCCTGAAATCTGGCTACTAACCCAACAGCCTGCATGATGTCTGGTCGCAGTAGCTGTAACATATAATAAACTGCCAATCATCGATCTGTACAATTTTTGATCTACCGCTGAATATTCATCATATTTACTCATCTTGCACCCCGTAGTCATTAGAGTACATACAGGTTTGCTGTCCATCATCCCTAATTTTTTTAACATTTCTTTGATATACTTTCCTTGAGAGAGAAATATATCGTCTTTTGATTGAGCAATCTGAAGGCCCAAAAAGAATGACAACTCTCCAATCATAGACATCTCAAATTCCTTTTGCATGGTGTTAGCAAAATCTTTGCACATCTGGGTATTATTTCCCCCAAAAATGATATCATCAACATAGACAACTACAATCAGCATATCATTACCTTTATATTTTATATACAAATTGCTATCTGCCACACCTTTCCTGAAACCTTGCTCATGAAGGTACCTGTCAAGTCTTGAATACCAAGCCCTAGGTGCTTACTTTAACCCATACAAGGCATTTTTTAGTTTGCACACATAGTCCGATTGATCTGAGAGAGACACGCCTTCTGGTTGTTCTACGTAGACTTCTTCATCCAAAACTCCATTTAAAAACGCTGATTTCACATCCATTTGATACACCTTGAATGCTTTGAAGCTTGAAAGGGCCAAAAACATTCTGATGGCTTCGAGACGAGCAATAGGAGCGAACGTCTCTTCGAAGTCAACACCTTCTACTTGAGCATAACCTTTGCAAACCAACTTGGCTTTGTTTCTGACAATCTTTCCATCCTCATTGAGTTTATTTCTGAAAGCCCATTTTGTGCCAATGACATTCTTGTTTTTAGGTCTTGGAACTAAATCCCAAGTTTCACTTTTCTCTATTTGATTTAGCTCTTCATCCATTGCTTTTACCCAAAATTTATCTACACATGCTTCACTGAAATCTCTTGGCTCAATCTGAGATAATAAAGAAATATTTGTAGAATTGTGTGCCAGAATGACTCTTCTTCTAGTTTGTCTACTGTTTGGATCACCAATGATCAAATATTTGGGATGATGTTTTTGAACATATCGTGACGGGGTTTTGGGAAGCAGCTGCTATTTTTCTTCTTCTTCATCTGAGACCTCTCTAAATTCTTCTTGACAGATTTCATCATTGATTCCCTTGACAGGTTCTCTTATCCCTGTCTTTTCATCAACTATAACATTTATGCTCTCTATGACTGTATGTATTATTTTGTTGAAGCATCTGTAAGCCTTGCTTCTACTGGAATAACCAAGAAAAATTCCCTCATCACACCTAGGATCAAATTTTCCCAAGTTCAGATCTTCCCTTCTGATGAAGCACTTACTCCCAAACACTTTGAAATGTTTTACTGTAGTTGGTCTTCCTTTCCACAACTCATAAGGAGTTTTATGATGATTTACTCTAAGTTGGGCCCTGGTGATAATGTAGATTGTTGTACTGACTGCCTCTTTCCAGAAACCATCTGAAAGTTTCAACTCATTTGACATAGCTCTAGCCATATTTTCAATAGTTCTATTTTTTCTTTCAACTACTCCATTTTGTTGAGGAGTTCTAGCTACTAAATATTCTCTTTTAATTCCTTGTTGCTCACAGTATTCCACAAATTCATTAGATGTGAACTCTCTCTCCTGAAATTCTCAAAGCCCAAAAGAATTCACTTTAGAGATCAAACTTAACCTCTTCATCCTTTTCTAAAACTGTATGTTCTTTCGAAAGATCCTTCTCCAAGTTGTTATGCTTTTTCTGGAGAGACCTGCTCTGATACCAATTGAAGAACACAAGCTTATACTGAGAGGGGGGGGGTGAACAGTATAAGACCACTTTTAACTTTTTCTTTCAAAAATAGCTTTCAGATTAATCTTATGCAAAATAAAGATAGCAGTAACAATAGCAGCAATTAAAACAAAGCACAAAATATAATCCACAAGGTGACACAGCAATTTGCGTGGTTCACCCAAGGTGGGCTACTCCACGGATAAAACTTTTCTTCTAAAAGTAATATCAAAGTCCTCTGGGAATCCTTCCCCATTACAATGTTTATGAGCCTTAGCTCAAAGGAGACACCTTCCCCTAATTCTTCTTTGGCTGGTGATCCTCTAGAAGACCTCTACCTCCTCTGCCCTTAGCAAGTGGAACTCTATCCACAGAAGACACCTGTCTTCCCTACTCTGGCTGGAGATCTCTGTCCTCAACTCTGTCACCATAAAGCTGGTCCTCGAATTTGCACTAAATGTAGTCCTTCGATCTAGCACAAATGTCCTATTCTGCCTCAATCTCTATCCTCAATCTGGTCCTCAAGAACTGGTTAAAGAAGAATGGTTCACAAGCTTTCAAATGCTTTTTCAATGCTGTCCCCAAGTCTTTAATGTTTTGTCACAACTGTATTTGATCAAAACCAACTCTTGCATAGTTCTGCGTAGTCACAACAGTACACAGCACTTCGGCTATCGACTCTTCACTTCTGCGCGTTGTTGAATGCCGCAACACTAACAACTTCTGCTCCTTTACGCATCCACCATAGTACAGTCTTCACACTCTATGCAACCATAGCAGCATAGACTTTACACTCTCAGCTTCTTGAAGATCGAACTTCTCCCCCACACTTTACTTGCACAGATCGCACTACGAACGCACACTTCGATCGATGCAAAAAACATTCAAATAGCCCTCCTTTAATACTCAAAATTTTGAGATTGAGATATTGGTCTAAGTCAACTGTTTTACCCTTCAACCTCGTCAGCTACGTCGGGCCAGATTTAACTCTGTCGACTTCACTGCCTCCCTGTAGCTTCTGGCACGAAACTACAACATGTCATGATATCACGACATCTTTGCCTACCGTACACCTTCTATGCTTGTTGTCACAAAATCATGACACTACTGCCTTTGTCGACATCCTTATCGCTTATGTCATGAAATTGCGACACTTCCAGTCTTTGTTGATGTCATCTTCTCTTCTGTCGTGAAATCGTGACCCTTCTATCTTCATGCCCTTCCTTTCAGCTTCTATCGTGAAATCGTGACACCTTTGCCTCTTGCTAACGTCATCACACTTCTGTCATGAAATCACGACACTTTAGTCTTCATGGCCTTCCTCTCAGCTTTTGTTGTGAAATCATGACATATCGGCTTCTGCTGACGTCATCTACAACCATGTCATGAAATCGTGACACTTTCTACAACTGTAAGCTACCAACTCAACCTGTCATGAAATCACGACACTTTCTGCAACTGCAAGCTGCCAACTCAACATATCGTGAAATCGTGACACTTTCTGTATCTGTACAACTTCTTTGTATCCTGTCGCAAAATCGTGATGCTTCTGGCTTTTGAACTCTTTCTCCACTGCCTGTCACGAAATCGTGACACTTCTGGCTTCCATACGCTTTCTCCATTGCCTGTCGCAAAATCGCGATGCTTCTCCTTTCAAGATTTTCTCTTTGCTGTAAGTCATGAAATCGTGACAGTTCTCACTTCGAGCTTTTCAGCATGTCACGAAATAGCGACAGTCCTCAACTGAAACTTTGCATCCTGTCACGAAATTGCAACAGTCCTTACTTTGTCTTTTGCAG
Source organism: Wollemia nobilis (assembly GCA_028583015.1). Lineage (NCBI taxonomy): Eukaryota > Viridiplantae > Streptophyta > Pinopsida > Araucariales > Araucariaceae > Wollemia > Wollemia nobilis. The sequence goes on from JAQPPZ010002606.1 coordinate 556,944, forward strand.
CATGTCATGAAATCACGATAGTTCCTGAATCACTTTCTCTCTCTTCAAACTTGTCATGAAATCACGACAGTTAACACTGTAGACTTCCTCTTCTGCAATATGTCACAAAATCGTGACACTTTTCCTTTCGAACTCTCTCTCCTACAACATGTCACGAAATTGTGACACTTGCTCGTCCGAACAACTTTCCTGGCAATGTGTCGCGAAATCGCGACACTTTTCTTTCTCTGCCTTCCAACATGTCGCGAAATCGTGACAGTTTTGCCAAAACTTTCTCTCTCCTCAAACATGTCATGAAATCACGACAGTTTTGCCAACACTTTCTCTCTCCTAAAACATGTCATGAAATCGTGACAGTTTTTCCAGCCGCCTGCAAACTTTTTCTAACTTATCTTTTTTTGGATCTTTTGCAACTGGGCTACTCTAATTTTCTTGGAGACTTACTGACCAGCTGAAACCTTCATCAAAACACATACTTAGACATAAAAAAAAATTGCTCCAAGAACTCCTTGACATCAATGACAACAACTATACTTGAGCAAAGGCAATGTACTCAAGGTACCCAAAATTGCCAACACTTTTAACTTGGATAAAATGAGAAATATGCACTCTTCATCACTCTTCTTCTTTCCACTCCCCTTTAACTAGGCCAAAAGATACTTAAACTTTGCAAGATAATCTTCTATGGTGGTGAAATCGTTAGGGGAAAGAGATGAAAATTTAGCTTCCAATTGCAAAGAACATAAGTGATCCACTTTTCCAAACATACCTTCAAGATTTTCCCAAATCTCAATAGGTGTAGTACAATCTACTATGCGAAAAAAGTAGACTATCACTTATGTGTAACCCAATGATCCCCATAGCTTCGTCCACTTTGTTGAGGTAACAAATTGTTCATATTCTTTTGTGAATGAGGATGGTGTATGTGTCAAAAATTTTCGTAATACCTTATATTACAATAGCTATCTCATTTTAAGTTTCTATGTTTTATAATTTTGGGGTGTTAATAGATCAATTGAATTCATTATAACCCAAATACAAACAAGGAAAGAAAATACAAGAGATAAAAGACAAGAGGCACTTGGAGTGTGCCTTGCAATCCTCCCAAGATATTGGACTATGTAAATGAATGACACCCCAAGAATATTAGAACTTTATCTCACTACTTGTCACAATGTTCTACTAAGACAAGAAGTCAACAAGAAAAAAATCTAGAAATTCTACTGTAAAACTAAAAAAAGCAATTTTTTTTATACATAGCAGTGAAAAGATTTTTTTTTGAAAAAAGCATCCACAAAATTTGAATTTTTATTGCACCAATGCAAAGCCCTCGAAAATGAGTCAAGATAAAAAATAATTTGACTCAATACAAATTCCAAAAAGGGAGAAACAACCTCTAGAAGTTGATTTTCCAAAAAATTGCAATGGGGTCATGGGTTTGCAAATAAAAAACCATGGCCTGTGCTTGGACAAGGGACCCACAACAAAGGTTTGGATCCAATTTTTTATCACCAAGACCCCCCAAAAAAATGGTAAGGTGAGAGCATACGATGGCCAAACCCTAAGAGGAAAGATCCAAACTTTCACAATTATTGAAACTTGTTGAAGTTGATCTTGGGTAGTTGGAGATAGATTTGATCAATGTAGAAGGTTCCTTCAAATTCTTCAAACCTACAAAATATCTACAATAATGGATATCTTATATTAAACAAAATCAATCCTAAGATCCTTAACCTATGGATGATATCAAACAACCTAAGCTCTACATGCCATGTTAGAATTAAAAGGATCTAACAATCCTATATTTCCCAAGATTTGATTGTTTAAAAAATAATATCACCACAATATATAAGGATATCAATAATAATCAAATGACAATGAAATATTTATAGATTAATGGAAAATTTAAAAAAATGCTACACTAATATAACAAGAATATGATAGAATGATAATACTAACTATTTGATTGACTCTCAAATATAGGGAAGCCCTTGCTAATATAGTAAAGGGTGTATAATGAGGATCATAGGACCAAATATGAAAAATGAGGGAATGGATATACACCATTCATAATGGGGTACAACATGAGCCATGGATGAGAAATTGAGGGTATGGATATCCACCCTAGAAAAAAAGCTAATAGGATAAGATAGCCAACTAGCAAGCAAAAATCTATATGAGATAATATCCCACTAATAAATACTATGGGAAAAAACTATAAGCTCCTAGGTAATATCCTAATTGAACTAAAGCAATATGGTGTATGCATAATACACCAACAAAAATTTAATAAGGTTGTGTTATCAAACCTTAACAATTTAAAATAAATTCTATAAATTCTTGATATGTATAAAAAATCTTTAATCATGAACACAATATAGTAAATCCAATATAGCCCTATCAACTATCTTTATTTTTATTAGCTTGAGCCCTTGGTTTAGTATTTGACCCTTATGTATTAGGGTTAGGGTTAATATTTGATTTAATTTACAAATAGGAGGAGTTGGTGTTAGAATATACTATTTTATTTGAAGTTATGTAATCATTGACGTTTGTAATTATTGAGGGATTGATTGTCATTTATCCCATGATAAAATTGAATAGTCACATCTCCTATGAGAAAATATAAGGAGATGAAAAGATAGCTCAAGGTGAAACACCAAGAGTTGCAAATGTTGAAGAGTCTCCTGAAAACAAAGAGATATATTGATACATTATGTTGGAGATATTACATTATTTAGTAGCATGTGGTACATGTGTAAATATTAGATTAGGGAGTGTAATTCATATTTCTCTAATGTATGTGTCAATGTGTGAGCAATGTTCAAGTGTTATGTAATTAAGTGTGCAAGGTGTGAGATGTGAGTTATGAGAGTGTAAAGTATCATGTAAGTAGATCAAAATTCATAGTTATTAGCTATCAAATATGCAAGGGAAGAGTCACATGATATGTGGTAAGATGTAAAATAAAGAGTCATGAGAGTTTTGTCATATGTGAGGAATAGAAAAATATGCATCTCCCGAATGTTTGAGGAGAGCAATAGATGAGAATTGAAGAGACATCTTGTAATATTATATAATGGAGACAAATATCCATGCAATGTAATTAAATGATTGTATATTTGATGATTTATGAATAATATTATGAGTTTTAAATTAAGAAATATTGATGTGTTTATGTGAGTGATATTTATGTTATTGTGATTAAGATCCTAGGAAAAAGGAACTATGATTTAATCTAGTAGAATTTCTATCAATGGTATTAGAGCTACACTTTGACCACATTGAAAGAAGGTATTATTGATTGAGAAGGGTTTTCTAAAGAAATTCTCTCCTATTTCTAGTAGCCTTATAACCCTTTCAATTTTTTCTTTTGAAACCTTGACCTTTAACCCATAGATGACCATGCAATCATTGTCCAAATTTAGAATCAATTCTACTATGAAATCATTATCATAACCATGTATCCTTTGAAAATATTCAATCCATCCTTATTATTCAAAAGTGGATACCACCTCCACATGCTTTCTAGTTTCCATGTTGTCTAGTTCTCTCCACCGTAATTGAATAATAGTATCCCCTATAATTGACTTTGAGATCACTTATCTTCCCCTCATATCATCATTGTTGCTCTTAGAACAAAAGAATCCTAACTTGTGTCCCCTCTTCCATCTCATTTTTATTTGTTTGTGCTATCTACACTTCTTCCTTATTATATATAATTGGATAATATTTAACATCATCTGACTTAGTTTTATCCATTATCAACACTTGTGCCCCATTGGGTGGCAGATTTTCATATTGGAATTGTACCACCCCTCATATTAAATGATATGTGTAATAATTAATATGCACATGCATGGATCCTTTTTCCTTCCTTTTCTTAGGGAATTGGTAACTCATATCCATGCCCATGGTCACTATAGTCTACATATACTATAATCTAGATTTACACTTGTAGAAATGCCAATCTATGTCGATAGTAGCCTACCTATGGATATTGCTTCATGACAACCCATATTTTGAGCCTCCATATTGACTCTCATTCAAATTCCTCAACCTCTGTATTCAAACTTACCTCCCTCTTTCCTTACATTCAAATTCTTTTGCATTCTCCCAAATCATTTTATTCATTAATTCACATGTTCAATTTTATTTCATTTTTAAATGATATTTACCATTTTATCTCATACTCTATTATCAAATATATAAGCTTAAAAAATTAAATTATACATCCTTACAAGTCTCATTACATACAACCTTAAAGCAATCATACATATTTTAATACAATTGGTTTTATATTTCATAAAATTTTACATTAACAATCAAAATTCCCATCACGTAACCTAGTCACTAAAATAATATATCATGAGATTCCCAATAATGTATCTATCATTAAATACCTTTGACCCTACATTTAGGTCAAATTCCTCTTGTAGCTCTTTCAAGCTTCTTCTAAAAGGTATTTGGTAGTTTAGTATAAAATACCAAATCAAAGGAAAGTAAATCTCTGATCGATCCATGACAACCCCACCTTCATTAGTTTATCCATTATAAATCTTACTTGAAGCGTTGTTGATCATTTGGCTACTAAAATAGGTTCCCGCCTCTATAAAGGTGTTTGTAGACCCTCAAACTATTGCTTGCTCCCCTGTAGAGAACCTCATATGCACTCTACCAACACTTTATTAAATTATTGAAGGTATGTAACCCATGTTTCCTATATTAATTCATGGAAATAACGGCTATATAAGAACTCCCTATACTCTATTATAATTAGGTTTTGGTGCAAGTTCTTTTCCTTGCTATCATCCCATCCTATACTTTTTATCTTCAATATTTTTCTCTTGCATCCTAACTACAATTCAATCCTCATTGTGGATGCAAATACCCCCAATTACACATATCCTACATATATATTTGGCATCCAATCTATGGCCTCCTTCATAGCATAATTGTATAAATAAAAAATGAATAATGGACTGCAATGTTATGGTGCACTAATTAAAACAATGCTTAAAATTTCTCAAGGAATCCATTTCATAGAATGAGTCTGATAGTCTCTTCAAAATTTTAAATAAAATAATTTTTTTCTAAAGCATGAGAATGTAAACCCATGGTTTTGCTATGCACTCAAGTAGATCTAACATCAAGCACCCCACTATGCTTCTTTGCTTTTGCAGTATTTCTAGTTTTGACCATATCTTAGTTTGTTCTTCTTATCCTACGATTACATCTTCCTTTTATTTTATCTTTTTATGTAATTTGTGATTCACCATCCATAGCTTCTTCATAATTTCCTCTAATTAATTTTCCATGATATCCCACTCAATTTTATTATCCATAATAACCACTATCACTATGTATAACATAATCTCTATAAAGTTTGATAACATACCCATTGCATGTTTCACCATAGTCGTGTTAGGTTGCTCTTCCCTATCACTTCCTCTTGAAGTCCCATGCTAGAAGGACCTACCCCTAATGATCTAGTAGAACCTATAGCATTACTAGCATTCCCTCCCACTGGATCTCAAAGGGACATAAGAAGAGTAAATATAGCCCACAATGATTGTGTCTCTAATTCACTATTTAGTCAGATCACTTCTTGTTGCAACTACACAATTGTTTCATGTACCTCCTGTAATTGCTCCTCTACTTTGGAACCTTTTTCATAATTCTATTCCCTTTTTTCTACTATAGGTATGAATTATTTCCCTACCTCATCAGGTAATTCTTCTTTTATAAGGTCCACCACAATATAATGACTTATGAATGATTCTTCTACAACTAGTTCTAGCCACGCATAGGCTCCTCCACCTCTTTGATGATAGTCCCATATTTATAGCCATATCAATTGTATTATCTATAGCTATTAAAGTAGATATTGAATCCCTTTGCAATATTACCCAAGTTGTGTAGTCACTTGATAGCCATGTATCATATGATAGTTATTTGTTTAGCTAAGCCATAGTGTGATAATATTTCTAGACTACCATGTTGTTGATACTATATGATCATTTTCTAGTTCTTTAGAAAGATAATATGGCATATTCAACTTAAACTCCTCAACTTTTTCATCTTGCTTGATATGTAGTAAAAAATAGAAGTGATGATCCATGACAATAGAAAATTGTTCATTGCCTGCAAAATACATTTAAAAAATATAAAGCAACTACATCATACAATGAATGTAGTGAAGTCCATACCATGGTTCCATCATCAAATATATATTAATTATTCTAATTATAAACTAGAAATAAGTCTTCATGCATGTTTTATGTTGCGATAGGTTCTTGAAATTATCCTTTCCAACCATGGGAAGCCCTATCACTCTTGCCATCATAAAATCTATAAATTTAATCTCCAAACCTCAAACTCTAGTCCATTCTTCATTATAGTTTGTAGAAAATTAAACAAGAACTTAATTTTATATCCTTTCATTTGCCTAAAGTACACCAACAAACTTGATCATTCTAGTAGCACCTCTACTTTAAGACATTGTGGCATTTTCCACCCTCATCGATTCCCTTTGAATCAATTTCCTCACCATTGTATCTATAGTTCAAATTGAACTTTACATCTAGATGTTATATTTTAGATAATATTTGTTTAATTTATATAGCCCTTTGTTTTCACCATATATATAGATTTTTCTAATGAAATCATCATAGTTCTTGAGGTGTCATAATTTCACATGTTCCAATGGTGCTTGCATGAATTTAAACACACATTGCTAAGATTACTACTCATTTAATAAATTTACATACATCACCATGGGATATTTATTCTCCCACGTCATGCTTTTCTATCATTGCCTTAAGATCTATCCCATTTTCTTTGGTTAACATTCATCATTTTCTAGCACCACAAACTTACTAAACTCTTAGTTTTTTATCTTTATGACCATGCAAACTAGGACCTAATTAATCATAAATCCCCTTATTTTATGACCTAGTGTGTTCTTTTGAGTATCTTAATAATTTTTTTATTTCCCTCACACTTGGGACAAACTACACTATAAAAATAATAGTATAAACAAACATTTTATCTACCACAAAATTAGGGAATCTATAGTAATTTTTTATATTTTATTATAAAATGAATGCATCAAAAAGAGGAAAAATATAGACACCCAATTTTGCACACCCTAACTAGCCCATTTGGGGTAAATATAATCAACACAATATCCTTGAAGTAGCAAACAAACATCTATGTTAGAATAATCTTAAAAAGATATTTTTAGTAAATATAAAAATACACATTTGCCTTATCAAAGTATATAAACACTTCCCAACATCTTGAGTGATTAAGAATCCTTATTGGTGTTGTGGGTATCCTATACACACTATGGATCCTCTATCCATGTTGTGGATTTGCTATCCATGTTATAAATCTCCTATCCATACCATGGATCCCCTATCCACACTATAGAGTCCTTGTTTATGATATGAATCTTTGTCCTTACTTTGATTCTCACAATATTTTTTTTTTATTGAGTCCCTTGTGCCTCCACATGTCAATCACTTTTTTAAGGATTCCATTTATTCATACTTATCATATTTTTGGCTAGATGTATCCTACCTGGCATAATCATAGTAGTTGTTTTGACAAGCCTAGTCAATGGTAAGGCATTCAACATACCCTCATAATTGAATTATATAATTTCTATTGCAAGGAAGCTTGGAGAATGGTCCAATTGTAATTGTAATAAATTTGTTGTTTGAATATTAACCTACACTTACACATCAGGCTATCACATTACATCTACTAGAGAATATGCTAACCATCCATATCTCACTTGTCTCCAAGATGCTATTAATTTGACCACCTATTCAAATCCCTATTTTTTAGATGAATCAAGAAATGGTTTACTCTAGAACCATTTCATTGGTCACCCCCAAGATCCCAATTGAAGAGAGATCAAGTGACGATAGAGAGGGATCAACTGAGGACTGAGAGGGATGACACCATATCTAGGGTGTCTGTAATATGACTAGGAGTAGTGATACATTTTTTAAAGGTTTATTTGATTAGATAGCTACTCTGTAGGCTCAATATAATACAAATGTTGTGAGGATAACCCACTACAAATTGCTTTATCATGTGGCTATTTATCTAAACTAGAGATAACCTTATCCCTCAAGGACCTAATCTCACTCCTAGTCTAGGATGAGATCAATGATGTGATCCTTGCAGTAGTTTGTTTAGTTTTCTTGCCAACCAACTAAGGGCAAGTCAAAGAACTAGGGTCTACTTTATGCTAAGCTTAGGATTTTGGTTATGATGAGTGGCATGAGTCCACCAATTTTTATAAGGTGCCTCAACAAGATAACATGGTCTGAGTGTAACACCAGGTCAACATATAATTGAGAGATGTATATATGTATATTGATGGTTTATTGATTTGTGGTTTTGTTATATTGTGCATTAGGTTGTTGTGATGTGAAAATTGTGTTAATTGTACGGTTAAGGAAATAGATAGTGTGATGTATGGATGATATTTTTTATAGATATGGTGTATCTATGAGGATACAAATTTGATTATCCGCTCATGTAGAGGAGTTGGAGAGCAAGCGGGTAGTTAAAACTCTCTAGTTATCGAGAGGCCCAGTTTCAAATCTCTCCCCTCACATGTTGGGGATATGTTATATATAAAAGGAGGATACAAATTTGATTTCAGAGTTGATCTAAAATTGTTAACTAATTAATTTTGATTTGAAACATTTGACACATTAATGGGAATTTTGTCATAATTTCACAAATAAATTTATGCCAAGTAATGGTGTGAAATATAGATAAGATAAGGTGAATGTAGGTTGATAAAGAGGTGTAAAATTGATTTAGAGGATAATGGATACATTAAACATGATTTGAAATTTTTTGATTAGTTGCATTAATGTTATAGTCAAAGTTAAAATAAATTGATTGAAATTTAAATATGATCTAATTTTTTTGAGTTTCAAGATGTATGTTATGTTAAATGATGTTGATGGATACCGTTGGCATGATTTACCTTGAATTATAAAGGAGAGAAGCATTTTTCACAAATTTATTTTATTTGCAAAAAAGAAGGGTTAGTACCAACATCGAAAATTGATTTAAATTTTTTTTTTTTTGGAAATAAGCTATTTTACATTATGCATATCAATTTGGAAGAATAATTTAATAGTGCTTTGCAAACTAATTTTTATTTATTTATGGTGTCAATAGACCCTAAGTAGTGGCCTCTTAGCCTAATAAATAGACAAGCACTTAGGTGACTATGACTGATAGCATTTTTAGGCAGTCTATGTCATAGGATAGTTTATGTGTAAAATCCCTCCTTGGCAAGACTTATTATAATGTATGGTTGTATGGAGATTTAATGCATAGCTTCATTTTGTGATATCAATAAATATGGTAGTTGCACTAGATTATTGAATTTTATTAAAATATGGTACTACTGATGCTTTTGTGATTGCAGGACTAGGTACCTTCATCGATGGATTGAAAAAGAGTAACCACCTGAATTGAGAGAAAATTTGGAGAAATGATGGTGATAACTCATTCATCGACAGCTTCGGGTAACCAAACACCCCTCATATAGGTGCATTTCTTTTGTGTCTATTATATGTTCACACCATTGGGTCGGGAAGTTGCTTGTGCAATGAGTCTCCTTATTAGGTTGGTGGTAGGATAGACAATATTAAATAAAAATAGCCACCTACTTAATGATAAAACAATGGTGTGTAATATTATTCATTGAATGGAATATATGCTTGTATGTGGTAAGCATAGAACCAATTAATTAAGGAGTATTAATAAGCTTAGAATCATTAATGCTTCAGAATGTTAATATCAAGGCTAATAATTAATATTAACCATTAATATTAATAAAAATGACAATATATTTAATTAAGAAAATATTTAAGTAATTATTTTGGCTCATTATGCTTGGGTGGGCTCCCTACTTTGGCAATTAATGAACATTTTCTTAAGAATTGTGCATACGTTACCCTAACCACGCAAGAAGGCCACACCCAAGCCTTTTTAAATGAAGGTGAAATGAGTGTTTGTTGTTTTTGCTTTGGAGGAGTATTGTATAGCTAGAGAGAACAAGGGTACTAAAGTGCAAGAAGATGATTGTACACTATTGGAAGAACATGAGTATGAATTTTCTAGAGTATAATTGACCTCCACCACCTCCATTTTAATATTTTCCTTTGCATTTTAATTTCTTTTATATTTCAACTTGTGCATTGCAATTCTCCATCCCTTGCACTTAACAAATGTTACGCAAATATTTTTCAATATTAATCAATAAAATCTATCTAATTTAATGTTGACATGATATATCTTTTTTAGAAATATTCTTCTATTTCAAAACACTTATAAAATAATGTGTTTTTTTTATTTTTATGGATAAACAAGGAATGAATCTGTATATTGAATATTTTTGAATGTGTACCATTTCTTAATAATGCATTTGTGATGCACTGTGTGTACTAATAAGACATAAGTATATTTTTATAATGCATAGATCCTTCTAATGTGTACCATAATGTACTTGTTTGTTTTCATAACACATTGTATGTCAAATGTAGAAACTTCCATCTATTCTTCTAAAAAAGTGAGTGATTTATAATTGATTTGCAAACTTGTAACAATTATCACAAGAAGTAAAACTATAATCATTTATTTATAAATATTCAAAATGATTTAATTAAATAATTAGTTTTGAATTCTTCCACTCTTAGCTTCACACTTTAGCAAGCTTATGCTTTAGGCTGCTTCAGGTCACTTCCTCCTTCAACTTTTGCATCTACACTTCAAGCTGCTTTAGACCACTTCAATTAACTTTAGATGCTTCGACTTCACTAATCAAGCTTCGTCCTTCTATCTCCAACAAGTCTTATCCATTCTCAGGTGTTCTACTTCTCACAGGTTGCGTCTTTCACAGCTAGAAAGTACTCATAGTTTGCATTATGCACCTTACTTTCTCTCAAGTGTTTATCACTAATTTCTTCATTCTTTCATTGATTCTTTCACAATACTTCAACTTGACCTTCAAATAGAAGTCATCTCCTCGATGCTTGTCCATCTCAAGTTGGTTCTTATTCAATAATCTCTTCTCTCAATGTGGCCAAAGTGTACCTCTAATACCATTGATGGCAATTATGCCATATTAAATCATAGGTCATTTTTCCTAGATATTAATCACAATCACATAAAGGCCACTCACATAAACACATCAATATTTCTTAATTTAAAACTCATAATATTATTCACAAATCATCAAATATGATCGACTATATTTATTTTTATTAGCTTGGGCCTTGGGTTTAGATAGTCAACCCTTGAGCATTATAATTAAGACCAATGATTGATTTAATCTATAAATAGGAAGAGTTAGGTGACAGTTGTTATTATATTTCATATTCAAATCTTAGTCACATCTGCTACATATATGAGACTTCATCCTTTTCAAGTGGCTATGAGATTTTACCCTCTCTAAGTGGCTAAGGATTTGCATTGATTTGAATCTATAATTTGATTATTGCATATTTGATCTATTGTAGTTAGGTTTTAATTATTAGTATCATTTGGATAATGTCATTTGTAAGTTATTAGATTACTACTGCTATTGCTATAATCTCAAAGTTCTTTCTTAACAAATGGAAGAAGAATAATTTCATTTGTTTCCATTCCAAACCACACTAGATCATAATATCTTGACAACACGCATTTGTTTTGTTAAAATTACTTATTTACAACAAAAATATTAGAATATTATATTATAAATGAAATAGAGTTGAGCAACACTCTAAACGATCGTGAAAAAAAACTCAATTTTGAGATGAACTCCAACTCGACTCTAATTATATTTTTTCACCTTCAAAAAATAAGAAATTCAAGGGTGATTTGTGATTTATTTTGTAAGTTTGTTTGAGCTTTTCAAAATATAAAAATTCAATTTATTTCATCAAGTGATGTGTTGATTGACAATTGGTAATAATATCATTGCCATGTGGATTGGTAAGTCCTTGGTGCTTACCAATAACAGATCCAAGTTCAAACCTTGTAGGCAAGCCTTATGGGGGCAAAGGTAGTAGTCTGACCTAACTTCGCTGAGTGCGTACTAACTCGACGATGGCGGTACCAATCTTGAGTTGCCAGCAATCCTCCTCACAATAGTACTTGAACAATGAAGTGGTATATGTGTTTATAATAAGCAGTCCCAAGATTTAAACCTACTTGATAGATTTCAAACCCTATTAGGAAAAAGAACGGTGGTTTAATTGATTTCACTGTGTATCTTTTAAAAAAAACATACTATTCCCTTGAATGGCATTTGAATAAAGATAACAAAAATAAAAGACACGAAAATGAAAATGCGGATGTGCACTAATTTATTTGTGTCCAATATATACTAATAACATTATATCTTTAAAACATTGTAAGATTCCGTTGTAGTCTAGTTGGTTAGGATACTCGGCTCTCACCCGAGAGACCCGGGTTCAAGTCCCGGCAACGGAAATAACTTTTTAAAACATTTAATTTTTCAAACAAAAATAATAATGGAAGTTGCGTCTGCCGGGAGTCGAACCCGGGTCTATTGCTTGGAAGGCAATTATCCTAACCGTTGGACTACAAACGCTGTTGATCCCGTTTTATTAACGTAATTTATCAATTTATAAAAGGAAGGCAGAGCAACAGAGCACAGAACAGGCCTAGGCCTATCATGCTGCTGCGTTTCCTTACTAATCTTGTCTTTATCATATTAAATTAAATTATATTAACGATGAAAACTTCCTTCTCTTTAATTTTGTTTGGAAGCATATTCTCTTTGTTAGACAAAGTATGAGTAGAATGATTGTTTTGAGGACACTTTAACTAAGTAGTTGTATCATTGTTTTTTTTTTTTATATATAAATTAAATAAACTTGAAATATTCACAATAGGATTGAGAGAAGAATTGAGATTTTAGGTTTTCATAGCTGGAAACAAATTAGATTTTTGCTTTGTGCAACTTTTTATCTAAGAAAACAATGTTCTTATCTTTTGTCATAGTCGAATATAATTAAACCATAAATCAATAATTGTGTTGCCTTAGTGCTTAAACTACTTACCAACAACAAATTATTTTAGAACAAAAAGATGGAAACCCAATATTCCTCAGAGTAAAATAAATAGATTTATTGTTTTTGGATTTGCATCTTTGCTAAAGTTTTTTGGATTTTATTAATGGTTAAAGTGGTCATCTCTTTAATAACGTTTTAAGGAGAATTATTGTCTTTATAATAAAATCCACCGTTACCATTATTTTATATTACTTTATAGGGGTTTATTTAATTTGCATGTAGATAATTTTAAACACTTCTTAGCACATGTAAGACATCAACTTACAAAATAAGGAAAATAAAATAATGATATATCTTTTAATCTTTCCATGTCGTGATATATTTAAGAAAAATAAAAAGAGATATATTTTGGTGAAAATTGTAAAAAGATTGTATTTTGGAGAACAAGGGGTTGTATATAGGTCTCTCACCCTTGAAAAATCACAACTCTCTATTTTAGAGAATGAGAGTTTACAAACAAATTCAATTCTCATTTCAATTGTGTTGCTATATCAATTTACATAAAATATCCGAATTTTTTATATTTATTTTTTTTTTAATTTTAATTTTCTATGTGAATACAAATATTCTAGAATTCAACATCCTTCTTGGCATTTTCTTATAGCATCCTTCACAATACCAAAACTTCACTTCTACTATCTATGCATTGCATCTTAGTAGAGTAATATTTCTAAAACACCGCACTATCATAGTCCCCTTTACCAAATATGGATTTATAGTTTCCTTCCTGAAGCACAAGTGCAACCACAAAAATTATAATAAATAGTTATATGAAACACATTAATATTATAAAATAAAATAGGTATTACCAATTGAAAACAATAAAGTAAATCTTAATCATTATTTGATTCAGGTAATCAACATTTTCTTGTCAGCTTTTGCTAAACTTACTGCTTCCTCTAACCAAGGAAAATAAAATTTAACTTCACGATATTTAATTAAAACCCCTTTATTGACTAGTCTATTTGCACATTTGTTTCCTTCCATTAATGTATGTGTAAACCTGATTTCTTCAAACTCTATAGCATGGTCTTGAATTTCTACAATTATCTCTTATATGTTCCATGGAGCCTTTACTTTCTTCAAAATAACAGTTATTAATTTGAGTAAATCACCTTCCATCCATACTTTATTCTGTTTCATTTGTTTACATATTTTTAACCCTTCCAAAGCTACCCAAGCTTCAATTTCATTATTTATTTTAAATTCACTATTGGAAGCATAATGAAACAAAATCTCTCCTCTACTATTTCTAATTATTCCTGCTACTCTTACTGGTCTTGGATTTCCTTTAGATGTTCCATCAAAATTCAATTTGACCAACTCTACATCTAGTGGTTTACACTTTCTATTCTTTATCTTCTTTTATGTTTCTCCTATCCTCAACATCATAATTCTATTTGATTACTTGACTTCATCTGTCAAGGCTCTCTACTTCTATATTAGGGATTGGATGATTTGATAGGGTTGGTTTAGACTCCTCTATGGCTAAACAAATATTCCTTTTCATTACCTCTAAACCGATTTCCTTTCCTTTAAATATTCTTCTATTCCTTTATAGACATATAGTCCAAAGCAACATATATTTTTATATATCTCATATTGTCTATAAAGTATCACTTTTAAAAATGCTCTGCCATTGCTTTAACCATTCTTCAATTCTACCATTCATCACCATGCATTTACCAAACATATTAAGAATCTATTTCCCTAGTTTCCATATGATTGAGCAGTGTTCCAAGAGATGATTTGTGCTCTCCTCCTCTATTTTACAAAGAACACATTTTGAGGGGCCATGAAAACCCCTTTTCATAAGATTATCCTAGGATAAAATTCTTCTATGACATACTAGACAAACACACATTTTGACTTTAGGAATGCTCAAGCTATCCCAAATATCTCTCCATGTTATTATGATACTCATATTTTGATGGTGCTTTATATCATATCCACTTCTTGTTATGTATTCTCCTAAGCTATTCAAATCCTAAATTAACTTATCCTTGGATCCCCTCGAAATAATCACTATTGTTATGTTTCTACTCAATTGTCTTCTAGCTTCAATGTGTTATATACTTGTAAAAATATTCTTTCCATTTGTATTTGCATTCTTGATCCTTGTACAAAATATTTGATTGAAGTAATCTCATCCATGGTTTCAAAATTGAATCTAGATTGAGTGGTTGTTTATCACACCAAGCATAATGCAATTTTTTTCTCTAGTTCTCACCACCCATCTTAAACCTTTAATCACTAGATCAATTCATTTTAAAAATAATTTTATAGTGTAGAACCATTTGGTAGAGAGAATGAAGTAAATATTGAGCTTGGGTCATTGGGCTCAAGATACTTAGAAGAATTCTTGCCCATTGTATTTGAATATCTTTGTACAATATTCAGATTAATTTTCCCCAAAGAGCTAAGTTTGCATCCATAAGAACTCTTAAACCACCTCCCCTACTTTTATCATCACACACCTTGCTCCATTTTACCAAAAGAAATTTCCTTTTATTTTATAATCCTAACCATAAAAATGACTACATAATAAAGATTAAACTTTTTCTATCAATTTTGCAATAGGACACAAAGATATATAATATATTTTTTATTTACATGGTGGAATCGGTAGCCACCATGAATCCGAGCAGATTGTCCAACTTTTATGGCCACCATAATATTTTGCGTTGTTCACCCTGAAACCAGACACATAGTTCTTCATGCAGTCCACCCCTATAACCACCATGCCAAAATCATTTTAAACCTTTAATACCACTGAAAGCACCAGGAAAGGGACAATCATTCAATCTGGTGAGGCCCAAAATTTGAACCTTAGACCTCCACCCCCAAGACATATAATATGTTGGAATGACCTATAAGACTGATTTAATTAACTACACTATTCCTGCTAACGATAACCATCTACCTTGCCATATCGATAGTTTATTCTGAACTTGAATTATAATTGGATTTCATAATTCCATCCTCATTCTTTCCTCAAATAAGGGTATCCCTAGATAAGTTGCTAGTAAATTTAACTCTTCCATTTGAAGTAACCTACATATCCTTAGTTTGATTTTAGTTGGGGTGTTTAGAAAGTAAATTTTGGATTTTATCCTATAAATTTTTGCCCTACTATTGTTTTGTATTGTTTTAATAAGGTATTCAATGCTTTGGCCTCATTTATCCTTGCCCTACCAAAAAGGGTTGTACCATCTACAAATTTTTGATGGGTGATGTTGTCGATGTTATTACTAGCCTTAAGTCCACTTATAAGCCCATATTTGTAAGCCTTCTTCAAGTTCCTACCTAAAACCTCTACCATAATAATGAAAAAATATGGTGATAGAGGATCTCCCTATCTAAGGCCTCTCTTGGATTTAAATGATTCTATTACTAACCCATTAACCAACATAAAATATGAAACTGTAGAGATACAAGATTTAATCCATTTGATCCATTTCTTCCCAAATCTAAAATTTTCTAATACTGCAAAAATAAAATTCTATTTAACCTTATCATAGGCCTTACTCAAATCAAGTTTTAAGATCATTGCCTTCTATTTTATTAAAGCTATTGAATGCATGAATTAATGAGCTACTATGATCCCATCCAAAATTTATCTCCCTTTCACAAATCCTCCTTGCTCGTCTAACATAATTTTATGTAACAATGGTCTTAATTTATTCACCATCACTTTGGAAATAATCTTATATGTCATATTACATAGGCTTATGGGTCAAAATGAATCAAACAATTCTGCATCATTCTTTTTTGGAATTAGGGTAAGATATGTTACATTTTTTGAAATTATACATACTTCACAAATCTTCTATGATCATGAATCTGGTTTCTTGATCTTTACTTCTCATAAAGGCTTTAATCCCACTCCAAACTTCTATTTTTTCTGATTGAGTTGTAGGTCCATAGATATTGATAAGGATGAAATAATTATCTTCAAAGAAGCATGTGACTAAAGAGGCTATCCAATGCCTAGTTTTATGAATGGTTACATAGGAGGTTCTAATAGGATTCCAAAAAGTTAGAATTCCCATTGTTGCTCCTTTAGAATATATAGCATCCCATTCACATCTCATTCATATTGCTTTCATAGTTTTGAAAACTTCTTTTGTCATTTTAGTTTTTTGGATATAAATAATATTAGGCTTATTACTTAAACAAAGGTCCCTGATACACCTTTGCTTTGAGGGGGCATTAGCACTCCTTATATTCCATGAGATGGTAATCATGTCTCATTAGGGGTAGTTGGCCTCACCTGCATATTACAAATATCATTTTATTGTTTAGTAAAGATAAGTTCAACCATCTTAGTTTGTGTTCCTTTCTTTATGTTAGCTCTTGATTCATTGGATCTTGTTTGATAATTTGAGGGTTTTCCTCTTTTTGCCTTTCCTATATCAGGATTAGGTCTTATTATTCTATTCCTTAATATTCTTTCACAAATTTTTTTCCCCTTAGATTTATCCTCTCCTGGATCTAATATGAAAGCTTCTGACTTGTCTTGCTCATTTTTTGGTATTTCCTTATTAATGGTATATGTATTAACATCTAACACTATATTTTATTTACTATGTTTTTCTCCTAAATAGTGTATGGTACTTCAAGAGAGTATTCAAAATCTTATTTGACACAGTTATTAGGTTCATCAAGAATTTTCATCCCTAAATCAAGATCATACTGAATAGATAATTCTTTGTTAATATGTTGAACCTATTGTACCACATCCTTTAAGATTTGATCTACTCTTTATTAATAGGTCAAAACCTCATAAAAATTGGTATTTCTTCCACTATCCTTCCTTACTGGTATCTATTATTTATTTACTTTCATTTATCTATTTCTATTTTTGAAAGTTGAAAACAATCCTCATCCATATCCATTTGTAAGTTTCTCTTATAGTTTTCTACATATGATTCTGTTTGACTCTTCTTAGGGCATGATATCTCAATATGCTCCACCTCATGAAATATTCTACATCTAAAAGATATATTTTTATAATCTATGGTTTTGTTCTACATCTTATCTCCATACTTAATAATGGTTGATTTTGGTAAATGCAGGGTTATGCATAGGGGGTTAGACTCAAAATGTACTTGTAAAAAAAATGGTGAATCCTAATAAAAATGTTAGTCTTACAATGGCACTGAGAGGGGGGGGTGAATCAGTGCAGCTAATTAAAAACTTAAATCTTCATCTCTTAATTCAAAACTAATGAATGCTTAAAACCAGATGTAGCAAGTGTAACAAGATAACAACACATAACATAAGATTTAATGAGGTTCACCAGATTTGGCTACTCCTCAAAAATAGACTGCTTGGACTCCCATCCAAATCCAGCCTTTGCAAAGCACCAACTTCACAATCAGTTTACCAGCACCCACTGGAAGGAGCACCAACCCCTAATTTACTTGCATCAATAGAAAGGAGCACCAACCCCTGATTCCAAGCACCAACTTGGACTTTTATTTAAATATTGATTGACATAAAAATGCCTTCTATGTTACAAGACCCTCATTGGTCTATCTTAACTCAAATCAATCTCATGGAAGCATACACTCTTTTACAGCTATACTTACTGCACACTTACAGCCCTTTTCTTATAGCTTACTCTTGTAGCTCTTCATAGCTCCATCACAGCACAATTCTTCTTACAACATTCTTCAAGCTTTTTAAAAACCCACAACACTATCCCTCTATACAGTAACACTCTTTCCTATTGAGCAACAACTATTTCTTCTTCCTTCATTTACTATTTATGAGACAACACTTTTTCTTTATCGACAACACTCTCTATTAGTGGTTCATTATTTTCTTGCTCATTTGGCATGCCCTATTTTTGCACATGCTTTCCCAGCTCATATAGCACTTACTTTCCATGCACTGTTACTGCACATACTTTCTGCGCTTATCTCACAAAACTACCCCTCTATTTTGCAACACGCTACTCTCTCTTCCCGCACGGAGCTCAACCCCAATTCTTCACACAAACATGCTTTTATAACAGTGTTCTCTCTCTATTTTTAACTTCTATATTTTTGCATGCAGCTTATTAATAGTAACGACTTCTTTATTCTCACATGCAATCTTATTAATAGAATGGTTCTTTGAAACGTTTCTCTGTCCAACTCTTGGTCTTCTTCTGACGACTTTCAGTAACCATCGCTACATGAAATTTCTTTATAACGACCCTTGTCACTGCAGTAATGACTTTGATTTACTATCACTGTAACTGCCCTAATTACTTCAGTTCACTATTCTTATTTAACTACATGATTTTCTTTGCAACACTCCCTGCAACCGTAGTTCTGACTCTAGTTAACTCTTCACCTGTAACAGTTCTTATTTTGCTGCATGAACTTATTCTGCAACTGTCCCTATGTATGCTTCTTGGATTTTACCCATGAAACTATGACATGTCTCGATATCATGACATTTCTGCCCCTTTGACTTTTTATTGGCAGTTGACCGCAAAAACATAACATTTCGCGATATCGCGACACTTCGCCTCCTTGTTTCATAGTTCAGCTTGCATTCGCAAAAACAAAACATGTCATAAAATCGTGACACTTTGGCTTCCTTGCACTCTTCTCTGCTTGCACTAGCAAAAACATGACATGTCGTGAAATCGTGACATCTTTTGCTTCTGTACACCAATCTCTGCAAGCTCTAGCGAAAACAAGACATGTCATGAAATCATGATATCTTTTGCTTCCTTGCACTCTTTTCTGCTTGCACTAGCGAAAACAAGACATGCCATGAAATTGCAACATATTTCGCTTCTGTACACTCTTCTCTGCAAGCACCAGTGAAAACCTGACATGTCATGAAATCGTGACATCTTTCGCTTTCGTACACTCTTCTCTACAAGCACCAGCGAAAACCTGACATGTCACGAAATCGCGACACATTCGCTACCTTGTGCCTTCTTCTGCCTTTTGCCCGTGAAAACGAAACATGTCGCGAAATTGTGACACTTTTGCTGCCTTGTGCCTTTTCTATCTTTGGCCCATGAAAACGGAACATGTCATGAAATCGTGACACTTTCGCTGCCTTGTGCCTTTTCTATCTTTGGCCCGCGAAAACGAAACATGTCACGAAATCGTGACACAATTGCCTCCGTACAATCTCTCTCCTCTTTGGGTCGTGAAAACCCGACATGTCACGAAATCGTGACACTTTTTCTCCTTGGTCTCTTCTTTGTGAACCTGTCGCGAAATCGCAACACTTTTTCTCTACGAACTCTTTCTCTCGAACCTGTCGTGAAATCGTGACACTTTTTTGTCCGTACAGTCCTTCTTGCAAATTGTCGCAAAATCGTGATACTTTTCTTTCTCTACCTTCCTGTTCGCTTCAGACCACAAAAATGGAACATGTCACGAAATCATGACAGTTTTCCTTGCGCTTTCTCTTTCATCCAACATGTCGCGAAATCGTGACAGCTTTCCTTGCGCTTTCTAAACATGTCACGAAATCATGACATCTTTTTCTCTCTCCTCTTTCTCTTCGCTTTGGACTACAAAAATGAAACATGTCATGAAATCATGACAGTTTTGCCAGCATTTTCTCTCTCCTTCGATATGTCACGAAATCACGATAGTTTTGCCTGCATTTTCTCTCTCCTTCGATATGTCACGAAATCGCTACAACTTTTCCAGCTTTTTCTCTCACCTCTATTATGTCGTGAAATCGCGACAAAAAACATGTCGCGATATCGTGACAATTTTCTTACTTGTCTTTTTCTTTGAGCTTTTGCATATGGGTCACTTCTGTCTCCTTGGAAATTCATTGTACATGCTCTGACTGCTCTGAACTCTTTTTCACTTCATCAACCGATCTATCTAATGACCTCTGCACTCCTGTCCATTGCATCAACCGATCCTCTATCTATGTTGACAACAATGACAATACTTTCGCTATACCTTGCTCATCAATGAACTCCTGTCCATTGCACTTTGGCTGTGCCTTGCTCATCAATGAACTCCTGTCCATTGCATCAACTGATCAACCTGACTGTGTTGACAACAATGACAATACTTTGGTTGCACCTTGCTCATCAATCTCCCCCTTTGGAATTGTTGGTAACACACGTAATTATGAGCAATTACCTGTAATTTTTCTTCCCCTTTGATAATAATACCAAAGGGCGACTGCAAAACTCCCCCTGAGTCCATGCACAACATTCTCAGGCAAAAATTATTATAGTTAGCAGAAATCATAAACATGAGCAATAAGGTAAACAAATGCATAAATGCTCCCCCTAAGAATTTGATCCCGATAGCTAGTCAATTCTTAGACTATTCTTGGGAATATGTGACCTCTTCAGTTCACACTGTCTTCTGAGCCTCAACCCTCTGTACTCTTTCATAGGCTCACTAAGAACCTGTTTAACAAGCTCACATAGAACTTGTCCAAATCATCTCACAAGTCCTCACTAGAACCTGTCCAAATCAGCTCACAAGTTTATCAAGAAAAACTTGCTTAGCATGAACCCACAAAGAGAATTGTTAGAGACCCAATGTGATTCATCAACCTCATAGAAGCATAAAGAGAATTGTTAGAGACTCAATATGTTCTATACTTAACTCCCAATCTCAATCTCAAAAGAATAAGATAGATGTAGAATGCTTTTCTCAAGAACATGAAACACAACCCAACAATTGCCAACCATGCAATAACTCATCTAACAATGATACTCATGTTCTTTCCACAACCAATATCTATTCTCAACCAATTAGGGCTTTAACAACAGTGCGCTTATAGACAAGGTTTAACCAACATTATTCAATTCGAGATTAACCTTGAAGCATTCAACCATTCACTACATGAAAAGGAAACTAGTAGACATCCTTTTCCTTCCAAAGGTATTTGAACAAAAATGTCACCAACATAAATCACCAATGCAGAGAATAACTTGCTCAAATCAATATCAATGGAATAAGCCCAAATCATGTATCAAGTAAAGCATTAGCTTGATCAAAACAACCTCTGTGATAGCAACTCAACCATCAATCTCAAAACAGCCAACTAAGGGTTTCACCTGAAGAGAATTTACAGAAACATTTTCTAGAAATAATGCAAAAATAATAACTAAGGAAATAATGACACCATTCAATGCACATATAACACACAAGATTTACCCTGGTTCACCCAATTTGGGCTAGTCCAACAAACAAGAGTCTATCCTCCTTGATATATTATTCTCTCTCTTATCCCTAAAACGGGACATTACAATAATTATATAAGGAAACTCATACAACCCTAAACCACCAAGTGGTATTAGGGTACCGTGGATACAACACCATGGGCTAAACCACCCACACCCACTAACCACCCACCAACCGTGGGAATCCCGGGGGTCGCTCCAAAAGTAGCGATAAAAGTAGGTGAAAAGTAGCGATAAAAGTAGGTGAAAATTTTGCCGTCGGCTTCGCCGGCTTCTATCACTTTCACCGTATCCGAGGGCGTCCCCCTACGCACCCCGAGCCATCACCTATTACGTAATCACCTTTACCATAGCCGGGGGTCCTTGGGGGCCTCCGGCCCCCCCGGACCCCCCCTACCCGTCGTCTTTTGCGCTGTAGTGCCTGTCGTACAATTCTTTTTCGAAAAAGAATGAGACACATCCAACATTCTCCCACTTGTTGAATACTTTGCCAGACCCATTTCAATTGTACAAAATCTAAACTTTTCAGTGCTTACAGCCTTGGTTAAAGCATCTGCAACATTTTCCTTGGTGTCTACCTTTTCCAAGGAACACTTTCCTCTCGTTCAAGCATGTCCCCGCAGAAATGGAACTTTGTATCAATGTGCTTCGTTCTTGAATGGTAAGCGTGGTTCTTTGCCAAAAATATGGCACTCGACCATCACAGCTTTATCTTCACAGACTCCTTGAAAGAACCCAATTTCAGCACATAGTCTTTGCAGCCATACAACTTCCTTACTTGCATCAATGGCTGCCATATACTCAGCTTCAGTAGTTGAAAGAGCAACAAAAGTCTGCCTCTTGCTCATCCAACTAATGGCCCCTCCAAAAAAATTGAATACATAAGCACTAGTAGATCTTCTCCTGTCCAGATCTCCAGCCCAATCTGCATCAACAAACCCTTCTATATCCAATTGTCTGTTTTCTTTACCTGTACCCTCATAGCAGATTGTAAAATCAGAGGTGCCACGCAAATATCTGAAAACCCTTTTCACAACAGTCCAATGCTCTTTACCAGGTTTAGACATATATCTACTCAAGACTCCCACTGCATGGGCAATGTCTGCTCTAGTACAAACCATGGCATACATTAAACTACCTACAGCATTTGCATAAGGAATATGTGACATTTCCTCTACCTCTTCTTCTATTTTTGGACATTGTTCAACAGACAATTTTTCACCTAAAGAAATAGGTACCTTCACCGGTTTGCAATCCTGCATATTGAACCTTTTCAACACTGTCTCAACATACTTTTTTTGATCCAACCACAACTTTCTGTTAGAGCGATCTCTTTTTATTTGCATACCCAATATAAAATTTGCGGGGCCAAGATCCTTCATGTCAAACTGCGATGCCAACTGAGACTTTACTTCCCCGACCAGTTTCTTGCTATTTCCAATTAGTAACATGTCATCAACATAAAGAACTATAATGACAATTACATTACCAATTTTCTTTGAATACACACAGTGATCAGCATTGCTACGAACAAAACCAATTCCTAAAACATAAGTATCAAATTTTTGGTACCACATTCTAGGTGATTGTTTCAATCCATACAATGATTTCTTTAACTTACATACCAGATCCTCCTTTCCTGCAACAGTGAAACCTTCAGGCTGCCTCATATAGATTTCTTCCTCCAAATCTCCATGAAGGAATGCAGTTTTCACATCCATCTGTTCTATTTCAAGATCAAATGCAGCAGCCACAACTAACATAAATCTAATTGATGTTAGCTTTGCAACGGGAGAAAAAACTTCACCATAATCAATTCCTTCAACCTGGGAAAAACCTTTAGCAACCAAAGCGAGCTTTATATTTCTCCACTTTACCTTCAACGATTCTGCTTCTTCTTAAAGATCCACTTGCAACCTATTGCTTTCCTACCACTTGGTAATTTCACTAAATCCCATGTTCTGTTCTTTTTCAGGGACATCATTTCCTCATCCATGGCCTCTTCCCAATGGTTTGCCTCTCCAGAATTAACAGCTTCTCTAACTGTTCTAGGATCTTCATCAGTAACAGATAGTACAAAAGAAGTAGGAAAAGTAGATGGACTGTACCTTTCAAGTTGCCTCCTTTCCCGTGTTGATCTCCTTACCACAGGTGTATGAACCTCTTCTTCATCCTCTTCCGGATCCTCACCTGTATGCTCCTCTTCCATATCCTCATCTGTATGCTCCTCTTCCAGATCCTCTACTGTCTGATAGTTTTCCATGAGATCAAATTGGACCGTTCCAGGTTCCTCTTCTGTAACTACCTTCCTAGAATCACCGATCATCTCCCTAAACACCACATCTCTACTATACACTGTACTTTTAGTTTTTGGATTCCAAAGCTTATATCCTTTAACACCATCTTTATAACCAATAAAGATACATTTAACAACCTTATTATCTAGCTTACTTCTTTTCTCCTTTGGAATATGCATGTATGCATCACAACCAAAAACTCTGAGATGTGAAATAGATGGTTTCTTACCAAATAGAGCTTCAAATGGAGTTTGATCCGGCAATGCTGATGTAGGTGACCGATTTCGCAAGTAGCATGCTGCACTCACCGCTCTCGCCTGAATTCCTGTGCCAAACCCGCACCACCGAGCATACTTCTAGCCTTCTCCATCGCTGATCTCGCTCAACCTCTCTCGCAACTCCATTCTGTTGAGGTGTATATGGAGTAGTCTTCTGTCTTCCAATACCACATTGCTTACAAAATTTCTCAAATATATTAGAACAATATTCCCCTCCATTATCAGACCTCAACACCTTAATCCTTTTATCAGCTTGATTCTCAACAAGTGCTTTAAATTCCTTAAATTTTTCAAACACTTCATCTTTGCTCTTAAGAAAGTAAATCCATGCATATCTTGAAAAATCATCAACAAAGGAAGCATAATACCATGATTTTCCAAGAGACGACATAGGAACAGGACCAAAAATATCACTGTGGATCAAATCTAGTACCCCACTAGATCTTGTGGCACCAGATGGAAAACTAACCCGATTCTGTTTACCATAAATACAATGTTCACGAAACTTGAAATACATTGAGTAATTAGGGATACCATGAACCATACCTTTTGTGTACAGGGTACGCAATCCCTTTTCTCCAATATGTCCCATCCTTTGATGCCAGAGTGTTGAGCTTTTATTAGAATCAACCTCTTAGAACAGCTTGAGCTATTGCACTCATTTGTCATAGTGCTTCCCAATAGCTTATACAATGTTCCAATCCGAACTCCCCTTGCCAACACCATTGATCCACGAACCATTTTGCATGAATCCTTGCCAAAACCGACATTCACTGCTGCATCGGCCATTTTGCTTACCGAAATCAAATTTCTAGCAAGTCCCGAAATATGCATCACACCCGGTAGGGTCTTAACCCTACCATCCTGCAAAGAAAATTTTCACTCTTCCACGACCCATGATTCCGAGTGGTGAATCATCTCCCAATAGTACCTCCCCTCCATCATATCTTTCATATTCACCGAACCACCCTCTATGAGGAGTCATATGAAAAGAGGCACCAAGTATCAATCAACCAATCATTTTTATCCGATCGTGTGGAGCACGATGAGCAGGATGCCATATATACATCCCCCGCTTCATCAATGGATTTATTCATCTCTCGTGGAAGTTGATTCATCAGACTTTTTTCCAGACTCAGCTTTCTTTGATCTGCAATCCTTCTTCATATGACCAGGCTTGCCACAATTCCAACATTTTCTCTCAAACTTCCCCCGAGACTTGGATCTACCTTTAGACTTAGACCTATCACCATATCTAGATTTGTCCTTCTCCTTGGCATGCCCTCTCACTGTTAGGGCTTCCTTAGATGTGCCCTCCATGGCTTTTCTCCTCATATCCTCAGATAATAGAGATGCCACTATATCTTCAAACTTCAATGTGGATGAAGTTGTACTACCAATTGCTACTACTAAGTTATCCCATGAATCTAGTAAAGAGCATAACAAAGTAATGCATTTATCTTCCTCACTCAACTTAATTTCTACAGATGTTAGTTGACTTACCACTGTATTGAATGCATTCAGATGATCTGCAACCGAATCCCCGTCATGCATCCTAAGATTGTACAATTTCTTTTTGAGGAATAATTTGTTCACTAGGGACTTCGATTGATACAAAGCCCCTAACCTCTCCCAGAGATCCTTTGCTTTAGCTTCTCCCGAAACATTGATGAGCACCGAATCTGCAAGACACAATCGAATCAGACTCCTTGCTTTTCGATTCATCTTCTCCCAATCTTCATCGGAAGTACCCGTAGGTTTTGTTGTTTCTGAAATAGCAGCCCACTGATCTCTGTCCACGAGCATATCTTCCATATTTAACTTCCATAGCTCAAAAATTTTGTCGTCAAATTTCTCGATCTCTATCCTTGAATGATTTCCTCGACATTTTTCCTTCAAACTCCTTCTTCGTAACTCCCACTCCAGAATAGGTTTCCTCTCACTCCTAGAAACCCTAGATCTTCTTCAAACGGATTTAAACCCTAGCAATAAAGGCGTCCCCCTATGGCTAATGACTTGGCTCTGATACCAAATGAAGAGAATTTACAAAAACATATTCTAGAAATAATGCAAAAATAATAACTAAGGAAATAATGACACCATTCAATGCACATATAACACACAAGATTTACCCCTGGTTCACCCAATTTGGGCTAGTCCAAGCAAACAAGAGTCTATCCTCCTTGATATATTATTCTCTCTCTTATCCCTAAAACGGGACATTACAATAATTATATAAGGAAACTCATACAACCCTAAACCACCAAGTGGTATTAGGGTACCGTGGATACAACACCATGGGCTAAACCACCCACACCCACTAACCACCCACCAACCGTGGGAATCCCGGGGGTCACTCCAAAAGTAGCGATAAAAGTAGGTGAAAATTTTGCCGTCGGCTTCGTCGAATTCTATCACTTTCACCATATCCGAGGGTGTCCCCCTACGCACCCCGAGCCATCACCTATTACGTAATCACCTTTACCGTAGCCGGGGGTCCTTGGGGGCCTCCGGCCCCCCCGGACCCCCCCTACCCGTCGTATTTTGCGCTGTAGTGCCTGTCGTACAATTCTTTTCTGGCAAAGAATGAGACACATCCAACATCACCATCTCAATGCAAGTAGCAATACTTGCTAACATAAACCCTAGTGCAAAATGCTTCCTCTTTGTTTGAAGAAGAAGAGAATAGTTCTTCAACCTGTTACCAACACCACCCTCAACTTTGTCACCAAGTTAGGGTTAGATCATAAAAGTAACCACAAAAATATTTATTCCTTAAAACACCTTATGACTCCAATCCTTAGAAGTCAACTATAAAAAGACATATAAAGCATACAAACAATATATCCTTTTACACCTTACTCAAACTCATACTTCTGGACCGTTACCTCTAGCGTTGGAACCTCAATCTATGCACAGTCATCAACTCTCGATATTCTGCTTCCTCAGGCAATATCTTGCATTCCTCAAATAATGCAAGACTTTCTTAGGTGCATAGGCATCTTGTCCTCCTTGACGCTTCACCACCTGGGCGCTATTCTCTCAACGTCTCTACCTTGCATGTGCCACTTGGCACTCTTGATGAACTGGGTGCTAGTGCCACAGTTTGCTTTGACTCTGGCATCTCTTTACTGCATGTTCTATCTTAGATAATGCCTATCAGCTGCTGCATCGAAACACAAGTACGCAGCTAGGGCATGCACGCATTCTTTCATTAAACCAAAAAATTTGAACTGTTATGATCCGTAATTTTGAACAGTGGTAGAAGAATCATCAACAGTATAACAATGACAAATATCAAAACTACCAAGGGTGCCAGCTCTCAATTTAATCACAACCCTTCATGGTACTTCCATAGTCCACTACATAAACCGACAAAAACTTTGACAACTGTACAACAATAACCCGACTTCTTACCTTTCATCCTCAGATACCCAGACAAATACATAGGAGCATTAAAATAAAACTTTTAAAATTGCTCCCCCTGAGGATGTGCCACCTAGAGTTGCTTAGAGCAATGGCGGAGTAGCCTCCATTAGTCCAAGGAGACACGATTTCCTTTCTTTTGCCTTTCTCTAGACTTTCCTAAACTTGGGCTTGAGTTTTTCAACTACATCCCTATTTTGCCCCTATTCGTGAACTTGAACATTTCTCTTGCGGGGTTGTCTCTTGTGCATTCTTGATGGATGATTATTTTCTTTTCTTTTATGCACATGATATGTTCCTTGTCTGTGTTTCCCTCTTTGTGTCTGATGAAATCTAGGGTTTTGCCTTAGATTAGATACATAAGTGCTTGGATAGAACTTTGCTATGTGCCCTTGACCGTTACATTTAAAACATTGCACATGTTTTATTCCCTGTTTGTATTGCATTTTGTGTGTATGATGAAATCTATGGTCTTGCCTTCGATTGGATACAGAAGTGCTTGGACAAAATCTTGCTATGTGCCCATGGCCATTACATTTAAAACATTGCATAGGGTGTTCACTCATAAAAGCAGATGTATTTTTATCAGCATAACTTTTTGATCTATTGTTCAGTCCACAATAAATTGCCTGGTGACCATAATGGCTGCATCTAAAACAATAGCCGTTAAAAGCATTATTATGAAAAGAGTGAGAGTGAGAGAACCTCTTTTGTGGTGGTTGCTTTGCTGTAGATCTTCTTTGATATTTTCTTCCTTTTGAAGATTCAGCTTCAGACTTTTCTTTCTTCTTTCCTTTATCAGTGAACTTCTTCTTCTCTGCATTTTTGGAAGATGATGGTTGTTCAACTTCATATCCAAGACTAGAATTAGTCGTGGAGCTTATTTGTTGCTTTATCATTTTATCTAGAAACTCTGTGCTCTTCTCATATTTGAGATTTACATTGGCCTCTTCTAGTTTTTTCTTCAATGAAACAATCTCTTCTTCTTGTTGGCAAGAAACAGCTCTCTTTCTCATTGATTTGAGACCCGAGAATATCTTCAATCCTTTTGTACTTGTTCTACTTGCAGCTTTAGATCAACAATAACTTTGTTAGATTCCTCTTCACTTGTGTTGCATGCATCATCCTCATTATCCAGGTGTGTCTTCAAGGCTTCTTCTGATTTCTTGGCCTTTTGAAGTTGTAGGAAGAGATCTTCAATCTCATCCCCATATTCTTCCAACTTCTTGGATATTCTTTTGTTCTTTTTCTTTTCTATACTCAACTCTTCAAGTGTGGCTATCAACTCACCTTCTAGATCTACTTCAATCTCTAGGTTTTAATTACATACTTCAGAATCCACTTCTTTTATCTTCTCTAGTTCAGTTTTCTCTTCCACAAGAACTGAAACTGGCTGAAATACATTTTTTGAGGAGGATCTATTCTTCTTATCCATTGTGTACTAATCCAAGATCAACCTTAGCTGATTTAGCCTATTCAAGAACTTGGCTCTGATACTAATTGTTAGTCTTAAAATGGCACTGAGAGGGGGGGTGAATCAGTGCAACTAATTAAAAACTTAAATCTTCATCTCTTAATTCAAAACTAATGAATGCTTAAAACTAGATGCAGCAAGTGTAACAAGATAGCAACACATAACACAAGATTTAACGAGGTTCACCAGATTTGGCTACTCCTCAAAAATAGACTACTTGGACTCCCATCCAAATCTAGCCTTTGCAAAGCACCAACTTCACAATCAGTTTATCAGCACCCACTGGAAGGAGAGCACCAACCCCTAATTTATCTGCATCAACAGAAAGGAGCATCAACCCCTGATTCCAAGCACCAACTTGGAATTTTATTTTAAATCTTGATTGACATAAAAATGCCTTCTATGTTACAAGACCCTCACTGGTCTATCTTAACTCAAATCAATCTCATGGAAGCATACACTCTTTTACAACTATACTTACTACACACTTACAACCCTTTTCTTATAGCTTACTCTTGTAGCTCTTCACAGCTCCATCACAACACAGTTCTTCTTACAACATTCTTCAAGCTTTTTAACAGCCCACAACACTATCCCTCTATACAGTAGCACTCTTTCCTACTGAGCAACAACTATTTCTTCTTCCTTCATTTACTATTTATGAGACAACACTTTTTCTTTATCGACAACACTCTCTATTAGTGGTTCACTATTTTCCCGCTCATTTGGTGTGCCCTTTTTCTGCACATGCTTTCCCAGCTCATATAGCACTTACTTTCCATGCACTGTTACTACACATATTTTTTGCACTCATCTCACATAACTATCCCTCTATTCTGCAACACACTACTCTCTCTTCCCGCACAGAGCTCAACCCCAATTCTTCACACAAACCTACTTTTATAACAGTGTTCTCTCTCTATTTTTAACTTCTATATTTTTGCATGCAGCTTATTAATAGTAACGACTTCTTTATTCTCACATGCAATCTTATTAATAGAATGGTTCTTTGAAACGTTTCTCTATCCAACTCTTGGTCTTCTTCTGATGACTTTCAGTAACCACCGCTGCATGAAATTTCTTTATAACGGCCCCTGTCACTGTAGTAATGACTTCTATTTACTGTCACTATAACTGCCCTAATTACTTCAGTTCACTATTCTTATTTAACTGCATGATTGTCTTTGCAACACCCCCTACAACCGCAGTTCTGACTCCAGTTAACTCTTCACCTGTAATAGTTCTTATTTTGCTGCATGAACTTATTCTGCAACTGTCCCTGTGTATGCTTCTCGGCTTTTACCCACAAAACTATGACATGTCACGATATCGCGACATTTTTGCCCCTTTGAATTTTTCTTGGCAGTTGACCGCGAAAACATAACATGTTGCAATATCGCGACACTTTTGCCTCCTTGTTTCATAGTTTATCTTGCATCTACGAAAACGAAACATGTCACGAAATCATGATACTTTGGCTTCCTTGCACTCTTCTCTGCTTGCACTAGCGAAAACATGACATGTCGCGAAATCGTGACATCTTTCACTTTCATACACTAATCTCTACAAGCTCTAGCGAAAACGAAACATGTCATGAAATTGCGACATCTTTCGCTTCCTTGCACTCTTCTCTGCTTGCATTAGCGAAAACAAGACATGTCACAAAATCATGACATATTTCGCTTTCGTACACTCTTCTCTACAAGCACCAGCGAAAACCTGACATGTCGTGAAATTGCGACATCTTTCACTTTCGTACACTCTTCTTTGCAAGCACCAACAAAAACCTGACATGTCGCGAAATCATGAAACATTTGCTGCCTTGTGCCTTCTTCTGTCTTTTACTCGCAAAAATAGAACATGTTGCGAAATCACGACACTTTCACTGCCTTGTGCCTTTTCTGTCTTTGGCCCGCGAAAACGGAACATGTCTCAAAATTGTGACACTTTCGCTGCCTTGTGCCTTTTCTATATTTGGCCCGCGAAAATGGAACATGTCGTGAAATCACGACACAATTGCCTCCGTACAATCTCTCTCCTCTTCAAGTCGTGAAAACCCAACATGTCGTGAAATCATTACACTTTTTCTCCTTGGTCTCTTATCTGTGAACCTGTCGTGAAATCGCGACACTTTTTCTCTGCGAACTCTTTCTCTCGAACCTGTCATGAAATCGTGACACTTTTCCATCCGTACAATCCTTCTTGCAAATTGTCACGAAATCGTGACACTTTTCTTTCTCTGCCTTCCTCTTCGCTTCGGACCGCAAAAATGGAACATGTCATGAAATTACGACAGTTTTCCTTGTGCTTTCTCTTTCATCCAACATGTCGCGAAATCGCAACAGCTTTCCTTGCGCTTTCTAAACATGTTGCGAAATCATGACATATTTTTCTCTCTCCTCTTTCTCTTCGCTTTGGACTGCGAAAATGAAACATGTCATGAAATCACAATAGTTTTGCCAACATTTTCTCTCTCCTTCGATATGTCACAAAATCGTGACAGTTTTGCCTGCATTTTCTCTCTCCTTTGATATGTTGCAAAATTGTGACAACTTTTCTAGCTTTTTCTCTCACCTTCGTTATGTCGTGAAATCACAACAGTTTTCTTACTTGTCTTTTTCTTTGAGCTTTTGCATATGGGTCACTTTTGTCTCCTTGGAAATTCACTGTACATGCTTTGACTGCTCTGAACTCTTGTTCACTTCATCAACCGATCTATCTAATGACCTCTGCACTCCTATCCAGTGCATCAACCGATCGTCTGTTTGTGTTGACAACAATGACAATACTTTGGTTGTACCTTGCTCATCAATGAACTCCTGTCCATTGCACTTTGGCTACACCTTGCTCATCAATGAACTCCTGTCCATTGCATCAACTGATCAACCTGACTGTGTTGACAACAATGACAATACTTTGGTTGCACCTTGCTCATCAAAAAATCAAGATGAATCAAGGTGAATCCTAAGCAAATCAAATTAATCATCTTCACACAAAAATTTGGGGCATTTGAAACCCTAAAAAGTAAGGTCATATTTGGAGAAAATTTTGACCTATTAAATCATATTATAACTTCATAAAAACACCACCATTAGATCAGGCTTGAAAAGATATTTTCAATGAGTAAAAATATACCTATTTTTTGATATATAATGTGGCAAATTGACCATAAAAAAACTGTGTTAAAAATTTTAGGCAAATGGACCGACGTCGAGGGTCCTCATATTTGCCAATTTCTAATTTTAGAAATTCTAATATTCACCCAATTTATGAATATTCACCACTATGCATAACCCTAGGTAAATATTTAATTATATCAATCATGAAAAATATCAAAGCATAAATAACCAAGAATCAATATTTTGTAGTTTATGAAATCTTAAGGAATTCTCCTAGAGTGTTGCCTATTGCCTTGAAGGTATTAATTTTTTAAAACTCAATGGAAAACTAATACATCCTAAACCAAACTGGTACATGGGATAGATTTACATTTTTTTTAGTGAAAAGCCTTCATACTAGCGGGTAAGGAAGAGTCTTGCTCTTCCCATAAACCAAGGACCTCCTTTTAAGATTATATCTCTTTCTTCTCTATAAAAAATGGCTAGTAAGAAACCTTTGGGAAGAAAGGATAGAATCATTCCTAGAGACTAATCCATTTTCTCAAGGTTGAAGCCCTTGGCCAATACCCATTAAATTTACTAAAAACTGCCCTATCTTTGAGTAGCAAATATTGATCCTCTATGGTTTTCTCACTAACCTCTACTAAGAAGGAAACTAAAACTTAAAATCAGTCCATAAGAAGGAATCTAAAACTTAAAATCTACTAAAATTTACTAGAATATACTATAGCAAATATAATATTTGATACAAAAATATAATAATTTGCAAGTAAAATTTCTAAGATAATTCTTCACCTCGGTGTCCACCGATCCCGATCTCCAACCATTTCTTCCCTCTTTCCATTGATGACACCACCTTTGATCCAATCGAACCTAAACCAATATTCAATCACCTTATGTACCCTCCACCCTCCCCGAAGAGCCCTCCCACCTCCTCCAATAGTATCCCTTCATCTTCCAACCACACCTCCCCTAGCCCTCCCCCTACCCACTCTCTGAAGAAACTAGCCGTTGATGTGGGATCTGGAAAAAAACAAGGTCATCCTTCCACCCAAGACATCAAAATAGGGAAGCATGAGATAGTAAATGGTACACAACTCATCCTTAGAGGGTCATCTAGGGTTTTGGAGTCTCAGGACCAAAACAAAACCAAACTTCCCCTCCCCCTTGGGAGAGGGAAGTGAACATATTCAAGAATTTTCAAATGAAAGTCCTCTCATATAATGTGAGAGGCCTCAATGGATGAAACAAGCAACATTTAGTCAAGTCCATGAGGAGGGAACATAGACCCACCATTATTCTTCTACAAGAAACCAAGCTTGATTCTCAGAATGTATATTGCATCTCAAAATATATTTGGAGAAACTCTGAATCCTCTTTTAGTCTAGCCAATGGAGCTTTAGGTGGATTTTTGTGCCTATGGGATCTGACCAAAGTCGAAGGAACAATACTATCAGTAGCTGAAATTTACATTAGTATACTATTCTTCAACAAAGAGGATGGCTTCTGTTAGTTTATGTCCAATATATATGCTCCTAATTCTCCTTCCAGAAGGAATCTGTTATGGAACTCTCTCAGTCAGCTGAGGGAAGTCTTTTCCTCGAAAGCATGGATGCTGGCTAGAGATTTCAACTCCCCTATTTTCCCCATAGACAAGAAAGGAGGATCTCAGATCATTGAGAGTTATTATGAACACTTTGAAAACTTTGTTGATAGAAATGAATTGATGGAAATTAATCTCATAGGACCCAAATACACATGGAGCAACCACAAGAAAGGAGACCAGCTAATCCAGATTCACCTTGATTGTGTCCTCATTTCTAAAAATGGCATTCCCATATTTGGTGATGCCATTCTACGCTCTCTACCCAAAATTGGCTCTGATCATAATTCATTGATTTTGGATAGTGATCCTCATGTATCCACTTTCAAATCCCCTTTTAGATTTGAATCCATGTGGATTCAAGATCCCAATATCAAGGCTTTGATCTCCCAATGGTGGGCCCACCCTTTTATTGGATCCAAAGTCTCCCAAGTGAGCAACAAATTGAGACACGTGAAGTTCAAACTCAAAAAATGGAATAAGGAGGTCTTCAGGAACATCTTCCACAAAAAATAGCAAATCCAAACACAACTCACTAATATTGAGTTGTCAATGCAGCACGGTGATCCTAACCCCACTCTCCAGGAAACAAAAAATATTCTTCTCTCAAACTTCCACAATATTCTCCAAAGTGAAGAAGTTTTTTGGAAATAAAAGTCTAGGGTCACTTGGCTGAAAGAAGGTGACTCCAATACAAATTTATTTCATGCCACAACTATGAGACATAGAGGAAGCAACAAAATCAAGGAGTTAGTTCAATAGAATGGAGAGATAGTCACAAAAATTTTAGAAATTAGAACGAAGATAGTAAATTTTTTTGAGGAGCTACTTGAGACCATTCCAAAATGTGACCCTTAAACCTCTAAGGATCTTCTCCAGAATATCCCAAGGTTAGTAACAATAGAATAGAATCAATTGTTACTCAAAACCCTCACTGTTGAAGAAATTCGAAATGCTATTTTTCATGCAAGGTGGGAAAGCACCAGGTCCTGATGGGTTTACCTCCTTTTTTTCCACTATTTTTGGGACATTATGGATCCAGACGTGGTATCTACCATCCAAAAAATGCAAAGAGATAAGGAAATTCTAGGGGACATCAATTCCACTTTTTTAGCTCTCATTCCCAAAGTCAATCATGTCGCACCCTTTCTGACTTCTAGCCCATCAACTTGTGCAATGTCCTTTATAAAATCCTCACCATAGCCTTGGCAACCAAACCCAAACCCATTCTACCCTTCATCATAGTCCTAAACCAAGGTAGCTCTATTCAAGGGAGACAAATTATAGACAACATCATCACCATATACGAAATAATTCACTCAATTTTCAAAAGTGGCAAGGCGGATCTCCTTCTCAAGCTTGACATAAATAAATCCTTTGATAGAGTTTCTTGGGATTTCCTATTATCGATCCTCTGTAGGTTTGGTTTCCACCCTGACTAGATTGCTCTTATAAATAAATGTATCACTTCTACCTAACTTTTTGTTCTTGTGAACAGATCCCCTACTGGCTATTTCAAGAGCTTAAAAGGCCTCCTATAAGGGGACCTCTTCTCTCCCTTTTTGTTCATCATCATTTCTAAAGACTTAGGGAGAACCTTGAACCATGCCTGCTCCATTGGAAATATTTTTGGTATCAAACCTGTGTCTTCCCTCCAAGCCATCTCTCACCAGCAGTTTATTGATGACACCATCTTAGCTACCTCTGCATTCATCCCTCAAGCTCAGCACATCAAATCCAGCCTACTTTCCTTTGAGAATACTACTGGTCAAAAGGTAAATTTCAACAAAAGAAAGGTCTACTTTATTAATATTCCAGGGAGACGTCAAGCCTGCATTGCTTCTATCTTAGGTTCCCATTGAAGTGTGCAATAAAATTGAGTAGCTCCAAATAATTTTTCTTATCGAAATATTACTCTCTTTGTAAAAGGTTACAGGTCCTTTCAAAAGCTCTTTTTACCAATAAAAACAAATTCTAAGATAAAGAAGGGAAAAACAAACTTAGTTGATAATTTTTATGACCAAAAAAAATATCTTGCCTCATTGAAGTTCTAGCCCTTCTCCCATCATCTAAACCTTGGTTGATAGATATTTGTAATTTTATTTTTTGTGACTTGAAAAATCATCATTGCCCTTGTTCCATATGGATGAAATCATAGGGTTGTATCTACCTCAATATTACTTAGATTCCTTCATATGAACACTCATTTTAAAGCTCTTCAAATTATACACAAAGTGGTTTAAAAATCAACTAAAATGGACAAGACTTCATGAAGATATGACTCCTAAAAGATGAGATGTTTTTCAAAAAAAAATTCTCCCTAATCCTTCATGAAGTGTACTTAGTTTATTTTTTTGTCTTCGTCAAGTTGTAATAAGGTTGTGTTATCAGACCTTAACAATTTAAAATAAATGCTAACAATTCTTCATATGTATAAAAAATATCTAATCCTGAACGCAATATAATAACTCCAATATAACCATGTCAGGTATATTTATTTTTATTACCTTGAGCCCTAGGTTTAGATATTTGACCCTTAAGAATTAGGGTTAGGGTTAATGAATGATTTAATCTATAAATAGGAGGAGTTGGTGTTAAAATATACTATATTATTTGAACTTATATAATCATTAATATTTATAATTATTGAGGGATTGCTAGTTATTTCTCCCATGAGAAAATTGAATAGTCACATCTCATGTGAGAAAATATAGTTGAAGGTAAAACACCAAAAAATGCAAATGTTGAAGAGTCTCTTGAAAACAAAGAGATATATTGATGCATTATGTTGAAGATATTACATTATTTGGTAGCATGTGGTACATTTTTAAATATTAGATTAGGGAGTGTGATTTATATTTCTCTAGTGTATGTGTCAATGTGTGAGCAAAGTTCAAGTGTTATGTAATTAAGTGTGTATCAAAGTATGCAAGGTGTGAGGTGTAAGTTATGAGAGTGTAAAGTATCATGTAAGTAGATCAAAAATCATAGTTAGCTGTCAAACATGTTAGTGAAGAGTCACATGATATGTGGCAAAATGTAAACTGAAGATTTATGAGAGTTTTATCATATGTGAGGAATAGAAAAGGATGCATCTCTCAGATGTTTGAGGAGAGCAATAGTTGAGTATTAAAGAGTCATCTTGTAAGATTATATAATGGAGACAAAGCTCCATGCAATGTAATTGAATGATTATATATTTGATAATTTATGAATAATATTATGGGTTTTAAATTGAGAAATATATGTGTTTATGTGAGTGCCTTATATGTTATTGTGATTAAGATCCTAGGAAAAAAGACCTATGATTTAATCTGGTAGAATTGCCATCAATGGTATTAGAGCTACACTTTGGCCACATTGAGAGAAGGGATTATTGAATGAGATCCAAATTGAGGAGGGTGAGCATTGGAGGAGAAAAATGCTATTTGTAGTTCAAGTTGAAGTATTGTGAAAGAATTGGTGAAAGCATGAAGAAAGTAGTGATAGACACTTATGCAAAAGTAAGGTGCATAACACAAACTATGGGTATATTCCAGTTGTGAGAAGATGGAGCCTATAAGAAGTAGAAAACGTAAGAATGCATAAGAGTTTCTAGAGATAGAATGAGGAAGCTTGATTAGTGAAGTTGAAGCATCTAAAGTAGCTTGAAGTAATCTAAAGTAGCTTGAAGTGGCCTAAAGTGTAAATGCAAAAGTTAAAGGAGGAAGTGACTTGAAGCAGCCTAAAACATAAGCTTGCTAAAGTGTGAAGCCAAGAGTGAAAGTGTGAAAGAAGTCAAAGCTAATAAAAGCATACTAAAAAAGTAAAGAAAACATGCTATAAGTACAAAGGAACTACTTTTCAATGTTATAATTTTCTATGTTATAACTCCATAGTTTGAGGACCTAATGAGAGTCATATTCTATTTGTCATTCCTTGATTGTTAACTGAGATTGATATGTTAATAATTTATCTTCTGATTGCTTTTTCATTGTAAAAAAATCATATCATTCATTCTCAATTGGGAATATGTTATTCAGTTAGTCTTATACAATAGTTTAATTAATTAATTAATTAATTTAATAACTTTCAATAATATTAATTATAAGTTAATTTAGGTTATCAAAATTAAGAAAATTAACTAGTTTGTCTTGTTTTCTTAATCAAGGTTGTTTAAAATTAATAATATGAGTATTAAATATTTTATAAATAATATTTAAAAAATGAATATAATATTATTTTTTTTGGTTTATTTAAGTTATATAAGTTTAAGTTGTTAAAAATATAAACTTTAATGATGAAAATTTAATTTTATATTTTATGAGCTAATAATGCATGGTACATCTTATGTAGTTACTATGTAATTTGTCTTACTTTAGTCCATTGAGTGTGTGCCAGTTTGATGATGATGGTACCAACCCTAAGCCACCGGGGGTCTCCCTCACTCCAGGTCATGTTTATCGAGGTGAGATAGGGGTTATAGTGGTAGCACCATGATTTTATGCTACAATCAAAAGCAATGGACTTGACCCTATGACCAGTTGTTCAAAAAAAAAGTAGTTGTCAATTCCTCTATGTATAAAAAAAAATGGTGAAATTAATATATATATACATACTATTCTAGCTTTGGCTCTTCTTAACAATTTTTTATTTAAAAAATAATAATTCTATATTATATAATATTATTTAAAAGCAAAAACCAAACAATAATAATAAAATTATATAAATTTCTAGTGTTAAAAAGATTTTTAACATTAAATATTATATATAAAATTAAAATTTTTATGGGTAAAATGTTTTTTTATTTAAAAATAAAAATCTTATATTATATATTATTATCTAAAATAAAAAAACCAAATACTAATAAAATTATGTTTGCATTGGACCTTTAGGTGGTTAAGTTTTGGAGGAAGAGTACCATTGCTTAAATTAGTTTTACAAGCAACTCCAGTGTATAAATTCTCCATTTTGGCTGCCCCAAATAGCATCCTAATAGATTTGGACAAGATTATGAGACACTTTATTTGGTCTAGAGTGCAAGGTAATCACACAAGGGCACTAGTCAGTTGGGACAAGGTTTGCAAGCCTAAGGAAGTTGGAGGTTTAGAAATTAGAACAACAATGACAAACAACCAAGCTCTAACAGTCAAGTTGTATTGGAGATGGCTAACTCATCTTGACCAACTTTGGAGAAAAGTATTGAAAGCTAAATACTACCCCTCACAAAATACAAAATATCTTCCATATTCTAGTTTCAGGAGAGGGATCAGACCTGGAAAGCTCTAAAGAAAGAAGCATCACTTATAAAAAAAGGGTTATACTGAAAAGTGGGAGATGGCAAAACTGCTAGACTATGGAAAGATTCTTGGGAACATTTCCTCCCTATAATTGATCAGTACCCCCACTTAATAGGACTCAAGGAAAACTTTAAGAGGAAAAGGTGGAATCTCATAAGCTACTATTTTAAAATACTAGATCATCTGCAAGATAATCTGTAAGGAACCTAGTTCCTTAATTATAAATCACTTTTATAAGGAGGTTTCCCTGCCCAATGCTCCAAAGGAG
Source organism: Wollemia nobilis (assembly GCA_028583015.1). Taxonomy (NCBI): domain Eukaryota; kingdom Viridiplantae; phylum Streptophyta; class Pinopsida; order Araucariales; family Araucariaceae; genus Wollemia; species Wollemia nobilis. The sequence continues at coordinate 596,993 of JAQPPZ010002606.1, forward strand.
ATGTATTTTATATTTTATTCGATGATCTATTCTATGCCTCCCTCCTAGATTTTATATTAACCTAGGGCTACGAAATGAAAGGATGCAACTATTCATTTTATAATAATATAATAATTAATTGAAATGCTAACTAATAATGTTAGGATGGAGGATCCTAACATGCCACCCCCCTTAAAAAGAGCTTTGTCCTCAAAGCTCAAAGGGAGGAGCTTCGTCCTTTGTTTTCCCAGACGCAGTTGCTCATGTTCTTGCACAACTTTAATGTCCTTTTTCATAAGCAGGGATATCGAGAAGGTGGAAAAATTAGAGGTGGATTTCCAAGAAGGAGAGGAGGAGCGAGACAACGGTGGGGGGGCAACCTTTGGGGTCCTGCAAACATTGTAGAATAAGCCATCAAAAGTGGGAGGGATTTCATATCCATTTGTTCCCTGGAAGAGTTAACGAAGGAGTGTGCCATCACGCTACGTTGTTTTCGAATAGGTTCGACCATGTGGTTAGAAAACACTATTGATTTGTATACCTTGATCGTATTATCGTCATAGTGGGGAGTAGGTAATGTGGGTAGTGGTGGTTCATGACGCTCACCTTCCACCTTTTCCTTATCATGCACACCTTCTTCATATTTCTCATCTTCCTTTTGTTGCTCATCTTCCTCATCTTTCTCACCTGCCTCAATGTTGGGCGTTATGGATTGACAAGGATCATCCACATGGACTAAATATAATGTTTGCGTAGCACAACAATGACTGGACCTAAATTGCTCATCACAAGTATCGCAAAGATTTTTTGCTCATCGTTCCTTCATCTCCTCAAAGATGAGATGTTTAATTGGTAAAGTTTGGTGAGGTTTGGGAGTGGTGTAAGTGGTTTGTGATTTCCCTATCGACGAAGTTTTGAACTTACGTAGAAAATTGAGTTTATCTTCGTCTAAGAGAGCTAATCCAAAGGTCTGTAGCAGGGTGCGAGGATTGAATATTTCGATCTCCTTCCTAATCTCGTCCTTTAATTCATTGATAAAATAACTTATGACAAATGATTCATCTAATCCTATGGTGTGAGCAACAAGGTCCCAGAATTGATTTTGATACACACGCACTGAAGTGTGTTGATGAAGGGTGGTGATATTAAGTGGCAAACACATGTTGGGATTATGATATCTCCTTTTCCTGGTCTTGGAATCGTCGTCCGTCCGTCATGGAAGAGTTGGAATTAGTTTTTTTGTGAGTTTAACAAGAGTTTTGTAAATTTTGCTCGTCTTGGTTAGTTTTGGGATAGCTTATTACCAATATTGACTAAAATTTGGTACAAAGTGCAATAATTAAAAGTTGCTAACAATTTATTTTTTTTCCACACAACTTTGCAGAAGTGATTAACAACTTTTTCTAACTTTTGTAAAAGTTGTCAAAAGTTATTTCAACTTTTTTTTTTTAAGTTGGAAAAGTTGCAAAGTTGTTATCAACGTTTCTCAAACTTTGTTATTCTCATTTTGGCAATATGTGTTATTTACTTGTTTTTTTTTTTTTGAATTTACATGGTGGAATCGGTCGCCGCCACGAATCCGGGCAGGTTGTCCAGCTTTTTATGGCCGCCATAGTATTCTACGCTGTCCGCCCCAGAAGCCGCCACACAGATCTTCGCATAGTCCGCCCCTATAACCACCATGCCACAATCATTTTAAACCTTTTACGCCGCTGAAAGCACCAGGAAAGGGACAATGTTATTTACTTATTAATAACTATTTATAAAAAAAAAAAAAAAAATGTATTATGTTGTACAACGGACATGACAAGAAGCACGAGGGTGCACGACACTAAGCAGGTGCACGACACTAAGCACGAGGGTGCACGACACTAAGCATCGTGCACGACACTAAGCAGGTGCACAATCACGAAGCACGAGGGTGCACGACACTAAGCATCGTGCACGACACTAAGCACGAGGGTGCACGACACTAAGCAGGTGCACAATCACGAAGCACGAGGGTGCACGACAGCAAGCAGGTGCACAAAACATGAGAAGAGGGGTTGTAGGGCATGGTGGGCATGACACGAAGCACGAGGGGTACGAAACAACAGGCGGACAACAGGAAAGTCACCACTGGAGACAGACGGTATGCGGAGCTGAGGCGGTGGTAAGGGTGGCATGAAGCTGAGCACAAGGGGAAGTGGAGTGGAGCGACGTCGATATGAGAAGTAGAAGGTGGAGCGAGTTAACAAATCAATCGGGTGCCAAGTGTTGCCTCAGGCGATCCTACGCACGCGAGGACCAAGCCTAGCGCGCTAGGCTATACAAAACTGTGGCCTTTATAGTTATAAACCTATGAGACTTTTCCCACAGCGAATGTGGGAAAAACTTTTTACTTTTATTTTTATTTTTTTTTATTTTTTTTCTGAACAATTCCGGCGTCGAACTTATGTTCCGGCGGTCGGAAATTTCTTAACCTTTTGCACCTTATAAATTTTTTATTTTTGCTGCGTCGGGGTCGTTGGAAAAATGTTACCTGGAGTCCTGTGTCGATTTTCTCGTCAACTTACTCACCTGTTTTAGCTATTTCCCCGTGCCTGTTCTTCAAAGCTGGTATGTTGTTTCTGAAGGGTGGAGTCACCATCGCCAAAGACAATGTTACAAACCTTGATTTGTAATTATTTGATGTTGATTACACCAATTTAATAGAGTTTACAAAATTTTCATGTAAGCGACGGTGTTATAAACCTTAATTTGCAATTATTTGATGCTGATTACACAAATTCAATTTCATGTCGAAGAATGATTTTTTGAAATTTTGATCGCTCCTTTCGATCTAGAATCGTTTATCAAGCTCCACCAAGGTTTGGAAGGGATTTGAAACTTGTCCTTTCATCGTTTATTTGCCGAAGTAATTCACAGTGAATATGCCAATGTTGATGGGTGTCGTGAATGGAAAGAAAGCAATCAGGAATGGGATGTTTGGTGAATTTGATGAGTTGTGAATATGCACGGGGTGGAAATGGAACTGCTCTGATACCAGATGTAAGGAACCTAGTTCCTTAATTATAAATCACTTTTATATGAATCACTTTTATAAGGAGGTTTCCCTGCCCAATGCTCCAAAGGAGATGTATTTTATATTTTATTCGATGATCTATTATATGCCTACCTCCTAGATTTTATATTAACCTAGGGCTACAAAATGAAAGGATGCAACTATTCATTTTATAATAATATAATAATTATTTGAAATGCTAACTAATAATGTTAGGATGGAGGATCCTAACATAATCTTAGTCAGTGGCAAGTTCTAAAGGAGTTGAGGGAAGAATGAGATGAGGAGAAAAGAGAACCGAAAGAAATATTGGATAGGCAAAAGTGTCTAAGGAGTAATGGACTTGATCAACTTGGTTGGGGACATACCCAATTAGGAATTTATACTATAAAAGAAGGTTATATAAAGCTTATCCAAAGCATTCAAATTGGTCCAAAGCCCCCTTGGTTGCAATTATGGCAACCCAAAGGATGGCCAAAGATAAATTGTTTTATGTGGTTGGTTGCACATAATAGTATTATGACTCAGGATAACATGAGGAGACATGGATTTATTGGACCCAACTAGTGTGTAATGTGTCACCAAGAGGAGGAAATAATGGACCACCTCCTTTTTTTGTGTCCCTATACCCAAATAGTCTAGATTTTGTGGTACAATATTTTTTATCAATTAAAAAGATCCATTTTCACTAAGAACAACTTTTGGGACTATTGGAAGACCAATAGATTCAAATCAAAGACCTTGAAGATAGCTTGGGATTTGGGTTTGGGTTTCATTTGTGTTGGCATTTTTTCCACATTAAAAATTTTATTGAATTTTTTTGTAAGTGTACAGATAATTTCGCTAGCGAAAACACTTCCTAGTAGTTTCACCAGCGAAATCCCTTGCTGGCAGTTTCACCAGCAAAATTCCTTGTTTGCAGTTTCACCAAAAAAATTCCTTACTTGTAGTTTCGCCAGCAAAATTACCTCTTTGGGTAAAATTATCGAATAATTCCCTTGTCAAGCGCATCTTCTGGCAAAATTCATGACGAAAATCTAAATGGATGAAATCATCAGCAAAATACCTTTTTGCCCAATTTTTTGGTGAAAAACCTCTTTACTAGCAAAACACCCATTTCGGTAGTGAAACACCTTTTCACTCATTTCGGCAGTGAAATCCTATATACCAACGAAACACCCATTTTGGTAGTGAAATGCCTTTTCACCCATTTCGACATCAAATTCTTATTTGCCAGTAAAACTATCATTTTGATGATGAAATCCTCTTTTCGCACGTTGCCTGGGTGAAAGCACCTTTTCACGCTTTGCCTCCATGAAATCCCGTTCCATGCCATGCCTTGGCATATTTTTGGGTGAACTTCGCACTGCCTTGGCACAATCATATTTTCACACAATCCTGAGTAGAAGCACGTTTTGAAGTCATGCCTTGGTAAAAGTCCTATCGGGATTTTCCTTGGAAAAATCAATTTACTCCATTTTCTCGAGGAAAAATCATGGCCAGAGGTGCTCCGAGTGAAGATCGATATAACGACCAAAATATTTAATTATTGGGGCTACAAAATTAATACGTCTAGAATTATTGCTGAAAAAACTGTTGAAGTTAAATACTACACCTTCGAACCTGGTGTAATATTGCTCATTTTCAAGGTGTCATCCACTTTGGTGGATATTCATTTTCAAGGCACTGCCATGGAGATTAAAATCTGGTCGATGAATCCTGCTAGGTTCCAATATGCCATGTGATGAAATCGCTTGTAGTTTCCCAATGTGTCACTAGATTGGTTGTTGCTACCAAGGAGAGAATTATGACTGACCAATTTGTCATTTCTAATCATTTTTGTTTTATGAGCATTTAATTTTAGAGGTGCAACCCTCTATAAAAACTAAGAAACTTGATGTAAAATATGATCGACATTCTACTAAAAAGCTCTTTGAGTTTAAGCTTCTACTTAAATTGAAAGACTTTCTGGTTTTGGGAATAGTAGTGTATGTGATTGTTTTTTGCCTATCATTTCTGTTATCTTCATTGCCTTTGTTAGTTAAATTAAATTCTGCATTTGAATTTAATTGCCGATGAATAAATGAATGTTAAAATTTTAACTTGAAATCATATGCACGTTCTGTGATTGGTTCCTATATCTTTTCTTTCTGATGAATACCAGGTAGAGATTGATTTGGTGATTTAGCTATCAGTTCATCCCCACTTTATGTTTCTAGCTTATAGCCATATTTTCCATTTCTTTTTGTTAATTTCTCTCCCTAAGATTTAAATCAATTTTAGATTAGTAAGGGAACCAACCCTCTCTGAATATTAATCCAAAGGACATCTCTTTCCTTCGACCTTTCAATGCTGGTCGGGTCTAGGGTGTATAATTTTGTACTTAGGCAGATTCATGACCAGCAATTTTTGGCACGCTTGATGGGACCCTAAAGTTCCACTTTGATTAGTATTAAGATTTGAGGTCCATATTTTTACTATTTTATTAGAAAATCTGGTGATTCAGTTTTACCCAGAAGCCTCTAAACATGAAGTTGGTGAAAGCTTTACTTCATGATCACGAGATCGAAGGCCAAAAATTCAAAAAATCCTATTGAGTTTTTTGATCTTGATACTCGAGTTTTAGGAGAGCATCCTAGGTTAATCCCTCTGATTCTCCCATCAAGTACAACATCTTCACAAGTAGCTAGTGTATTTTCTATTCCTTCAAGTCCCTCTAGCACTGCCACCATATTTCCTCCCCGAATAAATCCTCTAGTTCAAATGGCTCAAAATACATCGTCACCATGACAGTTCCCAACATGGAACCATTCTAGAACTTTGAATCTACAAGCTCATAACCCGATATTGCCAATAGTGTTAAAGGCTTTCCCTACTTATGATGGTATGGGAAAAATAGCTTATGAGCATGTTTAAGACATGGCTTCTTTGGCAAAAATTCATATCATCACAGATGAAGATGTCATGGTCATATTGCTTGTGCTCTCTCTCAGAGGGAAGCTATTGTACTGGTATCTGTCGTTACCACCTGCCACTATTGCCACATGGGACCAATTGACGAAGCTTATGATTAAAGGCTTCAATGAACAAGTGGATCCTTTTTCTCTGCTTCATCATTTCATGAATATTCAGAGACATTTGTAGGAGGAAATAGTTGATTTTAATATTAGGTTCACTTGAGCTTGGTAGAGAATCCCTGATAGTCTTCGGCTGAATCCTAAACAAGATATATTTTACTAGTTTCGAGCCTTCAATTTTGATATTAGCATGGCCATCCGTCAATCCAACATTGATACATTTTTGGCCCTGTACTCCTAAGAACAAAAAGCAAAAGCTGATCTAATCGCTATTGGTAATCTCCCCCTGAAGATGACGGTGCCTATATTTCATGATATCATGACATTTATACTCTAATGCATCTTTACAACTTTTTCCAATGTCACACATGTACCCAATTCCTTTATAGAATCTGAGTTCATCTCAAACCCTAAAAGTTTCTATCTTGCAACTGCCTTCTCCTTCCATTCCATAGCTTCCTGTGCTCGTTCCATTCCTAGAATTACCATCTCTGCTAGTGCCTCTACCATTACCAGCTCCTACTGCACGTTCAAACCTCGATCCTCAAGAAAAATTGCTACAATAAGTGCAATCAATAAACTCAAAAATAAGAGCAATAAAAAATGAGATCATGATCATTAAAAAAGGTAAGCTAAGAGAGATTTCTAGCCTAGGATATTCCAATATCCACCAATCACCAGAGAGCAAGTGACTTCGACCAACAAGATGCTTGAAAGGAATGCAACTATGTTAGCAAATGAATAAGTTGGCCCATCGAAACAAATGTATTGGTGTTCTACCTACAATGACTTGCATGGTGAGGAAACTTGCATGGTTCATCTGGACTATGTGCAAAAATTGGTAGATAGCTCTTCTAACAGTTAGGTCAACATGATCAGAGAAGCTGAGCATAATTTCATGGTCCCTTATGTTGAACAAGTTTCAATTCTCACAAGAGTTGGAAAAATCCTATCATAGTGGACCCAACTGAGATGGAGCCATTGCTGGTACCTGTTGTGGCACAGTAGTGAGATGGAGCAAATAGAAAAATGTAAAGTATTATTAATTCACCAAAATGTAGTGTTTACAATGCTTAAATAATAGGATAATTAACTGCCTTATAAAACTTAGGGAATAGATAAGGAAGAAGAAAAATAGGGAGGAAAGGAGGAAAGGAAATAAGAGTCGAACTCCTTGCCATCCATGCCGTCCAATCTACCCAGTCAGCTGTCGTCCAAGCCATCCAATATGCCCAGTCAGTTGTTGTCCAAGGAGGTAAAAGGGTAAGGTCCAAAGCTTACCGTTGTCAATTTTTTTTTACCTTTTACTGCTTTAACTTCTAATATTATCCCCCTTAAAGTTGAGAGGATTGACTATACAATCTCTCAGCTTTATATATCAAGATTTAGCTACACCTTTGGTGAATATGTCTGCAATGTTATCCAAAGTGTTGCAATATTGAATCTTAACTATCTGCTATTTCACCATGTCTCGAATGAAGTGATACTTCATATCGAAATGCTTTGATCTGCTATGGTGGATTGGATTGTATGCTAACTGAATGACACTTATATTATCACAATACAGTCGAGTTGGACCACTTTGACTTTCTCCAATCTCTTCAAGGACTTTTCTCAACCATAGGGCTTGAGTACTAGAATGTGTGATGGCTATATACTCAGACTTAGTAGATGACAATGCTACAACAGTTTGTTTCTTGGAACTCCATGTAATTAGTCCTGACCCTAGACTAAAAAAATTTCCTGATGTAGATTTTCTATCATCTATATTGCTGCCCCAATCACTATCATTGAAGCTAACTAATTTCATAGAATTACATTTTTGGTAATGGATTCCAAAATCCAATGTACCTTTTAACATATATTAAGATTCTTTTATTTGCTTGTAGATGCAGCTCAGATGGACTTGCCATAAACCTTGAAACTAGAGAAACAACATATTGAATATCGGGCCTTGTGTTGGTGAGAAACATCAGACTCCCAACCATGCTTCTGTAAGTGGTCATGTCAACATTTGATGCTTCGCCATCCTTGCTCAATTGGATCCCATGTCCAGTTGGAGTTGCAACTGATTTGCACTGCTCCATGGTAAATTTCTTGATCATATATCAAGCATACTTGTGTTGACATATGAAGATCCCTTTGTTTGATTGATGCACTTCCATGCCTAGGAAGTATCACATTAGACCAAGATATTTCATCTCAAACTATTTCATCATGGAGTTTTTGAACTCCATATTTATTTTAGTGTTACTACCCATAAATATTAGATCATCCACATACAAACAAACTATGAGAATGTCTACTTCATGCTTTAGGTAGTACAAATTTGGTTCAATTTTACTTATTGTAAATCCATACTTGTTGAAATAGCCATTAATGCATGAGTACCAAGCTCTTGGTGCTTGCTTGAGGCCATAAAGTGCTTTTTTCAATTTATAAACAAGGTTCTCCTTTCCCTGTTCTTGAAAGCCTTAAGGTTGTTGAACATAAACCTCCTCTATCAAGTATCCATTCAAAAAAGCACTTTTCACATCCATGTGTTGAACATCCCATCTTTATGGGCTGCTAAGGAAATAACAAATCTGATTATCTCTTGTCGTGCAATTGGAGCAAAGGTTTCCTCATAGTCAATGCCAAATTTTTGAGTAAAACCTTTTGCTACTAGTCTCGCCTTATGCCTCTCAATTCTTCCATCAACATTGTATTTGGTCTTGTAGACCCATTTACATCCAACACATTTTTTTCCTTTGGGTAGCTTTACTAGCTCCCATGTATCATTATTTTTTATAGAGGTTATTTCCTCTTTCATGGCTTCTTGCCATACATTTTGAGTAAAAGACTTCTCATAGCTAGCTGGTTCTAGCTAAGAATTATCAAATAAAGCATAATTGATTACATCTCCCCTAGGATCATGGGAGCCATCATCCCCATACAATTGCAAATTTTCAAGTTGCTGCAAAATTGTCTTCATTTCATTAGCTTGGCTTCTAGTGAATCTTCTCTGGAAATTTTGATCCAACATTTGAAAATATGGATGATATTGAAATGTTCTTTTGCCTCTTTATGGAGAGTCTTTGTCAATATCCATCGGTGAAGAACGTACTGATCTCTGTGGAGAAGGACTTGGAGTGGTAGTTGAAGTACTTGATGTAGTACTCCTATATGGGCTTGGAGGGGGTGGTGTGCCTTTGTTTTTCTTGGGAGAAACCTGTTGTACCTATGAAGAACTTACATTTTGGGACTCATCATCAACAAAAATTCTTTGATGACCACATTCTCCCCCTTCATCAAAAATTACATCCCTGGAGAGTACAATTTTATGAGTCTTGGGGTTGTAGATTCTATATGCTTTTATAGACTCACAATACCCTACAAATATACAAGCTTGAATTTTAGGATCAAGCTTCTTCTTTTTATCATCAAGAATGTGCACATATGCTAAAGAACAAAAAAATTTGAAGTGCTTTACATTTGGTTTCTTTTCGTACCACCTCTCATAAGGAGTGACACCATCTAAACTAGAAGTTGGACTTCTATTTAGAATGTATACACTGGTTCATACAACATCAACCCAGTACATATTAGTTAGATGCTTAGTCTGAAGCATCATTCTTGCCATCTCAACTATGGTGCGGTTCTTTCTCTCTGCTACACCATTCTGTTGTGGGGTATAGGCAGTGGTGAATTACCTTTTTATCCCACTTGCTTTACAATATTTCAAGAATGATTTTGAGGAGTACTCACCTCCTTGATCTATCCTAAGACATTTTATATAATTTCCACTTTGATTATCTACATTGTTTCTAAAATATATGAAGCAATCAAAAGCTTCATCTTTATGTTTCAAGAAATAAATCTAGCACATTCTAGAGAAATCATCTATGAAAGTGATAAAATAAGAATTGTTTCCAAGAATCTGTGTTTGCATTGGACCACAGATGCTCGAATGAACTAACTGAAGTGGATATTTGGCTCTCCACGCTTGTCCTTTCGAAAACTTCAACCTTGAGTGCTTTCCCAAAGCACATCCTTCACATACCTCCTTCTGTTTGTTGATTTTGGGAAGTACTATCACCATAGCTTAAGAAGTGAGTAGTTTCAAGCTAGTAGAATTAAGGTGACCATATCGCAAGTGCCAAATAACACTTGGATTTTTTATAGCTACATTTGCAAGTCGAGATCCTCATGGCTCACCAAATTTAAGAGGGAATAACTGATTCTTGGTCATGGGGACCTGTGTGATGACACAATTACAATTGTTTTTATAAAAAATGATACATTATCCTTCATCAAATACAAGTTTGTAATTGTTCTCCATCATTTAACCAATGCTTAACAAATTGTGTTGGAGCTTTGGAGTGTAATAGATGTCATTCACTTTATTTAATCCTTCTTTGGTTGGAACCTCCATGGATCCAATTTCCTCTACTTGCAATGCTTTATCATCCCCTAATTTGATTTGGGATTTATAAGTGGAATCTAGAGTTGCAAATAAATTTTCTTTGCAACTCATATGATTTGAGCAACCAATATCTAGAATCCATGTGTCATTTAAGTTCTGATTGCCCATATGAAAGAAAAATATTAGAGGTATCATATTCTTCTCCATAATTTCCATATTTACTACTGCTACCTTGTGAATATTTTGACCAGCAATCGTGAGGAAAGTGACCTGGCTTGCCATAGTTGAAAAAAGTTGTTTTGGACTTGTCACTTCCTCGCCCTTGATTTCCACTTTGTCCTAGATTTCCTCCTCAATTTTTATTTCCACCTCTATGCTGATTGCCTCCTCTGTATGAGTTGCCTCCTCTATTGGAGTTGCCTCCTCTGTTTTGGTTGCCTCCTCTGTTTTGGTTTCCTCCTATGTAGTTGCCTTTGCCTCTACCTCTTTGTTGTCCTCTACCTTGATCTCTTCCACGTCCTCTTCCATTGTTTTCATTGGAAGTGAAAGCCTTCTCGTCGCCTCCATATCTGGTTGAAGGAGATTCCAGAAATCTCTCTTCATGTGACATTAACGATTTGATTATGCATCGAATGTTAAAGTGGAAAGATCTTTTGATTCTTCTATAATTATGGCAATATGATTCCATATCTATGGAACTATTTGTAAAACTTTTGTTACAATTTTATCAGGCTTGATTTCCTCGCCAAGTGTAACCATTTTATCAATAATTGATTTTAATCTAACACAATAATCATTGAATTTTTCATCATATTTCATTTTGAGATTTTCAAAATATCTTTTTAGCATTTGAAGCCTCACCTGCTTTACTTGATTACTACCCTGGAATCCATCACTCAAAGCTTTCCATGTAGCTTGTGCAGTCATATAAGCGATGATTCCAAGGAATATATTTTTCTCCAACGCTGCTTGGAGATGAGAAAGAGCAGAAGAGTTGCTCTTTTGTCCTTATTTTCATGTTTTCTTGTTTGTGGCACTTAGTGTTGTCCAGTCTGAGGGTTCTGTATAACCCTCTTCTATTATGTCCCACAAACCTCTTCCTATGAGCAGGGTCTTCATTTTTATAGACCAATACTTGTAGTCATAACCGTTGAACTCTGGTAGAGGTAAACTGTTGTGTAAGGCCATAGTTACTAAAAAACTCTTTTTATTTCATGGTTACAATAAAGCACTCTACTTTTTTAAAGAAGGAAGAAGAAATAAGAAAGAAGAGATTACAAATTTAAGTCAAATCTGACTTGATTTACTCTATCATTGATTGCTTGTTCCTCTTGTTGTGGGGATGCTATCTCTTGATTCACGAAATTTTTTGCTACTTCTTCTTCATCGTCACTTATCAATATTATTTCTGGTGATTTTGGTTCTAAAATTTCCACTGAAATACTGTAGTGTGTATATTATGATTCTTGTGATGCAACTTGTATGGATTTTGATTGTTCAAATTGACTCCCGAAAGAGTTATCTTCAAATTCTGCCTCATACCCTGAGTCAAGATGCCTTTGATGTGCAATTACTGCATTCTAAAGTTGGCTAAACACAATGTTGAGCCCATAACCTCTTACTTTTTCATCGAATATCTCTGCACCTTCTCTTGCTAAAATTGCACATAAGTCATGATAACAACCATTTGGTCTTATCATCGATGCCTCTTTACAATTTTACAATTTTGATTCTTTATCTCTTTTACAAAAAAAAACTAAGCCTCTTACACTTATTACACAAGATTTCTATAGTTTGTGATTCCTCGAATCAAGTGAAAAATGAACCCTTCTATTACAATGAATTGCCTCTTAGGCAATATTCTCCTTCTTTTATAGTATTAAAAAAATCTATATTGCTATTTAATAAAAAAAATAATTGCCCTTTAAAAAACAATTTTTTTAAAAAACAACTATATTTAATTTATTAAATATAATATAAATAATTAATTTAATAATATAAAGAAAATTTAAAAAAAAAAACTTAATTTTTTTTTAAACCCTTGCAAGAATCAAACCTGCAACCTATCTCCTTCAACAAATCGTGCTTACCAACTCGGCCACCACCACCGATGAGAACCAAAGGCAAAGAACATCAATTTCAAGACTTTCGACTTTTGCTTTCATAAAAAAATAATGAAAAAATGTTACCATCGGGTTTTGAACCTACGATCTATCAGGTGCGGGTGCCTTAAGGCTGGCTCCTCGAGCCAATCGAGTTGCGTGGCCCGACGGGAAGGCAAATGAGTCTTTCCTCCTTTATCTTGTCGTGGCCACACATAAGACAAAAAAATTAAAGGGACTTTAGTCCCACATCCACTGTGCGATGCCGTTTGAGGTGTTTAAAACCCTCAAACATGCACAATGTCACTTGATTGCATTCAGGTAATCAGTGATCACCCTTTTGCATCCTTCTTGAGCTTGTTTCTCCTCACCATATCTCCTGTCTCCTTTGCTCACCATGTAGCCTGTCTTCTAGTCTACCACGTTACCTGTTGTTTAGTCTTTGGTCTACATCGACCTTGCTCTCTCCTCGCCATGTGTTGATGTCCAGTTGGCTTCTCTTATGGTTTGCTCCTCCTCCTCATGTGCTCTTTGTGTGGGCCTTCTCTCGACCTCACCTTGGTTTACGATTCATAGGCCCTCTTGACCTTGCCTCGATTCACGTACTATGGGCCCTCTCGACCTCACCTCGGTTCGCATGCTACTGGTCTCCTCTGACCTTGATCCACAGACCCTATTTGACCTCACTTTGATACCAGATGTGGTATGGTAGTTAGATGGAGCAAATAGAAAAATGTAAAGTATTATTAATTCACCAAAATGTAGTGTTTACAATGCTTAAATAATAGGAGAATTAACTTCCTTAGAAAACTTAGGGAATAGATAGGGAAGAAGAAAAATAGGGAGGAAAGGAGGAAAGAAAATAGGAGTCAAAATCCCTGCCATCCATACCATCCAATATTCCTAGTCAGTTGCCATCCAAGCCATCTAATATGCCCAATCAGCTACCATCCAAGGAGTTAAAAGGGTAAGGTCCAAAGCTTACAGTTGTCAAATAAATTTTTTACCTTTTATCGCTTTAAATTCCAACACCTGCTGAGCTGAATATGTAGAACAAAAGAAGAGAAACACAAGAAAAAGCACCTGGTATAGCATCTAAGTCGAAAGAACCTATCTTGTTAAAATATATCTTGCCTGCATAAGCAAAATAAAGATTACAAGCAAAGGTGTCAACTTCACAACCTTCAATTGCACAAACGCAAGTTGAAACAAAGGAAAAACCAAAAGAACAACTCAAATACCCATCTTTAACCAAGAGTTAGAGGGTGGAGGTCACACAAAAATATCAAAGCAAATATGAGGCTACTAGTGAAGGAAGAGAATCCAACACATCTACATACAATTTTGTTGAAGAATTGAAGGAAATTCCTATCAAGGATAGTCTCTATGATGCGTTGCAATTGCCTGGAAAAGTTGATTTATTGCAAGAGTATTTAAAGTTTGTTAAGGATAAAAATAAAAATTCCACTTAGACGGTGTTAGCCTATACACTTTCAACTTCTGCTACTAGAAAAAATAGGCCACCCCATTTTTATTTGTCTCTCAGGATGGAATATTGGATTGTGCATAACTGCATGATTGAATTTGGCGCTATGACAAATGTCATGCTGAAGTTAGTTTGTGAAGTTATGGACATGGAATATACAAGAAGCAACCCAAGTGTATTGTAGTTGGATGGAACCCCTGTGAAAATAGTGGGTGTTATCAAATATATTCCTATTTTCCTGCATCATATACCTCAAAATACTATAATCCAAGAAATGGTTGTAGTTTATTTGGAGTCATATTTCAGCATGTGCCTATCGAGAGAATTCACTACCAAGCTGGGAGGCTACCTTTCTTTGAATTACTCTCACCTAGAAATTTGGTTCAAAGGGATAAGGATCCTAATCTATAATGAGAAGCCTTCCATATTTCACATAGATGGGATTGAAGAAGAAGAAAATTCCATGCATTCTGTAAACATTATGACAGTAGAATTAGGAGAATTGGATTTGATGGAAGAAGCTTTAGATGAGATTCATATAGAAGATGATTTTTCAATGAATTATTTTAATGCAATGATGGAAATTGATATTGGCTGTTACTCCATTACGAAGCCTAAAAAGTCGAAGTGAAGGTGTCTGATGATCAAGATTCTATTTCAGATCAATTGTGGAAGCTCTACTTTGATGGTACAAGATGTAAAAATGGTGCAGGAGATGGAATTGGTCTCATTGCCCCTTCTAAAATATAGAAGATATATTCATACCGATTGATGTGGATTTGTACAAATAACACTGTCGAGTATGAAGCATTGTACTTAGGATTGAAGAAAGCATAGAAGCTTAGGATCAAATAACTACAAATTTTTAAATATTTTGAGTTGATTTGAATAAAATAACCAGTAAGTGTGTATCTAAGTAACATTATCTGAAGGTATATCACAAAAAAATCTAGGATCTGTTTGAAGTCTACACAAGGTTGAACATCCAAGAATTTCCCAAGAATAAAATAAACACACAGATTTCTTAGCATCACTTGGCATAAATGTTTTTCCAATTGAGCACATGGTGAAGAAACCAAAAATTATGAGGTTAGTTTACAGGCCTTCAATTCCTAACAAGAATATTTATTGGCAAGTGTTTGAAAGCAATGAGCAGATCATAATTTTTTTGATAAAAGAAGCTAGTTGTATAAAAGAAAGAAAACTTGATGAAGAAGAAGTTGAAGGATTAATCCAGTTAAGAAATAATCATATCCATAAAGGATTGATTACATTGGAAAGTCTCTTTGATCAAAATGATAGAGCTGAAAAACATAAGATCAAAGTAGATGAGGAGTACACCAAGATGTAGTTGGGACCTAAAAGATCAATAAAGGTTGGGACTGATTGCACTCCAGAATAGCTTGAGTAAATAAAGGAGCTATACCTTGAATTTACTAACATCTTTGCCTGGAGTTATCATGATTTAAAAGGATATAACAAGGATGTGATCCAACATACCATTGAACTACAAGGAGTGAAATACTTTAGGAAAAAATAGAGACCAGTCAATCCTAAGATTAAAGTTCTAATGAAAGTTGAAATTTTAAAAATATTGGAAGCTAAAATTATTTACCCAATCAAGCATTCTACTTGGGTAGCGAATTTGGTCCCAGTGCAAAAAATAATGGAGATATTCGCCTATGTGTTGATTTTTAAAATTTAAATCAAGCATCTCTAAAGGATCATTATCCTTTGCCGCATATTGATAAAATTGTTCACATAGTTGCAAGAGCTCAAATATTTTCTCTATTAGATGGATTCTTCAGCTACAATCAGATATGGGTCAAGGATGAAGACCAATACAAAATGACATTTACCACAAAATGGAGTACATTTTTTTATCAGTGAATGTCTTTTGGTCTCTCAAAATTTGGAGCAACTTTTTAGAGAGCGATGAACGTGGATTTCGATGAGTTGCTAAACCGATTCATTGTTATTTATTTGGATGATATGATTGTTTTCTCTCATAACAGGAAGGAGCACAACTTGCATTTAAGATGGGTATTTAAAAAATACTGAAAGTTTAGGATATCCATTAACCCAAAGAAGTCTATATTTGCAGTGAATAAGGGAACACTCCTGGGCCATGTAATCGTAGAAAAGGGTTTAGCTATTGATCCAGCTAGAGCTGAGGCTATTTTGAAGCTTCCATTACCATCTAACAAGAAAGATTTGCAATCATTTTTTGGTCATATTAACTTAGTTTGAAAGTTTATCATGATTTTGCTCAAGTTATCAAACCAATGAATGAACTCTTGAAGAAAAATACCGAGTTCAAATGGACTGAGCAAAGGAAGCAAGCATTCAGGAAAATCAAGAAAATAATTTCTCAAGATCCTGTCTTGATAAAGCCCAACTATTCGAAGGATTTTATCCTTTATGCTATTGGTGAATAGGAGAGTTACGCAACCATGCTCACACATAAGGGAGACGATGGAGATGAGTGGACAATCACATTTTTAATCGAAGTCATCCAAACCATGATGAAAATATAATTTCATAGAGAAGCAAGTGTATGCAGTAATGAAGTCCCTAAAGAAGTTTCAACATTTTGTTTCACAAAGTAAAATAATTTTTTATGTTGTCCATCCAGATGTCCAAAGTTTCATCATCCAAGGTGAGCTTGGAGACAAGAGAGCTTGTTGGGTTTCTAAAATCTAAGAGTATGATATCTAGCCAACCAAGCTGGTTCATGCCTAAGCACTACATCAAGAGCTTGCAAAGAGCACTGCTTTCGAATTAATGGTTTACCAGTATGAAGATTTAGTAAGAAAAGGTAATCTTGCTAATAATTTCATAGTTGACCGTGATTGGAAAGAGGAACTTGTTGAATATTTCAATTCAGGAAGGTGTCCTTCACATCTCAATGTTTCCCAAAGAAGAAGATTTAGACTATAGGCCCTCAGGTATGTTCTATTACCAAACGGTTTGTTTTATAATAACATTGATAAATTACTTCTCAAGTGTGTTGGAGAATCAACAAAGCAAAAAATCCTAGAAGAGTTTCATTCTGGATTGTTAGGAGGCCACTATGCAGAGAGGCCCATGGCATTAAAAATCATCAAAGCAGGTTATTTTTGGCCCACCCTTTTTTTATGCATTTAAGGTTAGTCAAAGTTGTGATAAATTCCAAAGGTACATCGACAGGAGCAGAAATGCATATTTATCTCTTCACTTGATCCAAGTAGAAGCACCATTTCAATAATGGGGTTTAGATTTTATTGTGATCATTGATCCTAATTCGTCTACCAAACACAAATATATTTTGATTGCAACTAATTATTTCACTCGATGGGCATAAGCAATTCCAACTAAGAAGGAAGACCAGGAGGTAGTCATCACTTTCCTTGAAGGATTGATCACTCACTTTGGCATACTAGAGGCTATTATAATAGACAACGAAACTCCATTCATCAGAGCCAAAATCAGTGAGTTTGTGAGTAAGTATGGTATTTATTTGAAAACTTCATCAAATTACTATTCGTAGGGAAATAGTTTGGCCGAATCTATGAACAAGAATATGCTTAGGATTCTAAAGAGGACTCTTGGTGACAACAAGCAAAGTTGGAATTTGCTCTTAAACCAAGCTTTGTAGGCTGACTGCATCTGAATTAAAAAATATATGAAGATGTCCCCCTATTCCTTGGTGTATGGTAAGGAAGTAGTCTTTCCCATTCACATTGAGTTGTTGATCCTTCAATCCTTGCAATTGCTTGATGGTGAAGACGTTGAATTTGATCCCATGAGTGCAAGGTTGGCTCAACTATTACATTTGGAAGAAGAATGAAAGAAAGCATATAACACATTCATAAAGTATGCTCAAATAAAAAAGAATTGGTTTAGTAAGAAAACTTCAGAAAAGACTTATAAGGAGGGTTATCTTGTGTTAAAATGGAATGAGAACAAGGAAAATCCAGACAAACATCACAAGTTTGAGGTAATTTGGGAGAGTCAATTTCAAATTTTTAGTGTGAACCAAGTTAATTCATATTATTTGTAGGATATGGACGGTCGTGTGTTGTCAATTCTGACGAACGGTCTTCATTTGAAGGTCTAGTACCAGTACACAACTTGGGATCAAAATTGTAAATATGTACATAGTTTTCTAATATTTTTTTTTGAAAAATGACTAAGGATGGGGAGAAAAATTCCTTTTTACTAAGTAGAGGTATTTTCATTGGCGAAAATAAATTTTCTAGTGAAAATCTTCTTCGCCCCTCGTGGGATCAAAAAATTTAAAAAAAGAAAAAAAAGAGAGAGAAGAAAGCAAAATTCCTTTTTGCTAAGGTATTTTCATTGGCGAAAATCATTTCACCAGCGAAAGTAATTCTTGTTACTTTTCTTTGGCACCCAATTTGGATATTTCACCCAGAAGTGTTTTTTCAACACCAAAGACATCAACAGGCCTGCATGCTTTTAAGTTTTTTGCTTAGGTGAAATCATGCCTATTTTAAAGTTGGACACTCAAGTTGGCAAAAGCACTTGATACAAAGAAAAGGGGAAGAAAGAAAAAAGGAGAAAAAAATGATTTTGCCCATATGCATCTTTTTGGAGCAAAATTCATCTTCACGCTTTTTGGGGCAAAACTCAAGTTAATTAAAGATACTTCCAATCCCATGCTTTTTTGGGCAGACAAAGTGGTGAAGACTATTTTTGGATCAAAAAGAGCAAAATGATTTTTTGCCTTATTTTTTGGTGAACTCCCAGAGTGCATGATGTTTTGCCAGAAAAATATATTTTTGGCATTCCACTTCAGTGAAACAAGGTGCCCATCACGTAATTCAAGGTAAAAAGTGGTGAATCACATTTTTCTAAATTGATCGTTAACAACAGGTTGCCCATACCAAAAAGAAAAGGGAATTACAAAAGCAAAGCAACCAATCACAACACTTGGAAAAGAGATGGGCAAAACAATTGAATCATTGAAAAGCGTGACATGTCCCTAAATTTATCAATCATGCTGCAAGCATTAAATTTGATGGGTGTGATTGGAAATCTATAAAAATGCGAGCACTTCAGCTAAAAAAAATTAAAAAATTGCAAAGCGCCTATTTGAAGAATTATTGAGAATTATTTTTTGCTCCAAGGTTCAAAATTATTTGTTGTCTGCTCAAGAGAAGCTGAATATGGGGAAGAAAACCATAGAAGCCAAGAAAGAGAAGGCATAAAAGAAGACTGAACTAGATAAGAGGTGACGAAAAGCTAGAGAGGAGGACAAAGAAATGGAATTGGCACCTTACTATGACCGCCTGGCACAAATTGGTGCTTGTACAATCATGAATAAAGGCATGGAGAAATTATGACAAGATGTCAAATTTTCTCTATAGAAGGTATCCACTGAAAGTTACCACACCACAAAATTTTACTCCCATCTCTTATGGTACCTTTGTATGCTGGTGCATCCATGTCTCGATTTGGTTTGGGTGATTGCACAATGTTATAATCCTACCACAACAACTATTAAAAATACCTATGGAGATAATTTATTCAACATTTCCACCAACTTGGTTAGAGAATATTTTGCCTATGGTGCAAGACCTCCTTCTGACATCATGCTTAAGAAACTCAATATTGAGTAGGAGGAGCGATATTAGTCTACAATTCCTATGTGGTAGTTCATGGAGAATCAATTGTTCGATTTAGGGAATTGCTAGATTTTCCAACACCACTGAGGGATTTCAAGAGCCCAAATTTATATTCGATGCTAGCATGGATGGTTGGGTTACCCTCAGATTCCACAGTGCATAAGTGGCAAGCATTGCTTGTGCAGTGTATTTCATAGGTTGAATTTTATGCCCCGAATGCCATGACAACAACCATAAATCCAATTTTATTTGATTGGGTAGATTTTGTAGCTCAAAAAATGCATACAAAGTTACAGAAGATGCAGAGCGAAGAAGATATCACCTTCAAGCATTGCTCATTCCTAGTATGGTATTTGTTTTATCACATGCATTCCCATTTTACCTTCGTAGTAGTAAGAAAGTTAGATGAAGCAGGTAGAATATTGTCGGTTTATTCATGGACTTAGAGTTTGTCAAAAAAGGAGTCTTACTATAATTTTAACCAAATATTTTTGGGATTGGCCCTGGAGCCCATTTACGGTGTGTGCGATAAAGTGCCAAAGGAAATGAAAGAAGAGGTTATTAAAAAATATAAAGGTGATATATTTTTGCTGACACAAGGAGTGGTTGTCAAAATTTTTGGCTTCATCGACAAACCCTTTTTGTTGCCATATTTTACCATAGAGCATATTTTCACACTGGAAGTATCCCTATAGAATTATTTCGCAAATAACACATATGGGTTAGGCAGGGGAAAGCGAGCTACATGTGTTATACCTTTTTAGTTTAGAAATATTAGAGTGACTCAATACGAGTAGAATGAGTTGATTGCCGAGACACTGTATGACCATGGATTGATTGAGCTTCCCTAGTGATGGTGGTACGACCCTTTGGGTGTTTTTAGGAAGTTTATTAAGGCCAAGTATTTTCATTATTGCCCCCAAGAAGACATCTTGTAGTAGAGGAATAATACCAAGGGTTGTGACCTTGAATGACATGTTGAAAAGATGATGTCGCTCCCTCCTTGTCATAATTTCTATGAAATGGAGGTTAAGTATGATCCCGCGAATCATCCAGAGCAGGTTCCTCCACATGATTTGTTCAATCAAATGAAAGTAAAATTACCAGAATGGTCTGATGAGAATATTACCAAATGGTAGGTCATAAGGGTTTATTGTTGAAATCCTAGGTCAATTTACTCATTGGTTATGTACGATACATTTTCATTGATTTATGATGAGCATTGTGATAAGTACCAACCTATATCTTTCATTGAATAGGTGCCTCGAAGTATTTGAATTTTTGACAAGAAAGAAGATGTGGTAAGGAAAAAAAAATGTTGGTTGAAGAGAGGAAAGTTATCAAAGAAAAAGAGGAGAAACCACCACTCGAGGAACAAATTTCACTTAGAAATAAGAGCGTGGGTATAAGGGTCTCTTTATCTAATATAGCATAGAAGCCCAGAAGTGGTGCAATTTTTGCTCTTAGCATAAAGTCACTTTCTTCACTCATAGTTGAGTAGATTGGTTTGAAGGTATACCCTCTTCGACTCAGCAAGAATAGTCAGGCCATACGGTGACATTGGTAGATCTAGAAGTAGAGTAGAAGAAAGTAGAGGAAGAAAAGATAAAAAATGTAGCAACCTTCATCACCAGCTCAAATGGTGTCAGAGTCCATAGGTATGCATTTTTATTCTTCTCTTACTGATAAGCACTTGGTGACCACTGCCTCCACGCCTACAATTTCCATTTTCATTTCACCTCCATTTTCCATACCCATATCTTCATCTCCTCTCTCCATTTCACAGTCGCAGGTCACCAATGCTCCTCTTATTTCTTTTGTTCCCTCTATTCCTCTCTCTTTCAGTTCATTCACATCTGATCTAAATCCATTTTCCCTTCCATTGTCCTCTATTACATCTTACATCCCTATCAATATCATTGTTGCTATAAGTACACAAGCTACTCCAAGGGTAACTATAATTGTAGAACCTTCCACTTTCTCTCCCTCTATTGAGCCAAACCCTCAGCAGGCCCTCTTCCCATTTTTCCCAATTTTTTTACAGTGCAGGAAGCTACTACTGGAGCACCCCATGACAGAGAATATTAGTAGAGCATGGCAAAGTTCCTCATGTTGGTTGAAAATCCATAAGGGGAAGGATACACAAGACCCAAATAAGTCGATGAAGAAGGTGACTTTTTATCTGGAGGCTATGGAGGCGCACACTATGAAGATGGTACCTCAAGTATAGAAACCCCAAGGAGAGATAGCACCCAATGATTATTCATATTAGGTTATCACTGAGGATCTCACAAAGGTTGATATGGCTAAGAAAATGGGTAATATACAGGTGGAGATGAGTTTGATCTACTTGCATAGTGAGCATTTTAAGGATCGCTTATTCCAAGCCAAAGCAAAGATCACAAAGCTAGAGATGCTTTGGCTGCCCAAAATACCCAACTAGACATTGCATAGTCAGATTCTCAGTACTGGGATCAGAAAGCGATGAGCCTGGAGGGTAAAATTGAGAAATATAAGTAGGCAGATGAACAACATCAAGCAGTGCAACATGAAGTGTGATAGTAGATCCAAACCTTGAAGAACCAACTCTAGAGTCTGCAAAATCAATTGGTAGACAAGGCAACGCAATCGTTAGCCCTCACCAAGGAAAAGGTTAAGGAGGCTCACAATGATCTACTTACCGATTGTTCAACTATGGTGACAAAAGAAACATTGGTTCTCATGTTCCTTAAAGAGGTGTAGATGGTCATTTCACATGGCTTTCATGTAGTGGAGTATTCAGAAGAGAACCTTGAGCCAAAACTAGAAATGGTGATGAAGATTCAGGCGATGACTAAAATGGATCTCAGATTATGTTCAATGAGTGACATGACCCAATCTTGGGCAAATGCCAAGATCACACTATGCACCTATTTTTCTAGGTTAAATTTGGTTAAGGAAGCTCGAAATATACTAGAGACATTTGAGCAAGAGAGGTGCATTTCGTTGATCTATTTTGATGCTATAGTAGCCAATGATTTTCCTAGTTTCAATGATGATCAAGGGAATATTTTGGCAAAGAAATACCTGGATGTGATATAGGCTATTTTCATAGATGATGCTTCAGAGATTGATGACTGGGAAGAGCCCATCACAGAAGAACATGTGCTACCTTTGCTGATAAAGTTTACTCATATCGAGTTTGTATTATTGGATCTCAGCTAGAGGACCAACTACATTGACTTGGAGTAGGTTCAAACTTTTTGGTACATTTTTGATATGCTCTAGGCTCAAGAGGTGATTAGTATTGCTTCTTGGACCAAAGCTATCACAGTGTATGAAGCTACAACTTTGTATATGAAAGAGTAGGAAGAGATTGGTCCAAGTAGCAGGTAATCATATGCTACTGGCAGTGGGAACTCTAAGACCAATGGATAAAGGCCCTGGGATCAATTGTATTTAGGTGATCTGCATACCCCATGAGCCACCAGAAATGTTGGTATTTTTACCACATTAAAAATTTTGTTGAAATTTTATGTAAGTGTACAGAGAATTTTGCTAGCAAAAACACTTCCTAGTAGTTTTACCAGTAAAATTCCTTGCTAACAATTTCACCAGAAAAATTCCCTACTGGTAGATTCACTAGAAAAATTACCTTTTTGGGTGAAATTACCAAATAATTCCCTTCTCAAGCGCATCTTCTTGAAAAATTCATGACGAAAGTATAAATGGACGAAATCATCAGTGAAATACCTTTTCACCCAATTTTCTTGTGAAAAGCCTCTTTTCCAGTGAAACACCCATTTCAATAGTGAAATTCCTTTTCACCCATTTTAGCAATGAAATCCTATTTTCCAGAAAAATGCCCATATTAGTAGCAAAATGCATTTTCACCTATTTCGACAATGAAATTCTATTTGCTAGCAAAACTCTCATTTCAATGATAAAATCCTATTTTCATGCACTGCTTGGGTGAAAGCACCTTTTCACACTTTACCTCAATGAAATCCCATCCCACACCATATCTTGGCACATTTTTGGATGAACCTTGCACTGCATTGGCACAATCATCTTTTCATGCGATCCTAGGTGGAAGCACATTTCAAAGTCATGCCTTGGCAAAAGTTCTTTCGGGTTTCACCTTGGTGAAATCAATTTAT
This sequence comes from Wollemia nobilis, assembly GCA_028583015.1. NCBI lineage: Eukaryota > Viridiplantae > Streptophyta > Pinopsida > Araucariales > Araucariaceae > Wollemia > Wollemia nobilis. The sequence continues at coordinate 620,851 of JAQPPZ010002606.1, forward strand.
TCTATTTTCTCTAGATAAAATCATGGTCAAAGGCACTCCAAGTGAAGATCGGTATAGAGGGAATTTCAAGACCGGTAGATTTAATCGTTGGGGCAACAAAATTTATATGTCTAGAATTATTACTGAAAAACTACTGAAGTTAAATACTCCACCCTCGACCCTAGTGTAATCTTGCTCATTTTCAAGGTGTTGTCCACTTTGGTGGATATTCATTTTCAAGGCACCGTCATGGAGATTGAAATTTGGTCGATGAATCCTACTAGGTCCCAATATGCCATGTGCTGAAATCGCTTGTAGTTTCCCAATGTGTCACTGGATTGGTTAGTTGTTGCTATCGAGGAGAGAATTATGACTGACCAATCTATCATTTCCCATCATTTTTGTTTTATGAGAATTTAATTTTAGAGGCGCAACCCTCTATAAAAACTAAGAAACTTAATGTAAAAGATGATGGATATTTTGCTAAAAAACTCCTTGTGTTTAAGATTCTACTTCAATTGAAAGAATTTTTGATTCTAGAAATAGTAGCATATGTAATTTTTTACTACCTATCATTTCTGTTATCTTCATTGCCTTTGTTAGTTAAATTAAATTCTACATTTGAATTTTATCACTGATGAAGAAATAAATGTTGAAATGTTAACAAGAAATCATATATATAGTCTGTGATTTGTTCCTATATCTGTTCATCCCAATGAATGTCGTTTAGAGCTTGATTTGGTGATTTAGATGTCAGTTCATCCCCACTTTATATTTCTGGCTTACAACCATATTTCCTATTTCTTTTTGTTAATGTCTCTCCCTAAGCTTTAAATCGATTTTAGATTAGTAAGGGAACCAAACCTCTTTGGAGATTGGCCCGAAGGACATTTCTTTCCTTTGGCATTTCAATGTTGGTCGGGTCTAAGGCGCATAATTTTGTACTTAGACAAATTCGTGACCAACAATCTGCTGGTAACTTTAGTTGGAACTTAATAACATGATTTTCAACAAGGAATTTAGACTAGATGAAAGAATTCAGGGTACTCTAATTAGGAAACTTTTAGAGACAGCGTAGGCTAAAACCCAAGAGGACTCTCATATGGTAGAGGATGAAGCAAATATATGGACACAACTCCAGAAAAAACTGCACTATGAGAACAAAGAAAGGAAGGATAAGAATAGAAAGAGGGATTTATAGAATCAAGATGAAGTCTATGGATTCAAAAGAAAATGGTAAATGGAACACCTTTAGGAATCATCCAGAAGGGACTAAAACTTCTAAAAGTTGAACAGTCAAAAGAACATAGTTGTGCCGCATTTTAAGCCTTGCCAAGAAAGGCATATTATCAACACTAAATATATAATTTGAGTTTTTTCAATAAAATTTTTACTTTTTTCTCAAAAAAAATTATTTTATAAAACTATTAATAAATAAATGAGAAAAGGAAAAAAATATAACATTTTAAGGATTAAAAAATATTGTGTATGCACTACTAGTCTTTTGGATGCTTCCATTTATTTATAATTATATTTTTATATTAAAAGATATTTATTTTAATATGTTTTAGAATAATATAAGTTAAATAATATAATATTTAATAGAAATTTATTTTAATAATATTTCATGTTTATATCTTCTTCGAGAGGTCCAAGGTTCAAACTACAGCGTGGGCGAGTGTGTGAGGGGGTGGGTGCGTGTGTTAAATTTTCTATTGATAAGCATAGCTCTCAGCTTTATGAGGGATCATGGTTGGAAGGAGACTGCTCAATCCCGAGCGTTGGTTGTAGGAGTTTCTCACACTAACCAAATAAATAAATAAATAAATAATATATATATATATATATATATATATATATATATATATATATATATATATATATAATTTTAATTTTAATTTAATTAATTAATTTAATAATGAGAAATACAATGGGTAGTATAATTGGAGGCCACACTCCCTAGAAACATAGTAATGGAGCCTCTTCTCCATAATTCAAATAGAGGTCACTAAAATAAATGCAAATGACATATTGTTTTTATCTTTTATGATGATATTTTTTAGATGGCAATATATTCTTAAATGCATATTTAATAAAATTAATAAATATAATGACTTAAGATTTAATTAGTATTTTTTTTAAAGTTTGCCATGCTTTTTCAATTTCTTGCATTATAAATTGACTTTCACTTTGTTATACTAGTTTTGTGTTCTATCAGACATTTTTTTAGTTGGTAATATATTCTTAAATGCATATTTACTAAAATTGATAAATATAATGACTTAATTAGTATTTATTTATTATTATTATCATTTTAAAGTTTGCTATTTTTTTGAATTTCTTACATTATAAATTGATTTTTATTTTGATATTATTTTTAATGTAAAATAATAATAATAATATAATAGAGAGTTTTAAGGAATTATAATAACCATGCAATCCTAATTATAGTAATGTTATCTTTCTATTATTTATATTTATATAATCTCTCTTTGTGGAGGGATGAAAGGAAACATGTTTTTTCAACTTTTGTTTATGATTTATCCATAAATTTAATATTAGTTTTATTCAATTTTAACCAGTTTAATTATTCAAAACTAACTAACATTAATGTTACATTTTTAATATTATAAGATAATAATAATTTAATAATGTTTATTATTATTAATATTTTGAGCAAATTTTCTTTTTATAATTATTTGAATGTTTATAACTTGAATTGACCTAACATAAATCCTTTAAAATTCTAAATGGTAAAAAATTCAAATCTATTGCTTAGGATTATTTCATATAGCTTATCTTCCATGTTAAAAATTGCTTACCTTTTAATCAATTTTTGAAATTTGTAATGAAATTTCTTACATGAAAAGTTTATAATATCTATATATTTTTGTTTATTAAACCTATTAATAAAAGTACTGGGACCTTGGATAATGGGAAACATGAATTGTGTGACACAATAACACTATCCATGAATGTTGAACATTGAATTCTTAACACCCTCCTTTTTGTCATTCCTTGTGATATAAGTTACCATATACTTCTTAGGTGACCTTGGATTCATGCCATGAGGCTTGTTCCCTCCATATTGCATAGGTGCCTCAAATATGAACATCATGGTAATATGGTTCATGTTCCTACTAATCCGAAACTATTTAAGCATTGCCATGTAGTTTTGAATGAGTTACCTAAAAGACCACTCTAACTTTCACTCAATCCATATTCACCTTCTCCCATCATAGATGATGCATTGAAATCAATAACTTTTAACAAGCATGACAATCATGGCTTCAAGCTATTGATTCATCTAAAGGAAAAAATCTCAATCCTATTAATACAAACAATGAAAAAAATCTAATAATCAAGATAATAAAAATAATCAACTTAATGATGAGTCTATCTTTGACCTAGCCAATCTTCTTTTCTCACCTCAAATATCAGGTTTTCTTGATAGAAAGGGTAAAGCCATGCAAATAGGAAGTTTTTTCTTAATCTATCACACTCAAGTTACCCACTCGAATATGCCCATTGCAATAGAAACCTAGGTGTTGCCTCCCCACAAATCCCTTAGGTTTTTTATTCATCTTATAGAGATTCCAGACAAGGTTACTTAGAGTGTGTCCTCTAATTTAAGAACCCTTTACCATAAAGAAACACTATCAAAACCTTAACTAACTCTCTCTATCTCAACATTAATATAAAGCATGTATATTTTACAAAAATAGGAAATGACTTCAACATTTCATGAAGCATAAAAAAAAAAGCTTACACATTTAAAAAAAAGCTTACATAAATTACAACCATAGTTGCCACATGTTTGATTATTTTAAAAGAAGAATAATGATAATTCTAATGCATAACTTCCAAATTATTACCCTCTTTTAAACAAATTTAAGCCATATAATGCTTCTATTCAAATCTACCTTTTTATTTATGTACCAAAATAATTATTCTCCTCTAAGGAGTTAATATCATTTATAGTAATTATCTAATTCTTTCCAAATAAAAAGGAAATATCAACAAAATTATTCCATTCTCCTTATAATCAAAGATACTTATTACATAAGCACAATAATAATAGCAATACAATTTGATTTATATCTCTTATCATTAATTCCAAATACATATCACTCATCATTAGTAATATCAAACGTTGGGAAGAAATCATGATGAAGCTCCTCTTCATCATATTATTGTCCACTAGATTCCTTGAGCTCTATTGAGAGGTAGTGGTTGTAAGGGATCATGACAACTCCTCAAAATGAAGATGCACTATTATATGTCCTTTCATATTCAATGCATCTATCTATCATTTTGAAATAACAATCTCAAACCTGCATTCTTCAACCAATGCATTCATAAAACCATACATAAATGATCTTTAACTTTTTGATTCAATTTTACTAAATACATGAAGAAACCCCATAAATTTCTTCTTCTAGAAAAGGACTTCATGTCCATTCTAGTTTTGCATATGATCTCTTTCAAATGCATTATATATAAGGAAATACCATAATTCCCTTATAATAGAAGGTCTCCATACCCATTAAATATTTTAACATTTATGTAAAACAAATATATGTAAATACAAATAATTTCCTTTTTTAAAATATACACAAGTATTTTCCTTTTTCCAAGGTAAAATCATATATATATATACAAACATCCTTATTTAATAAGGAAACACAAACTTTCATATTCAAAATTTCTTTTAAAAGAACATGTAGTCTCATTTTATTTCCATATAAGTTAAGGAATTTTTTTATCTAAAAGAAATATAAAGCCAAAAATAATATTTTTCATTAAAATCTAGAATCAAACATTACCTTCCTGTACAATGTTATAAAAGAACTCTATAGGTCTTAAGACTCCATGCTTTACCAATATTTTACATACCTGAATACCATACTATCAACTAGTAAGTGCAACCTAAAACTTTTATAAATATTTAAAAACATAATAGCACAACATCTACTTTATGAATAAATAAAATATACTATGGTGCTCTTAAAACTTTTATAAATATTTAAAAACATACTAGCACAACATCTACTTTATGAATAAATCAAATATACTATGGTGCTCTTAAAACCATTAACTTTTATCTATATAAATAATAATGGGAAGCATTCACTATTAAAGTGAAAGCTAATTAAAGTCAAGCACACATTCACATAAGAAAATAACACAATTTTACACAAGAGGACTCAATTCAAATGAACAGTGGAAGTTTATAAAAACAAAAATAAATCTGTAGAACTTCCTTTGGCAGCATCACCACACCTTAGCCATACTTAACAACTAGATGGCCCTACTAAAGGTTTTAAGGCAATTTTGGGTTGGTATTATCTTAGTAAAAGAAAGAACAAAAGGTACTCTAGAGCAACAAAAATAAACATCTCAAAAAAATAGGCGCATTCACATGGTTTTCGTTTATAGGAAGGCCACTACTCTAAAATTGAGAAATTTTTTAAGATAAAACAATTAAAGTTTTAAAATAAGACCAAGGAGCTACATCCACAAATATCTTCACATAAAGAAAACTTGGGTCTTCCAAAGCTGACGGTCATATACATTTTTGCATTAAAAAGAAAAATATCCATTGCTCTTTATGGTAACTTCCTTGCCATTGGTTTAAATTTCAAACATGCAGAATGAGATGTAACTATATGCGAGTAAATATTAACCTGGGTAATTTATACCTTGGAGCTATTATCAATTTGATTGAACATCATTTTCTTTTTAGTACTTGTTCTCGGAGGTCAACTCCCTCACCCACCTATGAGAGTACCTGGTCCTGCAAGCACACATAACATCAACAATACCATATTCTCATGTAATACAAACAAAACTAAAATTGCAATTAAACATCCATAATGCAATTAATACTATGCATTGAAACATTACATCAATACATAGTCCATATCATAAATTACTCGTACCAAGATGGGTCATGACATGTGGCATTTTCTTCACAAACATTATGAGAGGTATCAGTCTCAAAATTTTGGTCATGTTAGTAAGAGGTTCAAGTGGTCCCTTATCTCTAGTTAGTTTAGTTTGAATTAAATATTGATTGGAGAATGAACTAGATAAATCTATTGTTGTCCCACATGAATCACTCCCTATTTTCAATTTAACTAAATGAATAACAACATGACCTCATGGAGGTTAACAATATTTTCCCCTTGGTTCAATTAGTTTATAAAAAGGAGAGATCCCCTATTTTTAAGCTATCCTTTTTATAAAGAAGAGAGCCTCCTCTACTTGAGAGATCCTCCTTTTAAGTTCTCTATTTTCTAATTCATTAGTTACCTTGGTTGATTAGGGTAAACTTTATCTTTAAAATAGAGAGCATCTCTCTCCTTCTAGATGGATAATGCTAGAATAGAATATCCCTCTATTATATAGTATATATAGTAGTAGTCCTAATCATGGATATATAGGGTGTAAAATCCCTCAAGTCCCATTTTTCCCCTTCGATAGTTCTACCCTCTCTCTCTCCCCTAGGATTGATCTAGGGAGAGTTATTTTATAAAGCATTAACAACACAGAGTCATCTAAGAATGAACAAGAGATTCATTTTGTATACACCCTTATTACCATCTTTTTAAAGGTCTATGCTACATCATCTCTCTATTAATATTATATTACTTCTATTTTATAATACAAGATAAAAGATGAGCTATTTTTAAAAGTGTTAGAAAGAGTTCATGATGGGAATAAAATATGAGGTATTTCATCCACCTCTCAAAACTCCTCTCTCTTATGGCATTTCATCCTATATATTTTAAATAGGATGAATTTCTTACATACATATTAAGATGGTCGAAGGAAACAAATTTAGTGCATGTTCTCTCTCTCTTAATAGTTCTAGATGTTTGTTGAGTGCTTACCCTTATAAAAGTTGGGGCTATATCCCTCAACCTTTTAAGTCTCATAATCTATTATTGTCCTTTTGAGCCTAGGAACACAAACCTTACATAAGAGAGGGATAACACCCTTTTAAATACATAGAATCCTATAGAACATGTCAATAATCATGAGATATTGAACAACCATGGACAATTACTCATTTGAAATTCCAAATAATCAATTTTTATTATAGCTCATCACCCCTCTCTATTTTAAAAGGGTATAAGAGTTTTGTATAAACCTAGAGATTATTATTATAAAGGTGAGGGCCCTTCTCAATTTAAAAAATGGCTCTCCATCCATTTTAAATGATTGATAAACCATCTATCTCCTCTCATGAAGGCAGGCTTAAAATAAAAGAGCTTCACCATTTTTTTTAATTATGAGAGCCCTCTCCCTAGAGAGATAAAAACAGGGAAGTTTAGAGTACCTAAAATAAAATAACTTTTTCCCTTATTTTATTAAGAACCCAAAGACTCAAAGAGGTGGTTGATAGAAGGAAGAACCAAATAATGACTAGGCCTTTAGGGAAAAGAATATGACTCATCATCACCTTTCTAAAATAATTATTAATATCATATCATGTTATGCATCTCTTCATGATACTAAAGTGGGGCCCTTTCTTCTATGTTTCATTTACCCATTTTTGCTTGATCCATATCTTATTTCCTTATTTGAGGCTAGACACACCTTCTCAATCTTATAATAGAGAGGAGGGTAGAGGAGAGGTTCCTTCTATTCCATTTAAAATAGAGATGTTATATTTAAAAGTTACGTGTCTAGTACATTCTATTGGGTGAGAAAGAGGTTATGTTTCCATCCTTCCCTTTTAAAGATCTCTTAAAATCTATTGCACTTATCATTATTTCTTACCCCAGATAAAAAACATCTATCAGATGATTTAGGACATTATATTCCATCAAATTAATTAAATAATCATCTATAGCATCTATAGGAATGATTATGACAAATGGGAATAAGATATCCACACAAATTAGATCTAGGTGGAACAATAAAATACTAATGGATGGAACACCTAAGCTCTTTAACTTTAAGGTGCCAATAATTTTTAAAATATGCCTCCATTACTTCAATAGTTCAATAGTTGGACCAACCATTTGAGTGAGCTCTTGTTATCCCATATTTAAGAGGTATTGGGTGAAACATTAAAGTCACATGTCCTCCTATCCCTTCCCAACAATTCTAAATATAAAAATCCTCTTTTTCATAATAGAAAGAGAGAAAAGCTTGATATTTTAAAGAACCTTGGAGTTGGGATTTTCATGTACCCTTCAATGTCCCCATTTTCTATTTTAAATGGAAAAGTAGACCTTATGAATAGCTAAAAACACTCTCTATATCCTCTCTATCTATAACCCTGCAACTCTTAAAATGATCTCTTTAAAAGTATAACAAGGGCCTCTCCTCTATTTTAAAATAAGATAAGGCCTCTCTATTTATAAAAATGTATCTTGAAAGCTTTTAAAAAGGGGTGGCCTCTTTGCCCTATTTTTTTTATTAGATAGAAAAGGTATTTTGAAAGGAATCTTGAACCTTTTACAAGAAGGAGCCAAAGAAAACCCAACTAAAGGAAACAATGTAGGGGATATCCACCAAAAAAACAAGGATTGCAAGGATCTTAAAGGAGATCAACCACAATGAAAAAGGAAAAAAAATGAGGAGGATAGAGAAAAAGGACAACATTAAAGGTGCAATATTTCCAGGAAAAACACCAAGCCAAAGAGGTCAAAGAAATAAATGCAACATTAAAGGCACAAACATTCAACTCAAAAAACCAAGCCAACACACTTTGAATTTGAATTTGAAATTGAAAATCCCACCTAGACTTTTATCGGCTAGAGCTCAAAACATAAAATCACCTTAGAGGATTATCCGTCATCTAGCACCCCTAACCTTATGGTTAGATGGTTGATGATTCTTATTTTTGATAATGAAAAGAGGAGGTTTCTTATTCCAAGAGATGCATTATTTTTTAGTACTTTATCTCCTTGAGAAACCAAAATATCCTCAGAAAGGTTAGAGACATCCGAAGCTCCCAAAAGTACTATTTCTTTAAGAGGTTGTTCACCTATTGCTAGGCATTCAAAAGAGTTCCCTAAGAGGGATTCCTTGGATATATTTGGAGAAGATATCAATGAAATACCATCATCAGAATAAGAAGATTGAACAACTAGAATCACATCATAATTAGATCTTCTCAGCTCTTCATCACAAATATTTTTCTTTTGAGAAATAACTGGAGTAGAGTTAGGCCTATGACATCGAGAAAACTCATGACCATAATTATTGTAGTTAGAGCAAAAAAATGGTCTATTATCATAAATAATAGGTTGGATCCTAGATCATACATCTAAAAGAAGTTCTACATTTCTAGGAAGCTCAACATCTAAATCAATTATCACACAGATACAAGCAAAAATCATCTTAGATCTAGCTCTAGTCGATGGGTCGATTGATACTATATCACCCAATATTTTTACAATACATTTAAGAATAGCTTCATGCCAAAAGTAAAGAGGGAGGCCAGGGAGTCTTAACCATATTCAATAAATGTTGATCTTATAGGTTTATGAATCAAATTCCATTTCCCACTTACAAAATAAAAGGCTCCTCCACTAAAAAAACTAGGGACCTCCACCCAGAATATATTGTAAATCATCCAGCAGAGAAATATTGATAAGAAAAAATCCTTTTGGAAGAGTGAATAAGTCCATCTAACCATTAGGTGACCACTTAAAAATTTTCCATCTCATGACTGAGTCCAAGTCCGGTCTGGAGTTTCCCAAAAAATTTCCAACAAGGGAAGTCTCCCCATCTTCCATGGTCAGATTTAAAAAATACCAAAGCACTGATAAGGATCTTTGCATAGGATCAAGCTCAAATAGACACTACAAAAGTAGAGGATTCTTTTCTTTGTGAGTAATAACTACAACATAGAATTTCTCCATGGAAGGGCAAGGGATCAATACTCTAGAAGATCCCACCAAGGGATAAGCAGAAGCTTTATCCTCGCCACCTTGGAAAACAAAAGTGGAGTCAAAAATGTGCTCCACATTAGTAGTCAAAGCCTAGCCCACACAAAGCCCAATATTCACAATCAATATTTAGCCCACATAGTTTATAAGACCCTCATTCAAAATAGAGACTCTATATTACCCTTTTATGGAAATAGAAAAGTTAGAGAGCTCATCCCTAGTACGCTTTAGCTTAGCCTGTGAGGGTTGAAATTTCTTCAACTAACTGTCATCCAAGAAATTCTCTTCACATGTGACCAAGAGCTCGTTAGTGGTTGTCCCCACAATAAATAAGAGAATATTGCTCCATGCCAGCTTTAGAGGCGACACCTATAGATTGGAACTTTAGCATGAGATAAAATAGACTCCAAGATAGAGTCTAAATAAGACATATCACTTGTCTTAGTGAGAGAATAACTCACAAAGACTAATATTTTTAAATCTTCTACGTGAGAGATACTAGACTCGATAACAGATTTCAAACAAGACAAAACACCTTACTTTGTGAAAGCAGATCTCTCAAAAATAAAATTAACAACTAAGCCAACTGCTGGAAAAATATATGAGTAATCACCATTGCATAGTGCAAATGGGTTAATATTTGTACCAATACCAATAGGAACCAACCAACTTGAGCTAACAAATCCATCTGAAGCTGTCTAGTAGCAAATATCTCATCCTAAAATTTCTCCCAATCAAAGTTTGAATTGGTAATGTAAATCCCATGAGGCTCCTCATTCCTATATTTCTCCTCATTCAATTTATCATGGCCTCTCACATTGTTTCTCCCTTGACCTCTCATGCTAATCTCATACACTTTTTCTAAAACTTTGTTTTGCTTTTGGGAAAATATCTCCCCTATTTTAATAGTGAGAGATCCCTCTTCTCTCTCTCTCTCTCTCTCTCTATTTTAAAGGGTAAGGATATCCTTTTAAAATTAGAGGGGTAATATAAGAATCATCCCTTTCTATTTTAATAGGGATGAAAGTTCCTCTCTCATATTCTCTTTATTTTAAAACATATAGTTGAACTAGCTCTTAAAAAGTAGGAAATTCTCACTCTTAAGGGAAGAGGAATGGCTAAATGAGAGGAATATTTTTATCTTAAGAGATGAATATTTAAAACAAAATTCTCTCTATTTACAAAATAAAAATGAACCTTTTAGAATAGAGGGATAACACCTTTAAAGAGAATATTAAAGTGAATGTATGGAATAAATTTCAACCACATAAGGAGAATTGCATTTATAATCTCCAACCTTATGCCATACTATTTATTCCTACAACTTATTGAATATCATTTATGATAGATAACCAATTTTTAGGATTTTTAAACCCTTTTAAAAGCTTTTGGATTTGTGTATTCAATTTTTTCTTTTTTAATAAAGGATTTTAAGATTATAGATAGATATTTTTTCTCTCTATTTTAAAATATTTTAAAAGTTCAAGTTTATTTCTTTTATTTTAAAATATAGAGGATATATTGGATTTGTTTTAATGGAGAGATATCAATTATGTTTTTTTTTTTTAATTATCTCTCCCCTTCTTAGTTATTATTAGAGAGAGATCTCCCCTATTCTCTAAAATAGATAGCTTAGTTTGGATTAGATTAGCTTAGGTCAATGATGATGAGTTATCTATCCTTATTTAAGTGATATTTGGCTTCTAAAAGACTTGATTAGATTTCTAAAGGAAGGCTTCATAAAATATTTTAGAATACATGGCCTTCTCTTTAAAAAAATAAACGTATTCTCTTTTTTAGAACACCCTTTAGAATTTTGAGGAAAAAGAGGTACCTCTTGATGCTTCGATCTATCTAGCTATAGAATGTGCACCCTAGATCAAAATCAAGATTGGATAGCATAGAGTTCCTTCTAAGAAAACCTCCAAAGAAGGTCAGTTCCTTGAGAAATTGCCACTAAGAAAGAGTAAGGTGATATAAAGGGAAAGGGTTGAGAAAAAATAAATAAAAATGGCAACATTGATAGGGAAAAGGGTTAGATAACTTGTGTAGACACCTAAAATGCGTCATATCAAGGGCGACTACACATATGGATATGCTACAAGACCATGTGGAAGATCTTGGATAGAATCCAAGATAGAGCAATAGTTCTAACCACTCAATTTGGGCTCCTTGGTCTAACCAATATGAACCGTAGCCCAGACCTATGGTTTACAGCTGAACCACAGCTGAGACCTACGGTTTGCAATCTAGACCGCAGTTGTGACCTGCGATATTAAACAGAAGTTCAGTTGGACTTCAATATGATCCAAATTAGTTAAAACGACCATTGGATATAGAAGAAGGTGGTTAGATGGTGAAAGCTTCCATTCCAACTGTCCTAACCGCCCATTCTTGATCTTGGCTTCTCTAGGAAGCCATCCCTAGCCCTTGGGTAGTACTATAAGTACCCCTCAAAATTAGGGCAAACTATCATAGAAAGCATTAGAGTTTTGAGTAGTGGAGCCCTGTCAAATTGTACACTCAATCGAGTATACTAAGAGAGAGCTATTACACTTATCCCCTACCTACTTGCCAATATTCATGATGAATTGCATTATGGATGCCCTAGGAATCTAGGAGAGCCAAGAAACACAAATCTGGGCAAAAAAAGGCCCATCACAGTGATATGAATGCCAAATATGTCAGAAGGACATCGAAGGTGACCCTTGAACATAAATTGGACAAGGAGGTTAATCCCAATGCCCTTGGAATTGAGGACAAACCTATCAGAGTGCTAACCGTGATTGTCAGCCATAGTTTATAGTGTAGACCGTGCACTAGAGCTATGGTTTGCAACAGAGGTATAACCACCTTCCTATTTCCATTCATATCCAGTTAATTAGATTAGATTAGTTGTGTTGTTGATTTAATGGCATTTTAGAAGACTTCTGACCATAGAACTAGGTTAGATCTACATTTTATGCTTATGCTTTAATTAGGACTAAAATGCTTTATTTATGCATGTTTATGCTTCATTTTCTATATCTGATCCATGCATAGTGTAGCTACTATTTTACTTTATTCTATTACATGAATCTTGATTCACTTTGCATAGCTTAGAAGCATTCTTTACGTTTTCTTGATTATACATGTTAATGGTGTCATTATGCAATTTACCTAAAAGGGCCTCATCATGAGAGACTGCCTATATTTTTGACATTCTTGTTGTTTCTTGATCGTAGGGAACAGTTTCAAATGAGAGAAAACCATCAAGTTCCTTACCCATTGCTAAGAAGAGGACACCTCCACCCTAGAGCAGTTCATGCCATTCTAAGAGGCATTTGGAAATCACACCTACCCTTAAGAGGGAAAACAATTGAGCACTCCTATTGTAATATTGTATCAAAATAAATATCCCTAAGAGGGACACACTTGTAATTGGGTTTTGAATTCAAATATAATGGAATATAGTGTTTCCTTTCTTGTTTCATTTGTTTTCAATTTTATTTACTTGTATGCATGTTATATATTTACAATTTATTGCAATAGGATCTGCCATCTAGTGTGACCCTTTCTGGTGGATATAGAGGTGATCATGATAGCACCCCATATTTTTAGGATCTGATTGTACTTTTTTGGTTTTTGTATTTGTAGGTATAGACCACAACTATCACCTGTGACCCAACAATTGAACTGCAGGTCCAAGGCGTGGTTTACAGTCAAAATCGTAGGTCAGACCTACGGTTTCCAACTGACAACACAGACAAATAAATTTAGAATTTTAGACAGTGCAGTACCTGAGGTAGGCCCCATTTTCACCCTCTATGTTTTTTTTTGTCTGTGTTTTCTAGAGAACATAAATTGAAACGTAAAGTTACTAAGGCTAAAATGAACTGAAAATGGATTAGGTCCTTAGGTTTCTTTTTCTAAATTTTTGATAGGCGCTGCTAGGAATAGTGGATCTCTGATTGCAATCCACCTTAGAATACAGTGCGCTATATTATAACTTGTGTGTAGGTTTGTAAGTTTGAGGCCCAAGTAGTGGCCATTTGCATACTAGTTTGCATTGTCAAAAAATCATGTAGAGTATAGCATGCATCTCTGAATATAAAATGTTTCTTTTACATTACATGTAGGAAACAATCATTGTGTTGTATTATGCATTTTTATTTTATGCAAATTAAAAGGAACCACACACACCACATTTTATTTAAACATCAGTGGCATTGGGCTCTCACATCCAACCCATTTTATTGAGACCAACAGTGGATGTCATTACCACTTGGTTGGCTCATTTGAAATTGTATTATCGGGACTCGCTCATGGCCAAGCTTGACACAAGAAATGTCCTATCCATGCAAAATAGCATGCACTCATATTAAAAAGAGTGTATCACTGTGCATGATGTGCTAGGTGAGGGTTGGTAGTACCTATGCTACCTTTTTGAGTATGGACTTCACGCCTATATTCGGCTTGTGTGAGCATATAGGTGAAAACCTTTGAACAAATTGAGTATAACATCAAATTTTGAAAAACACGATAAGAGTTCAGAGTATATTCACAACAAATCAAAACACACTAAACCAATTTTAGGACACACATCTAATCCTTAAAAGAGATAATCATATTGTCTACTTTGTGTGTTTCATTATTGTTAGGGAAATCAACATAAGATCCTTGATCTAGGGGCAAACTCTAACCCTAATAATAATAATTTTTTTTTAAATTAAAAATATACTTTTTGGTCTTGCATCCAAAGGTTTGAGAATTGTGTAAATCGGAGCTATAACGAAGATTTTATTTTTGTTTTATGATTACTCTATTTTCGAGGCTGAAAACTGAGAAAAACTGCACTAAAATGGTCATAAAATAGTATAGACAACTCCAAAACTTGAAAAATTTGTTTTGTTGTCCTAGTTTAGTCCTTGTGCACCTCTCATAGAATTTTTGGGTCCTAACTCTTCATGGTTCAGAATTTCCCAAAAATTCCTAAAAGTGGTCATTTCACCATGAGCCCTGGTTGGCCAAATATTCCAAAAATACTAAATTTTGACCTAAAAATCACTTTTTGAGTTATAGCTCATTGTGATCAGCTCATCACACTAATAGTTTTGATATATAACACTCATAACCTTGTTCGAAAGTCAAAATTCATAAGATCATGGTCAATGCACGGGGTCATCCCCGATTTAAGACTGACGTTGCACCCAATGCACCACAAGGTCTGGATCACCCTAGATGCAGCACACCTACCCAAAACATACTTGAATGCTCTTTAAGTAGTCTCATAGGAGACAACACCACTCACAATGGATCTCATTAAGGAACCCCACTCAAGAGAATTAATAGCAGATCTTCTTGTGACCTAAACGAGAATACCTCTAGACCTACCACATATCATTATACTAAGAGTTCAAATCAGTCCAATGAAGGGTGAGATAGAGGTAAGACAACCATTAGCATACCTATTATAATTCCAAATCCTTATGATCATGGAGGATGTCATTTGTCTTATCATAATGTTGGTGAGGAAGGTACTCCTCTTACACAACCTTGGAAGTCTCATCTCTTTGACTTATTAGACCAAGGTGTTGCAAGATCTCAACAAAGGAAATTGGAGCATAGAAGCATACATTGTGATCGTTCCTCTCATTTATTTTCCAGATCCGTTGAGGAGTACATCATGGATGAAGGAACTATAATGCAGTTGCATCTTATTCGTTCCCATAGTGAGTGTTCCTAGTGAACACACGGTACCCCTGCAACATCCTTGCATGAGGATTGCACCCCTAGGGAAGAACATAATATCAATGCAATCTTGACTCATTGAGGAAAAATAGTTGCCAACCTTATTGCATAGTTTGAAGCAAAAAATAACCCTCACAAGGAGTTGCAGAGTCCTAGACCTAGCACAAGAAATCAATTTAATCGATCACATAAGTCAGATGAAATCCAGAGAGAACAAATGCTTCAAGACCAATTGAAGGGTTTGCGCATTGAGTGTGAGTGTTTAGAAAATCTAGAATGAGAAAGTGCAAAACAACAGTGGTTTCACCTACAATGGTTATATGAACACCGCTTAGAAGAGCAACGCCTCCTTGATTTAAAGGAGCAAGAAAGGTGATCAAATATATTGGCTCGATCTGAATTACCTCCTCGTAGTGAGTACAGGCATCAGAAAATGAGATACATACTACTTCGCACCTTGAGCTACATAATAGGAGAGTAGATGATTATGTTCACCATACTTCTCAACATGCTTCTCGACCATGAGAGTATTTAGTGCTAAAAAGGCATGAGTGCAGGTAGTATGAAAGATAAGAGTTGGATGACTAGGATCAATGATATCCTGAACCATCTTTTGTAGACATGGCCAATGAATACAATCGACCACATCATGCTCAAAGGAACTTACCTCCGCTTTCCTCCTGAATATCCCTTCGGGAGGAAGAGATCATCTCTTCTCAAGCCTACAAGGTGCTTGCCGAGAAAATCAAATCTCTCGAGAAACAAGATGTGGCTAGTCAAAAGCCCACTCTAAGCAAGATACACAATCAACCATTGTGTCCATTAGTACCAAGCCCTGCTTATCCTAAGCATTTTGAAATACCTAAATAGGATAAGTTTAAAGGTGATGAAGATGCACAAGAGTATATAACAGGTTTCATTAGTGCATGCTTCCAGATACAGCATGATGATGCCTTGATGTTAAGAACTTTCGTTATGACCCTCTTGGGTGTAGCTTCTAAATGGTTTAATCAATTACCTAGGAATATCATCACCAACTTCGAATAGTTGAAAGATGCTTTCCTTGAGTGCTTCTCATTTGGAACAAAAAAGAAAGCTAATCTATCTGACTTGGCCAATCTATGTCAAAATGATGGCGAGCCAATCATGGATTATGGGGATAGATGGAGAAAATTAATGGTAGAGTTACCATTCTCTATTCCCACTACTAAAATTATTTGAATGTTTACTAAAATTTGTGACAAGCACATATCATTGTTGCTATAATTGCAACAATATTCAACATTCGAAGAGACTTTGGTGCAAGCCAAGGTCATTGAAGATATCAAGCTAGAAGAAGGAGACCTAGAGCTTCGTAGCAAGACATAATGGAACAATAAGAGCACGCAATATCAACCACATCAGGTTGAGCCTGCGCATGTCAACCATATCATGTTAAACATTCCAAAAGAAGCATAGAGCCAACAACAAGAGAACTATCAGGCTCAACATCCTCCTGCACATCACAACAAGTGCAACAAGAATCAAGGCAAGGACAAACGAAGACGTCCACATCATAAATATATGCCATTGCCTGAATATTTACCATCAATTTTCAATCACCTTTGCGAGGCTAAGGCCCTAATATTGTCTAAAGTACACATCGTGGATCCTAATCATCACAAATCTAGAGGGTATAGAGAAGATATCTATTGTGTTTATCATCAAAAAAATGGCCATGATATCCAGGATTGTGTTGCATTCAAGAATGTAGTGCAAAATATGTTGGATAAGAACAAATTACAAATAGATAGACCCTCTGCTATCGATAATCAAGACATCGACATATCCAAAAATCCTCAACACAACCATGAGGATGACAACAATCAAGTTGATTGCATCAATGAGATGCACATGGCATTGGCTAATGAGGGTTTTATCGGTATGATCAATATTACAACACAAAGTAAGAGATGCCTTGATAAGCCCAACATACCAAAAATTTCAACTAAAGCAGATAATCTATCATGGCCATATCAACAATGAATTTAGTTCACTTACAAAAGGACCCTGTGATTACCTTTCACAGGTAGGAGATTAAGCCAATCTCTAAGGGTGAACCTAATCCTCCACTATAAATCATAGCGAGCATCAATAAAATTTTGTACAAGAGAGTCTTGATTGATACTAGGTCATCTATCAACATCATCACAACTATAGCTTTGAAGCATTTAAATCTTCCATAGTCACATATTAAGGACTCAACATTCACATTGAGAGCCTTCAATGATGCCACATCCCCAAAAATTGGTACAACAATCTTACCTATACAAGTTGGGATAAATATGATACCTACATTGTGCCATATACTAGGGGGTGAGAGGTAGTATAACATATTGCTAGGGAGACCATGGATGAGAGATATGTAATGTGTGCCTTCCATAGTGCACCAAAATCTAAAATTCATACACCAAGGACAAGTGTATGTGGTCCCCCATGATCCTGAGCCATTCAAATATTGTAAGAAAGTCGATGAGCCACAAGAAACTCTAGTGGCATGCGCGCCTACAAATATTCATTCGAATAAAATCATCAAACATTCAACTAGGGCTTGCATCAAGAAATTTCTACTTTCTCCCATCACCAAAAATCGTGGTATCATATTACCTAATGAGGAGAAGAAAATATCAGTCAGGAAGACTGATGCAGGATCATATCGACTAGTTGATGATTTACTTATAGCTGGTCTAAAATCTAAAGCACCTTCTCAAGAGTTCATGGGAATGGTTGACATTCGAGTGACTCTAAAGAAGATAGAACAAGAGAGGGGGAAATCAGATGTTGCTTCCATGTTGAAAGGTCCAGAACCTTTGAATTTAGTCACTCCTGACTCATTGCTCATGGTGCCTCTTCAAGAGAAATAATGGGTGCCTTCCGCACATCAAACTGGGGGTACTCAGGCTTACACAGTTCAACGTGCAAAGTGAAAAAAAAATATGAATTGAGTCAGAAACATGAGCATGTGGATGGTGCAAGAAAAGTGTGTCATCAAGAAGAATCCACTGCAATCTAAATGAAGGAAATAGGTGATTTGCAATTACCTAATGGATTTTTAGCATCTAGTTTTCTATTTTCTTCAAATGACAAAGGTATTTCAAACCAATCTGTAGACACCAAAATCCAGCCACTTGCAAGTCATCTATACCTTCCTGTCAGCCACGTGTCGGTCATCCACCTTCCCGCCATTATTTGGCCCAAATCCACACTTTCCCGCCATTATTTGGCCCAATTTCACCTTTCCCGCCATTTTTCATCCCCAAATTTATTTAAATTAATATTTATATATATATATTTTAATATTTTAATATATATATTTAAATAATAGTTTAAGTGATTTAATCTGAGCCGTTCGTCTTTCATTTAATCTCATCCGTCCATCCATATTAATCCATTTCACAACCTAGATTTATTCTCTACCCTTAGATCCACTTTAATCTTAGCCACACGTTCAAAGTGTCGTTAAAACCCTAAAGTGTGCCCTAAGAGTAGATTATAAATAGAGCCACCTTGATGGCTCAAACCCTACTTCTATCTTGGCTATCTTTGTTATCTTTGCTATATTTTGGACCTATCTCTTCTATTTCATCCATCTCTTCAGCCATCCATCGCCACCCCTTTTCGCCGCATCCATCGTCACATCCGTTGCCAACTTCGTCGCCATCTCTTCTACAGTACTCTGCAAAATTCCCCATTCTTGTCACAAGTGCCCACGGGCGTTTACCCGCAGCCACAGACTTAGACCGGCGTCTGAAACCTTGATCCAGAAGCACACGGGCATTCAACGAGTGCACCAGGGCACCTTCCGTAGCCGATTTGACAACCACATTACTTCCAGGTGTCGCCTGGTCTAGCTGCGTTAACAGAGAATAGGTATAAATTAGTTTAAAGCAAGTAACTTCTTTTCTTTTATTAATCTGTTGTTGAATTCCTGCATTCTATTTTTCTAGGGTTTTAGATTGTTTCTGAGGGCTCACACAGTGGAGCCCTCTTATTAATTTCTAACTCCTTGATAGTGTTAATGTGTGCAGGTTTTTAACGGTAGATCTGGTTTATTGATGGCAGCTGTTTAAGCTGGAGTGGTCCAAGCAAGGGATATAACGAAGCCCACTCGTTCTGTTGAGATTGAAGATACATTCTTCGGAGACGCCACCATTTGTGCCAGCTAGGGTTTCGGAGAACCCTAGCACGAATTGTAATCTTGTATCACAAATAAAGGGTTACAGGCCCAGTTGTATTCAAAAAAAAAAGGAGTTTTTAAACTCCATCGATTAATAGAAATCGTTTGTTTTGTGCAACTATTCTGTACTCTGTTATTGTGATTTTATTTTTTTTTGTTTGGTGTGTATTTTTAATCTACAAATGGCGATCACGGTGGGACCCCCTAGGGTTTCATATTTTTAATACTTGCTTTACTAATCTGTTCTTGTTTTCTGTTTTATTTTGCAGGTTCCGAAAATCGTGAAATTCACTGTTCCAGTGAACTAGGGTTTCTGAGTTTGCAGAAAACGTAGCAGACGCAGAGGGGCGTCTGGAAGTCCAATACGAAACGCAGAGGTGCGTTTCAGCCTGTGCAGACTCCCGTGGGCGTTTGAAGTCAGTTTTACAGAAAAGCGTAGGCTTCCAAGTAAGTGCTGTACTTTTTACGTTTTTGGTTTTTCTGCCATATTTTGTTTCTTTTTCAGATCATTACTTTAAAATGAACAAAAACTAAGTAATCTGGAAAAGAACAATTATTTTTAATTACATTTTTCTTTGCATTGCATTATTGATTGTTGCTTGCATTAAAAAAATTTTTTTTTTTGCATACCTAGCTGCATATTAGAATAGCTACGAATTATTTGTTTTAATTATCTAAGTAGGACTATTGATTGGATGTCAATAGTACTCCTGCCATTGGGTGATTCCGGGCAGAGAAGTGGACGAACCTTCCGGTTGCTCCTTTGATATCTGATATCATTGGTAGGCAGGGGGTTTTAAACGGTGTACTCCACTTCTTCAGAGGAAATGACATGTTTTCAGTAGCCTCTTGCTTAGATCATTAGAACTTTTGATTTATAGCCTTGTATGTACACATTAGATAACTAAAACATTTAAAAAAAAAAAAAATTCATTGCATTTTCATATTGCATTTAAAACAGTGATATCTGGATTTCATCACCGGGTATTGCTTGAAGTTTAGTGACGATGGATTTCATCTCCATCCATTAAACTTCTGCCTTAGACACCATAGGTCACCCCCGAGCAAACTTGTCGGATTTCATCACCAGAAGAATCTCGTTGTCCTTTCCTAGCCATAGTTTTTACCTTTTTTTGTGAATAATTCAAGATTAGATCACATGCAAAACTCATAAACCGGACACTTAAAATTTACTACAGATTAAGATCAGAAAATAATTAATTAACCGCAAGGTAAGACACATTGGTGGAAACCTAGGTTGTGACTGTTTTCTGATAATTTTTGTAGTGTAAATTTATCATTCTAGTTTTGCATTCTTCTTTTCTGAATTTGTTTAGATTTATTGCTCTATGGTCTTAACAAGGAATCAATCTAAAATGTTAAATCTAAATAATCAAATGGGAAATTCATAGAACATCCCCACCACCAACATGGCCACTTATCCTAGTGAATTTCAGGCAGGTTCGCCTGCAGGACTTTCACGTCCTTCTACCATCTACCACATGGCCATGCCCATGGAGGAAGACAATTCCTCTCATATTGTCCACATTGATATGGCCCAAGTGCAAACTCACTTAAGAGATGGCACTGGCTATGTCCTTGAGCAAATCCAAGATTCCCCTATGCAAGATTCTATTTTTCAGCAAGATATTGCATCAAACCTACCCGCTGGTTTCACTCAGGTCTACACTAGCCCCATATTTGAGGCTAATGTTGTATCTGCTCAGCCGACTTCATTTCCAACATCTTCCCAGATGCTCAATTGTCCTCCTTTGGAGACAAATGTAGTGTCTTCCCGACCACCTTCTCCTCCATGTACCCGGTTGTACACCAATTTTCTTTATGAAGTTGGTGGAAACTCTTCTAGCCATAACCAATTTCAACCCTCTTCTTCCCAAACCATTTATGGTTTCACCCTACCTGGGACACAGTCTACTGTTCCTTCCCAGGTATCGCCTACTTCAGCCACCTTCATTGCTCCTGCTGTGCAGTCCCCTGTGACTACCATGGCAGCCTGCCCTCCCAACTTCATCGCCCCTGCTATGCAGTCTTCTGTGACTACCATGGCAGCTTGCCCTCCACCTTCATCCAATCATCCCACCTCCCTTGGGTTAGAGATTAATAAGGTTAAGGAGTATCTCGACAAATTGATTTTGCAACAACAGCAACAAAATGCTCAACCACCTATCGTAGTAAATCCTACACCCCAACCAATTTCTACCCAGCCAACTTTTATTAGCTCAGGCCCCACCTGGGTACCCCAATCTTCGGTGGTGTCCATTCCTACCCCACCTTTCTCCCAACCTAGTCCAGTTCATCATCTACCCCAATCACCTTCTTTTCGGTATCATCCATACCAACAACCTGTCCATTCCACACCGCCTAATTCAAGCAATTTCATCCCATCTCATCAATTTTCCACTCTTCCATTACATCATCATAATCATCAAACGAGTCAAAATTTTAATGAAGATCCACGACTCCATGCTATGCAACAATAGATTGACAACCTTATGCTTAACGTGCCTGGCTCATTTAGTCAGAAACCTACGCTGAGGTCATTGATCAATCAACCAATTCATCCTTCGGTACCTTCACCACCATATCCGACTGATTTCACATTACCAAAGTTTGACAAATTTCGAGGAACTGAGGATCCTCATGAACATGTGAGCTCATTCATGCATGCTTGCTTTAGAATCCAAAATAATGATGCTCTTATGCTCAAAACTTTTCCTCAGACATTAGGAGGAGATGCTGTACAGTGGTATAATCATTTAGCTCACCATAGCATTTATGCTTACGAGCAATTGATTAATCTGTTTTTAGAACGATTCTCCCTGAATGTACAAAAGAGAGTTTCATTGTCCGACTTATACAAGCTCAAGCAACATGACGATGAGACAGCTTTACGACTTTGGAAACCGTTGGAGGGCTATCATTAATAAACCGCCATTCTCCCTACCAATGGAGGAGTTAACCAAAATGTTTACCCATAGTTGTCTAAAACCTATCTCTTGGTTACTCCAATTACAACAATACAGACTTTTGAAGAGGCTTTGGCCCAAGCAAGTACCATAGAAGACATTAAAGTCCAAGAGGGTGTTTTAAAACCCCGTAGAAAAGAATGGCAACAAAAGGGCCAACAACGAAATAATAATTATGGCCAAAACAAACAAGCACAAGCTAATACAGCCTCAAATGTTAACCAAGTTAATCAAGTGGTGGCGAGCCAGCCCGTAATGGCTCAACAACAACAAATAATGCAAAGTCAACCGCAACCAATCACTTATCATGCGGTACCCACCCCTCCTCAACCAGCTCCCAATACTGGGCCAACCATGGAAACTCGACCTTGGCAAAACAATCGTCCCAAGCGACAGTTCACACCTTTAGATGAACCATATGCGGTCATATTCAACAAGTTATATAGCACAAATCAATTAACGTTACCTGAGTTTAAACCTTTAGACCCATCTAGAAGGGGGAAGTATTACAAGGAGTACCTATTTTGTCCTTATCATAGGCAAAATGGGCACGATATCAATAATTGTACAGCTTTCAAACATGTGATCCAAGATCTTATTGAGATTGGAGCCATTAAATTGGATAGCCCCTTAGCCCAACAAAATCAAAATCTTGGTATATTTCAAACACCCCTTCCACATCGGGAGGAAGCTCCAACAACTTCAGGGGGAGTAACTCAGTTAACTCCTCCTAATCAAGTCAACCATGTACAACAATACCAAGGTTTTGTGGGTACTATTAACGTAGTAACCCGGGGTCAAAGGGCGAACCAACCAAATCAGGCTGAACCACATCCACTCGTACAAACCCCCACCCACCTCAGTAACGATGACCCAACGACGTGCTAGTACTTCTCAACAACCGCTAAATCATTCTACTCAACACCAACGACCCATCATGTCATTGAGTAGCCGGTTAACTACCAGCTTTAAAAATGGCTTCGCCAAGTTATCGATCTATGACCTCATTCAACAATCTCCTCCGCATAGAGAGGCATTAATGGAAATCTTAAAATCAATCGAGCTTCAAACTCAAGATACTAATGCCTTCAACAACTTTGTGGGGAGTATTCAAACATGCATGGAGCCCTCCATCACTTTCTATGATTTTGAAATCAAACCTATGTCAACAGAAAGTATAGATCCTCCACTACATATCATGGCCAAGATCGATAACAAGCCATTCAAGAGAGTCTTAATTGACACCGGTTCCTCAATCAATATCATTACAACATCGGCGTTGAGTCATCTAAAGCTGTCGCCATCCCTTATCACCAAGTCGACCTTTACTCTTAAAGCATTCAATGATGCTTTATCTTCCACGGTTGGCACAGTTATCTTGCCCATTGAGGTAGGGGCCCGAACTTTGCATACCTTGTTTCACATCTTGGAAGGGACCATGGCATACAATGTATTGCTTGGACGGCCTTGGCTTAGGGAGATGAGATGTGTCCCTTCTATACTACATCAATGTCTCGAAGTATGTATATGAGGGACAGAGTTCATTGTGTACCTGCTGACATTGAACCCTTCAAACATTGCAACTATGTCTCAAATCCTTATGAGATTGTGTTGCCATCCACTCATCTTTTCTTGACCCCATCTACTTCTTCTATACCATCTTCTTCTAAAGCTCCCATTCCCGAGGAGCTACCCATCATATCGCAACCATCTTCCTCTTCCGCTATTCCATCTCATTCACCACTTTCTTCATCAACTAATCTTCCTTCTTCTTCATCGGTGACCACATGCACATGTGGCCATGACCAATCATCTCTTTCCACGTCATTACCCCCTTCTTCTACACCTTCTTCAACATCACCTATTATTCCTCCATCTTCCCAACCATCACCAGTTGATGTTTCACAAGTTAGTGAAGCATCAACCCAACCAAATCCTTCCAATTCTTCTATCCCACATTCTTCTATTCCATCATCTAGTCCATCTCCCTCCCAAGTCAAGGTCCATCTAACCGATGCAGGTATTGGTGAGTATGCCATCCAAGATGTCCACATCACACCGTTCAATGTGCAAACAAGCTAAAGATTTTGGTCGTCCACATGACCAACATTTATCCATTGGATCGGTTTATAACATGGGTTCTATGCCAAATTCCATTAATTTTGTATATGGGGGAATAGAGTCATCTTCTAGTCCTACTACCATACCCGAACCCAAGCATCCAGTCCCTGCCAATATCGAAAGTATGGAGGGTTTTCCCTCTCGCTATTTCCACAGACATAATTGGCAGCAATTTGGCCTAGGTCGATACGAGCAAGGGGTAACTGAACGCATCGATATGCCATACCGTAGACCCACCGAGCGTTTTGGTCTGGGCTACCAACCACTTCCATCCCTTTCTTCTTTTGAACGAGCTTTTCAAAGCATTAATCTTAATTCGAAAGAAGAAATCCTCCACCCGGATGAATCCGAAGATGAAGCCTATGAAGAATTTGACGTCATGTCAAATGGTGATGAATCGAAGAAGAGTCCGCGCCCATTGTTCCCCCTCACTAAACAAGACGAGTTTTATCTCCAATTGTTCCCTCTCCAAGAGGCCATCTTTCGCTTGCTTCTTCCACAAGAACGAGGTGAACCACCACCCCCGCCACATCCATAAGCCATAATCCAAACCTGTATTATATGTATATACTAAAATAGTGGTTTTCACCACTACCAAAAACAAAAAAAATCAGAAAATTCCAAAAAAAAAAAAAAAAATCAAAACATATAAAAATACTTTATTGCTTTATGTATGTGTGTAATAGTGGTTTTCACCACTACAAAAAAAAAAAAAAAAAAAAAAAAACTCAAACTACAAAAAAAAAAAAAAAAAAAAACTGAAAAACTATGTTGTTTTGCACTTCAGGTCTTCCGAGGTCTTCACCGGTGTTCCTTTCCATTCCGCCCATCCTTTCTTCCATAAGTCGACAATGAATTTTGAAGACTTATTCACCCCGCTCCATAATCCATATGATCCGGATAAGTCAATCCCGATCAACCCAAGCCTGATTGACATGGATCGGATTTCATTCCCTCCATCTATTTCAGAGTTCATCCTTTCCGAGGAATTGTTAAGGGCTTCCGCCAACTACATTCCTCCTTCACCTCCACATTCACCTTCATCTTCTAAGCCAGAGGTCTTCCAGGCAGACATAGACGAGAGCAAGGCACAGGAGCTTGATGACATTTTAGATGACATAAATCTGATCCCTACTCCCCATCACCTTGAGGAAGGTTCCCACATGTCTATTGAAGAAACTATCGATGTAGACCTTAGTACGGACCAAGATGGCACCCAAATTATGAAACTGGCTAAAAGTCTATCATCAGAGGAACAAGAGCAAATGATTGCTCTACTCAAGCGGAAGAAGGAGATATTTGCATGGTCTTACAAAGACATGCCAGGCCTAGACCCTAATTTGGTTGTCCATAACCTCACCTTACAAAAAGATGCTAAACCTGTCAAACAAAAACTTAGGAAAATGCATCCTACCGTGGCCCTCATAGTTAAATCGGAGATTCAGAAACTTTTGGATGTTAAATTTGTCGTCCCGATTGATTATCCCGAGTGGCTTTCTAACATGGTACCCGTTCGCAAGCCTAACGGGGGGATACGTGTTTGCACCGATTTTTGAGATCTAAATAAAGCATGTCCTAAGGATGACTTTCCTCTTCCAAACATTGATACTCTTGTCGACACCTGCGCTGGTCATGAAATGCTTTCGTTCATGGATGGATTTTCAGGATACAACCAGATTCGAATAAACCCTGAAGATCAACACAAAACAACATTTACCACACCTTGGGGAACTTTTTGTTACAAGGTGATGCCCTTTGGCCTTAAGAACGCAGGTGCAACCTATCAACGAGCCATGACTTATATTTTCCACGATTATATGCATAAGATTATCGAAGATTATGTGGATGATTTATTGGCAAAATCTAAAACTCGACAAGAGCATTTTGATGTATTGGAAAAAGTTTTTGATAGACTTCTAGAGCATAAAGTAAGGTTGAACCCTAAGAAATGTGTCTTTGGTGTTACCTCATGCAAACTCCTAGGTTTTATTATCTCTAAACGAGGTATTGAGGTGGACCCAAACAAGGTCAAAGCCATTATGGAAATGTGTCCCCCAACTAATTTGAAGGAGTTGCGTAGTTTACAAGGAAAGATTAATTCAATCCGTCGCTTTATTGCACAACTTTCTGATAAATGTAGGCCATTTTGCCACCTACTACAAAAGGGGGTACAATTTTCATGGACAGATGAATGTCGTAAAGCCTTTGATGACATCAAGCAGTACTTAGCATCTCCGCCGACCTTAGCTCCGCCTCGTCCAGGGGTCCCTTTCAACCTTTATATCTCAAAGAACGGACTTTGCCTTAGGGACAATGCTTGCACAAAAGAATGAACAAAATCGTGAGCAAGCTATCTATTATATTAGTCGAACATTGGTAAGCTATGAAACCCGATATGCTTATGTGGAAAAGTTGTGCTTAGAAGTGGTTTTTGCCACTAAGAAACTTCGTCATTATATGCTTAGCCATACAACATATGTCATAGCTAGAGAAAACCCTCTGCGTTATATGATGTCTCGCACTTATAATAACACTCGTACCGCTAAATGGATAATGTTGCTTACCGAATTCGATCTTGAATTCATTAGCCAAAAATCCGTTAAAGGTCAAGTTATAGCCGATCAACTTGCGGAAGCTCCACTACCTAGTGATCATCCTTTGATTATTGAGCTCCCGGATGATTCGGTATTTGCTATCACTGAACAAGAAGAGGACATCATTCCGGAGGAAGATGTTGACATCACGCTATTCTTTGATGGCTCTAAGTGCGCGAAAGGTCAGGGTGCTGGAGTTGTATTTCATACACCTCAAGGGATTCCCATCCCTTTATCATTCAAACTAGACTTCCAATGCACCAATAATACAACAGAGTATGAAGCCTTAATTTTAGGTCTTCAATCAGCCATAGCTATGAGCATTAAGCGTATTCGGATATTTGGGGATTCTCAACTCGTGGTTAAACAAATTACAGGAGAATACCAAGCCAAAGAACCTACCATTAAGCTTTATCATGATGTAGCAATGAAGTTGCTCTCTAAGTTTGATTGGTATGAGATCACTAGTTTGCCTCGTTCGACTAATAGATTTGCGGATGCCATGGCCTCTCTTGGATCATTGATTCCAAAGGACTCCCTTGGAGAGGTACAGCCCCTAATCATTTCCACAATCTCTAAGTCTGCAATTGTTCGTGCTGAGTCTAAAGATGAAAAAGATGTTTGCTTTATCCATTCGGATCCATATGAGCCTTGGTCTAGTGAGATAGTAGCCTTCCTCAAGTTTGGAACACTTCCACCTGATTTGTCTCGAACTGCCCGCCGCTGTTTTAAGCAAAAGGCAGCTCGTTTTGTTCTTTTGGGGGATGTGTTGTATAAACGTGGATATGATGGAGTACTCCTCCACTGTCTAGAAGCAAGTGAAACACATAGAGCTATTGCTGAAGCCCATGATGGTACTTGTGGTGGTCATTTTAGTGGAATGGCCATTGCGAAGCGTATTTTACGTATGGGGTATTATTGGCCCACTATGGAACAAGATTGTTGCAAGTATGTTAAACAATGTAAAAAGTGTCAAGAACACGCTAATTTAACCCATATACCATCACAAGCTTTACAGCCCATCCAAAGCCTTTGGCCCTTCTCACAATGGGGTCTCGATTTAATTGGCAAGATTTCACCTGCCTCTTCAGGACAAGCATACTTTCATCATTACAACCACCGAATACTTCACAAAGTGGGTTGAAGCTATTCCTCTAACCAAGATCGACGAGTCCTAGAATTGTGGAGTTTATACTTTATCATATCATTTGTCGTTTTGGTATTCCCTCTAAAATCATTTTCGATAACGACAAGTCTTTTAAGAATAAGGATGTTCGAGCTCTTTGCGAAAAGTATAATATCCAACATAGTTTCTCAACTCCTTACTACCCACAAGCCAATGGACAAGCCGAAGCTTCCAATAAGACCATAATTGCTATTCTTAAGAAACTTGTTAAAGAAAATCATAAAGATTGGCATACACAAATCCCCTTGGCATTATGGGCTTACATAACAAGCATCAGAACTCCCATTGGGGCAACGCCATTTTCTTTGGTCTATGGAGCCGAAGCAATCATGCCTCTTGAGCTCGAGATCCCTTCCTTGCGAATTTCTTTGCAAGAATTTATCGATGATGATACTGCTAGACAAGCACGTCTTGATCAACTCACACTCATAGATGAAAAACGAATCAATGCTTTAGAGCATTTGCGAGTTTATCAAGACCGATTGAAACGTGCTTACAATGCCAAAGTTCATCTAAGAGAATTTCAAGTAGGGGATCTTGTCCTTAAAGAGAATCAACAAAACACCAATGCATTGCCGCATCTTCGAGATAAATTCGCGGCTAATTGGTTAGGTCCATATATGGTCACCGAAAGAGTGGGTAATGGAACTTATAGACTTGCCAGTTTAGAGGGAGAGGAAGAACCCGAACCACTTAATATTATACACTTGAGGGCATTTTACGCATAGTTTGAATTTTATATGTACATATATACATGGCTTGTAAAAAAAAAAAAAAACAAATAAAATAAAAAGAATTTGCATTTCATTGTTAGTTGCATACATCTCATTCAAAAACATTGCATTTCATGTGCATACATCTCATTGAAAACCATAACATTTCATTTTCAGCCATAGTTGCATATCATGTTAGAGACCATTCTATCTTTTGGATATAAAATTTGGTCAAGCAAAAGTCATGTTGCCTTAATCAGGGGCACCTTCATAAAATCCATCAAACCGAATTGTCATTCGTACATCCATTTTCCATTTGCAC
Organism: Wollemia nobilis; assembly: GCA_028583015.1. NCBI lineage: Eukaryota > Viridiplantae > Streptophyta > Pinopsida > Araucariales > Araucariaceae > Wollemia > Wollemia nobilis. The sequence goes on from JAQPPZ010002606.1 coordinate 650,610, forward strand.
ATATTTACATTGCCAAAATGTTTTCAGTCACTCAGCCATTTCTAGTGTTTTAAGCAAACTTCGAAATGCATGTTAAAGTCCTCTAGGGCCATATCACCAATTACACTAAATAAAATCTTGAGTATTGGGAAATGATTTCAAAAGCGGTCTTGAACCTATCACATTTTCACATCTTAAAAACATCTTGTGTCAAAGAGAGATAACGCCATCCTTGGGTTGTGCCTCGAAGTGAACAGGGTAATCCTCGTTTGTCCTATCATGCAAACATAGTCCATAAAACAAGTGGTTCTTACCACTATCACAAGCAATTACAAAATATAAATATAAACAGAGTAGTAAGGATAGGGTAAAATTCTCATCATACTTCGGTTGAGAATCCGATTCCCCAAAGCTCTAAGGAAATGAACATTTTTCACACACCACTGATCCCAAATAAGTTGTAAGGATCGTACTACTTGTCCAGACAGACGGATAGGTAGTCATCCCCAAGGCTTACAAAGGTCAAAAACAACATGGACTATGGAGTTAACCTTCACCGGGGCTATAGACGCTTGACTCGGCAAAGTGGAGTATACTCATTTGCGTGGCGACATGTCTCTCCTAAAAAAGAGACCTCTGAATGCTCATACGGACAAACTAGCTTTGGGGTCTTCTCCATAACAGGGTTACCTAATTTGTGCAAGATGAGGTTAATGAACACACTTGCACACACACAGGTTTTTGATTGCCTAGAGTCACTACCATGCTTCTGATTTGGTTAATGAACTCACATGCACACACATTTGGTCCTAGTTGAATTAGGCAGTATTAGTAAGTTTGTTTGATACCACTAGCATGTTTGAGTCTTTGTAAAACAGTCTTCCTCCATATTTTCTTCCATATCAACCTCCATATCTTCTTCCATATTCATGTCATTCCATACGTCATTCATTCACAAGCTACCAAGTTCGGTGCCCCTGATTAAACAATTATGATAACAAGTTGGCTAAATCTAACTATCTAAAAGTATGAGTGCTTCTTAGTGCATATTTCATTTACTTAGTCTCGCATTAATCATCTATAACTTTGCATTCCATTCCATCACATATGCATTAAAACATATAAAAACATGCATCACAAAAACATAGGCATTCACACAAAAGAAAGTAAAACACTAAAAATAAAAGCCATGTATATGTATGTATAAAGATCAAAACGTACAGTGAATGCCAAAAGGCTACAAAATACAATAGAGCACCAAGGCTCATAAAGAGTGCATCTAAGCACTAAGCTAACCATCAAAAGAGGATCCCCGTGACCTAGTAGGAGCCCTAGACCTAGTGGTGTGCCTAGACTCACTACGCCTAGAGACAGAGGAGGATGGAGGATCGGGCAACACAATGTGATGCCTAAACAATGTGTCCTCCAGAGCCTCAATATAACGAGTCCTAGACCTAAGTCTAGATATGTCTATCCCGTGTCGTCGCTCCCGCTCCGCTAGCTCGCTCGGAGTCTCGTCACCCCGTCATCCCGGGGCACCCTAGTCGCTCCATCCAAGTCCGCCCGCATCCGGGCCATCCTCTCCTCCCGAACAGCTATCGTGGCATCCCGCTCCGCAACCTCGTTGCTCCAACCGAGCTATCCTCTCATCCTGGGTAGCTAGCATAGCATCGCGCTCTGCTATCTTGTCTGTTGCAGCTGCTCCTGCTCATCCTCGTGCCCGCTAGGGGGTACCTCCCTAGTCTCTCCTGCGGCCTCTCCTAGGCCCTCGCCATCATCCTCCTCATCATCTCCGCTCCCCGGTGCCTACCGTGCCATCTTCCCCTTTCGCCTTCGACTGTCAGATCGAAGGCGGGGACCCTCCTTGCGCTTGGGAACCTCTCGCGGTTCCCTCGTCCTCTCCAGCTCCAACGACCACCAATGGTGGCTCCCACCTCGGCTCTGCGGCCATCCATGCTGCATACTCAGCTGTCACCCCGACGTCATCCACGTCGAGGATCTCCATGTCCTCATCGTCCTCTGCCGCCTCCCTCCATGGCTCGGCACACGGCAAATCCCCTCTCGATCTCGTGCCTCCGGTAGCGCACCGGCTCACCGGGGACATCCCGTCTCAATCCGACCCGGCGGAGCACTCGAGACATCTGTATGTACTCCGCCTCGCCGTGGCCCCGACCCACTACCCATCTAGCCCGTCGCACCCGTCTCGGATGCTCTCCATCCCCGATCCACCTTGCCTCCCGCCAGGGCCTCCAAATGACTTGGGCATCTGTCAAGTCCGCCCATAAACTCCTATACCATTGCCCCGATCTCACGGGGCGGCTCGGCTGTCTCTCCTCTGCCACTGGCCATCTCATACCATAAGCCTGGATCATGTCCTAGTAAGCACATGGCAACCCCTCCGATCGGGACACTCTGAAGTGCTCCCAGCCCCAAGACCGGAGAACCAAACTACAGCCTAGGCCCTTTCGGCCCCGTCTCCGAACCTCATACAACTCCCGGTACACCTGCGCCAATAAAGCGGGCGCCCAGTCATACACTACCCTATTAGTGAGCATCTCGCTCACTACACCCATCAGGTTCCATGGAAACTTGCACCCGGTGCTGTTCGGGGCCACAATGTTGGCCAATACGAACATCATCAGAGCCTCCACCGCTACCAACTCCTTGGCCGTATACATGGCCAAGTAAGGAATCCCCCCGCTCTCCGTTCGGATCTCCCTCCAGTCATCCCCAAACAACTTGGCCATCTCCGTGGCCCTATCTCGTCCAACCTCCACCCGCGCCCCTCCACGGGCACCTTGAGGATGCGGTATACATCCTCAAGCGTCACCGTCATCTCTCCAGGCGGGAGCCGGAACGTCCCCCGATCTGGATCCCACCTCTCGGCCAAAGCCGAGAGGTACCCCTCATCTCGCCCGAACTACCTCCAACCGGGCCGCCTCCGCTAGCCCTACTACCTCCAATATCTCCCGGCCCGCTCGGGACAATGACCTCCTCATCCCCGGAATGATAGGGGAGAATCGGTGTCGTGCCTCTAACACCCTAAGCTGCAAAACAACAAAACAAAAATTGGTTACAAATTTTTTCCAAAAAAAAAAAAACAAAAAAAAAAAAAAAAAAAAAAAAACAAATAAAAGTACTTGCTTAAATAAACAAATACCTCAGCTGGCTGCACTGGCGCGTCCGCTCCCATCTCCGCCATAGCTCCCGCGTGCTTCACTCTCCCACACAACCTTTCACTTCACTTCACTTCATTCCACTCCCTCAGACGCACTTCTCTCAAGCTCGAACGCACAAATGAGCGAAATTCTCGTTGAAACTGTTTAAATAGCTAGTTTTGGCACCCTGAAATGTAGTGGGGCGTTTCATGGTGCATTCAGACGCAGTGGGGCATTTCATGATGCATTCAAACACCGACGGGCATTTTTGCCACCTCCAAATGCATACCGGCGTTTGGTGTCAGTATTGAATAAAAGAACAAAACTTACAAAATTGAAGCTTACCTCCTCCAAATTTCATCAAATTGCATCCATCCATTCTTCTTATCATAATAAAACATTTTGTGAAGGTTACAATAGTTTTGGAAACAAATTTTGTCATTTTGCTCAAAAAGCGCATCATTCATCATTGATTTACAAATTGGGTTAAAAACATTCAAAACCTTCACAAAATTAACAACATTCATCAATTCTTCTGATCTATCGTCAATTTCATTCATTCTTCTTTCATCATGCATATTTTTGCCAAATTAAATTAAAGTAAACCTCGTATCTAGTGGTATATTCTATCACCTTGGCGATTGCAACGATTTGCATCCATGCAATTCGGTAAGAGGATTAAACCACCATAAGGACACTTACCATTTATCATCATCAATTATTTCACTGTTTGAAAATTGGAAATCAATTTTGGGTATCCTACTTTTCAAGTGACCTCATACCAAGATTAATTTGCTCAACAATTGTCATTGATGGCCTAGTTCATGGGGCCTTAAACGTGGACAATCTTCAATATCATCATTATTTTGAGTCTTGCTAGAGATTAAGGCTACCTAGGTTGATTGGTTCCGACCCGAGGAATTATCCATACAATCACTAGGAGCATCTCTGAAGTTCTGGACTCTTTCATATTGCATCTCTGCATATCAATGGCGCCAACAAGGCAATTTCATCAACAATATGGATTCACCCATAGGAGTTGGGGCATCCGTTATCAATTTTTAACTTTCCTAATAGTAGAATTCATCTTACATGATCATGGAATTTAAAATTTGGCAAAAATCCCTTTCTAACCGTTGGAGCAAAAAACGGTTCATCTTTCACATCATTCATATCGTCTTCAATCATATTCTTTTCTGGTTTGTACACCAACCCCTTTTCTCGTTGGGACATAAACAGATGGTTCATACACCAACCCCTTTTTCACCGTTGGGGCAAAAACGGTTCATTTTCTTCCGATTTTCTTCCAATTGGCTCGTGAGAACCATTCTCGCTCGCCAATTGAGGGGGTAAGCCGATAAATTTTAAATATTCTTTTATTCTTTGGTCTTCAAAGTTGTGCTTTAGTCTTGAGAGAGAGTTGCGTCCGATCCAACTTTTCAGGTGTCCTAAGTTTTTGTGCCGCATTGTGTCTTCACACAAAGCAGCTCAAAAAGGGGCATCTCAGTAGACACCAAAATCCAGCCACTTGCAAGTCATCTATACCTTCCTGTCAACCACGTGTCTGTCATCCACCTTCCCGCCATTATTTGGCCCAAATCCACACTTTCCCGCCATTATTTGGCCCAATTTCACCTTTCCCGCCATTTTTCATCCCCAAATTTATTTAAATTAATATTTATATATATATTTTTATATTTTAATATTTTAATATATATATTTAAATAATAGTTTAAGTGATTTAATCTGAGCCGTCCGTCTTTCATTTAATCTCATCCGTCCATCCATCTTAATCCATTTCACAACCTAGATTTATTCTCTACCCTTAGATCCACTTTAATCTTAGCCACACGTTCAAAGTGTCGTTAAAACCCTAAAGTGTGCCCTAAGAGTAGATTATAAATAGAGCCACCTTGATGGCTCAAACCCTACTTCTATCTTGGCTATCTTTGCTATCTTTGCTATCTTTTGGACCTATCTCTTCTATCTTCATCTATCTCTTCAGCCATCCATCGCCGCCCCTTTTCGTCGCATCCATCATCGCATCCGTCGCCAACTTCACCGCCATCTCTTCTGCAGAATTCCCCATTCTTGTCGCAAGTGCCCACGGGCGTTTACCCGCAGCCACAGACTCAGACCAGCGTCTAAAACCCTGATCCAAAAGCATGTGGGCGTTCAACGAGTGCACCAGGGCGCCTTCCGTAACCGATTTGATAGCCACATTACTTCCAGTGTGTCGCCTGGTCTAGTTGCGTTAATAGAGAACAGGTATAAATTAGTTTAAAGCAAGTAACTTCTTTTCTTTTATTAATCTGTTGTTGAATTCCTGCATTCTATTTTTCTAGGGTTTTAGATTGTTTCTGAGGGCTCACACAGTGGAGCCCTCTTATTAATTTCTAACTCCTTGATAGTGTTAATGTGTGCAGGTTTTTAACGGCAGATCTGGTTTATTGATGGCAGCTGTTTAAGCTGGAGTGGTCCAAGCAAGGGATATAACGAAGCCCACTCGTTCTGTTGAGATTGAAGATACATTCTTCGGAGACGCCACCATTTGTGCCAGCTAGGGTTTCGGAGAACCCTAGCACGAATTGTAATCTTGTATCACAAATAAAGGGTTACAGCCCAGCTTGTATTCAAAAAAGGAGTTTTTAAACTCCATCGATTAATAGAAATCGTCTGTTTTGTGCAACTATTCTGTACTCTGTTATTGTGATTTTATTTATTTTTGTTTGGCGTGTATTTTTAATCTACACAATCATTGGAAATACACATGAATTCCTTGTCAGTCTTGCGAGCCATTCTCAGTCATTTAGAGAAAATGGAACATTGAATGGATGGAAAAGATAAGGCGTTGCATGTTATCATGAACCAGCTTGAAAACCTGGGATTACAAAAGCAACCCACATATAAGGATGACTTATCTCCTGTGCAAGAATAGGAAAAACCTCAACAAGAGCAAGAGTAAATTCAACCAGCTCAACCATTGGGTCCGCATGACAAACCAATGTGGGTTAGGCACCCAAGACAGTCGCAGTGCATTTGAAATCCTTTAAGTGAGTCTATGTCTAACATTCTTCAAAAGCTGCAAGAATATAATGTCATCACCTTACCTGAAATCAAACCTATAGATCCAAATTGAGTCAAAACTGAGGGTTACAAAGAGGATCATTATTGGCTCTATCATCGAATGGAGGGTCATAATATTCATGATTGTTATGGATTCAAGCATAAGGTTCAAAACCTCATAGACAAGGGGGTTTATCACCTAGATGGTTCACTTCTAGTGCCTCATCAGAGACCCCATGGGCCTTTGTCACCCTGTAAGTATCAACATTCCTCTTTTCACCAAGAGCAGGATCAACGTGCTTTGATGCCCCTAACGAAATCCATATCAGTCATCTTTTGTAAGCTACAAGAAAAGAATGTAATTACTTTACTAGATGTACCCTTGTACAACCCATATAGGCCCAGATCTAAAATGTACAGGAAGGAACAGACTTTCCTGTATCACCAAATGAGGGGTCATGACATTACTTATTGTCATAGTTTTAAACATGTGATTCAGGATCTGATTGATGAAAAGATCATATCCATAGATGGGTCTTTGTTATTGCCCTCCCAAGACATAGGTAGCCCGTTGGGGGTTGTGCCGTAGTTGGAAGAGCTAATTTCTATCACTCATCCTGAGCAAGCTGATTACATTTCAGTGGATAGCATACACATTAAGGGTCTTCAAGGTAGCATTCCTTCCCCACCATCCATGCCAAATTTGATAAGGCAAAGTGAGGATTCTAGAGGTATCATACCTCCCTCACTTTCATCGAGTGGCACACACACTGGGGGTATCTAGGGTAGTGTACCCTCCCCAAAAGGCTCCAAGGGTTCTTGAAACCGCTTGGTCATGTCAGTTAAAGGCTCTGAGGGTTTTCTTAAAATTTCTGGGTCAATCCCAAAAGGCTCCAAGGGTTCCTAAAACTGCTTGGTCATGTTAGTTAAAGGCTTCAAGGGTTTGTTTAAAACTACTTGGTCATCCCAAAAAGGTACCAAGGGTTTCTAAGAAATTGTTTGGTCAACCCAAAGGCCCTGAGGGTTTTCTTAAAACTGCTCAGTCATCCCAAAAGGCTCCAAAGGTGTTTTTAAAACCTTTGGTCAATTTCAAAAAGCTCCAAAGGCATGTACTTGCCGTTTGGTCAAATATAAAGGCTCAAAAATCCATAAAAATTTAAAAAGCAATAAAAAAAAATTAGTAAAGCATAAAATCCAAAAACATTTGCATTTGCATTTTGCATTTTCATTTGCATTCACACATGCATTTCACTGCATTACATTGCATATAGAAATTATTCATCCATTGCATTCTATAGTAGAATGGATCATGTTTTTCAGTATTACAAATGACACCACATTTGTGTCTAAATCTTGCACCTCTACATTTATCATATTTTGTTGCATTCATACACAACACTTGTTGCTATAAAATATGTAAGTATACCAAAATTTTTCCAGTCACTCAGCCATACCTAGTGGGTTTCTCATATGCCATATAAATTTTACTTTGCTTTTGTAGATGAGGTCAGTAGTTGGGATAGTACTTGACATATCAAGATCCCGTCACTAAGTAAAATATATAAAATCATGCTAAGGGAGGATGAAAGCTGCAAAAGTGGTCCTAGGTTCTCTAGAGATATGGGTTTTATTACCTGCTTATCTTGCAAATAGTTCGGTCTAGAGTGGTTAACTTTTGCAAAAGGACAAGAATTTCCCTTACTTGTACATAGATACAAAGTTTAAATCTCAAATCAAAATTCAAATTTTAAATTTTATAGTTCAAATCTCAAATCTTAAAGTAATATAGTGAATCAAAAGCACTATACAAATCCCTTGCTCAAAGTAAATCGTAAATGAAACATAAAAAATAGTGAAAAAAATCACTACATATGAGCAAGTATCAAAAAATGGGGTGAGAACTTGAATCCCTGGATTGTTCACCATTCGAAAGCCATAGAGTGAACCCCGATTGTAGCAATGGGTTGAAAGAGTTCCGCCTACTTTTGGAGTAGTAGTTCTATTGGGTGATCCTCAATCACAAAAATGGTTGAAAGAGTCCCGTTTTCTTTTAGAGGGGTAGTCTTGATCAATTTGCAAGATGAGCTAGCTCTAGGTGCCTAGGGTTGCCTAACATTATAGTCCAATCAAATTTGAAACAAGGATGATACGAAAATATGAGGAACCCAATATCACATATGAGTTGAAAGAGTCTCGACTGACATATGGGTATGCCTATGGTCTATCTTAAAATACTCACATGCACACATAGGGGTAATGAATAGTTGGGTCTTTCATGATAAAAGCCTTGTCCAAAAAAAGCCTTGTATAGTTAGTATGTGACATTTGAGAAGTCTACTAGGGTGTTTGAGTCTCATAGAAAACCTCAAAAAAAAAAGTTCTCTAATAGCAACAACATACCAAATATCACAAACCATCCAAAAATAAATCATGTCAATCATGAAAATTTCAAAGTATCAAATTCAGGATGCATCATTACAAGTAAACACAAAGTTTCTAGGATATAGGATAGATACCGGATGGATATCAAAAATGATATTTAGATGGCCACTGACTATATCATGCATATCTCAAAATTACAATAGAAATACCAAGTGATATATGATATCACCCGCATCATACCATTTCATATCATTGCATCTCATATATGGGTGTTTAATTGATTAAATTCTTGTAATGAGGATTTCCAATTATATTCATGATTTTTTATACATTCTGTGGTGTCCTCCATTAGATTGATAAACACATATCACATTCATTCCTTATGTTTTCAGCGATTACAAAATATAGGTTCATTTACATTAAATCATCATCATGTAAATAATGCATTACATTCATTGCATCAACATATCGTAACATAGTCATAAATTAAATGCATGTAATAAAGCAAAATCAAATATACATTTAAGTAAACATCGCATCCATTTGCATCTATCATATAGCACATATAAACATCTAGATCACTACATATCATCATCATCATAAATAAAATAGCTATCTAGTGCATGCCATCCATACATCACATCATATAAGCAGTAGATCCACGCACAAATTAAAATATAAAAATAACAACAAAATCAAAAAACTCAAAATCCAAATGTGCCTTGTACCTAGTTCTTTACCCTATACACTTGGTGGTTGCAACGACTTGCGATCCATGCAATCCGACAAGATGAGTAAATTATCATAAGGATATTTGGGGTAAATTCATCATTGTGGAGTTGTTATGCTTCATTTCAATCCCTAAGAAGGCCTAGACAACCAAACTGCTCCATGAGAATGAGATATTTATTGTAATTCTTCTATGATCATTTCAGTAGATCATCGATAATATGATTCAACACATTCCTAATTAAAATTACTTTCATTTTGATTTCCTAAGAAAGCCTTCATGGCTAGACCACTCCATGGGATAGAAATAGATAGTTATTATAAATAGTTGCAATCATAGCTGATTAGGCCTTGCCAAGTATTCAAATGCTAAATCTTAATCTTGTTTAGATCATTCATAGTGGTCAAGCGACCTCGTCGCTTCATTCCATTATCATTACCCTCATCGACTTGTCGCTTGAGGGGGTAGTCATAATATCAAATCATAATTAAAATTAGCAAAAGATCCCTAAGATCGTAGATCCCTTGATCTTGTCAAAATTGCATTCGTCTTACGAATAATTGTCAACAACTATCATAAGCTTACCCTTTATAGGGGCAAAAAGTAAATATGATGAGAGAAGACTTTATCACTCTGCTATCGATTTTACCCAATTATAACTAGAAGTGCCAGAGCACCAAGTGTAAGCCTTTGTCACTCTGTCCATCGGTCTTACCCGATTATATCAAAAAATACCAATGCACAAAATTTAAGCCTTTCACCTAGTTGGAAGCAATGATTCTAGGATGCACATTCTTTTGCAGGACCTGTGGCATCTAATGTTGATTAGACTAATGATAATTATAGAACCTTCGACATCATTTTAGGAGGTCTATTTTTGCTCAGTGTTATTCTATCTCACAACGCATCTCAAAAGGGGCATCTGTAGACACCTAAAATACGTCATGTCGAGGGCGACTACTCATATGGACATGCTACAAGACCATATGGAAGATCTTGGATAGAATCCAAGATAGAGTAGTGGTTCTAACCACTCAATTTGGGCTCCTTGTCCTAATCAGTTTGAACCATAGCCTAGACCTATGGTTTACAGCTGAACCACGGTTGAGACCTGCAGTTTGCAGTCTATACCGCAACTATGGCCTGTGGTCTTAACTGAAGTTCAGTTGGCCTTCAATCTGAGCCAAATCGGTTGAAATGAACATTGGATCTAGAAGAAGGTGGTTAGAGGATGGAAGCTTCCATTCCAACTGTCCTAACCACCCCTTCTTGATCTTGGCTTCTACAGGAAGCCACCCCTAGCCCTTGGGTAGTCCTATAAGTACCTCTCAAAATTAGGGTAAACTATTAGAGAGAGCATTGGATATTTGAGCAATAGAGCCCTATCGAATTGTACACTCAATAGAGTATACTAAGAGAGAGCTATTGCACTTATCACATACCTACTTGCCAAGATTCATTATGAATTGCATTATGGATGCCCTAGGAGTCTAGGAGAGACAAGAAACATAAATTCGGGCAAACGAAGGTCCATCACAATGATCTGACCACTAAATATATCAGAAGGACATCGAAGGCAACCCTTGAAAATCAATTGGACAAGGAGGTTAAGCCCACTATTCTTGTAATTGAGGATAAACCTATCAGAGTGCTAACCATGACTGTCAACCGTAGTTTACAGTGCAGATTGTGCACCAGAGCTACGGTTTGCAGCAGAGGTATAACCGCCTTCCTATTTCCATTCTTGTTTGGCTAATTAGGTTAGATTAGTTGTTTTGTTGATTTAATGGCATTTTAGAAGACTTATGACCGTAGAACTAGGTTAGATTTACATTTTATGCTTATGCTTTAATTAGGACTAAAATGCTTTCTTTATGCATGTTTATGCTTCATTTTCTATATCTAATCCATGCATAGTGTAGCTGCTATTTTAATTTATACTATTACATGAATCTTGATTCACTTTGCAAAGCTTAGAAGTATTCTTTATGTTTTCTTGATTATACATGTTAATGGTGTCATTATGCAATTTACCTAAAAGGGCCTCATCATGAGAGGTCGCCTATATTTTTGATATTCTTATTGTTTCTTGATCGCAGGGAACAGTTCCAAAGGAGAGAAAACCATAAAGTTCCTTCCTCATTGCAAAGAAGAGGGCACCTCCATCCTAGAGCATTTCGTGCCATTCTGAGAGGTATTTGGAAATCACACCTACCCTTAAGAGGGAAAATAATTGAGCACTCCTATTGTAATATTACATCAAAATGAATATCCCTAAGAGGGACGTACTTGTAATTGGGTTTTGACTTCAAATATAATGGAATAAAGTGTTTCATTTTTTGTTTCATTTGTTGTCAATTTTGTTTACTTGTATGCATGTTATATCTTTACCATTTATCGCAATAGGATCCACCATCGGGTGTGACCCTTTCTGGTGGATACAAATTGAATTTCAATGTAGCCAGGGCTCGACTAATAGTAACTACTTTAGCCAAATGAGTATCAACTACCCAATGCAATAAAATCTTGGCAAACTATACAATTATTACTATTAGAAAATACGTTATCCTTAGATTAAAATATTCAAAATTGCAAGTACTTTAATAAAAAAATTCCAAATATTTTAAGCCTAACAAATAGATTTGAGGAATACAAAACAACATTAACCCTAAAATAAAGGCTTCAATTAAATCAAACAAGAGACATCAAAAAGTAAATGTTATATTACTATATACATTTATAATCATTAATTACGGTAAGTCAGGAATATATTGATTGCATTCCAAAGTAACATAAATAGACATCTTGCCATAAGCAAACATTAAAATATTTAACCCTTTACAATGAGGTGTATTTCCCTATTTATAAATTTTGCATAGCTGAAATAAAACTAACTACTATATACAATCATGATAAAAAAGGGATCTACATGATTGAAAATGAAGTGGCACCACTCAACATCTTCAATATGTCTTCTATTAGACTTCATGTGGTTGTGATTGTGGGATCTTTAATTATGCTTCATTGAGGTGGTTGTCACTTTTGTATTTTGATAATTCCCACATGTCTCATCTACTTAATTATGGTATACTAAGTGCATTTCACATTGAGGCCTTTCAATATAAGATGTTTATGATGCCTTTGTTACCTTTTTGAATTGCTCCTCTTCCTAAGTGTGATTGTACTAGACATTTTTAGTGTTGATGTTATCTCTCTAGCTAGAAATATATAGTCTAGATTGTGGCTCCTTTGTTTTTATTTATCAGGCCAAAAATTCTTAGATTTATAGTTTGAAAGTTTCAACATAATATTTCCTAGAATTAGACCTACCTAACTTTACAAATTTCTTATCCATCTAGAGGTCTTGAAGTGTATTTTTGAAACTACTACTAAAAATTTCTAGCTTACCTTATTTCTTATCAAGCTAAATATTTTATAGGTATTTACTTCCAAAAGCCTTAGCTTAAGTAATTCAAGGATTGAAACTACTTCCTTAGGCTCCAGAATAGAGCATTTGAAAACATCGATCATCCAATAAAATATTTTAAGCTTGAATTCCTAGCCAAAATTCTAGTTTTTTCCATATCAAAATCTTCCAGTCTATGCACATCCTACATACTTCTCATTAAACAAGGATTTTCAAGCTTCACATTATGCTTGAGCTATTTGTTTTTGTTTCCTTGTTCAATTTTGTCCAAATTTATGATAAATATTAGTTTCAAAATTCACCCACCCAAATGATGAGTGAATTCACAACCTTTGCATGGATAGAAATTCTATAAATAAAAAAATCCTCTTACCTACCATTGAAAAGGCTATGAGTCATCTATTTTATCTGGTTGGTTAGTATTTCCTTATGCTATAGAGAATTTAGATGTTGCTAGTAGCTTTTGATGAAGATATTCCTTTTCAACATTTTTGGCATCTTTGCAACACTAGCTACTTGATAAAGTAAAGTTGATTTGGTTCCTCTCATTTTTCTTAGCTTCAAGTGACAATTATGCTCAAAATTTCTTATTTTAAAAAGGTTTTCCTAGTGTAGTAAAATCACACTATAGTTACACGATTCACAGGGTACTTCTTGCAAGAGGTAAAAATACCCAAAATTAAGAGACTTGTCTATTGGCCATGGAGTCTATGAAGATAAATATTTGGAATTTTGGGTCTCAAAGGGATAGTAGATATATTTATTCTTTGTAGAGAAACCTTGCTCAGGGGTTCCTAGGATAACGTAGAGGAAGCTCTCATTTTATAGATCTTTTCCACTAGGTAATTTAATTAATTTTCTCATCTACTTAGACCTTCTTCTCATCTATACTTCCCTAGCAATCCAATTTGAAAAGGTGTTTCCCACATAGCTAAATTAACAAAGGTATGATTATGTTGAGGTATATAACATTATTTGGTATGTGCTAATATACCTTGATGGTAACTTCATGGTATAATTGTAAATATGTAATATATTAGGGCTGACTCTATAATTTAGAATATAATTTATATTTCCCCTTTTTTATAAGTGTCAATGTACAAGAAATGCATAAGTGTCATGTAAGTTAGAGTGCAAGTGTAGATAATGGGAATGTACACTAGTGTCTTGTATGTAAGAGTGTAAAAATGTAACGTGAGGATGTGTACACGTTTTCTAGATTAGGAGTACATGTAGAAGTGTAAGACTCATGTGTGCAAAGAGTCAAATATCCATCTAGTGTGCAAGTGGCAAGTTGATAAGCCAAGAGTCATGAGACTTGGCATATGAAGAGCAATAGTTAAGTACTTGAAGAGTCACATTAGCATTGCTATATTATGGAGATAATACTCCATGATAAGCAAAGAGGTAGACAATCAAAGAATAATCCAAGGGTGATTATAGGAAGATAAGTAATACAACTTGTATACATAATTTTGAGCAATTAATATTGTATGTTTTCTTCTTGCATAGTTAATGAATGGATAAGGATATTTAGTTCATATTTTATTATATACATTAATGTCATTTGATTTATATAAGCCTTGATATACATATTAATTTTCTCATAGTATTCTACTCATTTATTATTATTTTGACCTTTAATATTGTGGCTATTTTATATTTGGGACCTATGTGATATTATGAGGTAACTTGTGATATTTTATGGTAGTAAAGGATTAAACAACCAATAGTAGTATTAGAGCTACCACCAGACTCTGTCTAGTTTGATAGGTTTTATTGAGCCACAATTACTAATTATCTTTATATAGTTTTGATAAAGATAATTTAGAGTCTGTCCACTTTAAAGATAATGTAGAATTGGACTCTAATTTTTAAAAGTCTTATTGAGTAGAAGAGGCTAGGGTATTTTCACTTGGTTGAAGGAAAACCAATGAAGACTAGGACTTAGCTATATTTATAGGCACAATCAACTCGTGAGGAAAGTTGATCATTCGGGGATAGAGCTACCTTGACATTGATTTGAATATTTGAAGGATTACAAATAAGAAGATTGAGGTAGAAAAACTCTAAATATAGTTGATCATTTAGGGACATACAAAGCCCTCTTGACATTTTTTTGGGTTCTCTAGTAATAAGGAGAATCATATTGGGTTCTTAGATGTGACCTAATACATTGAATATTTCAAAATATAGAATAAAGGAGAAGAAAAGTAGTAGAGAGGTATAGATATAAGAGTTTGAGAAGATTCCTATAGAATATAGAGAAGGATTTTAGCTTGTAAGTTACAACATAAAGAATAGAGATAAAAGCAAAGCACAAAGGATAAGATGAGAATAGCAATAGATTGAAGCCATCATCCACATAGAAGTATAGGAAGATAAATCCAAAGTGGACTTGTAGAAGAATAATATCTAAGTAGAAAGATAAAGCTAAAGTGGCATTGAGGAATAATAAGATTAAAGTAGAAGGATAAATTTTTAGTGGCCTAAGAAGAAGCAAAAATATAAAAATGACTTTTTAGAAATATAAATCTAGAGTGATCTTAAAAGAGAATATAGAACATATCACCTTGGATAAATCTCAAGTGGAAAGATAAAGCCAATACAACCTTAATGTGAATATAGAGCCTATTTTGAGAAAAGAAATAAGAACATCAGAAAGCATACAATAAAAAATAAAAACACAATAATAACATATAAGAAAAATGATTGTTGTAGAAAACAACAATAAGTGAAGAAGCAAAGCAAACATTAAGTAAAAATTAAAGATAAAATGTCAACAATGGCCAACATTGAAGGTAAAGTCGAAGAGTGGCCAAAATTGAAGGTAGTGGCCATCAAATGACCAACATTGAAAATAAGATAACCAATGAACAATGATCGAGTTGTAGAATTAAAGCAACCAAGCTACTGGATATCATAGCGATTGAACTATAGAAGTAAAGTGCTTGAGCTACAAGATATCAAAACAACTAATATGAAGAAGAAAAGCATTCAAGTTACCAGATACCATGACACCTGAGCTAAAGGAACATAGCGCTCAACCTGAAGAATTGTAGCATACTCAAAGCCAAGCATCCGAGTTATAATCAAATCTATAAACAAACAGAGCCAAGCCCAAGAGAATTTACAATCAGTGCCCAACAATTCCATTGCACATAAACTAGATAAATCTGAAGTGCCTAGAGGGAGATGAAGGAAAGCAAAATTCTTTAAGTTGAAAGGGAGCCAAAACATTTCTCCCAAGATTCAAGGAATATCGTGCTATCATTTTGCATGAGTAAGCAATACAAGAGAACATTACTTCCCTATGGTCAAATAAACTATCAAAGCATTGTAGAAAATGCTTACCCTATATGTGCATGATAATAGTTCCATTTTCATGATGTAGTATAGGTAACATTATCTACGGTGCTCCCTATTTTGAAGCACAATTTATTTTTGAGGTTAAATTTTTGAATTAACTTTAGGAGTAATAAGGTTTATATACTTTAATTATCTAGAGATTAAAGTTAATTCATAAGATGTGGAGTGATAAGGAATGCAACTAGGTTAAGTTTTTTAAACGTTTTTTGAAGTATTTAAGTTTTAAGATATTTGAAATTTGGGAGTTAAAAGTTATTTTTAAAAATTTTAAAAGTGTTTTTAAATTTTTTGAAAATTTTGAATTCTATTGATTTATTTCAAATATTTAAAATTTAAAATTTGAAATTTAGATTTTTGCAATTTGAAAGTTGAAATTTTACAAATTTAATATTAGGGAGATGAAAGGTTTTCAAAATCTAAGGATTAAATTTTTTCCAAATTTCATATTTGAGTTATTTATTAAACTTAGGAAATATAAAATTTTCTACCTCAAAGGATTTCAAATTTTTTAATGAGTTCCATTATGTCAAACAATAATTTTTTTCTTTCTCAATCTCAACTTCTAAAAGGACCAAATTTTGCATCATGGAAGATTTTTTTTATCAATCCTAGTTATAGAAAAACTCTAGGATGTAGTTAGTGGAACAAAGATAAAACCTAGCAAGGATGTAAGAGAAATACAAATATTTTAAGAAGGTGATGCAAAAGCACTTATGTTGATAATATTTGGAATAATTGATGAAATTCAACCATATTTAAGTGGAGCATAAAATTCTATAGAAGCATGGAATACTTTATACAAAATATTTGAAGGGAAAAACAAAGCTACTATTCTCAATCTACAATCCCAATTGTATTCCTTAAAAGTCAATAGTGAAGAAAGAGTGAAGAAAGTATATAAATCTTTCTTCATAAAGTAGAAGATATAAAAGCAAAGTTATTAACTTTGGGAGAAAAAGTAGAAGATAAATTTCTTTTTCAAGTAACATTAAGAGCACTTCTAGAAAGCTACAAATATTTAGTCACATATTTGCAAGTCTTGAACAAAGAAACTACATTTGATGACTTGGTCAATATTATTCAGAAATATGAAGTAGAGAAATTAGTCAAATATGAAATGACTAATAATGCATTGGTATCTAAAGAAAATATACCAAGTTTTATAGCTACAACTTCCAAGTTTAGATCCAAAGAGAATTCAAGATATTACCATATATCTAAGAGAAAGGGACAACACAAATTTCTATAGATATAATCAAGAAATTTAGAATGAAGGAAATCTAATGAATATGAACCATGGAAGTCAAATGAGTAAACTAGTACAACAAATTCAATATCAATCTCAATATCAATACAATCCTCAATGACAACAACAATTTCAATCTCAATATCAACAATGTCAATATCATCCTCAATATCAGTGGTAATCAACAACCTAAGCTAAAATTTAGAGAAGAAAATAAAAAACAAAATTTAGTTCATGAAATTCAAGAATTAGAAGAACCATCTAAAGAAAATGGGTTCAAATCTCATAGTAAAATTCTCTAAAGATGCATAAAATTTTGAAGATACTAATACTGCAGTTTCTATAGACATCAAGATACAAGATGAGAAACTAAAAAAAATGACAAGGCAATATCAAGACTAGAACTAAAAATAATAGGATAAAGAAATAGAAGAAGAATCCAAAGAAGTAGAGTTTTGTGAACAATACAAGGTCACATAAATACTGAAGACTAAATTCTTCAATAACCAAATAATGTAATACTAGGGGGTGTTCGGATATATTACATTATTTGGTACATGCTAATATACTCCCATTGTACCTTCATGGTACATATGCAAATAATAAATTAGGTTTGATTCATAATTTAGAGTGTGAGTTTTATTTCCCTTTTATGTGAGTGTGAATGTGCAATTTATCTATAAGTATCATGTGAGTTAGTGTACAATTGTGAGTTGAGTCTATGTGCACAAGTGTATTATATGTAAGAGTGAAAATATGTAATGTAAATATGTGCACAAGTATCTTAGGTTAGAGTATGCAAGTTATATAAGTTTAAGAGTCATCTATAGGTGTATATACAATATAAAGTCAAGTGTTCATCAAGTATGCAAGTGTCAAGTAGAGAAGCCAATAGTCATGAGACTTGATAGAAAGGAATAGTCAAGTATCCAAAGAGTCATACTACTATGGATATATACTCCATAATATCTATCAATCAATCAATATCACATTACAAATAGAAGAGAATATAACACCATATTTATAAGATAAAAAGGAGTAATAAAGGTTGCATATATATTCAACAATTAATATTGTAAGTTTTCTATATGCTTAGTACATCTATAATTCAGGCTATTTACATTAATATTCTTGCTTATTATTTAATTTTATTTGATATATTATAAGCCTTGATATACATATTAATTTGCTCATATTATTCTTCTCATATCATTATCTTGATATTATTGTATTGTGGCAATATTATATTTGTGTAACCACCAAAAAGGCTCACACCCGAAGCGTCCTATTGCAATAATTGATAAAAGCATAACATGCATACAAGAACAAGAAATTGACAACAAATGAATCAAGAAGAAATACACTTTATTCCATTGTATTCGAAGTCAAAATCAAATTACAGGTACATCCCTCTTAAGGATAATCATTTTGATACAATATTACAATAGGAGTGTGTAATTGTTTCCTTTTCAAGGGTAGGTGTGATTTCCAAATGCCTTTCAGGATGACACGAACTGCTCTAGGGAGGAGGTGCCCTTTTCTTCACGATGGGGAAGGAACTTGATGGTTGGTTCTCCTTTGAAATTGTTCCCTACGGTCAAGAAACAACACAAGAATGTCAAAAATATAGGCATCCTCTCATGGTAAGGCCATTTTAGGAAAATTGCATAATGACACCATTAAACATGCATAATCAAGAAAACATGAAAAGTGATTCTAAGCTATGAAAATCGAATCAAGATTCATATAATAGCATAAAGACAAGTAGCAGCTACACTATGCATTGATTAAATGGGTAAAACAAGGAATAAAAGTGCATAAAGAACCCATTTATGTCCTAGTTGAAGCATAACATGGAGAAGATAATCTAACCTAATTATATGGTTAGAAGTTTGCTAAACTACAATTAAACCA
Source organism: Wollemia nobilis (assembly GCA_028583015.1). Lineage (NCBI taxonomy): Eukaryota > Viridiplantae > Streptophyta > Pinopsida > Araucariales > Araucariaceae > Wollemia > Wollemia nobilis. The sequence continues at coordinate 669,881 of JAQPPZ010002606.1, forward strand.
TAAAAACAAGTAATCTAATCTAATTAACTGGACAAAAATGAAAAGAGGAAGGTGGTTATACCTATACTGCAAACCGTGGTGAGCAGTTTACACTGTAAACCATGACTGAAAGCCATGGTTAGCACTCTGATAGGCTTGCCCTCAATTCCAAGGGTAGTGGGCTTGATCTCCTTGTCCAATTGATGTTCAAGGGTTGCCTTTGGTGTCCTTCAGACAGGTTTTGCGGTTGAATCATTGTGATGGGCCTTCGTTTGCCTGAATTTGTATTTCTTGGTTCTTCGAGGCTCCTAGAAATTCCATGGCATATTGATCTTTAGGTTAATAGCTAAGTGGCCTTCTCAAATACATGAATTTAGTATGCAATTCAATAGGGCTTCGCTGCTCGCTTGATCAAGTAACTCTCTATTGACAATTCGACAGTGCTTCGCTATTCAAATCATCTATATCTTATCCCCATTTGGAAGGGGTATTTATAGGATGCCCTAGGACTGGGGGTGGCTTCTTGGAGAAGCCAAGATCAAGAAGATGTGGTTAGGACAGTTGGAATGGATGTAGGCAGCAAATCCATCTCATAGAGATAGAAGAAGTGATTTCCTAAAGTTTTGACTATTTTGGATATGATTTGCTCCAGTTTTATGAAACCGTAAAGTAGGGAGAAAATCATACATAAGACCATACAACTGAAGTGGCAAACCGTATAGAGTAGTGGTAAATTATACAGGGCGCACTAAAATTCATTGAAATGTAAAGGAAATGCAATTTTGGGATGAAATGTCGCATGGATTTGCTAACCTAAGGTGTAAACTTAGGAAAAGGCCAAAATAATATATTCAATTGTAATTGGGTAGTTGTGAATAACGGATTATCTCAAGAACCACTTTGGAACGACCTGGGAAATGTTATATAAGGCCCCATTTTCAAATTTATGAGTGTGGCTACTAGTTTACTAGTTCATAGTTGCTAAGATAGAGAGTTAGCCATATTTCTGAGTTATTGCTATAGTATGGATAGAGTTTACACATTGTACTAAGTTGATCACCGTTAATAATAAAGAACAAATGTTGTGGATGACAGCGTATGATACTGTGTGTATGGTTGATGCATTGTGGATGATTATTATGTGATTGAGTTTCTTCCTTACTATCATATGTTAGTTTTAGGCTTCATTGCAGGTTGTGAGCAGATTGCTACTAGTGGGAATCATGAAGAATGATCTAGGAGCATGAGGACATTTTCAAGGATGTATTGAAGTAGACTGTATGATTTTTGGGCATAATTGCTTGAACGGAATCACTTATAATTCTAGATTGGATGCTTTGCTTGTGTGTAGAATCATCTTGTTTAGACTGTTAAAACCTTACAAATCCTTCTGAAGAGAGATTGGAGCAGAAGAGAATTGTGAATACTATATTTTTGTACCTTTTTATCGTACAAATTCTACATCGTACAAATCGTACACATAATCCTTACCCAATTTGGTAAAACAAGCGATTGATAGAAACTTACCCGATTTGGCAGTTTTGGTAATCGGCTTGAACAATTACAAAAATGTGTATGGCAACCTCAAAAATAGCATCTATCAGTTTTTCTGAGTGCAAGATCATACCATCTTGGCCACTATATGATCTTAGATCGTACAGTGTATGTGTGGAAGGTCATACAAGAGATTGATAGTCCGTACGAGGGTAGTTTGGGTACTTGGAAGATTGTTCGATTTGGTACTTAAGATCAAGCTCATCCTAGGGATTATTCTAACCATCAGAAGATACCTCCCCATTGGGAATACTCCACTACTATGTTACATTTAGCACCATTGCCTTATCGAATTTGGCATTTTTATTAAAATGGGTCCAATTTGATGAAATAATTGGAGGTGATTTCTTATGACAGACACCAGTACACGAAGTCGTGGGAGAAGATAACCACGAGAGAAAATTCTAGTAAGAAGGAGCATAATGATTAATCATAGAGGAAACACGAGTAACTCAGATCAGAGTATGCAAGAACTAGATATAGAGCAAGTTTGGAAATTCGAAGAAGGAGACTTTGAAATGTTGATTGAGACAGAAGACGAGGAGGAAAACCCACCGATCATAGAGGAGACGGGTGACAAAGAGAAAGTGCACGACAATGGAGAGTGGATGGTAAGGCCTGAGGAAGTAGCAACGGGGTTGTGATAGGGTGTAGATGATGAGAGTCAGTCACCAAGGCAACATGACATGGGGACTCAAGAAGATAGACCAAGTCAATCTCCATCACATCAACAAAGAAGGTCGCAAAGTGAGGACGCACGAGAATTTGGTCATCGAGTGATGGGACAGAATAAGATACCTCGAATTGATTCTTCTAAAAAAAATAGAAGTAAGACACCTCCGAGGAGGAATTCGGTCAAGATTCCACAGGAGACCTCGAGTGAGAGTAACGACTCTCCCAAGATGGCTAATAGAGAAGCCAAGCAAAGATGTCCACCATTTTTAGGTGAGGGTAAGGAAGACCCCACATAGCATATTATAAATTGCATAACCATTTGGAGGGAAAATGGTGTAAAGAGGAAGGTTGTCACTAGTGATGTAGTTTGTGACACTCTTCATAGTAATAAAATATGCAAAATATGGTATGACATGGAAGATGTTGTCATGGAAGATGTTGACATGGAAGATGTTGATATGGAGGATGTTTTGATGGAAGACGTTGTTATGGAAGATTTTTTCCAAATAGAAAAACCTACCATACACTCAAAATTCCCTAAGGAAGAATGAGATTGTATGATTTTGCAAGAAGGCATTGTATGTTGGTTAGGTGAAATCGTATAGTGAGAAAATATTGTACGATTTCAAGTCAAATTGCACAATGTGAGATTGTACAAGAAGAAATCGTGCAAAAGGAAATTGTAAAAGATGAAATCATACAAAGTAGAACCATAAAAAAATTTCCATTCGTGGTTAAGACAGGGTAAAAGGGAGTCAATGTTGAGCTGGTTAAGGAGGTTGAGTAAAGAAACCCAAAGTGCTCATGAAGGGAAGAATTTGACTTTGACAGTGATGGTCTTAGCAATTTTTCTATTGAGGTTTCAGGGCTCCGTGAGGTATGCTATCCATCGACCCTACAAGGGACATTGTCCCTTGACCCTACAAGGGGGTTCCCACCCCCTTGAACCCCATCATAGGTGGAGAGGGGTGTTACCCATCATGTTGATGATGTTGTTCATCTTGAGCATGTTTAAGGCCACATGGTGGTGTAAGCTACATAATGAAGAGATGCCAGTTGTAGTAGACCTTTGGAATCGTTGAAAGCCAAAGGACCCTAACAAGACAGAGATGCCAATGTGGATGGCACAATATGCATAAGGTATTACCCATGGATCCTATATGATTGGGGTATCTATCTGGAGAGACAGATGCATGAATCATTGATGAAGAGACTGAAGAACTTTGGGATGGCCTTTTAGGCTATAGGATTGCTTCTAAATGTAGTTACAAAAGTGGGAATGCAGTTCCCAGGGTTGACACCACCTAGATAAATTAGGCCAAATAAACCAAAAATATTGATATGGGCAAAAGCTATACCCATAGCCAAGGTGACTTCAGAGAAACCATGGACACAGAGTGACACAAGAGTGAAGCTCAAGAATATACTTCTTCGGAGAAGGATGCTGATGTACATCATCAGAGGAAATGCCCAAGAATGTTGGAGCCAGAATTGGAATAATCGATACCTGCTAGAAGGCAGCAGGAGTAGCCTCTTGAGAAAGAAAGGGAGAGTAGTCCGATTCAAATCAGGATGAGAAGGTAGAGAGAGAGGATGGTAGGAAAACCAGCTCCCAAAGTATAGAGAATGGAAGAGTCAGATTCAAAAGTGATGGAGCTGGATGAAGTGTATTGGGCAAAGGTAGAGAAAATAGTACGCTCACCAAAAATTTTCTCTCAATATGAGAATATGGATGCCTCTGAATTCTTTAGAGGATTTGAGGTAGGGCACGATGGAGTGGCCACTACCCAAGAGGAAGTAGTAGTAGAGCTAAAGAAGAAGACGCGATACTAATTTATATCAGGAGGCTCTAGTAGACATGAAGTCTCAAAGAAGGAAGTGCCACAAGAAAGCAAAGCACTTGTTGCCCCGAAGGTCACAATGGAGGATGCACAACATCTACAAGAGGAAAGAGTGGCAGAAGAGCAACAAGTGGAGGGCAAGAAGGAAGGCCGAGACAATACAGAGGAGCCATAGGGATGCTCATATGGAGCAGATAAGGATCAGGGATAGGACGAGCAGTGATCTTAGGAAGAGATCATAAACATTATAGATAATGAGGGGGAGGAGGAACAAGAGAAATAGTCTCCACCTTGAGAAAATATTGATATTGAGAAGAGAACTTAGAGAGCTTGGAGGAAGATCTAGCCACCTTAGAGAAGAAGACAAATTGAGGACTTCTTCAGAGGAAGAACGACGGGGAATGAAATCTAGTTCTCTTGGAGATACCGCGGTTTGAAAGAATTACGATGGAAGAGGAGGCACGAGATGTAGAGGATAATGTAGAGAACTTCTTTAGTCAATTAGGCCATGTGATGAATAGTGTAAGAATGATATTTTATATTGGCCATGTAGGAGAATTGACGCTATGGGAACAACAAGTGTCTCTTGAGTTAGAGCGTATAACAGAATGGGTGATTAGTGCAGAGCGGATAAAGAAGACATAAGAGATCCACGCACAACATCCATGGAGGTTACCCAGGGAAGAGGTAACAATGATGTTGGGAAGATAAGACTTATCGAAAAGGATAGTGACAAACTATATGAGGGACTCGAGGATTTACCTGGATAGATTAATTCATCCAGCTTTCCCAACCAATACGATAGATGTGAATTATAGACGGGTTGCCATAGGTGTGTCCATTACCCTATGAAAGTTGAACTTCTTGACTCATTGGATAGAGTGGCTGAGCGTTGGGTTGACAAAAATCCATCGACTCAAGGAGGCACAAGTAGAGGAGACTACAACCACTCAAAAGGAATTGGCCACAATGGAGGAAGAACTATAGAAGAGTAGAGCAATGACAGAAGAAAATATATGGAAGTTGGAGGAGGATCTGTTGGGTTTTAGAACAGAGTCTGAAGCCAATATTACAATGCTTGAGGAAGAGAAGTGATAGATTACTCAAATGGTAGAAGACAGGATCAAGGAGTTGGAGGTACAACTCAAAGAAAAGGATGAGCAGATGCCAGCTCAATTGGCCAAGAAATATAAGCAAATAGCTATGCAGGCCAAGCAAATAGAGGAATTGACGATGGATGGCAAGAAGCGCAATGAGATGGTCTTGGACAAGGAGGATCAAATAAGGATCAAAGAAGACCAGATACGAGCTCTCGAAGCTAACATCGAGCATAACTTGAAGATGATTTATGAGAAGAACAAAGAGCTTCAAGAGGTTGCTAGAGCAGAGGCTCATTGGAAATATAAGTTGTCAAAGAGTACCTTCGACCAAGACAAATAGATGATGGACTTTGTGAAAGCTATCGAGGAAAAGGCTAACCTTCACAGAGCCAAAGCTGTCGATATGGGAAGCCACGTAGCCAAGCTAAAAAATGAGAGAGAAATGTACAAGACCCAAGTCAAGGACTTGGAGGTTGAGGTAGCTCGACTGGAATTATTACAGAAGAATTAGAATGAGTCATCGAGGATGCTAACTCAAATAAAGGGGAAGGCATATGTAGGCTTTAAATCCACCTCCCAGAGAAAGAAGAAGTGATTTGATAAAGTTTTGACTATTTTGGAGAAGTAATTTTGCTAAATTTTTGATTATTTTGACCATCGAAAGATACCTCCCCATCGAGAATACTCCACCACTCTGTTACAATGGAAGCCTCTGGAATCTTTCATCCATTATTTACCTTCTTCTAGAACAAATGGCCATTCCAACTGATTTGGCTTGGAGTGAAGGCCAACTAAACTCCAGTTAAGACCGCAGGTCATAGTTGTCGTCTAGAATATAAACCGTAGGTCTCAGCCATGATTTAGCTATAAACCATAGGTCTGGGATATGGTTCAGGATTATTAGGCCAAGGAGCCCAAATTGAGTGGTTAGAACCACTGCTTTATCTTGGAATCTATCCAAGATCTTCCATATGGTCTTGTAGCATGTCCATATGAGTAGTCGCCCTCGACATGATGCATTTTAGGTGTCTACAGATGCCCCTTTTGAGATGCGTTGTGAGATCGAACAACGCTGAGAAAAAATATACCTCCTAAAATGATGCCAAAGGTTCTATGATGATCATTAGTCAAATCAACATTAGATGCCCCAGGTCCTGCAAAAGGACACACATCTTGGAATCATTGCTTCCAACTCTTTGGAGGCTTAAACTTGAAAATCTTGTGCCCTTATCATCTCATTCGGTGTAGCTATGCATTCCATAGGTATATTTTGACCCATAGATCTGAAAGGCGGAGAACAACAAGCAAAATCATATTTGCTATTTACCCCAAGAAAAGGGGTAAGATTATGATAGCTGTTGACAATGATTTGTAAGGACGAATGCAATTTTGACAAGATCAAGGGATCTACTATTTCAGGGATCTTCTGTTGATTTTGATTATTATTTGATATTATGACTACCCCCTAAAGTGATGAGTCGATGAGGTTAATGACAATGAATAAAGCGATGATGTCGCTTGACCACCATGGATGATCTGAACAAATTTAGATTTGAGTAAAGTAATGCATTGGCTAGGCCTAGTTCAGCTTTTGATTCCAACTATTAATAGTATTTGCACATTTCTATCCCATGGAGCAGTCGGGTTGCAATAGCCATCTTAGGGAAGTGAATTTATATAAATCCAATCAAATTTGTGTTGAATCAAATTATCAATAATTTGTTGAAAAGAGGTCATAGAAGAAATGACATGCAATGCCTCATTCTCGTGGAGCAGTGCGGTCGTGAAGGCCTTCTTAGGGATTGAAAAGAAGCATATCAGATCAATGATGACAATTTTACCCCAAATTTCCTTATGGTAATTTACTCATCCTATCGGATTGCATGGATCGCAAGTCGTTGCAACTGCCAAGTGTATAGGGTAAATTACAAAATACGAGATGCATTTGGTGTTTTAATTATTTGATTTTTTTGCATGTTTTGATTTATGAATTGAGTTTATTTATTTGGCTGGGAGGTGTGTCGCTCCATGAAAGGATTGCCATAGCGACGACCTCGGTTGAATGTACTTTATAATCTCAGCCAGATTTTTAATTTTTAATTTGATCCCGGTGTTTGATTATCACCAAATTTCCAAATTAATTTGATTTTATTGAGTTCTGACCCAATGGGAGGCATTAATTTATCTTTTTGGCCCTTCCCATGGTGGGATTTTTCTAAATTTCTTACCAGTTGCAAACCGTGGCTAGGCTCTGTGGTTCCCATTTGCAATTTTGGGAATCGTGACTAGGGCCTGCGGTCTGTGTGAAACATGAGAGGTTTATAAAAAGTCTAATTTTCAAATGTCTCTCATTATTCCCTAAAAATGACTTGCAAATATGGAGCTCTAATAGTGACAACTAAGAAACTGACCTGCATCCTACCAAACTTCACCTACACCCTACACAGCAAAATGGCAGAGCGTGGGCAAGCTTCTTTGAGCCATGGCAGACGAGACGAGGGCAAGGTAATTCAAAAACCAAGACCTCACATCCATTACCACTAAAAATAAACCCAATTAATTAATTGGTAAATCAATCACACTAAATTGTTGGCAATGAACGTCACCTTAGGCTAGGGTAGCTTAGGATTTAATTTTTTTTCATTTTTGGCTGTGGCATCACACCCGGTGGGATTTCAATCGGAGACCACAGGTACAAGTTGTAGTTCCCAATTGGTCAATTGGGGACTGTATCTTACAACTATGGTTAGCATTTAAAATCTCAATGGTCAATTTTTGACTGCATGCGGACCACAGGGTTGACCCGTGGTTTACCAAATTTAGAAAAAAATTGTAAATTTTTTAATTTTTCTAAGTTTTAAAAGGCAATTAATGTCATTTAATATGTTTTTGACCTATTTGAATGAAAATTTTGATTTTTAGGCCTACATGATGATATAGTTTTGCAATTTTATCAGTTTTAAACTATTTTTAATGATTTTAAAATTAGTTTTAAATTTTTTTGCTTGTTTTAGTTAGATTTTTCTTATATTATGCTATTTATTTATTTCCAGAGGTTGACCTCTAGAGCTCGAGAGCCTAACATTATTAAGACTCTCCATGGAGAGCTCACTCTTGGGGAGCGAGAGTGGTTTAGAGCTATTGGCTTTGGCTATGTACTAGATCTACCCACTATTAGGGTAGATCAAGCCTATTTGACTGCGTTGGCCCGACACTGGAATGCATGGACCAACACATTTCACCTGCCTATAGGTGAAATAACAGTTACCTTGGAGGACATTTATAGGATATTTAGGATCCCCATTGATGGTGAGGCAATCGTCTCTTTGAATTTTGGAGCTAAGGATTCCATCTTGGATGCCATATTTGGCACCCGGAGTGAGGAGGCTTAGTGCGACATTGACCATAGAGGGCTTCACATCGGCTATTGGTAGGGGAAGAATGTATTCTCTATACGCGAGACCATTTTTATGCACCTGGTGGTGCAATTTTTACTTCCAGACTCCTAAGGCATGAGGATTTCTTGGAACCTTCTAACAACTATGTGCAGAGTTATTCAAGGCACCATCCGTTGACCACTACTCCTAGCCTAAGGGAGTACTCTACCATTTCAATTATACCATGAGCTATATCATATTACTAACAGGAGTCATCGGGGGATCAACTACAATCTACTTCTTCATATTTAGGGCTAGCAACACATCAGTATAGAGCATCCTAGGGAGCTGCCCTTGCATATCATGGAGATCGATGATGTCCTCCAGTGCTATGTTGCCTACTAGCCTTGAGAGGAGGAGGGCTTCCAGATCAGGACCCATGTTGGTCACATCTAGCATTATATTACATTGTTTGCAGGGCTCGAGCCATATTATATCGAGTGGTGGCCCTACATGGAGTGCCCTGACTAGCCTGAGGCTGGTGAGCGACTTCAACAGGCTCATCGAGATAGATGGTTACTCGACCAAAAGGTCGAGATTAGAGAGTACCAAATTTTTTCTCACATCTTGTGTTAGTTCGACATGGTGCAGGACATCTTGGAGATCCCATTTGTCTATAGGAACTTGGCTTTGGAGAGGGATATACTATTGATTCATCCTCTAGCGTTAGGGAATGAGCCAGATGACTTCTAGGAGATTGGAGTTGATAGAGCTATGACCACTCTAGAGTATGATGGATGGTGGTCTATTTTTTGTTGGTATGGGATAGGGCCTCTGGGTTGAGCTGTAGATCAGATAGGGGCAGAGGTGGATCTTGATGGGCACAATGTGTGCCAATGGATAGAGGGCAGCTAGGGTACATAGTCTATATCTATGGAGGCTCCTGAGGTTGAACCTAATGAGGAGGCTCTCAAGGAGGGTGAGGTCCCTATTGATAGTGTAAAGGGACTACTCTTGGCATAGGTGGTTGACCTATAGAGTTAGCTGGGGTGATTCCAGATATAGCAGAGGGAGTGGGACACTACTATCACTACTCTATAGGCACAGTTGACTGACAGAGATCATCAATTGATGTAGGTAGAGAAACATATTTCTAGCCTGATAGTACGAGCTAAAACAACATAGACCAAGGTTGGTGAGCTCACTAGTGCTCATGATTTAGCATTGGCATAGAGCGATGCAGTAGTAGAAAAGAGAGATTGACTTTGAAATTGCACATCAGAAATCTTTCTTGAAGTAATCCAGCCCAGTATGTCCTTGGGAAATTTTAACAGCTTACAGTTAACAGTCAATTTATTGTGAAGAATGTCTGTGGCAAGGCATGATGCATGGTCTTTTTGTTTTGAAACCAGAGTCTTGGGTTCTAAAATAGTGCTACTATTTTACCCGTAGATATCGCCATTTGTTGATAAGCAACACACCCCCACTGAAAAATGAGATTTCAATCCTCTTGAAAGCCCTGAAATACCATTTTGCAGCAGGGACCCTCTTGGTCATTTTCAGTTTTAAATCCAGATTTTGCTTGCCTCCTTTTTAAAGTTGTGTTTTTTCTTGTATTCTAGCTTTGATTATCCCAGACTTCACTTTTACATGCTAGAATCATTCATGCACAAGCAAAATCTTGCACCGGTACCGAGAAAATCCAGAAAACAGTTGCATAATTCATGAAAAATCAAACTTTCCATTTTTGGTAGTGTCGCGATATCGCGACACTTCCATTTTTGGAAATGTCGCGATATCACGACAGGTAAGTCAAAATGCGGCTAAGTGCCAGAAAGGTCACGATTTCGCGACATGTCGCGAAATCGCGACAGTTTTTGGGAGAGAGAAGCAAGCTGTACGGAGGGCGCGATTTTGCGACATGTCGCGAAATCGCGACATGTCGCATTTTCGCGGCAGGAGAGAGAAAGTGGGCTGCAGGATGAAAAATCGGCTAAGTCGCAAACATGTTCCAAAATCATGGTCAACGCGGTCAACGCATGCAGGTACGGAACTGTCGCGATATCGCGACGTGTTCTAGAATCGCGGCTAAAAATCGGGATGGCTGTACGGAGGCCAGGAGGGTCGCGATTTCGCGACACGTCGCGAAATCGTGACATGTCACGTTTTCATGGCCGATGAGGGAAGAAGTTGCCGATGCACTGGTAGGGTCACGATTTCGTGACATGTCGCGAAATCGTGACATGTCGCATAATCACGGTAGGAGAGAGAAAGTCTTCAGAGGGCCCGAAAGTGCATTTCAGCTGAAACAGAAGGCATCCTGGGGTAGCGACACGTGTCAAAGCGTGAATGAGACAAACAGAAGTCGACATGCAAGCTTATTTTGCGGTTTTTAATCTGTTTTTAATGTTTTAAGCTTTTGATTTAATTAAAATGCTAATCTAATGCATCTTTTTGTCTTTTATGCAGGATTCCACCTGGCACTTGCGGGACAACCGGGAAAGACCATAAAGGCAAAGATAAAGTGCGAATTTAGTCAAGGACCGCCATGCTAGAAGAGAAGAAGCCGGTAAAGCATTCAATAGCAAATTTATTGCAGACTTGATAGCATGAAGACAATTTCAACACAGGGATGGCTTTACGGAGATCAGATCTGAGAGAGGTGGTGACTCATCCGGCTCACCAGAAGAATTAATGGAAGCATTTATTTGCAGCTGCGGATGAATGCAAGTTGCATTTGATTTTATATTCTCCATTTATGGCAGCTGACTGCATAGATTTGCCGAAGGGTTAAGTTCTATCCGGACTTTGATTTTTAAATGAATTTTTATTGTAGAACCCGAGTCCTAGGGTTTAAGTGCGATAAGATTTAGGGTTTGAGCAAGATATTTTGAAAAGATCAGGGTCTGTCCTGAGTCTATAAATACAGATTCTAAATGTAATCGCGGGAGGCGGAGACTTAGAAATAAAAGGCTTATAAGCAATTTCTTGCAAATTTTGTGAAATCCTTTGTTTCTAGACTTGGAGTTGATGTGCTTTAGCTTTTACGTGATAGCATGGCCAGGAGCCTAATCTTTTGCAGAGTGTGATAAGTGTATTTTCTTTTGTTATCCGTTCCATTTAAAGTTTATTAGATATATGCTCGTGAATCCGAGTTATCAAGTTTAAATATCGTTGTTAGGCTTCAGCTTGTTCTTTTGTCTCGCTAGGGGAAATTACAGATTTGAGGTTAAGTTTGTTCTAATTGCTCTGTCTTCACTGTGTGAGCTAGGCTGCCAGTGAAAGATACCAGTTTTAACCAGCTGCCCTTGGATTTATAATTTTCTGCTAGATCCGTTTCACTCTGCCTTGTGCTCTTAGTTGAAAGTGATCTTAGACTGACTGGACACTTTCTTCTAGGATTTGTTCTATTGTGAATCTGATAGCATAGATAAAATTGATAGTTTAGGGTTTTGCAGTTGATGTCTGATAAGCTTCTCTTTTCTGCCTTACCCTACCCTCTCTTTGCTTTCGGTGAATGATCCATTTTTATTTTCTTTGTTTGTCTTTTATTTAAATCTGCTGACCCATGAGAGCTAGATCTAGAATTCAAGTTAAATCTGATTTTCAACAACTTTTGCAACTACTGAACAAGTTCAAGAACCCCCTGTAAGGTAACAGAGCTGTCCATATTGAAATCTATTCCAGAAGTGGAAAAGAGTGAATTGCCATTCGACCTAACTCTGTAACTCACACCTTGGATAACCAGCTAGATCCTAAAGATGAGTGGGATCCGTCCCGTGGGTGTCTCCGGAGCTTTCCTTGCATCATCCTTTCCCGGGGTGTGCATGAAAGCCGGACCAACAACCTAATTGGCGCTAGAAGGAGGGCCCAGAACATCTGTTCTTAGTGCACTTGAGTTGAGAAATCCGACTGTATGTGGAACTGTAAAACTGTATTTTATCCAAATTCTGGTAGCCAATTTTCCCCTCCTCCTCAGACAACAACCTAATTGGCGCTAGAAGGAGGGCCCAGAACATCTGTTCTTAGTGCACTTGAGTTGAGAAATCCGACTGTATGTGGAACTGTAAAGCTGTATTTTATCCAAAGTCTGGTAGCCAATTTTCCCCTCCTCCTCAGCCAACAACCTAATTGGCGCTAGAAGGAGGGGATGAACTCAGTTCAAGTATTGTAAGGGCATAACAACAACATTTGAAGGACCCACAGTGAACTCCGGACAATTTTATAAATTGTCAGTACAGTTTTATAAATTGTTAGTACAGTGTTTTGTGAATTGTCAGTGCAGTGTTTTAAATTTTCAAATGCAGAACCTGTTAAGAACTGTAAAGTTGTATGTACTGTATTTTATCCAGAGTCTGGCATTTTAACATTTAAAAGTGGCTCAGTTTCATAAATTGTCAGTGCAGTTTTTGAAATTGCCAGAGAAGGCCTTAAGTTCAGTGGTTTGTTAAGAACAGTTCTATCATCACTTGCAGTTATCCAATTACAAATCAGAACATCACTGTCAGCCAAGTAATAATGGCAAATTGGTTGGGCCCCATAGCTTTAAACATTTCGGGTATAGCCCATGACCTGCCCAGAAATCCAGAAAGGTATCTCCCTAGATATAAACATGATGGGATAAGAACTGCAGAAGAACACCTGCTAGCTTTTAAAAATGCTCTAAGATTGTTAAATATACAGCATGAAGATGTTGCCTGTATATTGTTCCTGTTCACTCTCCAGGAGGGAGCTTATGACTGGTTTTTAAACCTCACCAGCAATTCCATTACTAGCTGGGATGATCTAGAGAAAGCTTTTATATCACAGTTCGGTGAAGTGATAGATCCCAACATTTTATATCAGCAATTTTCCAGCATCAAGAAAGAGTCGGGAGAAACTGCCAGGTCTTTCAATATGAGGTTCCAAAGAGCTTACGGTAGAATGATTGGCCATTACATCCCAAATTCAAATTTGGCCTTAGAAATCTACAAGAATGCATTGGATTCAGTGACCTCTATTTTCATCAAGAGAGACATCAATATTACAACCCTGGCAGGGGCTTATAAAGAAGCCTTAATTCTTGAGAGATAGTTAGGGCCTCAAATTCTGAGCAGTCCTTTGATATCCTATGTTACACAGAACATGCCTATTCTAGACCCCATTCCACATCATGAGTTAATTCCAACATGTCATGCTCTACCCAAGGAGACTCCGTTAACTGTGACATCCACTCAACATGTGCAAAATACAGAGAAAAGTTCTAAAAAATTCAAAGTGTAGGTGCTTGAAGTGAACAGTTGTGATCTGGCACCACCTAAATCTGAAGTCTTTCCTGGTGAGTTAAATTTTCCTAGAGATCAAAGAAATATTGATATTTCTAGTTCACCCAAAAATAGTACAACCAGGGTTTCAGATTCTTTCACTTTTCTTGAAGGGACAGAAAGTCTTGTACAGACTCCTATGGATGAAATACAAGATTTTCAACAGTTCAAAATGGACAGTTATGATTTGAGATGTGAGAGTCCAGAACTTAATGATGATCCTTCCTCATCAGAGGATGATGAAAGTGAGATTCAATGTCACTATGCAGAAGTAACTGAGGAGGATAACATCATTGAGGATATGAGGGAACTTAAAGCTGACATCACCCTCTATGAACTGCCTCAGATTGTTGAACAAAAGGATAACTTGATTGAGGCTTACTCTGGACCACCTGTTGGATTTCAAGAAAAGGAGGAAAAGATAGTAAATATGAATGTGGTCAGCCAACTTGGAATTGATGAGCTGTCTCAACATAAGCCCGCAACTTCTGAACATAATGTCAAATAGGAGGCTATAAAGCGTGTTGATGCAGATATTGGAGTTTATGATTTGGCAACTGAAAAGGTGAGAACAATTATAGCCCTAATCAATAACAACAATGATGTTTGGACATTGCACATTGATGAGGTTAAATCTAAGCAAGGCTCAGGTGAAAAGGAAAATTGTAAGCATTCTGCTAGAGGGATAAAAATTGAAGTCCTGGATATTGAAGCGATGCAGCAACCACAAAATGTTCAAGTTGTTAAGAACCAGGGCATACAGATAAAACATGATTTCTTTCAGTTGTCACATCATTTTGAAAATGTGGTGGTCTGGGTCTATCAAGATTTTAAGGTATTTGATCCTGGGGGTTTTTTACATTCAGTCATTTTGAAAGAACTCTGCAAACCCTTCAATTAGAAGCATAAACATGTTATCATGTGATTTGTTATTATATGATTTGTTTAATTTGAAGGAGTTGCAGATTTTTTTTTCAAATGGGATAGGGAAGACAGTAAACCCAAGTCTTTCCCAGATAGCAAATTTTTGAAGCACATTCTGGAGTGCATTTCGTCAACAGGACCTGAAAGATAATTTTTCTAAATTACTTGCATGGTCCAATTATTTTTTAAGGCACCATTTCTCTGCTGCATTTTTTGAGTATGAAGGGAAGTTGTAACATATGTATGCATTGTAAGTAAGTCTTTTGTTTTAGTTTTATTTCTTTGTCAGTGCAGTTTTATTTTTAAATGTCTGTACAGTTGCAGTTTTTCAGTTTTCTTTAATTGTTTTTCAGTTTTAGCTTGTGCAGTTTATTTCTTTTGTCAGTGCTTTTTATTTCCTTTCTTTGTCTTTTTATTTTAGCTTGCTTTTATTTTTAGTCTGTACAATCTTTTCTTCCTTGCAGTTCTTTTTCTTTGCTGTGCAGTTTTCAGTTGCAGTTTAATTTATTTCAGTTGCAGTTTAATTTATTTCAATTGCTTTAGTTTATTTCAGTGCTGTTGCAGTTTAGCTTTGCTGCAGTTTGGCGGTTTTAATTGCTTTGTTTATTTGTTTTAGCTTAATTTTGCTGCCTGTACAGCTGTGCTTTGCATCCTTTGTAAATAGCCTTGCAGTTTGTTTTATTCCTTTGTCTGTACAGCTGTGCAGTTTTCAGTGTTTAGTTTATTTTATTTGCAGTCTGTGCAGTTTTTATTCTGTTTTGCTTTAAAGCCTGTGCCTGTCCTTGGAAGCCTGTACAAAGTCCTTTGGCTTCTGAAATTTTCTGTCCTTTGCCTTTGCTTGAGCAATCAATGAAAAGTCAGCCTGCTGAAAATTATTTATTCTAAGCTGATAAATCCAGTTTCCATCCAATGCCCCCCATGCTGTTCACCATTCTAAAAGAGATAGTCTGCTTGCATTGAAAATAGAGCTATTTTGTTATTCAAGACAAAGGTAGAGAGATGATTGGATCTTGTGTCTTACTTGCCACAGTTGTTTTAATGATAGAAAAACTGCTATGCTGTTTAGTTGGAGGAACTCCCAGGGAATCCAAGAAAAGCTGGTTATGAGAGGGGACTATGATTCATGCAATTATTTGGGTATCCACAGAGGCTATCAGTGCCTAGACTGAAACAGTTCCGGATTGATCAAATGTTAAAAGAAAATTGTGATTTCCCTAAAAGCATCTCAGATAGTGATATATTTCAAAAAGAAGAGAGATAAAAAAAAAAAAAGAGAGATAAAAAAAAAGAAAAAAAGAGAAAAAAGAGTTGAACAATTAAAAGAGGTAGCCAATATTAGATTCTGCCCTACAGTTGTAAATTTGGGTCGTGTAAATCTAAAGGGTAACTCTGTCTAGGCTAAACTAGTAAACAGAGCTCTACTCGGTTTCCCCTTTTACAATCTAGAAAAGTTGATTAATCCAAGTTTATCATTCAATTCAGTCATCCTGAAGAAAGTTTATACCCTTTGAAATTGCACATCAAAAATCTTCCTTGAAGTAATCCAACCCAGTATGTCCTTGGGAAATTTTAACAGCTTACAGTTAACAGTCAATTTATTGTGAAGAATGTCTGTGGCAAGGCATGATGCATGGTCTTTTTGTTTTGAAACCAGAGTCTTGGGTTCTAAAATAGTGCTACTATTTTACCCTCAGATATCGCCATTTGTTGATAAGCAACACACCCCCACTGAAAAATGAGATTCCAATCCTCTTGAAAGCCCTGAAATACCATTTTGCAGCAGGGACCCTCTTGGTCATTTTCAGTTTTAAATCCAGATTTTGCTTGCCTCCTTTTTAAAGTTGTGCTTTTTCTTGTATTCTAGCTTTGATTATCCCAGAATTCACTTTTACATGCTATAATCATTCATGCACAAGCAAAATCTTGCACCGGTACCGAGAAAATCCAGAAAATAGTTGCATAATTCACTGAAAAATCAAACTTTCCATTTTTGGTAGTGTCGCGATATCGCGACACTTCCATTTTCGGAAATGTCGCGATATCGCGACAGGTAAGTCAAAATGCGGCTAAGTTCCAGAAAGGTCACGATTTCGCGACATGTCGGGAAATCACGACAGTTTTTGGGAGAGATAAGCAAGCTGTACGGAGGGCGCGATTTTGCGATATGTCGCGAAATCGTGACATGTTGCATTTTCACGATAGGAGAGAGAAAGTGGGTTGTAGGATGAAAAATCGGCTAAGTCGCAAACATGTTCCAAAATCGTGGTCAATGCGGTCAACGCATGCAGGTACGGAACTGTCGTGATATCGTGACGTGTTCTAGAATCGCGGCTGAAAATCGGGATGGCTGTACGGAGGCCAGGAGGGTCACGATTTCGCGACACGTCGCAAAATCGCGACATGTCACGTTTTCACGGCCGATGAGGGAAGAAGTTGCCGATGCGCTGGCAGGGTCGCGATTTCGCGACATGTCGTGAAATCGCGGCATGTCGTAGAATCACGGTAGGAGAGAGAAAGTATTCAGAGGGCCCGAAAGTGCATTTCACGTGAAACAAAAGGCATCCTGGGGTAGCGACACGTGTCAAAGCGTGAATGAGACAAACAGAAGCCGACATGCAAGCTTATTTTGCGGTTTTTAATTTGTTTTTAATGTTTTAAGCTTTTGATTTAATTAAAATGCTAATCTAATGCATCTTTTTGTCTTTTATGCAGGATTCCACCTGGCACTTGCGGGACAACCGGGAAAGACCATAAAGGCAAAGATAAAGTGTGGATTTAGTCAAGGACCGCCATGCTAGAAGAGAAGAAGCCGGTAAAGCATTCAATAGCAAATTTATTGCAGACTTGATAGCATGAAGACAATTTCAACACAGGGATGGCTTTACGGAGATCAGATCTGAGAGAGGTGGTGACTCATCCGGCTCATCAGCAGAATTAATGGAAGCATTTATTTGTAGCTGCGGATGAATGCAAGTTGCATTTGATTTTATCTTCTCCATTTATGGCATCTGACTGCACAGATTTGCCGAAGGGTTAAGTTCTATCCGGACTTTGATTTTTAAATGGATTTTTATTGTAGAACCCGAGTCCTAGGGTTTAAGTGCGATAAGATTTAGGGTTTGAGCAAGATATTTTGAAAAGATCAGGGTCTGTCTTGAGTCTATAAATACAGATTCTAAATGTAATCACGGGAGGCGGAGACTTAGAAATAAAAGGCTTATAAGCAATTTCTTGCAAATTTTGTGAAATCATTTGTTTCTGGACTTGGAGTTGATGTGCTTTAGATTTTCTATGATAGCATGGCCAGGAGCCTAATCTTTTGTAGAGTGTGATAAGTGTATTTTCTTTTGTTATCCGTTCCATTTAAAGTTTATTAGATATATGCTGTGAATCTAAGTTATCAAGTTTAAATATGCTGTTAGGCTTCAGTTGTTCTTTTGTCTGCTAGGGGAAATTACAGATTTGAGGTTAAGTTTGTTCTAATTGCTCTGTCTTCACTATGCGAGCTAGGCTGCCGGTGAAAGATACCAGTTTTAACCAGCTGCCCCTTGGATTTATAATTTTCTGCTAGATCCGTTTCACTCTGCCTTGTGCTCTTAGTTGAAAGTGATCTTAGACTGACTGGACACTTTCTTCTGGGATTTGTTCTGTTGTGAAGCTGATAGCATAGATAAAATTGACAGTTTAGGGTTTTGCAGTTGATGTCTGATAAACTTCTCTTTTCTGCCTTACCCTACCCTCTCTTTGCTTTCGGTGAATGATCCATTTTTATTTTCTTTGTTTGTCTTTTATTTAAATCTGCTGACCCATGAGAGCTAGATCTAGAATTCAAGTTAAATCTGATTGTCAACAACTTTTGCAACTACTGAACAAGTTCAAGAACCCCCTGTAAGGTAACAGAGCAGTCCATATTGAAATCTATTCCGAAGTGGAAAAGAGTGAATTGCCATTCGACCCAAATCTGTAACTCGCACCTTGGATAACCAGCTAGATCCTAAAGATGAGTGGGATCCGTCCCGTGGGTGTCTCCGGAGCTTTCCTTGCATCATCCTTTTCTCGGGGTGTGCATGAAAGCCAGACCAAAAAGGGGGATCCTCCACCATTTTAGATGATTATGGGGCATCTGATGGTACTAATAGTAGAACTACCAGGTGGTCAAGATCCTATGGCAGAGATCTAGCGCTTGCAGGGTTTGCTGATGAGTACCAATGATAGACACACATCCATGGTTTCTCGGGTGGACCAACTAGTTGGATACATACAAATTTTAGGTTCAGAGGTTCTCGAGGATCCATATGCTCTAGAGTCCCAGTGGACTAGATCTAGGACTACAGTACAATCTACTGTTAGCTTGAGCCATCACACCCATCAGAGTGAGAGGACACACAAGTCCTCTAGTACACATGGCAGCAATAGTCACACCAGGACTAGAGATGTAGGACAATCTACTACAACATCCAACTATAGGTCCTGATGCATAGAGGTTCCCATTACACAGGTGGTGGTGGGACAAGTTTCAGGCCTCTTTAGGCTAGGTGGTACTCAGGGTTCTCAGCAGGGTCCACAATGGACAGTCAGGTAGTAGGCAGAGCAGGCTCTCGAGCATAGTACTAAGGGAGGCAATGAGAGCTCTGGTATAGGGGAAGTGGATCAGAACTAGAGCTCTACTATTGCAAGATACATTTTTGATATATATCATTTTTTATGTAAGGTCAAGGACCTACACATTTGTATCCTGTGGGTATTTTTTTACTCCCAATGTACTCTGAGACACATACTTATATATGATATGACTGATCATTATTTTATGGCTCATTATTAAGTACTCATTTATTTTTGATTTTATGTTTATGTGATGCACATGGATGCAATGCTTATGTTATGTTGATGTTATATGACGTGATGTATAGATGACATGCACTAGATAACTATTTGATTTATGATGATGATATGCAATGATCTAGATGCTTAGATGTGTTTTTTGTGATGGATGCATATGGATGCGATGTTCTTTTCTTAATGCATATTTGATATTGCTTTCTTATATGCATTAATTTATGCAATTATTTATTTACATGATGCAAATCTAATGTAAATGAACCTGTATGCTTTAATAACTTAAAACATAAGTAATGAATGCAAATATATTTATCAATCTAATCGATGACACCACAGGATGTGTAAAAATCATGATTGTAATTGAAAATCCTTAAGATAAGAATTTAATCAATTAATCACCCATACATGAAATGAAATGACTACAGTTTTATAATGCGAAT
Organism: Wollemia nobilis; assembly: GCA_028583015.1. Lineage (NCBI taxonomy): Eukaryota > Viridiplantae > Streptophyta > Pinopsida > Araucariales > Araucariaceae > Wollemia > Wollemia nobilis. Next base: position 689,913 of record JAQPPZ010002606.1, read on the forward strand.
GATGTAATATGTCATTCTATTTTCTTTTGCAAATTTGAAAAATATGCATGATATAGTCAGTGGCCGTCTAAATATTATTTCTAATATCCATCCAATATCTATCCTATATGTTGATTGTGCTTTATATAAATATGTATCATGGATTCGATACTTTGAAATTTTATGATTTATATGGTTGCAATATTTGAAATTTTGTTGCTATGGGAGAAATTTTTAAGGTTTTCCATGAGACTCACACACCCTAATATACTTATCAAAATTTGCATACTAACCACACTAGACTTCTGAGATAAAAGGCTTTTGCTAGGATAGGCCCTAACTGTTCATTATCCCTATGTGTGTACATGATTATTTTAAGATAAGACACTAGCGTTCCCCGATGTCAGGTGGGATTCTTTTAGCACATTGCTAAGATAGGGGTTCCACAAATTTCTTATCCAAACTCAAGTTTATATTTTAGTTGGACTAAGCAACTAAGCAATGCAGGACACCTGAAGCTAGCTATTCCACATTCAAATATTGGCCTTGTTCATAAGCAAGGTGCTAATGCATCAGAAATATCATCACGCGTAAGGTATAGTAGTGCTAATAATTCTAGGGATTCAAGCTCATTCCTTTCTATTCTTCAAATTTCAGGATACTTGCTCATATGTAGTGAAGCAAGGGAGTCGATTCCATCTTCTTTCTGAAGTATCTTTGGATATTCATTTGATCTCTCTTTGAACTGGATTTTGGATCTTCATTTGATATGCACTCAAAATTTTGATTTATGATCATCATTTGATATTCACTTTTGAACTTCATTTTGAACTTTGATTTAAGCCTATTTTTTGATCTTCACTTGATCTTCACTTTTCGGTGTTTACATTTGATAATTTTCTTTAGAAACTTTCCTTTGGGGGGATTTACTTGGAAAAATTATTTTTGGTATATCGATTGAGAATATCGATATTATGATATCAATATGGGATATCACTCTAGGGAGTCGATGTATGATATCGATCTAGGGTATCAATCATGAGGATTGATGTGGGATATCTCTTTGGGATATTGCTCATTTTATCATAATCAAGGGATTTTGAATGGGGAACTAACCTATCCTTTTTCCAACTTCCAACATTTACCATATCGTCCACACAGAGGGATAAGAAAGGATAACTCTTTTCACTTCAGGATACCCGATATGATTCACAAATTTCATCTTTCCCTAGTCCTTGTTAGAATTGTTTAATTTTTTTGATTAGTGATAGGCTTCTGATATGCTAAGGGCTACACTAACTAAACCTTAGCTACAAAATTAAAGCAAGATTTCTACCAACTCTTGATAATACCACTAGGTATGGCTGAGTGACCGAAAAACCCTAGTATATCTCCATAGCAACATTATAGGTTGTGTTGAAAAACACAATTAATCACATGAATTATGGATTATAATAAATGAAGATATGCATGATTTAAACACAAACATGGCATCATTTTTAATACTGACAAACACAATGCCTTCTATTATAGAATGTAATGGATGATGAATGCCTATATGCAATGCAGTAATGCAGCGAATGCATGTGTAAATGCAAAACGACTATGCAAAATTAAAATGCAAATGCAAATGTTTTTGGATTTTATGCTTTACCATTTTTTTTGGATTTTATTGATTTTATAATTTTTATGGGTTTTGAGCCTCATAATTGACCAAATGGTGAGTACATGCCTATGGAGCCTTTAGATTAACCAAGCAATTTTTAGGAATCCTTGGAGCTTTTAGGATTGACCAAAGGGATTATGTGTACCTTTGAGGCATTTTGGGATGACCAAGCAATTTTGAGAATCCTTGGAGCCTTTGGGTTGACCAAGTAGTTTTTTAGAAACTCTTGGTGCCTTTTGGGATTGACCAAAGGGATTATGTGTACCTTTGGGATGTTTTGGGGATGACCAAGCAATTTTGAGAATCCTTGGAGCCTTTGGGGTTGACCAAGAAGTTTTTTAGAAAATATTGATGCCTTTTGTATTTTACCAAAGGGCTGACAGATGCCTTTGGAGCTTTTTAGGATGACCGAGCGATTATAAGCAAATCCTCAAGGCTTTTAACTGACATGACCAAGTGGTTTTAGGAACTCTTGGAGCCTTTTGGGATGATCGAGTGGTTTTTACCAAACCCTCAGAGATTTTGAGGTTGACCAAAGGGCTTATGGATGCCTTTGGAGATTTTTAGGATTGACCAAAGGGCTTAAAGATGCCTTTGGAGATTTTTAGGATGACCAAGTGATTATAAGCAAATCCTCGGGGCTTTTAACTGACATGACCAAGCAGTTTTAGGAACCCTTGGAACCTTTTGGGATGACCGAGTAGTTTTGACCAAACCCTCATAGCTTTTGAGGTTGACCAAAGGGCTTAAAAATGCCTTTGGAGCTTTTTGATTGACCAAACCACTTATAGGAGTGTTTGGAGCTTTTTAGGATGACCAAGCCGTTACAAGAAACTCTCAGAGCCTTTGACTGACACAACCAAGCGGTTTTACGAACCCTTGGAGCCTTTTGAGAAGGGCATGCTGCCCTATATACCCCTAGTGAGTGTGCCATTCGACAATGGTGAGGGAGGTGAAATACCTATAGATTCCTCTTTTTTCCTTATCAAATTTGGCATGGTTGGTGGGAAAGGTATGCTACCTTGAAGACCCCCAGCGTGTATGATATTTACTAGAAAGCAATCAACTTTTTTAGGAAGAGTGATGGAAATTGATTATCCCAGGTGAATATTGGACCTCATCGATGTGCCTATGCTTCGACATGGGTGAACGAGAGAACCATCCTCATGGATCTCATCCCACTCTACTAGGTCTTCGATGACCCTCTTAAATGACTGGAAAATTTGAATGTCATGTCCATGTGCTCGATGATACACACAAAAGGGACCCCTATCATGTGACCCAGTCTCGTATGCCCTACGCTTAACTTTGGGTAATATGAATGCCTGTGCCTCGTGTAAGTTTTGAAATAGAGTTAGAGTAGTCATCTGAAATGAAACTACTCATTGCACTAACCTATTGGGCCTACGAGGTGATTGATGACTCTGAGGTTGCTCTTGAGGAGGCATGACCTCCACTTCAATAGGTTGGGGCACTCTCAAAGAACCATCCACATGATAAACCCCATTATCTATCAGATTTTGCACCACACTCTTAAATTCACAACAATCTCAAATGCCATGACCCTCTATTCGGTGGTAGAGACAGTAGTGATGCTCCCTATAACCCATAGGTATGACTCTATTTGGGTTCAAAGGGATGAAATTAGGCAAGGTGATGACCTTAGCCTCTTACAAATTTTTAAAGATATAAGACATAGACTCTTGTAATGGAGTCCCACCATGCTACGACTGTTTTGGGCTCTTGCCCCGCATTGGTTTGCTTTGAGAATCCAATGGTTGGGTTGGTCGTATAGGATTTTGCTTTCATTAAGGATTTTATTGTACTTGCACAAGAAGCGATTTGACCTCAAACAAGGGTTACTTTTGTAATTCTAGATTTTCAATCCGATTCTTGATAAAATGAAACGCCTTATTGAAGAGAATTTACAGAAACATATTCTAGAAATAATGCAGAAATAATAACTAAGGAAATAATGACACCATTCAATGCACATATAACACACAATATTTACCCTGGTTCACCCAATTTGGGCTAGTCCAGTAAACAAGAGTCTATCCTCCTTGATATATTATTCTCTCTCTCTCATCCCTAAAACGGGACATTACAATAATTATATAAGGAAACTCATACAACCCTAAACCACCAAGTGGTATTAGGGTACCGTGGATACAACACCATGGGCTAAACCACCCACCAACCGTGGGAATCCCGGGGGTCACTCCAAAAGTAGCGATAAAAGTAGGTGAAAAGTAGCGATAAAAGTAGGTGAAAATTTTGACGCCGACTTCGCCGGCTTCTATCACTTTCACTGTATCCGAGGGCGCCCCCATACGCACCCCGAGCCATCACCTATTACGTAATCACCTTTACCGTAGCCGAGGGTCCTTGGGGGCCTCCGCCCCCGGACCCCCCTACCCGTCGTCTTTTGCACTGTAGTGCCTGTTGTACAATTATTTTCTGAAAAAGAATGAGACACATCCAACATTCTCCCACTTGTTGAATACTTTGCCAGACCCATTTCAATTGAACAGAATCTAAAATTTTTAGTGCTTACAGCCTTGGTTAAAGCATCTGCAACATTTTCCTTGGTGTCTACCTTTTCCAGCAACACTTTCCTCTATTCAAGCATGTCCCTGTAGAAATGGAACTTTGTATCAATGTGCTTCGTTCTTGAATGGTAAGCAGGGTTCTTTGCCAAAAATATGGCACTCTGACTGTCACAGTTTATCTTCATAGCTCCTTGAAAGAACCCAATTTTAGCACATAGTCTTTGTAGCCATACAACTTCCTTACTTGCATCAGTGGCTGCCATATACTCAGCTTTAGTAGTTGAAAGAGCAACAACAGTCTGCCTCTTGCTCATCCAACTAATGGCCCCTTCGAACAAATTGAATACATAAACACTAGTAGATCTTCTCTTGTCCAAATCTCCAGCCCAATCTGCATCAACAAACCCTTCTATATCCAATTGTCTATTTTATTTACCTATACCCTCATAGCAGATTGTAAAATCAGAGGTGCCACGCAAATATCTGAACACCCTTTTCACAGCAGTCCAATGCTCTTTACCAGGTTTAGACATATATCTACTCAAGACTCCCCATTGCATGGGCAATGTCTGCTCTAGTACAAACCATGGCATACATTAAACTACCTACAACATTTGCATAAGGAATATGTGACATTTCCTCTACCTCTTCTTCTATTTTTGGACATTGTTTAGCAGACAATTTTTCACCTAAAGAAATAGGTACCTTCACCGGTTTGCAATCCTGCATATTGAACCTTTTCAACACTGTCTCAACATACTTTTTTTGATCCAGCCATAACTTTCTGTTAGAGCGATCTCTTTTTATTTGCATACCCAATATAAAATTTGCAGGGCCAAGATCCTTCATGTCAAACTGCGATGCCAACTGAGATTTTACTTCCCTGACCAGTTTCTTGCTATTTCCAATTAGTAATGTGTCATCAACATAAAGAACTATAATGACAATTACATTACCAATTTTCTTTGAATACACACAGTGATCAACATTGCTACGAACAAAACCAATTCCTAAAACATAAGTATCAAATTTTTGGTACCACATTCTAGGTGATTGTTTCAGTCCATACAATGATTTCTTTAACTTACATACCAGATCCTCCTTTCCTGCAACAGTGAAACCTTTAGGCTGCCTCATATAGATTTCTTCCTCCAAATCTCCATGAAGGAATGCAGTTTTCACATCCATCTATTCTATTTCAAGATCAAATGTAGCAGCCATAGCTAACATAAATCTAATTGATGTTAGCTTTGCAACGGGAGAAAAAACTTCACCATAATCAATTCCTTCAACCTGGGAAAAACCTTTAGCAACCAGGCGAGCTTTATATTTCTCCACTTTACCTTTAGCATTCTGCTTCTTCTTAAAGATCCACTTGCAACCTATTGCTTTCCTACCACTTGGTAATTTCACTAAATCCCATGTTCTGTTCTTTTTTAGGGACATCATTTCCTCATCCATGGCCTCTTCCCAACGGTTTGCCTCTCCAAAATTAATAGCTTCTCTAACTATTCTAGGATCTTCATCAGTAACAGATAGTACAAAAGAAGTAGGAAAAGCAGATGGACTGTACCTTTTAGGTTGCTTCCTTTCCCGTGTTGATCTCCTTACCACAGGTGTATGAACCTCTTCTTCATCCTCTTCCAGATCCTCACCTGTATGCTCCTCTTCCATATCCTCATTTGTATGCTCCTCTTCCAGATCCTCTACTGTCTGATAGTTTTCCATGAGATCAAATTGGACCGTTCCAGGTTCCTCTTCTGTAACTACCTTCCCGGAATCACTGATCATCTCCCTAAACACCACATCTCTACTATACACTGTACTTTTAGTTTTTGGATTCCAAAGCTTATATCCTTTAACACCATATTTATAACCAATAAATATACATTTAACAGCCTTATTATCTAGCTTACTTCTTTTCTCCTTTGGAATATGCATGTATGCATCACAGCCAAAAACTCTGAGATGTGAAATAGAAGGTTTCTTACCAAATAGAGCTTCAAATGGAGTTTGATCTAGAAATTCTGATGTAGGTGACCGATTTTGCAAGTAGCATGCTGCACTCACTGCTTCTGCCCAGAATTCCTATGCCAAACCTGCACCATTGAGCATACTTATAGCCTTCTCCATCAGTGATCTGTTCAACCTCTCTGCAATTCCATTATGTTGAGGTGTATATGGAGTAATCTTCTATCTTGCAATACCACATTGCTTACAAAATTTCTCAAATATATTAGAACAATATTCCCCTCCATTATCAGACCTCAACACCTTAATCCTTTTATCAGTTTGATTCTCAACAAGTGCTTTAAATTCCTTAAATTTTTCAAACACTTCATCTTTGCTCTTAAGAAAGTAAATCCATGCATATCTTGAAAAATCATCAACAAAGGAAGCAGAATAACATGATTTTCTAAGATACGGCATAGGAACAGGACCAAAAATATCACTGTGGATCAAATATAGTACCCCACTAGATCTTGTGGCACCAGATGGAAAACTAACCTGATTCTGTTTACCATAAATACAATGTTCACAGAACTCGAAAGACATTGAGGTGGTGATGATATTAATCGATGATCCTGTATCGACCAAAACTCACTTATATGCAATATAATCTATCCTTACTATGATATGCAATGGAGGATCAGACTCCCTGACAGGGACTGGTTTCACTTCCTATTTATGAAAAGTAATCATAGGTTCCTTATATGGTGGAATGGTCTATATATACCCCAAGGATTGTGATGAATTTTGAGCATTGACACTACTCACCTGTTGGACTAGACTACTCTCGACCTCACACTTACACATGGGATACTTAGAAATCTCTTTCTGTCACTCTTTGATAATCCTAGGCATGTCTATATGTCTAGAAGAATGGCTATCTACTTACTTAAGTGGCAACTTTTGATGATGCACTAGGTGCATCACGTTGACTTATTGCCTAAGCACCCTAGGTATGATCTTCCTTTAGATAATTACCTCACATGATTGTTCTTCATGTGATTTATTTTGGTAAATCCTCTCTTCACACCATTGGATCTCATACAACCTTTGTTGATGCACTCTCTTTCTCTCTACGGACTCATGCTCTAGATGCTTACGTTGACGGTGCACTTCCTCCAATTGGTCTTGGAGTAGTCACCTCTCATGGGCTGCATGAGATTTAGATTCCCTATAGGAATGACTCATGGAGTATGATATACAACTCTCTATCTCACCATGTAGATACCTAATGACTTGGGTTCTCACCATATGTGAAGAAACCCCATGATCTGTATGGGTGAACTCCCTACATGATGAAGGGAGCTCGTGACGACTCTCAAAAGGTCATGCTAGGAGGATTGGATCCTCAGGTGCATGATGAGTGTGATGCATAGCAAGGAGGTGTACGAGGGTTGAAATATCCTTAGGAGAACACCAGGAGTGCTCAAAGCCTCTCCATAAACTCTTCGACTCATTAGCTCGTGATTGAGCTCTATCATGCCTAGTCGTCATGATAAATCGATTGAACAAGACTCGAGAGGTTTCATCTCTTACTAAAAATTGTGGCCTTAATGAGGGCCTTATCTTGATGTATTTAAGCAATAAATAAGCATACAAAGTAAACAATGTGACTATCTCCTTTACATTTTAAAAGTTGAGCCCTAAACTATTTGATGTGTTTCAATGATTTGTTGTATCAATGTAGAAACTCTTATCGTGTTTTTCAAAACTTGTTGGATTTTATTCTCAGTTTAATGGATTTCACTTGTACGCTCGTAGCTCGAAAACTTGGCTATGAACTCCAAGTCATGTAATCCAACCTATAATGTGTGGTAATGAAGCCCACACATGGTTAGGGAGCATAGGTCCTCCCATATCCTCACTCGTTTTCCCCTAGTCAGCGTTATACCCTTCGAAGAGAATACATGTAAATTTTCTAGGGTACAAAAGGTTCTCGGATCTGGTATTGGTCTAGTATCCAAAAGGTTTGCGATATTTATGCCAACGTATGGAAGTTACACCCAAAATCATTGAACCCTACTAGTGGTTGGATGTCAAGCACAACTCACTAGCGTTTAAGTGCCAAGTGGTGTGTGTGGTTCCTTTTAATGTACATAAAATAAATGCATCATATAGCATACATGCTCATTTTATAAATGCTATGCAAATGAAAGATGTTTCAAATTCAGAAAATGTAAGCTATTCTAGATGCTCTTTAAGACTATGCATATTACGATGCTAATTGGCCACTAATTGGGCCTCACGCATGCAAACCATCCACACATCTCTATCAAGCACGTTGTAGCCTAGGGTGGATTGCAATCAAAGGTCCTCTATTCCTAGAAACACATTTCTATTGGAAGTACAACACGAAAGCAAACTAGGATGATTGATTTACCCTTTTCTTAGTTTTTTCCTAATTTGCATTCGAATTAAATTGACTGTGAAAATACAAAGAGCATAAAAATAACAGAGGGTTGAAAATAGGACCTACCTCAAGTCCTGCATTGGTTGATATTCTAAATCTGACTATCTGTGTTATCATTAGGAGAGCATAGTTTTGATCTATGGTTCTGACTGTAGACCGTGCTTTGTACCTGTAGTTCAGTTGTTGGCTCACAACTGATAGCTACAGTCAGTACCTGCAAGTGCAAAAACAAGTAAAACATAGTTAGTATTCCCTAAAAAAATGGGGTTCCACCATGATCACCTTCCCGTACCAACCCAAAAAGGATCACACTCTGAAGTGTCCTATTGTAATAATTGATAAAAAAACAAAATGCATACAATAAAAAAAAAAGAAATTGACAACAAATGAATCAAGAAGAAATACGCTTTATTCCATTTTATTCAAAGTCAAAATCAAATTATAGGTGCATCCCTCTTAGGGATAATCATTTTTATACAATATTACAATAGGAGTGTGTAATTGTTTCCCTCTCAACGGTAGGTGTGATTTACAAATGCCTTTTAGGATGACATGAACTGCTCTAGGGTGGAGGTGCCCTCTTCTTCGTGATGGGGAAGGAACTTGATGGTTGGTTCTCCTTTGAAACTGTTCCCTGTGGTCAAGAAAAAACACAAGAATTTCAAAAATATAGGCAGCCTCTCATGATGAGGTCCTTTTAGGAAAATTGCATAATAACACCATTAAACATGCATAATCAAGAAAACATGAAAAATGCTTCTAAGCTATGCAAATCGAATCAAGATTCATATAATAGCATAAAGATAAGTAGTAGCTACACTATGCATGGATTAAATGTGTAAAACAAGGAATAAAAGTGCATAAAGAACCCATTTATGTCCTAGTTGAAGCATAACATGGAGAAGCTAATCTAACCTAATTCTACGGTTAGAAGTCTGCTAAACTGCAATTAAACCATGAAAACAAGTAATCTAATATAATTAACCGAATAGAAATGAAAAGAGGAAGGTGGTTATACATCTACTACAAACCGCAACTCTGGTGAGTGGTCTGCACTATAAACCATGACTGAAAGCTGTGTTTAGCACTCTAATAGGCTTGCCCTCAATTCCAAGGGTAGTGGGCTTGACCTCCTTGTCCAATTGATGTTCAAGGGTCACCTTCGGTGTCCTTATGATAGGTTTGGTGGTTGAATCACTGTGATGGGCCTTCGTTTGCTCGAATTTATGTTTCTTGGTTCTTCTAGGCTCCTAGAACTTCCATGGAAAATTGATATTTGGGTGAATAGCAAAGTGGCCTTCTCAAATGCATGAATTTAGTATGCAATTCCGACAGGGCTTCACTGCTCACTTGATCAAGTAACTCTCTATTGAAAATTTGATAGTGCTTAGCTATTCAAATCATATATATATTCTCCCCATTTGGAGGGGGAATTTATAGGATGCCCTAGGACTGGAGATGGCTTCATGGAGAAGCCAAGATCAAGAAGATATGGTTAGGATAGTTGTAATGGAAGCCTCTAGAATCTTCCATTCATTAATCTCTTTCTTCTAGATCAAATGGCCGTTCCAACCAATTTGGCTGGGATTGAAGGCCAACTGAACTCCAATTAAGACCGTAGGTCACAAATGCAATCTAGAATGTAAACCATAGGTCTCAACTACAATTCAGCTATAAATCATAGGTATAGGCTACGGTTCAGATTGATTAGGCCAAGGATCCCAAATTGAGTGGTTAGAACCACTGCTCTATCTTGGAATCTGTCCAAGATCTTCCATATGGTCTTGTAGCATGTCCATATGAGTAGTCGCCCTCAAAATGACGTGTTTTAGGTTTCTACAATTTGATCCAGTGATAATTTAACCTATGATATTTATGGTAGTATTAAAGCCTAAAATTCTATAAATGGTATCAGAGCCATTACCAAAATTTATCCATATTTATAGGATTTTACTTTTAACCACTTATAGAAATTGATTTTATCTAGTTTGATAAAGTCGATTAAGAGTTTGTCCACTTTGAAGGTAGTGAGACTTCAACTCTATTTTAAGGTTATATTGAATAGATAGGCTAGAGTATTTCCATGGTTAAATAATAACTAGTGAATACTAGAACTTAGCTATAGAGTCTTTCCATAGTTGAAGGATAACCAGTGAAGACAAGGACTCGACTATATTTAAAGGTGAATCAACTTTGAGATAGTTGATCATTCAAGGCCATAACCAACCATTGATATTGATAGAGGAATCAAGTACATTCATGTCACCTTGATATTGATGGTGAATAAGAAACATAAATAAGATTAAGTTCACAAAAAAAAACCTTGATATTGAAGCCAACAGAGATTAAAGTATAGAGTTGTAGTAGATATTATATTAGTAGAAGTGTGATAATCTTCCTATAATGGATAGAGAAGAGTTTCAACTTCCAGGTGTAGAGTATAGAAGATAAATATACTAGTAGTGGATTTAGACATATTCAAAGCTTCCTTATAAGAAAAGATACTAGTAGAGAAAGGAAGAAGAAAGATATATATTATATATTGAGAAAGATACACCAGTATTGATATATATATATATATATATATATCATTATTGAAGAATTATAAGGTAAGCTAACTTTAAGTAATGAATCAGTAGAGTATTTTAGGTCATAAGAATATTGAACTTGACACCAAAATAAGATTTAAGGTCATAAAGATATTGATCTTGACAATAGAAGATTTCAAATCATATTGACCTTGACATAGGCCCAAAAGGCTAATACTAAAGAAGAAAGAACCTTCAAGTAAAGAGGTTTGTTTAAGAGGATTCAAAGTAGCCATATAGAGAATAGAAAAGAAATAAGGCCCAAGTAATATTCAACACATAAGAGGAAATAAGAGGCCATATATAGATAGAAGTATTTTTGAAGCTCATAAAAAAGAGGCTCATGAATTTGAATTTGATTCGTTGATCTGCATCTGCATTATTCAAGTAGTTGCATTATTGAAGCTTAATTGGAACTATTTGGTAATCCCTGTGGTGGTTTTAGTTTTGAATATGAATTCAAACTAATAATTTCTCAGATCTAGGCTTCTCCTTTTCTTGTAGAGATTCTTTTGGCAAAATCATATTTTTAGGCAGTTTTGGCCTTGGGTGCTTTCTTTTTTTATTACAAAATAAGAGGGGTTTTGAAAGGGATCCAAAACCTTGAAAAAAAAAGGATCAGTAAGAGCTTAGGGCCACACCATAAAGCTCTAACAAGAATAGCAAACTAAGACAAGCATCTAGTATTGGCCTTGGGTGCTTTTGACTTTTGTGTTTTCTTCTTTGTTTAATGTGGCCCTAGGTTGAGTGTTGGAAATGATGACATCACTAGTTTCCAAGGTGTGGTCCTGAGTTATTTTTTAGATCTAGATGCTTGCATCATGATTTCAATAATTGTTTTCCTCTTAATGTAATCTTGGGCTCTTTTTAATTTTGATGATATCATTTCTAAGAATCATGCGGTCTTCAAGTTTTGACTCACTCAGTATTGGGCCATTTGCATCTTTGGCTAACATAATTATATTTAGAGACCCATTTTTTGGGTGTTGTATATTCTTTATCTTGTAGACTCATCTATTTTTTACTTTTATTCAAACATGCTTAATATATTAGTTCTGAGCAATCCTAAATTTGTGCTATGATTTTTGTGCATTCCCATGGAATTTAAACTTTATGTTGATGCCCTTGCTGATGTGATCCCAGTTTTGAAAATTCCTAATCCCATGCTATCTTTTGAAAACCTTGAAACACTTAGTAAATTTTAATGATCCTTTTACCCCTTTTTTAATATGGTCTAAATTGTGATCCACACTTAATAAAATCCATTAGAAGGATCCAATCAAACTCTACCTTTAGCATCAAGGTCACACGATACAATCCTACTTCCAAAAAGAGTGTATGATCCACATAATTTAGCAAGTGCATGAAGGTCTTTAGAGTATATGACATTTTCTTCTAATAATACAATGTTTGAATTCTCTCATATACCCACAATCAAATCAACTAATCAATTATAGTCCCAATCTCAAATGTAGACCTAGCCTTAGTCTAAAAATCAACCTAAAAAATGAGAGACAAAAGTGCCACCTATAAGCAATAGTGTCATCATGAGGAAAAAGTGCCATCATACAAAAATAGCACTATTAAAGTGGTGAAAGAATTTATTGATGAAAAAAGTTCCATGATGAAACAAAAAACTATTGCTTGGTAAAAATATCATTGTAGTAGTACCATTGCTCTATAGAAGTAATGTACTTTACTTTGGGTGTTCTTTACAAGATTAAAATTTGAAAATTAGCTAGGTTTTGAACTTCATACTTGAGGTTTACCTCCTCTTCCTACCACCTATAGCCTCATTTTATCTACATGGTATGATGGTCTCGCTTTATGAGCCATTGAAGTCTATGTTGCAATCGAGTGTCAAAGTTCTAGATTGAAATTATATATGGTAAAAAATGATTTTATTTTTACCTACTATATCCCACATTGATCAAATTTTTTTCTCTTATTAATGGACCTGCATATATCATGGTCAATTTAAATTTAATTGGTTAAAATTTATTATTCTTTGAAACATGAGGGGTTTATTGGGAAACAATTTTTTTTTCTTGATTAGGTAGAAAACAGGGTTTTGAAAGGGTCCCAAACCTTGTACAAAAAAGATAAAATATATCAGCCTCAAAAAGAGATAGGTAGAAGTTGGATCCACATTTCAAACACCAAGATCCCAAGAAGGTCAAGAGAGAACAAAAGAAAGAAGAACCCAACATCCTAGAGGACAATAGAGCTAAATTAACCTTGAGAAGCATATTCAAAGAGATCAACCTCCATCCTTGGAGTAAATGGGTCCTAAACCTATTTTAAATTTTATGATATCTCATTAATATAAAATACCAACATCTTCATAGATCTCTTGAGAGATCTAATAAAACCTTTCAAAGAATCAGATGATTTTTTTGAAGAAACTTTGGATTCCACTTGAAATTTTCTGTTAACAATGTCATCTCAATGGTCTTCAGAAAAGAAGGGTCCCCTGAGTTATCAAAGTTCTAAGTCATAAGAGAGGTTTTTTGTTCCTTCTTTTGCTTTCTATTTAGAAGATCTAATCTTCTCATTCCCTTCAATTCTAATTTTGGCTTCTTTAGAGATTCTTGTTTTTGATTTAGAACAACAATCTTTGCCTCCAAGGAAGATGAGACATGAATAATCAATGAGGACCTAGCCAAGACATCTAGGGGATGGTTAATAATATTATCAATAGCAACCTGAGGGTCCTCACTATCCTTTTGGAAATTAGGTTCATCACCGCCTAGCTTCAAACCCTTAATGTCATCCACAAAAAGAGAACCAAAATTATTTTCCAACTCAGCCTTATCGGCATCGGTTCTTGAAGGGGATAATTACAAATAACTCAACAATATTTTTCACATTGATATTAATTATACTAGTCTATGTATTAGGGTTGACCAAAGGTCTCATGACCATATAATTTCTAGGGGAAATACCACCCCACGCCAAGCTAGACCCAACACCAGTATTTCCCATTGCAATAGTTTTTCTCTTTTTAGCAACAAAATTAAATATAAATTTAAATAAACCTTGATAATTAATGGAAGAAGATTTACCTTTCTACACATTAAACACCGTTCTTTCTAGCTCTTTAAAAATAAATCCTAGGAGATTCATCATATTTTTACCTCTGAAGTGGTTAATCAAGGCTAGGTGAAAACTCTTAACAACATCTCAATTGCATTCAAGGGTGAAATAATCTATAATAGCTAGAATTACCCTATCCCAAGGGGCACAAAATGAGAACCTCAAAAGATCATTATGGAACTTAGCTAGTTAGCAAACTATATGCCTAAAAATATCCAATTCCTTCATGAGGGAATGTATTTTGTTGTTGACATAGTCACCATTCATAGAAACTCTAGTAATCTTAGAATTAAGTTGAGTATTAATAAAAAATTCTAAACCATCAACTAAAAGCACCCATTGATTCCACAAAAGAGATAAATATCTGGCCAATTTTGGGTTATGCCCATTGAATTATTTTAAAAACCTTAGTATCCCTCCTATTTCAAATAAATCCAACACATCTTTGTTTGAAGTTAGATATGGAGTCTCAACACCTTTCAATCCTTCTTCCATATCGACTTTCCTTTGCCCACCTTTAGATAAATGATGCCAAAAGAAGAATGGACTTAGCTTGAATACAACCTACATGTTTCTAAAAATATTTATAATGACTTTAAAAATTCCAAGAAGCATTGGAAAAAGACCTTTAGGGACACATCTACCAATGGTGCTCACAATTCCATCTAGCACCTTCTAAATTCCAAATTTAGGACTAGAAGAGACCAACATCACATCCAATCTGATAAAAAATTATCTTAAATCAAAAACATCAATTGTATTAAATCATGAATTTTAAGCAACATCATATTAGGACATGTAAGTTTTTGATGCATTCATCATTTGATAAATGCATAAAAAATAGATAAATGTAGAAACCTAATCTTGAGCATATCATTAGATATTCAAAACTTATCAATATTTGTATCATCTTGTTAATTAGAAAAATTAATCAAATTAAATATCTAAAGATCAAAGTCAAGTTCATTTAGCACCCCATAAAGCGAAAGTGTCATACCTTAGTCAATAGCACTGATGATGCTACTAACTACTTGGTAGTGCTTTTGCTAAATTATCAAATTTCATCTTTTTCCACCTAGTCATCTTGATAATAAATATTTTGGTATTAGCATTGATATCCTTAGCAGTACTAGTGCTCATGATTGTAGTAATATTGATTGTTAGAATTTAAAAAAATAAAAGTAGATAATTAGCAAGTGTCAAAAAATCACCAAATCTATAGTTGTCTCAATCAAGTCTTCCACCTTATAGTGCCTTGACTAGAAATAAAATATATGTTACCTTTGCTCTCCCATCTAATAATTTATATTCTCTTACATATCAATTTTATTAATATTTCCCTCAATCAATGTGATCCTATCCATGCAAAATTGCCACTTCTCCAATGATGAGGCCTAGAAATGCCTCATCTAATAGGTGCTTTGAGATGTTATTTTACCTCTAATTAAAACATATGGATGAATAAAAGTAGAATTTTCCATAGTTTAACATGGTATTTGAGTTATATTAGTTAGAGTAGAACTATATTTTTTTTTGGTAATTAAGATACAGTTTCATTATATCCAGGTTTTCCAGGTTGACCCAAAACCTTCTACAAAAATCAGCCCTACGCTGTTATGGATCAAAGCCTCAATAGGGATAGTATGTCCTTCGCTACTAGTACCATTTTGAATCCACCCTACCAAAAAAGAGCACAGCCCCTTACACATATTTGCAAAAACCTTAGAACATAGGTAGCGGCCCACCGCATTGCTTTCTTGTTGCCCCAGCCGTGAAAATGTGACCTGTCGTGAAATCGTGATGTCCTTAAGTCTTCTCCTTCATAATATATGGAAAGTCACAAAACGTTGACATGTCACAAAAATGAGACATGTCACGAAATCACGACATTCTGCCTTCGCTCTACTCCTTTGCCGCTATAAGTCGCGAAAATGCGACATTTCAAAAAAATGAGCCATGTCGCAAAATCGTGACATTTGTCTCCCATTTTGCATTCTTTCTACTTCCAGTCGTGAAAATGTGACATGTCTCAAAATAATGACGTTCTTAAGTCGTTTCCATATTTTACTTTGGAAATTCATGAAAAAGCGCCCTGTCGTAAAAAAGAGACATGTCGCGAAATTGCAACATTCTGCCTTCGTTATGCTCCTTTGCCATTGCATGCCACGAAAATGCGACATGTCGCGACAATGAGACATGTCACAAAATTACGACATTCGTATCCCATTTTGCACTCTTGCCGCCTCCACTCACGAAAGTACGACATGTCACGAAATCACAACGTCCTTAAGTATTTTCCTTCATTTGCTCTAGATAGTCACAAAAATGCGATATTTCGTGACAAAGAGACCTATCGTGAAATTGTGACAACCTGCATTCGATCTGCTCCTTTGCCACTACCAGTCGCGATACTGAGACATGTCACAAAATCATGACATTCATTTCCCATTTTTTTCTCTTGCCGCTTCCAGTCGCGAAGAAACGACAGGTCACGAAATCGCGTCGTCCTTGAGTCTTTTTCTTCATTTGCTCTGGATCGTTGCGAAACAATGACATGTCAAAAAAGCAAAATGTCATGAAATCATGATGCTTCTACCTCTTTGTCCTCTTTTGTTGCTTTTGGAAATGAAAAGGCAACATGTCACGATATCACGACACTTTTGCCTCCTTGCTCCTTTTCTTGGTATTTGCCCATGAAAATCCGACATGTCGCGATATCGTGACACTTTCACCTCCTTACTCTCTCTCTTCTCTTTTGAACGTGGAAATGCGACATGTCGCGATATCGTGACACTTTTCCTTCTTACTCTTTCTCTTCTCTTTTGGTCACGAAAATGCGACATGTCGTGATATTGCGACACTTTTTCCCTCTTGCTCTTTCTATTCTCTTTTTGTCATGAGAATGTGACATGTTGCGATATCGCGACACTTTTTCCTTCTTGCTCACCATGTCGCCAAAACATGACATTTTTTACTTCTTGCTCTACTTGTCGCGATATCGTGACACTCTTTCTTTCTTGCTCAACATGTCGCGATATCGCGACACTTTTCCTTTCTAGCTCTACATGTCACGATATCATGACACTTTTCATTATTAATCTTTCTCTTCTCTTTTGGTCCCGAAAATGCGACATGTCGCAATATCACGACACTTTTTCCCTCTTGCTCTTTCTCTTCTCTTTTGGTCGCAAAAATGCGACATGTCGCGATATCGTGACACTTTTTCCTTCTTGCTCAACATGTCGTGATATCGCGACACTTTTCCTTTCTAGCTCTACATGTCGCGATATCGCCACACTTTTCCTTCTTACTCTTTCTCTTCTCTTTTGGTCGCAAAAATGCGACATGTCGCGATATCACGACACTTTTTCCCTCTTGCTCTTTCTCTTCTCTTTTGGTCACAAAAATGCGACATGTCGCGATATCACGACACTTTTTCCTTCATGCTCACCATGTCGCAAAAACGCAACACTTTTTCCTTCTTGCTCATCTTGTCACGATATCATGACACTCTTTCTTTCTTGCTCAACATGTCACGAAATCGTGACACTTTTCCTTTCTTGCTCTACATGTCGTGAAATCATGAAACTTTTTCTTTCTTGCTCAACATGTCACGAAATCGTGACCCTTTTTCCTTCTTGCTCACCATGTCACAATATCGTGACACTTTTTCTTTCTTGCTCAATATGTCTCGATATCATGACACTCTTTCTTTCTTGCTCAACATGTCATGACCTCGCGACACTTTTCCTTTCTAGCTCTACATGTCACGAAATCGTGACACTTTTTCTTTCTTGCTCAACATGTCGCTAACTCGTGACCATTTTTCCTTCTTGATCAACATGTCGTGATATCGTGACACTTTTTCTTTCCTTCTCAACATGTCGTGATATTGTGACACTTTTTCTTTCTTGTTGTATTTTGCTTTTCCTTAGACTATGACATGTCATAAAATTGTGACATCGGTCCTTGGCAGCTGCCTTTGCCCCTAACCCCATAAAATTAGGCCACAAAGCCCCTTGGATCATTCTCCTGTTGCAAAGAAAACTAAAGCCATCACAAGAGGGACCGAAGCAATACTGACCAACCAAAAATGAAACTCCTCTCCCTTTTTTCGATCCCCATAGTTTCATCATCATTGGCGATCATTTTGAATAATTTTGTCCACATCACTTGGGACCCCATGTTCCCAAGTTACCAGCCCATCGGCTTCCACACCTATATTGGCCAAAATATCAGCTATTTTATTTGCTTCCCTAAACACGTGCTGGTCATTTTGATCATTCCTGACTTGGTAGAGGATCCTAGCCTCTTCGATGATAGTCTTAATCCACCATGAAGGATTTTTCCCATTGCTGAGAAGGTTTATGATCTGCATCAAATCTCCTTCGATAATAAGTTTACCTTCAATCTCCTAAGCCAACTGAAGACCCCTCCATAGCGCTATTGCTTCTGCCTCATTGTTAGTCCTTATTCCCAGCTGCTCAAAAAAGGCCATCACCAGCTTGCCTTGATGGTCTCTCACTGCTCCTCCAGCCCCTGCTTTTCCAAAGTTACCTTTAGAGGCCCCTTCGACGTTGAGCTTGAACCAACCAACTGGGGGTGGTTTCCACTTGGCATCTAATTTGGGATTGACCTTGGTAGACACAGGTATCTCACCCTGAGTAATATTTAAGTATTGAGCGATCAGCCTCTCCCAGGGGGGAGGATTTCAAGCTCCATGAGGAATAAGGCTGACATTTTCATGGGCGAGGGTAAGAATCTTATTGGTAATGGAGGTGACATCATGGCATGACTCATGGAATGCTCTAAGGTTTATTTCAAGCCAAACCTACCAAAGAAAATTATGGAGACAAATCTTCCAAAAATACCTTAGCCTAAGGCTAACAAACAAATTTGGCCATTGGTGGAAGAGGTCAATGATGGTGGTTGGTCTGACCCAAAAAATGCTGAGGGCTTGAAATAACCCATTGAGGATACTCAGAGAGACCGGGAACTCAAGGAAAATATGGAGGGAGGAATCCCAATTGGCCCTACACAAAAAATAGCAGTTAGCAACTATCATTCCTCTCCTTATCAAGTTGTCAATAGTAAGAATCCTGCCTTGGATCACTAGCCACGAGAACATTGCAACTTTAGGAATAAAATTTTTGACCCACACCAGCTGAGTTTGGAGTGTGGGGTCCTCAGTATCTAACATTAGTGAGTATGCATATTTGACTGAGAACTACCCATTTTCGGTAGCTACCCATATTACATGATCCTGCTCAGGTCTCATAGAAATGAATTGTTGATGCAGGATGCTTTGGATTTCTTATGATTTAGCTTCAAATCCTTGAATCCTTATCTACTTCCAAATAATCCTTCCTCTGTCCTGTCTCATGAAATCAGCCACTTTCCTTCCTATGAGATCCTTTGTGATTCTTTTGATCCTTGCTAGGTGAGGAACCTGAGATAAAGCTGCATCCTTGGCCCACCTGTCATCCCAAAACCTGATCTTCTACCCATTACCTATAACCCATATTAGGCCTTTATTTATGACCTCTCTTCTTGTTAAGATTGCTTTCCAGAATGTCGAACCTCTACTGTGCACCGTGTCATTTAGGAATTTGGTATCTTGAAGATATTTTCTTTTAATTATGGCAGTCCACTCATTCTCCTCATTGTTAATGAGATGCCAAGCTTGTTTGGCTAGCAAGGTTGTGTTTAGGTGAGCAACTCTTCTCAGTCCCAGCCCACAAGGTGGATCCTCTATTTTTCCTTTGACCCAGACCAGAGAAAATTCTTTTGGAGCTATTCAATTTTTTGGTATACTCTGGTTGGGGCCTTAAACATCAATAGAAAATAAACCAAAATGCTCTGTAAGGATGCCTTAGTGAGAGTAAGTTTCTCGACCTGAGATAAAAAAATGTCCTTTCCAGCCAACCAGTTTCTTTTGGATTCTTTCTACCACTCTATCCCACATAGATTTTCTTGGAGAACCATAGAAAATGGGAAGGCCTAAATAAGAGGTAGTAAGAGTCGCTATCGAACATCCCAAAATATCTGCTATTTTGGATTGTCTCTGAATTGGGGTGTTGAGGAAGTAAAGCTTACTCTTGTTGAAGTTCACCTTCTATCTTGTCGCATCCTTGTAGAGTTGGAGAATGTGCTTAATCCTTCTGGCTTCAACCACTAACGATTTGGTCAACAACAAAGTGTCATCAACAAATTTTTGGTGAGAAACTAGGTTGGTGAGAGAGGTGGCTTTAATCCCCAAAATTAATCCAGTAGTGCAAGCTACTTTAATAGTTCTACCTAATGCGTCTGCAACTATAATGAATAGCATTGGGCTAATCAGATCTCCTTATCTAATCCCCCTATGGCTCTGGAAATACCCAGCTATCGTGCCATTGACCAAAAATGAGAACCAAGGTTCAGATATGCGCTCTTTTATCAGCATAACCCACTGAGGATGAAAACCGAAATTCAAAAGAACAACCATCAAAAAATCCCAGTTAATATGGTCAAAAGCTTTATTCATATCAAGCTTTAGGGCAAAGACCTCTTTGTTGGTTTTCCAAGTAGAGTGCATAGCTTCATGGACTATGATTGCACCGTCCACAATTGATCTCCCCTGAACTGAGATTCCTTGACCAGGTTCAATAATAAGGGGTAATATTTCTTTCATCCTATTAGCAATGGCTTTTGTTAAGATCTTGTAGGATACATTACATAAACTAACCGATCTGAAATCTGCCATTGTCTCTGGTGTTGGGCCCTTAGGAATCAGGGCAATAAAGGTGGACTTGAACCCTCTCAGGATATGTTTTGAATCTTGAAACTCTTTGATAGCAGAAATAACATCCTCTCCCACAATATCCCAGAAAACTTGGAAGAACTAAGGAGGGAACCCATCAGGGACAAGGGCCTTCTCAGGTTCCATACTAAACAAAGCATTTTTTATTTCTTCATAAGTGAAGGGAGCAAGAAGCTTGCCATTAATGGCCTCATCAACCAATATAGGAATGAACTAGAGGAGAGTGTCCTTGGCTTCCTCTATACACTGGGATTCATCCTCGATAAGGGAGCTGAAATAAGCGATTGTTTCCTCTCTGACTCAATAAAATCCTGGGTTTTGGATCCATCAGCTTTGGTCAACTCTCTAATCTTGTTATTACTTTTGTTCCTCAGGGTTGTGACATGAAAGAAATTAGAGTTCAAGTCACCATCATTTAGCCATAAATCCCTGGATTTCTATCTCCAGTATATCTCTTCACAAGCCAAAATATTGTGATATTCTGAAAGCTTGGCTTGCTCCTCCTTCCTAGTAGCTTCATCATCGATACCAATTTGTATCGAGTTGTCAATGACTTGCAACCTTTCTCCCACTTGTTTCTTGTTCTCAAACAGGTTCCCAAAAACCTCCTTATTCCAATTTCTAAGATTATCCTTTACTAATTTCAGCTTTTGAGTAAGTATGAAACCTGAACTTCCCTGAAAGGATTGCTGCCACCATCTGGAAATATTTTCTTTTAATTCTGGGTGCCTGATCCACATTGACTGGAATTGAAAAGGTTTTTTGAAGGAGTTAGACTTTGGAACCTCCAAAAGGATGGGATTGTGATCAAAGGAAATTTTGGAAAGAGTTTGTAGAGTAGAGTCTCCAAACCCTGAAATTGCCTCTTTAGATAAGAAAAACCCGTCAAGTCTTTCTTGGATAAGTTGGCTTCCTGTTCGACTATTGCTCCAAGTATACTTGGCTCCTCTTAGCCTCACATCCATCAGTTGTTTCAAGTTTATGAAGTCATTGAAGTCTTCCATACTTCTGGTTGGGAGCCCCGTTCCACCCTTTTTGTTCAAGGGGTATAAAGGCTTGTTGAAGTCACCTACCACCACCCATGGGATGTCATGGAAAGCATCACCCAGTTTATCCAGGTACTCCCACAAAGAAGCCCTTCCCTTGAAAAAAATTGGGAGCATAGACATTTGAGAAGATCCACGATCTATTGTTGTCAATAGCATGGAAAAAAACATTCAACACCCTATCATCATCTTGGATAATGCTACCTTCCACCACCCGAGGATCCCAAAGAACCATGAGACCCCCTGAAGCTCCTCTAGCTAGTTTGAATGCCATGTCCCCTTGACTCCACATATTTTTTGCTATTGTTTTTTATTGGGCTTTGTCTAATTTTGTTTCTTGCAACATCAAAATTGTTGGATTGTATTGCCTTCTTAATGAGCTAACCACCCTCTGAGTGGGTCGACAATTGAGGCCTCTCACATTCCATGAGAGAACCTTCATTTAGATTGTTTAGATTTTTTCCCTTTCCCCCTTCCTTAAGGAGGTTTTCTTAATTTATTATCTTCAAGCCCTGGGATAACTTGTTGTATCAGTGTTTTTTGTTTGCCACTGACAATTTCATTGTCAGTCCTCATTCTGTTGTGCTCTGCCTTTGACATCCTCCCCTTCTTTCTCTCACTACCAAATTCAATAGTTGACTTAGTAGTACTCCTGGTCTGCTTGGGGCTAAAATGAGGATGAACTATCTGTTGTAGAACCAGACTAACGCATAGCTCAAAATCATTCATATCTACTGCCTCCCTTGAATCTAACTCCTCCATATGTTTCCTATATTCTCTTGGTTTTTGTGTTGAACCTTCTAGATGGTTTGACGGGCTTCTGGCTATGATGGTGGGAAGGTCTGATTTCAAATACTTTATCTCCTCCACCCGTTTTCTATATTCTCTAGGATTTTGCCTTTCCTCTCCCTGGGGACTTGAGGGGTTCTTGGACATGGGGTTTTTAGGACCCACCCTTGATGGGAATTCTAGGGTTTCAAGGATTTCACCTTGCAGGTTTCCTTCCTCTAATTCCTCACTCTCCCATTTGACCATTAGATTATCTAAAATTTTGAACTTATTTGAGCTTGGAATTTTAGGGCTTACCTGATTTTCCTGTTCGTCAATGAGATGTTGCTTGTCTTTGCTCTGACCTTGCCCTACCCCATGTTTTGTCTTCTCTTGATAAATGTGGTTATTTTTAGATGGCCTAAACCCTCCTTTACCCATAGAGCCTCCATTTAGATGGATGTTCCTATGAAACCCTTTCTCATTTTCTCGTTTGCCTTCCATCCTTTGGTTTTCTCTGCTAGCTGCTAGATTAGGGCACTGATTTTGCACATGGTCTTGGGTTTTGCATTCAAGGCAAAAAGCTAGTCTGTTTTCATATTCCATCGCCTATTTTATTAGGTAGTTGTCGTACTCTAGCTCCACAAAATTTTGTAGCTCAGAGTCTAAATTAGCGTTGACGCATATTCTTGCATGTGTCATCCTTGTCCTAGCCAAGGTTGCATGATATATGGACACCAGTTCTCCAATCACTTTGGCGATGCCATGCAGCCAATACTCATTGACAAACTGATCTAGTAGGTTAGGAAGACAAAACAAAATAGGGGTAGTATTGATATTCTATTTTTTAGGGTTGAAATCCTCCCCCCACTTCCTGAGGAAAAGACTATGTTTCCCTAAGAACCAGGGTCCTCCAATTAGAACGCGGTTTGCATCCTCCTTGTTATTAAATATTATGATTAAAAACCCCCTAGACATGGCAACAATCTCCATACTCCCCACCATTCTCCATTTGGATAGAGCCCATGATCGTATAGTCTCTATATCCGGCCTTCCACCCAAAAAATTACCCTCTAAAGAAAACTCTTCCATGGATAAAAACGGACCCATCGAAGCAATAGGAACTGTTATCCTATTATTCACCTAAATGAGGGGTGGGAGTGAAAGGAAATCACTCTTTCTCCCCTTAACAGTTTCTGCAAAGGATCGGCCCCCTCTGGGACCCACATCGCCCTTTTGGGTCCCTTTGTCCGGATCTTTTTGAGGAGGGTTGAACCCTCTTTGGATAGCCCCACCTGACGCTGAAGGCCACCCTTCCTCTGGATCCTTGCCTGATTCCTTCTTGATGTTCCTTCCCACACCCTCCATGCCTTCTCTGTTGTTCCTGCCCAAAATTTTCAAACTTCCTCTGTCGCTCCTCTCCTCCATTCCTTCCTGCCCGAAACTTTACATATAGACCAAAGAATAAAAAAAAATTATAGTAGAACTATATTTATTAGATGATTTTGGGTTAATTTCCACATTTCCTTTGGTTATTTCCACTAATAATTCCAAGAGGGTGAAGATTTATTTCATGCTATAGGTTTTGAAGCACTTTCCTAAGTGCATTTTGAATTACATTCTTGCATTGTGTACAAAAAAAGGTTGTAAAGGCATGTGCTCGGACATGAGGAGATTCTAACATGAATAATAGGAGAGATTTATTATTTTGTATGGAATACGTATAGAAGTAATATGCCACAATAGTTGAAATTTTATTAGTTTCATTTACCAAGGATGTCATTTTGGCACTTTACTAGAATTGGACCCTACTAGTGACATCTTCTCCTCTACCACTGAGTGATCTGCCACCCAATCCATATTCATTTCTAGTTATCCCTAAGCCTCCTCACCTCTCCTCTAAGCTGCTACAACTCATCCTCAACTGCCATAGCCTCCTACAGATCTCCACCAAAGTCAAAGTCATCCAACTCTACCTCCACATCCTCGCTAATAACTAGAGACTCATCTGATGAATCATCACCAATTTCCATCATAGGAACATCCCCCATCACCTTCACGCTCTCTTCGATTCTCTCACCTACCTCTATCGATGGTCTTGCACTGCTATCACTCACCAATCTATCCTATTCATCATGATGCAGTCTCACATGCCTAACCAATCGATCTAGCTCTACCTCCTCCTCCTCACCTGAATCAAGTTATCCCTCATCACGTCATACATCCACATGCCCTGGCAACGTTGACCTCATCCCACCTAGAAATCCCCTATTAGGAAACACTCATGCTACTTCAACCCACCCATCCACCACACCGACCACTGGCTCCCATAACTGTCTAGACCACCACATGTCATAATATGGCATGGTACCTACATTTTTTACATTAGGGAAAACCAATGGCTTGTTAGGCATCAAATCCAATGGTTGCACCACTAGCTCTAGACCAGTATCCCCTACCACCCTAAATATCACTATAGGCAAGTTAGGTCACCCCTATCATAACCCAAACTATTGTAGCACCTGTGAAAACAGGAAGTACTCCACTTATGATAAGTACTTCTCCACTACCCATCACCCTCGCCTAATGCATACTAACTACTCAACATCCTAACTCTAGTTAGGTTCTCCTTGCCATGGTATCCATCTCACATGATCCATAATAAAGCCCTCAAATGCTCTTGGTGATGCATTAGATCACCCTCCCATACCCTCTTCCTCCTACTCTCCATGTTTACCCCCTATCTCATCACATAGGGTACATCATGTCCATATATCATATGCACCTCATGTGGCAAATATGCTAGACATAAAATTAATAAATGCTCCTAAGCCCACACCTGCAGTAGTGGAATCACACTGATACCTTTACAATTTGTCCTTACAAATACATTCAACTCTCTGTATACCTATGCTAGAAATACGGGCATCATGTTGCACACTATCTCCACCATATTCTAGGGGAATCTCACCCCTGAAGTATCTGTAAATGCATGGCTCACTATAAATAGCATCACCATCGCATGGTGATTTTATAAAAACTTATTTTTCCAGTACTTCATGTAGTCCAACCCACTGTTGGAATCCACCCTCTGCCACCATTGCCCAAATACTCTTTCTAGGATGACATCACGCTACATATAAAAAAAACACGTTCATACGACCTTGTGCGAAACTCCCATTTTCCAAAATTTTTGCATACGCGAGGTCACCCACCCTTCCACATACCATGCATACCATTCATGCATGTGGAAAACAACAAAAAAAAGCTAAAAAATGTAAAAACATCCAAAATCCTCCTGACACATACATGCAAAATGAGGTGGTTAAAAAAAAGTCAAAATAGTCTAACGAAAGCACATTTGGACACCCATTTAGCTTATTAGGAGCCCCCACTTGTCAGTTCTTACATGCATTCACTTTTTACACTCCTTCCCACACATCACATCCAACACATGCTTCCCCAAAAGCAACAATCGTCACATGCAAAAGTAAAAACCACCTCAGGATACTCATTTGCCTATTTTTACATGAAGTGCCCGCATTTCACCCCTCACATGTGTGCACATCTAGTCTATAATATTTTAACCAAATTAAACATTATTTTTATCCTAACCAAATTACACATTAATCGAGAAAGAATAAATTTCTTACCTCCGGTTTTCCCATCCCGTGCTTGTGCTCATTGACATACTCACCATCCCATATCACCCGATCCACATTTCAACAACACTTTACTCTATTTTCTCCTCCATTGCCACTCCTTCTCCATCCTTCGCATGAAAATAATGCTAAGACATATTTTTCACCATTTAAACCTCATTTGTGCTGATTTGCACCCCACACATGCAAACCTGTCGGTTTGCACGACCCCATGCGAACCTATTTTTCTTACTCAAAATTATCACACCAGCATCCAATTCCCCTTGATATTTCTCTAAATTCCTCTATTTTATTGATTTTCATGCAAAAATTTTACCCTTTTCTTCTTAATCATTATCAATCGTTTCATCGTTGATCTTTGTCTCCTCCATCGCCAATTCATCGCTTGAGGGGGTACTCATCAAACCAATAAAAAACTACCTTGAACATGATCAAACAACCAAAAATCCAATCATGGATATAATAAATACCTAAGAATTTTTTTGCAGAAGATTATATCACATCCTTATGCTAGGACAGATACAAAATACAATTTCTCTTCTTCATAAAAACTCCAATCCAAAACAAATCAATGTTTGATAAAATCTCAAAGCGCCTCTAACTATAGACACCTCATGGATTCCAATATTCATAGTGGCAGTTGTAAAACCACTTGTGAATGAAGCTCCTGAAAGTTCTACCACATGGCTCCAATGATTTATCAAATGTTGTTAAAAGAGCTCATCAATCAATCAAAAGCAAAAATTAACAAAGGTATTTGTTTCATCCACAATTGAAACATCTCAAGTTGATCACAATACAAGGTAATCTTATGCCTTCCTCCAAAAGCAATCAATCATAAACCATTTTTATCAATGAGTCTCTGTCGCAATAATCCACAAATCATCAACCACAAATTCTTTGCCTTACAAATCATTCCATCAATTTACATCATCAATTTTTTTACTAAATTGTGTCTCACACAATCCAGTACAAAAAGGGGTAAAATGTAGACATCCAAAAGTCGCACATTGTCCTTTTCCTCATCTTCATGGTCAATCAATTGGCTAAAACACTATTCATTTTTCAAATACACTATTCATCACCCTTAGCCCCTTTGGGCTAGCTAAGCCCCTTCCTATCCTTAACCCTAGGTCCTCATGTGACCTTATCCACAACTCAACCAAGTTTAAATTTTCCACCATGGTCAAAAAGCACTTTATGATAAAAATGTCAACATTTTGGTCAAAAACATTCTTTAAAACTAATCACATGCTTAATTAAATCTAATATTGATTTGATTTAACCCTTCCACCTCAGCTATTCTACTTTGACTAGCCTAGCCTTCCACCTCATCTATTCTAGCCTATCCTAGCCTTGCCACCTCTCACCCAGATATTTCTCCACCTCACATTCCCCTAGGTCATAAATGAAATATGGAGACTTTTTCACAAAAGAAGCAATTTTTATTTTGAATATATTTTCAAAAAGGTCTTCATAAATTCCAAATGGATATTTTTTGCAAAGTCATCATTATTTGTGGATGGGTGAGACATTCTCTCACCCAACCTCATTTATGAACCAAGACACCTCAAGGGACACCTCTTAGGTGGACACCTCACCATTGAAACCTCACAGGGGACACCTCATCCCCTCCCTCTCACCTTGGTCAAGTCTATAAATAGAAGGCCATTTCCACCATTTAAATAACAACCAACTTTTACTTACTGAAACTCTGCCAAAATCACTGTAGCCATTACACTCATCTCGCATCCATCACACATCCATCATACACATATTGCAATATTAGTTAGTTTATTTCTTGACATTTCTTGTGATTGAGATAAGTAAACGACAACAAAAACACATTTTCTAAAGGTGACCCGTCAAAAGGGTGAAGAAGCAACAGTATTAGGATAGTCCAAAAATTGATCTTGCAGATTCTATCATAAAATATGGGTTCGAAAGACCCCATGCAAACCTTCCGATTCACACTAGGTTCATATGACCCCATGCAAATCTATGTAACAAACACCAGAATTATCGTATTAAGTAAGTATAACTTAATTTAGTGTTTTTATGCTATTTTTATCAATTTTTATCATGTTTTAAGCTTGTTTAAGATTCTTTTTGTCTTCATAACCACAGGGTTTGACTAAGGCAGACCCCTTAATGCACTAACAATATTTTGTAGGTTCAATAGGTACATAGAACACATGCAACCAGTGGTGGCACAAGAGCAATAAGCCCACCTACACTAAGGAACACAAAGAAGACATATCCTATTGCATTTGTACCTATCCAAAAGGGATTTCTTAGGGAAGACCCCATTTTAGATTTTAGGGCAAATATTGTAAAAGGATATTGACTTGTAACCTCCTTTTATCAGTTTAATAGCAAAATCAGTGGATCCTATAATTTTGAATGAGAATTATAATGTCATTTTTGTTGGTTTCAAATAGAAGACATGAACACTCCATAAACAATTTTTAAAGGAACTACATTGTACTCCTCTACCAATTATTACTATGCACTCTCTATATTCTCTCCTCTCTTTATCACCCAATATAAGGCCTATATATAGGAATATAAGTTCCTTGGTCCTCACTATACCTTTGACTCTATCCTATGACTC
This sequence comes from Wollemia nobilis, assembly GCA_028583015.1. Taxonomy (NCBI): domain Eukaryota; kingdom Viridiplantae; phylum Streptophyta; class Pinopsida; order Araucariales; family Araucariaceae; genus Wollemia; species Wollemia nobilis. The sequence goes on from JAQPPZ010002606.1 coordinate 719,103, forward strand.
ATGTATATATGGACTACATGCACATTTACATCATTGCACATTCTAACACTTGTGCATTTATTACATGCTAAAGTAACTACTTAACTTTAATCTAAAGTAAAATCCTACTCTAGTAATGTACCAAAGGTGGTACATTGATATGTATCCAATAATATAATATACTCTAACATACATAAGAATAAAGCTCTAGAATAGGTAGTAAAAAGACAATCACTTTATAGATATCTTCACACACAAACATGCTTTCAATTGGAAAGGGGGAAGGATATGTCATTTCAATGTGTTAGGCCATTTATGGAAATTATAGGTGGTGGTAGATAATAATGAAATAAAACATGGTAAAGTTGTAGTTGAGGCAGATGGAGAGGCAAAAAAAAAAAAAAAAATATTATGGCCAAGATCATGCATGATAAGGCTGAGTATGATTAAGGACACATGACAAAATGATAACCATCAAGGATATAGAAAATCTAAGCCATAGGACATAGAAAATTACATCACACAATAGATAGATTGACTAACATTTTTTCCATGCAAAATAATAAGTGAAGTATATGACCATTATCCAATATGATTACTCATGGCACAAGAGGAAAAAGATAGCCAAAAAGCATACAACACATAGTGGACAATAAAATGTCTATGCTATCTTGACATCAATAGATAAATTCAAATTTAAGTGAAGGTAATTAACCAAACCACTTGGCCACTCAAGAGTGGACATTAGAAAAAGAGCCATCAAGGGGGATCGACTATGAATCTAGTGAAAGTTATATGTAGTCATCTATTGCATGCATGTAGTAGTCACAACAAATTCCACCACCCTCAACCTTGCCATTCTATAACCAATATTTGGAAAATTTGTATTGCATAGTGATGATATTCAATTAAGAATAGGAAGTAATAGAAAGAGGTTTAAACCAATGGTAGTGTTATAATTGTAGTAACAACATGAAATGGTAGAAATTATTCAATATATAAGTTGGATAGAGCTTCTCTATATGTTTGATGAATTTGATGTCATTCTCACCAAGAAATTTTCTAACTACCTCAAATATGGAAAAACAACACTTCGAGGCACCATGATAAAGGTAAAACCTAAAACCCTGAGTGAGGTTTCTTGAATCCCCTATATAGGAGAATAATTTTTTGGTTAATGACCTCCATTGCATGAAGTTTTCAAATAATTTACAAAGTAAGGATTCCCTCAACTTAAGTATTAAATGAATAGTAATAATATATGTAAAGCCATTAGGAGGACCAGTTTGTCAAAACCTAGGACATGGTGGCGCCTTAGGTCATGCAATGTTTTACTTGTGATGGTCAATTTACTTTAGTCTTATGGTAACATTAAAAAATATTGATGTATTTATAGTATGGGATTGAAAGACAAGAACTTAGAATAGACATTACATTATTTCTATGTTCTTTGCATTTAGTGGCTAAGTGAGTTCAATAGGATGTAGGAACTTTGAGGCATCATGGCCTCATAAAAATAATTTGTGAAAATTATTTTCTATGATAGAAGGAAGAGGATAGTAATGACAGACATTATTGGACAACAACCTATGGGTATTGATGAGAGTTAAGTGGACAAGCACCAAAGGAATACAACATAATTTTGTAATAAATAGCTCTTAGAAGTGATTGTGAGTCAATATAATATCTAAGGAATATGTATCTATGCTAGAAACATCAAGAACACAAGAGAAATGAATAAGTAGGAGGTATAGCATGAAAACACAAATGAGCAGGAGATGATCTCTACCATGGAACAAGAGGAAAGAAAGAATGTTGGAAAAAGTAAGGTACCATAGGAATTAGTAATAATCAATGAAGAAGAGACATGGGTTATAATATTATACCTAGAGGAAAAATTAGAGGTACAATTACAAGAATTGAAATCTAGATACTATTGCAAGAAAGGCATGATCTAATTATTTAGCTAAAGGAAGAAGTGATGAGCCTCAAAGAGCAATAAAGATATACATCAGCTTCAAAAATCCTAGTACCCATAGAACATGAAGATGGCTTGAGGGATGAAGATATCCATTTAATTACAACTGTATTCTATCACTTGAAAGAAAATGTAAGGGAAACAACAATTATGAACAAAATAGGGAACCAAAATAGAGCATTGTCACTAGCTATAGAAAGTTCTCAAGAACAAAATTTGGAGATTGAAGAGGATGATGATAATAATTTGGAGACATAGGTTGAAGTGGTTATGTTTATTTAAGATCAAAAGGTACAAGCATACCCCTTTATAGCCTTTAATATTATAGTTGTTATTCCTCCAAATTTAGTAAGATTAGAAGAGCACAATGTTGCCATTGGAAAATGGGTAACGAGGTGTGCCTACCTAGAATAGAAGGTACAATCTCTTAAAACCTTGAAATATAAAAATAAACTATTGGAGGTAAACCTTGTTGGGCTACAAATAAAATTTGAAAAAACTGATGTCATTGTAGCACAAATGGTGTAATATTGATTGTTGAGTAAGGTGCAGTAGCAGTATTGTCATTGTTGTCAACACAGTCAGATAGATCTATTGATGCAGTGGACATGAAGTTCAAAAGCTATTCAGATGTAGAAGATAGGAGCTCAAAGGTTACTCGGAGTATGTACGAGTGATTTTCCAAGAAGACCGAAGTGGCCCATATGCAAAAGATCAAAGAAAAAGACAAGTAAGAAAAGTGTCGCGATATCGCGACATATACAGCAGGCAAGAAAAACTGTCATGATTTCGTGACATGTTGGAAGAGAGAGAAAAAGCAAGAAAAATTGTCACGATTTCGCGACATGTTGGAAGAGAGAGAAAAAGCAGGAAAAACTGTCACGATTTCGCGACATGTTGGAAGAGAAAAAGGCAAGTGGAAAAACTGTTGTGATTTCGCGACATGTTGGAAGAAAAAGAGAAAGCAGAAAGAAGTGTCATGATTTCGTGACAAGTTCGAAGAAAGAGAACAAGTAAGAAAAGTGTCACGATTTCGTGACATGTCGCATTTTCACGACTAAAACAAGAGAGAGAAAGCAAGTTGGAAAAGTGTCACGATTTCATGACATGTCATTTTGTGAAAAGAGAAAGCAAGTGGAAAAGTGTCATGATTTCATGACAAAAAAAAAAAGAAAAGTGTCGCGATTTCACGACAAAGAAGAAGAAGAAAAAAGTGTCGTGATTTCATGACAAAAAAAAATAAAGTGTCGATTTCACGACAAAAGCAAAGAAGTGAAGTACGGAAGTAGAAGTGTCATGATTTCGTGACAAAAGAAAAGAAGACTTAAGGAAAGTGTCATGATTTCATGACAAAGAAAGCAAGACTTAAGGAAGTGTCACGATTTCATGACATGTGTATTTTTGACTCAAAAGAAGAAGAGAAGAAAGTGTCACGATATCGTGACATGTCGCATTTTACGACTCAAGAAGGGGAGGAGAAAAAAAGTGTCGTGATATCGTGACATGTCGCATTTTCTGACTCAAGAAAAAAGTGTCACGATATCACGAGCTATTTTTGCGACAAAGGAATAGAGAAAGCGTAAGGAGGTGAAAGTGTCGTGATATCGCGACATGTATTTTCATGGCAAAGTAAGAGAAAGAGAAGGAGAAGTTGATATCGTGACATTGTGAGAAAAGAAAGAGAAGGAGAAAAGTGTCATGATATCATGACATGTAGCTTTTTGGTCCGATGAAAGAGAAAGAGCAAGGAGAAAAGTGTCACGATATCATGACATGTAGCTTTTTCGCGGTCCGATGCAAAGAGAAAGAGAGAGAAAGAAAAAGTGTCGTGATATCACGACATGTATTTTTAGGGGCCAAAGCAAGGAGAAAGAGAGAGAAAGCGAAAGTGTCGCGATATCGCGACATGTATTTTTGCGGTTGAGTTGAAGCCGACGAAGACCGATGACAGCCGACTAAAATTAGGGTTTACAGTTGTCATGAAAGCCAAGATTAGGGTTTGACTAAGATTAGGGTTTATAGTCGACTAAGATTAGGGTTTTCATCACAAGAATTTTGTTATAAAAGGAGGGTTGTTTGGAGATTTGAAGTGTTGATGAATGCGTCGTCGAATATGTGTCGAAGTGTGAAATGTGGTCGTAAGAGCGTAGAAAGCGCAGAAGCGGCGAGATGATGGCGAAGTGCGCAAAGTGAGCGAAGAAGTCATGTCGAATTGTCCTAAGTGCATCTGTGATTGCGCAGAGAAAGCAGAAGGAGCAGAGTGCGCAAAAGGGAGAAGACGATCGTGAAGTTGGATTGCAGTGAAGCAGAGTGTGCGAAGTGTTTGCACAGAAAGAGCAGAGTGCGCAGAGAACGCAAAGGTGGAGAAGACCAGTTAGGGTCGTGCAAAAGCAAAGGTATCTTATTATCAAACTTATAGATTCAAAATTGAAGTCCAGGTTGCAGCTTGGCATCAGGGGTTGGTGCTCCTTCCATTGGTGTAGATAAATAAGGGGTTGGTGCTCCTTCCAGTTGGTGCTGGTAAATCAGGGGTTGGTGCTCCTTTCTGTTGGTATAGATAAATCAGGGGTTGGTGCTCCTTCCAGTGGGTGCTGGTAAATTGATTGTAAAGTTGGTGCTTTGCAAAGGCTGGATTTGGATGGTAGTCCAAGCAAGTCATTCTTGAGGAGTAGCCAAATTGGTGAACCTCATTAAATCTTGTGTTGTGTGATGTTCTCTTGTGATACTTGCTTTATCTAGTTTTAAGGTTTCATTATTTTAGTTTTAAGAGCTATGAATTCAAGTTAAAAGAACTACACTGATTCACCCCCCCTCTCAGTGCCATTGTAAGACTAACAATTGGTATCAGAGCCAAGTTCCCTTCTCAGGCTAAATCAGTCAGGGTTGATCTTGGATTAGTACGCAATGGGTAAGAAGAATAGATCCTCCTCCAAAAGGGCATCTCAGTCAGTTTCAGTTCCTGTGGAAGAGAAAATTGAACCAAAAAAGGTTGAAGACTTCTCATCAAACAAAGCACCTTTGTTTGACGGAACTAATTACGTGGTCTGGAGAATCAGGATGCAGGCATATCTTTGTGCTTTGGGATACGACATCTGGGATTCAGTAGACAAGTGAATACACAATACCCATCACTCCTCCAACCGATGTCGTCGGTAAGAATCTGTTTGAGAATGACTCAAAAGCAAAAAATGTTATCAGGTGCAGATTAGTAGACAGTGAACTCGGTAAAGATCATGAGTTGTAAAACGGCAAAAGAAATATGGGACAAACTAAGGAGTATTCATGAAGGAGACGATGAGATCAAGGAGGCCAAGTTACAAACACATCAAGCTCAGTTCGAAGCTTTAAAGTTGAATGACGATGAGAACATAGAGGCATATATGTTGAGAGTTAATGAAGTCCTAGAGGATGATTCTAAAAAGGAAATAGGTGGAGGTCTTTTCATGACACTCGAAGAAGAAACAAAAAAAGAACAGGAATGTGATGAAGAAGAAATTGATGCAGAAATAAATTTGAAAGAGGAACTAATTGCAGCTCTGGATGAATTGAAGATAGAAAGAAAAAGGAATAAGGAAATCTCAAGAAAGCTTGAGGATGCAAATGAAATAATAACCAGTTTGAAAGTACAGGTAGAAGAATTCAAAAGGATTGAAGAAACTCTCAGGTCACAGATCAATGAGAAAGAGATTGGTTGCTGCAAACAAGAGGAAGAGATTGTTTTATTGAAGAAACAACTAGAAGAGGCCAATACAAATCTCAAATTCGAGAAGAGCACAGAGTTGCTAGATAAAATGATAAGCCAACAAAGAAGCTCCATGGATAAGCGTGGTCTTGGATATGAAGTTGAACAACCTTCATCTTCCAACTCTATAGAAGAAGAAGTTCACTATTGAAGGATCGAAGCAAGAAAAGTTTGAAGTTGAATCTTCAAAAGGAAGAAAATATCAAAGGAGATCTACAGCAAAGCAACCACAACAAAAGAGGTTCTATCACTCTCACTCTATTCATAATAATACTTTTAATGGCTATTGTTTCAGATGCAACCAAGTATGGTCACAAGGCAATTTATTGTGGATTGAATAATAAATCAAAGAGTTATGCTGGTAGAAATACATCTGCATTTTTGAGTGAACACTATGTACAATGTTTTCAATGTAATGGTCATGGGCACATAGCAAGGTTTTGTCCAAGCACTTTTGTATCTAATCTAAGGCAAAACAGTAGATTTCATCAGATGCAAAGAACGCAACACAGACAGGGAATAAATCATGTACATAAAAGAAAGGAAAATAATCATTCATCAAGGATGCACAAGAGACAACCACACAAGAGAAATGTTCGAGTTCACGAAAAGGTGCAAAACAGGGATGTAGTTGAAAAATCCAAGCCCGAGTTCAAGAAAGTTTGGAGAAAGATAGAAGAAAGGAAATCGTGTCTCCTTGGACTCAAGGAGACTACTCCGCTATTGCACTAAGCAACTCCGGGTAGCACATCCTCAGGGGGAGCAATCTTGAAGTTTCATTTTAATGCTCCTATGTATTTGTTTGATTACCTGAGGATGAAAGGCAAGTAGTCAGGGAAGTTGTCGTATAGTTGTCGAAGTGTGTTTTCAGTTCATGTAGTTGTTTGTGGAAGTGTCGTGAAGGGTGGTGATTAAATTGAGAGTTGTCATTATTGGTAGTATTGCTATATGTCATTGTTGTATTGGTGATGGTTCTTACTACCACTATCCAAAGTTAAGGATTATAACAGTTCAGATAATTTGGTTAGTGAAAGAATGTTGCCCTAGCCGCATATATGTGTTTCGATAAAAGCAGTGTGTATTTGAACTACACATTGACGTGAAGATTGTTAGATCTATTATGATGTTGTGGTGAAAAATATTGAAGTCTGATCATTGATTCATGTTTAGCTCATCAAGATGAGCAACTTTGCTTTGTGAATCATACCTATCCGAGGTCCAGAAGTATGAGTTTGAGTAAGGTGCACTATAGTTGGCCGTGAAGTGTTTAACAAAATATTGTCTCCTGATTCGAACAGTTGAAAGTAAGGTGTGACCAGCGGTGACTGTAGAAAACATAGACCAAGTTGAAAATATAAAAAGGGATTTGGTTGGTGTTGTGGTACAATGTTTGATGCTTGCACAGAGTTGGCAGTAAAATTGCAGTGTTGGTACAGTGTTGGACAAAAGTTGGTACAAGTGTGAGTCACTTGTCAATTTTGTTGACAGATGTGAAATCAACGTTTTTGAATGGGAAGCTTGAAGAAGAGGTTTATATTGAGCAGCCAGATGGTTTCCAACTTGGTGATGATCCCAACTTGGTTTGTAAGTTGAAGATATATGGCTTGAAACAGGCACCCCGAGCATGATATGCAAGGCTAGACAACTATCTCACTCAACAAAGGTTTAAGAAAGGGTGCAAGTTGAGCAAGAATGACAAATCTCCACCTGTTGATCAAACCATGTACAGATCTATGATTGGAAGCTTACTGTACCTGATAGCTACCAGACCAGATATTTTGCAGGCAGTATGCATGGTAGCACGATTTCAGGCTAATCCCAAGGAGACTCATGTGACAACATTATGGTGGTTGATTTCTGAAATATCATTGAAGGGAAAATGATTGTTTGTGGTTTCCTTTTCGAAAGTGGTTGGTTGAATGCATCAAGGTTTTCTGAATTGAGAGTTGTGTTTAAACCTTGTGTTATAAGCATAGTGGTTTAAGCCCATTGGTTGTGAAAGAACTTGAGTTAGAAAAGAACATGAGTATCATTGTTATGTGATATTTGTGGTTGAGCATTGTTGGAATTATTTGAGTTGGTTGATACATACTTGGACTAGGGTTGTGTGAGAGAGAGTTGTCCCTTGTGATGATTGGTTGAGTTGATTTGATTGAGCCTAGTCAAGTTATGTGTGAAGTGATTTTTAAAGTTCTATGAAGTGGATTTGATTTGAGATCGCCATTCATTATTGAGTTCATTTTGAGTACTACTTGAGCATGATTGATTGAGCCTTTGAGAAGGCCTTTGGGAAATATTTGAGGACAATGTTGGGACAGATTTCTAGAGCAGATTTGGGCAAGTTCTTGGTGAGATTGCTAGAGAAGATTTAGACAAGTTCTTAGTGAGCTTGGTGGAGCAGATTTGGACAGGTTTTGTATGAGCTTGTTATTCAACATTGGACAAGTTCTATGTGAGCTTGTTAAGTAGGTTCTATGTGAGCCTATTGAGCAGGTTCTTAGTGAGCCTATTGAATGAGCTTTGGAGGTGACAGAGTACAGAGGACAGAGTCTCAATGGATAGAAATCTAGCAGCCAACACAGTTGAAGATAGATCTGAGTGAGGATTCTTCAAGTGAAGAAGAGGTCCACCAGTCAGTGCAGCAGAGAGACAAAGTCTTCTATAATATCACAAGGGTACTATGGAGTATGGGTTATGGTATCCAAAAGATGCAGATTGGGCAGGATGTGTAGATGACTGAAAGAGTACCAATGGAGGTGCATTCTATCTTGGAGACAGATTGGTCACGTAGAACAATAAGAAACAAGAGTCAGTTTCCTTATCCACAGCAGAGGCAGAATATATTGCAGTGACAACATGTTGTACGTAGGAGAAAGTTGCAGAAAGTGAGGTTAAGTTGGATTTTTATTCCAACAACAGATTGTGGAGTGGTCACGTTTCCCAAGAATTGACTAGCTATAGGGATCACATTCTCAGGGGGAGCATTTAAGTATTTGATTATCTTTTTGCTCATGTTCATGATTTTTGCTAAGTGTAATAAATTTTGCCTGAGAATGTTGTGCATGGACTCGGGGGAGTCTGCAGTAGCCCTTTGGTATTATTGTCAAAGAGGGAGAAGAGTTACAGAAGAAATTGCACATGTGTTGCCAACAATTCCAAAGGGGGAGATTGTTGAGCAAGGTGCAACAACAATATTGTCATTGTTGTCAACACAGTCAGATAGATCTATTGATGCAGGTGGACAGGAAGTTCAAAAGCTATTCAGATGCAGAAGACAGGAGTTCAAAGGTTACTCAGAGTATGTACAGTGATTTTCCAAGAAGACCGAAGTGGCCCATATGCAAAAGATCAAAGAAAAAGACAAGTAAGAAAAGTGTCGCGATATCGCGACATATACAGCAGGCAAGAAAAACTATCATGATTTCGCGACATGTTGGAAGAGAGAGAAAAAGCAAGAAAAACTGTCACGATTTCGCGACATGTTGGAAGAGAGAGAAAAAGTAGGAAAAACTATCATGATTTCATGACATGTTGGAAGAGAAAAAGGCAAGTGGAAAACTGTCATGATTTCGTGACATGTTGGAAGAAAAAGAGAAAGAAGAAAAACTGTCATGATTTCACGACATGTTCAAAGAAAGAGAACAAGTAAGAAAAGTGTCACGATTTTCATGACATTGTTGAAAAGAGAGAAAGCAAGTTGAAAAGTGTCATGATTTCCGACATGTTAGAAAAAGAGAAAGAAGTGAAAAGTGTCACGATTTCATGACATGTCACAATTTCAAGACAAAAAGAGAAGAAAAATGTCATGATTTCACGACAGAAGAAGAAAGAAGTGTCACGATTTCATGACAAAAAAGAAGTGAAGTACAAAGAAAAGTGTCACGATTTCATGACATAAAGAGAAGAAGACTTGAAGGAGAAGTGTCATGATTTCATGACAAAAGCAGAAAGCAAGACTTCGAAAGCAAAAGTGTCATGATTTCATGACATGTCGCATTTTGACTCGAAACAAACAGGAAGGCAGAGAAGCAAAAGTGTCACGATATCGGACATGTCGCATTTTCATGACTCAAGAAGGGCAGGGAGAGAGAGTAACAAAAGTGTCATGATATCGCGACATGTCGCATTTTCGCGACTCAAGAAGAGAGAAGGAGAATAAAAAAGTGTCACGATATCGCGACATGTCGCATTTTCACGACAAAGGAATAGAGAAAGCGTACGGAGGCGAAAGTGTCACGATATCATGACATGTTGTATTTTCACGGGCCAAAGCTAAGAGAAAGAGCAAGGAGAAAAAGTGTCATGATATCGTGACATGTTGTATTTTCACGGTCCGATGCAAAGAGAAAGAGCAAGGAGAAAAAGTGTCACGATATCATGACATGTAGCATTTTCGTGGTCCAATGCAAAGAGAAAGAGCAAGGAGAAAAAGTGTCACGATATCGCGACATGTAGCTTTTTCACGGTCCAATGCAAAGAGAAAGAGAGAAAGAAAAAGTGTCACGATATCACGACATGTATTTTCGAGGGCCAAAGCAAGGAGAAAGAGAGAGAAAGCAAAAGTGTCGCGATATCATGACATGTTGTATTTTTGCGGTTGAGTTGAAGCCGACGAAGACCGATGACAACCGACTAAAATCAGGGTTTACAGTTGTCATGAAAGCCGACTAAGATTAGGGTTTACAACTGACTAAGATTAGGGTTTTCATCACAAAAATTTTGTTATAAAAGGAGGGTTATTTGGAGATTTGAAGTGTTGATGAATGCATCGTCGAATATGTGTCAAAGTGTGAAATGTGGTCGTAAGAGCGCAGAAAGCGCAGAAGCGGTGAGATGATGGCGAAGTGTGCAAAGTGAGCGAAGAAGTCATGTCGAATTGTCCTAAGTGCGTCTATGATTGCACAGAGAAAGCAGAAGGAGCAGAGTGCGCAAAAGGGAGAAGACGATCGTGAAGTTGGATTGTAGCGAAGTAGAGTGTGCGAAGTGTTTGCGTAGAAAGAGCGAAGTGCACAGAGAATGCAAAGGTGAAGAAGACCAGTTAGGGTCATGCAAAAGCAAAGGTATCTTATTATCAAACTTATAGATTCAAATTGAAGTCCAGGTTGTAGCTTGGCATCAGGGGTTGGTGCTCCTTTCTATTGGTGTAGATAAATAAGGGGTTGGTGCTCCTTCCAGTTGGTGTTGGTAAATCAGGGGTTGGTGCTCCTTTCTATTGGTACAGATAAATCAGGGGTTGGTGCTCCTTCCAGTGGGTGCTTGGTAAATTGATTGTAAAGTTGGTGCTTTGCAAAGGCTGGATTTGGATGGTAGTCCAAGCAGTCATTCTTGAGGAGTAGCCAAATTGGTGAACCTCGTTAAATCTTGTGTTGTGTGATGTTCTCTTGTGATACTTGCTTTATCTGGTTTTAAGGTTTCATTATTTCAGTTTTAAGAGCTGTAAATTCAAGTTTAAAAGAACTACACTGATTCACCCCCCTCTCAGTGCCATTGTAAGACTAACAATTGGTATCAGAGCTAAGTTCCCTTCTCAGGCTAAATCAGTCAGGGTTGATCTTGGATTAGTACGCAATGGGTAAGAAGAATAGATCCTCCTCCAAAAGGGCATCTCAGTCAGTTTCAGTTCCTGTGGAAGAGAAAATTGAACCAAAAAAGGTTGAAGACTTCTCATCAAACAAAGCACATTTGGAGGTAAACCTTGTTGGGCTACAAATAAAATAAAATAAAACTGATGTCATTGTAGCACAAATGGTGTAATATTGATAGGTAGCAAGGGTTTATAGCATATTTCTACAAGAGTAGTTCTTTAGATGGCAATTACTCAATATGTATTTAGGATTATCACATGCTTTGGAGACACCATAAGAGTTTTAAAATCATATGACTAAAACTCCTGAATAGAACCTGCTATATGAGTTATTCATACATAACTATACTACAATAGAATATTAAACATTTCCCCCCAACATTTATGTTGGGGATGTTTAGTTAAGAGCATTAATTTCTATGATGCACAATAAAATTCATCACAAGGAAAAGGCTATAGAATATGCAAGTAGGGAAGTCTTGGTGGGATTGTAGATCAAGTATGAGTATCCTAATGCTCAGGTAGTTGTATCTAGATATTTGGATTTAATGAGTGTGAGTAGTATTAGGAATCAATATGTGGGCCACTAGTAGGAATGCAACCAATTTCAAATATTCTATGAATCCTATTTTGAGAAGGCAAAACAAGCCTATCAGGTAATTTGGGAAGAACTACATCTAAACTTACAAAAGAGAGAGCTAGTATTACCTATCAATATCAGTTTGTTACACCTCCAAGCACTAGTCATTGCTTCCACCTTTCAAATTCTTAGGTTTATGTGGATTGGGATGAGGCTCAAGACCCCTCTGATCAATAGTCCCATGCATAAATATAATACTCTCATACTATATGGTCCCCAAGTTATTTGGAATTTTTAATCTAGCATAATGACATGAGGGAATGCCAAGATTACCATACCACAGATAAGAAGTTTACCCCTAATATGGCTAAAGATACTAGCCTAAATTTTGATTGAGTAAGGACCTTTACATGAGGAAATTCAAACACCCAGGGAGTGGGGTATGATGAGGCCCATAAATACTTCATCTAATATGTGCTTTGAGATGCTCTTTTTCCTCTAATTAAAACATAGGAATGACTATAAGTGGACTTTGCATATTTTAGCATGATATTTGAGTTAGACAAGTTAGAGTAGGAGAGTTACATTTCTTAGATTACTTTGGGTTAATTTATGCATTTCTTTTAGTTATTTCCACTAGTAATTCTAAGAGGGTGAATATTCGTTTCATGCTATAGGTTTTGAAGCACTTTCTCGAGTTTATTTTGAATTACATTTCCATGTTGTGGATAAAAGAAAGGTTGTAAAGGCATGCACTAGGATGTGAGGAACTATTGACATGAAGAATTAGAAAGATACAATATTTTGCATGGAATCTAGCTAAAAAGAAGATGCCATGACATCTTATATCTTGATAATTATGTTTACCAAGGAGGTTGTCTCAATACTTTACTAGAATTAGACCCTACTAGTGGTGACACACGTGGCTCTGTTTTGTTGATTAACGGACACTATTTTTAGGAATCAAAGCTATTATCTTCATTTGGAAAATACCAATACAAAATCATAGTGAATATCAATTACAATTGTTGTAATATCCATTAGCCAATCTTAGGAAAAAATAGCCAATGAATCAATGAATGTTGTTTTTTTTGTTTGTAGTAACAACCTTATCGAGTGATAGTGATGAAATAGTTAGAACATTGTATTATATAAAATTATCTTAATTGTAGTCAAGGGCTTAGAAAATAGAAATGTGGACATAGAAAAGCTTGAATCAAGTGACTATTGTAGTAAGATTTTGATTATTCAACATGTAATGAACAATATTCTTAATTAAATTACATCTTTGAGTGTTTTGATTTATGATCTATTGGAGCAAATAGAAAAGAAAGAAATGCGTGTCAGGCTATTCGCATAAAATTTTTCCACATAGTCTGATCTCGATATCTACAACATGATCCACACCATTTTGCTACTTGTACTTGAGATTTCCATGACGAACTTCACAAGAGGGAAAGAGTGCCCATCGAGAATCAATGATAGAATGTTGATATCCTCGTGGCACACCTCCAAATGCCATGGAAAAAATTATCCACCAGCTGGATCTAACTGGATCTCGATAGATCTCCATCCAATCAACAATTTTATCCCCAATGAAGTTGAGGAGGTCAAAAAATGGATGCTGATGGCACTAGTTTGATCCATGCATAGTATTTTATTGTTATGAATTCCACCTGCTTTGACAGTCTGACACCATGATGAGGGTTTTATTTCTAAGGCATATCAACTATGGTTTATCACAAATATAGGCTAGTGGATTGGTAATTGCAAGTGTGGTTGGGAACTTATGAAGAAGAGATCTAGGTTCAAACTTCAGGAGGAAGCCAACCCTTTGCAAAGGTAGTAGTCTGCTCTGAATCCTTTGAGTGTGCATCAGATCGACGATGATGGTACAAAAATTGAACGATCGATCAAATAGTTTTGTTAGGAGCAGTTCCTATGATTTGAACCCCGGGTTGGCTAGTCATGGATAGTTATTAAAAATAATGATTTTAAATTACATCATTCTTTTTTCACCTGGTTTGGATGCCTACATCATGGATTGATGGATACCATATTTGCCCCTCATGCAAATATTCTTGTGTGTCTACAATTTATGGTTTACATCTAGTATGCAACAAGTCACTAGAGGTACCATCCTACCAATGGGTAACACGCATCCAACTGAGAACACCAACTCCAAAAAATGAACTTTGTCGATAGAATTTCTCCCTTAGCAAGCGATCATTATAGTCCCATTGTAGTGGCTACTAATCATCATCCTCTTAGAGGCTAGTAATAGTAAGCAGATTACTCAAAAATTCATCCTCCATTCAGAAGCTACATAGAAACTAATGTTACCCAGTCATGCTTCCACGATGGTAGAATTGCCACGTGGCTATATAAACCAATCTCATCATCGATTCCAGATGTGGGGTCCAAATGGAAAACATCCATATTGAAACAAAACTAATTTAAAAAAAATTCAACTGGATGAAATTTCCAGTCACTCAGGTAGTAGAAGAGGTATACAATCATGATGTGATTTGATAGCCAGTCAGTGTCATCACTTGCTACCACCTATAAAAAAAAAACATGAATCTATGAAACTAAGTGAAATACTATTAGAACTTGTCCATTTTGTGGTAGGAACACCATGAATATATGAAAATAAGTGAGACTAAATGTTCTTCAGAGGGGATTGAGAAGCAACGCCTAGATTGATGTCAGGTTTTAGGTGATGTTTGCCATTGACAATGAAGCAATAGATCAACAATCTGGCTACCATCAGAAAGCCTATAAACTTGAGATAGTTTGTTAATAGAGGGATTTGTCTATGGCAGCAACAACTTCTGGGCATAAGTCTTAGGTGCATGATTCTTCACTCTCGTAGCTACAAACAAGGTAGTCTATTTTGGATCTACCAACACAAAAAAATCTAAATCTGAAAGCTGTCAGATCTATGGGATTGGTCATAAATTTCCAAAAACTCTTCACATGGTGCTTAGGGGTTCCCTTATAGTAACACTGCAATAGCCACTTTGTGCTTGGCAAAACCCTATACGCCCAACCTAAAAATGTGCAGAAAGGCTGAAATAGAGGTAACGTTGGTGTTGGTGCTCATCATGCTTCCTAAAAAAACATTTAACAACGTTGAAACAAAAAATATGCCCTTGGACATATAATGATTCCTTGCGATAAAACCCTAAAAAAAATTTGACATAGACTAAAATGCACCTAATATCAGTGGAATATTTTTTTACCAAAAAATCATTTTGGGAAAGAGGATAACCTCTTCCGACTGAAAATGAAGGAGAGAAAAAAATGACCAATGGGCAGTGAAAAAATGAGAGAGATAAATCCTCCTGAAGCATAGGTACTCTACATGATATCAAATGGTAGCACAAAAACTCACCAAATATATTATACATGAAAGGCCTATAATATATATAGGCATAAGCTTATATGGAAAAAAATGAAAGTGTCAATGACACATGTCAAGGAGAAGTACACATTAACTTTAAAATTCTCCCTTAATATGTACTTTTCAAAAAAAGGTCAACATTAGAGGAGCTTTATTCAAACATAAAATCACATTTTACAAAACAATATATCACTCCTTTAGCTTTCTTCATCCACACATACATCTCGTCAAACTCCATTAACATTTGTACAAAGGGTGGAGGTTGAAAATAACAAAATTTTAGGATGTAGATAGCCCCTCCACCTAGGGATGTTAGATTATGATCCTTATATTCGTTTTATCTTATCCTTAATCATTTTTTCTTTTACTTTATATTTAATTTTGATTATAATTGTCCTAGTCTATCTCATTATTTATCCCTTCTAACCTAAAATTTCATCATTGTACCTTGTTGGTCAAGGCCTTTTAGCCTATCATGGGTTTCAATATTGAAACTCATTCTATTGTGTCTATATGTGGAAGAACTATAGAGATGTAGCCCTAATGGCACCACTACATTTTGTTTCTATCGTAGAAAATATTTCAAACCAAGGTTATGCATAAGTGCGAAATATTGTAAATTGGCTCTATTTAGGTTTTTTAAAATTTTGAAAAGACTAATTTTGGATCCTTTCACTGGGGCCCATTCGCTCAAAATTTACGGGGTGGAAGTTTTTTTGGGGTAAATTCATCCATCGTTGATAATCATGAACCTAACTTTATTTTAATTCGCCAACCTCAAATTACATATGATTTTGATTTTCCCACCCAATTCACCTTCAAATTATAAATGATTTTATATTTCCCACCCAAATCACCTTCAAATTATAAATGATTTTATTTTTCCTGCCCAAATCACCTCATATACTACCCGTATATATACTGTATTGGGTACCGATAAACATACATCGAAAATACTCTAACTCAAAAATAGCTCTGAAACAATGAAAAACTTGAGAAGGTTGCAGAGGAGTGACTGTCAAAATAAATTTATCGATTGCAGAGGAGTCTCCATCGACACAAGACGATTGGTTGTAGAGCTATGTCTATCGGCATAAGCTGATTGATTGCAAAGTCATGTCTGTCAATGGAAGTTGACCGGTTATAGAGCCATGTCTATCAACATAAGTTGATCGATTGCAGAGCCATGTCAATCAACATAAGTCGATTGGTTGTATAGTTTTCTATTGGTATAAGCTGATCGGTTGCAGAGCCATGTCTGTCAATGAAAGCCGATCAATTGCAGAGCCATGTCTATCGGTATAAGCCGATCGGTTGTAGAGTCATGTTTATAGACATAAGCTTATAGGTTGTAGAGCCATGTCTGTCAACACTATTATAGCACATCGACATGCTTATAACTGATCCCCATGCAACCGATCATCATGCCTACAACTGATCGGTATTCCTATAACCTATCATAATGCCTACAAGCTATCATCATGCTTGTAGTTGCTCATCATGCCTACAGTTGATCGTCATGCCTATAGCCGATCGTCATACCTATAGCCAATCATCATGATTGTAGCCGATCAACATGCCTGCAGTCGCTCAAAATTCTTGTAGTCGTTCATCATGCCTGTAGTTGATCATCATACCTACAATTGATCAACATTCCTGTAGTCGATTGTCATACCTATAGCTGATCATCATGCCTCCTATCGATCATCATGCCTGTAGTAGATTGCCATACCTGTAGCCGATCGTCATGCTTGCAACTGATCATCATGCCCGTATTCAATTGGTATACCTGTAGCCTATCGTCATACCTATAGCAAATCATCATACCTACATTTTATTAGCTTTCCTACATCCGATCGACATGCCTATAGCCAATCAAAATTTCTGCATCCGATCGACATGCCTACAACCAATCGGTATTTCTGTAGCCGATCGACATTCCTATAGCCAATCGTCATGCTATCAATCGTCATGTCGGCCTAAAGTCTTTCATATCGGCCTAACACTTTAAGTATGTCGTACATTTTTTAGAATTTGCAAACCGATATTCATAGCCCACAACACAGAAAAATTTACCATGATTTGAAATTTTTTGGAGATAAATTAATGAAAATCGCCACGGTTTGAAAATTTTTGGAAACAAATAAATGCAATTCACCATGTATACTTCTAAAAATGTCATCGAGATTCCAAGATAATTCACATTAATTTTATAAATATATTTTGGGGCCGAACCCTTGTGCATAACCCTATTTCAAACCTTATAAACAACATTCTATTGCAAACAATGAAAGTGTTGCCCCTAGTTGAAAGCATTGTTAATGTTATCACTCTACTATGATGCTTCTATTTCTATTTAGATAATATTTTCATCTTATATTTATTTCATTTTATATTTTGTGAACATGGGTTTGATGTTGGCCAAGGGAGTAATAACTCTCCAATCACCTAGATAGACCTCTTTTCATATAACATTATATTTTTTGTTTATCTATATATATGTTTTCTATGGAACTGGGAGTTATGAGTGAAAAAACCATCCTTTGTGAAAAGAACAAACAACACTTCTACTTTAGATAATGCTACTATCATAGAGATAGAATTAGATGAGAGTATTTCTTTTAGCACTTTTTTCAATTTAAGCTTAATTGAATGATATCTATTGTTTGTTTGACTATCTATGTGATTTATTTTCTATTATTTAGTTTGGTAAAGGAAAAAAAGGAGTAGAATACTTGATCATGTCATTTTAGGGGACCAATCAATTTCCTAATTAATATCATAGTGTGATCACTACACTATAATTTAAAACATGACCAAATGTAGAAACATTAGGTTTGTTTGCTTATATTCTCTCTTATACACTTTCTTAGAATAAAAAATAATCTTGTAGGCCTAATTGTTACATAATGTTTGATGGTATTCATAGCTAAAACAGTGCCACATTAAGGTTAGGTAATAACATGAGTCACTTAGAAAAAAATAGTTGTTTTAAAAGTGAATCCATAAAACTTTAAAATAGGTTCAGAACCTCCCTTGTGCTTGAACTAAGATATTGCTAGCCTAATACCCCACATGAATAAGGAAGCTAGCATACCCAGTCTTAGTGGTTGATGAAAGGCCCTTCATGATATCTCCATCCCACACAATATAACCATAAAATATATATTTGATTGTACAAATATTGGTGTTGAAGTGGGAAATATTAGCAACATATTCTCATACATTTCACATTAAAAATATAATATATATAGTCCAAATGACTCTAATTCACTATTGTCTTGGAAATAACCCCTTTAGTATCTATTCATTTTGACTTGAGTGCTATGATACATAATTATAATTCAATAACCTATTAATTCTTAGTAAAAATTTATTAAGTAAAATCAATTCAAAATTCTCTTCCTTTTTTAAAGCTTCTCCTAGTGCTCCTATGTTCTTGGATTTTATCATTATCAATCACAATATTTATTAAAAGTGATCATGCCTACATTATTATTCACATATTTTCACCATATAATTATTTTTCATAACCTTTACATAAATTTAGGTCGGATTCATTCTTCCAATATGTTTCTTTGTTTATTAAAAAACAATATTTCAATAAATTTAACCATTTTTATTTTTATATAAAATATTATTGGGTATTATATTTAAAATAGTGTACGATACATATCAATAACCCTAGTATAGTGATAATAATAATATATACTTCAAAATGATGTGAATAAAATTTATAAGTAATATATTTTAGGTATCAAAGAAACTCAAAATCAAAAAATAAAACTTGAAGAAATGGAACAGAGAAGAATTTGGCAATATATTTCAAAAAAAGTGCTCCATTATGAAAGAGTTACATGAAATTGAAGAGGAAGAACAAAATGAGGGAAGATCAGAGGAATTAGACAGGATGAAGAAAGGTAGTTTGGCTGAATTTCATAATCTACTTGCTAGGGAGGAGACCTTTTGGAGGTAAAAATCAAGATATTCATGGTTGAAGGATGGAGATAGAAATACAAAGTATTTTCATATGTCCACGTTGAAATAGGAGTGCAAATAGGATCAAGAAAATTATTTTAGAGATGGGTTAAGTTTTAAAGGAAGAATAGGATATTGCAGTGGCCACAATATCTTTTTTCCAAAATTTATTTTCCAAAGACAAAGAGGAAGATCCAAAAGATACATAAGATCTCTTATTGAATATCCCTACTTTGATTTTTGAAGAAATGAATGCTAGGCTATTGCTCCCTTTTTCAAATGAAGAGATCATGAATACTATATTTGGTATAAATAAGGATAAGGCACTACGACCAGATGGATTCCTAACATGCTTCTTTTAGAATTAGTGGCATATAATGGGGAAACATATTTCAGACGCTTTAAGGAAATTTCAATCTTTTGATCCTTTACTCCAAGAATGGAATACAAATTTTATAGTTTTAATACTAAATAAATATGGTGCATCATCTCTAAAGGATTTCAGACCCATGATCTTATGCAACACTCTCTACAAAATGCTCACAAAAAATCTGGCTTATATAATCAAAAGTTTGCTACCTTTTCTAATCTCTCCCCTTTCGGGAGGGTTTGTTCAAGGAAGACAAATATTAGATGGAATCATCATTGTTCATGGGATAATTCATTCAATAGATAAGAGAGTAGACCCAGGCATGTTTATTAAATTAGATATGCACAAAGCCTATGATAGAGTCTCATGGAATTTCCTTGATAAGGTTATGCATAAGTTTGGTTTTAGTGGCCAATGGAGAAAAGGTTAATATATGTATTTCTTCAACAAAAAATTCAATCATTATAAATGGAAAACCTTGTGGTTTATTTGGGAGCCAAATAGGTATAATACAAGGGGACCCTCTACCCCCTTACCATTTTATTTTAATGGCTAAAGCATTAGGACGATCAATGGAAGTAGCCACAACTATAGGTAGAATTAAAGGTATCAAACCAACAAGGAGTTTGAAACCAGTTTCATATCAGTAGTTTGTAGATGATACTTTCATTATAGGAGAAGCTACATGTAAAGAGGTAAGTGAAATAAAAGATATTATCCATAATTATGAAATATCATCAAACCAATTGATAAAATTCATCAAAAGCAATATTTATTTTGTGAACACAGAGAGACAATTACAATTGAGGATTGCAAAAAAATTTGGTTGTAATATTGGTAATCTCCCATCCATTTACCTTGGTATGCCACTTTTTTTAGGATGATTGAAGGAGGAAATATGGTCTTCGATGTTGGATAGGATTCAAATAAAGTTGGCTGGATGGAAATGCAACCTCCTTAGCCAAGCAGGAAAAATACAACTACTTCAAGAAACCTTTCAAAGCATACCAATTTATTATACATCTCTATTTAAAATTCCCTCCAAGGTTAGAAGGAAGATGGAGAAGATATTTAAAATATTTCTATGGACTGGGGCTCAATACAAGCAAAGACTTCCTGTAATGGCTTGGAATAGAGTTTGCACTTCAAAGAAACTTGGTGGGTTAGGCCTAAAAAATTTACAGATCTTTAAGAAAGCCTTAATCTCAAAAACTACATGGAGACTTTGCACAAAAGGAAGTTTATTGTGGCAAAATATTATGAAAGTGAAGTACTTAAAAAATCATATTTCCTTTTTTAGAAGTGTAATTTCTCCTAGATGATCATCCATATGGAATGCAGTGCTAAAAACGAGAAATTTTCAGAGCAATATAATATGGTAGGTAGGATAAGGGAAGGAAGTTTTCTTTTGGAAATATTCTTGGATCCTTCAGGAACCTCTAATAAATAAGAAGGAAATTTAGAATTTTTGGGTTCCACTCATAGCTAAATATGGGAAAAAATTCAAGGATTACATAGAATTCCTTCATGGTATGGAAACACCTTTCTTTAGATTCAAATGAAGTTCATATTCAATAGTGTCTCCCAAATTTAAATAAATTGATTAGGAGCTTCCAAATATCCCAAATAAACAATAAGTATTCTTTCCTATGGAACCATTCTCTGAAAGGAATCTTCTCTATAAAATTAGCCTATGAAGCTCATATTACCCCTAGAGGAGGAGCTTATACAGTGAAGAAGGTTTGATCCCTTGGTTTTGTGCCGAAGACTGCTTTCTTTCTTTGGTTATGCCTTCAGAATAAGATTTTAACAATAGATAATTTATGTAAAAGAGGGTCCCAAATGACAAATATATATTATTTATGCTAGAAGGATGTTGAGTCATTAGAACACTTATTCAACCATTGTGAGGGTTCAAATAAAGTTTTCTATGCTATAATGAACTCTCTTTTAGTCAAATGGAGCATGCCACGAACCTTTAGAGAATTGTTTAACCAATGGATATATCCCTTTGTAAGTGAGATACTGATGATATTAAGGAGTCTAATTCTCCCTCACTATTTATGGGGCATATGGTGGGAAAGAAATAAACACATATTTAGGAATGAGATGAAGGATGAAGTATATATATTCAAAAGAATAAAAGCTACTATTGAAGAAAACCTGTCCATTCTCCCAAAGGTTGAAGGGTATGACAAAAAAGAAGAAATATAATTGTTTAAGGGTGGAAGGTAAAAGAATCCAAACCATGCATAATGGACTCAACTCAAAAAATAATGAACATAATATGGATGAAACCAAGACAAGGTTGGATAATACTTAACTTTTATGGAGCAGTCAAAGGAAATCTAGGAAGATCAGTAGGGGCATAGTGATTAGAAATGATAAATATCAAATTTTATGGGTTTATGCAGAGGATTATGTAGTTTATACCAACCATATGGCAGAAGCCAAAGCTCTTTTTTAGGAGTTCAATAGTTATATGATAGAGGTTATAGAAAAGTTATGGTCCAAGGGAAATATTTAAACATTATTAGATATTTGAAACTAGGAGAGATGGAGAATAGGTTTATAATTAACATCATAAAGGAAACTTAAAGTATCCTAAAAGATATTAGTGATTTTATAATTAATAATATCTATAGAGAAGGTAATCATGCTACTGATGTTATGTCCAATATGGGAGTGGATAGTGGTCAAAACAAAATTTGGGATGAAAAATTTCCACTGCCATTACAAATAATAGTTGCATTGGAGGTTGAAGGTCAGCCTGTTAAAATGAATAATATAAAAAATTGAATGAAGTGGGTTGTCAATTTTGATCGGTTGTCAATTTTTATCAAGGTCATTGAGATGAAAGACAATGCTTAATCTGAGTCCATTCTATTTTGGTGGTATCTTTGTAATTCATTTTTTGGTTAGTGCTATAGCACCCTAAAATTGGCGCAGTCAAATTGGAATAATTACATTCACCTTAGTAAATAAATTTAAATTCAAATTTAACCTCCCAAACCGCCCGTTAACCGCCGAGAAACCCGTTTCCCCTTTTTTCGTGCCATTTTTAGAGGTTGTTTTGACCGTTGGACGATATCGTCGCCGATCATACGATATCGCCCTGTATTTGACGATTTCGTCCGGACTAGAACATCCGTACGATTTTGTCGCAAAACTGAATTTGCATAGATAGACTCTGTTCCAACGGGTCTCCAATTCGGGCAGAAGCGTGTCTGCGCCGTTGGGACCCTTCCCCGTTGGAGATCTCCCAAATTGGGATGATCTCCAACCCCCCAACAACTCCCCTATGCCTATTTAAACTCTAGGACATTCCCTCCCCAACCCCTGGCTGAATTTTATCTGCAAGTTGAATCCCTCTACGTCAAGACATCTGAATGTTGCTTCTACACTAGTTCCATAGTATTTTTATTGCAGGTACATCACCAATTTTCAACCGGAGCCAGCACCTATCGCCGTCGACGAACCTGTCAAGATCGGAGGCGATCCCGTACAATTCGAGACGATTTCGTACTGATGCGAGACGATCTCGACTGTAGTCCACATCGAGGCAATCAGTGCCTGGAGTTTGCTTTTCTCGACCTTTTATTTGTCATTTTCTGCTATAAATTAGATCAGTTACTCAGTTTTTATGTTAGTCTGCATCTGGAGTTCACCCATCTAGTCTAGATTGCATGTTAAGATCATATTCTCGCCATTAAAGTACCGTAATTTGCTTTAAATTCCATTTTTTAAATATCGTTCAGTATTCATATTGCAATTTCATGTAGTTTGCCTCTGTTTGCAAAGTAGAATTCCTTGCATTTTGCACCTATTTTCTGTTTTGCAGGTCTCTGACGAATTCGTCCGACGAATTCGTCAGATTGCAGACGATCCTGTCAGTTTGGATGATTTTGTCAGATTGCAGGCGATTCTGTCGAATCTCAGAGCGATCCAGATCGCTTCAAGCATCGTAAACTTCTTCGGACTTCCGGATCGGTAATCTCCATTGGCCTCCTGCAAATTCTCTATTTTTTCGCTTTCTACTCGTTTGTCGTATTCATTTAAATTGCATTTTCATATAGATTAAGTTAGATTCATTCGGCCAAACCTAGGATGAATGCTTAAGGATAAAACGAACTCATCAAAACACATTCCAAAAACCTAGGCGTGGAAACCGCCGCCAAATGTTTCCTCGGTGAACCCACCATCCGTTGAAAAATCACCAAAACACACCTCCCTTGAGAGGCGGGACCTTCGTAAAGTCCTCTCGTCCGAGGTACCGCACCATCCTTTTCCCATCCTCCTTCCGGGCGCGGATCCAATAGCCTGAAGGTAGGGATGCGAAAAATTTGGAGCGATACATTTTGGTGAACCCGACGTGAATGCATCATAACCTTTTGAAAAACGAAAACAAAAACAAAAAAAAAAAATTAGAACAACTAAAATTTAGATGCATTTTAAAACATTTAAGGTTCAAAATCATGTTTAGATGGTAGCTCCTAAAAAGAGGTTAGCAGTTACTATAAACGTAGAAAACCAATTGGCAGCTATAGAAGTTAATTCTGTCCTTAATATCCCTGAAACAAGTAGAAATCAATCCTTGTGGGACGAACTTGTCAGGAGACTTAGGCTTATTTCATCTAGGTCCACACAACTTAAACAGATTAAGAGGCTAGTCTTGGATAGAATCCCGGATCCTCATCAATTAGTGTTCTATCATGAACTTCAGAGAGCCTCCCATAGATGGTTAGCCTATAGGAGAGCTTTAGTATCTTCAGAGTTGTTCAGCTTTGAGGAATACCTCGAGAACGCAGACATTGTACACCGATTCCTAGGCCTTGTAGAAGACCAAGAGGTTGTTCTTACAGATAGGGAAATATGGAATAGAATTCCGCGTGCTGTGCTATATCGAGAGTATTGCCATGAGCTTTACTTCTATCAACCAAAGATCCGAGATAGACAATATCACCATAGCCCTTTTCATCAAATTCTTAAAAGAAAACTTTCAATTTGAAGAAGAACATTTCATGACCCCCGAACAACTTGAACCTATTAATGATATTCATAAGTTATTCATAGAATATTAGTTCATTTACTTTGAGTTTTATTATTATTTCGTGCATTTATTGTTTCATTTGCTGTCTTTATTGTATTATTTCAAAAATTTAAAGAAAACTAAAAAATAAAAAATAAAAAAAACATAGTAAAAAACTTAAACATTTCATTTCAAATATTGCATTAGGTATATATAAATATATACCTTTTAATTTGTTGCATATATATATATATAATATATATATATATTTGCTGAAATCAAAACTTAGCACCATGACTAGACTTAGGAATGGTAAAGAAACTTTAGGGGAAGGAGAAGATTGGTTGCAAGATACAACTGAAAACCCAAATATCCTTCTTGGAGATACAAATCCGGAAGGAGAAACTCTAGGTCAGTCAGATGAAGACTTAGGTGAAGATAAGGAACAAGAAGGAAGTGTTAAAGAGAATGAATCCTCGTCCCCTAGAATAGCTCCCAATGGGGGCATCACTTTTGACAACGCAGAACATTTTCAAAAATTTCTCAATCATAATATCGACATCCTTAATGTAGCAGTCCGTATTGATAGAGGGGAAGTTAGTGACGCTCAAGCAGCTATAGAACGGGCGCTTGATATACACACTAATCCTTTATCTTTTGTTGATCAAGAGAGTGATAAGGGTGGACCATCCAATACGGATATGGTCACTATAGCCCAAGCCATGTTAAAACAACAGAGTTACCCAACCTCCTAAGGAACCCGTTACTCAACCTAAAACCACTCCCCGCACAAAAGAAAATTCCCTTCACTACTTTGTTCCGCCAAACTATTGAACAAAATGCTTTAAATAAACAGAAATCTAAAACAAAGCTAAATACAAATTTTCAACAATCTGGAACACAACATAATCCAACTTCAAAATTCCTCCATAACATTTTTCCTACTAAAGTTTTACACAATAGTAACATGGCATCTAATCTGCATGTTCCTCCATCCTATGCCCATAAAACTCATGTCAATGCCCTACCGAATCAATATGGGGGGCAAACTAGTAATCTGGAAGCTATGGTGAAACAATTGGCTTCACGTATGGACCAGATAGATCCCTACCGTCCCTCGTACAATTATCGAGAGATTTGTAGCCAACCATTGGATCCCATAGTGGTAGCTCAACCATACCCTAAACACTTTCCCATGCCCGTCCTGCCTATATATAAAGGAACCGAAGATCCCATAGAACATCTTCGCATGTTTAGGATAGCATGTCACGACATATCGCATGACGACTTGCTATTACTAAAAATGTTCCCCAAAAGTTTAGGTGGAATGGCATTAGAGTGGTACTATCAATTGCCCACTCACTCCTTAAGAAACTTTGAAGAAACAACTGAATCATTTGTTCATCAATTTAGTGCCTACATCGAGAGACATGTAACTATTAAAGACCTATACAATTTAAAACAAGATAAAGATGAATGTTTTGCTGATTTCTTGGCTAGATGGAGGCAATTGACAGGAAAACTGCACTTTGTGCTACCCTATAGGGAAATGCTAGACATTTTCATCAATAATTTACAAGAACAACTCTCTTATGAGCTAGCAACAACTACTTTGACTACCTTCGATCAAGCTATAGACTTAGCTCGAAGAGTAGAAGATGCCCTCATTAGGAGAGGCCAACTTAGGAAGAAGGATGATGAGAAAACATCTAGAAATCAATATAAAAACAAACAAAGTTGCTCGGTGACGGAGTCACTGACAGCAGTAAATGTTGCTAATGTCAATGCAACAAAGACAACAGAAAAATTCATATTGAAACCTCCTGATAAGCCTCCTCGAGAATTCACTAGATTAAACCAACCCTTGTCAACCATTTTACCTCAACTGCTTGAAAGAGGTTTAATCCAATTACCAGCCTATCCGAGAACCCGACCCAAGTATACCCGGATATAGAGCTGATTTGCACCGTGACTTTCATAGAGGACCCGGACATTCTACCAACGCTTGTAAGAGATTGAAACATAAAATACAAGATTTGATTGACAATAATGAAATGGAAGTGCAAGCCTTCCAACCCAAACAAAACCCTCCTAATAATACTCAAAAGACTGGTCCCCAAAATCAAAATCAAAATGCCAATCAAACTTTGGACATATTTCAACACCCTTTACCACGACATGGTAAAGAGGTAGCCAATCAAATCGAACATCATAATGTTCCCCCTCCTACCCGATATGTAGGAACCATTAGCGGACAATTACCTGCTCAGGATTCTCAAATATTTGACACAACCTTATCCCTGGTTACAACCAGGCCCTTACATAATTTTCAAACTTCTGATTCTAGTGATATAGAGTCGTATAGTGAAAGTGAAGTAGACACTATTCAATCGAATAGTTCTGAAAATGAATCAGATCCTATTCAACCTATCACAGATGCTAATGTTCCAAAAGAACCATTCCCTAGAAGAGTCACTACTCGACCTTCTTCTAATGTAGTCCTTCCCTATGAACAAGCCATAAATTCTCAACCGAGACCGTTTCAACGTCGTCACTATAACATTGTAGGTACCATCGGAGTCGTTACTCGACAACAAGCTCAAAATTCTCAACAAGAACCAAACCATAACGATGGATCAGCTCCATTCGTTCTGAAAAATCCCAATAAAGGAAATCATGCTTCTATTGTTCAACCCAAACCTCCTTATAGCATTAATGAGCAATTGTCTAATACCACGGCTAGAATCTCCCTTCTAGATTTATTAAGATCCTCTCCCACACATAGGGATGAGTTGATGCTTACATTGAGCCAAATGATGGTACCTCAAAACATTCAACCTGAAGCTATGGCCAATACTATCATCACTCGAGAGATTGATTGTATTGACTTTCGGGATAAAGATATCCCACAACACAGTTTACACAAGGATAATCCCTTGTACATTACTGCTCTAATTGGAGATGTAGCTGTCAAACGAGTCCTGATTGATAATGGCTCCTCTCTAAACATTTGCACCTTTGACTTCTACCAACGATTTGGTTTTAGAAGTGATGAAATGAAGAAAACCGATATGATTATCAAAGCTTTTAATGACGAAACACAAGAAACGTGTGGAGTCATTACCCTCCCATTACAAGTTGGTCCTAGAACCCTAGAAACAACCGTGTTTATTGTACATTGCCCAAAGTCGTACAATATACTTTTGGGTCGCCCTTGGATTAACGCCATGCGAGCAAGCCCCGTCAACTTTACACCAATGTGTGAAATTTGAGTTTAAAAATCAGCTTGGTCACTATTCATGGTGACCCTAGACCTTTTGATATGTGTGCTTTGGCAGTAACCTCGTTGGAGTGCAATTTTGCCCTCGCTCTGTCATCCACACATTCTAGTTCTTCTTTTTCATCTAAAACTGTGAAACATAAACCCATAACTTCATCTATTCCTCCTCCATTAACTTCATCCTCCTATATAGATCAACAACCTTCTAAACAAATTTTAGAATCTCAAAAGGATCTCAAATCTACAACTAATCCTTCAACTATTATTCCTATAAATTCAAAACCTTTAGACACATCCATCATACCTTCCACATCTCAAGATATAAGTAATAAACCTTCTACATCTTATGCCCTTTCTGATGAACTTTTACCAGATTTATCTACAACCTTAATATCAGAAAAAATGAATGCTTTCATGCAAGATTCAAACCTTTTAAATAATTTGCCGCCCTCTCCTCGTACTTTGGGCCTCCCACAACCTTTGGGAAGTACTTACCAAGTCGGGAGTTGTGCCTTCATTTATAAAGGATATGACTGGGGAAGAATCCCTCGGAATATCAAAACTCATCATGAGGGATACGCTCGCTGTTATTTTACCAATGATTATGTTAAAGCTAAACCCATGATGCTTAAAATGGGATATAAAGGGAAAGGCTTAGGACCTTTCCAAAATGGCATGAAAGAACCTTTCGAGGTAGAACCGTGGCCTGCCCGCTGTGGTGTGGGCTTATTTCCTAGTAAAGGACAACCCTTTCCTTTTGAGGATGATGATCACCTCATATGCTATCAAGATTATTTGGATAGGCATGTTGATTTGCATCTTAAAAATCAGTCATTTTCATGCAACATGCTATCCATAGCATACCCCGAAATGATTGTCGACCCCGATGAAGAATTGGAAGGAGATATCTTCCATGATGTCTCTATTGAAGAGATGTTGCACAATGGATTCTATTTTGATGGTTCTATACCAACCATAGCTCAGCTTGAGACCACTAATCCTCAAGATGACTTATCTAAATTAACTTTACAAGAATTACAAGAGTTGGGCGTTTCACCCGCCCCACCTAATTTTGAAAGAGATCTACACATGGAGGTAGAAAATGTCATTAAAATTAATATTGGAACTGAGGATAATCCTCACATAATCAATATTGGAGCAGAACTAAGTCAAGACAAACAAGAACAATACATTGCATTCCTTAAAGAGTATGAAGATGTCTTCGCTTGGACATATGAAGATATGCCAGGTCTAGACCCTTCTGTTGTCATGCACCATCTAGTGGTCCATCCGGATGCTAAACCGGTTAAACAAAAACTTAGAAAAATGCATCCCAAAGTGGCTCTGCTAGTCAAAGGGGAGTTAGAAAAACTCCCGAATGTTATCTTCATACAAGCTATTGATTATGCTGAATGGATCTCAAATGTAGTTCCAATCACTAAGAAAGAAGCTACCAAAGTTAGGGTTTGCACCGATTTTAGAGATATTAACGCCGCATGCCCTAAAGATGACTTTCCTCTTCCAAATATGGATCAAATTATCGACTTCACTGCCGAAAGTGGGATGATGTCCTTAATGGATGGATTCTCCGATTATAATCGGATCAGATAGCTCCCGAAGACCAAGGCTAAAACAGCCTTTATTACCCCCCGGGGTACCTTTTGCTCGGAAAGTGATGCCCTTTGGCTTAAAGAACGCCGGTGCAACTTATCAACGGGCTATGACCTACATTTTTCATGATATGATGCATGATATCTTACATGATTATGTAGATGATATTATAGCTCGCTCTCTTATTGAAAATAATCATTTAGATGATTTAAGAAAAGTTTTTAATCGATTACGAGAATATCTCATTCGATTAAATCCAAAAAAATGCATATTCGGAGTTAAATCCGGCAAACTATTAGGGGTTTTAGTTTCTTTACGTGGTATCGAAATTGACCCTCTTAAAATTGCGGCCATCACTGATATGCCCGCACCCACTAATATCTCTGAACTACGAAGTTTACAAGGTAAACTTCAAGCTATCCGTCGCTTCATTGATAAGCTGGCGGACAAAACTGGTCCCTTTCTCAAACTTCTTAAGAAGGATGTCCCTTTCAATTGGGACACATAATGTAGAGAAGCTTTTGAACTTCTCAAGCAATATCTCCTTAATCCTCCGGTGCTTTCACCGCCTAAATCTGATCGCCCATTTCTTCTATATATTTTTGCTTCAGATTCTGCCTTAGGGGCTATGTTAGCTCAACTTGATGATGAAAAGCGAGAACGTGCTAATTATTACATTAGCCGAACTTTCGTCAGTTATGAAACCCGCTATACAGCGTTAGAGAAGTTATGTCTAGCAGTCGTGTTTGCTACGCAAAAATTACGACATTACATGCTTAGCCAAAAAACGTATGTCATCGCCAAATATGATCCTTTAAGATATCTCATGAGTCGACCTTATTTATCGGGTCGCACAGCCAAGTGGGTTCTTGCTCTAAGCGAGTTTGATCTCACCTTCATAGGACAAAAGTCTCGTTAAGGGTCAAATCATAGCAGATCAATTAGCCGCCGCACCCTTAGAGTCTACTCATCCTCTCATCATCGAGTTTCCCGATGAATGCCTTCAATTAGAGGCGGACCATCCCGAACAATGGTCCTTATACTTTGATGGAGCCCGATGTATGAGTGGGGCATGGTGCGGGTATTATTTTAATATCTCCGCAAAAACATCTTATTCCTCTCGTCCTTCAAACCGACCTTTGCTTGCACCAACAATACTCGCTGAGTATGAAGCTCTAATCCTTGGATTACGAGCCACTTTAGCGCTAAAAATCAAAAACCTCTTAGTTTTTGGGGATTCCCAATTGGTTATAAACCAAATTAATGAAGTTTATCAGACCATAGATGATAAAATTCGCCCATATAAGGCCTATGTTTTACAACTAATGTCCTTGTTTGATCAAGTTACTTTGGAAGCCATTCCTCGAACTAGCAACCGTGCAACTGATGCTATGGCCGCAGCTACATCCCTCTTGCCCTTGGAGTTAGACGACGAATATGCCACTATCATCATTCGTCGACTCCAGGAACCCGCATCAAATAAGTCATGCTTAGAGCCTTTGGATGTGTTTCTAATCAATGAAACTACTCCTGAACCTTGGTATACATACATATTTGATTTTCTCCAAAATGGGACGTTCCTTGCTAATTCTAATAGAAACCAGCATCGGTTATTACGTCGACGAGCAAGTCGATTTGTAATAATTGGCAATACTTTGTATAGGAGATCTTTTGAAGGTATCCTATTAAGATGTCTAAATTTAGAAGAATCTAAATCAGCCTTGAGTGAAGCCCACGATGGATCTTGTGGAGGACACTTTAGTGGTAGTGTTATTGCTAAAAAGCTCCTTCGGATAGGATACTTTTGGCCTACCATGGAAACGGATGCACATGAGTATGTGCGCCATTGCGACAAGTGTCAAAAACATGCCGACCTTGTCCATGCGCCCGCACAAGAGCCGCAGGCTATTTCGTCTCCTTGGCCCTTTTTTAAATGGGGCTTGGATATTATTGGTAAAATCAATCACGTGTCTTCTGATGGACACAAGTTCATCATAACCGCCACTGAGTATTTCACGAAGTGGGTTGAAGCTATGCCTTTAGCTTCTTGCACCGGTTCACAGTGTCTCTAAATTCATTTTTAATCAAATCATTTGCAGTGTTCGGAATTCCCGCCAATCTCATCTCTCGATAATGGAACTCCTTTCAAAAATAAAGATGTTAAAAAATTATGCCAAAAATACAAGATTCAACACCGCCGGTCCACTCCCTATTATCCTCGTGGTAATGGTCAAGCGTAAGCTTCTAACAAAACTTTAATCAAAATTCTCAAAATATTGGTCAATAAAACTGGCCGCGACTGGCATATTCAATTATATCCAGCCTTGTGGGCTTATCGCACTAGTGTTCGGACTCCCACGGGCACTTCACCATTTGTTTTGGTATATGGTGCCGAAGCAGTTTTTTCCATTTGAATTGGAAGTTCCTTCTTTGGCTCTGCTACTTCAAGACACTGAAGTAGGAGATGAATATCGCGTCTGGCAGACTCAGTCAGCTGGAACTCTTAGATGAAAAATGCATCAATGCTTTGGAGCATCTCCGTGCATACCAAAACAAGCTTAAAAGAGCATATAATAAGAAAGTTCGTCATCGATCCTTTGAGATTGGCGACCTTGTTCTAAAAGAAAATCAAAAAAATACAAATGCAACCAAAGAACTTAAAGGTAAATTTGAGCCCAACTGGCTCGGACCATACATCATTACTGCAAAATTTGAATCAGGAGCATATAAATTATCTACCTTAGATGGTAAAGAACTTAAAGAACCCATGAATATTTTACATCTCAAACGTTACTATGCATGAATTTGGTCATTTCATCCATGTATATATTTGTTCAAAGTTACTCTCTTATATTTCTTTCAATTTATAAAAACAAATTTCAAAAACATCAAAAACATTCATAATCATCCAAAAATCTTCAAAACTATCTATTGCATTTATTTAAAGCACTTGTTAAGTTCTTTTTGCTCAAAAACAAAAATCTAAATAAAAATCTAAAAACAGCTATATGCTTGACTCTTTCGAAACCAAAACAATATACTAAGAAAGAGAGAGTCAACATTCTCCCAACTTCTAAAAAAATCATGTATATATATTTTCTTACAATTATTGCAGTTATATGTTTCAACTTATTTTGGATACAATTAGCATTTATTTGGCATCCCTCACTTGCACACTCACAACAATAAATATCTTGATTTTATCTAGGCATGATTACTAATCTCTCTTATATCAAAGTCCACAAAATTCAATTAAATAAAGTTTGAGCATAGAGAATTGATCTTGTTATTTACTTAAACCAAGCACATCTTTTCACAATAAAATGATTATATTTGTAATTTCCATGTTTTGCTACATAGTAGAACCGATTTCTTGGGTGAAAAGTTTCCCCGCTATCCTATCATGCACATGGTCTAGAATCTTTGAGAATTGGCAAAAGGACAAGCTCACCCCTACCTGTAATAAAAATCCCTTGCTCTACAGCTAATCTGAGCAAGTATCCCTAGCAAAGAAAAAGAAAAAGGAAAAGAAAAGAAAAATTCAAGAAAAAGAGAGACAAGAAAAATGTTATTTCAGCAATGTTCCAAGCATTATCAAGCAAAAGAAATACAGAAAGCAAAAGCAAGAAAGCAATAAAATCCCTTTCCCTACCCTTTGAAAAGAAAAGAAGGGTTGATGAGCTTGAATCCCTGGAATTCTCAATTATTCGAAAACTGTGAGGTAAGCCCCATAACAGGTGGTTTGTGCCCAACCCGCTTGGCCTTGGGTAACTCCTAGCGTGGCGATATGTCCGTCACATTAGCGACCTTCTTTTGTACGGACCTATGTCTCGCTTATGGATTAGCTAGCTCTTGATAATCCAATCTACATAGTAGTCTAATATGGTTATATGCATCTACATCATGGTTAATGAACACTTATTTGGTTTCTTTAAATCACTTGTATCATAGTATCTTGCTCAAACCTCGGTAACTGAACCATACAATTGCACACACATTTGTATTTGAGAGATTTTGTCTATCATTATGATAAATCAAGATCGGAAATGAATGCACATATGCACATGGGATTCCTTATAAATCTAACTTTTTGTCTTCAAAATACTTTGAAATATTATTTTTTTGCAACTTGTTTGGAATAATCAAGTACAATTATTTAAAAAAAAAAAGACAACTATATAATAGAAAAATCACAAATTTCTTTCAAAACATATCATACATATCATATCAACTTTCGCGACGATGGTATAATTCTAAAACCAAAATTGGAATTATATGCCTAGCGCAAGTCCTCATTTTCATATTTTCTGTTCATCAAAAATCAATCATGCAATAAAACTATCTATTTTCTTTGATTTCCGCGATGATGGTATAAGTCTATACCTACATATTCTATGCCTAGCGCAAACCATTGTAACAATTTTTATTCCCTCATTTATCAAAATTCATAAAAACCATATGACTTCATTTTATTACACAAATTTTGCTTTTCAAAAGAATGCACATTTTCATTATTTCATGTCATTATGTCAACCTCCAATTTTGCAATGACGGTATAATTCCTAAGGAATTATTCAACAATTTTATCACACTTAGGAATTTATGCCTAGCAAAAATCATTTTTTACAAATATTTCATGCATAATATTTTATGGAAATCTGAAAACAAACCATCATCATCATCATCATTTGCATCATCACAACAAAGTCTTAAGACAATCTCTTAAGCACTCTTTCACTTTTCACAATATTTCTATAAATGGGATTAGCTTGACGACCGAGTGAGCAGCGACTCCATGAAATGGTCTATAATAGCGACAATGTCCTTTGAAATTATTGTTAAAAGTCCCCTTTTCTTTTATCAAATCATTGCATCACAAACAACCAATTTGTTACATCAGATTATTTCATCAATATTACAGCATGACATTTAAATTATAATATTTCCAACGACATAATTACATCCGATTATTAAATCAATCAATCAAAACATCAAAGCATCATCAATATACTCATAACATAAGTCATATGACCAAAAATATATCTCATCTTATATATATATCTCAAAAATATATATGTACATCATATCGTATAGATTGGTATGCCACAATCGATATCTTGGCATACTCAATCAAGTGTCCTCCGAGCAATGTCTCGAGAGCCCCTAGAGCTCTCAGCCTCATCTCCTCCCCCGCCCTACGGAGGACGAGGTGGTCCCATCGCAGTATGTGTGGTACCGCGAGTCCTCGTCGTCGATCGGGATGAGCTCCTCGACGACCTTGTACTGATCGGATCAGCTATGGCAGTCGGCAGCTGTACCCTCTGGCCCTCCGACATCGCCTGGTAGTATAGCGCCTGATAGAATGCAGTCTGAGAAACTGACCGCAGCAGCTCCCGAGTGCTCACCCCTCCACCCCGTGCCCTGAGACGTGCATTCTCGTCTCGCAGCCGCGACACCTCAGCCTGGTGTTGTGCGGCCGCATCCTGTAGTGTCCGCACCTGAGTCTACAGACGATCTCTCTCTGCCCGGAGAGTAGCCATCTCGCTACTCTCTCCTATATCCACGCCCTTGCCCTTATCGAGCGATGGTGGCCTCTGTGGAGATGGGGGTCTCGCCTCCCTCCTCTCCCTCTCTCTCGTCATGGCCGCTCCCGTGCCTGTGGCCTCCTCTCGATCTCTCCCGCCGTGACCCTGGGCTACCTCTATCGGGTGCCGCCTCCCTATCCGACGCACGACCGCATGGATCGGACCCTGTGCCCTCGTCATCTGAGGAGGGCGGATGCCCGCATACCTGCATCGTAGCCGTCGGCTACTCTCGCGTCGTCTCCATCCACCGGCCGGATGGGGGCATCATCCGAGTCTTGGCTCCGGAATCGCCGCATGTCCGGAGCCCCGCTAACAAGGGTGTTATCCCGGATGGTCCGAGAAAACTCGTAATCCCCGAGAGATGGGATCCCTCGCTGTAGACCGAACTATCGCAAAACTCGGTCGTAGCGGTGGAGCTCCACCTCTCCCCTCTCCATCCTCGCCAGCAGACTCGCCTCGATGCGAGCCGCCTCCTGTCCATCCTCCGCCCACCCCGGATGCCGCCTCCATGGCCTCCAGTGATCTGGTCCAGGACAAGGTCATCCAGTAGTCTCCGGGACATCGAAAGGTCTATCCACCGCTGTGACCCTCTCTGGAGCCACCAGTAGAAGACTCGGGGCCTCTCCCCGTCTACCCCTATTAGTAGAAGCCCTACCGGCCTCCGCACCGCAATGTGCTCCCAAGGACCAAACTCCGTAGTAGCGATGTCATCACCGGACATCGCCCGCCCTTGTACACGACCCCGTAAAGGATCCCGTACAGCCGGCATAGTACAAAGCTGCCCCAAGCAAACCTCGTAGCCGTGGTCCCGCATGTCACAGATCACATCTACGAGCATCCACGGCACCCTGCACCCGCTCTGGTGGCACAACGAAGTCCACCAACTACTCCAGCCGTAACCCGTGTCAGCCTAGATGCCCTGGCATCTGGCGCAGTGCCTCGATATTAACTCCGCCCTTCTCCAGGGCGAAGCTCGGGTCACCGCACAGCCGTCCCATCGCGTGGCCCTGATTGGCCGTAGGTGTGATCATCCGTCCTTGTATGGGGATTCTCAAAATCCTCCATACATCCTCCAGAGGTGGGAGTCATCTCCCCGTCAGTAGCCGAAAGCATGAAGACCCCGGATACCATCTCTCTCGCTAGGGCCGTCAGTAGCCCCATGTCCATGGAAACCTCGCGGCATCTCTTGCCACATGCTGCAATCCGGCTCGTGCCGCAGATCCCGCTCTGCCTGGGTGAGAGCGGCCAAGTCGTCTCTCAGTCCGCCGTACTTCCACTCTCTACTTTTTAGTAATCCTCTCTGCAAACATAAACAACAAAACAACAAACAATCATTAATAAACAATTCCAGTAATCAATAATGCAACTTAAAGATCAATTTTTTGCAATTGATGATATCGCCCACTATTGGACGATATCGTCCCAAATTTGAGCATAATCGTCTCCGATTTCGTAGTTCGAAATCGTCTCTAATTTGACGAAATCGTCCCCCTTTCGACGATTTCGCCCTCGGCGAAATTGCCGAAATTGAGACGATTTCATCGAAATCGGGACGATTTCGTCCCGACGACGTCGACGGCCAAAAACGGCCGCGATGCTCAAAATTCATTTAAAAATTCATCTAGAAAGCATGTAAAAGCAACTTAAATCAATCTAAATTGAGTTTAGACCCTTACCCGTAGACCGCGTCGGACCTCTCGCAGATCCGTGCGCTGTCTCAACCATTTTTTGCTCCGGAGCTCTAAAACAAGAAATGAACAAGAATAATGAATTAGGGTTTTACCCTATTTTTCTTAATTTTATTCAACAATAATTTTTTTTTTTCTCTTCCGCGTTTTTACCTCAAATTTTCGATTTGGGTAAAAACACGGAGGGGGCACCATAGTAAGCTGTCGTACGATTCGACCAAGAATCGTCGCCTAAAAATGGGAATAATTTTTTGCTTTCTCGTAGATCGAGAAGAAATCTTCTTTAACGCATTTTCTTCGGAAAATTCGCTAAAGAGGGGGCAAAATGTAGCACCCTAAAATTGGCGCAGTCAAATTGGAATAATTACATTCACCTTAGTAAATAAATTTAAATTCAAATTTAACCTCCCAAACCGCCCGTTAACCGCCGAGAAACCCGTTTCCCCTTTTTTCGTGCCATTTTTAGAGGTTGTTTTGACCGTTGGACGATATCGTCGCCGATCGTACGATATCGCCCTGCATTTGACGATTTCGTCCGGACTAGAACGTCCGTACGATTTTGTCGCAAAACCGAATTTGCATAGATAGACTCTGTTCCAACGGGTCTCCAATCCGGGCAGAAGCGTGTCTGCGCCGTTGGGACCCTCCCCCGTTGGAGATCTCCCAAATTGGGATGATCTCCAACCCCCCAACAACTCCCCTATGCCTATTTAAACTCTAGGACATTCCCTCCCCAACCCCAGGCTGAATTTTATCTGCAAGTTGAATCCCTTTGCGTCAAGACATCTGAATGTTGCTTCTACACTAGTTCCATAGTATTTTTATTGTAGGTACATCACCAATTTTCAACCGGAGCCAGCACCTATCGCCGTCGACGAACCTGTCAAGATCGGAGGCGATCCCGTACAATTCGAGACGATTTCGTACTGATGCGAGACGATCTCGACTGTAGTCCACATCGAGGCAACCGAGTGCCCGGAGTTTGCTTTTCTCGACCTTTTATTTGTCATTTTCTCGCTATAAATTAGATCGGCTACTCGCTTTTTATGTTAGTCCCGCATCCGGAGTTCACCCATCTAGTCTAGATTGCATGTTAAGATCATATTCTCGCCATTAAAGTACCGTAATTTGCTTTAAATTCCATTTTTTTAATATCGTTCAGTATTCATATTGCAATTTCATGTAGTTTGCCTCTCGTTTGCACAAGTAGAATTCCTTGCATTTTGCACCTATTTTCTGTTTTGCAGGTCTCTGACGAATTCGTCAGATTGCAGACGATCCTATCGCTTTGGACGATTTTGTCAGATTGCAGGCGATTCTGTCGAATCTCAAGCGATCCAGACTGCTTCAAGCATCAGAAACTTCTTCAGACTTCCGGATCAGGTAATCTCCATTGGCCTCCTGCAAATTCTCTCGTTTTCTGCTTTCTACTCTGTTTGTTGTATTCATTTAAATTGCATTTTCATATAGATTAAGTTAGATTCATTCGGCCAAACCTAGGATGAATGCTTAAGGATAAAACGAACTCATCAAAACACATTCCAAAAACCTAGGCGTGGAAACTGCCGCCAAATGTTTCCTGGTGAACCCACCATCCGTCGAAAAATCACCAAAACACACCTCCCTTGAGAGGCGGGACCTTCGTAAAGTCCTCTCGTCCGAGGTACCGCACCATCCTTTTCCCATCCTCCTTCCGGGCGTGGATCCAATAGCCTGAAGGTAGGGATGCGAAAAATTTGGAGCGATACAAGTGCATCTTTAGAATCATTCATTCCTAGGAGGAAAGGTGTGTGATTTTTTCTAGGATCTTTTTTTTTGGCTTGTGGTTTTTATTTTCCAATATGATCAGGTCTCTCTTGTAAAATTGTTAGGGCCCCTTTCAAAACCCTATTTTTCACCCAATATAAAAAAAAATTATAAGTAGTAATTTTTTATTTTTACATAATATGATTACAAATGGACCTTTTTCATTTTATATTTGTTAGATAAAGAAGTATTTCCTAATAAATTGTAAGCCTCATATTATAAAATTTTTTATAAGAATAATTTTTAGTCATCATCAATAGCTCTTGAATGGGTTATTTTAGTCATCATATTCCAAAGACAATCCTGCACAAGGTCAAGTGCATCCAAAAATATTTTTTGTGGTTAGGGGCCTATGATATAATATGAATACACTTGGTGTCTTGGAATAGGCCTATATAAGTAAGGTTCAAGGGGGGCTAGACATCAGGAAGATCCATTTAATGAACAAGGCCCTCTTGGCCAAACAAGCATGTAAATTAGTTAGTAAGGATAACGTTGGCTGGTTTCAAATTATGTTAGCTAAATATTTATGGGATGATAGTGATTTTTTAGGAAACATATTCCACCCTCAGGTTTTTATTTTTGGCAAGGATTGCTAAATTCGAGGGCTACTATTTTTAATGAGAGCATATGGTGTATGGACATGGTCAAACCATTGATTTATTGGATGACTCTTGGTTGTTGGATTAGCATTTTTTTCTCTATGATAATCTATCTTGTGTGAAACCTATTACTAGATATTACCTCGGGGTCAAAGTGGATGAGTATTTAGAAACAATCAATGGTTTGAAGAGGTGGAAGTCCTTGGATATGTCTACCCTGAATCAGATGGAGAGAGAGGCCTAGTGCTTTATTTTAGGTAAGTTGAAATTTTAGGTTATTAAGAATGGGGAAGAAGAGGATTTCAAGTTTTGGAAGGGAGATAAAGATGGTTCATTCTCTATTAAATCATCCTATCTTAGCTTGGATTCTAATCCTAGGCATTGGTTTCCTTCAGTTAAAATTTAGATAAAAGGCATCACTCCTAAAGTTAACATGTTCTTCTGGATGACAATTCAAAACAAAATTCTAATTGTGGATAACTTGCAAAAAAGAGGAATGCATTTGTCAAATAGGTGTTATCTCTGTAACACAGAGGAGGAGTCAGTTACCCATATTTTATTTCAATGTCCCTTTTCTCACAGGGTGTTGAATTCTATGATAAATTCTCTAGGAGTTTGTTGGATCCCTCTAAAACTTTTCTTAAACTATTGGGAATAGTGGCTTACTTATTTCTTGTATTTGAGGTTAAAATTAATATGGTAAACTTATTTCCCATTTCTTTGCTAGAATATTTGGAAGGAGTGAAAAAAAGGGTCTTTAATAATTCTAGTAGAGATATCACCACTGTATACCTCAGAATGATGTCAATTGTAATTGAAAATATATCTTGCATCAAGGTGGACTTAAATGGAGGTGGGGAGGATGAGATAATATTGGATTTAGCTCTGTATCTCAAACCAAGACCGAGGGTTGGTAATACTCAATCCAAACTGAGAGATTTTATTAAATGGGAACCACCTCCTCTAGGATGGGTTAAGTTTTATTTTTATGGAGCCTTGAAGGGGAATCCAAGGTTGGTAGGTGTAGGGGGGATGAAAAGGGGCTCTAATTTTTTTTTTTATAAAAAACTAGATATCGAAACGTATCATTTCATCAAGGCTAGAGCTATTTATAGGGGTCTATTTTTTTCGAGCTCTTTAGATATTAGAAGAGTTATTGTTGAGGGAGATTTAATTAATAATATTAACACTATGAAATGGCCCCAAACCTCCAGTTGGATTGTTTCAAACATAATTTAGGAAGCTAAGATATTGATGCACTCTTGGTTTGATGTTCGTCTCCTACTATCTATAGAGAAGGCAATGGTGTTGTTGATTTTATTGCTAACCTGGGGATATCTAACTCTATCCTCATTGTATGGAGGGACTTCCCTCTTGGTCTTCTTTTATTTAACTGGTGACCTTTTTCTATAGTTTGTGTTGGGTTGATCTATATTTTTGAGACTTGAGTGTAGTTTGTCTCATTTTTTTTTGGGATCTCATTCTTGTGTTGTTGTGAATGGGATCATAGCCATAACTAATTTTAACCCTTGTTAATTTTTCTACCATCATGGATCCTTGAGTGGATCTAGAGTATTTCCAATTTTATTTAGATGTTGGATCATTTTGTGGATCCAAAAGTTTTTTAGATTTTGTAGATGTTGGAGTTTATTTATCCTGAGTCAAGGAGGGTTGGAGTTTCCTTCTCAATTATTAAATTTGGGGGAGGTATTTATGGATCTTCTCTCATAACCTATTTTCTTGGAAATTGGTAGATTCAATGGTGTTTCAATGTAGTATCCATGCAATTTGTTGTTGTTTCAAATTTTAAGGATGCAATTTTTGGTAGTAAAATTTCTTGTGGCCTTGGGATGTATACCCAATGGTTGGTGGAGCTCTATTTATGAGCTAGAATTTTTTCTTGGTTTTGTGCCATAGTAAGTCCCATGGCTTGGTTGGTTCCCCTTTCTTGTGGGAAAAAATTATACCTTTGGAATTATTTAAATTTTATTGGAGCAGATTCCCATTCCTAGCCTTGGTAGGATTTGTATTTAAAAAAAAAATTAATTGTCGTTGGATGGTATCCATTTTCAATTTAAGGTGGATTGGACACAACAAACTTTTTTTCATTGGTTGTGGTAGTATTATTGTTGGACTTGGAGCGTACATGACCTGGATGACCTGTTCTTCTTATGTTATCTGTAGTTGTTGATGTCAGTTGGAGTGTAATTAGTGGTTCTTTCAAGGAAATTTGGCCTCAAAAAATTGGTTGTTGGATTGTTGGTTAGTTTTGTTGGGCTGTGAGGCCTACTAGTTTTATAGAGAACCTCTAGATTCATCCTTGCCTATCGAGTGCTCCATATTTTGTAAATAATATTTTTGGGATTCCTTTCAAAAACCCCCTTTATTAATACCATACCAAAAAAATTTAAAAGTTATCTAAATATTTCAATTCATGTAATATAATCTATGATAATAAAATCAATCTATTTATTTAAAATTTTTATCATTATTATCAAAGAAATTGTCATGATCAATACAAATATAAATTTCTCTCCCATTTATTGAATATGTTTTTTTGTCCTTAATTCAAAGGTTTATGTTCAACATAACTACAAAATTTGTAATTTTTAAATGTAAGCAAATGTTTATGATTGTTGAAGTTTAATCATAACATATAATTTTTCCATGTTATTCAACATAAAAACTATAACACCTCATACAATTTTCAAAGTTTTGTAAGATAGATAAAATGAAACATAAATATTTATTACATTAATAGAGTACTTATATATTTGAAATCAACACCCTATCAAATAATTATATTAGTTAAATATTTTCTTCCTTACATGAAGAGTTTTTTAGATATAAAATATTTTTTTCAAGATATTAAAGTCATGATATTTTATTAAGATAACTTGGTTTTATGTAAAATAAAGCACATGTTATCAATATCACCAGTTCAAATAAGCAGGAACATATATAAATTACATATCATGTCAATAACCTAACAAGCATAAAATAGTTTATAAATATTGATATAATTTTCATAAGCCAATGTTATCTAATCAAACATTTTATATGTTTCCACATCTTTTTTGTTATAGGTAAACAAAGTTTGCTTCTAGTTTTGTTCTCTATCTTCTTGGTTTAAAAATCAAAGCTAGATGGATTCAATTGTTGGAGAATATTAAATTATTTGATACATGCCAATTTACCACCTTGGTAAAATATTATATTAGATGTGTGTCTTAGATTAGAGTGTGAGTTTATATTTCATGGAATGTAATAATGTGCATGAAATGCACAAGTGTCATGTAATTAAGTATTCATGTGTTGTGAGTGTAAATTTGCACAAATTTCCATTATGTAAGAGTGTGCATGTATCCTTAAAATAGGAAAGTGAAGAGTTACAAAGAAGAGTGAAGGTCAAGAGTGCTCCATATGAAGAGTCACATACTATGATATATTTGTGATAAAGTATTGTAATTGGTATAAAAATGCATAGCTTATAACATGCATTAGTAGAAATTTATTCAATAGCATTTTTAGTATTTTTGTGAGCATTTCCATGTGTTATTCTATGAGTATTTCTGAGTTATTCTAGTGTTATTATCATATTTATTTAATTCATTTTATTGCAACTTTATTTCGTTCCTATGAGTAATTTCTTGTAATTTTTACATTAAGTGTTAGGCTTAAAAATATATCAATGGTATAAGAAACACAATGAGGTTACTTAAAAGTTACAAATAGTCTGAGGACATTTCCACTAGCTAAGAAAAGACAAGTGAAGTTGAGAATATTTCCACTAGATAAGAAAAACTAGTGAAGCCAAGAATTAATACCACTAGGTTTAAGGATAACTAGTGAATATTATAGATACAGATTTTAGAGAACCATATCAAGAAGAAACGTTGGTCATTGTCATTCTACTTCAGATATTGAAAAGTTTTAGATAGATTGAGTTTACCTATTCCAAGAATATATTTGGAATAGAAGGCAGTCTACAATATAGTTTTAGGTCTTGAAGATAGACCTTGAGATTGATAAGATTTTGGAGACTCTAGAAGAGAAGTCCCATAGAAGGTAGATTAAAGAAACTTGAAAAAAATCCCTTTAAAAGGTTTAAGATAGAGAAGACCTATCGAAAAATATCCTTGATAAAGGTTTACTAGTGTTTAGTAAGAAAAAAATCATTGAGAAAAACTTGAAAGTAGTAAGAAGACATCAAGAATATTTCAAGACAACAAAGAGTCTTGAAGATAGTCCTCGCTAAAGGAAAACACATAGTACATAAAAGGTAACATACTAGCAGTCCACTTTGACAACAAAGTCAGAGAATTTAGGACAACAAAAGAGCAAGGTAGTATTTGGAAATAAGAGTGAAGCCCACAAGGGAAATGTTGAAAGCAAGTGAATGCCACAAAGGAAATATTAAAAGTGTTCAAATTTCAAAAGGACAATATTAAAGACAAAAGGTAGCATTTGAAAGCCACAAGAGCAACATTTAATATAAAAATAGTATTTGAATATTACAAGGTTAACATTGGAAATAAATGTGGCAAGGGCAGTAGTAAAGGAAGAAAC
The DNA here is from genome assembly GCA_028583015.1 of Wollemia nobilis. Classification (NCBI taxonomy): domain Eukaryota; kingdom Viridiplantae; phylum Streptophyta; class Pinopsida; order Araucariales; family Araucariaceae; genus Wollemia; species Wollemia nobilis. The sequence continues at coordinate 762,890 of JAQPPZ010002606.1, forward strand.
AACAAGCTTAGAAGTAAATGCTATAAGGGTAGTAGTAAAGGGATATCAATTTTAGAGAACTCAAGGCAAATTTCATAGTATTTCCACAAGCAAGTGAAGTGTCATAATAACACCATGACTAGAATTCTTGAATCTAGAGAAGGTAGCATATTTAGTCAAGAAAAATATTAAAATCTAGAAGAACAACATTGAAGATAGAGAAAGAGATAAATAAGAGTTTCAAGATATAGAAAGAAGTTTTAAGAAATACCTCACTAAATTGGAATAATCGTCATCATTCGATGACAAGCCCATAGATAATAGAGAAGTAATGCTCAAAATTAAACTAAGCACAAGGGGGATAATTAAGTTCCAAAGGAGCTATAAGGGGTAAAGAATCGAGATTGTTACAAATCAAATTTTATGATCCTTCAAGAAGTCTAATTTACAAGTTTTTTCATATAGGAAATAGCTTGAGATAAAGGAGAAGATAACGTTCATAGCAATAGCCAAAGAACACCATAGAAGTTTTAGAGGAACACTATTCATAACATACGAGAAGGTGTAAAGCAAAGAGAAGATTTGACCAAGAAATTTGGAAGAGAAGACAACATACAAATAGAGGTAGCAAAATACTTGGGCATCAAGATTAAAAAGGGTAGCAAACTTAAGAGTTAAAGCTCTTGAATTTAGAAGTAGTAAGTTTAAATGTTAAATGTAACAACTTAGAACACAAAAATTCAAAGATGATATCATAGGAGTTTGGATTGAAAGTTCACAAGCATCTTGTACTATAGAATAGAACCACCACCTACACCTACACTTGCATCAAGGAGAAAAAGAAGATTAGAATTTCAAGTGTTACAGTACAACACAAGTAGAAATTTGTTACACAGAAGCATAGATTATGAACAAAGAAGCATTGAAGCAGATGAATGCTAGCTATCTATGAATGAAGATATAATATCACAGTGGATAGATACCTAAAACCAAGCTACACACTAAAAAATTATAGAGGGTTACACTTAAGAATATGTAGTAAGAGAAAGAAAGAACATTGACATTAGCAAGAAGGTAGCCATTAGCAAGTATGATGCTATTAGAAAGGATGTAACCAATCTAAGATATTAGTGAAGTATAGAGAAAGAAAAAATGCACACCAAAGAAACATGCTAGTTTAAAGAAATAAATTATTTAAAGGAAGTGCAGTAGCATAATATTCAAAATGCAAGGAGACAAGCTCCTTCAAATCATTAAGCACCACTTACTCAAATACAATGCTCATTAGATGACTAGTTTCATAGCCAAAAATAGTTCCAACTATAGTGCACACTAGATGACCAACATCATAGCCAAAAATAGTGCCAATTAGATAGTGTTTTCATAGGGTATAGCACCATCTAGATGATCAACATAGAAACATATGAATAGTAGCAAAATTTGTTAGGAATAGTGTGGAAGAAAAGGTGACAAAGTGCCATCTAAGCAACGTAGTGCCATAGAGAAGCACCAACATTATAGAGCAACCCAAACATCATAGGGAGATCAATATCCAGACCAAGACAAGGTGAAACTTTTGCATCATACACATCGAAGGAAAAGAGTCATTCAAGTCTAACATTAAGCACCAAATAAAGGGAAGTGAAATCATTTTTTCTATGCACATACGCCAGGTAGTAGAAGGTTAGTGAAGTGTTACTTTTTCCCAAACATTGGAAAATTTGAAATAAACTCAAGTGCCAACCCACTTTGCATGTTTTATTCCACATAACATGAAGGAAGTGAATAAACAAATTTTAAGACATTTTGGAGAGAGTTTCAAATAGTGATTCATGAAATGAATCTTGACACATAAAGACCTTAGAAGATTGTAGCCAAGTGATTATCCTCTCTTCACATGCTCAAAGACAAGGGAAGCATAGTTGAACACAGTGCCAAAGATTATTTTCCAAGCTATGTGCCATTAAGGAGGTAAATTAGGGTTTCTAAAGATTATTAATTTTTTCTAAGGTTAAAAGGAGAAATAAGGAGTGTATATTTTTAGTTATTATTTCTTTGCTAGGGTTAAATTGGTATAATGGAGGGATAAGTAGTTTAATAGAGAAATTAACACCTTAATTGCTTTTTGGAGTGATAAATAGGCATTATTATATTTTAAGGTTAATTAATACTTGAAATTTTTATTGGTTTATTATTTCTTGAAATTCAAAATCCATAGAATATTTGCAATAATTCAAGGAATTCTACTTAAAATTTAGGAATCTATGAATTTGCAAAATTCTTAGTTTTATAGTTTCTATTTAATTAGGGAGCCATAAGGTATTCAACAACAAAGTTTTTTGAAATATAGAACATTGAAATATTTTTCATTCAAAAACTTAGGGAGACATAAGGTAGACTACATCAAAGGATATTCATGGATGAAATTGTTAAGAATGCATTTAATGAAGATAGTGAAGACATGTTGCATGCACTCAAATTTTACTCACACAACTTAATAAATAACTTTGATGGAGAAAAACAAATATTTGATGTTCTAAAAGACAAATTGACTTTGTTTTTTTGCAAAAGAATGCAAATTTACAACTCTCATAGGTTATCTTCATTAAAAAAAATTAGGTCACAGTGGGATTCTCAAAACACCATTATACTTACTTTAGAAGAGTGTTTAATGATGTTTCTTTCATTAATTATTTTTTAAATTTTTTAAGGAAGGATACAAGTTGAAATAAATGATACATATGATAGTTTCAAATAAGAATCGTTGAAAATAAAATCATATTATTGTGATGATTTAATAACTCAATGCTTAGAAGGTATACCATTAGATATATCAAAAATGAAATTGTAGAAAAAAAAAGAAAAAAAGAAAGAGAAGGAATCATATCAAGAACAATAGGAAATCTAAATACAAAGACAAGAGCAAGAAAAGGATAAGTTTAGAAAGCTCAAAAAAAGAAAAAAAGATAATAAGAGAAATATAAGAACCAAGAACATATAAAATATGAAGGTTGTGTTAAATACTCTTACATAAAGGATCTAGATATTAATCTACTAGAGGTAGATTGAAGATTGAAGGATAAAGATTGTATTGAAGACTAGTCCTCACTAACAAAATAATGTAATACATGGTGGTATTAGTGAATATTACATTATTTGGTACATGCCAATTTATCACCTTGGTAAAATATTAGATTAGGTGTGTATCTTAGATTAGAGTGTGAGTTTATATTTCATGTAATGTAATAATGTATAGAAAATGCACAAGTATCATGTAATGAAGTGTGCATGTGTTGAGAAATTCATTTTGCTAGGGTTTGATGAGGAAAAACTACTCTGCTAGGGTTTGATGAAGAAAAACTGCTCTGCAAGGATGGCAACAACTTTCGGAGGAGGTCTAAAAAATTGGAGGAATGTCGTGATGGCATTGGGTTTGGCACAGAGAGTGCATGCTCGTGATATTTTTTCATCTAAAAATGACTGGAAGGAACAGGATTTTCTAGTGCATGTCAGGAACCGCTTGTTAAAGAACAATGGATGTTTGGAACAATGTGAAGCCAACCTAGTTCTAGTGGTTCAACCAGACTCAGTGGCAGAAGATGTGGAGTATCTAAAAAAACATGCCCTTATTGGCAAATTTTTGGGCATCAGAATTTCTCTCCCCTTTGTGGAGGCTTGGGTCAAGAAGACTTGGAATCCTGAAGGCGATGTGGAGGTGATGCTGAGTGCGAACAACTAATTTATGGTGGTTTTCTCTTATATTTTAGATTGTAACAAAGCATTTGAAGGGGGTCCTTATTTCTATAACCAAGTGGGACTCTTTCTTAAACCCTGGCATTTGGGTTCCAACCCATCAGAGGAGTGACCATTGCGGGTTCCAGTATGGGTGCGGCTTCCATGGCTTCCGTTGGAATTCTAGAGAACTGATATCTTGCATAAGATTGCCCTTCTACTTGGGAAGTTGGTTGGACCATCACAATAGACAATGGATAAAAAGGTAATCTCTGTTGCTCATATTTGTGTTGAAATTGACTTAAATTCCTATTCCATATTATATTGAAATACAATTTGGATCAACTACATAGGTTCAAAAACTTGACTATGAAGCTCTTCCATTTTGTTGTCGGATTTACCGTGAATATGGCCACCTGCAAAGAAAATGCCCTAAGTTTATCTTTCCTGTGGATTCAAATCCTAGGCCCTCTTGGTCTGGAAAAAAATTGGATAAAGGAAAAGCCTCGATAAAGGAAAGGGAACGGGATAAGGAAGTTTTTGTTTCGGTAAAAGCGTAAAACAGAGGATGAAGGGAAAACAAATACCTTAAGTATAGCTATCTAGATGCTCTACTCAACCATTTTGAAATATTAGATGATCTTTATTAGTGCATGGAGATACTTGAAATGTCACTACCTGATGCAAATATAACAAGGCCGAATCAGATGTCTCTTCTTGAGGGGGAACTTAAGGAATCAGATCTAGGGGGTTTAAATGAAGAACAAAGGGCTTTGGATCTAAGTACAGGGGACATGGTTGGGTCTAGAACTATAATGGAAACTATTTTGGAAATTAGTACAAATTTATTTATGCCCTCACCTACTCGGGCACTGATGTAGTCATCCTTGGACTGTAAAACTCCCACGGTGTTGGGATTGCAGCGAAAAATAATTAAAAAAAGTTTTTTAGATAAGAATATGAAGGTGGGTCGGCAAAAGGACAAGGATAAAATTAAGTTAATGGGGGAGACTTTGGTGGAGTCAGGCTTGGTGAGAAAATTGGACTCCCATTTTTATAAACCCCAAAAATGATTATCCTCTCATGGAATGTAAGGGGGTTGAATAACATCCCAAGATAAAAAATTATTCATGATTTTGTTAGTGTGCATTCTTCGGATGTGGTGTTTATTCAGGAGACTAAACTAGCTATTGATAGTATGTTCAATATTGCTCCAAATTTATGGATAATGGGGCAATGCCAGTGTATTGGTACATGTGTATATGCTAGTGGCATCACTTTTTTATGGGATCCGGTTAAGATATCCCCTCTTACTTGGATTTCCAGTAGATGGTCTATTTCAATGGTCGGGCATGATAATGAATCTGGTGAAATCATCCTACTTACAAATGTGTATGCTCCTGTTGATTACAATGGTAAAGTGAATTTGTGGAAGCACATTTGCTTTGTGAGAAGTTTGGTTCCCCTGTACCCATGGATTTTGGTTGGAGACTTCAACTCTATCACTTGTATAGAGGAGAAATGTGGTGGGGTGGACCATCTTGAGCCTTTTTCTTCTGTCTTTAGTGCTCATATCCAGGTCCTAAACATGGTTGACATCAAGCTAGATAATGGGATAATTACTTGGCACAATAGAAGGTGTGGGGAAGCTTCCATCTCAGAGATACTGGATAGGTTTTTGATATCCAGTTATTGGATGGGTAATAACAGAGGTGCTAGTTCTATGATTTTGGAGGGTAGGGGATATGATCATTGGCCTATCAAACTCTTTGCTTTGGAGTTAGGGCTAAAAAAGAATCCCTCCTTTAAGTTTCAACTTATATGGCTTCGTGATCCTAAGCTTCATGATTTCGTGCGAGGCTGGTGGACCACTAGCAAACCTCATCATGGCATCACTATGTATTCCTTTATGAAGTGACTACAATTTGTAAAACATAAATTGAAGATATGGAATAGATTGAATTTTGGGAACCTTTCCTTGGCTAAGCTGGAAGCTCTTAGGAGGATGGAAGAAGCTTCAAGGAATATTAGAGATCAAGGATTCACGAAGGAGCTTCTTGTTGAGGAATCTGAGGCTACGAAAGACCTTGCTGAATGGGAACTGAGGGAAGAAATTTTTTGGAAACAAAAAGCTCATGTATATTGGATTAAGGAAGGAGATAGGACCACAACCTTCTTTTATAACTTAGTTAAGGCTCATCGTAATGGTAACCTAATTACCTCTCTTATGAATTCTTAGGGTGCCCTACTCTCTTCTTTCAAGGATATTTCAGAAGAGACTAAGAGGTATTTTTCCTCTCTCTTCAAGGAGGACTCCCTATCAGATGATGAGAATGAAAAGCTTATTCTAAATTGTATTCTAGTGATTGTTTCTAGAGAGATGAATGAGCACTTTATGGGTCCAATTTCCCTTGAGGAGTTGGAAAATATTATATTCAAGATGAAAAAAAGAAAATCCCCAGGCCCAGATGGATTCCCGATTGAGTTTAATCAGGAGTTTTGGAATTTAATCAAGTTTGATCTTTTGGAGGTGGTCCATGAGTCCCAAAAGAACAAAAAAATTCTAAGGGCCCTAAATTCTACCTTTGTGGTGCTTATACCCAAAAAAGAGGGAGCAAATTCCTTGGATATGTTTAGGCCTATTGCTCTCTACAATGTTGTGTATAAGATCATCACAAAAATTATTGCTAAGAGGCTAAAGATATGGTTGAGCAAAATAATCTCTGAGGAGCAAGGAGGGTTTGTTGTTGGCTGAAAAATATTGGATGGGGTTGTTATTGCTATAGAATCTATTCACTCGATGGAAACTTCTAAGGAGAAAACTATGTTAATTAAGTTGGACATGGCCAAAGCCTATGATCGGATCAGATGGTCCTTTCTTCAGAAAGTTCTTGCTACTTTTGGATTTGAGGAGGAATGGATTAGATGGGTGATGAGATGTGTTTCTTCTTCCTCATTCTCTGTTCTTGTTAATAATGAGCCATTAGAGCTATTTGAGGCCTCAAGGGGATTGAGGCAAGGAGATCCTTTATCTCCTTATTTGTTTATCATTATGGTGGAAGGGTTGGGAAGATTTATCAAGTCTCAAGTCATACAGGGTCTCATTCAGGGGTGGAAGTGGGATAGTAGTTTGCCACCTCTTTTCCACCTTCAATTTGTTGATGATACTGCTTTTTTGGGAGTTTCCACTATCAGGGAAGCTGTAAATATTAGACGGTCTCTTGACATATATCTTGGTGCTTCTGGACAGTTGATTAATGAGGACAAGTCTTCTATTTTCTTCTTCAATACCCCTCCTCTTATTCAAGCTAGGATTGCTCACATTATAATATTCCAGGTTAGGACTCTCCCCTTCATTTATATTGGTATTCCAATTTCATCTCACCCTCTACCTAGATCTTCTTGGCAGTCTATACTTGATAAGTTTAGAAGGAATGTGAATCACTGGACTTTTATATGGCTATCCACTGTAGGTAGAGTGTTGCTTTTAAAATATGTTGTTCAATATTTACCTATTTATAGATGTTTTGTATAAATAGCTCCCTCTCACTTCATCAAGTACATGGATGCTTTGTCAAGACAATTTTTATGGTCTGGAAAAATTGATCAATCTAAATAGAGTTTGGTTAGGTGGGATTCTATATGTAGGCCGGTGCAAGAGGGAGGCCTTGGTTTGTGACATGCAACTCATTTTGGGTAGGCTTTGGCTGCAAAAAATTATTGGATATGGTGTACCTCTCAATATCATATTTGGGCTAAAATATTATATTTTAAATACTTGAGAGGTATTTATGAGGCTGAAATCCCTATAGTTAGCTTGGTTGGGAAAGGTTCAGTCATTTGGGACACTCTGAAAAGAGGAGCTAATTTAATCAACCAGGGTTTGTTTTGGATTTGCAATTAGGGATCAAATGCTCTTTTTTGGGAGGATTCTTGGGATGGCTGCCCTCCTATATTGAATAAATATCCTAGGTTACATTCCATAAGCATTTTTTTCTTGGAAGTAGGTTGGTCTCGTGTGGAGGACTTTAAAAAAATCTAGTATTTTGGAAATATGGAGATGTACAGGTGGAAATATCCGCAAGAATGGTCCCAATGGGACTAGCCAAGGACAGAGAGGTGCTTGCTATTATTCTTACATGGATGCCTTGTTCTTCATTTAGGGGTAAAGATATTCTAGCTTGGAACCCTGATCCTAAGGGAACCTACTCGGTAGCCTATGGTTATTAGGTTTTTGATAAGCAAAAGTATGGGAATCTTCCTATCACTTGGTGGAAAAAGGTGTGGAACAAATTTGCCTGGCCAAAATATAACTTCTTTCTCTAGTTGATAGCTCACAATAAATGCCTCACTTGGGATAATGTGAGGAAGAGGGGATTTTAGGGTCCCTATTTTTGTGTCCTTTGTAGTAAGAATGAGGATGACTCTTCTCATTTATTTTTCCAATGCTCCTTTGCTAGAGACATTTGGCACCGTTGGTGGAGCACCTAGAACCATCCATTTTTTCATGTGCTATCCCTGGTGGAGTTTTGGAGTATTCTGGGTAGACATCTGGCCAAGGCCCCCTTCCTTCGGGTGGATTAGAATTTGGGCCCTTCTTGCATCATCTAGAAAATTTAGCTCGAACAAAATCGGTGCATATTTTAGGGCAGTTATTTGGCTATTCAATATATCTAGCAAAGGATCATGTATATGGTTCAGGAAACCATCCATAGCAAATGTGATGTGGACCCTCTTTTGGATTCTAAGGAGGAGAAGGTACATCAAGCCCTTGGTCTCTTTTGGGATGGTGTGAAATATTATATCCTTAGTAGGTTTCCTCAACTTAGCAAGACGGTTAGGAGAGATGGTAGGTGGAGGCCACCCCATAGAGGAGTTTTAAAAATTAATACTGATGGATCATCTAGGGGTAATCCTGGACATGTTGGCATTGGCGGTGTTGGGAGAGATTCTACTGGTGGTGTCAATTTTTTCTTTTCCATTTATAAAGGTGTTCACTCCAATAATTTTATGGAAGCTCTTGCAATTCTTGAGGCCTTGTGAAGGGGGTTTTATCTTGGTTGGCATAGGATTATCTATGAGTTTGACTCTCAAATTGTGGTTAATATTTTAAAAAGTAAAAGGGTGGAGGAAGTTAATTGGCAGTTGGCCTCTGTAGCCATTCAGATTCTCAGAATGAGTGAAGAGTTTGAATTTATATCCTTTGTGCACATTAATGGAATGGAATGGGGTTGTTGATTACCTAGAAAAATGGGCTTCTAAGCTGTTGGATCCTTGGAGTATCGATAATTGGGAGAGTCTCCCATTTGGGGACTCTCAATGCCTGTGGGAGTTGATCCACAAGGATGTACAAACTTAATGTGGTTTATTCTTGTTGTCTTTTTTGGGTGTCATTCTAGTCTAGTGGTTTTAGCCTATTTGGCTATTTATTTGAGTCCTGGTTGGAAGCTCAGTTGTACTCTGTAATCCAGAATTTTTATCAATAAATTTTTACCCCTTTATTTAAAAGTGTGCATGTGTTGTGAGTGTAAATGTGCACGTGTCCTTAGAATAGGAAAGTGAAGAGTTAAAAAGAAGAGTGAAGGTCAAGAGTACTCCATATGAAGAGTCACATACTATTATATATTTGTGACAAAGTATTGTAATTGGTATAAAAATGCATATCTTATAACATACATTAATAGACCTTTATTCAATAGCATTTTTAGTATTTTCATGAGCATTTCCATGTGATTATTCTATGAGTATTTTTGAGTTATTCTAGTGTTATTATCATATTTATTGAATTCATTATATTACAACTTCATTTAATTTAATTTCTTGTTGGTTTTACATTAACCATTAGGCTTCAAAAGATATCATCAATTAGTATCAATGTTCTTTCAAAATTTAAATTGAATCTTTTTAAATATTTTAAAAATATTTTAAAGAGAGTTTTGCTAAGCAAGACACTGACCTCTTTGAGAATGAAGTGTTCTATCAACATTTAAAGAAGGTTATTTCTATATAACATACCACATCTCTATGAATTTTTAATGCTTACCTCTTTGACCACATGGTAGATCAAAGCTTAGGATGACTACTAGATTAGTGTAGACAATAGTGAAGTATGATTTGGATCATAAATGATAAATGGATTCGAATATGTTTATATGATGTACTATTTTTATGATATTATTTAGATCAACTATGTTTTCATTTATCTCCATGAATTCATGCAAGAAATTTCATGTATGGTATATTTAGAGTATAATTGAATGATTTCTATGGAATATATTAACCATATAGGAAATCAAGTATTCTAGTGTTTTATAGATAACAAAGACCATAATTTATATACAAATGACCACAATTGATGGAAAATTTAAATCAATTCAAAAACTTATAAGGCTTTCATGTTACCATTACCTATCCTATCATTACCTATAACTTAGATATAATAACCTATAATGAGAACTCACCTCATGCTATAAGTCATGCTTGGACGTATGTATGCATCTTGTCTTGGGAAGGAGCGGTTATCACTAAAATTATCAAACTAATAACTACAAATTTGTATATTTTAAATACTAATTTCAATGTCTTGATTAGTTTAACTTATATCGATTCTTAATGGAGTACAAAGTCAATAAGGAGAAAATATTTTGGATCCAACACCAACCAATACTTGGACCACTCACTTTGAATTCAATGTTGGGAAGTAAATATAAGAATAAAATATTATTGTCCCACAAATTCTACCTTTTATTCCTAAATCAAATTTGCATAAAGATATTGAGGCTGCAATATGTTTAATTTTGGGAGAAAGGTCATACAAATATGGAGAAGGTGGCATGTCGACTTAGGAAACTAACACACAATAGGGGATATATACCACTCTTAATACCAAAATACACTTATAAAAAGTAGATGAAATAAATAATAAATCTTGTACCTAGTGGATGAGATGAGGATAATAAAGAAAAACTAGAGGAAAAAAAGAAAGAGGGTATTAATGAAGAAAGTAAGAGATTGGAAAAAAGAGGAAAACCTCAAAGGAGACACTACTAAGAATGGAGAACACTAAATATGGAATATTAAACATGATGGTACCTTTTTGGTAAGATAAATTCATCCTACCTAACAAAAATAAAAAATTAATATAAACACTCACCAACATAGTATAACCTCCTATATCTAACTAGAAAATAAAAGATATATATTCATTGGATAAATATTAAAATCCTCTCCTTGACAAATAATATTTGTTCCATGTAAATGAGTTTGTTCTCATGGTATATGCTAATTTTTAGAACCCATAAGTTCATATTGAGTGCATTATTATTATTTTTAGGACCAAATATTTGTGCTTTGTGATCCATATTTATTCTTAAAACCAAAGGCTTATGTTAGTGGTCTATGCTAGTATTAAGAAACAAGACTATTTGCATGTTGGTTAATGCTTGTATTCTTAGATAGTGATATATTGTATGTGTGGTTTAATTTTGAGTTTGATAAATGGTTGTGTTGTTGTGATAGTCCAAAATGTTTTTTGTATTTGTATATTTTGAGATATATTTATATATTTGAGTCTCAAACATGGGGTTAAGCTAAATGGTATAATGGAGTTATTAGGTATTGGAATGGATCCAAGTGATAATGTCTCTATGCAAGATGTTATAGGATAAAAGAGAGGTGAAAAAAGGCTCTTGATATTGATTATGTTGAAGTAAAAAACCTCCCCAAGGATGACATCAACAAGGTTATACTAGAGCAACAAACTGCTCTAATTCAAGTGTATTGCATATATATTATATTTTTACCAAAGCAAGGTACTTTTTTCAAACATAGGTGTATCGAATATATTACATTGTATACTAAAGTAATGAACATATAAAAATGGGTGTATTCCACATATTTCAACTTGGCCTAATGAGGATGTCAATGTACTTATTATATTATGTATTGCTCATGTAAACCTCTAATATGCTTGGTAATCATTCATATATGTTGTTGCATTGTGGCCTTGATATTTTTATGTTTAGATTTGATAATATAGTATTCCACATATTCCAATTACACTATGAAAATGACTAATTATGGGTCTTCATGTTTATAATTATGTTTCTATGTTGTAATTTGTTGAGCAAGGTGCAGCAAACAGTATTGTCATTGTTGTCAACATAGTCAGACAGATTTATTGATGCAATGGACAAGAGTTTATTGAACAACAAGGTGCAGCCAAAGTAAATGGATAGGAGTTCAGTGTTGAGCAAGGTGTTGTAGGAGTATTGTCATTGTTGTCAATACAGTCAGTTAGATCTAATGATGCAATGGACATGTAGTTCAGAAGTCATTCAGATGCAGAGGATAGAAGTTCAAAAATTAGTCAGATCATGTACAGTGAGTTTTTAGGAAGAAAGAAGTGGCCCAGTTTAAAAAATTCAAAAAAAAAGACAAGTAAGAAAACTATCGCGATATCGCGACATGTTTTATGTCACGATTTCACGACGAAAATGAGGAGAGAGAAGGCACAGCCGAAAATGTCATGATTTTGCGACAAAAATGAGGAGAGAGAAGGCACAGTCACAAATGTCATGATTTCATGACAAAAATGAGGAGAGAGAAGGCGCAGCCAGAAATGTCATGATTTCGTGACAAAAATGAGGAGAGAGAAGGCGCAAGGCAAACTGTCATGATTTCACGACATGCTGGAGGCCAAGAAGCTAAGTCGAGAAACTGTAGCGATTTCGCTACATGTTGGATTTTTGCTGGCTGAAGCAAGGAGAAAGCGTTAGGTGGAAGAGTTGTAGCGATTTCGCTACATGTTGAAATTTCGCTGGCCGAAGCAAGGAGAAAGCGTTAAGTTGAAAAGTTGTAGCGATTTCGCTACATGTTGAATTTTCACTGGCCGAAGCAGGGAGAAAGTGTTAAGTGAAAAATTGTAGCGATTTCTCTACGAATCAAAAGTGCACAAAGCAAAGGTGTAGCGATTTCGCTACGTGTCAAAATTGCACAAAACAAAGGTGTAGCGATTTCGCTACGAGTTGAAAAAGCACAACACGAAGGTGTAGCGATTTCGCTATGAGTCAAAAGTGCACAATGCGAAGGTGTAGCGATTTCGCTACCAGTCAAAAATGTAGAACTCAAAGATGTAGCGATTATGTTACAAGTCGAAAGCACAAGGCACAAAGTTGTAGCGATTTCGCTACTGCATGAAGCAAGAAATGTACGAAAGCTGAAAGCATCGTGATTTTGCAACAAATATGAGGATGACGTCAGCAAAATTGAAAGTGTCACGATTTCATGATAGGCTGCAAGAAAAGCCTCTGGAAGTCGAAAGCATCACGATTTCATGACAAAGCTGAGGATGACGTTAGCAAAATTGAAAGTGTCACGATTTCGTGATAGGCTGCAAGAAAAGCCTCTGGAAGCCGAAAGCGTCGCAATTTCGTGACAAAGATGAGGATGACGTCAGCAAAATTGAAAGTGTCACAATTTCGTGACAGGCTACAAGAAAAGTCTCTGGAAGCTGAAAGCGTCATGATTTCACGACAAAGCTGAGGATGATGTCAGCGAAAGCTGAAAGTGTCATGATTTCATGATAGGGTGCAAGGAAAGCCGTTGGAAGTCGAAAGCGTCACGATTTCATGACAAAGCTGAGGATGACGTCAGGGAAAGCTGAAAGTGTCACGATTTCGCGACAGGGTGCAAGGAAAGCCGCTGGAAGCCAAAAACGTCATGATTTCATGACAAAGCTGAGGATGACATCAGTGAAAGATGAAAGTGTCACGATTTCATGATAGGGTGCAAGGAAAGCTGCTGGAAGTCAAAAGCATCGTGATTTCATGATAAGAATGAGGATGACATCAGCAAAGGTTCGAAGTGTCACGATTTTGTGACAAGAATGGAGGCAAATCTATCAAAGGCCAAAAAGGGTCACGATTTAGCGATAGCAAGGACAAGAGGGCGTATGACTACAAAAAGTGTCGCGATATCGTGACAGGTTATTATTTCACAGTAATAGTTACAGGAAGGTGACAGAAGTGGCAGTAGTAGTTGAGGCCGACAAAGTTGAATCTGGGCCGACATATTTTAGGGTTTTGCAGTCGACAATTTCTAGGGTTTTGCAGCCAAAATTCTTAGGGTTACAACCGACAGATTTTAGGGTTTTGTAGCCGACAATTTCTAGGGTTTCTCAACTGACATTCTTAGGGTTTGTTCCTAAGATTTCTTCTATAAAAGGAGGGTTACTTCGAGTTTGAAGAAATGTGGTGTGAAGATAAAGTGCGAATGCGAGTATAGTGTTTGTGAAAGTGAAGTTCGTGTTGAGCAGAGAGCGAGTCATATCGAACTTGTGTGAATGAAGTGCACGGAGAGCAGATGTTGAGTCATTTCGATTCAAGCTGAGTGTGAAGCAATAGTTCGTGTGTGTGAGTATCATGTGCGATATGCTACTGTAAAATCGCAAATAGCGCAAAACTAGCAAAATGATAGCGAAGTGTATAATGTGAGCTGGTCATGTCGAGTTGTTTGAATTTTGATTGTGAATACGCCCAGAGAGCAGAATGTGAAACGACACAGAGTGTGCAAAGCATGTGCGTAGAGAAAGTAGAGTGTGCAAAGAAGAACGAAGGGCAAAGTTGATTGCAAAGTCTGGCTGTAGCAGTGCAGCAGACTATGTGAAGTGATTGCGCAAGAGAGAGCAGAGTGTGCAGAGATTGCAAAGGTGATGTAGACCAGTTAGAGTCTTGCAATAACAAAGGTATATGTCAAACATTTTTATTCAAAATTGAAGTCCATTTGGTGCTAGAAAATTAGGGGTTGGTCCTCCTTTCTGTTGATGCAAAAAAATAAGGGGTGGGTGCTCCTTCTAGTTGGTGCTGGTAAACAAATTGTAAAGTTGGTGCTTTGCAAGAGGTTGGATTTGGATGGGAGTCCAAGCAACCATTCTTTTTGAGGAGTAGCCATTTTGGTGAACCTCATTAAAAATCTATGTTGTGTGATGTTCTCTTGCGGTACTTATTATATCTATTTATAAGTTTTATCTGCTACAATTTTTAGAGCTATTTATTCATGTTTTGGAATGCTACACTGATTCACCCCCCCCTCTTAGTGCCATACTAAGTATAAAAATTGGTATCAGAGCCAAGTTCTCTTTAAATGCTAAATCAGCTAGGGTTGATCTTGGATTAATACTCTAATGGCAAAGAAAGGCAAGAATGGAACCATGAGACACAAGAAGAAAAGATCACATAGGGTCATAAAAGAAAATAAAGATAAATTCATTATTGTTGTAGATTCAAGAGATGAATCAAAAAATGGAGAAAAGGCCAAGAGTCAACTCAATCATAATATAGGTTCTCAAGGTTCAAAATGTTTTGATCAACTCGGGCATAATGAACGTCAGTGTTATGGGTTTAGTAGCAATGAAGATGAAGAAGAAATAGAATTAGAACAAGAATGTAATAAATAAGAAATGAATGCAGAAGCAAATTGGAATGAAGATCAAATTACAGCTCCAAGTAAGAAGAATAGAACCTCCTTCAAAAAGACATCTCAGCCAAGTTTCGGTTTTAGTGGTAGAGGAAATTGAACCAGAAAAGGCAGAAGGAGTGAACACTGAAGCAGATAATAAAAACCTCAATGCTGAAGTAGACTGGGAAGGTGAGTTGATCTCTGCTCTTGAAGAGTTGAGTATAGAAAAGAAAAAGAACAAAATACTTGTCCAAAAAATTGGAAGAATATGGGGATGAGATTGAAAATCTGTTCTTACAATTCCAAAAGGCCAAGAAAATAGAAGAAGACTTGAAGTCACAGCTGAATGATAAAGTCAATGTGTGTAACAAACATGAAGAGGATTCTAACAAAGTAGTTAGTAATCTAAATCTACAAGTAGAAGAGTCTAAAAGGATTGAGGAAACTCTCAGGTCGCAGATCAATGAGAAAGAGATTATTTGCTGCAAATATGAAGAAGAGATTGTTTCATTGAAGAAATAACTAGAAGAGGCCAATAGAAATATTAAATTTAAGAAGAGCACAGAATTGCTAGATAAAATGATAAGTCATCAGAAAAGCTCCACGGTTAAGCATGGTCTTGGATATGAAGTTGAACAACCTTTATCTTCCAATTCTATAGAGAAGAAGAAGTTCATTGTTGAAGGGTCCGAGCAAGAAAAGGTTAAAGTTGTATCTTCAAAAGAAAGAAAATATCAAAGGAGATTTACAGCAAAGCAACCACAACAAAAGAGGTTCTACCACTCTCACTCTTTTCATACTAACACTTTTAATGGCTATTGTTTTAGATGTAACCAGTATGGTCACAAGGCAACTTATTGTGGATTAAATAATAAATCAAAGAGTTATGCTGGTCGAAATACATCTGCATATCTGAGTGAACACTTTGTACAATGTTTTCAATGCAATGGTCATGGGCACATAGCAAGGTTTTGTCCAAGCACTTTTGTATCAAATCTAAGGCAAAACAGTAGATTTCATAAGACACAAAGAACACAACACAGACAGGGAATAAATCAGGTTCATAGAAGAAAGGAAAATAATCATTCATCATGGATGCATAAGAGACAACCACACCAGAGAGATATTCGAGTTCACGCAATGATGCAAAATAGGGACGCAGGTGAAAAATCCAAGCCCGAGGTCAAGAAAGTCTGGAGAAAGAAAGAAGAGAGGAAATCGTGTCTCCTTGAACTAAAGGAGACTGCTCTTCTCTTGTACTAAGCAACTCCAGGTAACACATCCTCAGGGGGAGCATTTTGAAAAAGGTTTTATTTTATTGCTCCTATATGTTTGTTGGGTTAACCTAAGGATGAAAGGCAAGCAGTAAGGAGGAGTTGCACTATAGTTGTTTAAATTTATTTCAGTTCATATAGTTGTTTGTGGAAGTGCCATGAAGGCTAGAGATTAAATGGAGAGTCGCCACCATTTCTAGTATTGTTGTATGTCATTGTTGTACTGTTGATGGTTCTTACTATAATTGTTCGAAGCCATGAAATGTAACAGTTCAGATAATTTGATTAGTGGAAGAATTTTTGCTCTAGCTATGTATTTATGTTTCGATAAAAGAAGCGTGTATCTATTCCATTCATTGATGTAAATATTGTTAGAACTTTCATGGTGCCTTGGTGGAATTATTTAATTCTCAGACAATTTCATTTTAACTGTTAATAAAATGCCAATCCGAGGTTAAGAAGTATAAGGCTGAGTAAAGAGATGAATGGTTGGTCATGAAGTGTTTGACAGAATGTCTTCTCCAGATTTGCACAGTTGAAAGTAAGGGGTGACCAGCATTGACTGCAGAAAACTTAGACAAAGCTGCAAATGTAAAAATGGATCTGATTTGTGTTGAGGTACAATATTTTATGCGTGCATAGAGTTGACAGTAATACTGCAGTGTTGGTACAGTACTGAACAAGAGTTGGTTGATACATTCTTGGACTAGGGTTGTGTGAGAGATGATTGGTTGAGTAAAGATAATTGAGCATAGTCAAGTGATTGATTGCATGTGGTTGTTCAAGTCCCATAAAATAAACTTTTCTTGATTTGAGTTGAGATTGAGATTTGAGAATAGAAGATATTAAGTCTCTAACAATCTTCTGTATGCTTCTATGAAGTGGATTTAATTTCAGACTATCATTCTTTGTTGAGCTTATCTTGAGTACCACTTGAGCATGTTTGATTGAGCCTTTGAAGAAGGTCTTTGGGAAATATTTTGGGGACAAATTGCTAGAGAAGTTTTGGACAAGTTTTTAGAGATCTTGGCAAGAGCAGATTTGGGCAAGTTCCTTGGTGAGCTTGTTAAGCAGGTTCTATGTGAGCCTATTGAGCAGGTTCTTAGTGAGCCTATTGACTAAGCATTGAAGGTGACAGAGTACAGAATACAGAGTTTCAATGGATAGAAATTCTGGCATCCAACACAGCTGAAGTTAGATCGGAGTGAGGATTCTTCAAGTGAAGAAGAGGTCCACCAGTCAGTGCAGCAAAGAGACAGAGTCTTCTATAATATTACAAGGGTACTATGGAGTATGGGTTATGGTATCCTAAAGATGCAGATTGGTTGAGTGGTTAAAATTCCCAAGAAGTGACTAGCTTGGGATCACATTCTCAGGGGGAGCATTTGTGTATTTGTTTTTCTTCTTGTTCATGCTTGGAATATTTGCTAATTGTAATAATTTGTGTCTAAGAATGTTGTGCATAGACTCAGGGGGAGTTTGCAGTAGCCCTTTGGTATTATTGTCAAAGGGGGAGAAGATTTACAAGAAAATTGCACATGTGTTGCCAACAATTCCAAAGGGGGAGATTGTTGAGCAAGGTGCAGCAAACAGTATAGTCATTGTTGTCAACACAGTCAGACAGATTTATTGATGCAATGGACAAGAGTTTATTGAACAACAAGGTGCAGCCAAAGTACAATGGATAGGAGTTCAGTGTTGAGCAAGGTGTTGCAGGAGTATTGTCATTGTTGTCAATACAGTCAGTTAGATCTAATGATGCAATGGACAGGTAGTTCAAAAGTCATTCAGATGCAGACGATAGAAGTTCAAAAGTTAGTCAGATCATGTACAGTGAGTTTTCAGGAAGAAAGAAGTGGCCCAGTTTCAAAAATTCGAAGAAAAATACAAGTAAGAAAACTGTCGCGATATGGCGACATGTTTTCTGTCATGATTTCACGACGAAAATGAGGAGAGAGAAGGTGCAGTCGAAAATGTCACGATTTTGTGACAAAAATGAGGAGAGAGAAGGCACAGCCAAAAATGTCGTGATTTCACGACAAAAATGAGGAGAGAGAAGGCGCAGCCAAAAATGTCATGATTTTGCGACAAAAATGAGGAGAGAGAAGGCGCAAGGCAAACTGTCATGATTTCGTGACATGTTGGAGGCCAAGAAGCTAAGTCGAGAAACTGTAGCGATTTCGCTACATGTTGGATTTTCGCTGGTTGAAGCAAGGAGAAAACGTTAAGTGGAAGAGTTGTAGCGATTTCGCTACATGTTGAAATTTCGCTAGCCGAAGCAAGGAGAAAGCGTTAAGTTGAAAAGTTGTAGCGATTTTGCTACATGTTGAATTTTCGCTGGCCAAAGCAGGGAGAAAGTGTTAAGTGAAAAGTTGTAGCGATTTCGCTACGAATCAAAAGTGCACAAAGCAAAGGTGTAGCGATTTCGCTACATGTCAAAATTGCACAAAACAAAGGTGTAGCGATTTCGCTACGAGTTGAAAAAGCACAACACGAAGGTGTAGCGATTTCGCTACGAGTCAAAAGTGCACAACGTGAAGGTGTAGCGATTTTGCTACCAGTCAAAAATGCAGAACTCAAAGATGTAGCGATTATGCTACAAGTCAAAAGCACAAGGCACAAAGTTGTAGCGATTTCGCTACTGCATGAAGCAAGAAATGTACGAAAGCCGAAAGCATCGTGATTTCACGATAAAGATGAGGATGACATCAGCAAAATTGAAAGTGTCACGATTTCATGATAGGCTGCAAGAAAAGTCTCTGGAAGCCAAAAGCATCACGATTTTGTGACAAAGCTGAGGATGACGTCAGCAAAATTGAAAGTGTCACGATTTCACGACAGGTTGTAAGAAAAGCCTCTGGAATCCAAAAGCGTCGTGATTTCACGACAAAGATGAGGATGACATCAGCAAAATTGAAAGTGTCACGATTTCGCGACAGGCTGCAAGAAAAGTCTTTGGAAGCTGAAAGCATCACGATTTCGTGACAAAGCTGAGGATGACGTTAGAGAAAGCTGAAAGTGTCACGATTTCATGACAGGGTGCAAGGAAAGCCGTTGGAAGCTGAAAGCATCGCGATTTTGTGACAAAGCTGAGGATGACGTCAACGAAAGCTGAAAGTGTCACAATTTTGCGACAGGGTGCAAGGAAAGCCGCTGGAAGTTGAAAGCGTCGCTATTTCGTGACAAGAATGAGGATGATGTCAGCAAAGGTTCGAAGTGTCACGATTTCATGACAATAACGGAGGCAAAGCTATCAAAGGCCAAAAAGGGTCGTGATTTTGCGATAGCAAGGACAAGAGGGCGTACGGATACAAAAAGTGTCACGATATCGCGACAGGTTATTATTTCGTAGCAATAGTTACAGGAAGTTGACAGAAGTGGCAGTAGTAGTTGAGGTCGACAAAGTTGAATCTGGGTCGACAGATTTTAGGGTTTTGTAGCCGACAATTCCTAGGGTTTTGTAGCCAACATTCTTAGGGTTATAGCCGACGGATTTTAGGGTTTTGCAGTCGACAATTTCTAGGGTTTCTCAACCGACATTCTTAGGGTTTGTTCTTGAGATTTCTTCTATAAAAGGAGGGTTACATTGAGTTTGAAGCAATGTGGTGTGAAGATAAAGTGTGAATGCGAGTATAGTGTTTATGAAAGTGAAGTTCGTGTTGAGCAGAGAGCGAGTCGTATCGAACTTGTGTGAATGAAGTGCACGAAGAGCAGATGTTGAGTCATTTTGATTCAAGCTGAGTGTGAAGCAATAGTCCGTGTGTGTGAGTATCGTGTGCAATATGCGGTTGTAAAAGCACAGATAGTGCAGAACTGGCAAAATGATAGCGAAGTGTATAATGTGAGCTGGTCATGTCGAGTTGTTCGAAGTTCAATTGTGAATATGCCCAGAGAGTAGAATGTGAAATGACACAGAGTGTGCGAAGCATGTGCACAGAGAAAGCAGAGTGTGCAGAGAAGCGCGAAGGGCAAAGTTGATTGCAAAGTCTGGTCGTAGCAGTGCAGCAGACTGTGTGAAGTGATTGCGCAAGAGAGAGCAGAGTGCACAGAGATTGCAAAGGTGATGTAGACTAGTTAGAGTCTTGCAATAACAAAGGTATATGTCAAACATTTTTATTCAAAATTGAAGTCCAGTTGGTGCTAGCAAATTAGGGGTTGGTGCTCCTTTCTGTTGATGCAAAAAAATAAGGGGTGGGTGCTCCTTCCAGTTGGTGCTGGTAAACAAATTTTAAAGTTGGTGCTTTGCAAGAGGCCGGATTTGGATGGGAGTCCAAGCAGTCATTATTTTTGAGGAGTAGCCATTTTGGTGAACCTCGTTAAAAATATGTGTTGTGTGATGTTCTCTTGCGGTACTTATTATATTTGTTTATAAGTTTTATCTGCTGCAATTTTTAGAGTTGTTTATTCATGTTTTGGAATGCTACACTGATTCACCCCCCCTCTCAGTGCCATACTAAGTACAACATAATTTTCATGTATTTTTGTTCTCACACTATTAATTTTATTTGACTATGTTATGTCATGAGACGATGGTATACAAAAGCCTTATACTATCATTTTTATGGCTCACTAGTTGAATTAGAGGGAACTAGTGTGGTAAATAAATTCCTACTTATGGTTTGTCCAAGATGACTATATGTGTCAATCAAATACAAAATTTTTATTGTAAATATTGGGGGCATAAAATATTCTTTTGGTAGGTCTTGGAAGTGCCAAACATTTAAGCTAAACTAATAATGTATCCACTTCTTTAGTATTGATAATGTAAATGTAATACTTGTCCCACTAAATCTACTATTTGATTTACTTCACTATGGATTTTAGATATTTAGAGCTCCCTAGTGATTAATTTTTAGAGCTAGTTTGATCATTACATCTTTAAATTCTAAAAGGTAAATGCCAATACAATTTTGAAAGTTTTTATGTGATTTGAAAATGCAATTGTGTGTTTTTTCTAACAATAAGTTTTTTAATGAAAAAATAATAGAAGGTCACTTGTTTCAACTTTATACATGGGAATTAATTTTCTAAATAGGAAAGACTTATGTTAACACTTTTGTTTGCTTTATAACTTTACCTATGAATGAAATAGGAATTTAATTCATGTATGAATATGTTTGATACGTTGGTTAAACATGATTATTTCTCTAACTTCAAAACATGATATATTATAAAGTAGATGTTCACTCTAGCATAAAATATTTTAACTTTAGAACTAGGCTTAAAATTTTAACATCAAGTACTTTTTATATTGTCAAACTTAATTGCTCTAACTCTAAAAATGTTCCATACGATGAATTGAAAGGGTGTGCCTTTCTAAAAAACCATTATAAGGGATGACATAAATCAAACTAAAACTCTACTGAATAGTCCCATATCATATAATATAAATTAAATTATGCTTGCAAGGCTTATCATAATATGGATGATGTTTAATCAAAACACTTGAACTAGGAACCTAAATTTATTCTAATTCAAACTTTAGAACAATTCCTAAGATGCTCTCAATTTGGGAACTGGTTAAAGCAATTCTAGACAATGTATGTCCTAATAGAAAACTCATTATCAAAATCTTTGTTGGGTAGAGTTATTTCAATGGAAGAAGGGTGAATTGCAAGACTATATATGAATAACTATCCTTAACCTTTACAAATTTAATTCATAAATATTATGATCTCCTCTAGTGCTAAGTTAGTTTGGAAGATTGATAAAAATTTTCTAAAAAGTAGTTAATTATTTGTAACACTTTGCTATAGTTTTAGTATCTTAGTCTGCTTTGGTATTACTGAGGTTTTTTAATGATGGTTAAAATATCCTTTATGTAAACAGGTTTTGGGGACCCTATAAAAAAACCCACCTTTATAATATTATTTTCTTGTTAAAAAAAAGTGAGTTCCATTACCATTGTATTGTATTTGACACTAATAATGTGTAAGATGTTATGGTACTCAAAATAGATATGAGCATATAAAGAAAAAAATGAACAAAATAAAAAATGTATAAAATACCATCCAATAAATAGTTCAAAAATATTTAAAACTATACATTCTAGTTCAAGTTGATGTCTCTTGTTTTCCTTAAGTGTCCATTGGTGCTTCACATTCTCACCAAATCTAGGATTAATTATTTATTTTTCCCTTTTTAATTTTTATTTGCAATCATAATTCTAACATCTTATGAATTTTCTCTTATTTTTTTCTTGTTCTAATTTTTTATTATTCTTATTTATTTTCTAAATGTCATTCACTGTCTCAATTTTCAATATTCTCTCCCTTGAGACTAAATGTAGAAATTTTCATTCTACTTCTGAGTGAATTAAATAGTTTTTTTATTACTATATTTATAAAAATGATTACATTTTGATCTTTTGAATTGTAGTATTTTAATTCAACCTTTTTTGAAATAAATATCTCATTGATTTGTACTTTTTTGTCACAAAAAAAGTAGTTCATCTTTCGTGCTTTTCTCTAAGGTCTTCTAGGATCTACCTCAATCATATTGTCTATGTGTTTGATGATGTGACTATTATATGCTTTACCTCTACTATTGAGAATGTAACTATATCTTATTTCTTTGAACTCCAATTTATAAATACATTTTCCTAATGAAAAATATTTTCTTAATAGATATTTTCTATTATCAATTGAACCCTCCTAAGTTACATCACTATAGACAACCAATTTGATATTATTGTATGAACTATAATATATTCTATAATTTAAATATCCTTTCACATACCTCAATATTATATTAAATACTCTTATATTCTTTTTTGATGCCTCAATAATGAATCTTGAAATCAAATAGGTTGTATATGTAATATCTAGTACTATTATTATCAAGTATATAAGGATACAAATAAAAATTCTATGCATCCATTCATCCACTCTTCCACTTTCATCATCATTCCACATTATTTTACATTGTGAAAGTGGGGTGGCAAAAACTTTAAAAATTTCCATGACAAATATCTTCAATATATCATGTGTATATTTTCACTGGAAAAGTATGATGCCATCATGTATTTGGTGTACCTCTATTCCTAGAAAATAATACAATAAATCTAAATCACTCATTTCAAATTCTTGCATCATGGCTTGTTTGAACTCTCTATCCATTCTTGATCAACTTTATATGAAAATTATATCATCAACGTACAAGCATACAATAAAATTATATTTTATATTCCCTTTTATACTACAATGTTTGGTCATTCATATTTCTCAAAAATCTATACTTCAAGATGTATGCATCAATTCATTAACATCATGTCCTTGGTTCTTATTTGAGTCCATATATTGTATTGTGAAATTGCATAAATTTCCTTATTTACCTTTCACTTCAAATCCTTGCATCTAATCCATAAAAACTTCTTCTTCAATCTTATGATTCAACAATGCACTTTATACATCAAGTTAATGTACAATCCATATTTGTTGTGTTAACAAGGCCACAACCATTCTTATTGTGTCTTGTATTGCAATATATGTATATGTCTCATCATCATCTATATAAACTTGTTGTGCATACACTTTATCCAATAGCCTTTATTTGTGCCTTTTAGTTTTTCTGTCACTACTATACTTGGGCTTGAACACCTATTTCACTCCAATCATGTCCTTGTTTTTTGGAAGTTCACACAACTCCCAAGTTTTATTCTTTTCAATTTTACACAATTTTTATTTCATGGATTTGGTTCATACCCTAATTTTGGCCATTTCTTAAAAAAATTAAAGCTCTAATTTAATATTTTTTAATAGTACATAGTTCATATTATTATATTCATGTTACTTTTGCCTTTGTTCTTGGTATTGTGCTTGGATTTTCCTGAAACTTCTATCAAAATTATGATTTAACATTTGGAAGCTTGGATGAGAATCTCATGTTTTCTTCTCTATTATATTTATATTTTGAGAAATTCTTATGCCTTCACTTGATATTTTTTGTATAGAAAAATATTTAATTGTCATTTTTATTATAGTCTTTTTTACTAGCCATGTCTATACTTGAACTTCATAAATAGACCATATCTCTACACACAATGCATTCTCTAGGTATGTAGGGTGGAAAGCAATGTAAATCCTAGAAAACCATTCATAATATTGACTAGAGCATGACTCAACAACTAGGGTGTTTCTCACCTAGTGTGTCAATCCATCCATGCATGGAAAATGACTTAAATTTCTATATACTTTATAAGCAATTAGTTTTTCCTCTTCTAAAATGAATGAGTAATATTTCATACATTCAATATCTCATGGAAATGAAAATCTCTTAATTGAAACTATCATTTTATAACTCTTTTAAAGCCCTTTCTATTTTTAAATTGGTACACTTGAATTCCCTTAAGAGCCCTTTATGTCATATATTTATTCTCATTGGATTGATTCTATTTCAAGGTGGGTTACTATTTTTTTAAATGTATACATCTTATACTTATTATTTAGAATGGATCCTCTATATTTAAAAATGTTTCTCCTCCTTATCTTTAAGTGTTGATGTTGATTTATCCTTGAAAAAAAAGGTGATGAATTGAACTTTTTAAGATAGAGAGAGATAAACCATCTCTCATTTCAAAAGTGGATATAGGAACCTCATTTTGAAAGGTAAAATATCTCTTCTCTAAAATATAAGATGTGTTTGTCTATTCCATATAAGAAAAAAATATTTTAGATGTTGACAAATCATGCTTGTGTCTCCCTAGATTAGCTTTTCACCTTTTTAAGTCTTGTTTTTTTCCTCTAGGTATCCACCCAATATATTCAAAGGAAGGGTTGAAAGAACCCAAATCCAAATAGATCTAAAATAAATATGAGTAAAGAGTTTTACTAGTGAGAGAGGTGAGTGATCCCCAATATGTGTCAATTTCTACTTGTCAAGGATTAGTAATCATATTTTGTTCTTATATGATCTATGCTATGATGTCAAGTGCGATTGTTCTAGTTTAAATAATTTGATATATTCTTCTTATTTATAATGTGATAAAAAATTAAATAAATTATAAAAGTGAGTGACCATTATTATTGATTCAAAGATTATTTATTTCATTCCAGTTGTGATGGATTAATAGAATACAATAGACATGAGTTCAAGGATTTTAAAAGCTTGTTATCTTTTATAGAACACTCAATTCATTTCTTGATGAATTGATGCATGCACATAGATAGAAGTGTAGACAACCATTTTATTTCTAAGAGGCATGAAATTTTAAAAAGGTTTTGTTCCATCCATCATATCATTGTTTTGTAAACAGTGGATGATTGTGATACAAATATGATGCATGTGGCATTTGCTTCATAAAAAATATGAGAGGTATCCATATCAAAATTATCATCATGTTAGTAATAGGTTCAAGTGGTCCCTTTGTCATGAACCTCCTTGGAAGTACTAATCCTTCAAGTTGGACTATGTATTATGAATGATTTTAATGCTTAGTTTTATGGTTTTAATGGTTACATGTTTTTGATATTGTGTCCATTTGTGCATAATAATATGGTATTATTAATGCAATTCTTGGTTGTAGTATTAGGTACTCTCGTGTATGGAAAAGATTTTTTGCCATAGGGAAATGACATACCACATTGAAGGGGAAATGATGACCAAACGACTCGAGGTAACATGAATGAATACCCTCTTTCATGTAGGTGCATTATTGATTTGCTTATTCTCTTATTTGTACCTTTAGACTAGGAAAGTTTCTTGCAATGAGCCTCCTTAACATGAGTAGGTGATAGCTTGGGTCTATATTAAATAAGGAGCCACTCATTTAGGGATAAAATGAAGGTACACAACAATGAGAGAGGGGGATGAACAATATAAGACCACTTTTTACTTTTTATTTCCCAATAAATATTATGCAATGTATAAATAGTAATATCAATAGTAGTAATCAAATAAATACAAAAATAACCATACATAATAGAGACACCAATTTAATGTGGTTCACCCAATGTGGGCTACTCCAAAGAGAAAATATTTCACTAAATTTTTCTCAACAAATCTCTTGGGAAACCTTTCGCTATTACAATGTTTATGGACCTTTGTCCAAAGGAGACACCAATACCCTAATCAAGTTCATGGATATCTATCCATAGGAGACACCAATATCCTTAGCTAGTTAATGGATATCTATCCACAAGAGAACTCCTTTCTCCTTTCCTCTAGCTAGTGATATTCTAGAAGAACTATTGTCTCCACTACACTGGCTAATGGATATCTATCCATTGAAGACTATTATCCTCACTCAGAAGACTTGTCCTCACTACCTTGGCTAATGGACCTCTATCCACTAGAGATTGTCATCCTCTATACTCTATCACCTCCAAATATTTCTCTTAGCTCTATCTCAAATCTACACTAAACATAGTCCTTCATTCTGGTATAAATATATCCAATCTCTATTTATAGTCTGACACAAACCTATCCTTAAATTTTCACCAAAATCTATCCTCAAATCTGCACTAAATACAATCCTTCGATCTAGAATAAATCTGCTCAATCTTTGTCCTTCGATCTAGCACAAATATTCTCAATCTCTGTACTAAAATATGTCCTCAAGCCTTAACATAAAGCTTGACTTAATCACAAATAAAATCTTCTATATTTGTCCCAAACCTTAACCCAAGGTTTGAAAAAATCAATCGCTCAATATTTGATCTCAAGTCTTCTCAAATACTTGTCTCAAATATGCCTTGTAAGCTTCCACAAAATCTCACACCAATCTATTCACATGCCCTCTCTAGAACTTGTCTAATACGCTCAACAAGTCTTCACCAAGACTTACCTCAAATCTGCTCAACTAAGACTTATCTCAAATATGCTCAACAAGTCCTCTCTAGAACTTGTCCAATCTGCTCAACAAGTCTTCACCAAGACTTACCTCAAATCTACTCAACAAGTCCTCACTAGAACTTGTCTAATCTGCTCAACAATTCTTCACCAAGACTTACCTCAAATATGCTCAACAAGTCTTTACTAGAACTTGTCCAATTTCACAGAAACATATAGAGAATTGTTAGAGACTCAATATGCTTCACACTCACAACAATGCTCAATCAATTTCAATCTCTTTCTTAAATCAAATTAGAATATAGAAAAAAATTTCTTCACAGAATTTGAACTATTACTTCAGCACTTCCACTTGACTAGGCTCAATCAACTCCACTCAATTACTCACTCAATAAAACACTCATTGCTTACAAACCCTAGTCCAAGTATATGAACACTTACTCACTTATTTCCAACAATGCTTATCAAACAATCTCACATAACAATGATACTCATGATCTTGCACAAAACCTAGTTCAGGATAGTTCACAACTTCACATAACAATGATACTCATGTTCTTTCACAAAATCTACTTCAAGCATATGAAAGCTTACTCAATATTTCCAACAATGCTTATCAAACAAGGTTTCTAGTATTAAATTTCATTCTAGAAATACCAAACTCAACAATGCTTATCAAACAACCATTGTCTCTCCAACTTAGTATTCACAACATCCAAAAATCACTCTCAAGGAAAAATGTGCCCTTACCTCTTGTTTGAAGATGATTTATCTTTACACACCTATCTCAATCACAACCTTTCCTTTTGCCAATACTAGGGTAAAAAGAAAATATTAGTTCTCAATAAATCCTTTCAAGAATAATTCATCAAGTCAACATTATTTCTCCTTTCAATACAATCATAAACTTTGTATTCAAAAAATATTTCTAACACCTAAGGGAAACCTTATTACTCCTCTCAACAAGCTCATCACACTTTAGAAAAAAATCAAACCCTAATAAAAATTCCAAACCTTTTATCTCCCTCACAAAAACCTTACACCAAGAAAAATTAAATTTAAAACTTTTTTTAAAAATTAATCTCCACAAAATTCGAAGCTTTCACAATTTTTAGGTCTCCATAAATTTTGGACTTAGCACATACCTTTTTATAGTGCAAAAGGTGCCTAGCGGGTTTTGAAAGCGAAACCTATCCCAAGCTGGGTGCCTTAGCAAGGTGTGCACCCACCACGTGGGCTACAAGCCTCCACACAAAGGAGAAGACTCACACCTTCCCTTTATCTCCTTCCTAATGTGCAATACTCATTCCTAATGCGCAATACTCAAAAAAATTCTCGCTTTGCAAAAACTCAAGCCCATGGGATTCGATCCCTGTACCTTTCTCTGGCCAAGACTTAGCACCTTCCCTTGTTGTTAGTTGCACTACAATGCACATTGGAATGTAAACAAAAATCCTCTTCTCCTTGTCCTTTTTGCTGCCTCCATAAGCATTTCAAAAACATGTGATTGATCCTTTGCTTTGCACATGAAACACACTATTAAACTTTGATCATGGATGAAATATTTACCAAGGCCTTTCCCTCCTTTATATGCATTAGGCTATGCCTTCGATGACGTCGACGATAATTCAAAAATTCAAATTATGAATTTTATAACCCTATGCTTAGGGTTAGTTTAATTAACCTATAAATTAATATATAATTAAATTATAATTAATTTAAAATTAACTTAATAACTTTAAAATTTAATTCAATTAATTTATAAATTAAATTATAATAAAAATATTATAATTAATTTAAAATTTATTAAATCTCTTGCACCTTTAATATTATAATATTATTTTGCTTGGGCATTCCTTTTGCCCTTTAAACCTCATCTGATCACTTGGAAGGAAACTTTATTTTGCACTTGATTACGAAACCTGAAACTGATGTTGCTCACTGAAACTGACTCTTATTGGTGCTAACTTATTGACATCAATGAAAATAAAAACTGCTCATATTTCCAACAATCTCCCCCTTATTCATTGATGGTAATCCAATTTTATTTTTCAATTTCCTTAACCATTTTTTTCTGCTCCCCCTGGGAAACTGCTCCCCTTGACTCAATTCTCTCCCCTTAAATCAAATCTCTCCCCCTTACTCAAATCTCTCCCCCTTTGACATCAATGGAAAAGGGTCACCTTTAGGGCTCGAGGCTAAGAATGAGTCTCTTAGCTTAGCCCCTCCCCCACCTCCTCTTGAGGTGGTTAGTTTTGGGGTGGGAGTATTTCTACTCCTAGCATGCACTGATATTTACCTTTGTCCACTTTCTTTCTCATATGGTCCTTCTCTTTCCTCTGACTATTCCTATTCTTGCTTGTATCTAGAATTTATTCTCTATACAACTTTGTTGTTTGTCCATCATTATTGCACTTATAACACTTAATGTTATTATTACTTGGAGGTGCAAATGTCTTGGGATTTCTTCTGATGAAGCCATATCTATTCCTATCATGAATCCTACAATTCATTGCCTTGTGACCAAACTGATTACAAGAGTAGCAATACCCTTGAAAGAGTTACATATTTATGAATTTCCCATATTCCTATCTTTCATGTGTCTTGCACTGTGTAGCCTTGTGCCCAAACTTGTGACATGAGAAGCATCATCAATTGAAACTACCTTGCCTTGACCTCATTGGTCTCTTAGTCTCTTTTAACTTGTGTTGGTTCCTGTTCCATTTGTTCCTCTCTTGTGCATTGTTCCTTTCCTTATTGAACTTTATATTGTCTAACTCATCCTCAGAAGTCTCACTTTCTCTTACACTTTCTTCTTCTAAAGTTTCTTCTTCTTCATAAATTGAGTTTGAATCCTCTCCTTGTTTATTTTTTACCTATTTAAAACTAGGACCTATTTTATTTGTTAATCGTCTTTGTATCTTGATCATCTTATCTACGATCTTTGAACTCTTTCCAAACCTGTGTAACCTTTACTTAGACTCTTTTACTTCTTCCCTTAGTAGATCCACTTCATATTCTAACCTTTCACATTCTAAGACCTTTACTTCTAACTTATATTTGAGCTTCCTTGTCTTAGCCATTGACTTATTTAGATACTCTATAATATTTCTTTTATCTTCATCACATTATTAAAACTGTGTTGGACATTTTGAGTCCCTCAGCTAAAATGTTTTCATTGATGTCAAAAGAGCATTTAATGTCAAAAGGATCTATGAAGGATTTTTGTGAAACCAAGGCAGGAAAAATAAAAGGTTTTATTTAAAACCATGGACAATAGACTTGATCTGGATTCTTTTTAAAACCCAAGTTGGGCTTTTGTTTCATTGAAAAATGTGCCCCAGTGATGGAGTTATTTGAGTTTTAATATTTGGTTTAAATTTTAATTATTTAAAATTTAAATTTAAATTTAAATGCAAAGTTTCCTACTGATGTCATCAAGCAAACATAAATTCATATTTTCGTCGACGTCTTCGAAGTGTTTTAAACACTATATAAAGGGGTGGTAAATAAATCAAAGTTTCATCCTTGCTCTTGTGATAAATGTTTGGCATTCGAATAAGTCTATGAGCTCATGTGAATTTTGAGAAGAGAAGCAACAAAGAAAATGACAACGCTTGGAAAGTCAAAATGTGGTGGGAAGCATGGCGCATTAGAAAATAATTTTGGCTAAGGGACAAGGCAACACAAACACCAGGGATTGAATCCCTTGGATGACATTTTAGAAGGCGTGTGGAAAGTGCTTTGTTGCTTTGTATTTTGTAGAAGGTGGAGGAAGGTTTAACTTTGGGCCTTTGCCTTTCCAACAAGCACCTAGCTTATGTGGAATCTTAGTTGCGGCTAAGACACTCGCGATGTGGCAAGGCGGGTGTTCGAATCCTCTTGAGGAGGTAATTACATTTTGCATTTAAATAATTTTTATTAGCCCTAAAGTTTGGAGTTATAAGGTAGTTAATGGAAATGAAAGTTTGTTATTAGGGTTATGATTATTATTGCAAAGCATAATTGGTTTATGATTTATTTGATGGTTATGGAGAATTAATTTTAGGAGAAATAAGGAGTTATTTTTTTAAAAGCAATTTGGAGAGGTTTATTATTTTTGATAAGGGTTTTAATAAAAGGGACTTTGGTGGATGTGTTTATTAACTTGGAGTAAAAAGGGTGTAATTTAAGTAATGCTTTATTTTGTGATTATTTGAGTTGAGATTAGGATTTGAGTATAGAAAATATTGAGTCTCTAACAATTCTCTTTATGCTTCTATGAGATTGAATTGAGATATTGATTGAACATTGAGCTTAGAACATATTGAGTCTCTAAAAATTCTCTTTATGATTCTATGTGATTTGAGACAAGTCTTTGAGAAGGCTTGTGGACTATTTTGAGTTAAGCTTTTGTGAAATCTTGCTATGCAAATTTGAGCAAGTCCTAGAGAGGACTTGTTGAGCAGATTTGGACAAGTTCTGTGTGGACTTGTTGAGCATATTTGGACAAGTTCTATGTGAAATTGTTGAGCATATTTGGACAGGTTTTGTGTGAACTTGTTGAGAAGATTTGGGCAGGTTTTGTGTGAACCTATTGAGCAGATTTGAGCAGGTTCTAAGTGAACCTATTGAGCACTAGACCGACTGTACCATGTTTAGTGCAAGAGATTGAACAGGTCTATGCTAGAACAACTGAAATGTGTTTGGTATAGTATTGAGATAGATATTTGGAGGTGATAGAGTATAGAGGATAGAGTCTTAGTGGATAGAGATCCAATAGCCAAGACAATTGAAGATAGATCTGAGTGAGGAGTCTTCAAGTGGAGAGAGATCCACAAGTCAGTGTAGCATAGAGACAAAGTCTTCTAGAAGATCACTAGCCAGAGTAGAAGGGGAAAGAGTTCTCCTATGGAAGAGATCCATGAACTTGAGATTAGGGGATCAACATCTCCTTTGGACCGAGGTCCATAAACATTGTAATTTGGGAAGGATTCCCAAGAGATTATTTGAGAAATATTTAGAAGAAATATTTTCTCTGTGGAGGTAGCCCACATTGGGTGAACCATGTTAAAATGATGTCTCTCATGTGTGTGATGTTTTATGTGATGTTTATTGTTTCATTAATGCTGATGGTACTATTTGGAAAAAAGTTTTATGTTATACTGTTCACCCCCCCTCTCAGTATAAGCACATGTTCTTCAATTGGTATCAAAGTGGGTCTCTCCGTGAAGAGTCTAACAGCTTGGAAGAGGATCCTTTGGAAGCACACACAACTTCAGAAAGTGAAGAAGAGACTATGTTTGATATTAAAGAAGAGTTCTTCTCTGCTCTCAGAAAATTGGAAAGACTTAGAGAAGAAAATTCAAGCCTGAAAGAACAAATTCAGAAAGATGAAGAAGCAAGAGAGGAGTTCTTTCAGAATCTCACAGAACTCAAGATCAAGGTGGAAGAAGGAAGAAATATTGAGCAAGATATGATAGATCTATTGAAAGCCAAAGAAACAAAATGTGGAGGATTGGAAGCAGAAATTGTTCTCCTAAGGAGTAAAATTGAAAAAACTAAGATTATACAGGAAATAGAATATGAAAAGAAGAAAGAGGAATCAAGCTTCCAAAAGGCATAAACATCAAACAAAGAAAATCAAGCAAAGGACATCAAAAATAAAAGAAGAAAGAAAAAGAACCTTGGATAAAGGTTAATCACAAAAGGAATATGACTTCATCACAATATCCAAGGTCTCCAAATAGGTTACATAACTTCTTCCATGGTCATTGTTTTTCTTGCAATAAATATGGACATAGAGCTACTCACTGTATTCATCATGCTGGTTACAATAGAAATTTCAATTCCTTTGCACTTCTCATGGATGATGATGTTATATGTTACAAATGCAATAACTTTGGACACAAGGCTAGGTGGTGTAAAATGACATTTCCAGAATCTAGAAAAGTTATTCCAACAACTAGGAAGAATGTTAGGGCAAATTCTATGTTAGTTCAAACAACCCTGCATGCTCAAGATAAAAATGAACAATGGTATCTGGACAGTGGTTGCTCTAGTCACATGATAGGAGACAAATACAAGTTCATCATTCTAAAGGAAACAAATAGAGGATCAGTAAGTTTTGGTGATAATGGATCAACAAAAATTGTTGGAAAAGGTACTCTAAGTCTAGACAATGGAAAAACAAAAACAGAGAATGTTTTGTATGTCAAAGGGTTAAAACATAATATTCTGAGTATAAGTCAACTTTGTGATCAAGGATACATGGTCACCTTTCATCCAGATAGATGTGAGATAAGAAAAACAAAAACAGGAAGAATTATTGCAAATGCAAAAAGGACCCCAAACAACTTATACATGCTGAATGAAATCAAAGGGGAAAAGTGCTTTATGTCACAAGATGATGAGAGTTGGTTGTGGCATAGAAGGTTGGGTCATTTGAATTTTGACAACATAGTCAGCATAAGCAATAAACAAGCAGTTAGAGATTTACCCAAAATAAGGAGACCACAAAATACAATTTGTGGACCGTGTCAACATGGAAAGCAAACTAGGACAACTTACAAACCAAAAGGCTATATGACTTCTGAGCCTTTGAGTCTAATACACACTGACTTATGCGGTCCTACCAGAACACAAAGTCTTCAGGGTGAGAGCTACTTCATGTTGTTTATAGATGACTATTCCAGAATGGTTTGGGTAACTTTTTTGAAAGAGAAGTCAGAGGCTTTTGAGAAATTTAAGGCATTCAAAAAGTTGGTTGAAAATGAAACAGGTAAAATGATTAAATGTCTTCGATCCGATAGAGGAGGAGAATTCACATCAAATGAATTCATAGAATTCTGTGAACAACATGGAATTAAGAGGGAATACTCAGCAACAAGAACTCCCCAACAAAATGGAGTAGTTGAAAGAAAGAACATGACTGTTGAAAACATGGCTAGAGCTATGTTAAATGAATCTAAGTTGTCATATGGGTTTTGGAAAGAAGCAGTATCTACAACTGTATACATAATTACTAGGGCTCAATTAAGGGTAAATCATCACAAAACTCCTTATGAGCTTTGGAAAGGAAGACCTGCTACTGTAAAACATTTCAAGATTTTTGGAAGCAAATGCTACATAAGACGAGAAGATCAAAATTTGGGTAAATTTGATCCTAGATGTGATGAGGGAATTTTTCTTGGTTACTCTACAAAAATCAAGGCTTACAGGTGTTACAAAAAAAGAACTCGCACTATGGTGGAAAGTATGAATGTAACAATTGATGAAAAAATAGATTCCAGAGAATCAATTCAGCAAACTGTATACCAAGAAGATGGATGTTGTCCAGAAGAATTTTGTGAGGAATCAGATAATGATGAAGAAGAAATGCAAAGGCTTCTTCCTAAGACTCCTTCAGGTATGTACAGAAACATCACCCAAAAGATCAGATCATCGGGGATCCAGATGAAAGACAGACAAGAAGAAGAATAATAAAACCATCTCAGCAAGCAAATATTTCTTTGTTATCTAAAATTGAGCCAAAAAATTTCACTCAAGCTAGTGAAGATGAATTTTGGATTAAAGCAATGAATGAGGAATTGGATCAGATAGAAAAAAGCAAAACTTGGGAACTTGTTCCATGACCAAAGGACAAAAATGTGATTGGTACAAAATGGGTTTTTAGAAATAAGTTAAATGAAGATGGACAAGTGGTCAAAAACAAAGCAAGGTTAGTATGCAAAGGATATGCACAAGTGGAAGGAATTGATTTTGATGAAACATTTGCTCCGGTTGCACGACTTGAGGCTATAAGGATGTTTTTAGCTTTTGCAAGTTTCAAGAACTTCAAGGTATATCATATGGATGTCAAGTCAACTTTTCTAAATGGGGTTCTAGAAGAAGAGGTCTACATAGAACAACCAGAGGGATTCATACTAACAGATACATCAGATCAGGTATGCATATTGAAAAAGGCATTGTATGGTTTAAAGCAGGCTCCCAGAGCATGGTACTCAAGATTGGATAAGTATCTATAGGAACAAGGGTTTAGGAAAGGAATAGCAGACAGTAATTTGTATATCAAAAATGAAGGAAATGATCTTCTAATAGTGGTTGTTTATGTTGATGACATAATATTTGGAGGAAACAATGACAAAATGTGCAAAGAATTTGCTAAGAACATGCAAAGTGAATTTGAGATGTCCATGCTTGGTGAATTATCCTTCTTTCTTGGTCTTCAAATTTCACAATCAAGAGAGGGAGTGTTTCTTTCTCAAGCCAAGTATATCAAGGAGATGTTAAAAAAATTTAGGTTAGAAGATTGCAAACCGGTAAGTACTCCTATGATCACAGGGTGCAAGTTGAGTAAGGATGATGAATATCTAGAGGTAGATCAGAGACTATACAGATCCATGATTGGTAGCTTACTATATGTCATAGCTACAAGACCAGATATAGTGCAGTCAGTGGGATTAGTGGCAAGATTTCAAGCAACACCCAAGGAAACACATGTGGCAGCAGTAAAAAGAATTTTTAGGTATCTAAAAGGAACTATGGATTTTGGGCTTTGGTATCCCAAAAGTGATAGGTTCTCACTCACAACATATACAGATGCAGACTGGGATGGCAGTATTGATGACAAAAAAAGCACAAGTGGAGGAGCTTTCTTTCTTGGAGAAAGTCTAGTCTCCTAGTTAAGTAAGAAATAGGTTTTAGTATCACTATCTACAGCAGAGGCAGAATATATTGCAGCAATAGCCAGTTGTACACAAGTGTTATGGATGAAGAGAACTTTAGAAGACTTCAGGATAAAGCATGATCAGCCCATTCCTATACTTTGTGACAATACCAGTGCCATATGTATCTCAAAGAATCCGATAATGCACTCTAGGACGAAGCATATTCCGATTAAGTATCATTTTTTGAGAGAAAAAGTGTCAGATAAATAGGTTAGATTGGAGTATGTCACTACAAAGGAACAAATAGCAGATATTTTCACTAAACCACTCTCAAAGGAGACATTTGAGTATCTTCAAGGTAAATTGGGAGTGAGACTCCCACCCCAAAATTAACCACCTCATGTGGAGGTGGGGGAGGGGCTAAGCTAAGAGGCTTAATTCTTAGCCCCGAGCCCCAAAGGTGACCCTTTGCCATTGATGTCAAAGGGGGAGAGATTTGTGTATTATGGGGAGAGTTTTTGGATATGAGGAGAGATTTGATATCTGAGAGAGCATTGAGCCAGGGGGAGCAAAGTCCTAGGGGGAGCAGAAAAGAAGGTCATAATTCAGTAAAAGGATTTGGGTTGCCATCAATGACAAAGGGGGAGATTGTTGGACATTTTGAGTCCCTAAGCTAAAATGTTGTCATTGATGTCAAAAGATCATTTAATGTCAAAAGGATCTATGAAGGGTTTTTGTGAAAACCAAGGCAGGAAAAATAAAAGGTTTTATTTAAAACCATGGACAAACAGATTTGATCCGGGATTTTCTTAAAACCCAAGTTGGGCTTTCGTTTCATCGAAAAAGGTGCCCCGGTGATGGAGTTATTTGAGTTTTAATATTTGGTTTAAATTTTAATTATTTAAAATTTAAATTTAAATGCAAAGTTTTCCTTCGATGTCATAAAGCAAACATAAATTCATATTTCTTTCGACGTCTTCAAAGTATTTTAAACACTATATAAAGGTGTGGTAAATAAATCAAAGTTTCATCCTTGCTCTTGTGATTAATATTTGGCATTCGAATAATTCTATGAGTTCGTGCGAATTTTGAGAAGAGAAGCAACAAAGAAAATGACAGTGCTTGGAAAGTCAAAATATGGTGGGAAGAATGGCGCATTGGCAAATCATTTTGGCTAAGGTACAAGGTAGTGCAAACACCAAGGATCAAATCCCTTGGACAACATTTCAGAATGCGTGTGGAAAGTGCTTTGGTGCTTTGTCTTTTGTGGAAGGTGGAGGAAGGTTTAAGGCACATTGTGCCTTTCCCTTTCCAATGAGCAGCTAGCTCGTGTGGAATCTTAGCCACGGCTAAGACGCTCACGGTGTGGCAAGTCGGGGGTTCGAATCCCCTTGAGGAGGTAATTACATTTTGCATTAATTTAATTTTTTTTAGCCCTAAGTTGGAGTTATAAGGTGGTTAGTGGAAATTAAAGTTTTAATTAAGCTTTGTTATTTGGGATGTGATTATTATTGCAAAGCTTGATGGGTTTAATGATTTATTTGATGGTTATTAAGAATTAAATTTAGGAGAAATAAGGAGTTGTTTAAAGTAATTTTTGAGAGGCTTATTGATTGTTATTTTTGATAAGGGTTTTATTAAAAGGGACTTTGGTGGATGTGTTTATTAAGTTGGAGTAAAAAGGGTGTAAATTGAGTTATGCTTTATATTGTGATTATTTGAAGTCCACTAACCCTTATTGAGATTGGAAAGGAAAGTTGTGTTTAAGTGTGGCAGATTTTGTGGACAACTCCTTGGCATCAAAAAGGTATGGGCACATTCTCCTATTGATTTTTTATGGTGGTTGATTTCTAAAATATCATTGGAGAGAAAAGGATTGATTGTGGTTTCCTTTGAGAAAATGGTTGGTTGAATGCTTCAAGGTTTTCTGGTTTGTGAGTTGTATTTAAACCTTGTTTTAGAAGCATTGTTGTTGAAGCCCATTGATTGTGAAATGAACTTGAACTTGAGTTAGAAAAGAACATGAGTATCATTGCTATGTGATACTTGTGCTTGAGCATTGTTGGAAACATTTTGAGTTGGTTAATACATGCTTGGACTAGGGTTTGTGAGAAAGGATTGTTCCTTGAGGTGATTGGTTGAGTTGAGTTGATTAAGCCTAGTCAAGTGGATGCATGTGGTTGTTCAAGTTCCTAGAAATAAACTATTCAATATTCTGATTTGAGTTGAGATTGAGATTGATTTGAGTTGATATTGATTTGAGTTGAGCTTGAGGTTGATTTGAGTTGATATTGACATCTGAGTATAGAACATATAGAGTCTCTAAAAATTCTCTTGATGTGTCTATTGAGTGAGATTGGGATTTGAGTATAGAACATATAGAGTCTCTTCAAAAAAACAAAACTATTCAATATTCTAATTTGAGTTGAGATTGGGATTTGAGTATAGAACATATAGAGTCTCTAACAATTCTCTTTATGCTTCTATGATATTGAATTGAGATATTGATTGAACATTGAGCTTAGAACATATTGAGTCTCTAACAATTCTCTTTATGATTCTATGTGATTGAGACAAGTCTTTGAGAAGGCTTGTGGACTGATTTGAGTAAGCTTTTGTGAAAGCTTGCTATGCAAATTTGAGCAAGTCCTAGAGAGAATTTGTTGAGCATATTTGGACAAGTTCTGTGTGAAATTATTGAGCAGATTTGGACAAGTTTTGTGTGGACTTGTTGAGCAGATTTGGGCAGGTTTTGTGTGGACATGTTGAGCAAATTTGGACAGGTTTTGTGTGGACCTGTTGAGCAGATTTGAGTAGGTTCTAAGTGAACCTATTGAGAAGAATTGTACTAGACCGACTGTACTATATTTAGTGCAAGATATTGAGCAGAACTATGCTAGACCGACTAAACTATGTTTGGTATAGTATTGAGACAGATCTTTGGAGGTGACAGAGTATAGAGGAAAGAGTCTCAATGGATAGAGATCCAACATCTAGGACAATTGAAGATATATCTGAGTGAGGAGTCTTCAAGTGGAGAGAGATCCACAAGTCAGTGCAGTAGAGATACAGAGTCTTCTAGAAGATCACTAGCCAAAGTAGAAGGGGAAAGAGTTCTCCTGTGGAAGAGATCCACGAACTTGAGATTTAGGGGATCAACATCTCCTTTGGACCGAGGTCCATAAACATTGTAATTTGGGAAAGATTCCCAAGAGATTATTTGAGAAATATTTAGAAGAAATATTTTCTCTATGGAGGTAGCCCACATTGGGTGAACCACATTAAAATGATGTCTCTCATGTGTGTGATATTTTGTGTGATGTTTATTGTTTCATTAATGCTGATGATACTATTTGGGAAAATTTTGTATGTTATACTATTCACCCACCCTCTTATTATAAGCACATGTTCTTCAAAATAAAGCTTAAGTTGAGAGTTTTCCTTTCTTACCTTCTTTAATACATCAAGGGCATGAATATGTTCACCTTCAAGATCAACTTATCCTATTTTTTATTCTTCCTCTATTTGTTTACCTTTGAAAACATCTTCATTATTTTCTGGCTTGTCTTCTATAGGACCACCTCCTTATCCTTCTAATACCATTAGAATATTCTCTTCTGGTCCTTCAAGTGTATCTTCATATTCATCATCACTGAAACTAAAACCACTCTTTGTACAACTATCTTCAATATGACCAAAGTTACCACATCTAAAACACTTGAGGATTATTGGTGATCTTTTCCTAACCATTTCCTTTTCTTTTTCTAGAAATAGAGATTCATATTTATCATTATCTAAAGAACTATTATCACTATCACTTAAGTATTTACTTTCCTTATCTACATAGTAACTCTTATTTTGTATTTGAAAGAACTTATTTCCTTGTTTGCCTTGACCATTTATGCTTTTCTTTTGGTACCTATATTTTTTTGATTCCTTGTTCTTATGATTCTATTTTTCTTCATCATTGTTATTTCTAGCTTCTTGAAAATTAGTTGCATAGTGACCATACTTTCCACAATTGAAATATCTAACATATTTCACATATTTAATACTTCTTGGATCCTTGTTACTTCTACCATAATTTTCTTCTTCATCACTGGATGACTTATTGCTTGAATTTGATTTCTTACCCTTAGTACCTTTGAAGGTTTCTTCTTTCTGGATATTAGGTTCCTCTTTTTTTCTCATATCAAAAGCTATAAGAATGCCAAGTAATTCATACCTTGTCAAAATATCACCATATTTTTATTCCTCTATAGCTGAAATCGTTTCACTAAACCTTTTTGGTAGTGATCTTAAGATCTTATCACAAAAATAAAATTCCTAAACCTCAATTCCAATTCCTTGCATGGAGTTAACAACCTCATCTACATGAAGTAGACAAGCACTAATGTTTTCCTCATCCTTAAATTTTAAATCTTCAGATTTTCCCCTGAGATTTTGCAACTTTACCTTTTTGACCTTTTTATCTTCTTCATATATGCCTTGCAACTTATCCCAAATATTTTTTACTGACTTGCAATGCATAACCTTAAAAAACTATGTCCTATGCAAACCTCTCAAAATTGCATTCATTACTCTTGAATTGTAATGATGTAGAAGCTTACCATATTTATCTATAGGTGGAGTAGCTGGTGGTGTGTATCCATTTTTAATTGCTTCCCATATTTCATTGCCAAGTGCCATTAGGTGAATCTTCATTCTCATACTCTAAAATACATAATCGCTTCCATCAAAAATTTGTGCTAAATTATTTGAGGATCCACTCTTAGAATCTATTTGTGTTCTTGTAAGATTTTCCTTCAAGCTATTAAAATCTTCTGAAGAAATCTGCTTTGATACCAATTGAAGAATAGAAGATTATACTGAGAGGGGGGGTGAATAGTATAAGACCACTTTTACTTTTTCTTTCTCAATCAATATTATACAATGTATCAATAACAATATCAATAGCAGTAATAAAAGCAATGCACAAATCACCATACACAATAGAGACACCAATTTAACATGGTTCACCCAATGTGGACTACTCCATGGAGAAAATATTTCACTAAAATTTTCTCAATAAATCTCTTGGGAAACCTTTCCCTATTAAAATGTTTATGGAACTCTATCCAAAGGAGACACCAATACCATAATCAAGTTCATGGATATCTATCCATAGGAGACACCAATCTCCTTAGCTAGTTTGTGGATATTTATCCACAAGAGAACTCCTTTCTCCTTTGCTCTGGCTAGTTATCTTCTAGAAGAACTATTGTCTCCACTGCACTGGCTAATGGATCTCTATCCACTAAAGACTCATGTCCTCACTCAGAATACCTATCCTCACTACCCTAGGTAATGGACCTCTATCCACTAGAGACTATCATCCTCTATACTCTGTCACCTCCAAAGCTTACTCTCAGCT
Organism: Wollemia nobilis; assembly: GCA_028583015.1. Taxonomy (NCBI): domain Eukaryota; kingdom Viridiplantae; phylum Streptophyta; class Pinopsida; order Araucariales; family Araucariaceae; genus Wollemia; species Wollemia nobilis. The sequence goes on from JAQPPZ010002606.1 coordinate 804,181, forward strand.
CTATTTCAAATCTACACTAAACACAGTCCTTCGATCTAGCACAAATCTACTCAATCTCTATCTCTAGTATCGAATAAACTTATCATCAAATATGCACCAAACTATATCCTCAAATATGCACTAAACACAATCCTTCTATCTAGTACAAATCTGCTCAATATCTATCTCCAAATCTATCCTCAAGCCTTAACATAAAGCTTGACTTAATCACAAATCAAATCTACTAGATCTACCCCAAACCTTAACCCAAGGTTTGAAAAAATAAATCAATCAACTTTACTCTCAAGTCTTCTCAAAGACTTTTCTCAAATTTGCCTTGTAATCTTCCATAAAATCTCACACTAATCTATCCACAAGTCCTCTCTAGAACTTGTCCAATCTTCTCAAAAAGTCTTCACCAAGACTTGTCTTGAATCTACTCAACAAGTCCTCACTAGAAATTGTCTAATCTACTCAAAAAGTCTTCACTAAGACTTATCTCAAATCTTCTCAACAAGTCCTCACCAAGACTTACCTCAAATATGCTCAACAAGTCCTCACTAGAACTTGTCCAATCTTCTCAACAAGTCTTCACCAAGACTTACCTTAAATCTGCTCAACAAGTCCTCACTAGAACTTATCCAATCTCACAAAAACATATAGAGAATTATTAGAGACTCAATATGCTTCACACTCACAACAATGCTCAATCAATTTCAATCTCTTTATTAAATCAAATTAGAATATAGAACAATTTTTTTCACAAAACTTGAACTATCACTTCAACACTTCCACTTGACTAGGCTCAATCAACTCCACTCAATTACTCACTCAATAAAGCACTCCTTGTTTACAAACCTAGTCCAAGAGGATGGAAAATTACTCACTTATTTCCAACAATGCTTATCAAACAATCTCACATAACAATGATACTCATGATCTTGCACAAACCCTAGTTTAGGATAGTTCACAACTTCACATAACAATGATACTCATGTTCTTTCACAAACCCTAGTTCAAGCATATGAAATCTTACTCAATATTTCCAACAATGCTTATCAAACAAGGTTTATAGTATCAAATTTCATTCTAGAAAAACCAAACTCAACAATGCTTATCAAACAACCATTTTCTCTCCAACTTAGTATTCACAACATCCAACAATCACTCTCAAGGAAAAATGTGCCCTTACCTCTTGTTTGAAGATGATTTGTCTTTACACACCTGTCTCAATCACAACCTTTCCTTTTACCAATACTAGGATTAGATAGCAAATATTAGTTATCAATAAATACTTTCAAGAATAATTCATCAAGTCAAAATCTTAAAACTTAAACAACCTTATTTATCCTTTAAATAAAATTATAAAATTTGTATTCAATAAACATTTCTAACACCTAAGGCACACCTTATTACTCCTCTCAACAAGCTCATTACACTTCAAAAAAAAATCAAACCCTAATAAAAATGCCAAAAATTTAATCTCCTTCACAAAAACCTTACACCATGCAAAATTAAATTTAAAACATTTTTTTTTTAAATTAATCTCCACAAAATTTGGAGCTTTCACAATTTTTGGGTCTCCACAAATTTTGAACTTAGCACATACCTTGGTCTAGCATAAAATGTGCCTAGCGGGTTTTGCAAGTGAAACCTATCTATAGCCAGGTGCCTTATCAAGGCACATTCCCACCACATGGGCTATGAGACTCCACACAAAAGAGAAGGCTCATGCCTTCCCTTTGTCTCCTTCCTAGCGCACAATCCTCAAAATAGTTCTCGCTTCACAAAAACTCAAGCCTGCGAGATTCAATCCCTGCACCTTCCACTGGCCAAGACTTAGCACATTCCCTTGATGCTAGTTGTGCTACAGTACACCTTGGAATGCAAACCAAAAGCCTCTCCTCCTTCTCCTTTTTGTTGCCTCTATAAGACTTTAAAAAACAAGCGATCGATCCTTTGATTTGCTCACAAAACACACCATTAAAATTTGATCATGGATGAAATATTTACCAAGGTCTTTTCCTCCTTTATATGCATTGGGCTATGCATTTAATGATGTCGGTGATAATTCAGAAATTTAAATTATGAATTTTATAACCCTATGCTTAGGGTTAGTTTAATTAACCTATAAATTAATATATAATTAATTATAATTAATTTAAAATTAACTTAATAACTTTAAAATTTAATTAAATTAATTTATAAATTAAACTATAATAAAACTATTAGAATTAATTAAATCTCTTGCACCTTTAATATTATAATAAATTACTATAATATTATTTTTCTTGGGCCTTCCTTTTGCCCTTTAAACCTCATCTGACCACCTGGAAGGAAACTTTCTTTTGCACTTGATTATGAAACCTAAACTCTTACTAGTGCTAACTTCTTGATATCAATGACAACAAAACCTGCTCATATTTCTAATAGTAACCAGGCTGAAGTTCAATATGGTGTTTACCCAAATTTTTGTTAATTTTGATCTAGATAGCAAGCTTCTAGAAATGATAGACCTAATGTCCCTAGTGGGTACCTAGAATTAGAGGTTGGAGTATGAAAATATTCCACCTGTTTATGATATTTTAAAAGGAAGAGGTTATATCTCAAGCTTCTACTCGAAGAAGAAGAAATCTCTCAATAAGAAAGTCTAGTAGAGGAAGGATAGTAAAGATGTAGAGTAGTGTAAAGGCATGGATGTCATGGTGGATAATTAGAAGGAAGTAAGAACCTCACACCAGCTAGCTATGGTGGCTGAGGAGGAACACATTGAAGATACCTCTTATGGAGTTGTGGTAGTCCAACCCCCCTTGGAGATGTGGAACCTCTTGACTTTGTAGATACTAACTTTTTTGATTTCTTGAGAGGAGATGAAGAGGATGAAATGGAAGATCCAACTGAAGTTGTAGAATTTGTGGAGGAGACACAATGGGTAAATCATGAGGGGGTACAACATGAGAGTGTAAAACCTCTAGAAGCATATGTATAGGTTAACCCTATTGACACGATTCTTACAAATCAGGACAAGCATGATGAAGCTAGAAAAACATTAAGGAAAGATAAGTAGATCCTAAAAATATAGAGGTGAAGCCTATAGCTCCAATATAAGAGGATTTTAGTTTAGATGAGGTTCTAATGACACCCTCAAGGGTGACTAGGAATCAAGCAAAGAGAACTCCCCTGGATGTTGGCAAGTAACACACTGTAGGTAGATCTCCTTTAACAAAGGTAAGGAAGAGAGAAACAGTGACAAAGATAGCCAAAGGAAAATAAACCATCATCAATATGGGTGAGGGAGGGAAGAAATCAACTAAATCTAAAAAATGAAGGTTTTGTCATGGAATGTACGAGGTCTCAATGGGACTAGAAGATAGATCAATACACACATTAAGAAGAGATAATCACCTAGACATTTTGCTAATACAAGAGACAAAGGTGGTAGAAGTAAACTTAGCAATGGTTAAAGACAAGATTTGGAGAGAATCAGATTTTGTTGCTCAAACCTCAATGAGCTCCTCAAGAGGAATGATGTGTATTTGGGACCCAAATAAATTGGAAGGACAAACAATTATCTCAAATGAAAGATTTTATGCTATCCACTTATTTTCAAATAAGGATAATTCCCATTGGATCATTACAAATGTCTATGCACCCACTACGATGGTTGAAATATGAATGTTATGGAAGGAATTGAGTGAACTCAGGTATGTCTTTTGTAGGTATCCCATGGATCATTGTAGGGGACTTCAATACCCCTATGTATCCATTTGATAAGGAGGCATTAAAGGATATTCAGAGAGTGTGACTGTGTTTGATGATTTTATAAATTCAAATGATTTGATGGACTTGGATCTTAGACAAGAAAAGTTTACCTAGACTAATAAGTGACTAGGGAGTCAATTAATTTAGATCACAAAGAACAGGGTGTTGATTTCTTAGGAGAGCTTAGTGTTGTTTGGGAACACTACTCTCATGACCCTCCCAAAAACTAGCTCAGACCATAATCCTTTGATTTGGGAAATAATGGACATGAGAAGGCTCTTTGCTACCCCTTTTCGGTTTGAAAATATGTGCATCCTTCATTCTGATTTAGATAACAGGATTCAATCTTGGTGGTAGGAATATTTTTTTAGGGATAGATTGACTCAAGTAGCAAAGAAGCTAAGATTTGTTAAGCAAAACTTAAAACTATAGAATAAAGAGGTGTTCAGAGACATTACAATTAAAAAGGTATCTTTACAACAACAACTCATGGAGTTAGAAAACTCTTTGCATTTGGGGAGTATTCAGAGGAAGTTCGAAATAGATAAAAGGATCTTCTATGTGATTGGCACAATACTTTGGCATATGAGGAGGCTTTCTAGTGGTATAAATCAAGAGCTTTGTGGTTAAAGGAAGAGGACATGAATACAAGGTTTTTCCATGTTTCAACTCTCAGGCATAGAAGTTTTAATAAAATCTAGGAGATCAATATTGTTGATGGTTCTTCTACAAGGGATTCTTTCCAAATTAGAGGGGAAGCTATTCAATTTTTCCAAGACATGTTAGAAGCAGATTTGAAGCTGGATGAAGAGGCGATGAACCTCTTGTTATGCCATATTCCCTTAAATATTACAAAATGAATAAATGACTATCTCCTCAGCCCATTTACAAACAAGGAAATTAAATATGCGGTCTTCTCCATGAAGGGAGATAAATTTTCTAGTCCAAATGGGTTTTCGGTGCTCTTCTATCATAAGTTTGGCACATCATTGGCAATGAGGTCACCTTTGTAGTTAAGGAATTTCATACCTCTAAAAGGATCCCTTCTAATGTGAATTGTATGTTCTTAACCCTCATCCCAAACATTATAGGTACTAAATATTTTACATATTACCGCACAATTAGCCTGTGTAATACTCTCTACAAAATTGTCTCCAAAGTCCTTGCAAACCGGTTGAATATGGCTCTAACTTTTATCATTGAAAAAAATGAAAGGGGTTTTTTTTAGGGATGATATATTCTTTATGGGATCATTTCAATCAATGATATCCTGCACTCTGTATCTAAATAAAAAAGGAAGGTATGATTCTTAAATTGGATATGAATAAAGCATATGACAAAGTTTCTTGGGATTTTATAATCAAAATGCTCCAACATTTTGGTTTTCATGAGGATTGGATCTCTATTATGAAAAACTACATCTCCATAGTGATGATATCCATCTTAGTTAATGGTCCTATAGTGGGTTATTTTCCCAGCAAGAGGGGGTTGAGACAAGGGGACCCATTTTACCCTTATCTATTTATAATTTTAGCTGAAGCTATGGGTAGAGCCTTCACAAAAACCATATATAGAGGAGACATAGAAGGTATTAGGCCAGCTTCCACTTTGGAATTGGTCTCTTTTCAACAGTTTATGGATGATACTATAATTTTGAAAAGATAATCTCTTCCACAAGTAAGACATATTAAGATGAGTTTTTATTTCTTTGAGCTTGCAACAGGCCAAAAGGTATATTTTAACAAAAGCACATTTTTTTTCTTGAATACCTCTAGAGCTCTCCAACTACAGTGGCATAGGTGATTTACCAGCAACCTATCTAGGGATACCTTTATTTTGTAGGATTATGAAGGAAGCCTTATGGGATATGGTTATTGAATGTGTTAAAATAAACTATCTTCCTGGAAAGGCTCTCTTCTTAGTCAGGCATGAAAGGCCCATCTTGTGAAATACTATCTTCAAAGTATACCTATTTACTTCATGTCAATTTTTAAAATGTCAATATTGAAGAACACAAGATTATACTAAGATGGGAGGGGTGAATAGTATAAGATAAAACTTTTCTTTCCAAAGCAGTATTATCCAATATTATCAATTGCAATAATAAAATAATGCACAGATCATCACACACATAAGAGACACACATTTAACATGGTTCACCCAATGTGGGCTACATCCACAAAAAAAATATTTCTTCTAAATTTTCTCAACAAATATCTTGGGAATCAATTCCCTATTACAATGTTTATGGGCACCAACCCAAAGGAGACATCAATCCCCTATGCTCAAGTTCATGGAACTCTATCCATAAGAGACACCAATCCCCTTTTCTTTGGTTCATGGACCTCTATCCACAAGAGACACCAATCCCCTTTGCTCTGGTTCATGGACCTCTATCCACAAGAGACACCAATTCCCTTTGCTCTAAACTTCTCCAAACCTTTACATAATGCTTGCTCAAATCTACTTCAAGCTTCACATAAGGCTTGTTCAAATCTTCTCCAAGAACTCTGCTCAATTTTACTCCAAGCCTACATACAAGGCTTGCTCAAATATGCTCCAAAACCTACTCTCAAATTTTCTAAAATATGCTTCAAGCATTCATATAGGGCTTGCTCAAATCAACTTGCCAAAATTTGCTCAACCTACTCAAAGCCTACTCACAAGGCTTGCTCAAATATGCTCCAAGCCTACTCATAAGGCTTTCTCAAATCTTCTCCAAGCCTACTCACAAGGCTTGCTCAAATATGCTCATAGAACTACTCAAATATGCTCCAAGCCTTCTCACAAGGCTTGCTCAAATTTGCTCACAATCATAGCTCAAATCTACTCAACAAAACCTACTCAAATCTGCTCCAAACCTGCTCGCACAACCTGCTCAACTCTACCTCAAACCTTCTCATAAAATCTGCTCAATCCAACTCACAAAACCTGCTCAAACATTCCCAAATCTTGCATAGAAACCATTGCATATATCTTTCCCAAAAGTGCTTTCTTTGACTAAAGTAATTCAGACATATTCTACCCAAAATTCTTTTTCTTCATGAACATATAGAGAATGATATGCATTACAAACACTCAATATGTTATTCTCACATTCATTAAGTCTGTCGCTTTCACATGTCTCACATTTATTTGCATTCACAAGATAGCTCTAGTCTAGCACTTGATAATTGACCTTCTTATATACTTCCAAAACCAATCAAACCAATGCACAAATTTGCTTCACAAAACTGGTCTATAACCCTTGCAAATTTACTCCCAATATCAATCACAATAATGCATAAATTTGCTTCTCAAAACTGATCTATAACTCTTGCAAATTTTCACTTAAATTTCACTCAAAGCAATGCACAATTATGTTCTCAACCACTTGCACATTTTATTCCCATTATCATTCAATACTCATGCAACTTGTTCTCAAACCCTAGCTCATATATTTTTAGTTTCAATCAAAGCAATGCACAATTACTCTCAACTTCAATCAATCACTAATGCACATCAAATCAATCCTTATACCTCCAACCATATTTCAACAAAATATTTTCCTCAAACAAAACCACCTTGAGAAAGGATTAAATCACCATACCTCTAAATATGCCTTGATAATGATGTGCTTCTATGAATTTTCCAAACCTGTCTTTAACAAATAATTTTTCTTTCTTTTGCTACTTCAAAATAGGTTAGCACTTCTCCCTTTTTAATGTCAAATCATATACTCAAAATTCCTTATTAAAATATAAGCAATAAAATTTCAATCAATATCCAAGTAACCTTTTATCCCTTCTTTTATAATATTCAAAATACAAAATTGAAATACCAAAGATACACCTTATTTCTCCAACTTTAAAACATACACCATACAATTTTATAATACTAAAAATACACCTTATTTCTCCAACTTTAAAAAATAAAATATAATTTTAATACAATAAAAAATTACTCCTTATTTCTCCAATTTAAATCATACAATACACTTTTCAGATAATAAAAAATACACCTTATTTCTCCAACTTGATCACATACAAAATGCAATATAAATAATTCACAATGAAGCACTAAAATCAATGTGGCACCTTATTACTCCAACTTTAATGAAAATAAAAATTATTTTGCATACCTTTCACCTAAAAGCCTTTGCTATCATGGATGGGGTTTGACCCCTGAACCTCCCAAACCGTAGTGCCTAGCCACCACCACCATGACCAGCTGGGCTAGCCCAGTGGGTAGCAACCAAAAGGGTTGCCCTTATATCTATATCCTCACGCGCTTCCAAACTAAAACTACCACAATGTCTTCCTAGCCAAAAATGCACCCGACAGGATTTGACCTTCGGATCTCTCCCATGGTAGGATCTTCACGCAGCCTAGCCAAATGACTAGGTTGCACACCATCTTGAGAACCAAATGCACACAATAAAACTTTCACCCCTTTGCGCTTCACAAAATGGATACACATAAAAAATACGATGCAACTAGAAATCAAACTCAACACTCCTTGCTCCGTAGCACCTTGTCCAGGTTTGGACAACCGATTGGGATACCCCAATGGTTGGAACAACACAACGAAACCTCCTTTCCTTGTTCAAGCTTTAGAACCCATAAATTCTACCTTCTTGTTCGTTGTCTTCTCCTTGCCTTGAATTTTCAGAATGGTGCACAGGGAGATATCAAAATCATTTGCATTAGAAAATCATTTGCATTAAAATATTTCAAACATTAGTAATCATGGTGAGTAAATGAAATATTTTCTTCCATATAAATATGTCTTTCTTTTCATTATCGTGGAGTCAGCTTCAAAATTTATTTTTTTATTTTTAAATCCTTCAAAGACATTGGCGCCAAACCCTTCTTTTTAAATTATAATATAAAAATATTATAATAAACCCTTTGGCCTTCTCTTGTAGTATTTGGACCTTTGTCCAAGAAACTTTTATAAACTCCACTTTTAAAACTTTTAAAATTTTTGGCCCTCTCTATAAAATTTTAAACCTTCTTAAACTTTTGGCCCTCTCTATGAACTTTTGAACTTTCTTTATAATATTTAAATCAATATTATAATCCTTTTCTTTTCAACAATTTTCCTTGCTTTGAGATATACCTTGCCTTGAATAATTATCCAACCTTAGAAGAATATTTTTGCCTTGAATACCATGCATCCTTTTGACATCAACCCTTTGACATCAATGACAACTCAATATGCTTAATATTTCCAACAATCTCCCCCTTTGTCATTGATGGCAACCCTTACAAAAATTTTCTTTTACTACAACTGGATTCCCAAACTGCTCCCCCTGACAAGTTACTTCCCCTTACTGAAATATCTCCCCCTTTGACATCAATGGCAAAGGGCTCCTTTTGGGGCTAAAAATAAAAATACTTAGCTCAACCCCCTCACCACCTCCTTTTCTTGAGGTGATTAATTATGGGATGGGAGTGAAGTTACTCCCAACTTACAATGCTCTTCTTATTTTTCAATTTTTTTCCATACCTTTGAAGTCATACCCTTTTGAACATTTTGAGCATCCTTTTTCTTGCTTGTCTTTGGAAGTTTTGGAAATTCTGTTCTACACCACTTTGCTCTATGCCCAAAATTATTGCAATTGAAACACCTGATGTTGTAGTCCTTGAAAGGTGCAAATGAATTGAAGTTCCTCTTGGTGAAGCCATAATCATTCTTACCATGAACCCTGCAATGTATAACTTTATGCCCAAAATTGTTGCAATTGTAGCACATGATGTTGTAGTCCTTGAAAGGTGCAAATGAATTGAAGTTCCTCTTGGTGAAGCCATAATCATTTTTACCATGAACCCTGTAGTGCACAACTTTATGACCAAAATGATTACATGAGTAACAATAACCTTGGAAGAAATATTCATCTTGCCTTGATCTCATGGTTCTTTCTTTGCTTTTCCTGTGATGGTCCATGTTCCTTGATGATTCTTTGTTTGCTTCCTCTTTGATACTATCACCTCTCAACACATCAACGTAGGTCTTAGAGTCTTATTCAATTTCTTTCTTTGATTCCTTTATCCCTTTTGAGCTTGACTCCTCTTTTTGTTTCTCTTGACCTTCTTCAAAACCAAGTCCTATCTTCATAAATGGAGATATTTGTGCTTTGATAATATCATCCAAATATTTTGAGCTTTTCTCAAACTTATGTAGCTTATCATTAGAATATTTCACTTCCATCCTTAGAGAAACCACTTCATGTTCTAATCTTTCACATTCTAGCTCTTTTGCCTTTAACTATTTAGCCATACCTTCTTCAACTTTCTTTGCCTCTTCAACCTTAACTTTTAAGTCAGTGAGATCTTGTAGAATCTTTGCCTTTGTTTTCTCATCCTCTTGTACTTGAGCCTTCAATTTTAAGTTCTCCCTTTTCAACTCATCAAGTTCCTTTTCCATATCATTTGTGGCTTCCTCTTCCTTTTCTAAATATTTCTCTTTTTCTTGGTCTTCAACTACAAGATCATCTTCTTTCTCTTCTTCTTGGGCCTTTGACAACAGGAGCATCTTCATTCTCTTATATGGTAAAAATTAGGATTTCTTCTTTTTCACTATCTGAGAGGCTTTCATCACTACTACTGGAAGCACTACTTTCTTCTTCAACATAAAAGCTCTTCTTGTGTCTTTGAAAGATCTTCTTCTCATGCTTGCCTTGACCATACCTATTTTTCTTTTCATGATAGAATTTCCTTTCTTTCTTTTTATTGTATTCATTTTCTTCTTCACTGCTACTACTTCCATATTATGGAAAATTAATAGCATAGTGACCAAGGTTACCACAATTAAAATATTTGTATTTTCTTAGATCAAAGTCATCTTCTTATTCACTTCTACTACTTCCATCTTGTGGAAAATAAGTTGCATAGTGACCAAGATTACCATATTTAACACATATGGGTTTTATTTTATAGATTTCAACCATAGGAGCAACTTCTATCACTTCAATTTCCATGTGTGTTCTTGTAAGATCTTCCTTCAAGTTATTAGACTTTCACGAAGGAACCCGCTCTGATACCAATTGAAGAACACAAGCTTATAATAAGAGGGGGTGAACAGTATAAGATAAAATTTTACTTTTCTTTCCAAAGCAGTATTATCCAATATTATCAATTGCAATAATGAAACAATGCACATATCATCACACACATAAGAGACACAAATTTAATGTGGTTCACCCAATGTGGGCTACATCCACGAAGAAAATATTTCTTATAAATTTTCTCAACAAATCTCTTGGGAACCAATTTCCTATTACAATATTTATGGGCACCAACCCAAAGGAGACACCAATCCCATATGCTCAAGTTCATGGACCTCTATCCATAGGAGACACCAATCCCCTTTTCTCTGGTTCATGGACCTCTATCCATAAGAGACACCAATCCCATTTGCTCTGGTTCATGGACCTCTATCCATAAGAGACACCAATCCCATTTGCTCTAATCTGCTCCAAAAATTTACACAAGGCTTGCTCAAATCTACCCCAAGCCTACACACAAGACTTGTTCAAATATACTCCAAAACTTGCTCTTAAATCTCCTCAAATATGCTCCAAAACTTGCTCTTAACTCTTCTCAAATCTGCTCCAAAACCTGCTCTCAAATCTGCTTCAAGCCTTCATATAAGGCTTGCTAAAATTTTCTTACCAAAATTTACTCAACCTGGTCAAATCTTACTCATAAGGCTTGCTCAAATATGCTCCAAGCCTACTCACAAGGCTTGCTCAAATATGCTCCAAACCTACTCACAAGGCTTGCTCAAATATGCTCACAAAACTACTCAAATATGTTCCAAGCCTTCTCATAAGGCTTGCTCAAATATGCTCATAATCACAACTCAAATCTGCTCAACAAAACCTGCTCAAAACCTACTCACACAACCTGCTCAACTCTACCTCAAACCTACTCAATCCTACTCACAAAACCTACTCAAACATTCCCAATTATTGCATAGAAACCATTGCATATATCTTTCCCAAAAGTGCTTTCTTTGACTAAAGTAATTCAGACATATTCTACCCAAAATTCTTTTTCTTCATGAACATATAGAGAATGATATGCATTACAAATAATCAATATGTTCTTCTCACATTCATTAAGTCTATCGCTTTCACATGTCTCACATTCATTTGCATTCACAAGGATAGCTCTAGTCTAGCACTTGATAATTGACCTTCTTATGTACTCCCAAAACCAATCAAACCAATGCACATATTTGCTTCACAAAATTGGTCTATAGCCCTTGCAAATTTACTCTCAATATCAATCAAAATAATGCATAAATTTGCTTCACAAAAATTGGTCTATAACCCTTGCAAATTTTCACTTCAATTTCACTCAAAGTAATGCACAATTATGTTCTCAACCACTTGCACTTTTTATTCCTAATATCATTCAATACTCATGCACAACTTGTTCTCAAACCCTAGCTCATATATTTCTATTTTCAATTAAAGCAATGCACAATTACTCTCAACTTCAATAAATCACTAATGCACATCAAATCAATCCTTATACCTCCAATCATAAAAAATATTTTCCTCAAACAAAACCACCTTGAGAAAGGATTAAATCACCATACCTCTAAATCTACCTTGATAATGATGTGCTTCTATGAATTTTCCAAACCTATCTTTAACAAATAATTTTTCTTTCTTTTGCTACTTCAAAATAGGTTAGCACTTCTCCCTTTTAGTGTCAAATCATATACTCAAAATTCCTTATTAAAATATAAGCAATAAAATTTCAATCAATATCCAAGTAACATTTTATCCCTTCTTTTATAATATTCAAAATACAAAATTGAAATACCAAAGATACACCTTATTTCTCCAACTTTGAAACATAAAATATAATTTTAATACAATAAAAAATTACTCCTTATTTCTCCAATTTAAATCATACAATACACTTTTAGATAATAAAAAATACACCTTATTTCTCCAACTTGATCACATATAGAATGCAATATAAATAATTCACAATGAAGCACTAAAATCAATGTGGCACCTTATTACTCCAAATTTAATGAAAATAAAAATTATTTTGCATACCTTTCACCTAAAATCCTTTGTTGTCGTGGATGGGGTTTGACCCCTGAACCTCCCAAACCGTAGTGCCTAGCCACCACCACCATGACCAGCTGGGCTAGCCCAACGGGTAGCAACCAAAAGGGTTTCCCTTATATCTATATCCTCACACACTTCCAAACTGAAACTACCATAATGTCTTCCCAACCAAAAATGCACCCGACAGGATTTGACCTTCGGATCTCTCCCATGGTAGGATATTCACACGGCCTAGCCAACCGACTGGGTTGCACACCAGCTTGAGAACCAAATGCACACAATAAAACTTTCACCCCTTCACACTTCATGAAATGGATACACAACAAAAATACAATGCAGCTGGGAATCGAACTCAACACTCCTTGCTCTGTAGCACCTTGTCCAAGGTTGGACAACCGGTTGGGATACCCCAATGGTTGGAACAACACAATGAAATCTCCTTTCCTTGTTCAAGCTTTAGAACCCATGAATTCTACCTTCTTGTTCATTGTCTTCTCCTTGCCTTGAATTTTTAGAATGGCGCACAGGGAGATATCAAAATCATTCGCATTAGAAAATCATTCGCATTAAAATATTTCAAACATTAGCAATCATGGTAAGTAAATGAAATATTTTCTTCCATATAAATATGTCTTTCTTTTCATTATCATGGATTCGGATTTAAAATTTAATTTTTTATTTTTAAATCCTTCAAAGACATTGGCGCCAAACCCTTATTTTTAAATTATAATATAAAAATATTATAATAAACCCTTTGGCCTTCTCTTGTAGTATTTGGACCTTTGTCCAAGCAAATTTTATAAACTCCACTTTTAAACCTTTTAAAACTTTTGGCCCATAACATCTCATAATTTGCAAACCTTAAACCCAACCCGCTCGGGACCCGCCTAGACCCCCCGTTTTAATTTTTTTGGCCCTCTCTATAAACTTTTAAACCTTCTTAAAATTTTGGCCCTCTCTATGAAATTTTGAACTTTTTTTATAATATTTAAATCAATATTATAATCATTTTATTTTCAAAAATTTTCCTTGCTTTGAGATATACCTTACCTTGAATAATTGTCCAACCTTAGAAGAATATTTCTGCCTTGAATACCATGCATCCTTTTGACATCAATGACAACTCAATATGCTTAATATTTCCAACAAGTATTTGTCTAAAAAAAAATTGAACAGATCCAAAGGATTTCTCTGTGGTTTGGGGATAAGGAAAAGAAGAGGATATATTTATTTGCTTGGAACAAAGTCTGTACCTCTAAAAAATATGGGGGATTGAGACTGAAAACTCTTCCCAAAATGAATAAATATCTAATGGGAAAGTTGTATTGGAAGTTGGCAAAGGAAGAAGACATTCCCTAGATCAAAATTGTAAAAGCTAAGTATTTACGTAATTCCTCCTTCCTAGAAAACCTCAACCCCTCTAAGAGATCTAGTTTTTGGAATAGCCTTCAATAGGTAAAACATATTATCCAACAAGGCTGTAGATGGTATATTGGATATGGTGCTAACGTGAGATTTTGGTAGGATACTTGGATCTTTAACTCTCCCCTTTGCGATATCTCAAGGTTTGTAAACTTAAGAATAATCTTGACTCCTATATAGGGACTGTTGGTTCAGGATTATATGGTGGAAGAAAATGACATCAAGAAGTGGAAGCAACTTTATGCTGAGAACATCAATGAGGACTTGTGTCCACACCTAGAAAGTCTTAATAGATGCCTTAATGCCTACATCCTCAACCATTGGTGACCAAATGATATATTTATTTGGATGAAAATAAAGAGTGGAGATTATTCTGTGAAGTCTAGTTATAACTTGGTTGAATGTGTAGGGGTAGTGTAGCCCCATGTAAAGGTTTAGGAAAAATATCTCATCCCTAAGATTACTATTTTTAGTGGTTGGTTATGCATAATAAAATTATGACCCAAGATAATATGAAAATATATGGTTTTTCCTTACTAAATAGATGTGTTTTGTGTGAATAATAGGAGGAAAGCATTGATCATCTACTTCGTATGCGCTCCTTTATCAAAACATTGTTTGATAAGATTTGTAGTGAATTCCAAGTTTAGTTGGTTTTCCCTAGAACTATATCAAACTTGAACTTGCAATGTAAGCCTCCTTTTAAAGGTAAAAGACTCAGGAAATTGTGGCTTCTAATCCTTCCACATATCTGGTGGAAAGTCTAGAATGAAAGAAACCACAAAATATTTGAGGACTTGAATATGGACTACGAAATGGTTTGGAACTGAAAAAGAAGTCTTCTAATGGATAATTTTAACACTATCCACTTCAAGGAGGGATGGGAATCAGAGGAATAAAGGTGAATATTGGAATATTGGGGAGTCAGAGAGAAATTACCAATACCTTGAGTTCATACTAGAACTCATGCAAATGGATATTACCATCGGTTGCATGGTTCAAATTAAATTTTTATGGGGCCTTGAAAGGTAATCTCGGGTTGGTAGAAGCTAGAGGGGTGATCTAGAATCATCTGGGTAAGGTAATCAAAGCCATTTTTGAACCACTGGGTAAATAGACAAGTCATTTTACTGAAGCAAGAGTAGCTTATGTAGGAATTTTTTGTTTATCAATTGCAATCTAGATAAGCTCATAGTTGAACGAGACTAACAAAATATTATGACCATTTTAAATGGAGGAAAACCAACCATCTAGACTATTTATTTAATGATGGTGGAAGCTCGAATGCTTTTGGATAGACTCGAGAATGTGTCTATCAATCATATTTATAGAGAAGCCAACAGGGTAGCATATGGTCTTGCTAACAAATCAATTATGGTAGATGCCAGAAAGGAATGGGGGAATGATATCCTAGTGCACATAAATAATTTAGTTGATAATGATAATGCCATAGAATTTTATAATAGGGATCAATAGGAAGAGACTGCCAGGAAATCATAGAGTATATGATATTTAGATATGTAAGATGTATGTTGGTTTTCTAGTTTTGGATGTGGTTAGTGAAGTGTGTTTTTTGTTACATGGTTGGTATAGGATTTATGCCAGTGGGAAATCCTTCTTGGTGAAATGGATAGTGATTGGCCATATTTGTTGATATAAAAGGTTAGAATTCCTTTCAAAAATGCACTTTTCCAACTTAACAAAAAAAATATTAATCTTTAGAAATGATTAATGTTAGTTAAATATAATTAATCAATGGAATAATTGGTGTTGTTCTAATATTAGAATTTAATCTAAGGAATTGATTAATGTCAAGCTAATGTTAGTTATTTTTATCCAATTGATTATTTATATTTTCTTTATACTATGGTTTTGTTTATCTTTTCAGTCTCTATTGCTTCTCGAGTGTTGAGGCATGTTGGTCGACTTTAGAGTTGTGGAGGTAGTGATGCATTAAATTCTATGAATGGGAAAAAGTGGTACCACCTTTTTACATTGATGTTTTCTCCTCCACTTTGGCCACGTTAAAGAGCTTCTAAGTATGGCATTGTGGGGTAAAGAAATCACTTTTCATTGTCACTCAACTCTAGCTCATGAACACATCATATTTTCTCTCTCTCATGGACCTTTAGGAGGGAAATTTGGCTATTATGTAAGGGAGGATGATGTGATTGAGGAGTGGTGATAGTAGAGTAGATGCAGATGTACAGAAAGGATTTGTAGTGCAAGGTATAAAAGGTCTTAGAATAAATGCTTTACCTTTTCCTTTGCTGAAGCTAGGCAATGGTATGCAGTATGAGACAATGTTTGCTTGGTTTCTACCTTTATTCTCCTTTCTTCTGGTTGTTTCAACCTTTTTCCAAGATTTCTTTTTCTATGTTTTCATTTGCTATCTTAAGGGGTTTCAATGGGGTTTGCTTGAGCTTGTGAGTGCTTCCACCCTTCTTGAATGGGATTCTACGAGCAACAAATGTGAACTATGGAAGGGCAGTGATGGAACATCTTCTATATGTTCATGTTACTATTGGGTAGTTTTTTATCTCTGAATGTGAACCCTCTCATTATTACAATACCTGATTGTGTGATGATAGCATTGTCTATGTAGTGCGCAGGGTGTATTTCCTATCACATCTTTCTTAGTATCAGTTTATTCTTGCTATATTCGTAGGGTGATTTATGCTTTGAAGCTAAGGTTTAGTATACTTTCATTTATAACAATGCTAGCCCAATTTTGTAGGTGCAATAAGCTTCCAGGTGGGGGTGTGTGCTTGGTTTTATTTTGACTCCCCTTTAGCTAATAAATGTTTGGATAAGAGTGATTCTTTTGCCTCTTAATCTTTGAGTAGCTATGCTAAATATAAGGGTCTAATTAGCAGTTTAGCTTCTTAACTACTCGCATGTTAGATAGTTGGCATTTTATCTAGAGTAGTTTTTTTTTTTTGTGGAAAACATCCCAAAAGGGATGCCACTTTCGGGTAAGACCCAAGGAGGTAGGGGTATCCATTCCGCCAAAAACACCCAGGACTCGGACCTGGCCTACCACCTTTGACATACTCAAGGAGCAAACAAACACACAAAACCAATTTAAAAATAAGTAAATAACAACAAAAATAATAAAATAAAATAAAAAACATGCTCCTTGAGTGTGTCAAAAACAAAAGCACAACCAAACACGCACAATAAGATAAAAGAAACCACAACACAAACCACATAGAAAAACACAAGAACCACATAACAAAACACAAACAAGACAAAAACAACAGAACACTACAAAGACATAACCCAAAAAAAAACATGAAAAATAAACACAACCAAAACCTAAAAAATAAAATAAAATAAAAATAAAAATAAAAAACAACCAACAATAGACAATAAACAAAAACAAAAAACATAGAAAACACTCACACATAAAAACATGAATTAACACAAACAAAGAGAAACCCAAGAACAAGAACGAAAAAAACACAAGAACAATAACAAAAAACATAAAAAAAAAAAACACAAAACAACAAAAACACATGAACAACAAAAAACAACACAAAGAACACAAAAACAAAAACAAAACAAAAGAACCCACCCACCTTAAAAAACTAAAAAAAAAAACAAAAAAGAAAAAAGAAAAAAAAATTGAACATAACAATGACCTATCTAGACCAGAAGACTATTAAGGCAAGAATCAATAGAGGAAACAAAATAAAGAATAGAATGAGCTAGGGAACTAAAAAAACTGAATGAACCAAAGAGAAGCAAAAAAAAAAACAAGAAGAAACTAGGTACCTTTAGAACTGGAGCCATCCAAAGAAATGATAGAAAGAAGAGCTTCCCTAATTTGAGAAGCCCACCATATAGGAGGGTGGCCATAACAAGTAAGATCACCTTTGTCCAAAGCCCAATTAGCTAAAGCATCAACACTCTTGTTTTGATCTCTGACCACATGATTGTAATCAACTTTCAAAAATCCCATCTAGATTAATTGAATCTTCTCAATAATTATTTTTATTCTCCAATCCACCTTATGATTCTTAGAAGGAGTCTTCAAGAGATTAATCATAAGTTGAGAGTCAAACTCAACTAACACCTTTTCCCATCCAACCTTAGTAGCCTCCTGAAGGCCTCTGAGGATACCATACCCCTCAACAAGGTTATTGGAAAGAATACCCAAATTCTCAGCAAAAGTAAAAACCAGGGAGCCATCTGAAAGTCTACCAATTCCTCCCACACTGGCTTTTCTAGGGTTCCCTCTAGAGGCTCCATCGGTATTGACTTTTCCAAAATCCTTAGGAGGAGGTTGCCAATTTCTAGTCCTATCCATCTTACTAATACTCACATTCCCTTTAAGTTGGTTGCCCTTAGAAGATTTAATCTTCAATATTTGCATCACTTGATCCCATATTTGGTGGGAGTTTTGGGGGTGATTAAGGAGTTGATGGACTGATTCAACTAAGTTGGCTATGGTCTTTTGCCAAATATAGTGAATATCCTTCCTATCTTGATTAAAAATTTGGTTGTTCCTTTCATTCCAAATATTCCAAAGAAGAATGGTAGAACCCATCCAAACTAACTGCCTAATAAAATGATCAACACCCTCTTGATTAGGCCAATCCCTCCAAAGTCTGTTCAAAAGTAAAAAAATTGGACCACTTGTAAGCCAAGTAAAGTGGCCATTCTCCTCCATAGCTTAGAGGCTAAAGTACACTCAATAAAAATATGGTTGAGAGTTTCTACATTCTCTTCACACATTTCACATCTAAAAGGGCCATGAAAACCACACTTCATAAGTTGCTCACCAGTAAGCACCCTACGATGCAATAAAATCCAATTAAAGAACCTCACCTTAGGCTAGAGCTTTTGAGCCCACAATCGAGAAAATATGTCAGAAGAATGGTTGGGATTATTATGGCATAAGGTCAAATAACCTTGAGCAACTGAATACTCACCCTTAGTAGTGTTGTTCCATCCAAAACAATCTTTTTCATGGGACCAAGAGAGGGATCTCATATGAAGGATGCCTTGGATATCTTGTCTTTGCCTTTCTAGGATTTGAATAGGCCAGTCCTCAATAGGGATCCAATATCTACCAACCTTTGAATTACTAGTATGGTACCAATAGTAATTAGCCACCTTTATCCAATTAGCTCGATGGAGCTCCTCCATCCAAGGCCTCCAA
This sequence comes from Wollemia nobilis, assembly GCA_028583015.1. Lineage (NCBI taxonomy): Eukaryota > Viridiplantae > Streptophyta > Pinopsida > Araucariales > Araucariaceae > Wollemia > Wollemia nobilis. The sequence goes on from JAQPPZ010002606.1 coordinate 823,587, forward strand.
TCGGGAAACTGAGTTATCAAAGGCTTGTGACCATCCCAAGAATCTATCCAAAAATTTACCTATTGACCATTATGAATGATCCAAAATAATTTTTTCTTTATCAAATCCTCACCAGTCTTAAGAACTGCTAAAATGGGAGAACCTTTGGTAGGAAGTTGATAGCGAACAAGGTCTTCAGGACTTTTGTTCTCAGCATATTTAGCACGGAGATTATTGGCCCAAAGAGCATTGGGGTTATGCAACATCCTCCAATATAATTTAGCAGCTAAAGATTTGTTGTTATTAATAGAAGACCAAAATCCTAACCCCCCTTCACTCTTAGGAAGACATAAAGTATCCCATTTCACCAAGGCCCATTTTCTTTTCTCCTTAGTACCACTCCAAAGGAAACGATGACTGATTTGATCCAATTCTCGAAGAACAACCTTTGGGATATTCAAAATGGAAGAAACATAAATAGGAATAGCTTGAAGGACTGATTTTACCAAGGTGATTCTACCCCCGGAAGAAAGCCACTTGTTGGTCCACTTTCCAATTTTCTTCTTGACTTTGTCCAACAACCAATTCCAATATTTATTTTTCTGCCTTTGAATATTTATGGGAATACCTAAATAAGTGATTGGAAGGGAGGTCTTCTTATATCTTAATTTATCCAAGACCATGGATTCCTGTCTAGCAGAGTAGTGAAAGAAAATAACTTTAGATTTGTCTTCATTGATCAACTGCCTAGTAGCCTTAGAAAAACAACTAATGATTTGCTTAATATTAGAAGCTTCCTTAATTGTAGCTTTACCTAAAAGAGTAGAGTCATCCACAAATTGAAGATGAGAGATAGGTCTAGCTCCATGAGCAATGGTAACTCCCTCAAGGGTTTTGTTTTCCCTATTTTTGGTTATAGTCCTACCCAAGCATTCAGCAAGAATGATGAATAAATAAGGGGATAGCGGGTCACCTTGCCTAATACCTCTGGAAGCTAGGAACTACTAAGAAGGCCTATCATTGATAAGAACTAAGTAGGAAACTGAAGAGATACATCCCATAATCCAATCCATCCAATCCTTAGAGAAACCAAATTGCCTCAAAACTTTGATAAGGAAGTGCCAATCCACTCTGTCATAAGCTTTGGATAAGTCTAACCGAATGAACATGGAAGGAGATTTTTACATATCCATGGAATGGATGGCTTCTTGAGCAAGAACTATCTCATCTACTATTTGACGTCCTTCCACATAACCCCCTTGCTCTGGGAAATAATCTTATGCAAAAGAGGCTTCAACCTTTCTACCATTATTTTAGTAATGATTTTGAGAAGAACATTACATAAAGCAATAGGTCTAAAAGCTGAGATATGATCAACCTCTTGAGCTTTTGGAACAAGAGTAATATAAATTTTATTGATAACCTTCAAAATTTCTTTGGCTTTCTTAGCTTCTTCCATCACCTCTAATAAATCAACATGAAGGATATCCCAAAACTCTTGGTAGAACTCAATGGGAAAACCATCAAGACCTGGGGTTTTCCATTTTTGCATTTTAAAAACTACTTGTTGAAGCTCATTGATAGTAATAGGAGCAGTCAAAATAGAGTTCTCCTAAGGACTGATTTTACCAAGGTGATTCTACCCCTAGAAGAAAGCCACTTGTTGGTCCACTTTCCCATTTTCTTCTTGACTTTGTCCAACAACCAATTCCAATATTTATTTTTCTGCCTTTGAATATTTATGGGAATACCTAAATAAGTGATTGGAAGGGAGGTCTTCTTATATATTAATTTATCCAAGACCATGGATTCCTGTCTAGCAGAGCAGTGAAAGAAAATAACTTTAGATTTGTCTTCATTGATCAACTGCCCAGTAGCCTTAGAAAAATATCTAATGATTTGCTTAATATTAGAAGCTTCCTTAATTGTAGCTTTACCTAAAAGAGTAGAGTCATCCAAAAATTGAAGATGAGAGATAGGTCTAGCTCCATGAGCAATGGTAACTCCCTCAAGGGTTTTGTTTTCCCTCTTTTTGGTTATAGTCCTACCCAAGCATTCAACAAGAATGATGAATAAATAAGGGGATAGTGGGTCACCTTGCCTAATACCTCTAGAAGTTGGGAATGACTGAGAAGGCCTACCATTGATAAGAACTAAGTAGGAAACTGAAGAGATACATCCCATAATCCAATCCATCCAATCCTTAGAGAAACCAAATTGCCTCAAAACTTTGATAAGGAAGTGCCAATCCACTCTGTCATAAGCTTTGGATAAGTCTAACCGAATGAACATGGAAGGAGATTTTTGCATATCCATGGAATGGATGGCTTCATGAGCAAGAACTATCTCATCTACTATTTGACGTCCTTCCACATAACCCCCTTGCTCTGGGAAATAATCTTATGCAAAAGAGGCTTCAACATTTCTGCCATGATTTTAGTAATGATTTTGAGAAGAACATTACATAAAGCAATAGGTCTAAAAGTTGAGATATGATCAACCTCTTGAGATTTTGGAACAAGAGTAATATAAGTTTTATTGATAACCTTCAAAATTTCTTTGGCTTTCCTAGCTTCTTCCACCACCTCTAATAAATCAACATGAAGGATATCCCATAACTCTTGGTAGAACTCAATGGGAAAACCATCAGGACCTGGGGTTTTCCATTTTTGCATTTTAAAAACTACTTGTTGAAGCTCATTGATAGTAACAGGAGTAGTCAAAATAGAGTTCTCCTCAGAAGTGATAAGAGAAGGGATTGCTTGAAGAACATTTTGTTGTGAAGTTGAGTCAAGAGGAGTAGCAGAAAAAATATTGGAAAAGTAATCAACAACAATAGAGTTCATGCCATCCCAAGTATAAACAACATCTCCAGAATATGATTTTAAGGAAGAAATAAAGTTGTGAGATCTTCGAGCTAGAAGAGATTTGTGGAAGAAATTTGTGTTTCGATCTCCTTCTTTGAGCCATTGAATTCTAGATTTTTGCTTCCATAAGATTTCTTCTTTTTTTCCCATTCCTCTAACTGAGTTGTGAGTTTAATTTCATCTGCACTTCTCTTCTCTGTGAGGCCATCTAAATGGATTTTCTTATTCAAATTTTCAATATGAGCAATAACTTCATGTATTTTTTTATGAACATCCCCAAACTCTTTCCAGTTCCAAGTCTTGATTTTGGATTTAATGTATTGCAGTCTTTTGGAAAAATAGAACATCTTAGTCCCATGCCTAGGTTTACCTTCCTTCCACCATTGTTGCACATGAGGTCTGAAGGAAATGTCTCTAAGCCACATTAATTGAAAACTAAAAGGAGAGAAACTCACATTGGTTTTCCACATTTCCACCATGACTGGCCAATGATCCGAACCAACATTATTAAGAGTCTTCACTTTAGGAATGTGACCATGGATTAAGAAATTTTTAGAGAGCAAAAACCTATCCAATCTCTCCATTATACAAGCTAAGCCTTGCCTTATGTTAGACCAAGTCATAAGGCCATTATCCGGTTGGATATCCACAAGATGGAGGTTTGCAATATATTCACTCATGAGGTCAGTGCTTTTGTCCAAATTTCTATTTCCCCCCTTTTCTCATCCAGAGAGAGGATGGTATTGAAATCTCCTCCGATCAAGATCCAAGCTTCAGGAAAATGAGAGATAATATGAGTAATATCCTTCCACTATCTTCTTTTTTCCTCCAAAGAAGTCGGAGCATAAACAGTAATGCAGAGCATAATTTGGTTGGAATGTCTACTTTGAATAGCTATAGCCAACAAACCCCAAATGCCAACCATATGGTGAATAACTACCTCTTTTGGGTCCCAAAGACAAGCAATGCCACCCGAAGTCCCTTGGGAACTGAGGGAAACCACTTTTCCAATTGGCCAAATTTTACTGGCAATTGAGTCCATATCCTCCATTGACATCTTTGTTTCTTGAAGGAAAACAAGATGTGGATGATTTATCTGAATCATTCTTCTAATTTCATTTTGTTTTGAAAGACTCCCTTTGAGTCCTCTAATATTCCAAGTGATGATCTTCATTAATACCAGGGCTAAAAAATTTGGGAAGGGCATTAATCTTACCTTCCTCTACAAGATTTTCACCTTCTTTTACCATATGATATTGATTGGTCTTGCGACCTACTTTTTGATTAGAATCCATCTTCAATTTTTTTTCCCTGTTTCTTGACTTATTCCAATTGAATATGAGATGGCTTCTAACCTTGAAGAATGCTCGTACATAGCCAAAATTTTACTAGATGGTTCAACGGAGTCTATATTGGGACCTGCATTATTTGAAGTTTTGACATTTGAAAGATTGTTTTTCTTGTGTAAATTTTCTCCCTTTTTTTCTGTTGAAAACCTTTGATTTGTTGGTTTGTCTTTGAGTTCTTCCCTTCATATTTAAATTGTGTTTCTAATATTTTAGTTTCCATTATTTCCTCTTCCTCACTTGGGACATCATTTGTGGAAAGGATTTCAAACATATTAGCAGATGACTTTGATTGATCCTTCATAACTAGTTTTTTTTTAGTGTTCTTCTTCTTAGGTATTTGGAAACCTCCTGAGTTTATATCTTCTTTCTTTTGATCAAGAATTTTATTTGGGCAAGCATTGGCCAAATGACCATATTCATGGCAAATTCTACAATGAAAATGAATGTTCTCATAGTCCACTACTTGCTCCCAAGTGTCTTCCCCAAATTGTAATGTGATATTTTTAGGTAGGGGTTTGTCAAAATCCATTAAAACACAAATTCGAGCATAAATAATATGTTCAAAATTTTGAGTACAATCAATCAGTCATCATAAAAGTTCCTAAAGAGTTTCCAATTGAAGAAAAAATAGTAGGATTCCAAAATTCAATAGGGAGGCCAAAGAGTCTAACCCACAAGGGAGCTATAGAAGGCATCTCTTCTTCGACTTTAAATTTAGTATGCCAGGGCTTCATGAAAATCCCTGCCCTTCCAAAAAACCAAGGACCCCCTTGAAAAGTTTTCTCTCTATCTTCATTATTAGCAAATAAAACAAGAAAATAACCATTTGGATAAATAGAGATTTGTAACTCACCTTTAGTTTTCCAGCTTTTTGCAGCCCAAAATTTTGAAAGCGAGATAGACTCGGATGAAAACCCACGAACCGACAAATTAGTCCTCTTTTTTCCAAATCTTCAATGCCAATCTGAATGTTACCCATATCAAGCTTAACAATAGGAGTTCCATCAGCTGCTTTAAGACATCCTGACTCCATTTTCTTGGGATCAATCTTAGGCATTCTTAGAGGTTTATGGGAAGCCCTAAGATTGATATTAGCATTGGGCTAAGGCTATCCACCATGAAGGGCATCCCTAAAATTCATTTTTGGGACTGAGTCTTCGAAATTATTACCCTTGACAGGGGTTTTCACAGTAGAATTATTTTGTGGGTGCACCTTAGCACCAGATTCACTTGAGATATGAGCCATTTTTTGATCAACTACTTGAAACTTGTTTCGTGATCTCTTTAATCCTTGCCCTAGATGTCGTGGAAAGGTATGGTTTTCACTTTTATTTTGTGTAGCAAATTGGAAGCCGTTGTCACTCAAGTTCACAGTATGATCTATTGAAAGACAAATTTCTAACCCATCTTGGATCCCCTACAACATTTCCTGCTAAAATATTGAGCATAAACCACAAAAATATTGGCCGCTAGGGCCCGAAGGCCCTAAAAACCAACCTTTGGAGCTGCTTGCACTCAACCCAGATGAAACCCTCGCATAGCCGCTTGCCAAATATCTCATTCACACATAGGGATGCGCTAGGATATGTGTTGCTCCAAATGATATGAAAATTGGTGGAGATGTTCTAGGGTTTTTTAGGCATCTACCCTCAAAATTTTAGCTCAATCCGAGTTTGGATGAGTGAGATATGGCCGAAACGAGTTTGGCAGTTTAGGTAGTCCTGTGAAATCTAACTTTTAGAAGGCAATTTTCCAAGTCCTAATTTATAGTGGAAAACACCCCTTTCGGGGTGCCACTTTCAACAGGTTGGGCATAGGAGGAATTGAGCCTTGTCAGCCTCTACCACCACATAGGACATTCCTAACTATACCATATATCTGTAGGATGGAGACAAGTGGAATGGAACCTGGGTCAACCTCTACCAGCACCCAGGGCATTTACCACTGCACCACAACAAGCAGATATCTGGAGTAAGTTTTAATACATTATAATCCTTAGATTATTAATTAATATAATGGTAGAATAGTTTGGAAATGAACCCAACTATTTAATGCTTTATAAACCTTAGATTATTAATTAATCTAATGGTAGAATAGTTTGGAAATGAACCCAACTATTTAATGCTTTATAAACCTTATATTATTAATTAATCTAATGGTAAAATAGTTTGGAAATGAACCCAACTATTTAATGCTTTATAAACCTTAGATTATTAATTAATCTAATGGTAGAATAGTTTGGAAATGAACCCAACTATTTAATGCTTTATAATCCTTAGATTATTAATTAATCTAATGGTAAATTAGTTTGGAAGTGAATCCAACCTTTTTAATGCATTATAATCTTTAGATTATTAATTAATTTAATGATAGTTTAGTTTGGTAATGAATCCAACATCTAAATGTATGATAATTTTTAGATGATAAACTAATCACATGTTAGATTAGATTGGATATTGATCTAATGAAAGATCTAACTCATTTCAAACTTTGGTTTACTTAATCAATTGATAGATTAATCCTAAGTCCTTTCAAAAGAATGTTAAGGCTTGCAATTGGCAAAATGAATGTTTTCCTGCCTGACCAAAGGATGAGTCAATTTTAGTGATAAACTAACCTATAGATTGTTGTAGCTTTGGGAATCAATATTTGTGGAAAATATCTTGGAAAATAAGTATGGGCTTCTTTTGTGTTGTTTTATTGAATGATTTTGTAGTTTGTTTTGGAAATGATATTTGTGGAAAATATCTTGGAAATAAAGTTTTAATGAAGGGATTTGTAGTTGTTTTGGAATTGATATTTGTGGAAAATATCTTGGAAAAGAAGTATGGGCTTCTTTTGTGTTTAATTAATGAATGGTTTTGTAGTTTGTTTTGAAAATATTTGTGGAAAATATTTTAGAAATAAGTATGGACTTCTTTATGCATGCATTTGCCATATTGAAATGAATCATATAGAAATGCATTTCTAAGCTTTGGAAAGAGATAGAAAGGGATTGAAAATATTTGTGGAAAATATTTTAGAAAGAAGTATGGACTTCTTTATGCATGCATTTGCCATATTAAAATGAATCATATAGAAATGCATTGCTAAGCTTTGGAAAGAGATAGAAATGGATTGAGAATATATTGTGGAAATATATTGCTTGTTTGTGAAAAATATATTGTGGAAATATATTGTTTGGTTTAGAAGAATATATTGTGGAAATATATTACTTTTTTTTAAATAATATATTGTGAAAAATATATTTTTTGATTTAGAAGAATATATTGTGGAAATATATTGCTTGTTTGTGAAAATATATTTTGGAAATATATTATTTTGTTTAAAAGAATATATTGTGGAAATATATTGTTGAAATATATTGCTTGTTTGTGAAAAATATATTGTTTGGTTTAGAAGAATATATTGTGTAAATATATAGCTTGTTTATGAAAATTATATTGTGAAAATCTATTTTTTGGGAATGAAGGTATCCATGAATAGTATATAACTCTTTTCATTGTAAAATGTAGTTGTGAAAAAGAGGAATATGATGATTTTAAAAAATACAAGGTGCATAAAGCACACCTATAATATTTCATATCATTGTTGAGCAGAGGCAATTAATATGGCTATATACATTATCAAGAAATATATATGCAAAGCTTTGAAAAATTATCATTCTCAAAGAATCATAGTCATATAGAAGACAAAATGATTTTTTGGTTTTGTAATAATCCTTATGAAAAGTATATGTAAGACGCAAGAGATATAGTATTATTTTAACTTTAGTGAGCAATTCAAAGCATATAGGTTACTCAAAGTCTCTATTTATAAAAATATCATTAGAAAATATATAGTACATAAGACAACATATTTCTTCTCATATGATGGTAAACACGTTGATAGTATTTTATTGCTTAGTAATAGTAGCATTAGAACAAATTCAAATATAAAAGACCAATATAGTTTAAAGCAAGCAACATTAGAAACATTAAGTTTGAAGGTTTAAATTATGAGGAAGAATAAAGTGGTACTCAAGACAAAGTGGAGGTTCACTCAATGATCTAATGCAATATGGAGGTTTTATCAAGTCAAAAGTGATCATTATAATTATTGAAATACTATTATACCACCCAAAAGGATGCTTGAAATGATAAAAATATATTTTCTATATAGTCTAGACGATTGGATTATGTGGTTGTGCAAGGCTTTAAGCAAGTGAAATCTAGTCTAACTTCTTCTATTTTGTAGTTTTATGAACCTAGAATATATGAAGATGGTAAGGTTAAAATTGAAAGGGAAGCTACTATGAAGGATATGTTTGATTCCTTGTTGTGGAAAAAAACATGCAAATTATTTAGATTACCATCTATATATTTTTTTGATTGATTGGAGGAAGGGATTTTAAGAGGATCCTAGAACCTATACAATAAAGGTACAACAAAATATATAGTCTTCTAGAGACAAACAAAGAACAACTAAAATGGAGAAACAATCTCCAAAGGATCATCTACAAATGAAAAATAAAGATAAATAAAAAAAGGGGTTTCCTGTCTAAACTAGAAAAACTTGCTTAGAACAAAATAGGAAGCATCTCAGGAGAAGAGATCTACCCATTCAAATGGGATCCACTCTCCATTTTTTTTTTAAAGCATAAAAAAAAGGATCCCACTCATGAAATCAAATTTGAAATAAAGTTTCCCACCAAGAGAAACTTCTTGATCAAATAGGACCCACAGAGCAATGAATAACTGCTTGACCATGAGGTTATACACTCCCAAGAAACCAAGAAAATATGCTAGCTTAGAAGAGGTTCAATTGAAATATAGTCGAGCCTAGGAAACAAATCGATAAAAAGAGATCTGTTTGAAACATAAAAAACATCATGAGAATATCTCCTCATGCCAAGAGAACTCCCATGCAAACACAAAAAAAGACAACCAACCACACCAAGTAGCCTAGCAAAAACCCTTTCCAACTAAAATAGATAGCATAGGCCAAAACATAGAAAAGAGCATGAACAAATCACCATGATGCCTATAACACCCTCAAAAAGGATTGACCAAGGAAAAATATTTAAAAACCTTCCTCCATGGCCATCGTGCACACCATGGTCTCCCATAAAAGGTCAAACAAACCCATAGATAACAAGGTTCATCTGACTATCTCCTACATCAGACCAAACAAGAGGCCTCCCAACCCTCACCAAAAGCTATTTGGCTAAGAATCCTTCACCAAAAACCTTCCTCTATGGTCATCATGGAAGCACATGGTCTCCCCTCGAAGACCAAAAAACATCATAAAGAATGAGGTTCGTTGGAATACCTCCAAAGTTATACGAGCAAAATACCTTTAAGAAACCTAGCCAAGAAGTTATCACCAAATACCTTCCTCTATGGTCATCATGGAAGCACATGGTATCCCCCCAAAGACTGAACAACATTGCAGAGAACAGGGACCACCAAACCACCACCCACATTAGATGAGTAAAGAACCCTAAAATCCCTAGCTTACTACTTGATCAGGAAACTACCATTGAAACCCCTCCTCTACGGACAACAAGGAAGCATGAGGTCTCTCCCCAAAGACCAAACTAAGCCACAGATAAAAGGGTACATTGGAACACTTCCCACATTAGACAAGCAGGACACCAACCAACCACCCAAAGAGGTACCAAATATTTAAAACACCATGCCCACCTAAAAAACCAGTACCAAAAGAAAAACTAGAAAGGAAAGGGAAGACAAATCACCTCCTAAGAAGCCCCAGGAAGGACCAAAGAACAAAACTAGATCGTAGAGAAACCAGAAAGAAAAGAGGTCTCCCAAACCTAAAGTACAACGAGAACCACCAAGAAGGAGAGATGGCCTCTAGCTCCCCTATCAACAGGAGACCAAGTGATAATTTCACTCTTCTTCAAATCCTAGATTACCCTCCATATTAACCTAGAGGAAGAAACCCATTTATTTTTAGTAAGTGTATAAAATTATAAATTAGATAAGATGGATCTTTGGACATGTACAAGAACTATTATGAAGAGAAATTTATCCCAAATACAAAGATATCAAGCTATTGGTTGATTCTCTCTATTATTTCTCAGTTTAAATAAAATATATACCAAATATATGCTAAGAGTTCCTAATTAAATGGAGAACTAGAAGAATATATTGAAGTGGTTCAACAAAAACCTTCTAGGTACAGAGTAAATAGCATTTAGTTTATACATCCATTAAATATTTATATGAACTTAGCAAGCTTCTCAAACTTGATATATCAATATTAATTAACATCTTAAATATCCAAGATTCACATTTTTTTAATCCTAATATTTATGTTAGAAATAATAGAGGTGATATAGAGAATCTCGTTATGTATTTTCACCCATGGCACTTACCAAAATTAGTAATAACATATCTACCAACTTGCATCAATTTTCATATAAGAAAATCATAAAGCAAACACAATATCTTACTTTTAATAAAGTAAATAATATCTAGACATTAATTTTTTTCTTATACATCCATAGAGTTAAACTAGGAACAAGACATCATCAAACCCTATTAGGGGTGGATAAGTGACAACCCAATTATTAGGATAACCTACACTTTCCATGTCTTGGCATGGATAAACTAATCCACCTCATCCATCTATCTCCTTATCAAGTATGGGCATACCTAGAGTCTTCACCTCCTATATAATATTGCCTCATCTAGAATAAGAATGTGAATACTCATTACCATGGTTCTTTAAATTAAATATGTAGCTAAGAAAATGTCAAAAATTGTAATAATATTAGGGAGTACATAAAATCACACCACCCAAAAAAAAGAAAATAAGTAGCACTCATAGAGAAAAACATATTGTTTACTTAGCTACCAATAACATATTACTAACAAAAATTACATGGCAATAGCTCAACCAGCTAGGTTCCTCAACATTTCAAGGAAGAGACCCACCTAGGTTCAAATCTTACCAAATGACACATTGATAATATCCAAGCTTCTTTGTAATACCACTATGTGGTGACGATGTAATATGGGTGAGGCCCTTTCAATCCCATATAACCCATTAAAAAAACATATTACTATCAAATAAAGAATTATCAAGAAAACACCCAAGTTCAAACTTGGGGAGGATGTAATATGGGTGAGGCCACCCATATAACCCATTAAAAAAACATATTACTATCAAATAAAGAATTATCAAGAAAACACCCAAGTTCAAACTTTGGGGCAGCCTGTTTGCAAAGGTAGTAGTCTGATCTGAATCCTTTGAATGCGCGCTTGGTGGAAGTAGCCCCTATTGTTTGAACCTTGTGTTTGTTAGTTACTAACAATAATGTGGTTGTGACCAACTCTTTCCTATGTAACCAAAAAATAAAATAAATAAAGAATTATCTCCAACCTATAATCCATAAATACAACTCACCTAATATCATGTAGTAAAACAGATCATATAAAATTAATAATATAATATTTCACCTTACAAGGTACATATAGGCCTATAGAAAAATATAGTGATTATAATACAAAACTTTACTATGGCCTTGAATGAATATTAGACTTATTTTAATGTCCCCAAGTTGAACGTAAAAGACCAAAGACCATTATGTGTCATCTACCCTAGTATTTGTAGATAACTATTTAAAAATATAATAAAATAAATTTTCATTACATAGCTATTTAATAATAATAAATATTTTAATTTTAATATATGTAGTTTTTACTATTTAAAACTTCACTCTCAATTTTGTCAAGCAACAAACATTGAACACCATACATTTAAGATGGTTAAATCATAGTCGCTTGAAGATTCGTAAAGAATAATAAGTTAAAGATTATTGAAGCATTTTTAGTATTTTTAATGTATATGAAAACATAAATTATATGAGATAATATACTTAATATATATTTACCCACCAAATTTTTTATAATTTTATTTTTTTATTAAATTTAAAACTTAAATCTATTATTTAAAATTCTAAAAATTTAATATATTAAAAATAACTTTTTTTAAATGATACATATGCATAGAATAGACATGTGAATTGAAAAAATAAAATAAAACACTTTAACCCTTAATATTTTTCAAGACCATACAAAAAATGGCATTATTTATTTTTATATATCAATATTATACATTTATATTATTATTAGGTGCATGAACATGTCCAATTTAAACCAGTATAATACCATACAATGCATCAAAGATGGGTGTTTGTCAATGTTTTATGTAACTTTTTATCTATAACCGTGGTTTAGAGAGTTGAATGAAATTAGCAGATCGTGAAACAAATGGTACTTATAAAATAAACATCAAATTTAATTAAAAATTATTTTATTAATTATAGTTATTTAGAGAATCGAATGGAATTTGTTCGTCATGGAACAAATGTTACTTATAAATAAAATATTAAAATTAATTAAAAAATGGTCTTAGTTAACGGGGATAAAATTTGGAAAGAATTCAGTTTTCTCATTTTCGATGATAGGATTTGAGCAAATCTTTAGACTTTAAGGCATAAGATGTCAACGCAAATTATTCGCCAAGTGGAGGTTGAAGACATTTCAGAAAGCAATGGTGATTTTTTTTTTTTTTTTTGGTTAGATCTGTCTATAAAATCATATCTGAAAACAAGGTTTTTTTTTGGTCTCGTGGTAGGTAGATCTAGTTCAAATCTTTAATTCGAAAGGTGAATTTTTTATGTGGTTGGTTGTTTAGAATAAGATCTTAACTATTGAAAAGCTAAAAAATAATGATAATTTTTTTTAATAGGTGTTATTTTTCTAGTAATATTTTTTATATACATCCGTCGTGGGGATTGAACCTGGGTTACATCATCTATAATGTAAGTGGTGTCTTTATCAGTAGATCACACGCACACGTGGATTAATAGATGTTATTTTTATGGAAAGGTGGAAGAAAATACTGCTCATATTTTGCTCAAATGTCCTGTCCTATGAGGTGCTGAGCATCTTACTTTAGCCTCTTAACATCTCTTGGGTTTTCCCTCATTCTTTAGCGGAGCTTTTTGACCAATAGTTGACCATGTTTTTCAGCAAACAGTGTAGAACTTTATGGAACTTCCTTCTTCCTCACTTTATTTAGGGGATCTAGAAAGAGAGGAATAGAAGAGCCTTTAAAAAATATTAGAAAGATGCCATCTCTATCAGCAATAAAATTACTTGTGCAGTTAATTTTTTTTATCTTGTTTAGTCTTTTCTAAAGAAGATGAATCTTTGAAATAAAGGAAATGACGGTCGTCTGGATCATCACGATTAAAGGAATCAGTTTTTGAACAACTCAAACGACGGTCATCTGGATTGTCGCGATCGAAGGACATGCAATTTAATTAAAGAAGAATTTGTATTTAGACATGGATCTGGACCTGAGATGAGGAGCGAATATGAGATTTGGTTCACGAACGTGGCATAACGAAGATGCTAAAAAATTTAGGGTTTTCTGCAACGAAGATGGAGCTAAAATCAGCGATAGTAATAGCGACCGTTGCCTGAATGTGAGTGTTACAGAGTGTGGATGGACAAGGGAAGGAGTGAACAACATTGGGGAAACAGAGTTTAGCAGAACAACCTTTGAGGGTAAAAGCGACTGTGTCAGAGAGATTTGAAGTTCCATTAGGGTTTATGATGGAAATTTAGGGTTTCCTACAAACACCTTTTTTTGAATTGTGGTATGAAGGGTTCCAACAAAGATGCACGCATTAAGCCAAAAATGAATTTTAAAGAAGCAATCCATGGAGGACCACCTCAAACAAGAGGGAAACACAATCAAAGATTACCAAGGAAATCACTGAGAATGCCAAAGGTCGATTCAAAGAAAACAGAGATGGGTTGCATGAAAGCAACTAATGGATCTCCATTAGTGATGTTAGAAATAATGGATCTCCAAGAAGGAATAGATAAGATGGAGAGGAGAGGGTTAATTTATATATTCATGGGATTTCAATAGACTCTTGCTACCTTCAAGAAATGGGCTGCCAAAAACTAGAGCACTAAAGGTGAGTTCCAAATTTTTTCTTACCCTAGTGGCTATTTTCTTATTTCTTTTGCTATTGAAAAATATGGGGAAGACATTTTTCAAGGGGGGCCATGGTTTTTTGGTAGGGTAGGGCTCTTCATGAAGCCCTGGCATACCAAGTTCAAAGTTGAGGAAGAAATGCCATCAACTGCCCCTATTTGGGTCTGTTTATTTGGTCTTCCAATAGAATACTAGAATCCAAAGATATTCGCAACAATTGGGAATTATTTAGGAGTTTTCATGATGATTTATGATAGCACCCAACACTTAGAGAATATGATTTATGCAAGGATTTATGTCTTGATTGATTAAAAAACCACTTCCAGAGAAGTTTTATTTACAATATGGGGAAGAAATATGGGAGTAAGTAGTAGATAATGAAAATATTTCTTTTGGATGCAGAATCTATCATGAGTATGGCCATCTAGCCAAGGATTGCCCACATAAGGTCCCTAAAAAAGAGAAATAGGATGGGGACTTGGTAGGGTTTCAAATCCCTAAACAAAAAAAACACTAAGAAAAAATAACAACAAAAAAGAAAATAGTAATTTCACCTAATACATTTGAAATTCTCTCCACGGATGAGCAAGTAGATGATGAGGATGGTCAAATGGAAACAATTATTATGGAAACATAGTTTGATGAAGAGAGGGAAAAATAAGGATTGCATGATGAGAAATCACTAAAATAGCTTACCTTGATGTTAAGAAATAACAATAAAGGAAAAAAAGTACAATGTAGAAAACCAACCCAAGTGCAAAACAAAAGGGCAGATTCAAACTACAAACAAAATGGATCCTCAAAAAGACCATACAAATTACAATAGTAGTCTCATGGTTCTAAGTAACCAACCTATACTTCCAGCTGGAATGAAGCAAGATACGAACAAAAGGATAAGGATACCATAATCCTAAGGTTTACAGTTAGTCTCTTTATGGTAATGTTGGAATCTTTGGCTATTTTGCTAAGAAATTTCTATTTTTTTTTGGTAATTTGTTAAGCTTCAATTTATTTTTGGTGTTAATGTATTTTGTTTGATTTGTCAATAGATCCTTTGGCTTAGTTTTATTGTATTTATTTTTTCTGTTTTTGTTTGTGGTGTATTTGAATCATTTTGTTGTTTCTATTTTGGATTTGTTTTGTTATGTTGTTTTTGTGGTTTTTCTATGTGTTTCGTGTTCTGTGGTTTTTTGTTTGTGGTGTATTTGTTTATTTTTGTTGTTTTTGTTTTATTAATGTTTTGTTATGTTGTGTTTGTGGTTTTTTTGTGTGTTTCATGTTTTGGTGTTGTTTATTTATCATTTTATTTTTATTTTTATATTTTTATTTTTTTGTGTGTGTTTTATTTGATTGTGTTTTGTTATCTTGTGTGGTTGTTCTATGTGGTTAGTTTTTTTTTGTAATATTTTTGTGTGTGTGTTTGGTTGTGCTTTTTCTTGTCGATACACTCAAGCAGTATGATTTATTTATTTTAGATTTTTGTGTGTTTGTGTTTATGTGTTATTTTTTAGTGTTGTTTAAATACTCCTTGCGTGTTTCAAAGGTGGTAGGCCAGGTACGAGCCCTGGGTATTTTTGGCAGAAGAGATACCCTTTCCTCCTTGGGTCTTACCCAAAAGTGGTATCCCTTCTGAAATGTTTTCCACAAAAAAAAATGAATCTCCTCATGGATTTTGTCTAGCCAAGAGCTTGAGCATTCCCAATGGTGATGTTCCTCAAGGCAATATGATATGAAGAGATCAAATTAAATGGATCCTCCTGAAAGGTTGGCTTAAATTTAATTTTGAAGGAGCATCAAAAGGAGAACTTGGGGCTAGTAGGAGCAGGAGGAATCTTAAGAAATGAAAAGAGGGAGATAATTTGGACATTTGCTAAAAATTTTGGGCCTTATAGTCAAGCTACTTTGCTGAGGCTAGGGCATCATTTCAAGGTGCAACCCTTCTCAAATCCTTTCATAACTTGAAATGCATATTTGAAGGAGATTCTTTGAGCATTATTAAAATGTTTGAAGGGCACCAAGGTGCAAATTGGATAGTAGATAATATGATGAGGGAAATGTTGAGAGCGTTGGAGTCTCTAGAGTCTTTTATGTTTGAACATACCTTCAGAAGGTAACAGAACAACATATATCCTAGCTAATTTAGGATTGAATCAATGTGGGTTGACCATCTAAAAGCATGATAGGCTTTAATTGATTTAATGCAAGATGAAAGTCGATAGATTTATCATTAGTTTTTGGCATCTCCTGTCTTTTGGTTGCGAGCTTGAGAAGGAATCATGGTCCTTTATTTTTAGTTACATTTTGAATTCCATTTTTTTTTAGTTATGGTGGTAGCCTTTCCAAATGAGACAACTACCATTCTCACTAGAGTGCATTTAAAAGCTTGTTTGTAGTCCTGAGTTTGGAGAATTGAGATGGTTGTCCTTTCTAGATTTGGGGCCACTTGATGTTATGATGATAAGATAGTGTAAGTTCCAAGTCTGACTGATGGTAACTTCAACTACTTGTCTTGGTGAATTATTTATAATGCTTTGGGGTGATGTACCTTCAATAACATATGGGATATTCAAATTCGCATGGTCATCATTATTTCAAATTGGTTGAGCTAGCGCTTATTATTTTTTGCTCATGTCTTGCACATCATCTCTACTTTGAAAATCATTGGTGTTGGTTCTAGTCGATTATTATTTGTTACTAGGTGCTTGTATCAGATGTAAAATGTTTGGGGTGCATTTCAAAACCATTAATTTTTCCATCTAATAAAAAAATAATTAAAAAATATTTTATTAACTATAAGTATTTAAATTATAATTGTTAACGGGTTTAAATTATTTTTTTTGTTTTTTAAATAAATTTTTTTTGCATCACAAATAGACTATTTCAAGATTGAATATCAATAGACTATTTCAAGATTGAATATCATAGTTTGCTACTTTTGATTGGAAAATATTAGCATATTAATATTTTAAACCTAAAAATAGATTGAGGTGTGCGGGTATGAGGACTAGACTTGTATGTTTAACCATACACCTCTTAATTGAATAAGATATCATATTAGGTGTTTGAATGCTAAATGTTCCATTTATCTTAAGTTAAGAGAAGGTATAACATGTCAATGCCTTTTTTTAAAATAAATTAAAAATTTATATTAAAATAAAATTCATCTGTCTTAATTTTCTTTTTTTATTAAATGGAAGAAAGGGTTTGAAAGGATCCTGAACCTTTTAAAAAAATATGACAACAAATGACACTATCTCCTTGAGAGTATCTCCTCGAGATAAACAAGGAACAACTAAAATAGGGAGACAACCTATGCAATTCCAACTACAAAGGAGACCTAAAATTTAAAAATGGATTCCCTCCTAAACAAGGAAAACAAACAAGTAATAAAAAATAAAACTTGCACCTTGAAAGAGAATAGGGGCCTCTTGGCCCCATCTGAAACAACACAGAGATTTCAATTTTAAAATAAAAATTGCTCCTCAAAAAATTGAATCAGATTTCTCCCTTGGGAGAAGATACACAAACAAGGAAATATTGCACCAAAGGGTCTTTCAAAGACCTATAATATGGATCAACAGTACAAAGAGATATCCAGAGACAACGTGATCTCACTGCAAAGGCGATAGAATTCATTATTTGATGATGATAAAACCTAGAGGAGATTCAGATCACCATACCTCCCCAAAATTAGAGGTAATGATCTGACACATGGATTACCTTCAGAAGCACATCCTCTGTAGCAAGTGATCACACACGTGGTCTCTCTACAAATACTAGAAAAAATATGTAGATAGGGCCTGTCAAACAATCACCAACAACAAATTAAAACCCAAACTCATCGATTGTTTGTCCAAGAAGTAAACACTAGAAAAATTCTACCGTAGTTGAACGAGAAGCACATGGTACCCTCCCCAAGGACCAAAAAACAAACTACAAAAAAATATTTCATTGGAAAACCCTTGAAATAGACAAGCATAGGATCTTTTGAAAGATAGCAGAAGATCCAAAACTTGCCACTGAAAGCCCAACTTGAAAGAAGTTGTGAGAGTCTCTCATATAGACATTAAAAATATGGTCCCTCGTCTCAGCCTTAATTGGTAAGAGCAATTTTTTTTTTTTTTTTCAAAAAAAATTATAACTCTAAGGCCAAATATCTTATGAAGTAACCACTTTTGGTTACGACATTAAAAATAGATCTACGTTGGAGTCAAATATATTAAACTATATGTCTAGAATGGTTGTGCAAGTTAGTCAAATATTGGATTTGGTCACTAACCTAACCAATCCTCTTGTTCTCAATAGCCATGCCACTGTGCCATTGAACTCATATTAGTCAAGAAGTTTATCATTGTATTGAGAGCTTTGCATACAAAAATCGGGATTACATCATCCTATTCCCTCTATAACTCAATTTGGGTGACAAAAATATTCAACCTCCTAGTATTGAATGTAAAGTTCCTCATGCAATCCATCCCTCTACTAAGATTAGATAATTTGATTCTATAATTATCTTCTTATAACCTTGTCTTCCTACATAGATAGAAGTAGATGTGATAGCTAAGACTTCCACTTCATTTTAAGAAGATTTGATAACTAAAACTAATGCTTCACCTAAACCCTCCAACTCCAATAAAAAATTGTAAATATTACCTTTGTATAAAAAAAAATACCTTTTATGTAAATTATTTAATTTTTAATTATATTAAAAATATAAACCTTTTAAATTCAATTTTAATAAAAAAATTATTTATTTAATATACAATTTTTTAACCATTTCATAATATACAATATTACTGTTAAATAGAAAATACCTTGTCAAAGCATGATGCACCTAAATGTATCATAGTCATGTATAAGATTTTAACCTTAAACTTTTTCTTTACAAATACAAAGTCCTTACTACTAAAATGTTTTTTTGAATTTAGTGAAAAACCCTTGTGGGGCCTCCTTGGTCTGAAAAACCATGACGAGGGGGTTCTACACCTTGGTCTAAAAAACCACAATGAGAGGGTTCTACACCATTAAAATTACTCGAAAATCGCTCCCATCCTTTATCGCACCAACATTATCAATTGAATTTTGGGCACTCGATGTACGTTTTGTAGGGTGGAGATTCAAACCAAGGACCTCCCTTGGAAGATTACCCTACCCTATCCAACTCACCTATGACACATGGATATCTTTACTACTAAAATAATTTAAAAAAAAGGTTTGTATTTTAACTAGCACCATACCTATAGTGTTGTTATGAGTATGAGTCCACCCTCTAGCCATCTTTACCCATATTTATCCTTTGCCCAAACACAATGTTTTCAAGATAGATGATATTTTTGAAAGATTACTCATCTTATTATATTTATTGGATCATTGTGTCACTATTTTAGAGGATTTGTATAAATTAAAGAGAGAAAATAAATCTAATCATTTATAGTTTTATTTTAGATTATATATATATACTCTACTATAATTTTATATTAAAATTAAAAATCAAATATTATTATGATAATCATGTAACAAGATGCTAATAAATGTATTTTATTAATTTTTTAAAAGTGATCCTAATTTTATATTCCCCTCAACTTTAGATAAGAAATCCACCTTCAAATATTTATATTCATTTGCTTCGAAGTTATCATGAGATAAGTGTAAAATTTTATAAATCTATTATTTAACTAAGTTTAATAAGAGGTATTAAAGTGGAATGAAATTCCAACACAAGAATATGCCACTGGAAATAAATAGCTTGTAATGGGAACAACATCACATGAACCGGTTAGAAAGCAAGAGGGCCAACTACCCCCACACACATACTACGATTCGATGTTAATAAGGGTGAGGAGTATCACATTAGTAGACCCAAGGATTCCACATGAAAAAAAAATACTTTGAATTGATTGAAGATGTGATTTATTGTAATCTCTATTTTTCTTAATCATAAATATTTATTATATATATTTTTATTAAAGTTGATAAGAAATACAATTTAAGTAATAACACTATCAAATAGAAGGAAAATTATAACAGATTGACTTAGGGAGTTGTACCCAAATGTTTGTTTATAGATTGAAAAATATTTAGCATGTGCAACATCTTATATGCCCACCATATCTAACAACAAATGTTTAACATCCTATTATTGCAATAACAAACATTTTTTATGCAAGTAATTTAGATGAGAAATATTTATTCTCTTAAATTGATTGAGTTTGATAATGTTGAGGATTATATTATGATATTTAAGGTGTTGAGAACAAATATTGTAACTTTTGGAACAAAAAGAAAGATGATGCAAATTGTGTGATGGTTGTCTGGCTAATATCTTCCTTTCTTTTCAAATATTGAATGTCATGGTTAATATGATTCCTATGTTTTTGAAATCTAAAAAAACTCTTACCCTTGATAAATTTTTCTCTATGCTAGTTTGCTTTGAAGAGGCAATGAGAAATTTTTGTGGTATCTCAAATACAAGCTCATAAAAAGATATTCAAACCTAAGGAGGCTAATATTGAGGAGCCCAAGGGCCAAACTAAGTCTTCAAAGAATACAAATACTATTTTTAGATACTCAAATAGGGAACCACATCTAACAAATAATTATTTGCTAAAATAGCAAAGGATTAAGGTTAAGTTTCTAAAGATCAGTATGAGGGAAATTCAAAAGGATCTACCTAAATTGTGGTAACCTATTAGGGCATCCATTATAGGGAGAATATATTAATTTCACTAATTTCTTCCTTTCATAGTACCTCAAATTAGATTATGAGGGGTTGTTGAAAGTGTATTATGATTTATGGCCAAGGCCAACATTGTATGATGTAATCTTGAGGCCTAATAAAAGTTAGTATACAATGTATTTAGTTTATCTTAATGTTTTAATATGTGAGCTCTATGAGATGGTATTAATATTTCATAGTTAAACCCATATTATAACTTGTAATTAATATAAAATACCCCTTGTTATGTAATCTTAGGTTAAAATTATTGATGTAATTTGGATATTAGGTATTGTTATAAATACCCTCTAACCACTCTATTTATTGCATTGCAGTGTAGTATTTTTCTGTCAACAAATAGTATAGTGATTTTTTATGGTTTGTATGACCACACCATAATTTTTATATCTCTTTTTTTGTTGTTTTTGTACATTTACACTTTATATATAATAGTTGAGTAAATGGGTTGCTTCTATTTATTTTTGAAAAATATTATAAATTCCATCATATAGCTACTATAAAATTTCTATATTATTTTTTAACACCACCCTAATAAAACACAAAATAGCATCAAGGATCAAAGAAATCACCACTAATAAAAATAATAAAGTTATAGAGGAGGAAGCAATCAATATCAAAGTAGTGGATTTCTTCAAACAAATATTTAAAGAAAACATAGAGGAGAATGAGGAGGATATGGAGGATTTTTTAAGAAACATTTCAATATTGGTCATGAACTTTATGAATAGAGATCAAAATAAAAGACTATCAGAAGAGGAAATGAAGATGTCCTTATTTACAATGAAAAGATATAAAGCTCTAGGTCTATTTTCAACATTGCTAGGAAATTATTAAAGATGATATAGTGGGGGTAATCCAAGAAGCCCAAAGAAAAGGGAATATTTTGAGAAGCATGAACAATACCTTCCTCACTCCGATCAAGAAGAAAATATATGTCACCCACCTAGATGAATTTAGACCAATTAGTATTTGCAATGTTATATACAAGATTCTAACAAAAGCTTTGACAATAAGACTCAACAAGATCTTACCTTTCATTATTTTAGATCAATAACAATCCTTTGTTAAGGGTAGACAAATTGTTGATAGCATTATGATTACCCATGATATCATCCACTCTATTGAGAAAAATAAACGAGTAGGCATGCTAGTTAAACTAGATATAAGTAAGGCCTATGATGGAGTATCCAATAATTTTCTATACAGGGTCCTATAATTTTTTGATTTCTCATTTTTGTGGATGAAAATCATCCAAAGTTACATTTCTAGCGCAACCTTTTCTATTCTAATCAATGGATCTCCTACATGCTACTTCAATAGCTCTAGGGAGATGAGACAAGGGGATCCAATATCCCCAACCCTATTCATCATCATGGTAGAGGCTCTAGGTAGATCAATAGCAAAAGATAGGGCTAGGAGTAACAAGCAAGGTAGCAAATCAAACACACATCTAGTTTGTGGAGGACACTGTGCTGCTATGAGAAGCCATGTTGAAGTAAGATAAATATCTAAAAAACATCTTAAATAGATATGAAAAGGCATTCTCTTTGAGTATCAACTTTGAAAAAATTAAAATTTACTTTCTCAACACACCTCCCTTGAGATAAATCAATAAAAAGTTAATATTGGAATGTGAAATAAAGGAGTTACCCTCCTCAAACCACTAGAACCATGTTGTTGACAAACTCAATAATAAAATAATGGGATGGAAAGGCAACCTTCTCATCCATGTAGAAAAAAATCAACATCTTCAATCCACCTTACATAGCATCCCGATTTACATGCTCTCCCTATTCAAGATCACAACTAAATCAAAGAAAGCAATAAATACCATTTGTAACAAATTTCTATGGAGAGGTATTGAGGAATGGAAGAGATTCCATCTATTCAAGTGGGAAAGGTTGTGCCTTTAAAAAGCCTATGGAGGACTAGACCTGAGAAGAATAAAGACCCTTAGCAAATCTTTAGTAGCAAAAATGGTGTGGAGAATCATTCACAAAAAAACAAGACCATGGAATGATATCATGAGGATAAAATATATTTAGGAGGAGGAACCAACAATACTTTTTAATAAGAACCAAATCCAAGGTGGCTCAACAATATAGAACCATATCCATCAAGGCATAGACATCATAAGGGGAGGAATGCATTGGAGGATAGGGAAAGGAACTAAAGTAAACTTTTGGGAGGACAACTAGCTTGATTCAGGACCTTTGGATAGAGACCAATATTTAGAGAAATTGAGAAGAAATCTCCAATATGAGTAGGGTACCTCCTTCAAATTCTATATGGTTAAGTAGAAAGGAATCAAAATTTGGAATCCTTATGTGCTAAAATAAAGTACTTTGGAATCCTATATTTAGAGGAATCGGATCAATTAGTGTGAACTAGGTCAACTTTGGGTCACTATATAGTTAAAAGTGTTTACATTGAGATTCTAGAAATACCTCAAACAAAAGTCTCCTAGAGGAATATCTAGAAAAGCAAGTGCATTCCCAAAATTAAAATCTTTACTTGGCTTATGATCCAAAAGAAAGGCTTCTAGGGACCCAATAGATATTTGCCTCTATAAAAAGAATGAAGAAACAATCACTCATATCTTTTTGAGGTGTTCCTTCTCTCAGGAAGTGATGGAATAGTGTCTAAGATCAATTGGTTTTAGTTGGGTGATGCCTAAGTATTTTATTGATTGGTGGATCTAATAGAGGTCTCTTGATAATGATAATGAACAACCTTCGAATATTTTTATCCCTACTTTTTTATGTTGCATATGGATTGAAAGAAATAGGAAAAATATTTAAAGATTAATTTAGGAATACAATTATCATATTCAATCAACTCTTAATGAGGATATAGGAGCCTCTCAATATTAATGGAGCTATCTACCACTCCTTTAAACACCCTCAAGTAGCATAATATTTAATTCCCTACAAATTCTAACTCTATTTTAGCCCTCCTTGGAGTTGTCCAACAATAGATCCCTCAACACATGTCCTATCACTAGGAATTAGGCAATATAGGTCTCTTGTGCCTAGCTAGAAGATCAAGACTCAACTATCAATGGAGAATATGTGTACCCCATAGTCAATTTATGACTATTCTTTATGAGATCAACTTTGGTAAACATTTAGAGGTAAGACCCCTTGGTTGATAAAGGAAAGGCAAGTTTTTAGCAAGGTAATGATAACCAAAGGTTAAATGCATAGCTAGTTTTATTTTGTTTTACAAGCTCAATATTTTATTGTAAAATGGTGAATTACCTTTCAGAACCATTTTCTTTAATCACCAAAAAATAATCTATATTATATTTGTTAAAACTAATGTAAAACATTTTTCTAATATTTTTTGTATTTTTTTCACTAGGGTTTGGTAAGTTGGTTTTTGTAGTTGTTGATATAGCTACATCCTTGTCCTATAACTCAAATTTCTTCTTCTATATGTTTTGGTAGAATAACCATACATAAGATTAACATTATATTTATTTAAAATGCTTATGAGTATATGTTATTTGAGTATGTCTCATTGATGATTACCTTAGATGATGTATTACTTAAAAAAAAATAAGACAATAATCTTGAAAAATGTAGTAGGATACCTAACAAATGTAACAAGAAGCCATGATCAAAAATTTGATGCAAATTATAATGATTTCTTCCAATAGATTTTATGTTTTCCAAACCCTAGCTTTTCATATTGTCCTTGGGATTTTGATGATCTTCCACTCCCATATCCTCCTATAGCCAATATTAGAAGGTAAGTTCTTATAACCACCAAAAATATTCTATATGTCTAACATTAGAATTTGAGGCTAATAACATCATGCAAAGTCTTTTTTATTATAGTTAAGATCAAATTTATAAGATAAGTCATATATGTTAGTATCAAGAGCTTGAAATATTATATGATTTAAATAAATGGGATCCAAACTCATCTATGTATGAAATTTATGACCTCAAGAATTTTTCCTCCCAAAATATCCCTAAAGGTATGGTTTTTAAAACTAACAATCTTTCTAAAATTTCATCCAAAATTTCTAAGGGAAATAATCATAAAATCAGGATCTTCCTCAAGCATGGTTATTTACAAGCCTCAATTTAATCAAGGTAAAAATCTTCATCATGACTTCTTTAACTAGAACTCCCAAGGGTGTGGATGTTAATTGTCATTTTATGGATCCACAAGTCATTATAGCTTCAAATCACATTATTCAATCTCAAGTATATTCCTTCTACCATTATTATATGAAAAGTGTATCTAATTGTTATATCAAACTTAGAATTCATTCCCTTATTCTTTATGTCCTTGCTATTTTTCTAGAAATTGCTATTTGTTTATAATATGTACAACCATGTTTGGAAGTGCCTATGAAGTTAGTATTAGTTTAGAAAATATATGACTATATTGGAGCAATAACTTTATCAACTAAGCCGGGTTCTTTGATAATAAGGGGGACAACAAATAAACTTTTCACTAATTTGTTTTGCTTCCTCTTATTGGACTCAATGTGATTGAATGATGATTAAAACTTGTATTTCCTAAATGAAGATAAAGTAGAATAAAAAATTGAACTAAGGTGATATTTCTAGTTTTTTGTAGGAAAATGTTATTATAAATGAATTTAGATAATTTTGCTCTGAACTCAAGATATGGTCATTTTGTGAAAAAATGAAATTCATTTTCCCTCAACAATCATAGAGTTTTATAGATCAAAAATTTTGATTCTTATATTCCAAAAACATGTTCTTTAAATACCATGAATTGATTTAGATGAATATTCAACGTATAAATAAATAATGAAATGTCCTTCAACCTATAGATCCAATATGTTACAAGTATAGCTATTGGTCTCTATATACAATCATAAATGGATCTTGTATATTTACTCAAATTACCTAAGTAATTGATCTCACTACCATCAAGATCCCATGGGATATCATAATTTTATAATTTTATAAGCTTCATGTTTATATTTGAACATAAATGTCATTCCATGTAAAGGAGTAAAAGGGTAAAGTAATTTTTAATGTTCACAAGGTCATAGGCCATATGAGACAACCCTCATGGAGGAGGTTTTTTTACCCAACATATGGTTATCCAAACATACCTAGGTTATTGAAGGATGATGTACAACCATACCTCTTATGGGATTCAAAATTTTGACCTCTATTCAAAGTTCCAAACTCTCCATTGTTAGGCCCACTAAGAGATATCTATCAATATGCTAAATCTCTAGCAATATAATGTTGGTGGATCCAATATCCTTAATCATCTATATATGAACATGTGTATTATACTTAATAATAGCTTATTGCTTCCCTTTAAATAATAAAAAAACTTGATATGTTGAAATACTTATACCCCCTAAATTATCAAAATCATATTTATTAACTTTGTATAATGGTATTTATCTACTCCTAGACAACAAATTTTGAATGAGTATTTGGATTAAAATTTTACTTTGAAATATTCCATAGAAATAAGCCATGATAAAACATAAATTTATCATATCAAATGAAATTATCAAGTGGTTAAAAACATGGGATGCCAAATCAGATACCTTGGTACATGTTGGAATTCAATCCATTCACTCAAATATTATACAAAAAGCATACAAAAGGATGGAAGAGAAAAATATATAGTGGGAGTTCTAGGTACCATAAATGATTAGTTTATTATGCATATATAAGAATCACAACACTTCAATGCAATAGATGAAATGGTAGGGGGTATTAATACCAATGTCAAAACCTCAATTACATAAATGAATTTAACCTAAGCCAACATAACAAGAGGGATTGAGGTTAATTACAAGTTATAAGGTGGGTTTAACCATAACAAGGTTAATCAAGGCCCATAGAGCTTATATAATAAAATATTATAATAAATTAAATACAATTGTATAATGATTACCCATAAACCTATACAAGATTACATCACACAATTTTGTCCTTGACATTATGTTAGATTACACTTAATTTGAACTAAGAGGTCAAAGCAAGAGGTTTTCAAACTTGAGGAAGATTAATATGGATCCTCCTCATCATTTGAAAATCTATTTATGCAAAAGTACCTCTACACAAGAATCTCCTTAGGCTAGAACACAACCATCACTATTGTTATTAGATACTCCCACACATATCTAAATAATACTTTTGTTAAGACTTCATATGAGGAATAAAATTCAAGAGCACTCCTAAATAAAATTTAATGTAATCTTCTATACTCACATACAATAAGTCTTAGAAGCATAGTTTTTCCTTTT
This sequence comes from Wollemia nobilis, assembly GCA_028583015.1. Taxonomy (NCBI): domain Eukaryota; kingdom Viridiplantae; phylum Streptophyta; class Pinopsida; order Araucariales; family Araucariaceae; genus Wollemia; species Wollemia nobilis. The sequence goes on from JAQPPZ010002606.1 coordinate 850,803, forward strand.
ATAACATACATCACCTTGTTCAAAAATATCAACTTGCCCTTAGATAACCTAATTTATGTTATCAAAAGAGGTTTGCATGGATCTATTTATGAGAATATCCATTACAAAATTCCAAAAGTACCTAGAAAAGAAATAAATAAAGAGAGATAATGAAATAATAGATATTCACAAATAATTTAAACCAATATCTCAAAGGAGGAAGAGATATTGACTAAAACATATTCTAATTACTTTTCTTGTATACCTCAAAGACTCAAAAGTTGTTATAATTCCTACAAATCCAATAATATCTTTGATAAATGTTAACCAAATTTTATGTTTGTATAATATATTGTAAAATTTCCCTTTTTAAACAGGGCAATAGGCTTTAAAAATATTAACATAGCAATATTCCCTCCCGCTTATATTATCCAATACAAACAACTCAAAAATTTATATGATTTTATAAAAAGTGGTTGAAACTCTTTTGTATACAAAAGTTATGGCCTTTGTATGTTTGCCCTCCAAAATAACCCTAAAGTGGCATTTTAAAAAACATCAATGTTTTTTAATTCCTTCTAATGTTTTTTGCAAGAAAACATAACTTAGAGTAGACATAAATACTCCAATAAAAAAATAGAATAATTTGAGAAAATTTGGATCTTTCCTTGATCTATTCTATTGAAGGTGCTTATGAAGATCTAAGGAGTAAGTCAAAATAAATATTTGGGGCTCAAAATAATTTTTTTGCATCACCAAGTGATGAATCTCCATGCCTACTTTAATTCCATGTTAAAATCATAGGTATTTTTAGAAACAAATGGACACAATCCATCCACTCAAATCTTATATAAAAATTCTAAAAGAGGAAGAAAGAGAAAAATATATAGTAGGCACCCTTGGGCATCATAAATAATCACTATATCATCTATAGATAAGAATCACAAAACTCCAATACAATGGATTGAATAGTGGGGGGTATTATACCAATACCAATGGCCCAATTATGTAAACAAGTTTAACCTAAGCCAACATAACAAGAGGGATGCAAGTTAATTACAAGTTATAAAGCGGGTTTAAATGTAATAAGGTTAATCAAAGCCCATAGGGCTTACATTGTAAAATATTATAATAAATTAAATACAATAGAACAATGATTTCCTATAGACCTATACAATATTACATCACACAATGTTGGACTTGGCTATAAATTCGATTAAATTTTCAATAGTATAATCTTGCAAAGAAATATACAAATGATTGATTATTGTAATTCCACTATGGGATTTTTTGAAATATTGTGATAACATGGTCATAATGTAATACAAGTTATTTAATTCTAATCCCATATAACCAATTAAAATAAAAATAAATACAAAGTCATCATTATCATATCATACATTTCTTTATTACATACAAAGGAATAGAAACACCTATCTAATATTTATGTGATGCCTTCACTATATATCATCTAATATCAATGTGTTAAATAATATATCAAATGGTTTCTTATTGTAATTCCACTATGGGGTTTGTTTAAATATTGTGATAACATGGTCATAATGCAATACAAGTTACTTCATTCTAATCCCATAAAACCAATTAAAGGAAAAAGAAATGCAAAGTCATCATTACCATATCATACATTTCTTTATTACATACTAAGAAATAGAAACACCTATCTTATGTGATACCTTCACTATAAATAATCTAATATCAATGTGTTAAATAATTTTATGAGTGTAATATGGCATGACTCCTTTGATTTTTTCAAAGAGAATATTTTTAAGAAATGTGTTAATTTTGATGTTGTTGTTTATGTCTAACAAATATCAAAGACTAAGCCAAGCATATAAGAATGAGGCGTCTTATCTTAAGCTTTTATACTTTGGAGTTTAAACTTATGAAAGTAATTATAATTTATTTAAACAAGTTATTAATTTTAAAAATATTAAAATGGGATCTCAAACCATATTAATGTTATGTAATAGATTGCATTAAGGTATTTACACTAAAATTATTTTTAAATAAATTTCAATAGTTAGTTTTCATATGTACTAAGAAATTTATGATTATCTTAAGGATATTCCTAAGTGGTTTATGAAGTTGTGTTGATTATTGAAAGGAATATGACATTAATGATTTGAAGTAAAGAAATAATTTTGTTGGCCAATAAATGAAATTCACTTGTCCATGTGAATTCATATAAGATCATACATTTAGAACATATAAATATAAATATCAATCCATGTGGATAAAACTTCTAGTTTAATTAACATTGTTCTTTATTTCATTAATAAGGAAGCAAATCTTGCATTGGACAATATGAGAAAGTAGATCACATAAATCAATATAGGTTATCAAATACCCAAAAAATAAGAATAGTCTACAATAAGATCACAATTAATTTATTTTTTTACTTATTCATATAATAAATAACAATATAAAGACAATTAAGAGGCCTCACAAGATGAATGATTTATTTTGTTTAAACTGGCCAATAAGTTACATTACAAATTAAATATTATTAGTGTATATAATATTTGAATAGATCCATAAAATCATACACATGCATCATATGTCTCTCCTTATTTTCTTTTAAGCTTTGAGTGTCATTTTAAAGCTTACTTATCTATAAAATCTCAAGAAAAGTAAACAAAGAGTATGTAATAAATTATCATTCATTTAATGGTCTTTTCTATTTCATTTAAGGGTGAGTGCATAGACAAGTTGGTGTGATATGACCACTTGATGAACGTGATCCATATGGTGTGGATCCACATAAATCTAGTTCAAATCACATTGGTTTACCATAAACTCTTTTAACATAAAAAATGCAATAAAAATAACCATATTCCTTAGGGTTTTGTTGAGAATGTAATAAATCAGAGGAGCAAGAGGACTGAGTGGCAGGGGCCAAGGTAGAGTTCGAGGTCATGGAATATGGTGATATGAGAGATTTATTTATGATAGCTCTTGTGGGGTCACCACTGTACCTCTAGTTTTTGATTGGGAAACATATGCTGAGGAAAGGATGGCTATTTTGTAGGGCATGAAGAACAAACCTCCCTTGAACCTATTTTTGGTACTTCTCCTGCTTCCTCTTCTAATCTTGATGAGGTTTCTACTCTATCGATGGTCCAATATTTGGTTCCTGCTTCACACATGTCTGCTCTAGTGGAGTCAGGTGCCCTCGATATGGATGGCAAGATTTCTTTTAAGATGCCTTCTCCCTTAACCTCAGGAGATGATGCCACCTCTCTCCTCGAAGAGGTTGGGGGTGGACCAAAGGAGGAGTTGTTCCATATGGATACTGTGTTGGAGGGTAATGGGAATATCCCAGGGTTAGCTCTTTTTAATATGTAAGTTTATCGAGGGACAATCCTATGAGGCAAAGGAGACTCTTGTGGGGTCCTTCTTGAGGGTTGCGGTGGACCCTATTATGGAAAAAATTACTGAGCTTGAGGTGGATCATGTGATTGAACCCTTTGTAGTTGGTTAGGTGGACCCTATTATGGAACAAAGTGTTGAGCATGAGGTGGAACATGTGGTAGAAATTTTTATGGGTGGTTAGGCAGACCCTTTAGTGGAAAAAATTATTGGGTATGAGGTGGAACATAAGTCAACAACTGCTATTGGTGGTCAGACTTACCTTAGTGAGAAGACTCCAGGGGTGGTCAATTACTTTTGGGGGTATCTTTGACTATTGGGTTTGGTACCCTAATTGATAAGTCTTATGTTGTAGCAATCACTCAGAGAACCAGGTATGACTCTCTTCTGGACTATCTCTTTGACCTTGATCTTGTTCAATCATCCCTTTTTGTGCCTTCAAAATTGATCAAGGTTGCTATGGGAGAGGGTGAGAACTCCCTTGTTGGGAAATTCCTTGGTAATGCTAGACCAGACTTGGACTCCATCAGGAGATGGGCCTCATTAGTTTGGTTGCCAAAAGGCTAGATGGAACTAGTAGCTCTTCCTAATGATTTATTTCTAATTAAACTTTCTATGGTAGAAGATCTCATATCCATTTTGGGTAGAGGTCCCTAGTTCTTTGGCAGAAGGGATTCTTTCTTCGTAAATGGGGTCTGGATTTTGACAAGTATGCCAAAAAAATTAACTCGAGTCCTATATGGGTTAGATTGTTAGGGCTTCATTTTCACTTCTAGCATGAAGTGGTTTTGAGGGGCATTGCAAAATTGATTGGTGAGTTTGTTATGTTGGATGCTCCTACTAAAGCAAGATCTTGAATGGTTTTTTCTCGTATGTGTGTGATTGTAGATCTGGATGCTGACCTACCTAATTCTATAGATCTTTTATCAAAAGTGGATAGCAGTGATCAAGTCATATTATATGATAATAATCCTAGGGTCTATGCTCAGTGTAATTCTTACTATTATATATCTAGATGATGCCCTTAGAAGCCTGCATCTAGAGCCTTGGAAAAGGTCCTTGCAAATGATATTAAGATTTTTTTAGATAAAAATACCAATATTGATCCAATGACAACATTGGGAGAATATAATCACATTAATGTTTTAGAAAGGAATATATGCAAGGCCTTGGTCCTTCCTTTGATGTAAATTTTAGAGAATCCATTTGCTTGTTTGGCTGTCAAGTCAGCTCCTTAAATGAGGAAAGAGCCTGCAATGGATTTGGATTTGATTAAGCTAAAGGATCTCATTGTGCCTTCATCAAACTAGATTTATTGAAAAAATTGAATTCTCGGGCCTTGTAACTCATGCATAAATTAAAGGTAATGCTGAAAAACCCTCGTTGGATGCTTGCTCAACTCCAGTTTCTAAAGCGGGAGCAAGGAAATGCCAGAAGTGATTTTTGGTGTCCCTTTCTGATCGACAATTTTGGTGGAAATTTTTTATTCAAATTTAAATTTTTGGTTTATCCCCTAGGAGGGATAGTGGCCTTTCTGACCAAGTGTTTTATGTTCTTTATGAATCTTTAATTATTTGTTGGTTGGATTTTAGCAGTAGTCATTCTGGTTCTAATGTTGAATTTAGAATGTGAGTTGAATTTTTTTATATATCTCCACTTTTTGGTGCCTAATTGGGAAGTGCGGTTGGTGGTGCCTCTTTGGAATCTGTGTTAAGTCCCCGAGAGATTCTATGCCTCCTAGGGTGATTGTATTTTTTGATCGATGCTTATGTCTCTTTTCTTGTGATGGGTTGTATTTTTTCTTTCTTCAAGCTGATATTTTGTTTCCTTTTTGTTAAAGGGAAGGACTCAAGTTAATGGGTGGTTGAGTGGTAGGGATGTGTTGTTTGTTCTAGGATATTGTCTCTTTTGGTTTTTTGGGTTGTTATGGGTTATTGAGGGTTGTCTCTGGGTGGGATAACTTTATGAGTAATGTTTGGATTCTAATGTAAAAGGTTGTGGGGCCCCTTTCAAAACCCTCTTCTCAATATAATAATAAAAAAATTATCTTTCATTGAATGTATTTTATATTGATCTTTATTTCTCATGCATAGGGTTTAGATCCACCAGTGAGGAGTGGAGAGTTTCACTTCATAAGCTAAGGTTCAGATCCCCTAGGTGAACCTTGATTTTTTGTGCAAACAGTTTGGGGCAATTGGTCAAGAGCAATAAGTTCACATCATATACCAAGTTTCCAATCCTATTAGTATCCCTTAACATTCATTCAAATAATATAAGCTCAACTGGTTAAATTCCTTGACTTTTGAGGAGACCTAGGTTTGAAACTTGCCAAGAGATATACATTTTTGCTAAGATATAGTAATATTACAATATGGTCATGATGTAATATAGGTGGAGCATGTTTCAATCCCATGAATAAAAAAATTATCATTTCATATATGGATTATAATATAGTCTTCATGCATATTTTCAATCATTTCCACTTAATGTATATATTATGGAGATTATAGAATCAATAACATATTCATTCTACCTTATAAATATAAATTAATATTTTACATAATATATCATATAATTTATATTTTATATGGATATTAAAGTACAACGTACAATTTTAAACATCAAACTTTTCTATATGATAGTAAAATCATCTACCTGTTAAACATTAAACACAAATATATAGACATGTTTTGAATAAAAATAATTCTATGTCAAATATTAAACATAGTGATCAATCAAGATCAAGCACATAAGATGTAATAGTTTATGGGAAGAGTTCATAATCCATCATAGACTAATATAGTAAAATATATTAGGCTTATTAAATCAATTTTATGTTTCATTGATCTTTCTATGTTGAATTCCAAAGCATCACCCTTACTTGGCACACAATTGTATACTAGATGTCCTTTATCCAATCGGTTTTAATTGGATGCATCACTATTTTGAAAATTTGATACTTGTACATGAAGAAGTATGAACAACTAAGCCCAAAGGAATTTATGATCACTTTGATCTAATTCTATGATCTACTTGATAAAAAATTAGAGGATAGAGATTGAGAAGGGTTTAGAATGGAAAATTATTTGAAATCAAAATCCATAAATAGATGCGAGGGACAAGGTGGAATTTAATATCTTCTAAGGAGAATTATTTAAATGTAGCTTTTGAGGTTACATGCAAGACATTAGATGATGCATACAAGAGTTCAAATGAAAATCAAATTTCAAAAAACCTAATCTAGAACCCTCAAAATTTCTAGATAGTACATATTTCAATGAGGTGACACTAAATCCATGACATGATGGATCCAATCAAAGAATTGAAAAAAACATAAAAGGATTTTCAATGGATCAAGATATTTTTATGGATGAGGTAATGTTCCTCCTCTTCCACATAGGCAAGGGTTTGTTATGGAAAAAATATTTCTTAATTTTTTGTACATGTAATAATGAGAATATCTCTTTATTTGGCTTGAAGTTGTTGGAGAGAGGCTTGAACTATGGATTCAATAATTTTTGACCCACTGTTCTTGCTCTACCTAAGCATTTTTGAGAAAACTAGTCATTATTCATTTTATATGAAGTGAAGATTCACCCTTATGCACAAGGATTTTTCATAGTGTTATTTGTTGAAGAGGAGGATGTACATAATACTTACAATGGTGATCCCTAAATTCATGAGGGAGTGGGAATATTCATTAAACCTTAATATGCAAAAGTTGATCCTTTAGTGGAGACTCTCTTTTTAGCCCCTATCTAGTTTAGGATGCCAAAATTGCCTTTGAATATTTGGATACTTTTGAATATTCATATACCCATCCCATCCATTTGATTATTATTTTTGGAGAACAAATATGGTATTCCAAATTATATAAAACACTTTGAAGCTATATAGACAAGTTTTAGAGTACGATAAATAATTAAGAAAATTTGAGGGACTGTGATCAACATAAAAAAACTACTAATAGTTGTTGTTATTCTATTTTTGGAACTACTATTTACATATTCATAATATCCTATTTTGATGAAAGGAAAATACTTTTCTTTTTTATCCTATGGTTTTCTTCCCAAGATGGAAGAGAAATAACTTGTGCATAAATGAGTATTATCTAAATTGAGAGAGCCTTGACCTTAGTTATGAAGATCATGATGTTTTGATTAAGGTTACATTTGCAAGTGGGGTGATGTGAAAAGGCACACCTTATCATTTCTACATCCACTATTTTTTTCTTGATTCATTGGCCATAGGAATAAAAGAAGATATATTCAATTTTAGTCTCATGGTGATGGATGCCATCTTGTTGGCCACCTTGTCCTATGGACCATAGGAATAAAAGAAGAGATATTCAAGTTTAGTCTCATGAATATATTTCACATGCATGTTTTTTATTTTTGGTTACATAGGAGAGTTGGTTACAACCACTATTTTTAGTAACTGACAAACACAGGGTTCAAACCATAGGTATTGCTCCCAACAAACCTATTTGTCTTGTTCTTGTTGACCTGGCATGATATGGGGACCACCAGTCGCTTAGGGTTGGGGTTTATACCGTCGTCATCGGTTTGGCATGCACTCAGAGGATTCAGAGCATACTACTACCTTTGCAAAGGGTTGGCTTCCCCCTTAAGGTTTGAACCTAGGTCTCTTCTTGGTAAGTGCCCAGTCACACCTACACTTACCAATCCATCTAGCCCTTGGGGGTATTTCACATGCAAGTTATTATTTGTTTAGTGATTATATTTCAAGCACATATATGATAGATTCTAGTAAGAAATCATCTAAGAATTATAAAATCATAAATGTAAATTGTCTTATTGAGAATGCATCGACCTAGAAAAAATTGGTATGCATATTACGGATGATTATGTTCTAGGATCTCCACCTAATTAACTTATTATAGTCCAATTTGGAAGGAGGTGTATCTTTTTAATTAGTGTCCAATCAAATCATAGGAGTGGAAGTATAGTGATAACTTTTTTTATTCAAGTAATTATAAGTTAACATATTCAAATTGGTATGCATATTATGGATGACTATGTTCTAGGATCATTACCTAATTCACTTATTATGAAGGAGATGTATTTTTTTAATAAGGGTCCAATCAAATCTTAGGAGAGAAAGTACAATGGCATCACCATGTCTTTTGCTTTATATATGATAATTTTTTTCTCTTGAAGTAATATGTTAACATATTGAAATTGGTATGCATGTTTTGGATGATTATGTTCTAGGATCTTCACCTAATTCACTTATTATAGTCCAATTTGGAAGGAGGTATATCTTTTTAATCAGGTTCCAATCAAATCATAAGAGTGAAAGCGCAATGGCATCACCATATATATTTTTAATGAGTTTACATAGGTTTTTATGAGAGGTCCTGGTCCCTTCATACTGAGTTGGGTTTGAATGTTGGACCTCTCAAAGAAAGGCCAAAGCCCTTACCATTGCAGTAAGCTTGCAGCTCTTTCAATGAGTTTGCAGCTCTTTTAATGAGTTTACACAGGATTTTTATAAAGGATCACAGTCCCCTTATACTCAATAAAGTTTGAATAGCATCACCATATATTTTGCTTTATATATGATAACTTTATTTTATTAAAGTAATTATAAATTAACCTATTCAAATATTTATCGCCGGACTGAACACTTGTCCCTTTCCTGGTGCTTTCAGCGGCGTAAAAGGTTTAAAATGATTGTGGCATGGTGGTTATAGGGGCGGACTGCGCGAAGATCTGTGTGGTGGCTTCAGGGCGGACAACGCAGAATACTATGGCGGCCATAAAAGCTGGACAGCCTGCCCGGATTCGTGGCGGCTACCGATTCCACCATGTAAATTCAAAATATATATATATATATATATATATATATATAATAAATCAAAATTGGGAACTAAGCATAACCAAATTTTTAATTTTTATGAATGAATATATGTTACATCTCACATACCATCTTTTGTAAACCTTTAATAGGAATAGTCATCAATCAAACGTTCAAGGTGGAAAGGTTCACTAGTGACTAGAAAATAGAAGATAATATTGTTGATGAAATCAAATAAAACTTATTATTCGTTGATAAGGAAATAATTAGGTATCTTGATTAATTAATCGTCCATATTTGCACGTGATAATAACTCATCCAGTTTGGTAGGATCCATAAGCAGATTGTTGCACACTTCACATATGCTCAATTTGAGCAATGACCTCTGTAATCATTGTTGCTGCTTAACAGTGAAGCATGAATGTTACTGCATTCACATTTATTTATTTGATCTGCACAGAATTTAACTTAAAAAAAAAACAAATTCTGATGGTAATGGAATGCAATCTGGATAAGGAAAGTATATTTCCGTTGCAGGGAATCAAACACAGGTTTATCAGAAGCCAAAAAGAAAAAACGAAGATAGAAGAAAAAATGGATCGACCTCTATAGAGTAGACTATAATAGAAGCTTTAAAAAAGTATACTTTTAAAGATAAATAGATAAGTATTAACATGAACAGAATTTTAAATAAGTAATAAAAAAAAATAAGTAGAAGAATTTTAAATAAGTTAAAAAAAAAATACAAGTTGTGTTTCTAAACTTGTAGTTATTATGATCGCCTGATTCAAACTCTTGCAAAAAAAATAGATAAGTATTAACGTTAACAGAATTCTAAATAAACCAAAAAAAATGAAAAAAAGAGTTGTGTTTCTAAACTTGTAGTTACTATCGTCGCCTGAGAGATTCGAACTCTCGCGGAAAAAAAACAAATAGATAAAGTATTAGAACAGAATTCTAAATAAACCAAAAAAATGAAAAAAAGAGTTGTGTTTCTAAACTTGTAGTTACTATCGTCGCCTGAGAGATCTCGCCTGAGAGATTCGAACTCTCGCGGAAAAAGAAACAACCATACAAATTTGTAGTTACTGTCGTCGCCTGAGAGATTCGAACTCTCGCGGGGAAACCCCATGTACTTAGCAGGCACACGCCTTAACCACTCGGCCAAAGCGACGAAGATATTGCAGTTGTTTATAGCGCATCTATTTCTCCCCGTTCATAAGCGTGCTGTATGTTGGAGTTATGCGTTGGAAGTTACCATTCCTCCATACAAGTTACCATTCCTTGACAGGACTAAGAAACAGTATCATGCGTTGTAGATGAATCACATTTTTGATGGCACAAATGAGTAGAATAGGACGTCCTTACACAATACATATTGTAGGCCAAAATGATATATTTAATTAAAACCAATCGTTCAGCAATACTAAGCTACCCATTATTATAGGCCAATATTCTTGTGTCAAAATTTTCATTCAAATTATACTAGCAATCATATTTCTTTAATTTGAAACTTATAGGCACCCCTAAATATCTAAAGGGCCAACTCCACCATGAGCAAGTAAAGGATTTGACCAAGGCTCCTATTGTAAGCTAGGGAAGTGTTGATAGTGTAAAACCTACATTTATTAACATTAATAGTCATTCTATAGGCATTAAGAAAAAGGTCTTGGAAGCCTTTAGCTTGGAGACTTTCCCCATAATTATAGTCTCATCATCAAATTGGATATGAGTAATATTCTTGACCCCAATAGCAATCTTAATTCTAGCTATTTTATTAGCCCTTCTTTCAACAAAAATAGATTTACCCAAAGCTTTAGCTAAAATAATGTAAAGATAAAGAGGGGAAGCCTTGGTGCAAACCTCTAGAAACTCTAAAGAATCTTGTTAGAGAACCATTGATGATAAGAGCAATCCAATGATCTCTAATGTAATCAAAACGACACTTGGAAAGAGATAAAGGAAATCTAAAGAGCTAAGCACCTGATCCAATTTATCCAAATCCACTCTATCAAAGGCATTGGCCATGTTAAATTTAATTGTGATCTTTTCTGTATTCTTTACTGTTGGTATGTAAGGCCTTATGGAAAATCACAATGTTGTTATATAGTTTTTTGTTAGGGATGAAACCTCCTTGCTCATTAGAGATAAGTTTATCCAAATATTTTTTTATTTTGGTGAGTATGATTTTGGTCTTAAATTTTTATGATAAGTTACAAAAAGAAATGGGCCTAAATTAGTTGAAGTTTGAAGTATTCTTCTTCTTTGGATCTAGGGCTAAAAAGGTAGAATTAATAACACTAATCAACTTATTTTTTAATGGGCATCCTCGACCATCTAAAGAAGTATATGGCTACGAGATTGAAGAATTGATGATAGAACATATTAGTGAATCCATCCAAACCAAGAGCTTTATCCTTGTAGTGCTAAAGGCAATATCCTTAAGTTCTTCCAAAGTGATAGCCTAGCAAAGATACTTTTTTATTTTATCCGTTCTTACCTTAGGAATGTTTCTTAGCAATGTAGCATAAGCAACATGGTTTCCAACTAATTTTTGATAGAGATTCATTGTGGTTAAATGCAACTTCTTTGATATCCAAAAAATTAGAGACCTTGTCACTATTTTCAAGCTGAATTTTATGATTCATATTCCTCTAATATTTGTGATGAGCCTTATGATGAAAGAACCTAGTGTTGGAATCTCCTTCTCACATCCAACTTATATGAGATTTGAGTCTTCAAAATTGTTATTTTTTCCTTTCACATGGAGCTCGGAGAGAATTGAATCTCTCTTAAATTTGAGTGCTTCATTAGGAGGTGCTAGCTCTAAAAGCTCTTATAATTCTCCTAGCTTAAGAAAGAGGAGTTGCTTATATTTGTCAATATTACGATGCAATTTGATCCAAATTTTAAGATTAGCCTTTAGTCTAGAAATTTTGATCTTCCATTTGTCTTGAACATTGTAGAGGGACACCAACCTTTCCAACTATGCTCAACTTCCTTTGAAAATCCATTCAAGTTGACCCAATCTATGTTATATTTGAAGGGAATAGAACCTAAAAGCTTTTTGTTGTTGTAATCCAAAATGGGAGTGTTATGATTGGAGACCATGCTTTGGATGATTTTGCTAGTTATTGAAGGAAAGCATATGAGAATATATTCCTAGACAAATAATTTATCAATTGTTTTAGCAATGAAATGATTTCCTATGCTTTGAATTATATAATAATAGAAACCTTTAGAAGGCCTAATGTCCTGAATATCAACAAGAGAGATGATATATTCCACACACTCCCTACAAAATATCTAATATTGGTGTGGCCTCTTCTTTAGAGAGGAAAATCACCAAATTAAAATCTTTAGTTATTTTCAAATTGTTTAGCTTACTTTCTTCCATGTAGAAAATTATTGGAAACCAACATTATTTCTTAGATTTTTGGGAGTTGGGGACATACACATTCAAATAGATGAAAGATAAACTTCTAGCATCAAAAGTAAGATAAAGCCAATGTTCACTTTGATGACCACCTATTTTGGATTAAATGCTTTTGTCCTATGTAGTAAGAAGGCCACCAAAGGCTTCCCAAGCAAAAAAAATATTAGTTGTAGAGCTACTTCAAAAATATCTCCATAATTTAAAGGCATATCTTTTTTTTATCTAACTTTGTTTTCTAAATTTCTATTAAACAAGGGCAAAGGTCCTTTATCAAAACCTTGAAGTATATTTTCTTAAGGGCCCCACTCATACCTCTATAATTCTATGAAAGAATTATCATTTTTTGGTGGTTTTGTTCTCTTTGGAGAGACCCTCTAATGTTCCTTGAGGTTTAGTTGTAATATTTTTCTTTGTTTCGTTAGTTCTTATTCCCTGGTTATATTTCTTGCTTGAATTAGAAGAGGTTTATGTTATAATAGGCTTACAACAAGATCTAGGGATTATAATATCTTCCCCTAGTTCAATATGACTTTCTTTGGTGATTTTATTAGAAGGTTCTTCATTCATCCTTTCTTATAGAGCTTGGTCTACCAATTCTACATCAAGAGAGTTTTACTCATGGTTTTTTTCTTCATGTTCAAAGTCACCCTAGATATTTTTTTCTAATTTGATTTTACAACATCATACCTATTAGAATTCTTAGAGGAATTATAATTAGTAGGTCTAATATTTTTGGTTTCTATACCTTTTATTCCTCTTCTTGGTTTAGGTTTGTTAAAATTCTTCATTATCTACTAGATCCTTCTTATTTTATGGTTTCTAATTAAGTAGGCAATCAATGGTAAAATAACCATACTCATGGAATGATATGCATTTGAATGCTAAATTATCATAATCTAAATTCTATGTGTGAATCCAATTTATAACATTAATTCCAATAGCTTTAGGTAATCCATTTTTTAGATTAAGTTCAACAAAAATATGAATACAAAAAGCATTCAAATTTTTTGAAGAAATTTGGTTGATAAACTTGCAAATATTATTTCCAATTATCTATAGAGAGTTTTTACTCAAAATATAAAGAGGGATAATTGGAAATATTACTCAAACAAGTACTTACTGAAGCACATCTACTTGAGGGTTGAAGTGGGCTATCCAAAAGTTCAAAAATATGGTATTTGAGCCCATAAACTAGGGTCCTCCTTGAAATATAGCATCACATTATTATTTAAATTTTGGGATGACCATGAATTATCCTCTTTCATAGATCAAGAGTTCATAAGAAAATATCTTTGACCCCAAAGCTATAGATATCCATCTTTCTAGAGTAGTTGAGGTTGGCCAAATTTTGATGAACCTTCCAAGCAAGGTACAATAAAATAGGGTAGATATAAAATGTAAAAAACTTTCTAGGGTTACTTCAACCATTGGTATAAATCCCATCCTAGGAATAAAATCATTAGATTTCAAATAAAAAACTTGGTATAAAATACCAAAGCTAGTAGAAGTACAATTTTATTTTGAAGGTAAATTACTCTTGAGAAGATCAATGTCAACCTTATCTAGCATTAAAGGCAAAGAGAATCCAAAACATAAGGGTATAGAATATTGAAAAGTAGCAATCCTTACCACCATGATAGAAGTATATTGTGATCATATTTACAAGAAACTATTTACTGTTCAAATCGTAACCCTACGACCATGCTAACCAAATTATTGATAAAATAAAAAATATTATTCTTTAAGAAGATGAACAAGATGACAATCTTGCATTAATAAGATGTGCATATCATAACAAATGATAATAACAATTTGAGATAATTTTTGCTTTCAATGTTGATTTTTCTCTAGTTGAACTAATTATTTATAGTGGCCATGCCTATATACATCATTTACAAAAAAAATTAAGTATTATTATTAGAAAGAAAGATTTTAATAAGATTAATGTTGAATAGAAGAATATTCTTTTCTATTATAATAATGCATCCCAATTATAACATTTCAACAATTCATTAGAAGGAAGGGCTAGTGGCTCCCTTGATGCAAGAGCCTATCTTTAGAGTGTTTTTTTAAAATAAGTTTTAAAGTAATTTTTTTATTACTAAAAATAGAAATATTTGATGCAAAATATAATTTGTCGAAATGGTAATTACTAAAAAAGCCATTTTTTTTATGAAAAAATAATTTGCTAAAAATATTAATTACTTAAAAAGGCATTTTATGGTGGAAAAATCAATTTGCCAAAAATAATAATTTTTTTATTTTTAGAGTTTTAAGCTTCAGGGTTTTCTTTTAGGGTTTATTTTAGGGCTTCAAGTTTTAGGGTTTTATTTTAGGGTTTATTTGGGGATATATATTCCCTTGGTATTGCATTGTAAAGGGGGAAATGAATCCAGGAATGAGAAAATAAATTATTTACTAGTTTATTTCAATGTACTGTAGTTTTTATGTGAATGGAGGGTTTTATTGATTATTTTCATTTATTGTAGTTTTTATGTAAATGAAGAGTTTTACATATGATTTTCATTTACCATAGTTTTTATGTAATGGGAGGTATTTTATTTTGACCTCTTGCAGCTGGATTTACATCATTTGGTATCAGAGCAAGTTGGATCTTGTTGGGAGCAGAAAATATAAGAGAAGAAAAGAGAAAATGAGAGGAGAGCAAAGAGGCTCAAAAAAAAAAATTGGCACTCTATGCAGTGCTTGTAGAAGGTTTGTAAAACCTTGGAGATAAAAATTGGCACTTTGTGTAAGTGCTTGCAGGAGGTTTTTTTATGTAAAAGCCTCAGAGAAAGAGATTGGCACTTTGTGTAGTGCTTGCAGAAGGTTTGTAAAACCTTGGAGAAAGAAATTGACACTCTGTGTAAGTGCTTGCAAGAGGTTTTTTTATATAAAACCTCAGAAGGAGGAATTGGCACTTTGTGTAGTACTTGTAGAAGGTTTGTAAAACCTTAAAGAAATAAATTGACACTCTATGTAGTGCTTGTAGGAGGTTTTTTATTAAAAACCTCAGAGAGAAGAATTGGCACTTTATGTAGTGCTTGTAGGAGGTTTGCTATTTTAAAACCTCAAAAGAATAAATTGGCACTATGTAGTGTTTGCAGGAGGTTTGAGATATAAAACCTTAAAAGGAGATTGGTACTTTGAGGAGTACTTGCAGATGTGTGACACTCTATGGAGAGCGATTATGAGTTTGATCAGAGGAACTCGCAGGAGCAGAGTTCTTTTCAACCAAAGGAGAATGATGTAGGAGCCTATATTTAGAGGGTTTTTTTAAAATAAGTTTTAAAGTAAATTTTTTATTACTAAAAATGGAATTATTTGACGCAAAATATAATTTGTCGAAAATGGTAATTACTAAAAAAAACAATTTTTTATGAAAAAATAATTTGCCAAAAATAGTAATTACTTAAAAAGGCATTTTATGGTGGAAAAATAAATTTGCCAAAAATAGTAATTTTTTTATTTTTAGGGTTTTAAGCTTTAGGGTTTTATTTTAGGGTTTATTTTAGGGCTTCAAGTTTTAGGGTTTTCTTTTAGGGTTTATTTGGGGATATATATTCCCTTGGTATTGCATTGTAAAAAGGGAAGTGAATCCAAGAATGAGAAAATAAATTATTTATTGGTTTATTTCAATGTACTGTAGTTTTTATGTGAATGGAGGGTTTTACTGATTATTTCCATTTATTGTAATTTTTATGTAAATGGAGAGTTTTACATATGATTTTCATTTACCGTAGTTTTTATGTAATGGGAGGTATTTTATTTTGACCTCTTACAGCTGGATTTACATCATCCCTCAACCTCTATATTTAAGCTGGATCCCCATTAATGCTACTAAAGCATATGCTAACCTATAATAATTACATGAAAATAAAATGCATGAAAAACAAATTTTAATCTTTAAGGGTGAAACAAATTCAAATGTAAAGACAACCACAACCATAAAAGGAAGTGTGCAATTAGTCAACATGAGAATCTGAGAACATCAATGTTTTCCATTCAAAAAGTATATAATTTCTAAGTGAACGACAAGATGAAAAAAAAGGATATATTTAAATCACCATGCATTTTTATAATCCAAGAAGGCAATATCACTGATGGAATGTAAAATAATTACCAAATTCTCATAAAATTTATGATATATTAAGCACAACATAGGTTTTGTAGAGTGTAATACTAAATTCTTATGGCCAAGGGATGAGTAAAATGGATCTCGTGCCTATTATTTATAGTAGGAATTTACCCCTAAGTTACCTTGAGTGAGAAGCTATTACTTGTAAAAGATAAAGTTGGTGGCATCTTTAACAAAATAATGGACCTTCAAATATTACCTACCTCTAAATATGTCTCTAATAGTCTTTGAAGTATTCCAAAATGAGTTAGGATCCTTTAAATACCAAAATATCATTTCAAAAGGTTCTCCTTGAAAATTTCACCTTTATTTTTACCTCTTTATAGGTTAGTGAGCAAGTTGCTCTAGGAAGCAAGCAAATCGCTAATAATTTATTAGAAAATTACTGTCCACCCTTGAGCACTTCACTTACATGATCCAATTGGTACACTTTGCAATCAACTCACTCTTGAATCAATTGTCACTATTTACTCCCAAAATGGTAAATTCCAATATAGTGACTAGGCACTACATTTCTTACAACTTCATAGGGAACCATGCTTGATTGAAAAGAGATCCTAGATCCAACCTTTATCCTTGGGTATTGAGTCTACAAAATTGAGGTCTCTACTATATAAATTGTCAAAATTATGGTCTCCTTACTCTATCGTCTATGGTAGTAGTTCCAACATATTTTGCCACTCCTTATCACCTAGCAATTGAATGGATGCTAGGTATTTGGCATCTTTTAAAATATCATTGTATGGATTTTTTTATAATTCATCATGCTTACCTTTGAGCTCTTGAATCTTAGGAGAGAGAGGTTTCAACTATTTGTATGTTTCAATTGCATCCTCCTTATCAGCTTGGTATTTTTACTCTTTGAACATTGCATTAACAATATCATCATCAAGGATCTTCATATATGGGTGCAAATTATCTAGAAACCTGATAGTAACTAACCCTTGAATATCCTTAATTATTTTTTACACTAGGTTTTTCAAAGATGTTAAAGTATTCTCATAGGTTTTTAGGTGTATTTATGCATCTAGGATATTCATAAACTTTTTCTACTTATGGTGCTGATATGCTTGACAAAAGTTTGTCTTTCTTGGTATTTTTTTTAGCATATGACAATTCTTCAATGTTTCTAATGGTCTCTACTACATGGAACAAGTTGTGTTCTACATAGGCCATGAAAATATAGTATCTTTATGTATTTATTACTTTTATCTCATCCCAAAGGGATTTGACCCTTTGGATGTTAAAGGTCTTCGTAGGATATATAGCTATCTCTTTTTACTTTGAAATAATTAGCTCCTCAATTATTTGATCACTCCTATAGTGCCTCTTGAAGTTATCTGATTGTACTCTACCCTTGTGCCAATTTCTATGATAAATCCTCCATATGATACATGTTCTTCTCAACCTTAGGAAGTTTGGATTTGAGGTCTTCAACATGCTTTTTTAGCTAATGTCTTTCTAAGAAATCCTTTAACATCCCATTTTCTTGTTAGAGTTGCTCCTTTTATGCCTTGAGTAGTGCCAATTCTACTTCAATCTCTTTACTTTTCATGGCAGGTGCATTATCCCACAAACTAGACCAACTTCATGTCCATATCAATCAAATTTTGGTTCATGAGTTAGATTATTTGATATGGATATGTTTGGATTAGATCTGACTCAAAAACTCTAACAATATATTCGATAGGAAAAATTGCAACTTTGGAGAGATATTTATCTTTTACCTCTATTATATAGGTCTTATACCCTTCATATGTCAGTTGTGACTTCAATAATACAAGAGCCTTAGAGGCTTTATCCTTCAACTGATTGTATTCTTTTTTCCAATTATTTTCTTTAATAATAAGGACATCACATGTTTTTTTATATTATATTTGTTCTTGTCTTATAGATGAGTTTCACATCAAGGCCTAGCTTGACCCTATGCCTACACTAGTTTTAATGGGTTATTCTATAGACTTAGTTTATATGGCTTGAATAGGTGATATCATTATCTATAGAAGGAGCTACCTTTCCTAGGAAGGTTAAAAATATAGACATGTCAAGATGATTAGTGGGGTGAATATGGTGTTTATGATGGTAAATAAAATTAACATCAAAGAGGTTTATCCTAATGTTAGTTGCACTAGTGTTTCTACTAGCAAATACATCATTGGTGATAAGGTGGATATGGTGAAGGCAATAGTGCATATGACACTAATGGTCATGTAGTGGATATTTGGATGGATGGATATGGAAATAAGGTGATGGATATGGTGCCAAGAATGACTACAGTTATTGAAGACAAGGTGCTTCTAGGAGAATCATGGGTTGCACTAACAAAGGGTGATAAAAGTGTAATAGAAGAAGGGGTTAGAATAGATAAGAAACAATATTATTAGAGGGCATAGTAAGAATAGAGGTGTATATAGAAGTGGCCATGATGTTGGCCATTCCCAACTTGGTTGGGAATCCTTTTTGAAATATTTCTCCCTCACGTTGTGGTATTTATCCTTACTACTCCTATACAAATGCTAATTTGCAAAGCACTGATCTATATCATTCAAATACACAGTTTCGTTCAATTGCTTTCTAGTACACTATCTATCTAACCACTACCAATTTTATAAATTCTGCAAAGATTATATTTTTGGCACTAGTTCTCGCCATGGTCTTTGTGGACTAGATAGGTATATTGTGGCTTTGCTAATTAGTTTATCCATTTTAGCACTATCAAGGTGTTTGTCATCCCAAATGGAGGAAAATTGATAATCAAATAAGCCATCTATTATTGGCCTCCTTCACATGCCTATCTCATAACATATTTTTCCAGGCTAGGATTATTTTGTCCATGTACTCTAGTTTCCATAATCCCATCAAATTCTAATGGTTCATTTTAATGTCTAGGTTAAAATAATATTTGGCCTCAGTGTAAAATAATTTTCACTTTGGTAAATTATTGTTCCACTCTTAGATTCGATATTGATATCAATACGCACTCCCCAAGGTGGCAAGGGCTAACTCTTCATGTAGGTTAGATTCATTTTAATTTTTATACCTTTATTGTTATAATATAAGGTGTTCAAATTCCTGACCTTAAGTATGCACTTAAAAAATTCTATTAGGTAAGAAGACCATTAGTCTCTAAGTTTTTCAACCTCCATATCTCTTAGTTTTCCCTTCATGACTCAATGAATCCCATGTAGCCTTGGAGTGATATTCATTATTAGTTGCTTGAGTGGGTAGAAGACTAACTTCTTCTAACCCCCAAAGTTTATCAGATGAACATAACCAAGTTGCCTCATATATTCAAGTTTAGACATGTAGTTAGGGTTAAACATGGGAAACTCTAAGTGCATGGATAAAAATACCATAGAGATGGATAAATGACCTAGACCTCCACAAATAGAATTTTCTATTTTGCTATTTTTGATAATTCATCAAATAACATGCTTCATATGATAACCTGGGCATCTTTCCCCTAAATATATTATTTTTAATTGACTACATTTATATACTTTATGATTGAAAGAGTCTCTCCATCTACCTCTATTTTCTTTAGCTAAAAGGTTAGAAACTAGTGTCTCTTGTAGTAGATGACATCAAAGTAAGTATAAGGTGTAGGTAAATTTTATTTCTACTTTAAAGGATTTAGTTGAGTATCCATGCAATCAATGATGTACTTAGCACAATCAATGATAAGGGAATGCCTATTGTTGTCCTCTCTAGTGATCATGAATAAGATGAACCTAATAATCATGCCTCAAGTGACACAACAAGGTAGCTTTTAGAGCAAATAAAGTAACTCGATTGGAATTCCTTTAGGGTTTTCTACAAGGTCAACTCATTTTAAGATGTAATTTTTAGTGCTCATAAAATATAACCTAACCTCCGTACATATTAGGTGCATGGATAAAAAACCATAGGAAATAAGGATAGTGAAAGGGAAAAAAGATTCTAAGCTAAACTAAGCTAACTAGGGACAATGTACCAAGATCATAAGATTATTTTGCATAATAGTGGGATAAATTAACACATGAATTATCCATAGAAAATGCACAAGGAATATTTTCTCTTCTTGACACACATATAAAATCACAAATTACATATACAATAAACATGACAAAAATAAATTAGTCATGACTTTGACTGTGTGTGTGTGTGTGTGTATGTGTGTATGTATGTATATCACAAATCATGCTTGCAGTGAGGGCTTGAAAGCATATCCACAAAATAACCCAAGGTTTTAGTCTAGACTATTATGCTAAATAAAATAAAAGAGAAGTTACATACAAGGTCTAAGTCTTGAATAAGCAAATCAATGATGATTTACAATGCCTAAACTACTAATATTTCTAAACAACAAAAAAAATAAAAATTTCCTTCAATTTTTTTTATAGTAATTTAGATTATATCCTCCTCACTACTTCCTTGGTACAATCTACATTATAGTATTTTAGTTCTTTTAGGTCTCTAGATCTAGAACCATCAATTCTAATCTCAACTACTACTGACAATCTCAGATGCTACTATAGGGATCTTAAAAATTGGGAAAAACCAACTACAATCAATGTTGATATATTAAGGGTGTATTTTTGTTATAGCTACCATGTCCTACCATCAATAAACCAACCACTTTTTCTATATTTTTGAGCCCAAGTGATGTGAGTAGATGCTCCTTAACTTATTTTAATATTGACTCATTAGTTCATCTCATATACCCCTTTTGGGACTTTATGCACTAGCATTTATGTCTTATAATTTGATCTTTCACATACTTATCACTTTGCCATACCTGACCACCTTTTCTTGTTGGTCACTTCAACTTCCTTTCAAAATTTTGAGTGTAGTGAAAATTCACTAAAATTCTAGTGACTCATAGTGATATTCTTACTTATTGAAGGAGAATTTATAATTGTTGCTTTCATCCTTGGGAATGAAGTCAAAAATTAAAATAATATAAAAAGGATTGCAAAAAATAATGCAATGAAAATAATATATAAAATTATAGAGTTGGTAACTTATCTGGTGCTTGCTTGATTTCTACTCATTCCTCATCTAAAGGGCATTGGATCTACCTAAACTATCTATAGATCATTTGGATATAAAATTGGTCATCATAGGAGGAATTATTTGTACCATTGGCAACCTTATATGGTTGGGTCATTAGCATTGTTAAAGATTCGGTCACTTTAACAATGTCGTTCACCTAGGAGGATTCAACCATATTTCAAAAGGGGCGATATCCTCCTTAAATTGATTAAGTTATCACAAGTATTCTTGTTCTAAAATAAATCTACCATATATATCTCAAGGAAATGAAATTTCTTTTTACAATAATAATCCAATTTGGCTCTTGAGCCTCTCATTAGTAGTGGTTAAGACAACTACTTAGGCTTTGCACTTTGGAGGAAACCCATTACTTTTTGTGTTGTCACCTCTCCATTATGAATCCCAAATAAAATTAGCTTAGGATTTGATATAGTGGCCAATGTCACTCGATAAGTTCTAGCTTTAGCTAATTTAGCAAGGGATTCAATAAGGATTAGCTCAAGTTGTTGATTCACCCAACCACCTTAGATGGGGGTCATGTCAATAAATTTGAATACATGGGAGAGTGCTACTGCTATGTTAGAAATCTTATCCCATTAGGAATCACTAAACTCTTTGACTAGGCTTCTAATTCCTTGGATCTACTTAATTTGATTTTTCTATTTTGACTCCTTTAATTATTTTTAGATACTTTCTCTTTCCTAGTTAAATTTATATTCATATCCAACAAGCCTATTTGTGAGGCGTTTTACTTGACCTTATTTTTCTTTAGATCAATGATCTAAATGTTACACCATTAGATGTTTAGTGAGCATATTTATCTATTTTTGGAGTACTTTGGCCTTTGCTTGAGAGTTGCTCAAGGTAGTCTCCACATATTTTAGTTCTTTCTAAAAATTTGTCAATTTTTGACTTAATGACTCACAATCATGTGAAACCAGCTTTCCAACCTCCTACATAAGTTGTACTTTATATTTAATCTAGGTGTTTTTGAGGTCAATCCTTTTTGTCACCACCCATTAATATTTCTCTATCATTTCTCCTTCAGGATTTGACACCAACAACTCTTTTCATGTAAATAATAATTTTCATATTTATGGAATGAAGTGGATGATTATTTGATTCATAGCTTGTTGTTATGTTAATATGGTCTATTTATTTTGATTTTATTGCTCTATCTACTACTAAACAATCTAAATATTATATAGTGAACTCAAATATGGCAAGGTTACTTGTGATCCTTCTTGCTACCCTAGAATTAGAAAATTTGTAGTCAAAGGTTAAATAGTGGGATTGCTGAAGGAAGATGAATTGGTATAATAGAGGTTGATTAGAATAAGACTATCACATCTTGAATGAAAGAGGTGATAGTGAGATTCAGTGGAATATTTTACAATATGTTTGGGACATTAGAAATCTAGGTTAGTTGGGTCATAACATTCTATGAAAATAGAGTTGCACTAGTAGGAGGTGATGCTAATATTAGTGGAGAGGTTTTACTAGTGAGTGGTTCAATTTTAGGGGAATCATCTATTTTATTTCTAGACTATATGTCAGGGCAAAAATTGAAGATCAATGATGTGATTATGTATTTGTTTACTAATATCACTTCCTTCTATATCTGGACAATCTATTCAATAACTACTTTTAAATATTGAGGAGTATTTTAAGGTGAAAGCTTTCTCCTTTCACATTCCTTTAGTGATTCTGGTTTACGTATCAATCTCCACTTCCTTAGAGGTCTCCCATTTCTTTTTGACATTTTTTCATGTTACTTTATTACTTGGAAGCTCTAGCTATGCTATTGTAGCTTCATATGAAAATTTAATGAATTATTTGTGACCAAACCCCCTTCCTTCATGACTTCTTTACTCTTATCCTATAGCTTGAGGGACACTTCTAGGTATTGCATGTCATAGTACTAGTTGTATGATTTATGTTTATTTCTATCCAAGATTTTGAATGGTGCCTTAGTATTATCTATCTCCTGTCAAAATATCCATTAGGCTGTAAATTTATTATTAATAAATTTTCACTTCCATATAAACTTTTTCTTAGACATGCTAATTTTAAGTGTAATGTAAGTATACTTTAATTTTATATTGATATTTCATATAATTTCTTCTAGGGTTCTCATAGTAAGAATTGTTCTTTTGGAGTGGAAGGAAATTTTTTATATCTATACTCTGACATCTTTCAATATTAGGCATGTGTTCATATATATTTTTTTCTAAAAATCCTAGCAGTTTTCAGCCATGGAACAAACTTGTTATCTCGGTCATAATCCTAGACATCATCCTAAATATCTAACCATAACTTCTTTAGATTAGCATGCAATTCACTAGATACCCTTTTTTATTTTAGGATATACTACCTAGCTAAATTAGGATTTTGTATAATGTTATTTTTATTTTTCCACTTTGATAGGTGGAATTAATTAACAGTATTTAAATAAATGCTACTATCTCTAGCACATACTTTGGAAAAAGTTATATGGGTTATTTGGACCAAAAATACATAAAATGATAGCATTCTCTAAAAAATAATTGTCCCTCCTAATTTACAACTACAATACTTCATCGTCGTTTCTAAGATATGCTAGACCCTTCCTCCTTTCATTGTGTTTATTGCTACTAATAAAAACTCATTCATAAAATGGCAATGTTGGTCTATAAATTTATCTAAGGAAAAGTTGTGTGCCCATAGACCTTGACCAACATTGAATGACATAAAAATATTTGAGGATTCAATGGTCAATATCTAGAGGAGACCAATTTATTTGAAGTTCAAGCTAATTAATCCTAGAATATGGTGGGAAACGGGTGCTAAAATAAGTTAAAAGAGTTGAAGCTAGAAGTTACAGTGGTGTAAATTAAGCCACATCAAGATACATGAGTAGAAAAATATTATGCAGTAATACAAGTGAACCACCTAATAGACTAGCCAATTTTACTATCAATCATAAAATATTTAATTTTATTATACTGTAGCTTAACAAATTATAAATTCTAGAACAAGTGAATGTATCATGAGCATAAATCTAGAAAGTAGAATAAATACTATGAGCATTCAATAGGTTAAAATTAGAAATAGGTAATCATTCATACATACACATTCTACAATTGAATTGAACCAGAGGTAAGGCAACAATCCCTTTTTATTAGTATGCAACACTTTGTTTTATATGCAAATTGTAAAAAACTAAGAGCCAACCATTTTTATTCTACATTCTAGCATTTATAGTCTTTTACAATGTATCCAATTAGCAAGGCATCATTGCCTTAGAAATAGATTTTTGTTTTGTTATAATATTCACCATCCTACAACACTACTTGGAGGTATGGTTATTGTAACTTCCCAATAATAGATTGCTAACTTGGATGGTTTTTACATCATGTTGAGTCATGTCGACCCTGTTGCTTGCATCTGATTGATTGATCTTTACTAGCTCATTTAGTTAAACCACCTTGTCATTTGCATGATGGACTTAATGGAAATGATTTTTTTAAGATCTCATGATAAGTGATCTCACCTAATAGGTTTTGTAGGATGAAGAAAGACTACATGCTAATAGGCTAGATCTTAGATATATCTTGCTTACGCTCATTCATGGTTATCGAGTGCTAAATAATACTACCAATAGATCTTTGCATATTCATAACCTCTAGAACTAGTATGAACTTTTGGTACCTTGATGGGCTCTAGTCAGGTATGGAACTTCTAACACATCCCATACTTAGCCATATTTGCTATCTTGAACCTCCAACACTAGGATGGAATTTTGGTGCCCTTATGGGTTTTAGTCAGATACAAAACTTCTGAAACATTCTATACTTAGCCAAATTTTTTATCTTGAACCTCCAGCATTGAGACAAAATTTTGGTACCTTGATGGGCTCCGACCAACTGTAGAACTTACGACATGTCACATACTTAGCCAAATTTGCTATCTTGAACCTCTAGCACTAGGATAGACTTTTGGTGCCCTGACAGGATTTGGTTGGGCATAGAACTTTTTGGTGTGTCCCATACTTAGCCAAATTTTTTGTCTTGAACCTCTAGCATTGGGATAGACTTTTGGTATCCTAATAGGCTTTGATCAAGTATAGAAATTTTGATGCATCCCATACTTAGCCAAATTTGTTATCTTGAACCTCTAGCACTAGGATGGAATTTTGGTACCCTAACAAGCTCCCATTAAGTATAGAACTTCCAACACATTCCATACTTATCTATATTTTCTATCTTGAACCTCTAGCATTGGAATAGACTTTGGTACCTTGACGGGCTGCGAATGGGTACAAAATTTTTAGTGTACCTTATACTTAGTCATTTTTATGGGGCTATCATGATTAGACCAAAAGCATATGGTTAGAACAAAAGTGTCCAACCAAATTATATGTGGATGAAGCTTTAAAATACCCACATTATTAGTGATTCATAGGATTTTTTGTGGAAAAGAAAAACCTGGACTAACTTGACTATATACAAAAAAAATACAAAACTATCATGAACAAGGTAATTGATGGATGCAAACTAGAAATGACTATAAAGAGAGGACCTTTTAAATAAATAAAACTCTAGGGAGGAAAGAGAAAAAACTATGAAAATGATCTAGATGGAGGAGTTTGTGGTAAATTTTACAAGTGATAAGTGAAGGTGAAATGGGAATGATGAAACAAAATAGTGCATGGGGATAACTAGAGAATAGGACACCTCTAGGAAACCCAAGCATGGACTCTTAAAACAAATATTACCAAAAAATTTGGATGCAAATATGGATATAAATAGAAAAAATAATGTAAAAAAGGACAATAGATATACCTCGAACAAGGGATACCCCCATAAAACTATAAAAATTTGAATAAATTTCATTGTAGCTGGCAACTACCTTAAGTCCACATCCAACCACTTAGGATATCACCATTCTTTTGCTCACTATTTTTTTATCCTTTCTTCTTTTATTGAAGTGACTTAATAAAAAGCACTCCATCATATTGATAGCATCCAGTTCTTCTTGCTTTCTCTCATTTTGTCTCAACAATGCTGAAGTATATTTTCCAAGTGATTTCTTAAATAGATTTGTACCATATGCCAACTAATAACTTCAACATAATTTTTGATCTAGGAAAATCTTGCAAACATCATTGGTTTGTTGTGTTAGCTTTTGATGCTAGATACTTAATGAGAAATCGACCACAATATATAAACTAAGCATGAAATATTGAATCTATGATATTGGTGATATACTACACATGAAAATTTGATGAAAAACTTCTAAAAATACTCATAAAACTGCAATTAATAAAATCTCACAAAAATATGAAATTGATAAGTATTTGGAGATCAACTAGTGCATGCTATGATAAATGCATGCTTCATTAGAAATTACAATGCTTAGTTATAAATATATACTAATATGTGACTCTTCACTTTCCTACCCTAGGGACACATGTACATTCTACATGATAGACACTTGTGTGCATGCACACCTAACTAAAGATATTTGTTCTTCCTATTTTAAAGGACTCATATACATGTGGATCACATGCAAATTTACATCATTGAACATACTTATGTATTTATTCCTTTGCATAAATTAAATACTTAAATCCTAATCTCAACATGTACCATGGTATATTGACATGTACCAAATAATATAATATTCTCTAACAGCCCCCTGTATTACATAATTTGGTTATTGAATACTTTAGTCTTCAACATAGATATTTGTATTTATCTTCATTCTTCAAATTATCTTGGATTTGATCTTCTGCTTGAGCTTCATCGTTTTGCTTGACTTTGTATTTTGAATTTTGCAATATTACTATTTTCCTTCTAATTTTGTTGTTGAAGAAGTTCATTCCTTTCTTGTGCCCATCTCTAAAATTTGAGAAATATATTTGAGAAAGTCCATTAATGGCTTTCCTTTTAATTTTGTATATCCATTCAAAAAAGTGATTTCCTTTGTACCAACAATATTTTTGAGAATGATTGGTAACTCCAAAAATTTTACAACTATGGAGATTCCAACATTATGTTTTATGCCCATATCTATTACAATGACTACATCTATTTTCTATTACAAAATTTCTTTGACCATTATGTCCTTCATTGCAATTGTTTCTATCAATATCTGTCATGTATTTGATGTCATTATTTCCTATTACAAATTCAGTGCCTTGCTTATTACTGCTAGTTTGACCTATATATTCAAGATATTCATGCTTTAATGTAATTTCATGTGCAATTGGTTCTTTCATTCTTTGTTCATATTTTTCTAAACCCATATATTTATATCTCATAAAATTTGAACCGAATCCTTTAGTATGTTTTTCAAAATTATCAATATAAATATTAGAATTATCTATATCAATATCATCATTTATATCTATTCCTTTATCAACTGAAAAATCATGAATTATATTCAAATCACTTGTATCACATATAGCATCAATATTTGCAACAAGTTCTTCTATATTTGTCATGGATTCTAAATCACTAGTGTCATTGCTTGCATTACAATATACTATTTCATTTTAACAGTAATCATGATATGGATTTTTCCTTTTGAAGAAGATCACTAGTATCATCTCATGCATCAATCATAACTAGTTTTGATTCTATAGTATTGCAACATGAATCTACCATCATAGGTCTTAATTCATTTGTATTACAAGAAGCAACTTTCATTCCTAATTTTTTCTCTATCTCTTCAACGTTTTATTGTTTTCTCATATTAGAAATATAAGAGTGATAATTTCTTTGTAGATTATTCTCCATAGATTGATAGGTATAGTAATAAAATATTCATCGCAATAATTTCCATTATTAAAAATACTTTGCATGTATTTTTGAAGAATTAAAAAAACCTCTTTTTTTGCTTCACTAGTAATATCATCAAGCCTATTGTTCAAGGTATTTATTTCATAGTGAGAATTGTTATTTTGGAATGGAAGAAAAGTTGATATATCTATACTCTTACATCCTTCAATATTAGGCATGTGTTCATATATAAATTTTTGAAAATCGTGGAACTTTTTAGCCATGCAACAAACTTGTCATCTAGGTCATAATCCTAGACATAATCCTAAATCTCTAACCATAACTCCTTTAGCATAGCATCCGATTCACTAGATACCTTTTTTTATTTCAGGATATACTACCTAGCTAAATTATAATTTTGTGTAATGCTATTTTTCTTTTTCCACTTCGATAGGTGGTATAAATTTAGTCCACCTACCTCAGAATTTCAACATATGCTACTATCTCCAGGACATACTTTGTAAAAAGATATATGGGTTATTTGGACCCAAAAATACATAAAAATATAGTATTCTCTAACAAATACCAGTCCCTCCTAATTTGCAACTACAATATTTCATCATCTTTTCTAAGATATGTTAGACCCTTTCTCCTTTCATTGTGCTTATTTATAATAATAAAAACTCATTTATAAAAGAGTAGTGATGGTCTATAAATATATCTAAGGAAATGTTGTATTCCCATAGACCTTAAAAAATATTAAATGACCTAAAAATTTATGAGGCTTTAGTGGTAAATATCTAGAGCTGGTTGGTTCCTTTGAAGTTCAAGCTAACTGATCCTAAAATATGGTGGAAAACAGGTGTTGAAAGAAGTTAAAAGAGTTAAAGCTAGAACTTACAGTGGTGTAGATTAGGCCACATCAAGACACGAGTAGTAAAATATTATGCAGTAATACAAGTGAACCACCTAATAGACTAGCCAATTTTAATATAAATCATAAAATGTTTAATTTTATGATACTACAACTTAACAAATTACAAATTCTAGAACAAGTGAATGTATCATGAGCATAAATCTAGAAAGCAGAATAAACACTATGAGCATTCAATAGGTTAAAATTAGAAATAGGTAATCATTCATACATACACATTCTACAATTGAATTGAACCAAAGGCCAAACAACAATCCCTTTGTATTAGTATGCAACACTATTTTTTACATGCAAATTGTAAAAACCTACGAGCCGACTATTTTTTATTCTACATTCTAGTATTTATAGTATTTTACAATGTATTCAGTTAGCAAGGCATAATTCCCTTAGAAATAAATTATCGTTATGTTATAAGATTCACCATATTACTACACTACTTGGAGGTATGGTTATTGTAACTGCCCAATAATAACTTGCTAGCTTGGATGGTTTTTGCATCATGTTGAGTCATGTTGACCCTACTACTTTCTAACTTGGATGGTTTCTACATCATGTTGAGTCATGTCATCTAGGTGTTAAGAGAAGCTTTTGATAAATCAATTTGACCAAGGTGAAAAAGAGTATCATAGATATTTGCTCTAGATGGAGTTCTTTTGAGCTCATCAATAATATTAAATTTAGGCTTCTCCAGTGGATTTCTCTCTTCTTTTTATCTATTTCTTCGAATCTTCTCTTGTAATGCTATGTCACTTCAATTATCTATCTCTTTGTGATAGAAGGGAATTACAACTTTTCTCTAGCATCTTCCTTTGAATGTAATTGCTCCTTATATTTCTCTTTTTCACTTTATTTTGGTTCATTTTTTTATTTTCTAGTGCCTTGGGAGGTAAATCTTCTTTTTTGGCTACATGTGGAATGGGGAACTTATCTTTGTTTGGCAAAGGATGCTCCTTATTATTTTTATAAGGGACCTAAAATTAAACTAATTTTTGTGGATCAACCTGTAATGATTTCTTCCCATATCTAGTTAATACTAAATCAGGTTCTAGTTTAGAGGAGCTGGGCTTGCTCAAAATTGCTCACGTTACCACAATATGTTAAATCCCCCCTTCTGGTTTCTCTTAGATTTCTCTATTGATTTTTGGACATGGTGTTGATACATGTAGTAAGAATTGATATCATGAGGATCATTGCAAACAAAGCACCAAATATTGACCAGGGCATTTTCAAGATTGGAATCATATTCTTCTTGACTAGCATTCACTATTGGCCCTGTGTTGTTGCTTGAACTAGGATTTTGATATTTTTTGATGTAAGGGAATATACTTTGCTGAAATATTTCAATTTATCATTTCTTTATGGAATTGATCTTGTTGCTAATAGTCTTTAAAGAATTCTAAATATCAAGGAGCAATGGAGATTCTTGACGTGCTTGGGTTGGTAATGGTAGGAAAGGTATGGTAGCAGGTAACCTATGTGGAACTAATGGATTTTTTGAATGGAAATGAGTTTCCAATGGTGGGGGATTCATGGTAGGGGTAGATGTGATTAATTTTTTTTGTGTAATTTCATGAGTGTATGGTGTAACATGTTTTGGGGGTAACCTTCCAACTAAAATCAAGATATCTTCAGCATGGACCACTATTTTATAAACATGAGGAAATGTGATTATTCTATATTATTGGGTTTGTAAACCAATGTCTGGTCATAAATATATTATGTAATATCTGTAAGCCATGGGAGCAGTTAGTTTGAATTCATTGGGAATTCTCTTCCAAGTTCTGCTAAACCTGAGGTTGAAATCATAAACTGGATATTAAGGATACCTTTGGATGACTATGAAATAGATTAGGAATGAATATGGGTATACATACTCATTGAAATATTCTACGAAGAGACCAACTAGGTCAACCTAATTTTTTATGAAACTATTTTGTAAGGTTCTGAACTAATGTAGGATATAACCCCTAAAGAAAAGGACCAATATTTTTACAATAATATTTTTGAGTCTGATTTTATGAACTACCATTGATAGCACATATTGATAATGCTCATATGTCATTATCCTATTACCATCATAGGTAGGTATGGCTTTGATTGTAGCTTTATGGATAGTATGTGTAACTTGAAAATATTATGGGGTTTTGGCATTCCAATCGAGATAGATATGTTGAACTTCATCCTAATAAGAATCCATATCAACTTGTGTACAGGGAGTATCAGTACCAGATGATTCTAAGGCATAGGCTAATATTTAAAATTCTTCTATGAAATTTTTAGAAGATGGATATCTTGAATTCCTAGACTATGGGAATAGCTCGTAAAAATTAGTAGGTTGATTACCTTTATTTGTAGCACTTTTGAGAAACATGAAAGTGTAAAGATTAGGACTAAGTATTTGTTGGGTCTTAATATCAGGGAGTCACCAAGTGAATCTAATTTCTCTGCTTATGAGGTCAATATGATTCATTGAATCTTGATCTCTTTGGGTATAATATAGAAAATATATATTATGGAATTTATGCCACGGGACATGCCAAAAATTTTTGTAGTCTACTTTGTTATGAAGCCAATGCTAGAAATATGATCATTATCTTGAAAAATTTAAAGGTGATCACCCACTATTCACAACCCAGACTAAACATTGGAAGAACCAAATTACTTTGATTCAACCTCCAAAAAATACCGGTATACGTTGTCAACTTAATAGGTGTTGAATATATTTAACTCAAAATAGTAAAATTTTAGGGATAGGAATGATAGAGTTTATAAATGTATGAATAAAGAATGGATGGGTGAAGCTAACAACATAGAAATCCACAAAGCATCTCCTGATGAATTGAATCTCATAAAAAGTATTTGGGACTAATAGCATTCAAAATTTTGCAATTACTACATCAATAGGCTTTTGCACACTTAAAGAATTATTCCAAACATCTAAAGCACTAATTATCAAAATTAATAGAATAAGATCAACGCCTTGAATAACATAAATAGAATTCTCTTAAGCATGTATGCAATAATGAACTATCTCAATTTACTTTAAGTTAACTATCCAAATAAATAGAACAGACTAACTACAACAGCAACAATAGAGATAATTTCATAGAATTATATCTAGCCAATCAACATAAGTGCAAGTTCAAGATAAACATCCCTTGTAATGCTTCATTCATTAATTTGAAAAAGATATACATAATAGTGTAAGAAAAAACTTCAAAGATGATCTTTTGAAAGGAGATCATTGTCTTTATTTATAGTTTTTACAATGATAATTTGT
This sequence comes from Wollemia nobilis, assembly GCA_028583015.1. NCBI lineage: Eukaryota > Viridiplantae > Streptophyta > Pinopsida > Araucariales > Araucariaceae > Wollemia > Wollemia nobilis. The sequence continues at coordinate 883,578 of JAQPPZ010002606.1, forward strand.
CTAAGCATTACAAGGGGTTCAGATATTTTTTTATTTTCTTGGAAACTTGTGATCTATGGTGCCCACTAGCTACGTGTTATTGATCTATTACAACTGACTTCGACTCAGAGTCATCTTCACTATCTATGGTTCTTACTATCTTCTTTCATTCATCAATTTACAACTTAGTCTGGTTCATAAGAAGGTTCAAGAAGATTCTAGACCATAATCAATGATTCAGTTTCTATTATGCCCAAACTCATATTTCCCTTGCATTATACAGCTAGCAAGCATACGAAGAACTTGCTGAAAAGTTGAATAACAAGAAATATTAATAGTTGTCATTGATATACCAATCGAATAGCTATAGTTGATTATAGCATGGATACCCTTCACTTGAATCTCTCTTATACTTGCTTTATATGAGAAATCATGCAAAATCATAATTTTTCTTACATCCTTTTAGTATTTTGAGCGTAGCATATTTATGTTGTGCACCAATAACAAAGAAGATGAAGAATTGTGTCCTTATGCTTTTCAGGACCCTTGGTCAAATTTTCTTACTTTCTACATTTTCTCGTGCATATTTTTTTTCTAGCACTTTTTAGATTTGTGTGCATTCAACAAAGGGAACAAGAAATCATGCATGGATGTTTTTCTCAATTTTTTACCTTTTTTGTGCATCCTTGTTTTTTAGTGCTTTTTAGATTTGCATGTAGTAAAAAAGGTGGCACGAAATCTCACTAACCCAAATTTATCATATTTTCCCCATTTTTAGCTCTTTTGCATTTTCTCATGCTTTTATTTTCTCGTGCATATTATAAAGAAGACTAAAAATCATGACGCATCTTCCTATTCAATTTTTAGAAAGTTCTCATACTTTCTTATTTTTAGGTGCTTTCTTGTTTACGCACGAAATACAAAGGTGATGGGGAATATCAGTGCACCCTCCTCTATTTTTGTCCATTTGTAGCACTTTCTTATTTTCATGCAGAATACAAGGCGGTGGGAAATCTCGGTGCACCCTCCTCCATTTTTGGCCATTTTCAGCGCTTTCTTAATTTTTGATGAAAATGAGAAAGTTAGCGGATTTATGTTTATTTTCTCCATACTTGTTAAATTTGTAAACTTTAAATATAAGTAGATATGTAGCTGATTTTGACCTATAGGAATGATATCAAACCCTAACAAAGTAGAGCATAGTTTCCAAGAGGTAGAAAAAAATGCTCTTGAATATGGTTGAGAATTTTGTGTTATGACATTTGGTATCAGAGCTCATGGTCATAGGACTATAAGCTTCCTTGTATAAGACCTAGACATAAATAGATAATGTGAAGGATACATTTTGAAGGAACGAACTTATTAATAAGGGTTTTACCCTACATGGGATAGGGTAATCGACTCTAATGCTTAGTCTAGCTAATGACTTATTTAGTTGTATGTGGTAAAATTTGAGGAAAGAATTGTGACCTAACTTAAAATTTTCTCTTGTGTGACCAATATAATGGCACAAAGAATGAAAAGAGGGAGGTCTACCTCACCAATTAGGCAAACCTAATAGGTTAAGGTTGAATCTAAGACCCAATAGGAAGGGTTAGGAAATTCTTGCAAAAATGTGGAGAACTTCACTATGATAGTCACTCTTATTTAGGGAACAAATGGAGCTGTAGAGATAACTATTGGAGATCTTAGTGAACCAAGAGAGTAAAGACTACCCAAAGCCTGAAATGAGGTATATGGGAAGCAAGGAAAATCTACAAGGGGCAACAAAAAAATAAATACGACAATGATAACCAGCTCCACCCCCAAAGATAGTCAAAACCTACACCAGTGGAGAGAGTAGGAGAACAAAAATAGGGAACACACCCATGCCCCAAGGGTAGTTGTTATGGTTGTGGAGGACCACATTACTTAAGTTATTATTGCTCAAAGCAGGATCGAGTTCAAAAGGGAAGGAACCTATATATAAGGAACCTACACATAAGAAACCTATCCACAAAATATATGCAATGATAGGAAGACAAAACCTGGAAGGTCAAGCCACTCCTTTGTCCTTAAAAAGTAATATTTTTCATAAAGAGTTAAATTTCTATGAATAGTAGAATTGTTGATAGCTTTATTTCATCTAATTTATGTGGGGATGCACTAGAAGGGCCAAGAATATTGGCACAAAGGTGGAAGGTTAAGTATGATTCTAGATAAACCTACTCTGTGGATCGATTTTTCTCTTAGAAATTAAATTACCTTACCGATGGCTCTACGTTTTGGACTTTAAATGTAGTGTCACTGCATGCCTTGACAACATCTATGGAGTGGACTAGATAAAGTATTAGAGAGCATTGATTAATTTCTAATATAGATGGGTTAACTATACTAGTAAAAGAAAAAAATGTTTAGTGAATACCCAATTTTATTGGATATTAGGGATGGATCCTTGCACGGGGTAAGTGTAATCATAAATATTATCAAATTTTGAGGAGATGTAGGAGAGATGCATTGTACTAAATAGTGTGACATTGATATTATCAAGGGGTGATAATTTGGTTGATAAATCTTAGGAATAAATAGAATAACCCCATTTGGAAAAAATATAAATTTGAAGGGAATGATAATCCAACTCAATCCCTTTGTGATTAGGAATAATAAGACCTGGAAGTGAGGTACATGTGACCAAGATCATTATTGGGAAGACGCTAATGACCATAGAAAATAACAAAACAATAGAACTACCTTGATCCTCCTAATAAAGTTACTTAGAAATTTAATTTGTGTGAGGCGTAATACAAAGTTACCTTCCAGTATAGGAGGCAAAGGTAAGAATAAAAACCACTTTTTTTGTGCACTTTAAGATTATATTCATATATACCTATACTCTAAACCACCCTACGTGTATGAAGAGAGTGAAATATGATTTATAACTGGAGAAGAAGACAATATATTTCTAGAACTCGACTAGAGCAATCTAATGTTATTAATTAATAAATTTTTATGGGATGTTGGACATAGATTTGGGCTCCAAGAGAGTTTATATCATTGCTTAACATAAGAATGAATTAAATTATGACTAAGTGATTTATTAGTAAAATGTTAAAAATGTGAATGATTTAATAATTGATTGTAGAAAAGATCATTGTAATTGATTTACAATATTTTGTTTATCACCGAATCATTGATGATTCCAAAAGATGTATATTGTATAAGGGATTACTTCAATGATAAGTGGATTGAACACCAAATGATATTATAGTGTATGATATTATTATGTGTCACCTTGGAAATAAAATATTCTTGGGAGGAATCAATTTCATATATCAAAGTGATTTCTTAGGAACTTAAGCTATATTTTATTATGGAAACAATGTTAACTATATGTTGGAGTGAAAAGGAATTATGGGGTGTCCTTGGCATAAGTGTTTGAAACCAAAATGTATGTATGAAATAAAGAACTTATTCTTTGTAATGACATAAGATAAAGGAAATTCTTATGTTGGATAAAATGGGCACTATGGTATATCTTGAATTAGTGGTTTGGATTATTTGCAATTGTGAATTAAATGTGGGTAGCACCATGTGGGGGTGCAATAGTAATGATGACCATTAATGGTTTAAGATAGTGCATGGAAATATGTAACTGACCATTGGGAGTATATTTGGAAGTAATCATAATTTAATAAAATATTTGGGTGAGGAATGGTGAAATGAAACCTTGGTTGAAAATAAGAAGAGAATATTCTTAAAAAAAGTCTAGTTAGGCATGAGGAATCTGAATCTTGAAATTAAGAGGAATATTTTGGGAATAATTACATTTGGTGGTAGTTGGAGCATTAAATGGTGTTTTTGCTTAATGGGAAAGAATAGTTGGGGAAACTATTTTGAGAGGAGTAAGGGATTTTGTCTCTAAATTATTAGGACAACTACCCAAGTATTATACTTTTTAAGCCATTCAAGAAACTTAAAAATGTCCTAGGAATAGGTCTTAGAATTTAAACAAGTATAAAGTTTCTCAAGCCCAAGACATTGAAAAGGGCCTATAGCTGATTTGAATTGTGATCACATTATCTTAATGGACTAAGTCAAGAAGATTGTTATCTTAGGATAAATAATGCAGAGAAATTTAGATCAAGAATGAAGGAAATATTGAAAAGGGATAAGGATTTTTGCACCAAAGGTGGCTTTTTAAGATTTGAGGACAAGGTAGGTATGCCCGAATTAGGTGACTTAGGAGAATTATCATGCAATAGGTGCATAATTATCCTTACTCTACCCACCTTGAAGAAGCAAGGATGCATGAAAACATGAGGGGAACTTATTTTTATGGTAAAAAATGAATAAGGTTTGGATCCTTTTGTCAGGGTTGGTTATGGAATCTTGAATAACTATTGGGTGTCCAAGTGAGGGATGTCACACGGAGTGATAAACCCCTCAATAAAAACATCATGGTAATGGAATGATTGAGCACCATAGTTGAACATGGTATAATGTGTAAACTAAGAGGTTATTACACCTAAGAAATGGTTCAAATGGTGGAGCATAGTAAAGGAATTGGCATCCCTTGTCTCGATTGACAGATATAGGGTTAATCCCTACATTATGGTAGAGTTATCCTACATTCATGGAGAGTGCTAGGAAATGTGGGGATACCACATGAAAGCATCCTTTAAGATTTATGGGTAGTGTACAAGGTTAACCCCAATAAAACTATGGGATATTGATCACTCCTATCCACTCGAGGGATGTCTGCAGCATCTAAAACTTGAAATATGGTGGAACCTCTATAATATTATCTGGTATATCCTTGAGGAAGTCAATCCTATGGTGTATAGACTCACCTTACCACCCAATTTATTGAAGATCCATGACTCCTTCCATATATCCTTGCCTAGGAAAATACATTGCAAATCCTAATCATGTGTGGGATCTCTCTAATTTGCAGATGGCAAATCCAGTGGCTATAGAGGTGCATCCAATAAAAATCCTTGAGTTCCATTTTAAATTGACGAGGAAAGGGAATCTAGAGAAATGCAAGGTTCAGTGGGACCGTTACTCCAAGAGAAATGCTACTTGGGAGAAAGTAGCAGACATGCAAAAACATTTCCCATTCCTGAAAATGTATTGTAATTATTGTTTTATGTCTTAATTATGATGAAACATAGAGGATTGTGTTAAGACTAAGGGGGATAGAATGTCATGACCTTCCCTTGGTAGACTTTTTATCTTGATGGATATATGTTTTATTATGCATTTTATTGATGGAATGCTTGGTTATTTTCATGACAAGTTATGCAAACACGCAAACACCACACACACACACACATATATATTATGAAAAATATTGATATATCTCATTAATAGAATGATTGACTATTTCATGTTTGGTTTCTACAAAACATACATTTTATTAAAGAATATGATGCTACTAATAGAATTGCACTTTTACAGGAACAGGTTTTCTTATGGTGGCAGAAAGAATTAACCATCGATAATAGGATGCCTTAAGGAAAATGATGTGATGGGTTATATATCAAAGTAATTGAGAGCAACATAGATGAATTTTCCTTTCATGAATATGCATATCATAATTTGCATAATAAAAAGAAACATCAAGCTTTAGTTGAATTTGTTTGTTACATAATGATATTCTTTATTATGGAATATTATTTGATGAAAGCATTATTGCAAAGGAATGGATGTTTGATTTCTTTTATTATTATTTTTTTTAAAGATAGCATCATATAAATAATTCATATTTAATTTATAATATTATGGTAGTGAATACAAAAGGAAAGGAGTATCTAATTTATAAAAAATATAATAAAGAAAATATTTTTTTTGTTATTATTTTATTTAGTGCATTTTGTACTTTGCATACTCTAGAAATTCATTGTTTGAAAATGAGATAACTTGGAATCCAATGATCCAAAGTGATGAATTGTGTTATAGTATTTTGGCTGTGAATTTCATAACTACAAGAAAACTATTGTTTGTAAATCCTCAATGATGCTTGAAAGTGGACCTTTGGATAGACTTTATCATGTTGTTGGCTAGAATATTTTCTTTGTGGTTCAAAAAAGTGGGTTTGTTAATTATTTATTGGAATTAATGTATGCTCCTCATAACATACCAGTAAAACTAGATAGTGGAGAATAAGGTTGGACCTTTCTTCAAAAAAGAAAGGAGGAGATATCTGAAAAAAAGGGTCTTGTCAAGAAGTAGAGTTGGATAATGTTTGGAAGAAGTGGTTTTGAAGGGCTACGGGCAATATCTAGTTAGCATTAGAAAATTCTATGTTTGGTTTGTAAAATATGGATATGTTATTTGATTTAAAAATAAATATTTATTAATTTGCTTCATAGCTCATTATAAATGAAAATATCTATTTAAACCAAGAGTCTTAGTCTCTGACTAGAGAAAGGAAAGTTTACCCATTTATGCATTCTAGCTTATGGTATGAATATAATTTGGTTTGTGTTTGAAGTGTGAAGACTTGTAAATGAAAACTGACAATGTTTAATGTTGCCTTTTGGTTTGCTTACTAGAAAACAAATATCTTTGTTAATTTTTCTAGTTGTAGTGGAGTTATCTATCTCAAAGAAACTGTAATGGATAAATTTAGAAGGTGGGTTATAACCTAGGAAACATAAAATGTTTTAAAAATATGAATGAGAGTTATTTGGATCATATTTAAAAGGACTTGGGTGTGACTGCATTTTACAAATTTATTAAACTATGAAATATATAGTGGAAAGAGCAATGGAAAGTAACGCTACATTATAGGGAATTCTGAGTACATACTCTTGTTGTATGGATCACTATAGTTTATGAAAATGGCCTTAGTGGAATTCTTTACATGCAAATCTAGTAAAGCTAGTGTCACACCATATTTTTTCACTTAGATGAATAGTATTACATATAGATATTGATGTATGATATTTTCTTGCATTAGCTAACACCAGGTTGTGCAAGGTTGCATGAAGCCACATTTGTGAAATTCTTGGCATCATTTAAGTTTCTTGAAGTATTTATTTTTAAACTTGTTGGAACATCGACTGAAAACACCTATAATATGTGTTTGATGCAGAGAAGTAAATAGTGTTTAGTCTTCGAGCAAGTGCTCGCATAACCAAAGTAATGGGTGAACCGGTTGTTCATAGTACCATAATAAAGTGAGGTGAACACAATGATAAATATATGTTGATTTATCATTTGGAATAGAAATGATCATATGCATATTTATTTTATATGAATGGTAATGGTTGTGAGTTTTTTTTATATTCCTTTTAAATAGAAAAGTCATTATTACTTTATACTTTGGAATTGACTAGATTATTTTCTAAACTTGATAAAGCTAGAACTGATTTACTTGTTGAATTGTTTGACATACATGTGTTTTTCTAAAGGTACGAAAGAGCAATTCCAATGTGTTGTTGAAGGAAATAATTGGATGGTTGCTTTTGTGTGTAGATAAATTATTTATGTATTTATTTTATCACGGGTATAGCTCAATAGCTGGTTGTGAATAATTTATAAGGAAAAGGTCAAAACCCTATTATTGAAAAAGGAAATACATGTTTTTCCATTGGTTTTGCTTGGATTTTAAAAAATGTAGATTTTAATTGAAATACAACATGTAGGTTGAAATATTTATATAAATATTGTTACATGATAGACTATAGTATGACAATAGACTTCTTGCAAAAGTATTTGCATTAATAAATTAATGGGAGCCATATTTGATCCCCATTAAAAGGAAAATCCTTCTTTATGGTTTAAAACAAGCACTCAAAGAAGGAATACATCTATTGAAAGTTCAAAATGGTCGAAAGACTAACAAATATCCATCATTTTTTTTTGTGTTTTCGAAGAGATATGGAAGATGACTCAATTCGTTGAATTATACATCATTGTATTTTATAATTAGTTGGTTTGTTGAATATCACCTTTGAAAGAGAAATTTAGGATAGAGGATATTCACTGGAAAAACCTATTAATGTCAAATTGGATAGTAGAGCATTTCAGCAAAACTATATATTACGCTCAATTTGTAATATTATGATGTAACAAAACAATGTTAAAGTATGTTGAATTTTATGGGTTATAAATGGATTAACAATGATGAAGTTTTACTTGTATAATTATAGACTTATAGTTGCTTAGATTGGTTAATCATGTGATAACATAGGCATGAAATTATTTAAGTAAAATCCTAGCTAAGGTATATTGAAGTTATATTTAATTAAAAGTAGAAGTAAGATTTAGTGCTTTAATATTATACACGTGCTTTGAAGGTGTTATAAATGAAATAACCTTAACGAATGTAATGTAGAAATCGGTCATGTTCTAGAGTTGTTTACGTATTTGTGAAAGGATTTAAATCTAACTTGTTCTCTATGGAATTAAATTTCCATGCATGACAATTCCTTTGTAGATATTAGTTGGCTGGTCTAATGTGATAGTGAAGTTCGTTAAAATTAGTGGAATTTTGAATCGTCAAAGATTTATGGTATTGTCATTCCAAAACCTTTACTTCACTCATATCTATTTATTTAATCAGAGAATATGTTGATTATAGGTATAGTATTTTTAAATATACTTCACTCAAGTAACTCTAGTAGATATTCAAAGGAGTAATATTTGGTATATACATGAAATCATGGATAGGAGGACTAGATCATCGAGTAGATGAGAAATATAGTCAACATACATAACGCTAAATGCTTCCACATAGATGGAATTATGTGGTGTGTGATAATTAGCACAATTTATTTTTTACTGAAAAGAAAAGAGCTAGCTCATTGAAATATGAGAGTGATAGCTTAATTTGAGCAGCACGTAGTAATCGTACATAGATATAATTATGTAAGAATTAAGGATAGGTGTGTGCATGATATGATATGTTAGTCATGCGAACTAAATTTAAGAGTGATAAACAACTTAGTTAGAGGATCTTTTAGAACTCTCTATTAGATGAGGAATGAGATCAAACCCTAACAAAGTAGAGCATAGTTTCCAAGAGATAGGAAAAAAATGCTCTCAGATATGGTTGAGAATTTTGGGTTATGATATCATCTCAAGTTGTATCCATCCTTATGGGCCTATGATATTAGTGTCTAAAATCCCATTGGAATGGAATTGTATGTTTTATTTTATGAAATTAAAACTATATTTCCATTTAAGCTAGAGGTGTCTTCCTTGCATGTTTTACTGTAGGACTCCTTTATCACAAATGAATACCATCTTGCTCATCTCAACTATTTTTAACTACTTCAAAAAATAAATATCCATACATTAGATAATTTATAGGTCTACCAAAAAAGGCTTAAATATTCCTATCACAAGAATATATGATCTTGCTCTTTCAAAGTTTATGATCTTGTTCTTAAAGAGAATTAGAAGAACACCAATACAAAAATCATAATCCTAATTGAATAGTTCCATATATCATAATCATAATTTAATAGTTCCATATATCATAATCACCAAGTATGGTTTAGGTGCTTATATCCTCATAATATTTAACAAAAAGGAACTTTAAAAACCAATGAACATAATGAATGTTTAAATATATTACATTTAACTCTACATCAACTACCTATTTAGTTTTAGAAACTTGTCACTACTTGCTTGTATCTACTTGACTTCATATTTATTTACATGCATGTGCCTATCTCTATTTGGATTTACCAATGCATATTGAATCAGGTTTCTATGATCAAATACAATTTATGATCCTAGTCACAATAGTTTATTTTCATCCACTAGGTGACTAATGCAAGTAGATCCTCTCATTTCCACTTTGTAAATAACTCATGGTTTGAATAACACCACTATATATCAATGTATTTATCTAATATGGTTTATCTCAAACACTATATCCTTCTATTTTTCTTCTAATCATTAATTTTTTATTGCATGATGAATACTACAAGGTTTCCAATTGTTGATGATAAGAGAAATCAAATTAATTTTTATTTATTTTATCAATCACTTATTGCATGATGAATACTATGATATTTATAGGTGTTGATAGGAATATTATCCATACCATATCTTGTCTCCCATGTACATTAGGCATGGAGGCAATAGATCAACAATGAATCCTTCCTCCCAATTAGGGCATCAGTTATTGCCACACCAATTAATCACAATTTCTCTATTATACTTCTCTATGAGGTGAATCAATCCAAATATAAGTCCTTTATATATTTATGTAAAGGTAAATATCTTAAAAAATCACAATTCCTATAGGTAAATCTAAATTATAATTCCAATGATAAAATATAAATAAAAAGTCCTATAGGCAAAGCTAAATTATAAGTCCTATGTACAAAGCTAAATTAAAAGTCCTACTAGTAAATCTAATTCAAATTTTTTATAAACAAAGCTAAATCAAAAGTCCTACAATTCAAGAAGAAACCCTCTAGACATTTGTTTAATGGAAAATATATTGTTTTCATGTTTTTTTGTATCTTTCTATCATACAAACTAACTAGAAATCCTCTAGGCAATGCTAACTAAAGTTCCCATTAACACATGTTAAAGCTAACTAAAATCCCCTTGGGAAAATCTCTACATATATTTACGTGTATAGTTGTAAAAATTTGTATATTATTCTTTCTATATTTTGGCTAAGCTAAAGTACCCTTGCGAAAATATAAAGTTATATATAGTTGTATATAGTTATACTACAGCAATACCTCTTGGCATCATGCAAAATACTTCTTGGGCACACCATCCATCTTATCTTTCATCTATATATCACAAATTCATGAAAGTGCATGCAAGTCTATAATGATGGTACCTAATATAATATAATCATATCATAATCAATGTGTTTTATAATTATTAAGGATACATCTAATCATAATAATCAATATTACACAACCCATCATAATAAAATTATTCATTAACTAATCATAATTTAAAGCATTTAATCATCATAATATAATAATTTTCTCAATCACAAATTAAATCATCAATTGGTCGTACAATATCATCGTCATAAAATAGTTAGATAAAACATCATAAATATTAAATGCATATCATCACACTCTTCAACATCATAATTAATATTCATATAAACAAAAACATGGAACCCATAATTAATGATACATGTTAATCATAAAAATATATATACAAAGTCAAATGTTTGTAAAATGTCATAATGATAGTGATACAATACTATACATCAATATCATCCCTAAACTTTAGATAATACCCAAAATATGGCTAGCTCTAGGAGCCTATATACGATGCTCCTATGGATTCCCCTTATCTTCTCTTGTTGGTGGTGGTATTCTCACCAATCACTATGATTAGCATATCAGAGATTGTTATATGTCTATGAACCTATACTTGTAGGTGGTGTTAAGCACATATCAAGGGGATGGTTGCATGGTATACTTCTCACCCACTCTCATTCTATAGGTCCTTCTATATCTATGTCATCTAGTCTAGTAGTGCCTAAACCACCTAGCCTCATCTAGCTTCTCCTCATACTATAATGACTCTTATTGCCATTGCATCCCATTCCCTAGTCAAACCCTAGATGGTTTACTCCATCCCAACAACCTACCTTACTATATAGTCCTAGTTCATCATCCATGGCATTGCCTTTATCTACATAGCTACTAGCATAACCTTCAAGCTATCCACTTGCATCACTAGGGGATATTATTTTATCCTGATAATAGATTTATTTGAATTACTTAATTTTGACTCCCCTATCATGCTCATAGGAAAAGAAATAAGTGGAGGTTCTACTATTAGTACTATGACTACAATTTATATTGCTTGAGTTGGAGCCTCTCACTAGGTATAGTATTCTTAATACTAGATCATCAAAACTAGCACTACTTTACATGCCATGTTAGGCCTTCTATGTTATATTGATAATTTCTCTATTATAGTCACTCTTCTCATCTTGATGGTGTAGTATCATTACCGGTAGCTATTACTTACATCATGATCATTGATTCTAGGGTCTATACTGATGAGGTCATTTGGTTCCACCTAGCATAGGAGTTTAGATTTGGTTAATCTTTGGACCATCTGTATTGTGAACCTATCTTATTAGATTGACCTTGATGGAATCTCATGCCTAGTGATATACTAGTAGAGAAAACAATAAACATACTGGAAATATGATTCTCCTCATGGTCTCTCTAGATATCTAGCTTACTTGATATGAGTTGGGTGGTATACATCATACTACTAGCCTATATATTACCTATATGACTATAAATTATCTACTCAAATAAAAAATCATCAACTTCCTTCTTAACCACTACCCACATGTCCCTATTTGGCATACTTTGATTTATATTGTAGTGTCAATGCCACCTATGGAAAATTGGTACCACCTACTTACCCACTAGTCCTGGTAGTCTCGAAGGCCTCATGACAATAATATGCTTCTAGACCCACACTTCTAATAGTGTATAACAAGTCATGCACCTAACTCCCCAATAAACTATCATGTTTAGTGACTAATATAGGTATTCCAACACAATATATACCCACATAAAGACTATTTATTCATTGAATATATTGGTCGTGACCTCTCCATATCCCCAATGTACAAAATTCTAGCGTGTATCACCATTCAAAATGCCTAACATTATGATATATAAAAATATCATCTATCTATCCAAGTAGCACCTAGCATAAGTGAAATTAATGCGAATTCTCTATCTCACCACTTGAAATCCCATATGGTTTGCTAGACTCTCCATGCATCTCTTCTAATATTACCCCATGTGTACCTTTATACCTCTAATAAAGACTCTAAGAATCCTCTAGATATCCATTAGATTTATGGTTATATCCCCTATTAAGATCTAGAAGGTAGTCATTTCTAAATACCATGATTTCATGAGTGCTATTAGGAAAGCTTTGTTAAAATTCAAATTATGTATTAGGGCTATGTGGTGTAGTTATAACATTGCCAATAGAGCATGGTGAGTGAAACCTAAGAGACCATAAATGGTATTTATTACATGGGGGCATTTCTCTCTATAGTTCAATGTTTGTAACCTCTCCAGCAACCAATCCAATCCTAGTACCTTATTAGTATTAGCTCACAAAATAAAAGCAAAATCAAATCTAAAATTTAATATGAGCAAAAGTGCCACTCTAATGCAAAAGCATTGTTAAGAGGTAAAAGCACCATTGGAAAAAAACCACAACCCTAATGGTAGTATCAATAATGTAAAAGCATTTTTATTGTACAAAAGCACTACCAAGTCCTTTGTGTATTCTTTTTGATATAGAAAAATAACTAAAAGTTTAGTTTTATTAGTACATACCTATGCTCTAGCCCACCTCATGTTGAAAGTATTATTACCTAGTCTATTTGGTGTAGTGGGAACACATGTTGTTCCATAGAAAAAATACAAAACTAAAGGCTCTAGAGCTCTCTATCCTATCTTCTACATGGTGAAAATAAATGTATTTTTACCTCTAGTCCTTATACCCTCTAGACTTTCAACTAAATTTTAGTATTTATCTTAAATTTTTATCATCATACTAATTTGGATCGTAATCAAGTATCCTTACTCTAACTTGATTTTACCTCAAAAACTCACGGGGTTACATAAGGGCATGACACATTTAATGAAATGTAAAACACAAAATTTAACATCACCCCTAATAAAATAATTAAGTAATTAGTCATCATCAATAACCACAAGCAACAACAAATATTTTGGTCACAAATCAGGGCATCTATTTTTTTTTTGTGCACTTATTATGCAATAAATACATAAAAAATGGGTAAATCTAGGTACCTAGTTTTGATTACACCATCAATAACAAAGCTTACTAATGTATTAATAAAGTATTTAATCAATCATACAAATATAATAAATCATGTTAAAGACTATATTTAGAGTATTTGTTGCTTTAAAAGCAATTGCATCATGGCATGATTCAAAGATTTGGTAGCACTTTTATTTCTTGGATTGTGCTTCTACAAAAAAATATTAGCTTTTTCCATCCAATTTTTAACACCAATAATCGTTTTGGCAAGTGTTAGATAAATAGTGTTGTAAACACTTTTGATTGCTATGTGTCAAAATAAAAAATTTATCGGTAGTACATTTGATACCATGATGCTAGCTTGGTTCAAATACATGATTTTAACACTATGTCATTTTTTAGTTATTATCTAAATAAGGTTTTGATGCTAGCCAAGGAATATTGATACTCCAATTTAGCTCAAGGGGGTCCCTTTACCATTGATCTCTTTCTTTTTTATCTATTTTATATAAAGGTAAAAATGCCATCAGGACATGATAGCACCGATATCGCTTTTATAGGACTATTAACACTTATATCTCTATGGTAAAACTATATTTTCTTATACTTATTTTTATTATAGCATTTAGATCTTTATATTTGTTTATTGTATGTAAAATTAATTCCATTTTCTATTTATTTGTCAAAATAAAGAAAAAATGGAACTAGTTTTGGCACTTTAAAAATTTAGAGACCAAGAAAATTGTCAATATTGTTATTGTAAAATTGAAATTGCATAAAGCTAAATCAAGGATATGTTTGTTGCATATCTTTTGCACCCTTTAAAAAAAATGTTTTTTTTTTAACATAAAAAATCAAAATCATTTTAGTTTGAGGTCTTGTTGTTGCTTTGTTTGTTGCATTAGGTATTATATTAAGGTTAGGATTTGTCAAAGATTATTTTAGGATAAACATAGATTTTCTTCAATAAATTCATCAAACTATAGAATATAAGTTAATAGACTACCCCTATTATCAAGGTGATAACGAAGGAAAAGAGCATGAACCATCATGAAGAGGTCCTTTCTAATATATATTTCCCATCTTTTCTCTTATCACAAGAACAATAATACGTATGAAAAGAAAAGGAAATGGGGGTAGGGAGAGCATACCTTATAATATATTAACTAGCATAAACTATCGTAGTTATTACTATGCTAATTCTATAGTAAAACTATAGTTAGTATTAGTTAATGTTATAATATAGCTAGCAATTATACTAATTTATAACATCTTAATATTAGTAAAATTTAAAACATAAAGTATTAAAGTTAATAATTATTAATATTAAAGGCTATAATCTATTATACACAAACACTAAGTCTACTATTGAGTATAATTCAAAGACAAAGATATACAATTAATGAAAATACTAATGTTAGGATGGGAAGATGAGTAATATATGACATAATATTTGGGGATATATAATTAATATTGTATCTCCCGAAGTGGGTTGAATTTCTCGGTTATCCTATTCCCCTTTGGGGTTTTTTTGTAGACTTTAGCTGCCCCCTTAGGTAAGTTTGTTTGTCTTGATACAGAAAAGTTCTTCTCCGCTCAACCCATTGGACGGATTTGTATCAATTGACCTTACCAATAATTTGTAGGAGTTTATTGATATCAAGATCGAGTACCAAACCTTTATGTAAAGAGTTGCCTATATCAATTTATCCAATACCTATTACCAGTTTCAATTTGCAGCTTACAAAATTTGGGAGTGTCCCATTATGGATTGGAAATATAAGGTAAATCCCTTGTCCACTCCCGCAACTCCAATTAATGGCTCACGGGAAAACATCGAAGAATGTACTATTGTTTCTAGTAGGAAAACCCATGGAGCTAAGCAATAGGAAGCTTTGATTTTTGTTGCACAACCTGACCCTAATCCTTCTTGGGACATGCAAGCTTATACTAAAGATGTCTAGACTTCTGTTGATATGACCCCTCTAATATTTGGCATGCAACCTCCAGTTTTTCTGGTGCCTCAATTTCTTTGGTCAAGTCCTTTTGCCTCAGTGGTGGTAGCTCCAGATAATTCTTCAGTGTAGGAAGGTCATGCCTTTAAGGTCCGTTTCTATCACAACCTTATTTAGAATGACAAATGTTGATATCTAGATAGTTATGCTTTCCACATGACCTCCAACTCTTATGGCTTGCTTGATTTTTTGGGTGATGCATAGGATGTCATGGAGATCATGCATCCTAATAAATCCCAATGATTTTATTCTCATGGAATGTTTGAGGACTAATGAACCTAGTCAAAAAATATTTGGTTCAAAATGAGATGTCAAATGTTTCTCGAGTGCATGAAAGCCTTTATTTTTTATGTCTACAAGAAGTTAAAAATTTATTATTTCAATATAGGGTGTGCATGCATTTTTTTTTGTCCATAAAGTGTCTATTTTTCCATGAAGCATTCCTTAGGAAAAGGGGTATCCATCACTATCCTTGCACCTCGATTACAAAAGAATTTTGTGACCTGGGGTGTTGAACCATCCAATCAAGCTATCTAGATTTTGCTTGATATTTATGAAAAACTATTTAAAGTGATTAATGTGTATGCCTCAAACATTGCTTTTGAATGATGTGAGCTGTGGAGATGGCTTACCGTGAATCTTTCATTTGCCACTTGGTTAATCTACGAATATTTTAATATGGTGGAGAAAGCTTTTGATAAGGTCAGTCATACTTTGATGTGGTGGTGCTTAGGTGAAATGAAATCTTAGTTTTTTATGAGAAACAAGATTCACCTTTATGACCCTAATTCTTTTTTCTCACCTTGTGACTTCCCCTAGGCTCTTTGGTACACCCGATCCAATTTTAGGTTGCTTATACCAGGGTTTTGAAAATATTTGACAGAGCCATGATTTCTCTCATATTTTGCCCTCTTCGTCGTATGTGCTGACTTTCTCTGGTACTACACTATCTGATCATTCACCTAATTTATTCTGGATGGCAAAGATAAACTTTCAATCCAGAGTGCATTCTTCACAGTTTTACCTGAATGTTTCTTTTGCACATAGTTTTAGAATGAAAGCTCAAATATGCTGCATTTGGAATTTGATTTCTAGACCTGATGGTATTTTTGAAAGGATTGAGTGGTGGAATGTTGCCATTCAATGAACCACTAAGGTTTTGTAGACTCTGGGTGTTGAAGTTGCAAAGAACTAAAAACAGGCTATGTTTACCTTATAGAGTGAGATATCCAAAGCCTGTCTTAGACTTGAAGCCTCTCCTTTTAGCTCTTTTGCTCAGTCCCAATTTTCTTCCATTTGACATGAGCTAAAAAAATCTTATTTTTATGAAACCAAGGGTGCTCAATTACGTGCTCAAATGCATTGGCTCAAGGGGACAAAGTGACCAGATTTTTTTCAATGCCTCAAACCTCCTGCCCAATATTCCTAGTTTCAAGCCATTCAAGTTGATGGACAGAGATTCACAGACCTTTTGAACATTTTCAAAGTCTTTGTTTCACATTATCAAGGTGTTTTTGATTCTTACCCCCTTGATGATGCTAGAAGGTAAGCTCTTGTTGATTGTACCACTGTTCTCCCCAACAAGATTTCTTTTGAGCAAATTATATTCTATGACACTCCTCTTTATTTGGAAGATTTAAAAAATGCCTTGTCACTCATGGTCAATGATAAGGCATCTAGTATTGATGGATTTCCATGTGAATTCTACAAGTAATTATGGGTTATACTTGGTTTTGATCTTCATAAAATGTATCTTGAAGTCTTGTAATGTGGTTCACTAGGTTCCATTATTAACAAAGGCAATGTTAAATTTATTTATAAGTCTAGAGACCCTGAGATCATCACTAATTGGAGGCCGATAAGCCTACTTAATGTGAGCTACAATATTATTGCCAAAAACCTTGTGCTTAATCTTAAATCTCTCCTACCTTTGATTGTCAGACCTGAACAAACTGGATTTATTCAGGGAAGATACATTCCTGATAATTTTATTGCTATTTGGGAAGGTATGGAGTGGGCAATAAATTTTGAACAAGATGTTGTATTCATTAATATTGACTTTGAGAAATCCTATGATAATATGGAGTGGTACTTCATTATTGCCATGCTCCAGTCTTTGGGCTTTGGACTAGTATTTGTGAGCACTGTTCTTATGTTATTTCAAGATGCTTCAGCTGTTCTTACTTTGAATAATAGTCAATCTCAATCAATTTATCTTGGTCATTCTGTAAGACAGGGGTGCCCTCTTGCTCCATCTCTTTTCATTCTTACTACAGAGGCTTTTGGCTATTTTTTGACCCATAAGGTGGATCAAGGATTAATTAAGGGTATTGCTCTCCCCAATTCTGACCATTAGTTGGTCAATGGTCATTTTGCTGATGATTATTTTTTAATGCTTAAATAATATGAGCAATCCCTTTACTTAGCTATTAGTTTCTTAGAGGTGTTCTATTTAGCCTCTAGTTCTTCTATTCAATGGAAAAAACCTTCTATTTTCGATAATATCAATCCTAGCTACCATGTTGGCTACGTCATTTCCAATGGACTTGGATTCAACCAGGTGAGGTGTTTAAATTTCTTGGAATTCCTTTTGTGTTTCATGGTTCCTCTACTCAATTGTGGTAGTATGTTATTGAGAAAGTGGACAAGAAGATTTCTTACTGGACTAGTAAGAAACTTTCTTTGGCAATAAAATTTTAGATTTTTTCTAAGGTTTTAGCCACTACCCATGTCTATTATTCATCTTTCTGGGTTCCATCCAAATCTTGTTATAAAAATATGGATAAGCTTCTTAGAGATTTATTATGGCCAAAGACTCTGTCAAATGAGGTTTTCATCGGGTAGCCTGGGAAATTTGTTGTTTGCCCAAGGACTGTGGAGGCATGGGTTTGTTTTATTTTCACCGACAAGGTTTTGCCCTTTGTGCTAAATAAATCACCCGATCTTTAATTGGGGATGAATCTTGAAAAGTGTTGGTCAGGCATTGCATTTCTTTTAGTTTGCTTCAGGGGAAGAAAATTTGGAAAGGGGTGGGATTGCAATCCATTATTACTGCCCCTGTCCCTATTAAAATTAAAGGTTCTTTTATCATTTAGAGTATTTGAAAAGCTTGGGATACCTTCAAACCCTAGCTCAGTTGGAAATGGATTTTTGCAAAGCAGGTGTCTCTTTGCCTTCCATGAATATTTGGTGGTCTCTTGTTATCACTTGGAAGGGCTCTCCCCTAGATCTGGTGTTGTGGGTTAGAGCGTAGAGGTTCTATAAGTATGGTATTACTTCCTTTTTTATTTCTTCTCCTAACATACCAGGAGTTGGATACCCTGGGAAAGTTTTCGTCAAATTCACAATTTAGATGTTGGTGATAGAGATACTTATGAGGTGGTTATTGATAGTATTCCATTTTCTATTTGGTGTAGACTGCATAAGCATTTTCAAAAACCCTGGTGGCAAAATTGGTATTGGCTTGGGGAGCTTCTTGTTTTGCAATATAAATCTCATCTAGGTTACAAATGGCTCACCCCACTAGTTCAAATGGTTGATAAACTCACTATGATATGGGACTTCGTCTCTCTTCCCTCCCAATGGAATAAGAGGTTTTGGATTACTTGGGATACTTATATTGAACCTAAACAAAGTTTTTTTTCTTGGAGCCTCTTGCACCAAGGGTTGCTTGTTGGAAATAGGCTCAAGCATCTGGATGTTAATAATCCTATTTGCCCAATTTGTGGATAAGCGAAAGATTTACTGCATATTTTTTAGTTTTGTGATCGGGCTCAATCGACTTGGTAGTGGCTTCTTGAAATTTTTAGAACTTTTATGCAAGAGGATTTTACCTGGGTGCATGCTATTTTGGATGACTCTATTGCTTTTTCCTTCAACTTGGGTGTTCTTTGGAATATTTTTAGAATTGGTACCCTATTTTATCTTTGGAAGTCCCAAAATAGATCTATTTTTTCTCAATAAGATGTTGGGCATGTCTTCTCTATTGTTGATAAATATGCTATATTATTTAATTTATAGTTACAAATTTAAGTACAGGTTGAAAAAGTAAATGTGGACCTACATTACTTACATACCCTCATAGAGCATTAGGGGAATGCACCCTATGCTATGAGTCATGTGCCTCTTACTTCCCCTTCCAAGTCTCGATTGTCGACTCATCGGGGGACCTATCACCGACCACAACCATCTACTACCAAACATTGGTTCTAACCCCCCCCCCCTGTAATGTAAATATGGATAATATAGATTTGGAGGCCCATATTGCCCAATCTCTGGTTTGGATGTTCGACCTCTTGAGCAAGATGATACCCTTGGTTGGGGTGAAATTGTACCAAATGCATAGACTTGTACTGTTAGTGGTACTACTGTTGATGGCTTGGGGGCTCTGGTTTCTTCAACTGTTGGATGGACTTATGACCTTATGGAGGAAAACATCAGGCCTTCCACTTCGCAATGATTTCTCAGCTCCTTTCTTTCTGAATGCATATTTGACACTATTTTGGTGGTTGTTATGTGGATTTTTGTGGACTATTTTTGGAACTATTGTGTAATTCTAACCACAATGGTTAGTGTGTTGGTTTACAGGGTGTGCTAATCCCACCCACCATTTTTTGTATGATTAGACATTATTTTATTAATATAATGGCTTTTTCATACAAAAAAATATTGTATGGCTATAATGATATTTGGATATTTTAGGTGAGAGCATTAAGTATTTAATGTAGAGTTTAAAATTTAGGGTATGCAATAAAAACTGTGCAAGGTACACGAGGCATGATGGTGCAATGGTATGACTATGTTAAGGATGATGGAAAAAGAATGTATCCATTGTTAAAATATATGCATATTATTGTGAGGCAAAAATAATGGTTGCCATACCTAAACAACAATAAATCTTATAATGTTATGTTAGATAATTAGAAAGGTAAACATATCCTCATAGAGGATATTTTTTACCCAATATGTGCTTATCCAATCAAATTGTGGTTACCAAAGTATGGTGTACAAACTTTGAGTTCTAATATTAGACCTTCTATTTGGAGTTCCAAAGCCTTGTTGTTCAACCCAATGAATCTAAGATGTTAAACATATTATACTTTTAGAAGTAACAAAACTTTAGAAACAAATATATATATAAATAAGTTTTAACAAAACATCATATTGTGGAGATAAACATTAAATAAAAAAAATGGTTTAAATAGTAGGTTATACATAGTTGATGCATAGTATGACTTGCACCTTATAGGAGCACCAAATGCATGGGATAAAAGTTATATATTTAGTTACAAATTTTAAGTATTTTGATATATTTATTTACAAGAGTATGATGACCATGGATGTTTACAAAAGCTTTCAACAACTAAAACTTATTAAGACCTTTACATTTAAAATATTCTTAACAAAATTAAAGTTTTACATTTTATATTTCATACACTTAGATCCAAATTCCAGCAAGATTATCAGAGACTTTGAATTAACAAAGTAGGTTAACAAAAATAATTAGTATTAAACTCTATACTTTAATAATATTCATTAGATTATCTAGCTTTTAAATTTTAATTAAATTCACAATGGTAAAATATTAATCATATTCTACTCTTTTAGTCCTTAATTTTAAAGATAATTTTTGTCATTAATGTAATCTATCACATATACTACAAGTCAAAGGGTATAATCAGGAACTAGTAAAAAGGAATGAACACATGCAAACATGATCCGCCCATGTAGAGGAGTTGGAGAGCAAGTGGGTAGTTAAACCTCTCTAGTTCTAGTTGCTGAGAGGCCCAGGTTCAAATCTCTCGCCTCACATGTTGCGGATATGTTATGTAATGGTTCCCTCGTGGTCACAGTCTGTTTACCCCTTGTGGCCACCACCAAAAAAAAAAAAACACATGCAAACATGAGATTTCAAGAATGCAAAAAATTTAAAAAATCCTTAAATCTCAATTTATTTGGTAGGGGTTATTTCTTTTTAGTTCAATGTTTTCTTTCTTATTTTTCATTAATATTCTTATCATATGGAAATTTTTAGTTTATTTACATGAAAGGTAATTAATGAAAAACAATTCCTTTCTAGTCTAGTAAGGGCTACATATTATTTTTTAATCCAATATTTCTTGTATTTTTATTAAACCCTTTGTATATTATAAAGTATTTTTATTTTTTATTATTTTGATATATAATTTATTTAATTTATTTTATAGTTAGCTAAGAATGAAATATATGTAAATAATAATAATAATAAGTTTGGATCTATGTAAAGTTGTATGGTCATTTTTTCTATCTCATAAATTTTTACTTGTTAAATTATTTATTTACCTTTTAAATGTTTGTTAATATATCTCATAATAAAAAATTAATTTTAATAAACTTTAAATTTTTGAAAATTTAATTAAAAAAAATGAGAGGATGTAATACATTTAATTATCATTACAAGATAATTTGCTCAAAACTATTTTTCTAAAAGGAAAAGAATATAATTTTAATTATTTTATTAACAAATTTTCATGGTCTTTGTCTTTTTCTTTAATATTCAAGTGAGCATCTTCAATATGTGATCTATCAACCATAAGGGGGGCGGAGGTCCAAGGTTCAAATATCGGGCCTCGCTAGACTGAATGCTTGTCCCTTTCCTAGTGCTTTCAGCGGCGTAAAAGGTTTAAAATGATTGTGGTATGGTGGTTATAGGGGCGAGACAGCGCGAAGATCTATGTGGCACCTTCTGGGGTGAACAACGCAGAATACTGTGATGGCCATAAAAAGCTGGACAACCCGCCCAGATTCGTGGCGGCTACTGATTCCACCATGTAAATTAAAAAAAAAAAATGTGATCTATCAAGTTCTTGTTCTAGTACTTGTTTTCATTTTGCTATCTTTTTATTTACATTTTTATCTTCTTCTACTTCTTTATTTAATTATTGCTAGCTTTGGTCTTGATTTTTATTTATTGTCTTCTTGTAATTTCAATTCTTAGAACAATTTTAGAGACTCAAATCTCATATGAATTGGTTGTGCAAAGGAGACTCCAACACTAGGTTCTTTCATGTTAAGGTTTATCACATATATCAGAGGAATATAAGTCATGAAATTCAAGTTGATATTGGTGATAAGATCTTTAATTTTTGGATTTCAAAAAAGCTACATTTAGCCACTATGAATATCTTTATCAAAAATTAGTTTGGAACCTTGTTGTTTACACTATATTGCTATAAAATATTTCTAAGGTAATAACTAAGGAAACAAAAAAATTCCTTGCTAGAAAATCACTTTGGAAGAACTTAAGGATATTATCCTCATATCTACAAAGGATAAATATTCTAGTCTAGATGGATTCACAAATACCTTCTACCACCAATTCTTTGATCTAGTAGCTACATGCTTATTTAGATGATCAAGAATACCCATAAAAAGATAAGATGATTGGTGCTATTAACTGTACATTTTTATCTCTAGCCCTAAAGGAGAAGAATACTTCAACCTTCAACAAATTTAGACCTATTTATTTGTATAACTCTTCATATAAATTTATGAACAAAATTATAGTCACCAGAATAAAAAAGCATTTGGATAAACTTATCTTTAATAAACAAAGTGACTTCATCCCTAACAAGAAATTATATAGCAATATTGTGATTGTCCATGAGGCCTTACATACCAACAATAACAAAAAGAAATATTGTGATTAAACTTAACATGGCCAATGCCTTTGATAGAGTGGATTTGGATTTCTTGGATTAGGTGCTTAGCTCTTTAAGATTTCCTTATCTCTTTCCAAGTTAATTTTTGGTTGCATCAGATACCCTTGGATTTCTCCTATCATAAATTGTTCTCTAGAAAGATTATTTAGAGTTTCTAGAGGTTTGCACCAAGGATTCACCTATATCTTTATCTTTATATTATTTTAGTTGAATTTTTGGGTAGATCTATATTTGTTTTAAATATGGGATAAAAAAGTAGCGACTAAGATTTCTATTATATTTAAGGTGATTACTCATGCCCAATTCAATGATGATACTATAACAGTTGGGGAAGCATCCAAGCTAAACGTCAAAAGGACTAAACACTTCCTAGACCTTTTATCTTAATGCCTCTAGAGAAAATATTAATTTCAACAATTGTAGGCTTTATACTATCAATACTTTCCTAGCTAAAAATAGGATATTTATTCAAATACTTCATTTTTGTCATGGTGGAGTTGGATCCTTTAGATATTTAAGGGTGCCTATGAGTTTCAAGATAAAGAGTTATGATTACTAGTATAAGTTGATGGAAAACATTGACACAAGAATATTGACCTTCGATAATGGGTAGCTTAGTATTAATGGTAAATTGATTTTGATTAAATATATCATTTTAAGCTTAACTAGCTTACAACTTATGATTTAAAATGCTCTCATATCAATCCTCTAGGAAGTTGATAAAAATGTTAGGAACTTTATTTAGTAAACAGGAAAGAAATATCATAGGAAAAAATTCCATATTGTTAGCTAGAGTCAGGTGATAAAATAAGTATGTCAATGGGGATTGGATATCTAATCTAATTTTATTATGAGCAATGATCTTGGGGCTAAACTTATCTATAAATTAATAAAACCTCCAATAAATCTTTAAAAATAACTTTTATTCACCAGTATGGTGAAGGAAATCATGGCATGTTGTTACTCAAAGGTATCCATAAAAATCAAGGCATCTATAAAGATTGGGCATTGATTGTTAAATCAATATAGATTATTAAGGATACAATATTTTATTTTCTAGGAAATGGTAATAGTATCAATATAAAAATGCACCAAAACCAATACAAAAGAAATACTTTTTTATCACAGGAAAGGCTCACAAAGAAGTCCCAATAATTTTTAGCATTATAATTCATAACCACATTTTGAGTTCAATGTCGCTATAGACAAAACTAAAGTGGATATGAGTTGTCAACATCTTGTATTATTAGGGTTCACATTTATAAACCTCACTATTTAGTAAGGACATCAATAATGGTCCCTCCATATTTTCTATACCCTCATCAATATAGGACAATATGATCACATTGTAGGGATTTTTCTTCAAGACCTGTAACATGTAAATGAAGATGTCTTTTTCCTATCCCTACATAAGTCCATCTATGTAGGTATATATTTTTGTAATTCCTTAGTACTTAGTTATCACACCTTCATGGTATAACTAAGTCCATCACCACTCACTTGATAATGAGAATTGTCACCTGATCCTCACCATTCAAGGTACCACCACTAATTTCATGTAAATTATTCCAAAACCTCAATGCTTTGGAACACCCGATCCTCATCATTCAAGGTGTATCATTCATAATATTTGGTTATTGCATCACCGTATCTCCTCAGGTTATCATCTTGAATCAAGAATTCTAATATGGTTCTATTTCTTTTCCAAGCCCCTACTAACCCAAGAATCATATATAAATAACCAAATAAGAACATTCTTCTTCAAAGGAAATAAAACATGCTTAAATATAACACATGGCTAAAACTAGTATCTTAAGTTTTCCAAACATAATACTAAATTAAAGCATTTCCTTTTTACCTCATAAATGAAAGAATGAAACATCATCAAATGAAATGTAAACCCATATCCATAGATTTGATTCTAACTCATTCTTTCCTTAACATAGGTTCTAGCATTTACTTTATCTATAAGAAGATTAAACTTTAACCAAAGAGCTTAAACCCTATTCCATAAATTAGATTTTTCTTCTTTCATTCCAATAGCACAACCATTCCATATTCACAATTGTTATACATTCAAAATAGATTTACATAAATATTAAAAAAATTAATCTCATTTTCCATGATCAATCACAAATAATAAAGCTATATTCAAAATAATACAATTCATCCTTAAAAGCCAAGAATACTAAAAAAGGTTCTCATTACAATATATTCCTTTATCATAAGCACAATTTTCCATATTTCCTTAGAATATTTCACTTACAAGCTTGTCTCCAAGAGTAGTGAGAATAATTCTAGGGATCAGGACAACTCATGATATGCATATGCAACCTACTATGCAAATATCATATCCAAAATGCATAACATATAGATGCAAAGCATTTTCATACAACTAGGAGAGAATCTCATACTTCTCTCCATAATGAATTCCTTTATCTACTCAAGACTTAGGAAACCATTACTAAACCATTCACATAAATTCCATAAAAATATTCTTCACCCAATTAAAACCTTTGCATAAACCAATCTCTATGAATCTACTACAACATTGGCTAACATTGAAACCATAAATATAACCATCATTAAATCAAATCTACAATTGTGTTCAATAGTTTCCATATATCTTTAAATAATAGATTAATCATTTAATAAGCCAAACAATAAAAATCTATATATTTAATAAACTAATAATAAAAGTTAATATATTCTTCAACTAATTTCCAAAGTTGTAAATATTTAAAAAAAAAAAACTTATAAATTAATTTTAACTCACTTCTTATGATTTCCAACACCATGTTTTCATGCTCTAATCCAATATAGCAACTATAATGCAACAATATCCATGCAAACATAAGGTAAGTCTTTGTAGCTATCTAACTTAGATGCTA
Organism: Wollemia nobilis; assembly: GCA_028583015.1. Taxonomy (NCBI): domain Eukaryota; kingdom Viridiplantae; phylum Streptophyta; class Pinopsida; order Araucariales; family Araucariaceae; genus Wollemia; species Wollemia nobilis. The sequence continues at coordinate 909,918 of JAQPPZ010002606.1, forward strand.
AGGTTGAGTATACCCTACGCTATACCTAGCAACCAAAACTCATGGGCCAATGAACATCACTTTCTACTATAATTAAAACCTATACTTGACTCTCTAACAGAATTGACACTCTCAAATACAACATGCTAAGAGAGTTTTGAAACAAGCTATGATGAGGCTTAATTTTAATTTTTTTTGTACTTAGATTTAGCCTAGGTTTGTAGGTTTAGGACTTAGTCTTTGAGGCTTGTCCACGTGAGTGACTATTGTCGTTCATGATTGATTAGGTCATAGGCCATGTGGCATCTTCTATGTAGCATTGTAGGCTTTTCTTATCCTTTGTTCTGTTAGGATAAGTCTTTGTTACGAACTTCTTGGATCTTCCCTTCTTCCTCAGTTGGTTCGCTCATGTTTTGTAATTATTTATACTTGCATTTTTAATTTGAATCTAAGCTTCAGATATCCACATCATATTGATATCCACAACATATTGGTATCAGAGCAGTGAATGGGTGAAGGTTTTGGGTCATTACCAACCCCATCATTTATCCTGTGTCAAGCTCTTTGTTGCTGCGTAGTTGTTGATTCGCTCAACAATTTTGTAGTAGCTCGATAAAAATTGCTGTCAATTTTGCAATTGACAAATTTGATAATTGCTATCAACATTGTTCCTGCTATTCTTGTTGGCAAGCAATTGGTTCTCTTCACCTCATTGTGCCAAGTTTTCATTTTGCAACAGTTTTACTGTCAAAGTTGAAGGATTGCTCTCCTTTAAAGATGACGATCGCGAGCCGTTCTTCATTGCTTCTACGGAGCCAGATCTGACCAACGCCTGTAAGGACAATCTTTCTCTATGGCTACGATCTCTCACCTCAAACTGCATTCTGAAATGATCTTTCCAATTCGAGGATTTAAGTAGCAGCTAGTACGTTTTGTCCATCGAGCGACAATTCCTGCATTGAAACATAAAATCTAAGTTTAGCTTGTGAATTCCTTCTACTGTGACGACGTTGGAGATTACCTTATTCTCCATTGATCTCCACGCTAATAAGTTCTCGGGTTTATGTAATGCAGTAATCGTTGTCTGTATTCGGCGACCTGTGATTTCGTCTTTCAACGAAGACTGTCTGCATCACACCTGCCCACACCAATATTATCAGATTTTGAATAGTTTTTTGGTAGGGTGAAGATTTGAACCTGGAACCTCCCTTGGAGGATTGCCCTCTCCTCTCCAACTCACCTACAACACCTGGCTACATCAACATTTAATCGGAAAGCCACTCTAGGACCAGGACCAGATTCGTACCAAGTAATTCTCGCGATTCCATTTGACGATTACGATAGTTCGTTGGCATGTATTCCTTGGTGGGACACCTGTGGTGATAGGGACATTTTGTCCTGGACATACGACATCTGTAGACCAGCTATTGAGAAACGTACGAACTGGGGAGAGCCGTTACACGAGAAGCACGCACAATTAAAAAAAACTCCCACATTTTATGGGTTGAAATCGTATAAAGGCTTGATAAGAGCCACATCGTCTGTTATGATATATGCCAGCATATGCTGGCTGACGTGGACTGGCTACCCGTTGCATGCGTGTCTGGTGCTGAAGAAATTCTATCTGCCACTGTTGGAAGTCTGGGGTGTTGGTTCGGGTGGTGAAAACTGCGTTCAATTTAATACGCGGCTTCCTTCATTGCGTCAACACAACTTTTGCTGGTCGGTTGAAATTGACGGGTTGTGTTGCCCGCTTTCCAAAAATTCCCTATTTGCATAAGGTATTCTATTACTCTAAAAAAAACAATTTAAAAATTTACCAAATTACGGAGGATTTTTAGAGGTGTTCAATCTTTAGTTTGGTCATAAGGTTATTTAGAATATTTATTATTTTACCTTGACCAACTATAAGTGCTATTTTCTATTGTAAAATTGCATTTCAAAAATTGCAATTATTTGAGCACTTCAACCCTCTGTAGTTCAATTTGTAAGATTCTTGTTGGCGTGGACTCGAGCCCAAATGGCTGCCGAATTGGTCGACAAAATGGCCCAACTCACACAACTTGTGAGTGCTTTGGCCGATAAGGTCACCACTCAAGATATTCAACCCCATTGTGATGTTCCCATCTACGATGGTTCACAGGATCCTGAAGTTCTCAACAATTGGATCTTGGACATGGATAGTTGGTTTGAGTACACCAAATTGGAGAAGGCCCAAAAAGTTGCATTTGCAAAACTTAAATTGTCAGGCCTTGCTAAGATCCTTGTCACTGATCGTCAGAGGACGCAAAATCCCATTGATACATGGGATGAATTGCAACGTGTTTTGAAGAGTAGTTTCTACCCTTCAAATTATGTCGAAGACCTTGAAATCAAATGGCTTCATCTTCGACAAACCGCTCACATGAGTGTTCATGATTATGTGTTGCAATTTAACAAATTGAGAATTTTGAATTCCGTGCAGGATTCTGCTACTCAACTTGTGACAAAATTCAAAAGTGGATTGCAGGAACCACTTTATCGCAAGTTGAAATACAAAGTCATTGTGAGCATTGATATGGCTTTCAATCAAGCCATTCTTGCGGAGGAGGAATTGCGAGAGTCATCGCGCGAGACTCGCTCTTCATCATCGGGAGGAAATCCGAAGGCTTCACAACAACAATCCAAGGCGGCTAAGTCTTCTTCTTTTTCTCCCTCTTCTCCTTCTCCTACTTCTTCCTCTTCCTCTTCTTCTTCTTCAAAATCTTCCAAAACTCCTGTGGAATGTACTTATTGTAAGAAGAAGGGTCATCAAAGACATCAATGTTTTAAGTTGAAGAATTTGAAAAAGAAGTCCCTCGTTGTAAAGCCTTCAAATGAGGAACCTCAAGAAGGTCCCATTGAGGCTACAGGGGAAAGAAAAACATATAAGGAATTGGCTGGGTTGAACAAATTAACCCTCATGAACACTTCAAAAGGGGATCGTGAGAACTTGTTTGTGACCACGGTTCACCTTGATGATTCCTTTGTAGTTGATTGTATCATCGATAGCGGCTCGTAGAAGAATCTAATTGCGAGGTCCATTGTCGACAAACTAAAGTTGCCTATGAAACCCCATCCTCATCCGTATCCTTTAGGGTGGAAGGATAATGGGATTTCATCGGACATCACACACACTTGCACCGTGAATTTTGCTTTCAGTCCCTCTTTTGTGGACACAGTTGTGTGTGATGTCACTCCAATGGACTGTTGTGGTTTATTGCTTGGAAGACCCTATCAATATGATAGGAGGTCTATTCATGATGGGTTTAAAAATACATATACCTTGCACAAAGATGATAAGGCCTACATAATCAGAAGCACTCAACGAACTCCACAAAATCTAATGCTAAGTTGTAGACAAGCACGCAAGGTTGTAAATCAAGCAAGGGAACTAGCACTCATCTTTATCAGACCACATAATGAAGGCAATCAAGCACCCAAGCAAACACAAAATATGCATGCTTTAGTTAATTCTTTGCTACAATCATATTCAGGTGTATTTCAAGAACCTACACGTCTTCCTCCTCAAAGAATGATTAATCATAGCATTGAAATTGTACCTGTTGCTTCACTTCCTAATGCTCCAATGTATAGGCAATCAATAGTGCAAATGGAAGAAGTTAAAAGACAAATTCAAGATTTATTGTCTAAAGGTTTCATTAAACCTAGCACCTCTCCTTGTGCTTCACCTATTTTGCTTGTATTGAAGAAATATGGCACTTGGAGACTATGCATTGATTTTAGAGCATTAAATAAGATCACCATCAAAAATCGATATCCACTTCCACGAATTGATGATCTCTTGGACCAGCTCCAAGGAGCTAAATTCTTTTCCAAGATCGATCTCAAAAGTGGATACCATCAAGTTAGGATTGAGGTAGAGGATACTTGGAAGACAACATTCAAGACTAATATGGGGCTCTTTGAGTGGCTTGTCATGCCCTTTGGTCTTACAAATGCTCCAACCACATTCATGAGGCTAATGAATGAAGTGTTTCATGATTGTTTGGATAAATTTGTAATCATTTATTTATATGACATCCTTGTGTTTTCTCCAACTTGGAAAAGTCATCTTGAGCACTTGGAATATGTTCTTCAAACTCTTCAGAAGAACCAATTGTATGCCAATCTTCCCAAGTGTTCTTTTGGGTAAACTTCCATTTCCTATCTGGGATTTGTAATCAGTGAAAAAGGAGTTCAAGTGGATCCTGCCAAAATTGAAGTCATTCTCAAATGGCCTACTCCTACTTCTATCACGGAGTTGAGGAGTTTTCTTGGACTTGCTAATTTCTATCGCAAGTTCATTGCAGGTTATTCCACCATTGTTGCTCCTCTTCATCATGTAACAAAGATCAAGATTCAGTTTCAGTGGACAAAGGAACAACAGGAGGCCTTTGACACTTTGAAACAAAAATTGTGTAGTGCACCTATCCTTGTGTTGCCAGATCTTGCACAACCTTTTGAGATTGAGACAGATGCTTCACAATATGCACTTGGAGTCGTGCTTAAGCAGAATGGCCATCCAGTGGCCTATCATTCTGAGACTTTTTTTGAGGCCAAGAAAAATTATTCCACTTATGATAAGGAGTTGTATGCATTGGTGCAGGCCATCAAATATTGGAGACATTACCTTCTAGGTAAAGAGACAGTAGTTCACACCGATCACATGCCCCTTAAGTTTCTTCAATCTCAGTCCAAAATTGAAGAAGCTTGACACATGAAGTGGGCATCCTATTTGCAGCAGTTCCATTTGGTGATCAAGTACAGGAAAGGGTAAAATAATGCAGTGGCAGATTGTTTGAGCCGACCTCCATCAGCCCGTGCCTTGACTATTGTGACTATGTCTCATGTTGGTTTTTAGACTTGGCCTTCACAGTATCCATTGGATCCTAATTTTGCCAAAGTATTTCAACAACTTTCTCATCCTTCCTCTTCCAATTTGAGAGGTCTTCAAGACTTTCACATTCAGGATGGAATGTTGTATAAGTTGGATAAGCTTTGTGTTCCCCGTGAGCATAGGGAGTCTCTCTTGAAGGAGGCTCATTCTACACTTTATGGAGGACACTTTGGCAAGCAAAAAACTCTACATCATCTTCAAAGATTTTTATTTTGGCCCCACATGCAGAGATATGTCCTTCACTTCTTGCGATAGTGTGTCGTCTGCAACCGCTCTAAATCCACCAATAGGAAATTGGGCATGAGCATGCCTTTGCCCATTCCTTCTCATCCTTGGGAGAGCATTTCCATGGACTTGTTGAGCGGTTTCCCAATGACAGTGAGGCAACATGATTGTGTCTTCGTCATTGTGGATAGATTCAACAAGATGGCCAAATTCATTCCATGTCGTAAGACGAGTACTGCTCAGGACTTGGCTCAACTCTTCTTTGAGACAATGTGGCGCTCTTTTGGTCTTCCCACCAACATAGTATCTGATCGAGACTCACGATTTGTGGGTCACTTTTGGAGATCCCTTTGGAAGATCTTAGGAGTTTCACTTAACTTCTCTATTGCCTATCATCCACAATCCGATGGGCAGACAGAGGTAGTTAATCGTACGCTTGTGCAGAGTTTGAGGATTTACCATCATTCCACTCCAGCCAAGTGGGATTTAAGCCTCACTCACATTGAGCACGCATACAATAGGGCCATTCACAGTTCTACTGGGCACTCTCCTTTTGAGGTTTGTTTCGGATTTCAGTCGTTGGCTCCTTATGAGTTACCGTTGTCCTTGCCCTCACCAGCTACCATGCATATTCAGAAGGAGCAGGAAAAGGCCAACTCTTTTGTACAACATCTACAGAGCCTTTAGTCCAAAGTGGTTCAGATTCTTTAGAAGACTCAGTAGAAGCAACGACAATAGATGGATCGACATCGTACTCCTCATCATTTTTAGGTTGGTGACAAAGTGTGGTTTTATCTCGACAGGCGATGTTTTATGGATAAGGTACATAGCAAAATCAAGCCTCTGCGCTATGGCCCTTATACCATTATTCAACAAATTTTTGAGAATACCTTTTGCCTGGATCTTCCGGCTCATCTTGGCATTCATGATGTCATCAATGTTGATCTCCTCAAGCCATACTATGATTCCACCTTGGAATCCATTCCAGCTATCAATCATCCTGTTGATGTGGTTCCTGATGCACAACTTCCGCTTGTCGTCGATACACTTTTTGATACGAAGACTCGGCAGACTCGCCAGGGTACTTCTACTTCATATCTGGTGGCCCGTCGTGGCCAGTTTCCACACCAAGCTCGCTGGATTTTTGCTCACCTCATGTCCCAGGATTTTCCCTCTTTGTTAAAAGCATTGGAGTCCAATGCTTCTTTTGATGGGACGAGTGATGAGGCTTAATTTTTATTTTTCTTGCACTTAGGTTTAGCCTAGGTTTGTAGGTTTAGGACTTAGTCTTTGAGGCTTGTCCACGTGAGTGACTATTGTTGTTCATGATTAATTAGGTCATAGGCCATGTGGCATCTTCTACGTAGCATTATAGGCTTTTCTTATCCTTTGTTCTGTTAGGATAAGTCTTTGTTACGAACTCCTTAGATCTTCCCTTCTTCCTCGGTTGGTTCGTTTATGTTTTGTAATTATTTATACTTGCATTTTTAATTTGAATCTAATCTTCAGATATCCACATCAAGCTACCAATAAGGCTAAGTAGAAACAAAAAGCAATGAGAGACACATGCAATCTAGTGTAATCTCATCCTAGTTCACCTAACCTTACAATTGTACAATGACATTCAAATGACGTATGAGTAGTTCTCTTATAAAAATGATGCCTACGTGGATATGACTACAATTATCTAGCCATAAGGAAGCTTTCCTACTCTACTAAGCTCTCCTATACCAGATGTCTATGCAAGCAATCTAACAAAAACAAGATTACCTAGTCCTGCTATACACTTCCTAAAATTTACAACTAAAACTCATGAATCTATGGCTTAGGCTTCTAATAAAATGATTTTTTCATCACAACAAAAACAACAAAATAAAAATGCAAATGAGCATTTGCCTAATAAGAATCAACATACTAAAGCAAGCATATAGCATGGGAAGTAAACACGAAGTATACATATACTAAAATCAATTAAAAAATAACATGTACCTTCCACCAAAAGACACTCCAAATAATGTTTCTTTATTCCACTTCTATTCCCTTCTCCACTTCATCCAAATTCTCCTTCTAACTAGAATTTGGTGATATCATCCCCATATAATCTCGATGGAACCTTCCTCTAGAAAGAGCAACGAAGAGGCACAACTTCTTGCATACCAAAGTAACATCCCATTCTATGTTACCAAGATTCCAACGCTAGTTATAACAATGTAACACTATCTCCATCTTGCTAATTTTAGGGTTTTTCTATTAATGTATTTCCCTTTTAATCTTTTCCACTTTACAACTTTTAAAAGAAAAATAATCTTCCTTTACAAATCTATTAAATTCAATATTAGCCTATTAACTTTCACAAGGCATAATATTAATAATAAGATCATCTTCCTAACATCATCAAATTCCAATACTAATGATATTTACTAACACTTGTGTGATTAAATTAATCATCCACCTAATTAATTTAATTATCATCAAATACTAATATTAATCATTAGCATCGATATCAAACAACAACAATACAAAGGCTCTTGCTAAGTTGTCTTAGCTTCACTAGAATGCAATCAAATAATAAGCACCACAAAATTTTCCTTAAGTAGATGGTTTTACGATAGCTATGATGCTATCACCCACCTACTAAGGATGGCTCTTTTGCTTAGATAGCAACCTCCTTGCCCAATGGTGCATTCAATCAAACATACATATATGCAATGCACCTATATGAAGGGTTTCTTTTACCCTTGAGCTATTGATGAGAATGTCATCCATCATTTCCCATTTTCTCTCAACTCTGGTGGTTGTCCCATACCAATCCACCGATGAGAGTACCTAGTCCTACAACCACAAATTCATCAATAGTACCATATTCCTAAAAGTAGTATAATCAAAGCATAAAGTGCATCTATCAACACATATTGATAACATAAAATGAGATTATGCATTAGATATCCACACATCAATACATAAATCAAGTATCAAGAATAAGTCCTACCAAGGAGGGTCATTACATACTCCCCCCTTGGACTAAACATAGTCCTCTATGTTTTCTAAAAATAAAGCATACATATTTCATTCAAATAAATATGGGAATTGCTTCCTCATTTCCTCAACATCTTCCCAAGTTGCACAATTTTTAGAATATTGGTCCCACTAGACCTTACATTGATCTAGGGTTCATTTCCTCAACATCTTGGAATGAAACCCTAGAATTCTTACCAATTGCACCTCAATGGTTGAGGGATCTACCATCTATAATTTTAGAAACATTCCAAACATGAGAAGGATCAACAACATATTTCCTAAGTAGGGATATGTGGAAAGTATCATGGATCTTTGATAGGTTGGGTGGCAAGGTGAGCCTATAGGCTACTAGACTAATCTTATCAATGATCTCAAAAGGCCCAACATAATGAGGATCCAACTTAGTTGACTTGATGGCACTTTTCATGGGTCTTACCCTCAAGAAGACTTTATCTCCCATAGAGAATTCTCTTGGTGATATTTTTAGATCAGCATAGCTCTTCTAGTGATCAATAACTTCCTTGAGCCTCTATCAAATCACTCTGAGATGCTCCTCCATCTCTCTGATAGTGTCTGATTTGATCACCACCCGATATTCTAGATTATCCCATGATAGAGGTGTTCTACATCTTCTTCCATACAAGGCCTCAAATAGAGCCATTCCCAAGGATGCATGGTATCCATTATTATATGAAAATTCAACTAGATGCAAAAAGTCTTCCCACTTAGACTTTTGATCCATGCAATACATGTGAAGCATGTCTTCTAGGACTTGGTTCACCCTCTCTATTTTCCCATCTATTTTTAGATGGTAAGCAGAATTGATATTCAATTTAGTGCCCACTACATGATGAAGAGCCTACCAAAATTCTGATGTAAACCTAGAATCTCTATCTGATATGATCACCTCAAGAAAACCATGTAACCTAAAAATTTCCTTGGCAAACTTATTTTCCACAATCGATGCATCATCCTTGATGTTTCCTAGTATAAAATATGCAACCTTAGTCAACTTATCGACTACCACAAGTATTGCATCATGTTGGTACCTAGTCTTAGGTAAACCCATAATAAAATCCATAGATATAACCTACCACTTTTGAGTAGGTATATCATGTGGGTATAATTTTCCTACTAGATGTTGATGCTCTACCTTAACCTTCTAGTACTCCAAACATCTAGCAATAAAACTAGTGATATCTTATTTCATTCCTGACCAATAGAAGGTATTTTTCATGTTTTCTCTCATCTTTGCACCTCTTAGATGAGAAGAATATGGAGAACTATGCACCTCTTGCATAATCATTCTCCTTAAATCACCAATTTTGGGTATGACAACCCTATCCTTGAAACATAAAAGTCCATATTTTATGTTAAAATCCTTATTTTCCTTAGGATTTCTCTCAATTTTTGCTTAGATTTCAATGCAATACTGATCCTATAGCTACATTTCCCTAACTTTGTCCATCAAGTCTATATGACTCTAGGTCAATGTTGCTATATGCCTTCTCCTACTTAAGGCATCAACAACCTTATTTTCTTTTCCTTTGATATACTCAATACCAAAGTCATATTCGGCTAGGAACTCTATCCACCTTCTTTGTCTTGCATTCAACATAGGTTGGGTAAAGATATACCTTAGACTTTGGTGGTCTATCCTTAGCTCAAATGGTTTCCCCAACAAATAGTGCCTCTAGACCTTTAGTGCATGCACAACCACTACCAACTCTAGGTCATGTGTAGCATAATTCAACTCATGCTTCTTGAGTTTCCTAGACTCATATGCTACTATAGCTTCATTCTGGGACAACACCCCACCCAAACCTTCTAAGGAAGCATCTATACATACTATAAAATTCCCAAGAGGATCCAATATCCTGAGAATTGGTGTTGTAGTCAGCTTATTCTTTAGAGTTTCAAAGGTGGTCTCACATTTATCCATCCATTTGAACTCTTTTCCTTTTCTCTAAAGGTTGGTGATAGAGTAGGTAATTTTTGAATAGTCCTTCATAAAATACCTATAATAACCAGTGAGCCCCATGAAGCTTCTAACTTTTGACACATTAGTGGGTGCAAGCCAACTCAAAATAGCCTCAATTTTCTTAGGATCTACAACAATCCCTTCTACAGATATAATATACCCCAAATACTAAACTTGTGAGGCATAGAACTCACACTTAGACAACTTTCCATAAAGTTGGTTTTTCCTCAACACCTCTAACACTAACCTCAAATGTTGGTCATGTTCCTCTTTGGTGTGAGAATATATCAAGATATCATCTAGAAATATCAAAATAAACCGATCTAGATATTTCCTGAACACATTGTTCATCATATTCATAAAAGTTGTTGGTGCATTTGTCAACCCAAATGGCAACACTATGAACTCATAGTGTCCATATCTAGTCTTAAAAGTTATTTTGTGAGTATCCTCCTCATGAATCCTCAATTGATGATATCTAGATCTCAAATCAATCTTTGAAAATATAGTGGCATCCTTTAATTGATCAAAGAGATCATCAATCCTTGGCAAAGGATACATATTCTTGATGGTCACCTTATTCAACATTCTATAATCAATGCACAACCTCAAGGAACCATCCTTATTTTTCACAAATAATATTAGAGCACCCTAAGGTGACACACTAGGTTTAATCAAACCCTTCTCCAACAAATCTTGAAGTTGCACCTTTAACTCTTGCAACTCAATAGGAGTCATTCTATAAGGTGTCCTTGCAATAGGTTCAACTCCAGGCATTAGTTCAATGGTGAAGTCAAATTCATGTCGAGGTGGTAGGCCTAGGAGATCTTCTAGAAATACATCCCTAAATTCATGTAAAATTGGATGTCTCTTAAATATTTTCTCATCCCCATTATCATTTGTCTTACCATTTATCTTTACTACATACAACATACCACCTCTTTTGATTGCCTTCTTTAGTTGCATAGTTGACAATAAATGTGGTTGAAAAGACCCTTGCCTACTTTGAACCCTTACTCTCTTCTTATCCTTATCAGTATAGTCCATCCACCTTTCTTGGAAGTTGATTAAGGCTCCATGAGCCTTTAACCAATCCATCCCTAGGATAATATCAAAGGCATGTAGTGGTACTACATATAAGTGCCAAATAGTGGATCCATTGGGTAAGGTGATCTCAATTGTAGGTAAACATTGATCCACTAAGTAAGTCTATCTAGACCCATACTCAACTTTCCACCCTTGTGCCAAAAATCTAGGTCTTTCTAGCATATCCCTGATAATACTAGTGGAAATAAAACTATCTATAGCTCCACTATCAATTAAAACTTTAACATTCTTATTAAACAACTTACCATTCAATAACATAGGAGTTGCTTGTCCATCCAGGTTCTGACTTCCTATGGCTGCATAGATTTAGTGTGGTTGCTCCTTGGCTTTATTACTCAACTTTAGCCATTGGGGACACTTATTTGCATAATGAGGACCCCCACAAATGAAGCAACCTATCCTAGGTGCCTGAGATCTTTCCTACCTTTTCTCCCCTATTCCCTCTTTCTAAGTTGAATCATTCTACTTTTGAGGTTGAGGTTTTGAATTATCCTTTTTTAGAAATTCTTCTTATAATTCCCTTGGTTCCCATTATTCTTATTCTCAAACTTTGGGTTCCCTTTACTTTCTTATTTTGGATTCTTATTCAACAATCATTTCCAACATTATTCATTGTTGCTCCATCTATTCTTGAAGCAACCTAACTAATGATGTAAGTTGCTCCATTTCCTCTTGTAGCAACTTAACTATAGATGTAACATTTATCATTCTCCTAGAGGAATCCTCTATTCTTCCAATTTATCTATTGGAGTCCATTGTTCTTCTAGAATTCTTACTAGAGTCCATTGTTCTTCTAGACTTCCTTTGGGGATGCATAATGACTTCCTTATGCATAGTTAACCCCACCTTCTTGGATGATCTCAAAATAGGTGTCATATCCTATCCATAAAAAGGAGCTAGATAAGTTATAATTTCTCCCAAATTATACTTATAATTAGTTAGTTTCATTTCCCCATGAACTAACTTAGACCATTATCACTCACCTAATAATGATCATGGTCACACTTGCCTACCTACAAGGTGCCATACCCAATAAGAAACTATACTCTCTAGGATTTTTACTCCTTGGTCTGACTAGTCCAAATGATATGTAATACCTATCTTATCCTAGATCAAGTTAAGGTCCCTAGAAGAGTAAGTCTCCCCAAAGTAGCACATCAAGTCAAGGCTTATCCTAGGTTCTCTCCATGGAAGCTTCTAGTCCTACGACCTAGAGCTCTGATACCAACTGTAACAACCCACCAAAACCAACCCAAGAGAGATTTTTTTATCACAAGCAAGGTTCACAAAGAAGTCCCAATAATTTTTAGCATTATAAGGCATAACCACATTTTGAGTTCAATGTCATTGTAGATGACACTCAAGTGGATAAGAGTGGCCAACATCTCATATTTTTGGGGTTCACCTTTCTAAACCTCACTATTTAGAAAGGATACCAATAGTGGTCCCCCACCTTTCCTATACCCTCACCGGTATAGGACAACTTGACCATGATGTAGGGATTATCCTTTAAGGCCCATAACACTTAAAGGGGGATACCTTTTTCCTAACCCTACATAAGTCTATCTATGTAGGATTATTTTGGTATAATGCCTTAGTGCTTAGTTACCACACCTCAACGGGTTAACTAAGGCCATTACCACTCACTTGGTAATGAGCATGGTCACCCGATCCTCACCATTCAAGGTGCCACCACTATACTATCTTGTGAATGATTCCAAAAGCCTCACCACTTTGGAACACCCAAGCCTCACCATTCAAGGTGTATCATTCACAATTATCTGGTTATTGCATCACCGCAACTCCTCCTAGATTAGGTTATCTTCTTGACTCAAGGGTTCTAATATGGATCTAATTCTTTCCCAAGCCCCCACTAACCCAAGAATCACATATAAATAACCAAATAACAACATCTCTCTTCAAAGGAAATAAAGTGCTATATTAAAACATGCTTAAATATAACACATGGCTAAAACTAGTATCTTAAGTTTTCCAAACATAATACTAAATTAAAGCATTTCCTTTTTACCTCATAAATGAAAGAACAAAACATCATCAAATGAAATGTAAACCCATATCCATATATTTGATTCTAACTCATTATTTCCTTAACATAGGTTCTAGCATTTACTTTATCTATAAGAAGATTAAACTTTAACCAAAGAGCTTAAACCCTATTCCATAAATTAGAATTTTCTTCTTTCATTCCAATAGCACAACCATTCCATATTCACAATTGCTATACATTCAAAATAGATTTACATAAAGATTAAAACAATTAATCTTCCTTTCCATGATCAATCACAAATAATAAAGCCATATTTTGAAGAATACAATTCTTCCTCAAAAACCTAGAATACTCAAAAAGGTTCTCATTACAATATATTCCTTTATCATAAGCACAAACTTTCCATATTTCCTCTAGATCTTCCACTTATAAGCTCATCTCCAAGAGTAATGAGAATAATTCTAGGGATCAGGACAACTCATGATATGCATATGCAACCTACTATGCAAATATCATATCCAAAATGCATAACATAATGCAAAGCATTTCCATACAACTAGGAGAGAATCCCATACTTCTCTCCATAATGGATTCCTTTATCTACTCAAGCCTTAGGAAACCATTACTAAACCATTCACATAACTTCCATAAAAATATTCTTCACCCAATTAAAACCTTTGCATAAACCAATATCTATGAATCTACTACAACATTGGCTAACATTGAAACCATAAAACAAAACCATCATTAAATCAAATCTACAATTTTGTTCAATAGTTTCCATCTCTATACTTTGGTAATAGATTAATCATTTAATAATCCAAACAATAGAAGTCTATCTATTTAATAAACTAACAATAAAAGTCTATCTATTCTTCAACTAATTTCCAAAGTTTTAAACCTTTTAAAAAAATCAACTCATTAATTAATTTTTTTTTTTTTTTTTGGTTATTGTGATAAACCTCTATGACCAACGCATAGGGCTGAGCAGTATCCTCCCAACCATGACCCCTCATAAATATGAGAGCTATACTTATCAATAGATAATTTAACACAAAGCCACCATACACCCACCCCCTCACACACTCTCCCACATCATGGTTTGAACCTTGGACCTCCCGAAGAAGAGCCAAAGCCCAAACCGTTGCATTGCACCCCTGAGTGCTCTCATAAATTAATATTTAACTCACCACTTAGGATTTCCAGTAACATATTTTCATGCTCTAATCCAATGTAGCAAACAAAATGCAATAATAACCATGCAAACATAAATTTAAGCCTCTCTAGCTATCTAAATTAGACACTAAGGTTGACTATGCCTTGCACTATGTCTAGCAACCAAAACTCATGGATGAATGAACCTCACTCTCTACTAGAATTAATACCTGAGCTTGATGCTCTAATAGAATTGGCACTATCAAACACAACATGCTAAAGGAGTTTTGGAACAAGCTACCAATAGGGCTAACTAGAAATAAAAAGTGATGAGAGATGCTTGCAATCCAATGTAAGCTTAACCTAGTTCACCTAACCTTACAACTATACAATGATGTCCAAATGATGTATGAGTAGTGCTCTTAGAAAAATAATACGTACTTGGATATGACTACAATTATCTAGCCACAAGGAAGCTTTCCTACTCTATTGAGCTCTCAAACCCAAGCTAACCCATACCAGATGTCTATGCAAGTAGTCTAACAAAGATAAGGCTACCTACCGTGCCATACACTTCCTAAAATTTACAAATAAAACTCATGAATATATGGCTTAGACTTCTAAGGAAATTATTTTTCCACCAAAACCAAAACAACAAAAGAAAAATAAAAATGGTCACTCATCTAGTAAGCATCAATGTATTAAAGCAAGCATCTAGCATGAGCAACAAACATGAAGCATACATTTACTAAAATCAATTAAAAAGGAACAAGTACCTTCCACCAAAAGACACTCCAAACAATGTTGCTTCTTTCCACTTCCATTCCCTACTCTCCACTTCAGCAAACTTCTTCTAACTAGAATTTTATGATCTCATCTCCATATAATCTCGATGGAACCTTCCTCTAGAAAGAGCAACGAAGAGGTACAACTTCTTGCATACCAAAGGAGTAACATCCCATTCTACATTACCAAGATTCCAATGCTAGTTATAACAACATAATACTATCTCCATATTGCTAATGTTAGGGTTTTTCTATTAATGGATTTCCCTTTTAATCCTTTCCACTTTACAAATTTTAAAAGAAAAAATGATCTTCCTTTACAAATCTATTAAATTCAATATTAGCCTATTAACTTTCACAAGGCATAATATTAATAATAAGATCATATTCCTAACATCATCAAATTCCAATACTAATGATATTTACTAACACTTGTGTGATTAAATTAATTATACATCTTATTAATTTAATAATCATCGACTACTAATATTAATCATTAGCATTGATATCAAAACAACAATACAAAGGCTCTTGCTAAGTCATCTTAGCTTCACTAGAATGCAATCAAACAATAAGCACCACAAAATTTTCCTTAAGTAGATGGCTTTATGATAGCTATGATGCTATCACCCATCTACTAAGGATGGATATTTTACTTAGATAGAAACCTCCTTACCCAATGGTGCATTCAATCAAACATGCATATATGCAATGCACCTATATGAAGGGTTTATTTATACCCTTGAACTACTAATGATAATGTCATCCATAATTTTCTATTTTCTCTCAACTTTGGTGATTGTTCCATACTAATCCACCAATGAGAGTACCTGGTCCTACAACAAAAAATTCATCAACAATACCATATTCCAAAAAAAAGTGTGATCAAAGCATAAAGTGCATATTTCAATACATCTCACTAACATAAAATGATATTATGCATTAGATATCCACACATCAATACATAAATCAAGTATCAAGAATAAGTCTAGCCAAGGAGGGCCATTACATTCAAGTGTTGGGATGAGCCTATTCTTAGTAACAAGACCTTAATTTCTTCCATTTATAAGGAGTCTTTTAGTTCATGTATCAACTTAGGATTGACAAATTATCCTATCTAATCACTTGTGAAGGCAATAAGACAAAATAAATTCAATATTATAGGTTAGATTAAAAATTAAAAAGGTAGTGGTGTCGGATCCAAAAGTAATTTATTGGAATTATTTCCACAAACCTAGAAAATCAAGATTCTTTTATTTGGGACAAAAATAACTCTTTGAGAAACTATTGAGTCAAGGTTAGTACTTATATCCAAACAAGAGATACTTTAGATAGAAATTTGAATTGTATCTCAATGGCTACTTCACCAAAATAAATATCTAATTGGGGAAACCTATTTAAAAAGGGTATTTTGTGCCCCCATATTTATTCTAGATGCTTTAAATACTATAAAACTCAAGTCCACCTATTTTTTAAATGTGAGGAAGTTGCTACAATCTAGATATGTTTTGCTCTTAGATTTGGAGTCTACACTACAAGTAGATACAATCTTGAGTCTTACGCTAAAAGTTGGTATAAAAATTACCAAAAATCCTTTTAAGGTAATCCTCTCATAAAACAATTATGGTATTAATTCCTTATTATTGCATGTGGTATATATCGATGGATAAAAATTGTTAAATATATAAAGATAAATCAACTCAAAGATTTATTTTATATACAAGATTAATCATACTATCATGAAAAATGTCAGATCTTACATTAAAGCTAAAAAATATTAGAGTGCTCTTTCTCTAGTTAAGTTACATATCCTCAAAATTTAAAATCCTCAATAAATAATTAGCACATGTATTGCCAACACCCTAATGCCTCAACTATGTTTTTGTTTTTCAGCTCTATTCTTTTATGGGGCTTTGAAATACAACCTTGAACTAGCTATTGTTGGAGGATTTTTTTTTGGTAAATTAAAGTTTATATTTACAAGAACGGGTTTTGAAAGGGACCCAAAACCTTATTACAAAATCAGCAACAAGTGCTAGATGTCAGGACTAAATCCAAACAGGAAAAGACCCATAAAATATTGAAAGACAAAAGCATGCAGAAAAAGGCTAAAGCAATAACAGAAAGGAAAAGGAAACCAGAAAAATCTAGGGTTCCCTTAAACAAAACTAGAGAAAAAGAAACTAGAAAGAAGGCAGCAAGAGCATCAAAATTCCTTGAGCTGAATGTCCCTTCTTAGCCTTTGTTGTCTCCAATACCATATCATTCTGTACAAATAACTCCATAGCATCAACCAGACTTGTGGAAAATTGGTTGATATTTATTTTCTTGTATCCTACACAAAACTGACAAATGCAAGTCATTTACCGAATTAAATCTACCACTCTCAAGATTTGTCTTGAATGACTATTTCAATGAGCCTTGTCGAGAACTACTATGTCCATGTGGAAAGGCCATAAATGGTGACTGCAATATTTACCAAATGGTTAGTTGAATGATTAGCTTCTCTATATGCATATTGTTGGAGGATTTTTTTTTGGTAAATTAAAGTTTATATTTACAATAACGGGTTTTGAAAGGGGACCAAAACCTTATTACAAAATTAGCAACAAGTGCTAGATTTATTACTAAATACAAACAGGAAAAGACCCATAAAATACTGAAATACAAAAGCATACAGAAAAAGGCTAAAGCAGTTACAGAAAGGAAAAGTAAACAAAGAAAATATAGGGTTCCCTTAAACAAAACTAGAGAATAAGAAACTAGAAAGAAGGCATCAAGAGTGTCAAACTTCCTTGATCTGAATGTCCCTTCTTAGCCTTTGTTGTCTCCAATACCATATCATTCCAGGTAAATAACTCCATAGCATCAACCAGACTTCTGGAAAATTGGTTGATATTTATTTTCTTGTATCCTACACAAAATTGACAAATGCAAGTCATTCACTGAATTAAATCTATTGCTCTCAAGATTTGTCTTGAATGACTATTTTAATGGTCCTTATCGAGAACTTCTATGTCCATGTGGAAAGGCCATAAATGGTGACTATAATATTTACCAAATGGTTAGTTGAATGATTAGCTTCTCTGTATGCATGCTGACAAGTGATTTCTTGTTGTTTAGAGATGATTTCCTTGGATTCTTCAATGAGAGATTTGATTCTCTAGGAGGGGACTTTATTATTTCTTATGAGATTTATTGTATTTAGTGAGTCTCCCTCAATTATCACCTTGTTGAATTTACTTTGATTTTTTTGGGTTCCCAAGATTTTAGCAAAAGCAATAATTGGATCTCCATTGTGATCTCTGACCACACCGCCTACACCTGTTGGTCTTGGATTCCCTTTAGAGGTGCCATAAAAATTAAATTTTATCTAATGCTTTAGAATTCTTGATTTTTCTTGAAGACCACTAAAAATGCAGTTGAGTTAATGGGTTGCAAATTTGATCTCACTCTTATGACAAGAAAAAATATCAAAACCTTTTAAATTTTTGGAGACTCTAATATGATCATATAACTTCTTTCTAGAAAACAAGAGGTCAAATCTATTATGCTCTTGTTGTTGTTGAATCTAATATTTATGATTTTAAAAAATGGTTAGATTAAATAGCATCACATTCCTAGGAAATATAAATATTTTGTAGATAAAAAGGCCAATCAAGGCTTTATTTTGCTTCTAGCTCATAGAATAAAGCTTTAAACTAGGAATTCAGAGAACATAAGGGTGATCACAATGAATAAGCATATTGGCTGTATTTGTTCTATAGACTACTATAGGCAAAAGATTTCTTGTTCATATTCTTCTAGATTTTCTAGGAAAGAGCTTCTGTTTTGATCAACATTCATTTGGTTCTTCTAGTTTTTTTGCTCTCTACACATTTTCCAACTTTGTAATCTCTATATTATATTAAATAATATTAAAAAAATTTAAATACTAATTAATCGCTAATTTAACCTTCAATTGGTGTAAACAATATTGGAAATTATTTGAAAATTTTCAGTTTTTATATTTCTATATCACTATTGTAAATTAGAAAGGGATAGTTATAGTATTAATTGAATGTCTATATAAGAAATTCTTTTCTATATAGGCTAAATTCACTTTATGTTCATATTAGTAAAGAAGAATGTCTTATAAATCAACATCTATATAATTAGTGTAAAATACATGTAATAATTCATAAATACAAAATGAACAATGCATAATAATCTATCAAATGGCATGACTTCAACGAGTTAAATTTCTCAAATTTATAGGAAGAGATCCAAGTTCAAATCATGCCAAAAATACATATATAATTATCAAGTTGTAATACCACTATGTGGTTATGATGTAATATAAGCCCTACTATGTAATCATAACGTAATACAAGTGGAATCCAATTAAATCCCCATACCTAGTTTAAAATAAAATTTAGAAAATGCAATACACAATAATTTATAGTATTATCATATTTAGAACCTTTTATGTAAATTTTATTGGTAATAATATTATAAATTAATTTACTTCATATCTTCTAAGTATAATTATTTGGAGGACTTAATTTAGTATTTGAGTATCAAAAGCATGAATTTGTGTCTTATATTATGTTATTTTTAATAAAATTGATTATATTTGTAAAATAATTTCATTATGTAATAAAATTTAAATGTTAAAAGAAAATATTATTTCAAAATATTTGTAAATAAGTTCAAAATATTATTTTCTAAAAAAAAAATCACATAACTATCTTCAATCACAAAAGATAAATTATAAAATTAGAAATGGTCTTTCACTTGCATACCAATCTTGTAAGGCTTATCAAACCAAATAGAATTTATTGAAAATACATCTATTTATCATTTTCTTTATCTTTGTGTTTCAACAACTAAGATGCATATTTCATATATCAAGGCCATAGGGAATACATATATTACTATTAAAAAATATTATAATCTTACATGAATACTACATAATTATTTTCTCATACTTCTTTTACTTCATTACGTAAGAAGTTTGAATTTAAAAAATATAAGCATATGTCCTTGGAATTATACAAATTTTCTTCTTCCTACTTGAGCAATAGGCTGACTTGTTTGATTATTGTTAGAATATAAATTCATCATGTATTATAGTTGAGTATATTTATACATTGACTGGATAGATGAAGTTTTGGGCGTAACAATATGGGAGGTAATTATGTAGAAGCTTCAAATACTCCTCCATGGGTCAAGTTTGAGTATGTGAAGTTTTGTATGATCATTCACATCAATGTATAGGTTCATATTTAGTGTATATAATTCTTCTTGAGTGTTTCTCCATGATTTATATGTTTTATCCCCATATCCTTCCACATACTAGTATTATATCATTAATGAGTGCTTCTCTTGCTCTTATAGTGGTATTAGAGCTTTAAATATATTTGGGCATGGGTATATTGGAGTACAAAATTATATTTCCAAATAATTTTAAGAGTCCTCTATGAATGGGTGTATTTATATTCTAGGACCTTTGTTGTTATGTTGGTAGTTCAAGATCCAAGAGTATCATATATGTGCATCCATTAACTATGAAGCATATGTTGTATTTCTATACTTATCTAAGGTTCTATTTGATGAGACCTTTTTGTCTAGGAAAGGAATATGTGAGTACCATATAATAAAAAGTATTTTAGAATCCTACACATGTGGTCCTACAAGAGTATAAGAATGAGAAAAAACATGAGAAAAAATGAGGGAAAAATAATATTAGTTGTGGTTGTCTCGAAGGTGGTTCTATTGGCAAACCAAGTTCTTATTCAATTAAAGTTTAAATGGTAGAGACTTTATGATTGGTAAAGACCATAGAAAGATCTAGATCCATGATTTGCATCACCAAATTGTAAGGATAATATCTTGTGTAAGGGATCCCTCTTAGGGGTGAAGCATGAGACATTTGTCATTCATTGGTGTTTTCCCCCAAGAAATATCTTTTAGGATATGGGATAAAATTATTTTTCAAATAAATAGAATATTTTGATGGGGAATGGCTCCTAAAGGCCCTAGGTGTGGATTGGATCAAGTTGGGTTTGAAAATCAACAATGTATTTAGCATGCCTGATAATTGCATAGTAAAATATTTTAAAATTATAATTTACTTGAGATCCATGGCTAGAATCCCTATGGCATTGTGTTTTATTTTATAGAAAATGTTTTTATATTTGTATGGTCACTACTTTATTGGTTTACCATGCATGTCACCTTTTATCCGATTTCATCATCTCCTAGTCCCTATGTTATATTTTCCTCTATTTATTTTCTTAAAAACCTTATTTTTATTCATATTGGATGGTGATAAATAAGAGAATAGTTTGGTTATGAATTCTGGTAAGTCAAAAATACCACATGTTAGATTTATTAAATACAAATATCATATATCTAGCCTTAAAAAAGTGATAAAATATGGTCCCCTTCTAAAACTTAATTTATTTTAAAGTATGTGATAATGAAATGATAGAACTAAACAACTCCTATAAGGAATTCTAGGGTATAAGTAATGTGATAAATATTTACTGAAGAAGGCTTTAAGAGGCTATAAAATGAGAGTTTCAATTTATTGTCATGGTATTTTCATAGGTCCATGTAAAAGACAAGGTTA
Organism: Wollemia nobilis; assembly: GCA_028583015.1. Classification (NCBI taxonomy): domain Eukaryota; kingdom Viridiplantae; phylum Streptophyta; class Pinopsida; order Araucariales; family Araucariaceae; genus Wollemia; species Wollemia nobilis. Next base: position 931,710 of record JAQPPZ010002606.1, read on the forward strand.
ATATAAAAGAACAACTTGTATTATGTGAAACATAAGTCATATTCTAATTTAAGTAGAGAAGTGTTGATTATTGTATGAAAATATTGTAGTATTGAAGGTCTCAAATAGCTTATTATTTACTAGTTATAAGTGATGATATAAATATAATGTATAAAAGGATGCATAATTGGTGTTATATAACACTTTTAAAATGTAATGATGTGTAGTGCTATGGTGTGTCAATTGTCAAGTCAATGATAAAATATACTAGCATCAAGGTGCTATAAATAATGTGTTGAAGATAGTTGTAATATTGTTGGAAATGATAAATTTCAAAGTGACAAAATACCCAAGGATAAGATGGTCTCAAAATGAAGTGAGTAAATTGCATGAACACAATGGTTATTTGCAAGTCATAAGAATCCATGGAAATGGTTGAGACAATATACATGAATGAAAGTTGATAAGATAAACCACATGAATTAAAGTTATTGAGAGGAATCACATAGTATGGATGTGGTCAAGGGAGACCACAATAAATTTGGTGTTGGCTATGTTAACCACATGAAAAAAATTTGTGATAGAGTTATGAGTTAACTAATTGAAAAACCCTGGTATGTACACACTGATCAATAAGGATGAAGCTACATCAAAGGAGGACACTAAAATTTTATATTTATGTAAATAAGACATCCCTAGTGTAGGATTTAGAGGTATCAAACATTGCAATTATTCCACAATAATGTAAAATTATCAAGGTAAGGGTATCATGATGGATACATGAATGTGCAAGAATTGATAAAGTCCCATGTTGTAAATTAGTACCTAATAATCCACAAGTCACAAAGATAAAAGTGTCAATAATATTCTTATGTTGTGTTTATGATGGATATTTAGGCCTTCATAAGAAAGTGTTGGATTATAAATTCATGTTGAGTGTTTCAGTAGAGGGTAGGGGGATGCAATGAAATATAATCTCTTGTAGTTTCTAAATATTCATAAAAAAATCACAAACCAAAAATTGATCCTAAAAAAAATACATCATCAAGTTACTTCTTACTTGGGTTAATTGGAAAAAATACAACTTTAGCTTCTTGTCAACTAAGCATCTCAAAAAATTCTTAGGGATTGTATTCATTTAAAATTTCCCATTCATTTGTGGAAAATAATATGAAAAACATAATTTTTTGTCCAACATATTTCACAAATTTCACAAAAAGTGATCTACGAACTTGGTATCTCTCTCTGATACAATACTTTTCAGCAAACCATACAATCTCTTGACTTCTCTAAAAAATAAATCAGCAATATATGTAGCATCATTGAATTTTTAACAAGTTAAAAGGTGATTCATCTTTTAAAATCTATAAATAAAAAATAAAATAGAATCATTACCTCTTTGTGTTTTTGGTAATCCAAGAATATATTCTATACTTATATCTTCCCATGGCCCTTCCACTATTGGTAATCACTAATATAATCTAGTATTTTGGCTCCTTCCTTTTTCATGTGAAAAAATTGACAATCCTACAAAAATATTCTTACACCCACTTTCATTCTTGAACAATAATAACTTTCATAAAGTTATCCCATGGTTTTATCTACTCTAAAATGTCTAACAAGTCCTCCATTGATTTCTCTTATAAAGTTCTCTCATTGAGATTTGTGGTATGCATAAACACTATCCTTTAAATAATAATCTATCTTGGATAAAATAATCAATCCATGGTGTTCTATTTACCCTATGATAGGGTTGTTGCACATTTCCCAAGCTTTTTTTAAATTCAAATCATCGACATAAAGCTATTTCATAGCATCAAAACCAACAACTTCGATCGTCATTATATGTCTTTGGTTTAATTTTCCTTGGTTGTTAATGAGTTTCAAAGTATAAAGTTTCCTAAATAATGCAAAATATTGTGATAATAATTAATGCCTCCACTTCTTAAGTGGTTGCATAATAACATAAAATTTTGATCATGAATTGAATATTTACTCTTTGCTTCATTTAATTTTTCATTGAAATAAGCAATGGGCTTACCTTCTTGGATTAAAACTCCACCTATAGTTGTCTTGATTGCATCACAATCAACCTGAAAAATATTTTTGAAATTTTTCAAAGTTATAATTGATTGTTCTATCATCTTCTCTTTCAATATTTGAAAACTCTTTTTTTTGGCAACTATCCATTTAAATTCATGCCTTCCACCCTTCATTATTTTTGTGATTGGAGGACAAATACCACTAAATTTTTGATAAAATTCCTATAAAAACTTGCCAAACCATGGAAAATTCTTTCCTCAAACATACTTCTTTGTGATGGCTAATCCACAATAGGATTTACCTTTTAGGATGAAGAACACAGGCTTATACTGAGAGGGGGGGTGAACAGTATAAGACCAACTTTTACTTTTCTTTCCCAAACAATATTATCCAATATTATCAATGGCAATATCAATAGCAGTAATCAAAGCAATGCACAAATCATCACACACAAGAGAGACACCAATTTAACGTGGTTCACCCAATGTGGGCTACTCCACGGAGAAAATATTTCTACTAAATTTTCTCAACAAATACTTCTTGGGAATCAATTCCCTATTACAATGTTTATGGACCTCTATCCAAAGGAGACACCAATCCCCTATGCTCTGATTTGTGGATCTCTCTCCATAGGAGAACTCTTTCCCCTTTTCTCTAGTTCATGGAACTTGATCCAGGAGAACTCTATCTCCTCAACTAGTTTGTGGATCTCTCTCCATAGAAGAACTCTATCTTCCCAGCTGGTTCATGGATCACACTCCATAGGAGAACTCTTTCCCCTTGCTCTAGTTCATGGATCTCTATCCACAGGAGAACTCTATCCCCTCTGCTCTGGCTGGTGATCTTCTAGAAGACTTCTGCCCCCACTGCTCTGGCTTGTGGATCTCTCTCCACAGGAGACCTCTATCCCCACTACACTAGCTGATGGATCTCTATCCACTGGAGACTATTGTCCTCTTTGCTCTATCACCTCCAAAGCTTACTCTCAAATCTATCTCAAATCTGCACCAAACTCTATCCCAAGTCTAGCACAAATATGCTCTAACTCTGCTCACAAATCTACACCAAACTCTATCTCAAATCTATCCCCAAGCCTTAACACAAATCTTGATTAAATCACCAATCAACTCTCTTAGATCTACCCCAAGCCTTAACACAAATCTTGAACAAATCATCAATCAACTATGCTTAGATCTACCCAAGCCTTAACACAAAGCTTGAACAAATCAAAAACTACTCTTAATATTGTTTCAAGTCTTCACAATACTTGCTCAAATCTACCTTCAAGTCTTCACAAAGACTTTCTCAAATCTATCCTCAAGCCTTCTCAAAGACTTGCTCAAATCTATCCTCAAGCCTTCTCAAAGACTTGCTCAAATCTATCCTCAAGCCTTCTCAAAGACTTGCTCAAATCTATCCTCAAGCCTTCTCAAAGACTTGCTCAAATATCTCTAAAACTTGCATACAAAATATAACTTAAAACTCTTTTAGAAAACTCTTTTCACACAAACAAATTCTACTTAGAATTTATTTAACCTCTAGAACATATAGATAATGATAAGCTCTATCAAAACCTCAATATGTTTCACACTCACAAATTTTATACTCAACCAATCAATCTCTATCACTTGCAAAATCAATTCAGAATAATGTATAAATTGTTTCACAAAACTGATCTATTACTCCCATACTTTCAATCAATATCTCTCAACCAATGCTCAAAAGCTCCACACAATTATTCAACCAATGAAGCACAATTTACTCACAAACCCTAAACAAGTATTTCACTTCTTTCAACAAAGATGCATAATGTAGGTCTCAAACCCTAACTCAATTCATATATCTCAAATTCTCAAATTACAATCATAAATCAAACTCACTCAAATATTTCCAACAATGCTTATCAAACAATCCTTTTCACTCCACCTTATATTTCAAAAACATTCCTTCAACAACACACTTTAAAATAAAGAGATGATGTGCCCATACCTCTTTTCTTTTATGGAGATATATCTTCAAAACCTGTCTCACAACCAACTACCTTTCTATGTGCCACTTCAAAAGTTAGATAGCAAGATTCTATCTCAAAATATCCACATGAATTTTTCCTTCAACAAGATGCTCAATGAATTCTGAAAATAATATTCTAGGGCTCTTCTTTAGTTCTCAAGGACAATGCATTAAAGCTCACAAAAACTCTCTCAACAATTTCCCTTTTATAAAGCAAGAATTACAATCAAATAAAATACCTTTTACACCTTTTATCTCCACTCTTTCAAAACAATTTTCACTCCACTTTAATGTCCAAGAACAAAGAATTACATTCATAAATAAACCATTTACAAACTTATCACTCCAAGCTTAGCAAATAAAATAAATGACATTTAAAACCTTTAAATATAATGCAAAAATATTTCTCCTTATATCTCCTATGTTTCAAACTATAGGCCAAATATCATCCACCAAATATCACTATAGCCAACAATTCAACAATATAGCACATACCTCACAAATTAATCATGGCGCATACCTTATATAAAAAATATTTATCTTGCTTTGTCATGGATGGGAATCGACCCTCCGACCTCAGCCTTCCAAGCGCAGTGCTCGACCGCTTGCGCTAGCCAAGCGGTTGAGACTAAACCTTTAGCCTCAACACTTTATCCTTGCTGCCTCCGATGAAATCAAAAACAAAACTCTTCAACCGATGCTAGGGGGAATCGAACCCCGAACCTTCCCTCTGCCAACAACTTACGCAGGACCCACCTGCCACTTGGGCTACCAGCCCTTGCTGAACCAAGAGTCATACCACCTTGTCCTTATTCCCTGTCGCTTGCTCGACGAATGGACTTTCAACATGTTTCGCTATCCTCCACTATCGAATATCTCGCATGCGCATTCACTTAAGATGATTCAAATTCAATTTAATTTTTGCTTCCTCCTTTTATATGCTTCCAAGGTAATTTGCATGATGTCGATAGAAAATATAAGTGCCTCCATTTTAAATTTAAATTTTGGCACCTTTTGCCAAATTCAAATTTAATTATTTATTTAATATAATATTTAACTTTAGGTTAAATATTATATTATTTAATTTTAGTATTAAATAATACTTTTGCATGGGGATCTTTATCAATTTATTTTTCTCTTTTTAATAAGCCCTTTTGGCTTAATTATTATAATATTAAAATATTATAATATCTTCTCTTTTCTCTTTAAAACCATGGGCGTAAACTTTTGTCTTCAACCTTTTAACCAACCTCTTTGGCTTATAATATAAAATATTATAACCATTTCTTTTACCAATTTGCTTGTACCAAAATGAACTTTACCTTGCACCAAACACTTGACATCAATGACAACATAATTACTCAAAATTTCCAACAATCTCCCCCTTTGTCATTGATGGCAACCCTTTTTCTTAACCATTCCTTTTTCCTTTTTCCAATTCTGCTCCCCTTGAGAAACTGCTCCCCTGACTGAATGCTCTCCCCCTTACTCAAATCTCTCCCCCTTTGACATCAATGGCAAAGGGACTCCTTTGGGGCTAAATATAAGACTCTTAGCTCAGCCCCCTCCCCACCTCCTTTCCTTGAGGTGGTTAATTTTGGGGTGGGAGTATTTCTACTCCCAGCATACAATGCTCTTTTCCTTTGTCAACCTTCTTTCTCAACATACCCTTTTGATTCTTTTGAGTGTCCCTATTCTTGCTTGTCTCTGGAAGCTCTAGAAACTCTATTCTACACCACTTGGCCTTATGCCCAACATTATTGCACTTATAACACTTAATGTTGTGGTTCCTAGAAGGTGCAAATATCTTGAAGTTCCTCCTGGTGAAGCCATACCTATTTCTATCATGAACCCTACAGTGAATTGCTTTATGACCAAATTGATTACAAGAGTAGCAATACCCTTGAAAGAAATGTCCATATTTGAAGTTCCTCTTAGTAATACCATACTCCTTCTTTCCATGAGTCCTGCAATGCATAGCCTTGTGACCAAACCTATTACATGAAAAACAATGTCCTTTGAAGAAATATTACCTTGAACCCATTGGTCTCTTAGTCCTTTCTTCTCTGTGATGATCCATGTTCCTTGTTTGTGCATTGTTTCCTTCCTTGGTGAAGCTTTTACTCTCAATTTCTCCTTCACTCTCTTCTTCTGAAACATCTTCCTCTTTTGAGCTTGAACTTGACCCTTCTTCTTGTTGCCCTTGTCCTTCTTCAAAACCAAGTCCTATTTTGATAGATGAAGGTCTTTGTGCATTGATAATCTTATCCAAAGTCTTTGAACTTTTCCCAAACTTGTGTAGCTTGTCCTTAGACTCTTTCACTTCCTTCCTTAGAGAAACTACCTCATGTTCTAATATCTCACATTCTAAGACTTTTACCTCTAGATTTTCTTTAAATCTCCTTGTCTTAGCTATTGAGTTTGTCAGATCTTGTATAAGCTTTCCTTTCTCTTCATCACATTCTTGAAATTGAGCCTTGAATCTTGAATTTTGCTTTCTAACATTTTTCAATTCTTTGAGAGCAGAAATAAGTTCTGCTTCTAGATCTACTACGCCTTCCTCTTCATTTTTTGAATCTTTCTCTACTTCTTGGTCTTCAAGAGCATCTTCATACTTTTCAGATTTATCTTCAATAGGAGCACTTCCTTCCTCTTCTATTGCCAAAAATAGAATTTCTTCTTCTTCACTATCTGAGGATCTTTCATCACTATCACTTGAAACCTTGCCTATCTTATCAACATAGAAGCTCTTCTTATGCCTTTGAAAAACTTCTTTTCATGCTTGCTTTGTCCATACCTATTTTTCTTTTCATACCTAGATTTTCCTGCTTCCTTTTTCTTATGATCTTGTTTCTCTTCACTGCTACTACTTCCAGATTCTGGATAGTTAGATGCATAGTGACCATAATTACCATAATTGAAACACTTTACTATTTTCATACCTTTGTGCTTTCTTGAATCCTTCTTGTTTCTTCTACCATAGTTAGCTTCTTCATCACTAGTTGACTCATCACTTGAATCTGGTTTCTTATCTTTTGTCTTCTTTGCTACTTTGAAGGCTACCTCTTTCTTGGGGATAGGATCCTTTACTATTCTCATCTCATAAGCTGTGAGAGTTCCATGTAACTCATCCATAGTCAAATTTTCAATATCTCTTGTTTCTTCTATGGCTGAAACCTTTCCATCATACCTCATAGGAAGTGACCTTAAAACCTTTTGAGCAACATCGAAGTCTTCAATTTTAAATCCAAGTCCTCGCATGGTGTTAACAACCTCATCCACATGAAGTAAGTATGCAACAATGTCTTCCTCATCTTTCATCTTCAAGTCTTCAAATATTTTCTTGTGATTTTGCAATTTTGCCATCTTGACCTTTTTATCTCCCTCATATGTTTGCTTCAATTTTTCCCATATCTCTTTTGTTGATTTGCAATGCATAACTTTTACAAACTCTGCTTCACGTAAACCACTTAATATTGCATTCATAGCCTTGGCATTATTCACATGTAAGAGCTTACCATATTTATCTATGGGAGGATTAGTTGTAGGTGTGAATCCATCCTCAACTACTTGCCATGTCTCATATCCTTGTGCCATCAAGTAAGTCTTCATTCTTATGCTCCAGAAAGCATAATTATTCCCATCAAACAATGGTGCCTTATTTGCTGAAGATCCACTCTGAGATGCCATATGTGTTCCTGTACACTCTTCCTTCAAGTTGTTAGACTCTTTCGAAGGAACCCGCTCTGATACCAATTGAAGAACACAGGCTTATACTGAGAGGGGGGTGAACAGTATAAGACCAACTTTTACTTTTCTTTCCCAAACAATATTATCCAATATTATCAATGGCAATATCAATAGTAGTAATCAAATCAATGCATAAATCATCACACACAAGAGAGACACCAATTTAACATGGTTCACCCAATGTGGGCTACTCCACGGAGAAAATATTTCTACTAAATTTTCTCAACAAATCTTCTTGGGAATCAATTCCCTATTACAATGTTTATGGACCTCTATCCAAAGGAGACACCAATCCCCTATGCTCTGATTTGTGGATCTCTCTCCATAGGAGAACTCTTTCCCCTTTTCTCTAGTTCGTGGAACTTGATCCAGGAGAACTCTATCTCCTCAACTAGTTTATGGATCTCTCTCCATAGAAGAACTCTATCTTCCCAGCTAGTTCATAGATCACACTCCATAGGAGAACTCTTTCCCTTGCTCTAGTTCATGGATCTCTATCCATAGGAGAACTCTATCCCCTCTCTTGTAGTGATCTTCTAGAAGACTTCTACCCCCACTACTCTAGCTTGTGGATATCTCTCCATAGGAGACCTCTATCCCCACTACACTAGCTGATGGATCTCTATCCACTAGAGACTACTATCCTCTTTACTCTATCACCTCCAAATCTTACTCTCAACTCTATCTCAAATATACACCAAACTCTATCCCAAGTCTAGCACAAATATACTCTAACTCTACTCATAAATCTACACCAAAATCTATCTCAAATATATCCCCAAGCCTTAACACAAAGCTTGATTAAATCACCAATCAAACTCTACTTAGATCTTCCCCAAGCCTTAACACAAATCTTGAACAAATCATCAATCAACTCTCTTATATCTTCCCCAAGCCTTAACACAAAGCTTGAACAAATCAAACCTACTCTTAATATTGTTTCAAGTCTTCACAAGACTTGCTCAAATCTACCTTCAAGTCTTCTCAAAGACTTGCTCAAATCTATCTTCAAGCCTTCTCAAAGACTTGCTCAAATATATCCTCAAGCCTTCTCAAAGACTTGCTCAAATCTATCCTCAAGCCTTCTCAAAGACTTGCTCAAATCTATCCTCAAGCCTTCTCAAAGACTTGCTCAAATATCTCCAAAACTTGCATACAAAATATAACTTAAAACTATTTCAAAAAAATCTTTTCACACAAATAAATTCTACTTAGAATTTTTTAACCTCTAGAACATATAGAGAATGATAAGCTCTATCAAAACCTCAATATGTTTCACACTCACAAAGTTTGTACTCAACCAATCAATCTCTATCACTTGCAAAATCTCTCTCAAATCAATTTAGAATAATGTATAAATTATTTCACAAAATTGATCTATTACTCCCATACTTTCAATCAATATCTCTCAAACCAATGCTCAAAAGTTCCACACAATTATTCAACCAATGAAGCACAATCTACTCACAAACCCTAGTATAAGTGTTTCACTTCCTTTCAACAAAGATGCTTAATGTAGGTCTCAAACCCTAACTTCAAAATTCATAACCTATCTCAAATTCTCAAAACTTTCCAACAATGAAGCACAAAACTCACTCAAATATTTCCAACAATGCTTATCAAACAATCCTTTTCACTCCACCTTATGTTTCAAAACATTCACTTCAATCAACACTTTAAAATAAAGAATGATATGCCCATACCTCTTTGCTTGCTCTTATGGAGATATATCTTCAAAACCTGTCTCACAACCAACCACCTTTCTATGTGCCACTTCAAAGGTTAGATAGCAAGATTCTATTTCAAAATATCCACATGAATTTTCCTTCAACAAGATGCTCAATGAATTCTGAAAATAATATTCTAGGACTCTTCTTTAGTTCTCAAGGACAATGCATTAAAGCTCACAAAAACTCTCTCAACAATTTTCCTTTTTATAAAGCAAGAATTACAATCAAATAAAATACCTTTTACACCTTTTATCTCCACTCTTTCAAAATAATTTTTCACTCCACTTTAATGTCCAAGAACAAAGAATTACATTTATAAATAAACCATTTACAAGCTTATCACTCCAAGCTTAGCAAATTAAATAAATGACATTTAAAACCTTTAAATATAATGCAAAAATATTTCTCCTTATATCTCCTATGTTTCAAACTATAGGCCAAATATCATCCACCAAATATCACTATAGCCAACAATTCAACAATATAGCGCATACCTCACAAATTAATCATGGTGCATACCTTATATAAAAAATTTATCTTGCTTTGTCACGGATGGGAATCGACCCTCCGACCTCAGCCCTCCAAGCGCAGTGCTCGACCACTTGCGCTAGCCAAGTGGTTGAGACTTAACCTTTAGCCTCAACACTTTAACCTTGCTGCCTCCGATGAAACAAAAATAAAACTCTTCAACCGATGCTAGGGGGAATCGAACCCCAAACCTTCCCTCTACCAGCAACTTACGTAGGACCCACCTGCCACTTGGGCTACCAACCCTTGCTGAACCAAGGCATCCGCCACCTTATTCTTATTCCCTTTCGCTTGCTTTGGCAAATGAATTTTCAACACGTTTCGCTTATTCCTCATTCGAATCTCTCGCATGCGCATTCACTTGATGATTCGAATTCCAATTTAAATTTTTGCTTCCTCCTTTAATATGCTTCTAAGGTAATTTGCATGATGTCGGTAGAAAATATAAGTGCCTCCATTTAAATTTGATTTTTGGTACCTTTTGCCAAATTCAAATTTAATTATTTATTTAATATAATATTTAACTTTAGGTTAAATATTATATTATTTAATTTTAGTATTAAATAATACTTTTGCATGGGGGTCTTCATCAATTATTTTTTTTCTCTTTTTAATAAGCCCTTTTGGCTTAATTATTATAATATTAAAATATTATAATATCTTCTCTTTTCTCTTTAAAACCATGGGTGAAACCTTTTGTCTTCAACCTTTTAACCAACCTCTTTGGCTTATAATATAAAATATTATAACCAATTATTTTACCAATTTGCTTGTACCAAAATGAACTTTGCCTTGCACCAAACACTTGACATCAATGACAACATTATTACTCAAAATTTCCAACAGAGGATCCATCCAAAATCCTTCTTGTGAAATGGCAAAGGTTCAAAACACTAGTTCTTTCTTCATAAAGATACATTTATTCAAATTTACCAATAACTATTATTTCAATCTTTGCCAAACCAATCTAAAACACAACAAATGATCTTCTTTATATTTACTAAATATCAAAATATCATCTAAATAAACAATAACAAATTTACCAAGAAATGGTTTCAACACTTCATTCATCAACCACATGAAAGTACTTGATACATTCGTCAATCCAAATGGTATGACCAACCACTCATATAATCCATCCTTTGTCTTTATTGTGGTCTTACACTCATCCTATTCTCTAATCTATATTTAATTATAGCCACTCTTCAAATCTATCTTCATGAAGTACTTTTTCTTGCTCAAGCAATCCATCAAATCATCCATACATGGCAATGGAATATTGTACTTTATGATTATCTTATTAATGACTTGAGAATCTATGCACATACATCATTCTTTGAACTTCTTGGGTGCTAGTGAAACTGGTCCTACATATGGTCTCAATCTCTCCATAATCAATCCCTTGTCCAATAGTTCTTGGATTTGTCTCTTCATTTCTTGATTCTCCATAGGTGTTAATCTATAAGTCTCCTTATTTGATATGCTCAATCAATGAATAAAATATTTCTAGTGACTAATGCTCCTTATAGGTGTAAACCCATTTTGAAATTCTTCTAAAAGAACCTATGCATATTTCTCAAACAAATACTCCACTTCATACAAAATTCTAGTCATTTTATTCACTATCCTATATTCCATGGGTTTAGCAATAAAATTAAAATATGCTTCCTTCTTTTTCATCCATTTTAAGAATTATTTTTCAAGATTAAGCACACTTTAGAACTATTGTCCACCACTTTTATTTATCCTTCAATGGACTTAATGTGTACCTCTTATCATCCTTTGCAAAAATATAGGTGTTTACCCTAACATCATTAATTACTTTTCTATCAAACTACAAAGGCCTTTCCAACAAAACATGACAAGTATCCATAGGTATAGTATCACATAGTATTTCACCTTTATAAGAACCAATTTTAAAGTTTACCATACATTGTTCACTTACCAAAATTTGATGTCCTTTTTACAACCATAATACATTGTATGGATTGGGGTGTTTAATCCTCTTCAACTCAAGCTTTTATATCATTTATATAGAGACTAAATTACTTGTAATTCCATTTTCCATAATGGTCTTGCAACACTTGCCTTTTGATTTACATATGGTTTTAAAAATATTCCTTCTTTTCATTGGCTCATACTCCTCTTTAGATGGTGTTGACAACACTCTCTTCATCATGAGAGATTATGTTTGTTTTGGGTCCTCCATGTGCTTTTATGAGACAACACTTTCTTCATTCACTTGTACAATATGGATTTTGACATCTTTTTCTTTATTGTTGTCCTATTGTACTATTGGACATTCAAATTCCCAATGACCAACTTCTCCATATCTAAAGAAATTTTTTGGGAATCCTCTACCCTTCGCCTCCCATAACCACCTCTTTCTCTTGAGAAATCTCTACTTTATTTAGTATTCTAGCTCAAATTTCTTTGAGAAGTATTAATTTCTCCCTTTGCCTTTGTTGTACTCTTCCACTCTTGTTTTCTCCTCTTCCTCTTGAGTTATTTTGTTGCCTACAAAAAGTATTATCTTCTACCTTGATTGCATATTGGTATGCCTCTTCGACTATTTTAATTTAAACCATACTAATTTCATCTTGTATGGATAACCTTATCCCATTGATGTATCTTGTTACTTTATCCTCATCATCTTCAATATGGATTTGCTATTATAGCTAATTTATAAATTATTTTGTATACTCTTTCATGACCAACTTATTTTGCTTGAGGTTTTGAATTTTTTTAAACAACCTAATTTCATAATAAATAGGTAAAAGCATAAATTTTAATTTAGAAATAAGTCTATCCTAATTTTGAATTTTGTCCTTGTCCTTTTATTGCTTCTATGATTGAACATGATCCCACCAAATCAATGCATATTCATTCATGTGCATACAAATTTAACCCACTTCAGATCCACCATAGATTCATAATCAAAGAATCTCTCCATGTTTATTATCCAATCTATCAACTCTTTTGGATTTAAACTTCCATTAAAATTGGAAGTATCTAACTTTGGCTTACTTCCCATGCTAAATATTATCTTAATAATCCATGCTCCAGTTCTTCTTCTTCTTTCTCTTAATATTATCCTCTTTACTTTCACTAATCTATTCAATATGAACACATCTCCTTTTGACTATTTTAATTACATTTAATATTGTTGTGATTTCCCTCAATAGATCAATCGTATTTACATGTTAGGGCATAAGACCGCATGGTCTTCCTCTTTCTTGATATGCTATCTCTTCACTTACAGGTATTGTAGATCTTTATAAATTCGCTCTGATACCAAATAGTGTAGCATAGGGGAGGGGGTCTAATGAAACACAACCTCTTATAATAGCTAAATATTCATAGCAAATTTGCAATCTAAAAATTGAGCCCAAAAAATAATACATCATTAAATTACTTCTTGACAGGGTTAACTAGAAAATGCAACAATACATCCTATTTATGCATTTTCATCAATAAAAAAAAGTGGAATTTGAAAGGTCAAAAGTCATACCTCTTCACATATCAGGTGTTTAGGTGGGGGGGGGGGGGAGGGCAATCCAAGGGGGGGCCCCCCCACCCCCCAAAAATGACCAAAATCCAAGACCAGGTCGGGGGGGGGGGCCCGGGCCAGGACCCCCTTCGTGGTCCGCCGGGGACCGACACTAGGGGTTTTTCGCTTAAAATAAAAAAAGTCATACCTCTTCGTCTTCCAATCCTTTTTAAAAAACTATTTATCTAAATTTTCTCTTACAACTACCTAGAAACAACACTTGTACGACATGCTTGTATGATAGCACTTATACGTCAGGCTTGTATGATAACACTTATATGACATACTTGTACGACACCAACACTTGTATAATAGTAGTAGTTATACATTAACAACAAAAATGAAGTGGTAACAACAATTGTACGACAGTAACAACAATTGTATGACAACAACAATGATTGAACAATAACAACCACTATATGACAACAACAACAATCATATTATTATTATATACAATTTTTACCCAAATGCTATTAGATTAGTATTATTATGTTAGTACACGGGTAAATGAAATGGTGCTTATAACAGTGAGGGAGGTAATAAACACCTACCATGAGATGCCTATAAATGCCTTTATATGGTTGAAGTGTAAGCATATAAAATTTTGTATAATCGTCTGCATCAATGTATAAGTTTATATTTAGTATTGGTTGTTTAATTCACCTATTAAATTGAACTCTCTCAATGTAAAACTCATTACTCTAACTAATTACTCTAGATCCATTAAACATATTAAACATTATATTAAAACTCAAAAAAATCATTTAAGGAATTATTTTTCTTACTTTATATTTAAATTTTTAATTTACAATGAACTTTAACTTATTTTTCATAAACTTAAAAAAATAAAAAATAAAAAATAAAAATCTCTTATAATTTCGCCTTCAAATAATATAATAAATAAATACACAATCGCCCGCAATGTAGTGTGCAAGGACGTCCTTTTCGACACGTTCGTGCCATCAACATGTGATTCATGAACAACGAATGATACTGTTTCTTAGCCTTGTCAAGGAATGGTAACTTGTATTGAAGAGAAGTTGGAACATACAATATACGACATGCATATGGACTGGGAGAAAGAGATATGTTTAGTTCAAGATAATGTTTTTGAAGCGGTCGTCGCTTTGGCCGAGTGGTTAAGGCGTGTGCCTGTTAAGTACATGGCGTTTCCCCGCGAGAGTTCGAATCTCTCAGGCGACGATCTAAATATAAGTTTTTTTTTTTTTTTTAATTGGTTGCCTTATTTGGATGATTCTACTCTATACAGCTAGATGCTTTATTTCTTATATCTTCGTTTTTTTAGTTAGAAAAACTTTCATGGCTTATTTGGATGATTCTACTCTATACAGCTAGATGCTTTATTTCTTCTATCTTCGTTTTTTTTTTGGCTTATGATGTAGACTAGTTGGTTAGAAAAACATTCATGCTTCACTGTTAAACAACAACAATGATTACGGAGGTCTTTGCTCGAATTAAGTATATCTGAAATGTTTTTTTAATTGGTTGCCTTATTTGGATGATTCTACTCTATACAGCTAGATGCTTTATTTCTTATATCTTCGTTTTTTTAGTTAGAAAAACTTTCATGGCTTATTTGGATAATTCTACTCTATACAGCTAGATTCTTTATTTCTTCTATCTTCGTTTTTTTGGCTTATGATGTAGACTAGTTGGTTAGAAAAACATTCATGCTTCACTGTTAAACAACAACAATGATTACGGAGGTCTTTGCTCGAATTAAGTATATCTGAAATGTGCAACGATATGCTTATGGATCCTATTAAACTGGATTAGTTATTATCACGTGCAAATATGGATGACTATATATAGCTTGCTTAATTAATCAAGAGGCCAAATTATTTCTTTATCAACAAAGGTAATAAGTTTTACTTGATTTCATCAACAATGTTATTTTTTATTTTCTAATCACTACTGAACCTTTCCACCTTGAGGGTTTAATTAATGAATATTTTTATTAAAGGTTTACAAAAGATGGTATATGCCATTTAACATATATTCATCCATAAGAATAATTTTTAATTCTGACTTATCATGAATTGGTGAATAGGTGTTTAAGGATTTGAATATGTTGATTAATAATTATTTGAATAAAAAAACTATCACATATAAAGTAAAATATATAGTGATGTTATTGCACTCCAACTTCTATGATTTGATTGGACTTTCATTAAAAGGACATGCCTCCTTTCAAATTGGACTATAATAAGTGAATTAGGTGGAGATCCTAGAACATAATCATCCATAATATGCATACCAATTTGTAGTAGGTTGATGCTTTCTCGATAAGACAATCAACATCCATGACATTCTAATTTATAGATGATTTCTTATGAGGATTCTATCATATCTATGCTTGAAATATAGTCACTAAGCAAAGAATAACATGCATGTGAAATATTATTATAAGACTAAATTTGAACATCTCTTCCTTTATTCCTATGGTCCATAGGATAAGGTGGCCATCAAGATGTCATTTATCACCATATGAGAAGGAAAAAATAGTGGATGTAGCAATGACAAGGTGTCCCTTTTCACATCACCCCCAATTGCAAACATAGCCTTAATCAAAACATCATAATCTTCATAACTAAGATTAAGGTCCTCTCAATTTAGATAATACTAATGTATGCATAAGCTGATTATCTTCCATCTTGGGATCAATTTAGATAATACTCATTTATGTACAAGCTATCTCTCTTCCATCTTGGGATGAAAAGCATAGGATAAAAAAGAAAAGCGTATTCCTTTCATCAAAATAGGATATTATGAACATGTAATTAGTAGTTCCAAACTTAGAATAATAGTGACTATTGTTATCTGCTTGTTGTGGTGCAGTGGTAAATGCCCTAGGTGCTGGTAGAGGCCGACCCAGGTTCCATTCCCCTTGTCTCCATCCTGCAGATATATGGTATAGTTAGGAATGTGCTATGTGTTGGTAGAGGCCGACAAGGCTCCATTCCTCCTATGCCCAACATGTTGAAAGTGAAACCCCAAAAGGGGTGTTTTCCACTATAAATTAGTTTTTTTATTTTTTACCCAGGTGTAGGTGAGTTGGAGAGGAGAGGGCAATTATCCAAGGGAGGTCCCAGGTTCAAATCTCCACCTTACCAAAAATCTGAATTGGGTATCCAAAATCCAATTGATAATGTTGGTGCGGACAGGGTCGGGTGCGACTCCCGGGTGACTTTGATGGTATAGAACCCCCTATTCATTGTCTCTCAGACCAAGGCGGCCCCGCAAGGGTTTTTCGCTTAAAAAAAATAGTGACTATTGTTAGGTCTTTTATGTTGATTACAATATCTCCAACTCTTCTTAATTCTTTATTTTACTCTAAAACATTTCTATATAGCTTCAAAGTATTTTATATAATCTAAAATACCATCTTTGTTCTCCAAAAATGACAATTTAAGGGATGGGATGGGTATATATATATTCAAAGGTAAATTTATCATCCTAATCTAGATAAGGACTAAAAAGAGAGTCTCCACTAAAGGATCAACTTTTGCATATTATGGTTTAATGAATAGTCCCACTCCTTCATGAACTTAGGTACTGCCAAAATACTTTGGAAATACATCCCAAAATGAGCATTTTTTCCAACTTAAATCTATGTTTGCAGCCATTTTCACATCTACCAGGAAAACATTAAATTCACACCTACCGAAAACATTAAATCCACACCTATCAGGAAAAACATTAAATCCACACCTACCAAAAAATATTAAATCCACACCTATCGAGAAAAACATTGAATCCACACCTATCGAGAAAAACATTAAATCCACACCTATAGAGAAAAACATTAAATACCTGCATGTGCCCACAACTACAAGCTCATGTATTTTTTTATTACATAATTCTCCTCTGGTTAAAAGGAACACAACTCTTGCAAGTTCATCTACTCAAACTCCTACAACTGTTAAACAATGAGGGCAGTGGTGGTGGTCAAGGATCAGGCCAATCTGTATCATCTTCCAACAAAAAAAAAATTCATAGCACACCAGAGTAGTATTCAGTGCATGCAACAAAGAAAAGGATCTGGAACTGTCGAGTAGTGAGGGTAGTGGTGCTGGCCAAGGAGGTGGTCAAACTATGATGTAGATCAATTACAAATCTGTCAACTATGATAAACTAACATCATATTTTTCTACATCTCCAAAAACATCTACAATAGTAGAAGAAACTACAATGGTAATAGGATCTGCCATAGGTAGAATAACTGCAACATCATCAACAACAACAACATTAACTACAAAGGAAAAATATATTGGGTCTTCTTCTTTCATATCTACGTTAGAAAAAATTGTAATATCATCAAGAACTGCAACAAGATCTACTTTTGCTAGATCTATAGCAAATAAAACTACAACTGGATCTAGTTCCTCCATAACTACAACAACAATATCACCAATAGATATAACAACCTCAAAAGTAGGGAATACATGTATTACATCTATCTTTTCTTCTTTCAAATCTTCAACTTCTTCAAATTTTTCCATTGCTTCAATAGCAGCAGTATGGTCCAAGGGAAGGATGATGGGCTTCATGCCCATAGATCCTGGTTCAATTTTAGGTACTACTTCCAAATTTTCTTCAAAAAATTCTTCTTCATTAAATTATTTTGCTACCATTTCTTCTACAATAATTTTTTTCATAGGGAGATTTTTTTCTAAAAGAAATTCTTTCATAGGAAGAATTTCTTCTCCGATAATTTTTGTTAAATTTGAGGATTCTCCTTTGATAGGATTAAACCCTCCACATCCTCTTTATGAGGAGGATGATGCTCCTCTCTTTACTCCCATGTTCTTCCTAAAATGATTACTATTATGTTTTTCCTCTACTTTCAAAGCTAACTGATAAGCATCATCTATAATACAAGGTCTAAGCATGCTAAGTTCATTTTGAATGCTAAATTTTAGACCATTAACATACCTAGTTGTCTTCTAGAGCTCAGATTCCTCATGTGCCACTCTAATAGAGAGATTGATAAGATTCACTGGTATAATCTTCCATACTGTCTTCTCTACCTTAGATTCTACAATTTCATGAAGAGGGTTTGCTCATAATCTACCAGGAGAAATTTTACCCTCAATTTCTTCTCCATTTTGTTCCAAACCTTGATCTTGTCTTTTCCCTTTTTTTATCTCTCATTCTAGAGGTGATCCCACTAGACCAATGCATGGCCCTTCAACTTAGTACATGTAAATTTTACCTTTTTATCTTCTACCATATTCTTCCATTCAAATAATTTCTCCATATGATTTAGCCAATCTAACAACTCCTTTGGTTGTAACCCTCCTCCATACTCAGGAACATCAACCTTCACCCCATCATTCTTACCTTCCAAGGCCTTGATCAACCTTTCCTCAAATGGCCTTTCCTCTAGGGGTTCCTCTTCCCCTTCCACGGGTGGAATTTCACCCAGTTCACTATCCACATCATTAGGGTTTCCTGATCTTAGATGTTTCACCACAACTATGATATAAGCTATTTTCCTCTATAACTCTTAGATTTGCTTATTCATCTGGGCATATTAAGTCCTTCCTCTTCTCATATTTATCCAAAATAAGACAATAAACACACAAACAAAAACCAAATATTCTTACCTCCATGATATTTATAGGATCAAGCTTGTTCTGATACCACTTGATGTAAATCCAAAGATAGATCTTCAATAACCATCCAAAAATACTATGAAAATATTCATTAATAGTAAAAAACAACCTTTCAATACTCTTGAAATACATCCCAAAATGAGTAGTTTTTCTAACCTAAATCTATACTTGTAACCATTTCCACACCTAAGTTTTTCCAACCTAAATCTATACTTGTAACCATTTCTACACCTACCAAGAAAAACATTAAATCCACACCTATCAAAAAAATATTAAATCCACACCTACCAGATAAAGAACAAAAGCTTATATTGAGAGGGGGGGTGAATAGTATAAGACAACTTTTTACTTTTCTTCTCAAATCAATATTATGCAATGTATAGATAGTAGTATCAATAGTAGTAATCAAAGCAATGTATAAAACTCTACACACAATAGAGACACATATTTAACGTGGTTCACCCAATGTGGGCTACCTCCACAGAGAAAATATTTCTTCTAAATATTTCTCAAATAATATCTTGGGAATATTTTCCAAATTATAATGTTTATGGACCTTGGTCCAAAGGATATGTTGATCCCCTAAATATCAATTTCGTGGATCACTTCCATAGGATAATTCTTTCCCCTTCTGCTCTGGGTAGTGATCTTCGACAATAATCTGTCTCTCTACTACACTGACTTGTGGATTTCTCTCCACTTGAAGACTCCTCACTCATATTTGTATTCAATTGTCGTGGATGCTGGATCTCTATCCACTAATACTTTGTTCTCTATACTCTGTCACCTCCTCCAAAGCTCTGTCTCAATACTATACCAAACATAGTCAGTCGATCTAGTACAATTTTGCTCAATATTTTGCACTAAACATAGTACAGTCGGTCTAGTACAATTCTACTCAATAGGTTCACTTAGAACCTGCTCAAATATGCTCAACAGGTTCACACAAAACCTATCCAAATCTGCTCAATAAGTTCACACAAAACCTATCCAAATCTACTCAACAGGTTCACACAAAACCTATCCAAATCTGCTGAATAGGTTCACAAAAAACCTATCCAAATATGCTCAACAGGTTCACACAAAACCTATCCAAATATGCTCAACAAGTTCACACAAAACTTTTCCAAATATGCTCAACAAGTTCACACAAAACTTGTCCAAATATGCTCAACAAATCCTCTCTAGGACTTGCTCAAATCTGCTCAATAAGTCCTCTATAGGACTTGCTCAAATCTGAATAGCAAGCTTTCATAAAATTTTAACTCAAAACAATCCACAAGTCTTCTTAAAGAGTTGTATCAATCACATAGAATAATAAAGAGGATTGTTAGAGACTCAATATGTTCTAAGCTCAATGTACAATCAATATCTCAAATTAATCTCATAGAAGCATAAAGAGAATTGTTAGAGACTCTATATGTTCTATACTCAAATCCCAATCTCAACTCAATAGAAGCATCAAGAGAATTGTTAGAGACTCTATATGTTCTATACTCATCTCAATCTCAACTCAAATCAACCTCAATCTCAACTCAAATCAATCTCAATATCAACTCAAATCAATCTCAACTCAAATCAAAATATTGAATAGTTTGTTTCTAGGAACTTGAACAACCACATGTTTCCACTTGACTAGGATTAATCAACTCAACTCAACCAATCACCTCAAGGAACAATCCTTACTCACAAATCCTAGTCCAAGCATGTATTAACCAAGTCAACTCAATCAATCCGGTAGGGTACCTAGGAATAGATATTTGGGGATATATTATTATATTGTATAAGGGTTGGCATGGGCCACACATAACCCAAGTTTGATTGTATTATAATATTATATTATATTATATTATAATATAATATAATATTAGTAGTAGGCTCTCCAAAGTAGAATAAGAATATGGATATATAAAGAAGAGATATTTGTCATTGTAATCATTCAGATATCATTGAAGAAGAATCTTATGTAATCATCGTGCCCACGAAGTGTCCTCTCATCTTGGGAGATCTTGTGGAGTTATTCCTTCCTTAAGGATTATTATTGGTGTTGCCCTACCTTAAGGGTATATCTATCTCTCTCTCATTTGTGGATTGTTATTGTGGATAATATATTGTGGATGAATTGTTAGCGTATTGTATTATGTTTGTCTTTATTACATTGTTAGACAAACTGTTGCTCTGTTACAACTGTTGTAACAAGCTCAGTTACGCCGGTGTTCTATTCCCGGCTGATGTAACCTTATATATGTGCATTGCTGAATAATACGAGTTGTTCCGTATTTTACATGGCATCAGAGCCTGTTCAGAAAATTTGCTGGGCAGACGGAAATTTTGGTTTGCAGGCGTGATTTTTTTTTGTCACAGAGGCAGGCAGCAAAGCGGATTTAAAAAAAAAAAAAAAAAAAAAATTTGTGCTACGGGCAGAGCCTGCGCAAAATCGCCCAGCCGGCGCAGTACAACAGCCTGCGCAAGGTCGCGGACGGGAAGGAGGGTGACGTCACACGTCGGGACCCGCGTGCAGACGCACGGGCCCGCAGACGCGACGTCCCGCGTCGAAGGGGGAGGACGAACCCAACCCCCCCCGTCCCCGTCGTAGAGCGGGAATTTTGAAATTCCCGCCCGCGCGGGAAATTGCAGGGCCGAAGCCCCCCCCCCCCCCCCGCCGCAGAGCGGGAATTTAAATTCCCACCCGGGCGGGAAAGTGGAGGGGTATAAATCCCCCCCCGCGGGCCGGACTGCGTCAATTAGACGCAGGTCCCCCCGCAGGCCGGATCGCGTCTATTAGACGCAGGTCCCCCCGCAGGCCGGATCGCACCAATTAGACGCAGGTCCCCCTACAGGCAGGACTGCGTCAATTAGACGCAGGTCCCCCGGTAGGCCGGACTGCGTCAATTAGACGCAGGTCCCCCCGCACACCCCTTTTGTTCGGAGCCGGGGAAAAAAAAAAAAAGGGAGGCCCTCCCCCCTCGTCGAATTTTTTTTTGGAAAAAAAAAAAAGAAAAAAAACACAGCGCGCGCGTCTGGAACGCAGCGTGAATTTTTTTCGAAAAAAAATAAGAGCGCCGAGAAGCAGCAAAATCCGGACGGAGCAGGAACC
The DNA here is from genome assembly GCA_028583015.1 of Wollemia nobilis. Taxonomy (NCBI): domain Eukaryota; kingdom Viridiplantae; phylum Streptophyta; class Pinopsida; order Araucariales; family Araucariaceae; genus Wollemia; species Wollemia nobilis. The sequence goes on from JAQPPZ010002606.1 coordinate 954,036, forward strand.
GGAGGCCACAGCAGAGGAGGAGGACCATTCGGGGTTGAAAAGGGAGAAGCTCAATTGATCCTTTCGGATCAGCCCGCTGGCTCACGTGGTCGTGAGCCGTGCGGTAAGGCTCAGGGAGCCTGCAGGTCGGGGGTTCAAATCCCGCCGACTCCCCCAAGGTATAATTTTTTTTTCAAAGTCATTTTTAATTATTATTATTTTTAATTAAAATTTTTAATTTTAATTTTTTTTAATATAGTTTTAAACTTTATAAATTAAAATTTAATTTTAATTTATTTTTTCTAAAGTTTTTAAAACTATATAAATTGAAATTATTTATTTTAATTTTAAATAAATAATAATTATTAAAATGCTTTGTTAAAGAAAGCCTTTTAAGGGGGGATATTTTTTCAAAAAATCAAAGGGGGATTGAGAGTAATTTTATGAAAAATAGCAATTTGGCATTGTAAAAGGTGCATTTTCGGCTGTGACCGACACCTTGTGGGTTATTCTTGTGGGCAATTTTTTTTGTTGTATGTTGCATATTTCATTTTTGCACTATAACATTAAAAATTAAAATCAAAACACTCCCTAAGTCCCCGGAATATAAAACCCATCTGTGCAATTTTATTGCACTGCAGCGTTCGGTATTTGCGATACCTCTGGCCAGCACTTACAGGTAAAGCTGTCGTGATTTGGCTACTGTATCCGCCGCCTAATATAGCTGCTATAACGACGTCTGAGCTTGTTCTCTATAAATCGTCGGGGAGGAATAAGTACGCCATTTTTGCATTTTTTTACTCCATCCACTACCCTTTATCGCACTTGTGTTTAGGCGTAAATCCCGACGAAGTATTCTTCATAGTGTTTAGGGGAAGTTACGCCCCACGCATGAGAAGAATCTTCTATGGTAGGTGCCATCAACAAGGCGATTCCCTTTCAGTACCGCTTATGTTCCACGTATCGTATGATCTCTAAAATTCACCTATAGTCTCCCTCACGTAAGGGCGGGTGATTTTTGTTGATCTTTCTAAATACCTATAGTTTCCCTCACGTAAGGGCGGGTATTTTGTACGGTATATTGGCCTAGCAAAAGGTATATCGAAAGGGGGACCAATTTGGTGATATAAGGAACCTTCACTATGGCCGTTGTTGCAAAGTTGATGACCGATCCGCATCGGTTATTGAAAGGTCCAAATTATACACCATGGAAACATAAGATGAAGGCTATTCTCCAAATGGAAGATTTGTGGGATATTGTTACTCGAGTAGCAACCAGGCCTTCACCAACAAGCAGGATCCACGAGTCCTTCAACGAGATCAGATTGCTTTTGACAAGAAAGACAAGTAGAGCAAAGGTGCTCATTTTGTTTGCTGTTTCAGATGAAGTGCAACCTCATATAGCTGACAAAGCAAGTGGTAAAGAGGCATGGGATGCCCTTAGAACCATCTATGAGGGGAAGAATGAATCCACCATTCTTCATCTTCAACAACAACTTCATAACCTGAGTTTGAGGCAGGGTGAAACAGTTGAACTCTTTCTGTGCAGAGTGTCTGAGTTGAAAGAGAAATTGAGTTCTCTCGGAGATACTGTGGACGAAAAGCTTCTCATTTCACTTGTGATGAGAGCTTTACCTTCTTCATTTGATATGTTGATAACCTCCATCCAGGTGTCTCAACGACAAATTACCTACATCGAGTTGGTCAATCTGCTTCAACAACAGGAGGCACGCCAACTTCACAAGGATGATTCTTCCAATACAGCCCTATACACCAACAGGCAGGGTTCTAGGAAGAAAGGTAATGGGCAAAAAGGAGGCAACTTTCAGAAAGGAGGAAATTCTCAACAGGATACGAAAGGAAAAGGCAAACAACCTCAACAGAAGAAGAGGTGGTGCAAGATCTGTGAGAAAGACAACCATGACACCAACAGGTGTTGGCATAAGAACAAGCAGAAAGGCCAAAACAAACCACAAAATAAGAACAAGCAACCCCAGGTGAATGTTGTTGTTGAAGAATCTGACTCAGATTCTGAATGGGCACACAAGGTGCTCATGACTACCACAGATTCCACTCAGAGGGATCCTATTTGGTATGTCGATTCTGGAGCTAGCAAACATATGACTGGCGACAGATCGTGGTTTGAATCATTTGAGGCCAAAGAGGGCAAACCTGTCACCATTGCTGATGATAAAACCTACAGGGTTCAGGGAGAGGGTACAGTTTCAGTCACTCTTCCTGATGGCAAGTGTCAGATTGACAAGGTCCTCTATGTTCCGGGATTGGCCAACAATTTGTTGTCAATGACACAAATCCTGGACAGAAATATGGTTGTCAACTTTCGTGTTGAGAATGGAAAGAAGTGTTGTACAATTACCAGGAAGGATAAGCAGATTGCAACGGCTTCATATAAGCATGGCTTATTTGCACTAGATGCTATCTCTACTCCACATGTTGCCATGACTGTCTCTACCAAGGAGGCAACTTCCCTATGGCACAAGAGATATGGGCATCTTAGTTCTGGCTACTTACTTGAGCTCAGCAAGTATGAGATGGTAAAGGGTCTTCCTTCCCTTTTCGCCACATTGCCAGTGTGCTCTGACTGCTTGGCAGGAAAGCAACATAGAGTACCATTTGAGAAGAGCTCTACAAGAGCACGAAAACCTCTGGAGCTAATTCACACCGATCTATGCGGTCCTTTCACACCCAACAGTGTTGGAGGGAAGAGGTACTTTCAGTTATTCGTAGATGACTACTCACGAAAGATGTGGGTTTTCTTTCTCAAACTGAAATCTGAAGCTTTCGCATTCTTCCAGCAGTTCAAGAAATCCGTTGAGAAGGAGTCAGGAGCTTCTATCAAAACCCTCCGCTCAGATCGAGGGGGAGAGTTTACCTCTAATGAATTTTCTGCATTCCTAGATAAGCATGGGATCAAGAGACAGTTAACAACTGCCTATACTCCTCAGCAAAATGGAGTTGCTGAGAGAAGGAACCGTTCTATCATGGAAATGGTTCGTTGTATGCTCACAGGAGCTACTCTTGGGCAACAATATTGGGCAGAAGCTGTCACCACTGCAGTGTATCTTTTGAATAGGGCACCCACAAAGGCCCTAAAAGGAATGACTCCACAGGAAGCATGGAGTGGTCGAAAACCCTCCATATCTCATCTACGTATTTTCGGGTGTCAAGCTTTCATGCACATACCGAAAGAGAAAAGGAAGAAGCTAGATGAGAAAACACTGAGATGTATTTTTCTTGGATATTCTGAGCACTCTAAAGGATATCGGTTGATAGATCCTTTGACCAAGAAAATTCATATCAGCAGAGATGTTGTCTTTGATGAAGCTTTCACATCACAGAGCACATCTAATGTACACCAAGATATTGTGGAACCTAAGGAAGAGGAGATTCCTTCGTCAACACAGACAGGAGGTCCTTCTACATCTTCTTCACCACCACCGAAGAAGAATCCTAAATGGTGTACAAATACAATCAGAGATGCAAATTTATCCACTCCTCCCAATTTGAATTTGGATAGACCTCGTACACGCAGTATGGCTCAAAAGGAAAGAGAAGCCAGAGAAACTGGTGAGGTTGATGATCTTTGTCAATCTTTTGAGGAACTTTCTGTGACTCCAAGTGCAGAAGTAGAGGATATGGATATTGATGATGACAGGGCATTCATGTCTACCATAGATAGTCTTGAACCTGCATCAGTGCAAGATGCTCTCAGTGAGCCTCAGTGGAAGGCCGCTATGGATACAGAGTATGAGTCTCTGATGAAGAATAAAACTTGGAAGCTTGTTGATCTGCCGCATGGAAAGAAACCTATTGGCTGCAAATGGGTATACAAAGTCAAGTACAAGGCAGATGGAACAATTGATAAGCATAAGGCCCGACTTGTTGCAAAGGGCTATGCTCAAAAGGAAGGCATCGACTATGAGGAAACTTTTGCACCTACTGCTCGGATGACCACAATTCGGGTTATGTGTGCTATGGCAGCACAATATGGGTGGAAAGTTCACCAGATGGATGTCAAAAGTGCCTTTCTTAATGGTGATCTCCAAGAAGAAGTCTATATGACTCAGCCTGAAGGATTTGAAGTGGAAGGCCAACAGCAGAAAGTTTGCAAATTGGTCAAATCCTTGTATGGTCTGAAACAAGCTCCTCGAGCTTGGTATATAAAAATGGACAATCACCTTATGCAGCATGGATTTAAGAGATGTCCGTCAGATGCAAACCTCTATTTCAAGAAACAGGGTTCCGAGATAGTGTTGCTTGTACTCTATGTGGATGATCTGCTCATTACAGGGAGTTCAGAAGATATGATCTCTACTGTCAAAAGAAACTTGTGCAAATCTTTTGAGATGACAGATCTCGGACTTCTCCATTACTGTCTTGGTCTGGAATTCAGCCAGAAGGAGCACACCATCAAAGTGTCTCAGAAAAAGTATGCCAAGACATTGCTGGATAAATATCGCATGACTGACTGCAAGCCAATGGCAACTCCTATGGAGAATGGACTTCAGTTATCGCGATATGATGACTCACCTCAGGTAGATGGTACTCTCTATCGACAGTTGATTGGGAGTCTCATATATCTGACCAATACTAGGCCAGATATCGTTTTTGCTTGTCAACTATCTTTCGAGGTTCATGCGGGAGCCTAAGACCACTCATTGGAAAGCAGCAAAACGTGTTCTTCACTATGTCCGTGGTACTATGGAATATGGCCTAGAATACAAGAGGAACAACAAATTCTTCTTGCAAGGATACACGGACTCCGACTATGCCGGATCATTTGATGATCGCAAGTCAACTTCTGGATACATTTTTCATCTGGGATCCGGTCCTGTCTCTTGGCACAGCAAGAAGCAACAGGTGGTTGCTATTTCTTCAACAGAGGCAGAATATCGCGCCGCACGTGAAGCTGTGTGCGAAGTGATATGGTTACGTCGCATTCTGACAAGTATGGGCCATCCATCAAAATCTCCAATACACTTGTTTTGCGACAATCAGGGTGTTCTGAACCTCGTCAAGAATCCAGTCCATCATGAAAAAACAAAGCACATTGACACACAATGTCATTTCATTCGAGAGGAAGTTCCAAAGCACCGAATTCAGCTTCAGCACATTCCCACCGATGCTCAAGTTGCAGACATTTTCACTAAGGCACTTGGACGTGTCAAATTTGAATTGTTTCGCAACTCACTTTGTATTGCAAAATAATGTAAGGGGATGTTAGTAGTCTAGTATAGCTATTAGTTATTACATTACCCAAATAATGTAATAAAGGGGGATGTTAGCGTACTGTATTATGTTTGTCTTTATTACATTGTTAGACAAACTGTTGCTCTGTTACAACTGCTGTAACAAGCTCAGTTACGTCGGTGTTCTATTCTCGGCTTTTGTAACCTTATATATTTGCATTGCTGAATAATACGAGTTGTTCCGTATTTTACATGAATGATTTGATATTTCTGCATATTGGTGAATGGTTCATGTTTAATAATAAAAGTTATGCAACACAATCACCTCAAGGAATAATAATTTTTCACAAACCTAGTCCAAGCATATATTAACCAACTCAAAATGTTTCCAATAATGCTCAAGCACAAGTCTCACATAACAATGATACTCATGTTCTTTTCTAACTCAAGTTCAATTTCATTTCATCATCAATGGGCTTCAACAACAATGCTAATAAAACAAGGTTTAAATACAACTCACAAACCAGAAAACCTTGAAGCATTCAACCAATCATTTTCTCAAAGGAACCCACAATTAATCCTTTTCTCTCCAATGATATTTTAAAAATCAACCACCATAAACAATTAATAGGATAATGTGCCCATACCTTTTTCATGCCAATAAGTTGTCCACAAAATCTGCCACACTTTAACACAACTTTCCTTTCCAATCTAAATAAGGGTTAATGGACTTCAAATAATCAGAAAATAAAGCATTACTCAAATTAAGCCCTTTTTACTCCAAGTTAATAAACACATCCACCAAAGTCCCTTTTATTAAAACCCTTATAAAAAATAATAAACCTCTCAATATTTCTTTTAAAAAATAAATCCTTATTTCTCCTAAAATTAATTCTCCATAACCATCAAATAAATCATAAACCAATTATGCTTTGTAATAATAATCACAGCCCTAATAACAAACTTTAATTTTCATTAACTACCTTATAACTCCAAACTTTAGGGCTAATAAAAATTATTTAAATGCAAAATGTAATTACCTCCTCAAGGGGATTCGAACCCCTGACTTGCCACACTACGAGCGTCTTAGCCGTGACTAAGATTCCACACGAGCTAGGCACTCGTTGGAAAGGCAAAGGCCCAAAGTGCCTTAAACCTTCCTCCACATTCCGTAAAAGACAAAGTGCCAAAGCGCTTTCCACACGCCTTTTGAAATGTCATCCAAGGGATTCGATCCTTGGTGTTTGTGCTGCCTTGTGCCTTAAACCAAAACGATTTGCCAATGCGCCATGATTCCCACCATGATTTGACTTTCCAAGCATTGTCATTTTCTTTCCTGCTTCTCTTCTCAAAATTCACATGAGCTCATCGATTTATTGGAATGCCAAACATTTATCACAAGAGCAAGGATAAAAATTTTGATTTATTTACCACCCCTTTATATAGTGTTTAAAAAACTTCAAAGACGTCGACGAAAATATGAATTTATGTTTGCTTGATGATGTCGACGGGAAAATTTGTATTTAAATTTAAATTTTAATTTTAAATAATTAAAATTTAAACCAAATATTAAAACTCAAATAACTCCATCACCGAGGCACATTTTTTGATGAAACGAAAGCCCAAATTGGGTTTTAAGAAAAACCCAGATCAAATCTGCTATCCATAGTTTTAAATACAATATTTTATTTTTTCCTGCCTTGGTTTTCACAAAAACCCTTCATAGATCCTTTTGACATTAAATTCTCTTTTGACATCAATGACAACATTTTAGCTTAGGGAATCAAAATGTCCAACAATATCCACCTTTGTCATTGATGGCAACCCAAATCCTTTTACTAAATTCTGACCTTCTTTTCCTCTCCCCTGGGACTTTGCTCCCTCTAGCTCAATGCTCTCTCAGATATCAAATCTCTCCTCATATCCAAAAACTCTCCCCATTATACACAAATATCTCCCCCTTTGACATCAATGGCAAAGGGTCACCTTTGGGGCTCGGGGCTAAGAATTAAGCCTCTTAGATTAGTTCCTACCCCACCTACACATGAAGTGGTTAATTCTAGGGTGGGAGTATCTCTACTCCTCGAAAGCATTATTCTCTACCTTTGTCTTTTCCTCTTCCTTTTTGGTGAATCCTATAATTGTTTATTTTCAAGTCATCATCCCTATTCATGTTCTTGTTCTTGTTCTCATCCATGTTCATGTTCTTGTACCTGTTCTTGTTCTCATTCTTCTCAGAGTATTTTGTCTTTTCTGAGTCTCTGTTCCTATTCATCTTCTTATTTTTGTTCATGTTCTTGTTCCTGTTCTTGTTCATATTCTTGTTCCTGTGCCTGTTCATGTGTTCCTATTCATGTCTGTTTCTAGAATATTTGCTCTACACCATCTTGCTATATGACCATGATTATTGCACTTATAACACTTAATGTTATTATTCCTTGGATGTGCAACAATCTTAGGATTTCTCCTAGTGAAGCCATATCTTCTTCTATCATGAATTCTGTAATTCATTGCCTTGTGACCAAACTCATTACATGAATAGCAATATTCTTGGAAACTTTTTTCTCTTCCATATACCTATCTTTCATGTGATCTACACTGTGAAGCCATATGCCCAAACCTTTGACATGAGAAGCATCTCCCATTGAAGCTTCCTTTCCTAGACCTCATTGGTCTCCTATTATGATTGTTGTTCCATCTGTATCTTCTTTACCCATTGTCCCTGTTGGACTCACTACAATCTGACTCATCCTTAGAAGTTTCACTTTCAATTGCATCTGAGAATCCCTCTTCTAAAGTATCTTCTTATGATGTTGTTTCTTCTTGAAGACTTGAAGTAGACTTTGCTTTTTCCTATTTCTTTCCAAAACCAAGACCTGTTGAACATGATGTTCTTTGCTATCCACAAATGAACTTATCCAAGTTCTTAGAGCTATTTGTGAAACTCTTCATCTTGATCTTGGAGTCCTATAAATATTTCTTTAGAGTAGCCACTTCTTGTGCTAACTTCTCACATTCCAAAATATTTTCTTCTAACTTATCCTTGAACTTACTTGCCTTAGCCTTTGACTTTTCTAAGTCCTCTATGAGCAATAATATTTCTTCATCATATTCTTGAAACTGACTTTCAAGCTTAGAGTGTTGATTTCTTACCTTCTTTATTGTGTCAAGGACATGGATACTTCTCCCTTGAGATAATAACCATTCTCTATTGAGTAGTCCTCTATTTGCTTGCCTTTGTCCATATCATTTCTTTCTTTTGACTTGCTTTCTATAGGATCACTCAATTATTCATCTTCTAAAGCCATTAGAAGATTCTCATTTGATCTATCAAGTGCATCTTCAAAATCATCATCATTGAAACTAAAACCATCTCTTGTGCAATCATATTCAAGATGTCCAAATTTACCACATCTAAAACACTTAATAATAATTGAAGTCTTTTTCTTAGTTTGATCCTTTTCTACAATCATGAACAAGACTTCATATCTATCATTTTATGAAAAACTATCATCACTATCAAATGAGTACTTACTTGCATTATCCGCATAGTAGCTTTTCTTTTGCCTTTGGAAAATTTTCTTTCCTTATTTTTTCTATCCATACTTACCTTTCTTTTGATACTTGTGTATTTTTTATTCTCTGTACTTGTGATCCTATTTTTATTCATCACTGTTGTACTTTAGATATTTACACTTTGTTGCAAAATGTCTAAACTTATCATAATTAAAGCACTTAACTGATTTTATATCTATTGGTATTTTGAACCCTTTATCTCTTCTACCATAGTTATATTATTCATCACTAGATGACTCACTGTTTGATTCTATTTGCTTTCCCTTTTTATTTTTGTCCACTTTCAAAGTAGCTTCTTTCGGAGGAATAAGATCTTTTGTTCTTATCTCAAAAGTAGTAAGCATACCAAGCAAATAATTCATTGTCAAAGAATAACTATCAATTGATGTTTCTATAGCAGAAACCTTTTCACTATACCTTTTTGGAAGGGTTCTCAAAATATTATCACAAACATCTGATTCATAAACCTTCATTCCAAGACCTCTCATATCATGTACAAGTTCATCAATCTTACTGAGATAATCATGAATATTTTCATCATCTCTCATTCTTAAGTTCTTTAATTCTCCTTTGAGATTTTTGATCTTAGCTTTCTTGACATATTTTTCACCCTCATATATATCATGTAGTAGATCCCACATATCTTTTGTTGTTTTACAATCCATAACCTTCATAGATTCTGATCTACCCAATACTTTTATAATTGCATTCATAGCTCTTGAATTTTCATGCATTAGAATCTTACATTCCTTATCTCTCAAAGAATTGACTATAGAATCATATCCAAGTTCCATTGCATACCAAGCTTCATTTCCAAGTGCCATCAAGTAAAATCTCATCAGCATACACCAATACAAGAAGTCACTTCCATCAAATACTGATACCGCATTATTGAAGGACCCATACTTTTGATCTTTGTGATCCCTTGTGTTCTTAGACCACTTTTCCTTCAAGTTGTCAAAATATTCTGAAGGAAACTGCTCTAATACCAATTGAAGAACACAAGATTATACTGAGAGGGAGGGTGAATAGTATAAGACCATTTTTTACTTTTGTTCTCAAATCAATATTATGCAGTGTATAGATAGCAGTATCAATAGCAGTAATCAAAGAAATGCATAAAAATCCACACACAATAGAGACACAAACTTAACGTGGTTCATCCAATGTGGGCTACCTCCATAGATAAGATATTTATTCAAAATATTTCTCAAATAATCTCTTGGAAATCTTTCCTAAATTACAATGTTTATAGACCTCGATCCAAAGAAGATGTTGATCCCCTAAATCTCAAGTTCATGGATCTCTTCCATAGGAGAACTCTTTCCCCTTCAGCTCTGGCTAATGATCTTCTAGAAGAATCTATCTCTCTACTACACTGACTTATGGATATCTCTCCACTTAAAGACTCCTCACTCATATCTATCTTCAATTGTCTTGGTTGTTGGATCTGTATCCATTGAGACTCTATCATATATACTTTATCACATCCAAAGTTTTGTCTCAATATTGTACCAAATATAGTTCAGTCGGTCTAGCACAGTTCTACTCAATATTTTATACTAAACACAATACAATTGGTCTATTAAAATTTTTCTCAATAGGTTCATTTAGAACCTACTCAAATCTGCTCAACAGGTTCACACAAAACCTGTCCAAATTTGCTCAACAGGTTCACACAAAACCTGTCCAAATCTGCTCAACAAGTTCACATAAAACCTATCCAAATATGCTCAACAGGTTCACACAAAACCTATCCAAATATGCTCAACAATTTCACATAGAACTTGTCCAAATATACTCAACAAGTTCACACATAAATTGTCCAAATACTCTCAACAAATAATCTCTAGGACTTGCTCAAATCTGCTCAATAAGTCCTCTATAGGACTTTCTCAAATTTGCATAGCAAGCTTTCACAAAATATTAACTAAAAATAGTCCACAAGTCTTCTCAAATATTTGTCTCAATCACATAGAATCATAATGAGAATTGTTAGAGACTCAATATGTTCTAAGCTCAATGTACAATCAATATCTCAAATCAATCTCATAGAAGCATAAAGAAAATTGTTAGAGACTCTATATGTTCTATACTCAAATCCCAATCTCAACTCAATAGAAGCATCCGAAGAATTGTTAGATACTCTATATGTTCTATACTCAAATCTCAATCTCAACTCAAATCAACCTCAATATAAACTCAAATCAATATCAACTCAAATCAATCTCAATCTCAACTCAAATCAATCTCACCTCAAATCCAAATATTAAATAGTTTGTTTCTAGAAACTTGAACAACAACATGCATCCACTTGACTAGGCTTAATCAACTCAACTCAACCAATCACCTCAAGGAACAATCCTTTCTCACAAACCCTAGTCCAAGCACGTATTAACCAACTCAACTCAACCAATAACCTGAAGGAACAATCCTTTTTAACAAACCCTAGTCCAAGCATGTATTAACCAACTCAAAATGTTTTTAACAATGCTCAAGCACAAGTCTCACATAGCAATGATACTCATGTTCGTTTCTAACTCAAGTTCAAGTTCATTTCATCATCAATGGTCTTCAACAACAATGCTAATAAAACAAGGTTTAAATACAACTCACAAACCATAAAACCTTGAAGCATTCAACCAATCATTTTATCAAAGAAAATGACAATCAATCCTTTTCTCTCCAATGATATTTCAGAAATAAACCACCATAAACAATCAATAGGATAATGTGCCCATACCTTTTTGATACCAATAAGTTATCCACAAAATATGCCACACTTAAACACAACTTTCCTTTCCAATATAAACAAGGGTTAATAGACTTCAAATAATCACAAAATAAAGCATTACTCAAATTACACCCTTTTTACTCCAAGTTAATAAACACATCCACCAAAGTCCCTTTTATTAAAACCCTTATAAAAAATAATAAACCTCTCAAAATTGCTTTTAAAAAACAACTCCTTATTTCTCCTAAAATTAATTCTCCATAACCATCAAATAAATCATAAACCAATTATGCTTTTCATTAACAATCACAGCCCTAATAAAAAAATTTAATTTCCATTAACTACCGTATAACTCCAAACTTTAGGGCTAATAAAAATTATTTAAATGCAAAACATAATTTTACCTCCTCAAGGGGATTCGAACCCCTGACTTGCCACACCACGAGAATATTAGCCACAACTAAGATTCCATATGAACTAGGCGCTCATTGGAAAGGCAAAGGCCCAAAGTGCTTTAAACCTTCCTCCACATTTTGCAAAAGACAAAGTGCCAAAGCGCTTTCCACACGCATTTCAAAATGCCATCCAAGTGATTCGATCCCTGGTGTTTGCATTGCCTTGTGCCTTAAACCAAAATGATTTGCCAATGCACCACACTTCCCACCATGATTTGACTTCCCAAGCGCTGTTGTTTTCTTTCCTGCTTCTCTTCTCAAAATTCGTACGAGCTCATAGATTTATTGGAATGCCAAACATTTATCACAAGAGCAAGGATAAAAACTTTGATTTATTTACCACCCCTTTATATAATGTTTAAAACACTTCGAAGATGTCGACGGAAATATGAATTTATGTTTGCTTGATGATGTCAACGGGAAACTTTGTATTTAAATTTAAATTTGAATTTAAATTTTAAATAATTAAAATTTAAACCAAATATTAAAACTCAAATAACTCCATCACCGGGGCACCTTTTTCGATGAAACAAAAGCCCAACTTGGGTTTTAAGAAAAAACCAAATAAAAAAATAAAGCATTACTTAAATTACACCCTTTTTACTCCAAGTTAATAAACACATCCACCAAAGTCCCTTTTATTAAAACCCTTATTAAAAATAATAAACCTCTCAAAATTGCTTTTAAAAAATAACTCTTTATTTCTCCTAAAATTAATTCTCCATAACCATCAGATAAATCATAAAATAATTATGCTTTGCAATAATAATCACGGCCCTAATAACAAACTTTAATTTCCATTAACTACCTTATAACTCCAAACTTTAGGGCTAATAAAAATTATTTAAATGCAAAATGTAATTACCTCCTCAAGGGGATTCGAACCCCCGACTTGCCACACCGCAAGCATCTTAGCCGTGACTAAGATTCCACACGAGCTAGGTGCTCATTGGAAATGCAAAGGCCCAAAGTGCCTTAAACCTTCCTCCACCTTCTGCAAAAGACAAAGTGCCAAAGCGCTTTCCACATGCCTTCCGAAACACCGTCCAAGGGATTCGATCCTTGGTGTTTGTGCTGCCTTGTGCCTTAAACCAAAATGATTTGCCAATGTGCCACGCTTCCCACCATGATTTGACTTTCCAAGCACTATCGTTTTCTTTCCTGCTTCTCTTCTCAAAATTTGCATGAGCTCATAGATTTATTCGAATGCCAAACATTTATCACAAGAGCAAGGATAAAAACTTTGATTTATTTACCACCCCTTTATATAGTGTTTAAAACACTTCAAAGACGTTTGTGAAAATATGAATTTATATTTTCTTGATGACGTCGACGGGAAACTTTGCATTTAACTTTAAATTTGAATTTAAATTTTAAATAATTAAAATTTAAACCAAATATTAAAACTCAAATAACTCCATCACTGTGGCACCTTTTATGATGAAACGAAAGCCCAAATTGGGTTTTAAGAAAGACCCAGATAAAATATGCTATCCATGGTTTTAAATTAAACCTTTTATTTTTCCTGCCTTGGTTTTCACAAAAACCCTTCATAGATCCTTTTGACATTAAATGCTCTTTTGACATCAATGAAAACATTTTAGCTTAGGGACTCAAAATGTCCAACAATATCCCCCTTTGTCATTGATGGCAACCCAAATCATTTTACTAAATTCTAACCTTCTTTTCTTCTCCCCTCGGGACTTTGCTCCCCCTAGCTCAATGCTCTCTCAGATGTCAAATATCTCCTCATATCCAAAAAATCTCCCCACAATACACAAATATCTCCCCCTTTGACATCAATGGCAAAGGGTCACCTTTGGGGCTCGAGGCTAAGAATTAAGCCTCTTAGATTAGTTCCTACCCCACCCCCAAATGAGGTGCTTAATTCTAGGGTGAGAGTATTTCTACTCCCCGAAATCACTATTCTCTGCCTTTGTCTTTTCCTCTTCCTTTTTTTTGAATCCTCTCATTGTTTCTTTCCAAGTCATCATCCTTGTTCATGTTCTTATTCTTGTTCTCATCCATGTTATTGTTCTTGTTCCTATTCTTGTTCATGTTCTTGTTCTCATTTTTCTTTGAGTCTTTTTTTTTTTTGAGTCTATGTTCTTGTTCATCTTCTTATTTTTGTTCATGTTCCTATTCCTGTTCTTGTTCATATTCCTGTTCCTGTTCTTATTCATGTTTATGTGTTCTTGTTCATGTCTATTTTTGGAATATTTTCTCTACACCATCTTGCTATGTGACCATCATTATTGCACTTATAAAACTTAATGTTATTATTCCTTGGATGTGCAACAATATTAGGATTTCTCCTAGTGAAGCCATATCCTTTTCTGTCATGAATTCTGCAATTCATTGCCTTGTGACCAAACTCATTACATGAATAACAATATCCTTGGAAAATTTGTTCTCTTCCATATACCTATATTTCATGTGATCTACACTATGAAGCCATATGCCCAAACCTTTGACATGAGAAGCATCTCCCATTGAAGCTTCCTTTCCTAGACCTCATTGGTCTCCTATTCTGATTGTTATTCCATCTGTATCTTATTTACCCATTGTTCCTATTGGACTCACTAAAATCTGACTCATCCTTAGAAGTTTTACTTTCACTTGCATCTGAGAATCCCTCTTTAGAAGTATCTTCTTCTGATGTTGTTTCTTCTTGAATACTTGAAATAGACTTTGATTTTTCATATTTCTTTCCAAAACCAAGACCCGTTGAACATGATGTTCTCTGTTGTCCAAAAATGAACTTATCCAAGTTCTTAGAGCTATTTGTGAAACTCTTCATTTTGATCTTAGAGTCCTATAAATATTTCTTTAGAGTAGCCACTTCTTGTGCTAACTTCTCACATTCCAAAATATTTGCTTCTAAATTATCCTTGAACTTACTTGCCTTAGCCTTTGAATTTTCTAAGTCATATATGAGCAATAATATTTCTTCATCACATTCTTGAAACTGACTTGTAAGCTTAGAGTGTTGCTTTCTTACCTTATTTACTGTATCAAGGGCATGAATAGTTCTCCCTTGAGATCGATACCATTCTCTATTGAGTAGTCCTCCATTTGCTTGCCTTTGTCCATATCATTTATTTCTTTTGACTTGCTTTCTATAGGATCACTCAATTCTTCATCTTCTAAATCCATTAGAAGATTCTCATTTGATCTATCAAGTGCATCTTCAAAATCATCATAATTGAAAATAGAACCATCTCTTGTGCAATCATATTCAAGATGTCCAAATTTACCACATCTAAAACACTTAAGAATAATTGGAGTCTTTTTCTTAGTTTGATCCTTTTCTTCAATCATGAACAATAATTCATCTCTATAATTGTCTAAAAAACTATCATCACTATCAAATGAGTACTTACTTGCATTATCCACATAGTAACTTTTCTTTTGCCTTTAGAAAAACTTTTTTCCTTGTTTTTTCTGTCTATCCTTGCATTTCTTCTGGTACTTGCGTCTTTCTGATTCCCTATACTTGTGATCCTATTTTTCTTCATCACTGTTGTACTTTGGATCTTTACACTTTGTTTCAAAATGTCCAAACTTGCCACAATTAAACCACTTAACTAATCTCATATTTATTGGTATTTTGACCCTTTATCTCTTATACCATAGTTAGCTTCTTCATCACTAGATGACTCACTGTTTGATTCTATTTGCATTCCCTTTTTCTTTTTGTCCACTTTGAAAGTAGCTTCTTTCAGAGGAATAGGATCTTTTGTTATTATCTCAAAATTAGTAAGCATACCAAGCAAATAATTCCTTGTCAAATAATCACTATCAATTAATGTTTCTATGGTAGAAACCTTTTCACTATACCTTTTGGAAGAGTTCTCAAAATCTTATCACAAGCATATGATTCATCAACCTTCATTCCAATACCTCTCATATCATGTACAAGTTCATCAATATTATTGAGATAATCATGAATATTTTCATCATTTCTCATTCTTAAGTTCTCTAATTCTCCTTTGAGATTTTTGATATTAGCTTTCTTGTCATCTTTATCACCCTCATATATATCATGTAGTATATCCCACATATCTTTTGTTGTTTTACAATCCATAACCTTCATATATTCTGATATACCCAATCCTTTTATAATTACATTCATAGCTCTTGAATTTGCATGCATTAGAAGCTTACCTTACTTATCTATCGGAGGATTAACTGTAGAATCATATCCAAGTTCCACTACATCCCAAACTTCATTTCCAAGTGCCATAAGGTAAAATATCATCAGCATACACCAATACAAGAAGTCACTTCCATCAAATATTGATACCACATTATTTAAGGACCCATCATTTTGATCTTTGTGATCCATTGTGTTCTTAGAGCACTTTCCCTTCATGTTATCAAACTCTTCTGAAGGAACCTACTCTGATACCAATTGAAGAACACAAGCTTATACTGAAAGGGAGGGTGAAAAGTATAAGACCAATTTTTACTTTTCTTCTCAAATAAATAGCAATAATAAAAGTAATGCAAAAAATTCCACACACAATAGAGACACAGATTTAATGTGGTTCATCCAATGTGGGCTACCTCCATAGAGAAAATATTTTTTCAAAATATTTCTCAAATAATGTCTTGGAAATATTATCCAAATCACAATGTTTATGGACCTCGGTCCAAAAAATATGTTGATCCCCTAAATCTCAAGTTCATGTATCTCTTCCATAAGAGAACTCTTTTCCCTTCTTCTCTATCTAGTGATCTTCTAGAAGACTCTATCTCTCTGCTGCACTGACTTGTGGATCTCTCTCCACTTGAAGACTCCTCACTCGTATCTATCTTCAATTGTCCTGGATGCTAGATCTTTATCCATTGAGACTCTGTCCTATATACTTTGTCACCTCCAAAGATCTATCTCAATACTGTACCAAACACAGTTCAGTAGGTCTAGCATATTTCTACTCAATATTTTGCACTAAACACAGTACATTCGATCTAGTACAATTCCGCTCAATAGGTTCATTTAGAACCTGCTCAAATCTGCTCAACAAGTTCACACAAAACCTATCCAAATCTGCTCAATAGGTTCACACAAAACCTGTTCAAATATTCTCAATAAGTTCACACAAAACCTGTCCAAATCTACTCAATAAATTCACACAAAACCTGTCCAAATATTCTCAATAGGTTCACTCAAAACCTATCCAAATATGCTCAAAAATTTCACACAGAACTTGTCCAAATCTGCTCAACAAGTTCACATAGAACTTGTCTAAATATGCTCAACAAATCCTCTCTAGGACTTGCTCAAATCTGCTTAATAATTCCTCTATAGGACTTTCTCAAATCTACATAGCAAGCTTTCACAAAATTTTAAATCAAAATAGTCCACAAGTCTTCTCAAAGAGTTGTCTCAATCACATAGAATCTTAAAGAGAATGGTAAGACCTCAAGGTCTTACTACAAAATTAATAAATAATTTAATATAAATGTAATCGCAGGCCACTCAAAGGGGGCTCCCTCCATAGAATCTATGCTTATTATTCTTCTTCTTGGATGATTTGATATGGATGGCCAACCTAATATATATCTACCCTAAAGCTACGTTGGTGAAGGGACATGATGGTTCACGTATGAAGAGACATGATGGTTCACTTTATAAGTTAATAATATAATAATTAAATGATTAATAATACTAACTAATACTAACTAATAATGTTAGGATTGAGGATCCTAACATGCCACCCTCCTTAAAAAGAGCTTTGTCCTCAAAGCTCAAAGTGAGAAGCTTTGTCCTTTTTTTTCCAATTAGTATTTGCATAAGTTCTTGGACTCTTTTAATGTCATCCTTCTGTAGGCAGGGATATCGAGAAGGATGAAGCGTTAGCGAGGGGGTTCCAAGAACAATAGTAGAATATTCTTTAGGAAAATTATGATGATGATGGGAGGGCAACCCTTGGGGTTCCTCAAACACTTTTGAATGATGCATCAAAAGTGATGGTAATTCTTTTGCATCTTCCTGTTGTTCCCTAAGAGGGTTAACGAAAAATGAGTGTGTAGTCATTTTTCTACCTTGTTTTCGGATAGGTTTTACCATGTGGTGAGAACTCACTATTTGTGAAGAACTTGCATGTAGTCTTGTTAGAGTGTATGACTGGTCTTCATTGGTGACTTCTTGTACATCGATATATTTACCTTCATTGTTGTGATCAGGTGCTTTGCTCACGTCTTGCACATCTACCTCACCTTCTCCCTCTATGGAATGATATGAATCAACTACATTCAAAAATTGTACATCTACCTCATATTTGGCCCCTATGGAGGGAAAAGGATCATCTAAATTTAATAAATATAATGTTGGTGTAGCACAATGATGATGAAGCCAAAATTGCTCATAACAAGTACAATAGAGGTCTTTCGCTCGTCGCTCCTCCATTTCTTGCAAGCTAAGGTACTTAACTGGCAAGGGTTTAGTTTTTGGGATAGTGGGTAGGAATGATGATTTGTCAATAGGTTGCTCCCTATGTTGATGTTGAACATTGAATTTATCTTCAGCTAACAAGGCTAATCCAATGGCTTCCTGTAGAGTGCGAGGAGTGTATATCATGACCGCCACACTAGTTTCTTCTTTTAATCCATTGATGAAACCGCTTATGATAACTAATTTGTCCAACCCTATGATGTGATTGGTGATATCCTGGAATTGAATTTTATATGCACGCACTGATGTGACTTGACATAGGTGGGCGAGATTAAGTAGCAAAATTAGGTTGATATCATGATATATTCCTCCATTGGCCATTTGATATATTGGCTCTGATACCAAATGGTAAGATCCCAAGGTCTTACTGCAAAATTAATAAATAATTTAATATAAATGTAATCGCAGGCCACTCAAAGGGGGCTCCCTTGTAATATTTTTGCCACTATAGGGGACTCCCTCCTTAGAATCTATGCTTATTATTCTTCTTCAATTTGATATGGATGGCCAACCTAATATATATATCTACCCTAAAGCTATGTTGGTGAAAAGACATGATGGTTCACGTATGAAGAGACGTGATGGTTCACTTTATAAGTTAATAATATAATAATTAAATGATTAATAATACTAACTAATACTAACTAATAATGTTAGGATTGAGGATCCTAACAGAGAATTGTTAGAGACTAAATATGTTCTAAGCTCAATGTACAATCAATATCTCAAATCAATCTCATAGAAGCATAAAGAGAATTGTTAGAGACTCTAAATGTTATATACTCAAATCCCAATCTCAACTCAATAGAAGAATCCAGAGAATTGTTAGATAATTTATATGTTCTATAATCATATATGAATCTCAACTCAAATCAACCTCAATATCAACTCAAATCAATCTCAATCTCAACTCAAATCAATCTCAACTCAAATCCAAATATTAAATAGTTTATTTCTAGAAACTTGAACAACCACATGCATCCACTTGAATAGGCTTAATCAACTCAACTCAACCAATCACCTCAAGGAATAATCCTTTCTCACAAACCCTAGTCCAAGCATGTATTAACCAACTCAACTCAACCAATAACCTCAAGGAACAATCCTTTTTCACAAACCCTAGTCCAAGCATGTATTAACAAACTCAAAATGTTTCTAACAATGCTCAAGCACAAGTCTCACATAGCAATGATACTCATGTTCTTTTCTAAATCAAGTTCAAGTTCATTTCATCATCAATGGGCTTCAACAACAATTATAATAAAACAAGGTTTAAATACAACTCACAAACCATAAAACCTTGAAGCATTCAACCAATAATTTTATCAAAGGAAACCACAAACAATCTTTTTCTCTCCAATGATATTTCAAAAATCAACCACCATAAACAATCAATAGGATAATGGGCCCATACCTTTTTTTATGCCAATAAGTTGTCCACAAAATCTACCACACTTAAACACAAATTTCCTTTCCAATATAAACAAGGGTTAACGAACTTCAAATAATCAGAAAATAAAGCATTACTTAAATTACACCCTTTTTACTCCAAGTTAATAAACACATCCACCAAAGTCCCTTTTATTAAAACCCTTATAAAAAATAATAAACCTCTCAAAATTGCTTTTAAAAAACAACTCCTTATTTCTCCTAAAATTAATTCTCCATAACCATCAAATAAATCATAAACTAATTATGCTTTGTAATAATAATCACGACCCTAATAAAAAAATTTAATTTCCATTAACTACCTTATAACTCCAAACTTTAGGGCTAATAAAAATTATTTAAATGCAAAATGTAATTACCTCCTCAAGGGTATTCGAACCCCCAACTTGCCACACCGGAAGCATCTTAGCTATGACTAAGATTCCACATGAGCTAGGCGCTCATTGGAAAGGCAAAGGCCCAAAGTGCCTTAAACCTTCCTCCACCTTCCGCAAAAGACAAAGTTCCAAAGCACTTTCCACATGCCTTCCGAAACACCGTCCAAGGGATTCGATCCCTGGTGTTTGCACTACCTTGTGCCTTAAACCAAAACAATTTTCCAATGTGCCACGCTTCCCACCATGATTTGAATTTCCAAGCACTGTCGTTTTCTTTCCTGCTTCTCTTCTCAAAATTCACACGAGCTCATAGACTTATTCGAATGCCAAACATTTATCGTAAGAGCAAGGATAAAAAATTTGATTTATTTACCACCCCTTTATATAGTATTTAAAACACTTCAAAGACGTTGGAAAAAATATGAATTTATGTTTTCTTTATGACGTTGGTGGGAAACTTTGCATTTAAATTTAAATTTGAATTTAAATTTTAAATAATTAAAATTTAAACCAAATATTAAAACTCAAATAACTCCATCATTGTGGCACCTTTTATGATGAAACGAAAGCCCAACTTGGGTTTTAAGAAAGACCCAAATCAAATCTGCTATCCATGGTTTTAAATTAAACCTTTTATTTTTCCTGCCTTGGTTTTCACAAAAACCCTTCATAGATCCTTTTGACATTAAATGCTCTTTTGACATCAATGAAAACATTTTAGCTTAGGGACTCAAAATATCCAACACCAGAAAAAACCTTAAATCACATTTATAGGGAAAACATTAAATCCACATCTACCAAAAAAATATTAAATCCATACCTACCATAAAAAACATTAAATCCACACCTATTAGGAAAAACATTAAATACCTGCATGTGCCCACCACTACAAGCTCATGTGTTTTTTTATAACATCACCATTATAAATAGTATGTATGTTCTCCTATTCTACAAATAACACAATGAAAAACCCTTGTGTATAAGGGTAAATATTCACTTCATTAAAATGAAAAATGACTAGATCTCTCAAATTTGCTTATTATAGAAAGAAGAGTGGGCCAAAAATTATTGAATCCATAGTTAGAGCTTCTCTCCAACTTCGAATCATATAAAAAGATATTATCATTACTTACATGAGTCAAAAATGGAAAAGATATTTTTTTTACATAACAAAGTCTTGCCTATGTGAAAGAAGGGGAACATTATATCATCTTTAAAAATATTTTGATCCATCCAAAGACCCTTTAATGTTTTTAATGCTTTTATTGGATCCATCATGGCATGAATTTAGTGTCACCTCCTTAATATAAGCTCTATATAGAAAATTTGAGGGTTCTATATGAGATTTGCTTAGAATTTGATTTTTATTTGAACTCTTGTATGCGTCATCTAATGTCTTGCATGTAAACTCAAAAGCTAGATTTGAAGAATTTTCCTTAAAAGAAGTTAAATTCCACCTTATCCCTTGCATCTATTCATGGATTTTAATTTCAAATATTTTCCCATTCTAAACCCTTCTCAAGCTCTATTCTCTAATTTTTTTTATCAAGTTTAAGTAGATCTTAGAATTAGATCAAAGTGATCATAAATTTCTTTGAGCTTAGATATTGATATTTCTTTATGTACAACTATAAAAATACTGAAATAGTGATGTATCCACTTAAGACCCATTGGCTAAAGTACATCTAGTAGACAAAATTGTGCCAAGTAGGGATGATGCTTTGGAAGTTAACATAAGAAGACTAGTGACACATAAAATTGATTTAATAAGCCTAATATATTTTGATACATTATTGGATGGTAGATTATGAACTCCTCCCATGAATTACCACATCTTATATGCTTCAGCTTGATTGATCACTATGTTTAATGTTTGATATAGAATTGTTTTTGTTCAAACCAAATCTATATATTTGTGTTTAATGTTTAACAGGTAGATGATTTTACTATCATATAGAAAATTTTGATGTTTGAAATTGTATATTGGACTTTAATATCCATATAAAATATAAATTATATGATATATTATGTAAAAGAATAATTTATATTTATAAGGTAGAATGCATATGTTATTGTTTCTATATTCTCCATAATATATACATTAAGTGGACATTATTGAAAAGATGCATGAAGACTATATTATAATCCATTTATGGAATGATAATTTTTAAATTGGTTATATGGGATTGAAACATGCCCCACCTATATTACATTATGATTATATAGTAATATTACTATATCTTGGCAAAAGTGCATATCTCTTCGCAAGTTCCAAACCTATGTCTCCTCCTTGAAAGTCAAGGAATTTAAGTAGTTGATTTTATATCATTTGAATGAATGTTAAGAGATACTAATAGGATTGGAATCTTGCTCTATGATATGAATTTATTGCTCTCGACCAATTACCCCAAACTACTTGCATAAATTAAAGGTTCACCTAGGGGATTTGAACCTTAGCATATGAAGTGAAACTCTTCACTCCTCACCAATGGCTCTAAACCCTATGAATGAGAAATAGAGGTGAAAATAAAATACACTCAAGGAATGATAAGTTATAACATACACATTGTTTACTTATATTGATATTTTATAAAGAAATAAACTTTAAATGACACTAGGAGCTTAAAATAAAATAATGAGAGACACATGATGTATGGATGTGACTTCACCGATCTATTAACAGTATTATATACATTAATAGTATTTAATTTCTAATGTAACCTATTGGACAATTTAAATAAATAAATCATCCATCTTGTGAGGCCTCTTCATTTTCTTTATATTGTTATGTCTTATATGAATAAGTAAAAAAATAATAATTATTATGATTTTATTATAGACTTCTTTTTTTTTTGAAATTTTGATAACCTATATTGATTTATGTGATCCAGTTTCTCATATTATCCAATGCATAATTTGCTTCCTTTTTAATGAAATAAAGAACAATGTTAATTAAACTAAAGGTTTTCTCCACATGGATTGATATTGATATTTCTATGTACTAATGTATGATCTTATACAAACTCTCATGGACAAGTGAATTTCATATATTGGCCAACAAAATATTTTCTTTGCATCAAATAATTAATGTCCTTTTTCTTTCAATAATCAACTCAACTTCATAAACCGCTTAGGAATATCCTTAACATAAACATAAATTTCTTAGAACATATGAAAACTACAAACTATTGAAATTTATTTAAATATAATTGTAGTGTAAATACATTAATGCAATATATTACATGAACTTAATATGGTTTGAGCTCTCATCTTAGTATTTTTAAAATTAATAACTTGTTTAAAATCCCAAGTATAAAAGTTTAAAACAAGACACCTCATCTTTAGGTGCTTAGATTAGTCTTTGACATTTGATAGACATAAAAAAAAAACATAAAAATTAATCCATTCCTTAACAATTTTATATCTTAAAAAATCAAAAGAAGTCATGCCATATTACACTCATAAAATTATTTAATGCATTGATCTTAGATGACATCTAGTGGAGGCATCACATAAATTTTAGATAGATGATTCTATTCCTTAGTATGTAATAAATAAATGTATGGTATGGTAATGATAACTTTGTATTTTTTCTTTAAATGGTTTTATGGGTTTGAAATGAAGTAACTTGCATTATGTTATGACTATGCTATCACAATGTTTTAAAAAACCCTACAATGGAATTACATCAAGCAATCATTTATATATTGATTCACAAGATTATATTATTGAAAATTTAATATAACCTATAGTCAAATACAACATTATGCGATATAATATTGTATAGGTCTGTGGGCAATCACTGTACTATTGTATTTAATAAATTATAAATTTTATGATGTAATTCATACTAGCATTGATTAACCTTATTATGGTTAAACCCACCTTATCACTTGTAATTAATTTAAGCCCTCTTGTTATGTTAGGTTAGGTTAAACTCATTTATATTATTGAGGCATTGGTATAGCTATAAATACCTCCCACCATTCCATCCATTGTATTGGATTTTTGTAATTCTTATCTAGAGATGATATAGTGATTATTTATGGTACCCAAGTGTGCCTACTATATATTTTTATATTTCATCCTCTTTTACACTTCCTATATAATATTTGAGTGGATGGATTACTTCCATTTATTTATAGAAATATCTATGATTCTAACATGGTATCAAATTAGGTATAAAGATTCATCACTTGGTGATACCAAATTTTTATTTTGAGCCTCCAATATTTTTCTTGAATTACTCTATAGAGCTTCATAAGAACCTTCAACAAAATAGGTCAAGGAAAGCTCCAAAATTTTCTCCAGTTTTTCTATTTTTTAGTGGATAATTTATGCATACTCTAGGCTATGTTTTATTACAAAAGACATTGGAAGGAATTTAAAAATAATAATGTTTTTCAAAATGTCACTCTAGGGTTATTTTAGAGGGCAAACATCTAGAGGTTGTAACATTTGAATACAGAAGCATTTTAAGACCCTTTTTTTTCAAATCAAATAATTTTTTTTTTTATTCTTAGGGTGGAATAAGGGGTTTTGAAAGGGGACCCAAACCTTTTACAAGAAAACATCTACAGATCTACTAAATATCTCAAAATTGAGACATCACAATCATGTCAACCCATAAAACTAAAACATTCTTAAGTGCAATAGATCACAAAGTGAAATGGTCTCCTAGGACCACATTGAACAGGAACCTAAAAGAGAAAAACACCAACAAGAAGTTATATTCAAATCCTATAACACCACAAAAGATAGGTAGATCTCTATTCTTAAACTCAACATCACTCGCGTTATCATATTTTTCATATTGCCTTGTGCGCCTTTGTACTTCCTCCATTCAAGGCTATTACTAATTGTATTCCATTGGCAATATATGTATCTATCTCTTTTTCTCTAATTTTTCTATTGGAAGGTCTTCCCTGAGATTTAATAGTACCCACATTAATTCCTAACTTATTTTGATGTTTGGTTTTTGGAGTTTGGGAAACTTTTTTTGGATTAGCTAAATTTCCTAGGTTCTTTTTTATTTAATCTACCCACTTTTTCAAAACTATTTGGTTTTGTTCATCTTCATCTTCCTCATTTTCTAATTGAATATTTCCATCATCTACCTTTTCTAAGAGACCATTACCTTCATCTCCAAAAGTAATCTCTTGAAGCATATCAAAGGAATTTGGAGAAAGAATAGTATTCATTTGTGAGGAGGTTAAAGTATTACATACCATTATATTATCTGCTATAAATTGATTCTCAAAGGAAGAATCTGCATATCAACTTTACTTCATTTTTAGGGATCTTAGCTTCCAAGATATCTTCCTTTCTCAAAGTCTCTAAGGATGAGGTCTTCTGCTTTTTGCTCTCATGTTTTTCAACTTCCAAGACCTCAAAAAATACCCCATATTTCTTAAAATCCCACATTGTTCTCTGATAATTTCTAGGAAATAGGTTGGATAGGTTTTGTTTATTTTAGTAAATAGGTTTGAATTCCAACGTAATTGTATATTTTTTTTAGTTGTTTGTATTGGTGGTATTTTTTCAAGGATATAATATAAGTGGATGAGAATATTGTTGTGTTATTATTTTCAAAGCCCATTATCCTATTTCAAAAGGAAATTTTTAAAATATGTTATGCAATCATAAACTTTGGGTTACTTTTATCAGAGATATTATTGGATTTGTAATAATTATAACTTTTGAGTCTTTTGGAGGTATATAAGAAAAGGATTTAGAATATGCCTTAGTAAATCCCTCTTCCTCATTTGGGATATTTATTTAACTTATTTGTGAACATCTATTCTTTCATGATTTATTCATACTTTTGTTCTTTTCCTAGGTACTTTTGGAATTTTGTAATGAAACTTTTCATAAATAGATCCATGCTTTTGATAATAGAAATTAGGTGACCTAGTTGCAAGTTGATATTTTCAAACAAGGTGATGTATGCTATAAAATGGAAATCTATGCTTCTAAGTCTTACCTTATGTTACTATAGAAGATTACAAAAAAAATTATTTAGAAGGATCACTCTTAAATTTTATTCCTCATATAAAGTCTTTCCAAAAGTGTTCTTTGGATAGGTGTGGGAGTATTTGATAATAATCGTGATGATTGTGTCCTAGACTAAGGAGACTATTATATAGAGGTATTTTTACATAAATGGATTTTCAAATGATGAGGAGGGTCCATATAAATATTTCTCAAGTGCAAAGAACTAGTAGAGCATCCATTATGGTGGGAAGATATTATTTTTACTAATATATTCTTACATTGGCCTCTTAGTGCAAATTATAAAGGGGTGTTGAAAGTGTAATCTAACTTATGGTCAAGGATGATATTATGTGATGTAATATTAGATAGATATATGGGAAATCATTGTATAATTGTATTTAATTTATTAAAAATATTTTATTATGTAAGCTCTATGGGCCTTGAAAAACCTTGCTATGGTTAAACCCACCTTATAACTTGTAATTAATCTCAAGCCCTCTTGTTATGTTGGCTAAGGTTACACTCATTTGTGTAATTAATATTTTGGTATTGGTATTGATACCCCCTACCACTCCATCTATTGCATTGAAGTGTTGTGATTCTTATCTATGGATAATATAGTGATTATTTATGGTGCCTATGAATTCCCACTATATCTTTTATCTTTCATCCCGTAGACACCAAAATCTAGCACCCTTTAGTTCACATTCACCACCTCACCATCAAATCCTGCATAATAAAGATATATGCCTAAGTTCTAACTTAGGGATATAAAATCCTGCACATCATTATATTTTCCTAATTTATTTAATTAGGAAAATCACCCTAGGATACCCTGTCTACCCATTGGACATGTGTCCTGGACATCTCACCCAACATCCCTGCCACATCTCACCCACTTTTGTCCCCTTTGTCCTTGCACATGAGACAGATTCCCAACACCCATGCCACAACTCCTTTGTTGTTGTCCCCTTGTCCCTTCACATAAAACAACATCCCACATCCCACTCCACTTGGAGCCACATCACCCCAGTTAAGTGAGCCACACTGAGTGACTCACTGTAACTGCCCCTTCCACCTGGAAGTCCAGATTTGCCACTTGGCAAGTCGGGCTTGCCACCTCACATTCCCCTCCAAAGCCCCAGGAAGCCTATAAAGGCACCATCAATCCACCAAACAAAGGGAGCTGAATTTGCGTACCGACAGGCTACCGAAATACGTCCAGACCCGATGAGAAACTGAGAGCGCGAGCTCGAATCCGATCATTGGCACGTATCCCGAGGTGACCTGTCATCTCAGCCGAAACCGCCCGCCCATGGTTTTACAATCAAAAATGTGCATCCATGATTTCACAACCATAGGTCCACGATTTCCTAGCCCGCAACCACGTTCCCATGGTTCCACAGTCCCGAGCATGAATCCACACATAGAGATCTATAACAAATTAAATTGATTAGCAAGGCTTTTTATTTGTTGATTTGTTCTATCATTTCTTTCATATTATTATCTGCTTAGGGTTTATGCATGCATTATTCTTATTGCTCATATATACAGGTGCTACTAATCCCTTTTTCGGTTTGAGTGTGTGCAGGTGATAGGTACTTTGGATAAGCTATTGAAGCTGGAGTGGTCCCTTGCTGGATACCAAAGCCCACTCACCCCTTTGAAGCTGTAACAGAGGAACGAAGAACACCACACCCTACGAAAGAGCCGGAAGATCTCCCCTCCTCCATGAAAGCATTGGATATCAGATAGACAGGAAGAAGCATTGTAACATTACTCCCAACACACTTGGGGCAATTCAAAAATCCTTTTTGTAACACACTGTATCACCATTAATACAAAAGGGGCATTTTGGCAAAATAACTTCTCTCTCTATTTTTATTTAAATAAATTGTGTTCAGTTCTTTGGTTACAAAATGGCGATCATGATGGGACCCCCTAAAGGTCCTATTTTTTTTGCCTTGCTATCTAAATTTATTTACTAATATCTATCTGCACCTACAAGTTTTGAGAATTCAAAGCGCACACAGATTCGACCCAAAATCGATATATTCATAAAATCTTGCGACCGTATCATTTACTATGGAAACACGAAACAGATTTCTATCTGAGAAAATGCAGACGTGGTTCCTGGTAGGAGAAAATGTAGACACATGATTTTTTCTTGAGAAAACTAGAAGCATGATTCTGCATCAAACGTGGCCGACGATTTAAATAGGAAGGAACACAGGTATGTACTTCATGCTTCCTATCTAATTTTTGTCTTAGTTTTAGTTTAGATTGCATTTAACTAGATTAAGAGTCCTAGTCCTATATGTCTTTGTGTGCACTTAGGTCTTAGAGGTAGAAGAAAGTACTTAAAAACCTTGCATTCATAAAAAAAAATTGCATTTGCATAGTAGAAAATAGATCATCTTGCATTCACCTAGTTAGGAATAGCTCAGGTGTTTATTTCAAGATCGGGTCTATAAGATTATTCTATTTTTGTTGACAGAAAGGACCCACGCATCCATGGTTGGGATATCCCAAACGCAGACACATGATTGGCAAATCGTGCACCCACGGTTTACCAACTAACCGCGCACCCGCGGTTAGCCTTGTTAAACAGAATCTGATTAAATTAGATCTAAAATTGGTATTTTTACCCTTGATCTACTATCTTTCATTCTCTATTTTCTACTTTTCTACATTTAGGCCATTGAAACAGAATTGCATAGTAATTTTGCATAACATCCTAGTTAAACAAAACCACCACACACTCACATAAACATTGGAAAATGGTTGGATTTCATCACCATCGGGTTTGGATTTCATCATCGAACCACCAAAATTATACCCTATTCTTAGCCAAGGCCGATTCCAAGATCCATCATAACCCATGGGTGATAGCACGCATCTCTCTTCGGAGAGGTGTATCGCAGACTACGGGTGAACTGGGTGAGGAATTGGTAGGACCTGTGCTCCCTGGCCGTGTGTGGACTTCATTACCACATATTATAGGTGGGATTACGTGACCTAGAGTTCATAGCCAGGTTGTCGAGCTATGAGTATACAGGTGAAATCCTAGATTCATTTAGGGCAAAACATTGAGCACACGTCTTTTTCATTTTCCAAACAAATTTAAAAAAAATATATATGAAAATCTAGCATCAAAAATTTTGTGTGTTTATTTGCTTTGTGTGTTGTATTGCATTGTATTGTCACTTTACTTGCATAGATAGTCTCACTTCGCATATTACCACATAGTAGCGTATGGTAGTGACTCGTAATCAAGCTAAGAAACTAGTGTCAAACCGAAGTCAGTGGTCTTCCCCTATGGCCTCTCAGTCTGGCAATGTCCCTCACACTTCGGTGGTGGGACAAGTAGGTATGCCCCTTTCTATGTCCCAGAGTCTTGATGTAGGGCCTTCTAGTAATGCCCCCAACATGGACATAGACATTATGCATAGAGCTACTCACACAACTATACCTGAGACACCTAGGAGTGAACCTCCTGCAACAGTAGACAGTCAGGTCACCATGATAGATATGGACACTATTAGAATGTACTTGAATGCAGCTGGAATGGTCTTCCCATCATTACCACCACTCTCCATCCCATCACGTGTCATACCCTCATCACAACAAGAATCCATATTCACCTATCCACAATAGTCAGAACAGATTTTCACCAATCCTCTCTTTGAGTTGGTTGTTGTAGCATTAGCCAATCAACCATTGTCATCCAACCAAATTCCCCCCACATTATCACAACAAATGACCATTACCACTAATCCCTTGTATGAAACAATTCCTATTGTTTCGCAAGCCCCAACATCCATTCCTCCATCCACACTTGTAGGACATACATCTCATACCATTCCACAGTCAGTAGCGATACCCTTTGCTACTTACCCCCCATCTACCTCCACTACCATGGTTGTTCCACAACCAATTCAGTCCACCACATCACAGGTAGTAGTCCCTATGTCAAATGCAATTGCTATGCAACAGGCTTTCTTACAGTTGCAGCAAATGATTTTAGATAATGCTAACCGTAGCATGAACCCTGACCCTAACCAACATTTGCAAGGGATTGAGCAAAATCTTCCACCTACATCTCATCAACCTAATGCCTTTATCCAAGATCCATCTTGGGTAATGCGTCCTCCCTCTACCACTGTGGTTCATAATCAACCACCGCACCCATATGCTAATGTAGTAGGTCAACATAATATCATACCTCCATCACCCCATCCATATCATAACATCCCTCAACATCCATACCATAACACATTTCCGCCAAAC
Organism: Wollemia nobilis; assembly: GCA_028583015.1. Lineage (NCBI taxonomy): Eukaryota > Viridiplantae > Streptophyta > Pinopsida > Araucariales > Araucariaceae > Wollemia > Wollemia nobilis. The sequence goes on from JAQPPZ010002606.1 coordinate 984,560, forward strand.
ATGTCTTATCATCCCCAACCTACATACAATCCACCCCATTACCAACAACATCAAGTACATTCGAGTGTCAGTCCTGTAGATGATCCTAGATACCAGTTTCTATAGAGTCAGATTGATAGTCTTGCCATGCAAACCCTAGGCTTGCAATACCAAAAGCCAACTTTAAGGCAACTACTCAATCACCCTATTCATGCTTCGGTACTAGAGCCGCCATATCCACATGATTTCCAAATACCGAAGCTTGAATTTAAAGGAGAAGAGGATCCCCGTGAGCATGTAACAAGATTTGTGAATGCATGCTTCAGAATCAAAAGCAACGATGCATTGCTATTACATACATTTCCTCAAACATTAGGGGGGAAGCCCAAGACTGGTACAACCACCTCCCACATCAAAGTATTTTTACCTTTGAACAACTAGCGGACCAGTTCCTGGAAAGATTCACCCTAAATGTTAGAAAACAAACAACATTGACTGATTTGATTTACCTAAAATAATATGACGATGAATCAGTCTATGACTTTGGCAATAGATGGAGATCAGTCATGATCAAGTTACCATTTTCACTCCCTATGCCAGAGATAATACGAATGTTCACGAAGAGTTTTGGTAGACCCATCTCTTCATTGCTACAACTACAACAGTATAGAACATTCGATGAGGCACTCGCCCAAGCAAAACTGATTGAAGAAATCAAAATTCAAGAAGGCGAGATTAAGCCTAAGAAGAAAGAGTGGCACAATAAGAATCAAAAGGGGAATAACCACGGTCAGTCCAAGACCGCACAGGTTAATCAGATAGTTTTGAGCCAACCACAGTCAAATCAACCGGCTCAAACACAAATCCAACAACCCCAACAACAACAACAACCGCACCAATCGAATTATCAAGCGGTTCCACCCCCACAATAGGCACAAAATTAGACACAACCTACGAAAAGGCAACAACGTCATTTTAAGCCAAAAAGAAATTACACGCCAGTACAAGAGCCATATTCATTAGTATTTCAGAAGTTGTATGCGGCAAAACTTTTTAATTTGTCAAAAATGAAACCTAATGATCCTAACAAACCAAAGACAAAAGGTTACAAAGAACACCTCTTTTGCATCTATCATAGACAAAGAGGACATGATATTGAAGGTTGTCATGGATTTAAAGGAATTGTGCAAGATTTATTGGAAGCGGGTACAATCAAAATTGACAACCCACTAGCCCAAAATAACCAAAACCTAGGCATATATCAGGACACCTTTGCCACATCGAGAGGTGAATCAACAACCGACGGGAGCATCAACTTCTACAGTTCCTCCCAATCAGATTAATTATGTGTCTCAACTACCACAAGGTTTTGTAGGGGCTATCAGTATAGTTACCCATGGACAAAGGTAAGCTAATCGCACAACCCAGGCTCCGACAACATCACCAACTAATGTGCCCATACAACTTGGATCGAGTGGGCCACCACCACCATTCCACAACCGCCCTGTTGTTACATTGAACAACCGGTTAACACAGAGTTTGAAGATGGCTTCAACAAAATTGTCAATTTATGAACTAATACAACAATCAACACCTCACAGGGAAGCATTGATGGAAATTTTAAAGTCTATTCAAGTACAATCAGAAGACCCCAATGCATTCAATTCCTTTGTGGGTAGTGTGCAAAAGTGCATGGAACCCTCGATAGTATTCTATGACTTCGAGGAAAAACAAATATCAGTAGATTCACCTGATCCGCCATTGCACATAGTAGCTCACATTGACAGGAAACCCTTCAAGAGAGTGCTTATTGATACAGGTTCTTCAATCAACCTCATTACCACACCTGCCATGATGAAGCTCAACGTCCCATCATCTCACATCACAACATCCACATTCACTCTTAGGGCCTTTAATGATGCTTTATGCTCAACTGTAGGGAATGTTGTTCTTCCCGTCACCGTGGGGGTGAAAACAATACATGTTCTCTTTCACATCTTGGAAGGGGAAATGCAATATAACATACTTCTTGGATGCCCTTGGATTAGGGAAATGAAGTGTGTGCCTTCAACATTGCATCAATGCTTAAAATATGTGCATGAAGGCAAGGTACATTGCATACCAGTTGACACTGAACCTTTCAAATACTGCAACTTTATTTCAAATCCATATGAGCCTTTACTCCCATCAACACATCTAACCATCCAACCACTAGTCATTAGAACCATTCCATCAAGCACCACATCATCAAAAGCACCCATTCCAGAAGAGTTGCCTATAGTTGACCCAACTTTTGCATCTAAAAGCGTTAGCTCAGTGCATCCTTCAAACATCGCATTTCATTTTCAAATTACACCCACTCATCCTGCTAATCAATTGCCAACTCCATCTAGTACACTTCCAGATTCAAAGCCACCATTCACATTCAAAGCACAACCCACATCATCAACCACTACTTCACAGTCATTAGAACCCATAGTCTCACAAATAGGGCCACCTATTAGAGATAATCCACCACCGCCAATAGAGCCAAGAGCTAAGGCTCAAGAACCCTCTTCATCCACCGAGCCATTAGCCACACAACCATCTAGAGTTGCAGTACATCTCGCCAATCCAAGTATTGGTGAGTACATTATTGAAAGTGTCATAGTTACACCACCTATCGAGTCAGTCAGAGATTACGGTCGCCCTCGCGACCCACCTTTAGCTATTGGTGATATATATAGAATGGGTTCTCAAACAAATGCAATCAATTTCATATATGGAGGGATGGATTCTTCATCGGACCCACCTCCTCAAAATGACAACTCTTTACAAGAGTTTAATGAAAACATTGATTATCTATCGAACCCAAGTTTCCTAGTGAGATATTTTTGAAGGGTTAGTTGGCAAGGATATGGACTTGGAAGACATGAACAAGGTCCTCACCACATTATTGAACCAGAATATAGAGAGCCAAGTGACCGCTCCGGTCTAGGCTATAAACCTTCCATCGCAAGCTCTTCGCTTAATCAAGCTTTCCAAGAACTGGACATAGAATGCGAACAAGAGGAGGAAAAGAGTGATGAGGAGGATGAACCTAATGATAAGGATGAACAAATGGAAAGTAGATACCAAATCCACAATTTTTACCCTCGAGAGCAAGCTTTACAACGAGAAGCAGATTATGAAGATCCTACCGAGATGGCATACCTTAGGCAAGACCTTGAGCCACTAATACTAGGACCTCATACAAATGCTAATGGCTTCTGGATGAGTGACAGTGATGATGATGAAACTGAAATGATTTTTATCAACCATGCTCTTGAGATACAAGCCAGGAGAATGCTCCAAGATGAAGCACGTCCTGAATGGCTTAATCAAGAAGAAGAAGAACCTCAAGAAGAGATAATATATGGAGAAACCATGCAGAGGGATAACTGGTATCAACAGAAGTTTCCAATAGACCGCACACTTTTTGGCTAAACAAAGAGCATGAGGGTCCTGAACCAGAACCTCCTCCATCACATTGGCAAAGCATACAACAAAACCAATCACACACATTAGGTCAGTTGCAACCTAGAGAATATGAGTCATCAATTCTTGAATCGCAACCACCTCATTTCCATCAAGTCAACATGATTTCTGTTGATTTGCTCACCCCACTCCGCAATCCATATGATGAGATAAAATCGATCCATATCGACACCAGTCTCATAGCCATGGATAGGATTTCATCCCCGCCATCCACTACTGACTTCATCCTATCCGAAGAGTTGTTGCGTGCTTCAAACGCTTATATTCCGCAACAACCTTCATCATCAAACAATTCAGTTTTTCAAACTGAGATAGAGGGGGACACCCCAGACACATTTGAAAATGTGGCAGATGATATCCACCTCATCCCAACTCCACATCAGCTAGAGGAAGGTTCTCACATGCTAATAGAAGAGTCTATAGATGTGAACCTTAGTGAAGACGTGGATAATCCCCAGATTATCAAAATAGCAAAAGAATTATCCATAGAAGAAAAAGAGAGCATCATAAACATGCTTATTAAAAAGAAGGAAGTGTTCGCATGGTCCTACAAAGACATGCCTGGCTTAGATCCGGACTTGGTAGTCCACAACCTTACGCTAGCACATGATGCCAAGCCATTCAAGCAGAAGCTTAGGAAAGTTCATCCAACAATCACATTAATTGTGAAAGAAGAGTTGCAAAAGTTATTGGATGTACACTTCATAGTACCAATCGATTATCCTGAATGGCTTTCAAACATGGTACCCATTCACAAACCGAATGGGGGGATACGAGTATGCACTGATTTTTGAGATTTAAACAAAGCGTGTCCCAAGGATGATTTTCCTTTGCCAAATATTGATCAATTAGTAGACTCCTATGCTGGTCATGAAATGCTCTCCTTAATGGACGGTTTCTCCGGATACAACCAAATTCGGATTAATCCCGAAGATCAACATAAAACAACATTTACAATGCCTTGGGGGACATTCTGCTATAGAGTGATGCCTTTTGGGTTAAAGAACGCAGGAGCTACATATCAGCGTGCCATGACGTACATATTTCATGATTATATGCATAAGATAATCGAAGATTATGTAGATGATCTTATTGCTAAATCAAAAATGTGTCTTGAACACATAGATGTGCTAGAAAAGGCATTTGATCGATTAATAGAACATAAGGTAAGGTTAAATCCTAAGAAGTGTGTATTTGGTGTCACATCAGGAAAACTTCTAGGATTCATTGTTTCCAAGTGAGGCATTGAAGTAGACCCAGGCAAGGTAAAAGCAATATTAGAAATGTCACCTCCCAAAAACTTGAAAGAGTTGCGAAGTTTGCAAGGAAAAGTCCAATCTATTCAATGATTCATTGTGCAACTCTCAGATAAATGCAGGCCTTTTAACCACCTGTTACAAAAAGGAGTGATATTTTCTTGGACAACTGAATGTCAGGAGGTATTTGATGATATAAAGAAATATCTAGCCTCACCGCCAGTTCTTACGCCACCAAAAATAGGAGTCCCATTTCACCTATACATTTCTGCAATAGATTTTGCTTTAGGAACAATGCTTGCACAAAAGAATGAGAAAAATAAAGAGCAAGCAGTTTATTACATCAATCGAACATTGGTAAGTTACGAAACAAGATATGCTTATGTCGAAAAGTTATGCTTAGAAGTGGTTTTCGCCACCAAGAAACTTAGACATTACATGCTAAGCAATACCACCTATGTTATAGCTAGAGAAAACCCTCTGCGATACATGATGACTCGCACTTACAACAACACCCGCACTGCTAAATGGATAATGCTTTTAACAGAATTTGACCTCGAATTCACAAGTCAAAAATCCATAAAAGGGCAAGTGATAGCTGATCAATTAGCGGAAGCTCCACTGCACAATGATACACCATTAATAATTGAGCTTCTCGACGATTCAGTATTTTCTGTCACAGAACAAGAAGTAGTTTCACCTGAGGATGAAGCAGATATGACAATGTTCTTTGATGGATCAAAGTGCAAAAAAGGGCAAGGTGCAGGAGTTGTGTTTTACACACCTGAAGGAATACCCATTCCTTTATCATTCAAACTCGACTTCACATGCACTAACAATAATGCAGAATATGAAGCCTTAATACTAGGTCTTAAATCAGCTATAGCAATGGGAATAAAAAGAATAAGCATTTTTGGTGATTCTCAATTGGTTGTCTACCAAATAAAAGGAGAATACCAATGTAAAGAACCAGTCTTAAAGAAATACCACGAAGTAGCATTACAGTTGCTAGGAAAATTTGACTGGTATGAAATTAGTAACTTGCCACGATCGACAAATAGATTTGCGGACGCAATGGCTTCCTTGGGATCTCTCATCCCTAAAAATGAACATGGAGAAATGCAACCGCTAATCATAACAACAGTGTCTAAACCATCAATTCAAAAAGCAGAATCTATAGGTGAGAAGAATGTTTGTTTGATACATGTTGAACCTTACAATTCTTACCTTGATGAGATAAAATATTTTCTCAAGTCAGGCACACTACCAATAGAAATGACATGAACTGCAAAAAGAACATTCAAACAAAGAGCCATTCATTTCACTTTACTTGGAGATGTGTTATATAAACGTAGTTATGATGGAATATTACTACGATGTTTAAATCCAATTGAAGTAGAAAGAGCAATATCGAAGCCCACGATGGTACTTGCGGTGGTCACTTCAGCGGAATGGCAATTGCAAAAAGAATATTGCGCATGGGATACTATTGGCCGACAATGGAAAATGACTATTGCAAATATGTCAAAAGATGCCAAAAGTGCCAACATCATGCAAACTTGACCCATGTGCCATCACAAAATTTGCAACCCATTCAAATTTTGTGGCCCTTTTCACAATGGGGCCTTGACTTGATCGGTAAAATAACACCTGCTTCATCAGGACAACATAAATTCATCATAACCGCTACAGAATACTTCACAAAATGGGTGGAAGCAATTCCAATGACAACTACGATTGGACCTCGAATAGCGGAGTTTATACTTCAGCATATTATCTATCATTTTGGAATACCCTCAAAAATAATTTTTGATAATGGAAAGTCATTTAAGAATAAGGATGTTAGAGCATTGTGCAACAAATTCAAAATCCTACACAGCTTCTCAACACCTTATTACCCACAAGCAAACGGGCAAGCTAAAGCAACAAATAAAATAGTCATATCTATTCTCAAGAAAGTGGTAAAAGATAATCATCGAGATTGGCATACTCACCTCCCTTTAGCACTATGGGCTTACAGAACAAGCATAAGAACGCCAACGGGAGCAACACCATTTTCACTAGTTTACGATGCAGAAGCAATATTACCATTAGAGCTCGAGATACCATCCTTGCGAATCGAGATACAGGAATTCATGAATGATGATACAACTAGACAAGCGCGTCTTGACCAATTGACAATTATTGATGAGAAACGTATCAATGCTCTAGAACATTTACGAGTATATCAAGATAGAGTCAAGCGCGCTTACAACGCAAAAGTCCATCCTCATGAATTTCAAGTGGGGGACCTAGTGCTCAAAGAAAATCAACAAAATACTAATGCTTTACCGCACTTAAGGGATAAATTTGCAGCAAATTGGTTGGGCCCATATATAGTAAAGCAAAAATTGGGACAAGGAACGTACAAACTTTCCAATTTAGAAGGGAAATTGGAGCCAGAACCACTGAACATTATGCACCTAAAGGCATTTTATGCATAAAATGACTTGCAATATATGTATATATATGTACATGGCTAAAAAAAATAAAAAATAAAATAAACAAAAGATTTCATTTTACAACATTGCATGCATTTCACATTGTAAATAGACATATTTTAAATTGCATTTTTCATATTGCATTTGCATTTCAATTATATGTTCATACACAAAAAAAATAATAATAATAGTTGCATCCATCCCATCCCTTGCTCAGTAATATTTAATAGTGGTGATGATACGACCAAGAAAACAAGTTCCAAGAGTTGGGGGTATTCAACTAAGATTCTTTACAACTCACAAATCATACACATCATATATGATATATCATACAATTTTCAATCACTCAAACATGTCTAGTGAAAAACCAAACTTCATGAAGTGTCCAATTTTCTTTAGGACCAAAGCACTTTCATCACATTAAGAAAATATTGAGTATGGTAGATTGACCCAAAAGCAATCTGGAACCAAATACACTTTTACAAATCTTAAAACATCTTGAATGATAGAAAGATAATGCCAATTTGGGTAAACCTCAAAGAGAAAAAAGTCAAATTCTTCGCTTACCCTATCACGCAACATAGTCCAAAAACAAAAATAGTGGTTATCACCACTACCACAGTGAAACAACAAATATAAATAAATGTAGAGTAGTAAGGATAGGGTCACATTCTCATCATACTTCGGTTGAGAATCCGATTCCCCAAAACTCTATACAAAAAACAATTAACAACACACACCACAGATCTCTAAAGCTGAAAAGATCGTACTATGTTCCCCTCAGAAAGTTATGTAGTCATCACAAAGGCTTAAAGATCAAACCATTGGACTATGGAGTGAGCCTCCACCAGGGCTATAGACGCTTGACTGGCAGTGGAGTAAACTCATGCAGGGCGACATGTCTCTCTCTCAAGAGGGAGACCTCTGAACGCACATACGGGTAAGCTAGCCAAAAGGAAAACCCAGAAAGGTACCATCCAAAAATTACTCAAGATGGGGCAATAAACATCACAATCACATGCACTGGTTCTGGATTGCTTAGGGTCATCGACACGCAAGATTTAGTAAAAGAACTTCACTTGCACACAATATGGTCCTAAAGAAAGTAAGATAACATCAAGAAAAATGGTTAACATTACTAGCTTCTTTGAGTATTTGAGAATACTTTCAGTTACATATCAAAAACCAAATCATAATCAATATCACAATCCACATACCATTTATACATACCACATACATCACCACAAAGAATAATCAAGTGGGATACCCCCAATTGCAAATATGAACGAGTAAAGGTCAAATACTCTGAGCTAAAAAATATTACACGAGCAACATGAATACCGTCATTTAGTTACATGAATAAAAATCAAATGCATTTTACAAGTTCAGTTGCATTCATTATCATAGCAATACCATAGAAATATTAGATTGCATTATATAAACATTGCAAAGCATAAACAAGAAGAATGCATATACAAATAACACATGTGAATACCGAAATAATATGCCATGTATATATATATATATATATAAATAAAAGTCTACAAAGTACAAAATGCCCGAAGGTAGTATACATCGGAGCACTGAGGCTCATACTAAGATAAAATATACAAAAAACAAAAATAAGGCAATACAACAACTAGCTAGTGCCAGCAGGATCCCTCCATGGACCCTGCATTGTAGAAGCCCCGTGAGAGCTAGAAGTACGATGAGTCCTGCGACTCGTCTCAGTCCCTCGGGTAGCAGTGGCAGCAGATGATGAAGGAGGAACAGGTAAAGGAATCTGATGCTCATGAAGAATGTTCTCCAACATCTCGATGTAGACACTGCTTACGTAGGCTCCTCAAATCAGCACCCTAGCGAGCGACCCTCTGAGAAATCTCTGCCCATAGAGAAGCAATAGTCAAAGCAGAATCATCACCTCTAGCACCTGACTACAATCGAGAAAGCTCACCCTATAAATGGGTAATCTCACCACCAAGTCTGGTGATCTCTGCATCCTTAGCAACAGAGCAGCTGCTAGGTCCAACCCATAACCCGTCCACCTCAGCCTGAAGATGAGTCACCTCACCCTGATACCATGCTAACTCGGCCTTCACTCGACCCAACTCCAAATCTAGGCTATCTCGCTCAGCCTGGAGAATCCCCCACTCCTCCTTGACCATCGAGGAGGTACACCCTCATCATCATCGCCACCACCCTCCTCAAGCTGCTGAACATCCATGCCCATGTCAGCTCTCGAAGAGCTACCACGTCGATGCTTCACCGACCAAGGAACCCATCCACCCACATCAACATCATCACCACTCCCATCATCATCTACAATGACACTAGGAGTCCATAGAGGCTGACTCACAAACCAAGCATCATACTCAACAATCATGCCAACATCATCCAAGTCAAGCACCTCCAAGTCTGAGTCATCAGTAGGATCGTCGACTCACCAAAAATCAGGAGCAACAGGCAACCCCAACTCATCACCCCATCACCTATACATAATAGGCGCATCCAAAACATCCTGAACAAGACCAAACTACCATAGTACATGAGAAAACTAGATAAACTCCATATCCCTCAAATGGGCGCCAACAACCCATCATCCTCGCCTAACGCGATGAAGCTCCACTGCATCCATCACCCAATCCAAACCCCTCCAAGGCCGCCAACACATCAAGTCCCTAGTCAGAGAACTCAAGATATCTCTAAACTCCGAAGCACTCACAATAGATCGACTGACCTCCTCACTGAGTAACCATCTATATGCCCGAGGAGAGGTGGCATCCATGCCACAAGGCAAACCAATAGGGCGACCAATGATAATATGCTCCCAACACCAAATCTGGAGCAACAAACTATAGCCCAGGCCCTTACGCCCATGCCTCTTCACCTCATAGAGCTCGCTATAAACCTCATAGAGAAGAGCGGGAGCCCAGGCTAACCGATGAGGATCAACTATCAAATCAAGAACAATAGGCACCTGGTTCCACGGGATCCTCGATCCCATGGAATTGGGCAACAACATGTTGCTCAATATGTACATCATAAAGATAGGCAATGCACCCAAGCTGCTAGTTGTAAAGAGATCCAAATACGCAATGTCACCCCTACTACAATCAATGTCCCACATCTCACCAAACAAAGGGAAAAGGGCCTCCTTCTTGTCGAGGCCAACACGAACGGTAGGACCCTCGATAGGAACATGGAAGATACGATAGATATCCTCGAGAGTGATAGTCAGCTCCCCTATTGGGAGCTGAAATGTGCCCCTATCTAGATCCCAATGCTCAACAAGTGCCGAAAGGAGATCCTCATCAGCTCGGACGGTTCCTAACCGCCTGCAACCGTCTAAACCAATGGTCTGAAGTAAAGTCCAATCATCATCAAAAAGTGCTTTCCGCACTTTCTGAATGGTCCTCGGCCACCTATGCCGAGCATCAAGAATCTTAACCTGAAAAGAAAACATATAAAAAAACAAAAATTAGCACAACATGCTAGAAATAAAAGCAAAAAAAAAAAATTTTACCTACCCTAGGTAATAAAACAAAAATAAATTTTTTACCTACCCTAGGTAATAAAAGCAAAAACAAAATTTTTTACCTAATCATGGTAATAAAACAAAAAATTTTTTTACCTACCCTAGGTAATAAAAACAAAAACAATTTTTTTACCTACCCTAGGTAATAAAACAAAAACAAAAAAAAAAAAATTACCTACCCTAGGTAATAAAAGCAAAAACAATTTTTTACCTACCCTAGGTAATAAAAAAAAAAACAAAAAATTCTACCTACTCCAGCTAAGCCACCACCACCACTCCCCTGGCCAACCTCTATATCACTCATCACTTCAACCAACCAACCAATGACAAGCGAAATGATTTTGAAAATGACAACACCTATAAATAGCCACTTTAGCGATAAAAAACCCCAATTTTTCACGAAAATGCAAACCTACGTTTTGAGGTGCAAAACGTGAAAACACGGTCTCATAAAGCAAAACGCAAATCCACATTTTTGCCAAAATAACCGCAAGTCAACGGTTTCAAAAAAAATTGCAATCCACCTAATCATCTAGAGTGAAACTCGTATCTAGTGGATTATCCTATACACCTAGCGGTTGCAGCGACTAGCAATCCATGCAAACCGGTTGGATGGGTAAATCACCATAAGGAAACTCATTCAAAAATCACAAAAAAAACAACAATGAATCAAGTCGATAAGTCCCTAAAATCTATGAGCTTAAATGTGTTCTAAAACAGATTTGCCAAGGTAATCCTACAAAAACCTTCCGTTGGGTCAAAAGCGGAACAACAAACAACAATTTGGTAATAATCAAAAACCGCTTGAGCATCAAATCCTCGATGACTGGTTCCTTAAACCCATCATTTGGAAGGAATTGCTAAAGTCATAGTGGATGAAAACTCAAAAGAGTGGTCAAAAATTTTACCATGTATTCTAAACATTAATGAAACCAAAAGCAAAATTGCAAGAACACAAATAATCCCAAGCTTGGGGCACAAAGAAAATCAAGACAAAATTCATTAACAAAATCAACATCATTCAATAAACAACCCACTTTCAACATCCATATTTCGTCAATTGGCTTATGGGTGTCAACCTTTACCCAATCGTCAATTGAGGGGGTAAGCAAACAAATCAAAAATTTTAAATTCATTCATTCTGTGTGTCAAAGAGAAATGAACCCATTCATCCAATAAAGTTAGATGTCATTAGTTTTTGCACCGCATTGTGTTGTACACAACACGGTACAAAAAGGGGCAACTGTAGACACCAAAATCTAGCACCCTTTAGTTCACATTCACCACCTCACCATCAAATCCTGCATAATAAAGATATATGCCTAAGTTCTAACTTAGGGATATAAAATCTTGCACATCATTATATTTTCCTAATTTATTTAATTAGGAAAATCACCCTAGGATACCCTGTCTACCCATTGGACATGTGTCCTGGACATCTCACCCAACATCCCTGCCACATCTCACCCACTTCTGTCCCCTTTGTCCTTGCACATGAGACAGATTCCCAACACCCATGCCACAACTCCTTTGTTGTTGTCCCCTTGTCCCTTCACATAAAACAACATCCCACATCCCACTCCACTTGGAGCCACATCACCCCAGTTAAGTGAGCCACACTGAATGACTCACTGTAACTGCCCCTTCCACCTGGCAGTCCAGATTTGCCACTTGGCAAGTCAGGCTTGCCACCTCACATTCCCCTCCAAAGCCCCAGGAAGCCTATAAAGGCACCATCAATCCACCAAACAAAGGGAGCTGAATTTGCGTACCGATAGGCTACCGAAATACATCCAGACCCGATGAGAAACTGAGAGCGCGAGCTCGAATCCGATCATTGGCATGCATCCCGAGGTGACTTGTCATCTCAGCCGAAACCGCTCGCCCATGGTTTTATAGTCGAAAATGCGCATCCACGGTTTCACAACCGTAGGTCCGTGGTTTCCAGCCCGCAACCGCGTTCCCGTGGTTCCACAGTCCCGAGCACGAATCGCACGCACATCAGAGATCTGTAACATAATTCACTTGATTAGCAAGGCTTTTATTTGTTGATTTGTTCTGTCGTTTGTTTCACATTATTATCTACTTAGGGTTTATGCATGCATTATTCTCATTGCTCATATATACAGGTGCTACTAATCCCTTTTGTCGGTTGGAATGTGTGCAGGTGACAGGTACTTTGGATAAGCTGTTGAAGTTGGAGTGGTCCCTTGCTGGATACCAAAGCCCACTCACCCCTTTGAAGCTGTAATAGAGGAACGAAGAACACCACACCCTGCGAAAGAGCCGAAAGATCTCCCCTCCTCCATGAAAGCATTGGATATCAGATAGACAGGAAGAAGCATTGTAACATTGCTCCCAACACGCTTGGGGCAATTCAAAAATCCTTTTTGTAACACACTGTATCACCATTAATACAAAAAGGGGCATTTTGGCAAAATTACTTCCTCTCTCTCTTGTTTTTATTTAAATAAATTGTGTTCAGTTCTTTGGTTACACATCCCTTTCATGAATTTTGCATAAGATTTGAGTGGATGGATTGCTTTTGTTTATTTCAAGAAATAGGTTTGAATTTTAATATGTAACTAGGTCTCCAATTTGGCATCCTATTTTTTTAACCAATCGAGCATTCCATTTGATATGATCAATTTGTGTTTTCTCATGGCTTATTCATATGGAATATTTTAAAGTAAAATTTTAATCTAAATACCTCATACAAACTTTGTTGTCTAGGAGTAGCTAAATGCCATTATACAAAGTCAAGAAATATGATTTTGATAATATAGGGGGTATAATTGATTCAATATATAGTGTTTTTATTATTTAAATGGAATCATTTTGAATGTAAACTATTATTATGTAGAGTAAACATGTTCATAACTAGATGATTAGGAATATTGGATCCACCAACACTATGTTGCTAGAGATTTAGCATGTTGACAGATATCTCTTAGTGGGTCAAACAATAGAGACTTTGGAACATTGAATAGAGTTCTAAATTTTAAATCCCATAAGAGATATGGTTGTACACCATGCTTTGAAGTATGATTGGATAACCATATATTGGGTAAATAACCTACTCCATGAGGGTTGTATCATATGGCTATGGCCTTGTGAGCTTAAAAAATTACTTTACCTTTTTACCCTCTTACATGGATTAACATCTATGTGCAAAGATAAACATGAAGCTTATAATATTATGAAATTATGATATTCCATGGGATATTTATGGTAGTGAGATCAAACACTTAGGGAATTTGAGCAACTATGCAAGTTCCATTTATGATTGTATATAGAGACCAATAGCCATACTTGTAACATCCTAGATCTATAGGTTGAAAGATATTTCATTATTTCTTCTATACCATTGATATTCATCTAAATCCATTCATGGTATTTAAAGAATATATATTTAGAATATAAGAATCTAATTTTTTTGGTCTATAAAAATTTATGATTGTTGTAGATAAATGAGTTTCATTTTTTCATAACCATATCTTGAGTTTAGAGAAAAAATGTCTAGACTCATTTATAATAATATTTTTCTACAAAATTATTATTATCCATTGCTTTGTTTGTCAATATAATCATTCTTGGTCATAAAAAAGCTTGTGTGGTGAGGTTTTACAAGATTGAAGTGTTTTATCAACGATCCAAATTGATTGTTCTTCCCAAGGGTGATGGCATACTCCTCCTCAGCTACATGACTAATTTATTTTTAAATTGTAGACATCCTTAGTTCATCATGTTCCTATTCATGCTTAAGCAGAATATTTTAGATGGGTGATCCGATTCTAGTTTCTATGAAAACTCTTTCCCTAGTTTTGTGTGCAGGAGGAGGTCAATGATGGTGCTCATTGAGCCTAAATCTCTGTAGATTGACCTTGTCATGGAGGACATCCTAGGGTCACATGGTCTTCTCATATTTTTGAGGAAGTTTAAGGGATATGATCTAAAATTATTGAAGGAATTTGTTCAATCCTAGGATAGTGGCACTGTTAGCCTTCGAGGTCTTACATTCGCTATCACTATTGCCCTCCTTGATGAAATAACGGGGCTCACTAATGGAAAAAATATTTGTTGCGATAAAAATTCCATGGTGGCCAAATTGATGCATTTTAGGGACAAAGGCAAGTTTCTTGCTAAGAAGGATAATGGGTTTTTTTGGGAAGATCTCCAATCTCCATGGAATAGAGTGCTAGTTCCAGTTATGCAATATTTTATAATTGATGGGCCATCCTTGCTTCTACATAGTTTTCACATGACATTTCTCAATTTTATCAAGGATATCAAAGTGATTAACATCCTTGAATACCTATTTAATTCAATGGATATCTCAGTTGACAATGTTTGTAAAGGGAAGTCAATCCACCCGAAACATCAGAGTTTGCATTTAATCATCTTCAACTACATCAACCATAACCATGTTTGGGGAATTGCTACGATTGGGGGTATTGAGGAGAAATAACTTCCTATTCCCATCCTGGGCTCACCCTAGGTTAATTTTAAGGATGTTTCCAATGATTGGTTAGTTTATGTGGGGTTAATCTCTTCAGGAAAGGCGAGTAGACAAAAGCTATTACTAGGATCTTCTATTGTTGTTCCAACTTCTAGCTGATGCTCATCTCGTGTGAATTCCTCAGTGGAGAAAGATAAAAATATTGTTGTTTCTATTCCTATAAAAATAAACTCTTTAGATTTCACATATCTGGATTGCAAAATGTAAAAACCATTGTGGATCCTTCCCCTAGTGCGTTCTCTACATAGTCTATCAAGGATTTTGATCCTGTGATCGACCTGGATGACATTGTGTCCTTGGAAACTTCGATTTTCCTTAGGGTTGACAAACTCATTAATAAAATCAAGAACCAGAATATGGCCACCCTAGATGAGGAGGTCTTGAAGGTGGATGGAGCTGACCAAGACCATCTCTCACTCTCTGATTAGTTGGGCTTATCTATGGATGATCTATTTTTTATTTTTTTGTTTGGCTAATTGTGGGACTGCCTCATATTTACCAGGTTTTTGGACTTTGTGTCACCTTGCTCCTATTTTGTTGACTATTGTGAGGTCTTCCATTATGGATCCTCCTTTTTGAATTTTAATGTTTTGGGGTAATGGTTTATGTTTGGGTTCTTCCCTTATCGACTTGTAAAAAAGTTTTGGGATCCTTTCAAAACCATTTTATCAATAAAAAATATTTTCTTACAAATTCACTTTTTTGTTCCACTTTACCTTCATCTAGGGAATACAAATTTTAGTCATCATTTGATCAAATTGAGTCCAAGAATATGAGGCAAAAAAAATTAGTGAAAATTTTATTTTTTATCTCCCTTATTATCAAACACCTTTCTTAGTTGTTATTGCTTCACTATAGTCATATATTTTCTAAACTACTAGTAACTTCATTGGCACTTCCAAACATGGTTATACATTTTGTAAAAAAATAGCAATTTGTAGGAAAAAATAATTATCAAGGACAAAAAAACAAAAGAATCAATTTGAGGTTTGATATAATAATTAGATACATTTTTATATAATAATGGTAGAAGGAATATATTTGATATTGAATCATGTGATTTAGAAAAATAACAAATTGTGGATCCATAAAATAGTAAATAACATCCACACCCTTGGGATTTTTGGTTAAATAAGTCATGATGAATATTTTTAGCTTGATTAAATTGATGCTTATAAATAACCAGGCTTGAGGAAGGCCATGATTTTAATGATTATTTCCTTTAGAAAATTTAAATGAATTTTTAGAAAGAATATTAGATTTAAAAACCATACTTTTAGGGATATTTTGGGAGGAATGTTAGAGTATATTACATCATTTGGGTCATGTCAATGTACCCCCTTGGGCATATAGCTAGAGTAGGATTTTACTTTAGAGTAAATTTAGGTAGTTACTTGAGGAAGAAGTAATAAAAGCACAAGTGTCAATGTGCAATAATGTAAAAGGACAAGTGTCCTTAGATAGTGAACAAGTGTCTATCATGCAGGAGTCACATACTAGTATATATTTTTGACTTCTTATTGTAATTAGTGTGAGAGAGTGTGCATTGCTCATAGCATGCACTAGTAGAGTAGTCCCATCTATTGTAATATTTTTGTAAGTTCCATTAATAACATATTTTAGTAATATCGTAGATGTTCATTATATTATTTTCTTGCATATTCTACATCTATGATTGTATTTCCCATATCATATATTATCAAAAGCTAATAGTGGTATTAGAGCTATGGTAAATTAGATAGGAATAGGGAGAGCCACAAGAGATATTGAGAGGAGAGAAGAAAATCTTATTTCTAAATTTTTGAGATTGCATTGGCTAGAGTCTTTCCACAGAGTTGCCAAAAAAATTAATGAAGACTAGGACTCAACATTCATTCCACTAGATTGATAAATCATCTAGTGAAGATTCATCATTTAGAATTTTTTCTATTACATTCATAATACATTATTGCATGAAAAAAGAGATTTAAAGAAATTTGGGAAGCTTCCTATAGAGAGCTGGGGAGAATATCATCTTCAAAATCAATCCAAAATTAGAAGCAACACATAGAAGAAGAGGAGGTTCCAAGAACTTGAGGGAAGTCCTATTATAGACATGCACATTATAGAAGAAGAAAATCTATAGTAGCTTTATTGTTGATCCCAAAGACACCAAATAAGAGTCCAAAATAAGATAGGAGATTAGTGATCTGCATAGAATATTGCAGACAATATATTGAAGAAATCAACTTGAAGAAGCTGAAGAGACCCATATAAGGCCCCATAAAAGAACTCCTAGTTGTCAAAGATTGGAGGTTGGTGATCTCCATTGAAATCTACAAATTACAAAAGTGAAGAAGTACTATCAAGGTCATGTTCCAAATTCTATAAGTAGTAGACTCTAGATATCTGAGAGATATCATTGCCAACACTTCCATAGTATAAAGTTGAAGAAAAGGTCTCACTAAGAAGACTAGAGAATCTACAATATTGAAGATCTTGGAGATGTCTTAAGGAGAAGCAAGGAAAAGGCTTGGTGAACCTCATTGAAGGAGTTCCTACAAGAACTCATTAGAGAAATTCACTACCAAGGAGAAGCTCCTAATAGTGAAGGAATTAGGATAATTATAGCCATCTGAAAACAAGCCCAAAGAAGAAGGATTTGGCAAGCAATTTGCCAAATTTTGGAGGAGACTAGTGAAGACCTCAATATTTGTATATTCTTGAGAAGAAGGCCCTATTTAAAGTTAGAATTTGACAAGGATGTTAAAGGAGAACACAAACATAAGAAACCTACCAAATCCAAAAGATTTAGAGATTATATTTCATAGCTACGAAGGCACATTTTGGAGATATGGGTTTGCTGAATCTACAACATAATACTAAAGTGATCTTAGAGGAGAATCCCAACTACGACACTTTAGATTTCTAAGGTACATCCTGAAAGAGAAGTTGAAGTCATATACTACCATTCCAGACACCAACTTGATGAATCAAATAATCAAGACATTCATCATCTTCAAAAATTATTAAAGGTAAGCAACATAGGTGCAAAGGGTTCATTACTTGAACACTTATATTAAATTCATTACTTAGCTTCATTAAGACCCTTATTAGAATCTAGAAGTTGTAAGGAGAAGGTTGCATTTTAAATTCTTCAAGGGAAGTGCAAAATATAATTTCTATTAAGGATCAAAATTGCACATTAAATAGGAGTTAGATATATTTTGACAAAAATAAAAATATCATCTTCCTATTGCATTACTATTAAGTGAAGATTGTAGATATTATAGTGCATTTGAGAGTTATTAGTGCATCTTACAAATTACATTGAAGGAGAGAAAAAAGTAAGATTACTATTGCACTATTCTAGTTATCCTTAAGTGCATTCCTTAAGTGCATTAAATATTGGAGATATTATTGGTGCATTAAGGATTAATCTAAGGTGAGAATTAGTACACTATACTAGTTACTCTCAAATATTATTAAGTGCATTGTTTTGTGGAAAACCAAAGTGCACAAATTAGCTTAATATCAAAGTGTCTAGAGACATTGGTGTACACACAAAACCTACAATATTGTGTGGCAAGGGAAGCCACCAAAGGAGCATCAGAATCTCCATTTATTGGAGAAGAGAATTGGCCCATCATAGAATCTAGAAAGCTTCAAAAGGAGACCATAGAAGTCTCAGGTATCTTGTGTATTATAGGGTAGATTCATCATAAAGGAGCAACAAGAAAGCAGATTACACAGCCCTCAAAGTGGGTAGTTTACATAGGAGCTTTAAAAACAAAAGGTAGAGTCATTCACAGGCTCAATACCCATGCATTTACGGTGTTTGAAGACACCCAAATCATCATCAAAACAACCCAACTCAATGCCTATGCAATGCTGAGTTGGGTTGTGTTGATCCTAGTTAGGTATCTTCAAACACCACCAATAATTTTCCATTTTGGTTATCACTACTATATTTTATAGAATTTTTAAGTCATCCACTTAAAACTACTTTTACAACCTTAAAAGTCACTATAATTGAAGCAGTTTCATGGTCAAACTAACTTATGATTTTAACTTCTATAATGATTACTTAAGTTGTTTTTAGAGTAAATAATTATATATATATATATATATATATATATATATATATATATATATATATATATATATATATATATATGGTATTAGGTAGAGGTGGTTATAAGGTCCACAAACCTTTTACATAGTCAAAATGGGTTGGTTCTATATCCAAGCCCGTATAATCAAAATACAAAATGGATCTTCCCAAGACCCACATTAAGCCATACTTAGAGTCTGCAGTCCTATACTTGCCACTGGACTATTCAAGATAAAAACAAAAACCAAACAACACCTAGCACTTACTAAACATAACACTAGGCTATTGTATCGTACACTTGTCACTTCCCAGGTCCCATCAAATGGGTTGCCTATTGTCCCTCTACCTAATTCCTTCTGTCGGATTACTCATCATCAACCACTCTGATCTCCTACTGCTCTAATAGGTTTGATATTAGATCTTCTTTAGAAGCCAACACTAATAATTCTTGAGGGAAGTTATCCTTCCAAATTTGCATCTCCCTAGTAAAAATTGCAATATTTGCCATTAGATCCATCATCTGGTTCCCTTATCTAAAGGTGTGTTGGATTCAAGCACTAACCAAATGGTATTTATGAATATTTACTTCTAGGATAAGCTTCAAGATGGTCCAACTGGGGTATTTATCCTCCTTAATTTCCTTGATTATATTAAGTGAATCCCCTTGAAATATTACTTGCTTATAAATCTCTAGTCTGGAAATTATCATTGCCTACATGCAGGCTCAGGATTCTACAAAATAATTTGTTTGAGTTACCAAAGGCTCCGCAAAGGCAAGGACCACTTTTCCTTCCTCATTTATTAGAACTCCTCCTGCTCCTACAACCCCCATATTTCCTTTGGCTGCCCCATAAAAATTGAACTTAACCCACTTTTGTGTGGGGGGTATCCACTTGACACCATCCCGTGGGTTGGTTGTAATGACTAGGTCTAGAGGTTCCTCTCCCCAGTTCCATAAAATGCTCCTTTCCTTAGGAGATAGGGTATAATTTTTAAAGTAAAAGGTTTTCCAATTTTCTTTCAGAGCTCTAATTATTTTATTACCATATAACCTAGGATCTTTCTTTTGTCCTTTAAATACTCTCTTATTTCTCTCATTCCATATCCCCCATAAAAAATGGGGTAAGCTGAGCTTCCAGAGTCAAGTCAAAAGTTTCACCCAGAAGGGGTAAGCCCACTGTATGCAGAAGTCAGACATGCTACTTGGGCGGACCCAATCTATATGAAATTTGGACATAATCATTTGGAAGACTGCACAAAAAAATTTACAAGTTAGATGACTTACAAATTATGTCGTTTTATCACATAGGATACATCGATTGATTGATTGGAAACCTCTCCTCTATAGATTATCTATTATCAGAATATTATTTTGAACTGCCATCCAAAATAAGAAAGCTATTTTTGGGGTTAAATTATTTAACAAAATAATAGAAGTCGTAGTCTAGCCATTGAATCATGAGTGGATTAGTTTATAGGTAATTTTTACTGAATAGATCCCACTTGTAGTTTTGCCCCAAATCACCTTATCTCTTCCTCCCCCTGGAATGATCGGGAACACCCTTAAAGCATCATTGAGTTTGGTCAGGGCCACCTTCTATTGCTATGAAGGATTTTGAATTATGATTTTCTTCCAAGAGGAAGTTTCCTGTGCTACAACAAGAAAATCCCCTACTTGTCCTTCCATTTCCTCTAAAAGTTTGTGTTGGAGAACCCAAAGGTCTAACTTATCTTGCAGAGGGGCTTCTTCCAACCATGGATCTTGCCAAAAGTCCACTTGTATTACATTATCAATTCTCCATATGATGCCTTTCCTAACTACCTCACGAAATTCGAGCAAACAATTCTAGAAATATGATCCTCTAGGGAGATTATCAGCTTTCAATAAGTCTTGATTATTTTTAATATATTTTGCCTTAAGAATTTTTACCCATCCCAATTGATCATTATTGACAAATATCCATACCTGTTTTTCAATCACAACTTGGTTCATTTCTTTTATTCTCTTTAGCCCCAGGCCCCTTTGATATTTTCTTGCCCACACCTGATTCCATGCTACCAATAGAATTCTCTTTCTCTCATTCGAACCTGGCCATAAGAAGTTGCACTGAATCTACTCCAGTATAGCTTGGAACTTTGCAGGCATTCTAAATAGAGACATGCAATAGATTGGAATGCTCTATAAAGTAGTATGAACTAGTAAGGATTTTCCTACAGAGCTGAGAAGGTTGCCTTTCCATCCTGTTAACTTTTTGGAGATTTTGTCAATGACTAAGTTCCATAATGTAGCCTTCAATATTCCTTCGAACATAGGCATGCCTATATAAGTTATCGGTAAAAGCTCCTTTCCATATCCAAAGAGGTTAGCTATTATTTCATCCCTCCCACTAGGTGTGTTAAAGAAATAGATGTTACTCTTATTATAGTTTATGTACTATCCTGCTTCCATCTCAAACTTGATTAGAATTCTCTTTAGCTTCCTATCCTGAGGCATCGAGGCTTTGAACACAATGATTGTATCATCCAATAACTGTTGGTGAGACACTGGATCTACTGTTGAGGCTGGTTTAAAACCTCCCAACTGACCTTTTGCCATAGCTTCTGAAATGTTCCTACCCAATGCTTTTGCTAAAATAATAAACAAGTATGGAGACAAAGGATATCCTTGTCGTAGTCCCCTTTCACTCTTAAAGTAACTGGAGGGTGACCCATTCACCATGAAATAAAATATTATGGTAGAGATACAACTAAAAATCAACTTAATCCATTGGGAATAGAAACCAAAGTTACCCAAAATCTTGGTGAGGAAACTCCATGAGACCCGGTTGTAGGATTTATTCTTGTCTAGCTTTAGTAACATACCTGCTTCCTTACTAGCCACCATTGAATGAATAACTTCATGAATTATGATGATACCATCTAGTATTTGCTGCCCTTTCACAAAACCTCCTTGGTTCATATCAATGATGAATGGAAGGATAACCTTCAACCTATTGGTGATTGTTTTTGTGAGAATACTCATCAAAGTATTACATAAACTGATAGGGCAAAAAATAATAAATCCTATTGCTCCCACTAGTTTAGGTATGAGGACTAAAAATGTAACATTAACTCCTTCTGGGATTTCCATTTCCTTTTGAGCCTCAATTATAGATTCCACTACATCATTACCTAGGATATCCCAAAAATTATGAAAGAAAGCAGTGGGGAATCCATCTGGTCCTATGGAGCTATTACCATCCATGTCAAAAACCACCTTCCTGATTTCCTCTATAAAAGGGTTGAGTAAGAATCCATTCAGATTCTCAATGAAAAGGGGTGGAATGGCCGTCAATAGAGATTCCTCTTATTCAATAGTAGGCTTTACATCTTCTAGCAATAATTTAAAGAACTCAGCCACTTCCCTCCTTATGTGTTCCATATCTTTGGTGTTATACCCATCGACCATATTGATCTCCTTAATTTTGTTAGTACTCCTATGGCAAAGAGTAGAGACATGAAATAACTTTGCATTTATGACACCCTCCTTTAACCAACATAGTATGGATTTCTACCTCCATAAGGTTTATTCAAATCCCATCATCGTGTGGTATTCGGCTAACAACTTCCTCTCCTGGTTTCTCAGATCTTCTGTAAGCTGATCTGACTTCAGCTTCTCTTGCAGTTCATTGATATTATCTTTTAGATTTTTCTTTTTTGTGAAAATATTACCAAAGTAAGTTTTGTTCCACTCTCTAATGTTAGCCTTCACATTCCTCAGTTTATACGCCACTTGGGCTAGTTTTGAACCATTATACTTTTTTTCCCACCATTGGGCAACCAGATCCTTAAGATCCTGGTGTTGGAACCACATAAGTTCAAATCGAAAGGGTCTGATGTATTTTTTCTTAGATTCCTCCCCAGTTTCCCACATAATTGGGTTGTGGTCAGACCCAATTCTTGGTAGTGTCGTTAATGAAGAGTCCCCAAACCTCTCTAGGCATTCTCGAGAAAGAAGAAACCTATCTAATCTAATATGAATTTTGTTTTCCTTCAATATTTTTAGACCATGTATAGGAGAATCTACACAGGTCCACATCCATAAGCTCATGTTGATCAAAAAAATATCTAAACTCGTAGATATCAATAGTTATTATTTGAGAGCCCCCAAATTTATCTACAGGATTAAGGTAGCAATTGAAATCCCCCACCACAATCCAAGGGTAGTTGGGGACCATCTCCCTCAGTTTAGCTAGCTAACCCTAGAGAACCCTTCTTAGTCCATGTCTAATTGGAGCATATACATTCATTAAGGTCCACTCTTCCTGCATGGTTTTATCCAAACATAGGAGGAAAATAAACCAACTAGACATCAAAATCACTCTACTATCAATCACATTCTTGTTCCACATAACCAACAACCCTCCTGCTATTCCAGTGGTATCTTGAGCTACTACTTCAGCTTCTCGCCAAGTCCTATTCTTAAAAGGGATCACTCTACTCTCCTCCATTTTAGTTTCTTATAGTAATATCATATCCGGTTTGTGATCTTGTCTAAGAGCATACAAAGCTCTCATTTTTGTAGGATTACTCTCGCGTATATTCCATAATAGAATATTAATTTATGGGATTTGGATCCCGAGCATTTTCCCCAAAGTGTAATACTACTTGAGTGCCATCAACCACTCCTTGCTCTTCTTATTTTTGCCTTAAGGTAGCATTGCTAGGTTTCCCTCTTCCTACCGAACCATATCCTCATACATCCGCTTTAGGCGAGGGTTCCTTGGGTTTCACTTGGCTTCTAGTAACCATCTTGGATGGGTCAATCTTGGCATTTGGGGTAACAACCTGGATCTCTAGGTTAACTGGTCTTTCAGATAGAGGAGATGATTCCATGCTCTTAGCTTCTCGATTAGTAGGTTCTTTTTTTCCTACTTTGGTGGTACACTGATCTTGGTGGTTGACCTCTACCCCCTGAGTATCCTTGTCTATCTTATCAGTTTCCTGCTCCTTACTTTGATTTTACTCCTCTAAATCCTTCTCTTGGATCTCCTCTACCCAAGATTCCACTTCTTGGCTATCCATATGATCTCCCTTCAGATGATTTAATGCATCAAAACTGTTCTCCACTAGGATGTTGATCTCCTTGGAATTTCTTCCCATAAATTCCTCTATAGTATAGGGGACCACTTTCATCGAGCCTCCATAGGTCTCCTGTATTACCCAATCGAACTTACTTGCTCTAGGGCATTGATCTATGTGGTTATTTCCTTTGTGATTTGGTTTTGGGACCTGCTGCATCACCTTTGGAGTAGGTTGTACTTGAGGGTTCCCACTAGAGGGACCAGCTCCCCTATGGGAGGATTTCGGGGCATAGGTATTTCTGGGAGGAGGGTTATAATGTTGCCTCTTTTTGAAATTAGGTTGAACGGGGTCTCTGATATTTGGATTCTTATCCCCACATCCTTGAGGCCCATGTTGGGAAGGAATGGAGTTCTACGGGGGAGGAATATTATTCTGGGTTTGTGGAAAAGTGTTTTGGGGTGGGGGTTGGTTCTTGGAAAGGCAATGGATACCCTGGTGCCCTAGCTTCCCGTAAACACTACACTTAATAGACATGTTTTCATATTCAAATTCTTGAGTATGAAGGACATACATAGATGAAAGTATAATAGAGTTAGGGAGTTATTTACTCATTTCTGCCAACACACACATGCAAGGAAAAAGAAGTCTTGTTCTGCTCAAGGTTGCAAGATCGATAGCTACTAGTTCCCCAATCTCTATAGCTATCCCAGGCAAGATTTTCTTATTATAGAAAAGTAGAGCTAATCCTGACATCTTAACACAAATAGGAGCCAAAACGAATACCTAGGTCTAGGGGTTGAAATTGAGGATCCAATGCTTCATATACAAGCCCCTTTTCCCAAAAAACCAAGGACCTCCTTGAATAATCCTTTCCATTTCTTGGTCACATTGAAATATCACCAAAAGGAAACTCTTGGGTAAATTCTTAATCATCATACCAACCTTTGGCCGCCATTTCTAGACAGTCAATCTCCTTATGACTTCCAAGTTCGATCGAACCCCCATAAATTTTACCACCAAAGATGTTCTGCCCTCCATAGCCACATGTTGAGCTAGGGTATCCGGGATGTCTAGCCTACCATTTATGGGTTTTAGATTAAAACAAGAGTCGAACAATTTTTGCTTACCACGAAGAGCATTAAGATAAGATGGTCTCTCGTTGTCAGGTTTCTCTTTGTCTCCTTCCTGGGTCTTCCCTTGATCTTGACACATAGAGTCCTGGTCCCCATTAGAGATATCTTTGACCACATCCGCCCAACGCCCTGGGTCCAGTTCCAACGAAATTTCCTTGTCCACATCCTTCGCCTGGGACCCTGCTATCTCACTAGAGCCCCCACCTGCCATGCCTATTGTTCTACCATCTGAAGCCCCACACCTAGGGTTTTGCCACCCTTAGACCTCTCGCTCCTCCTCCTTGTTGCTTCATCTTCCTTCCTTGCTATCGATGAATATATATATATATATATATATATATATATATATATATATATATATATATATATATATATATATATATATATATATATATATATATATATATATTCATAGGAGAGTTGGTTACAACCACACTATTTTTAGTAACTTTCAAGTGCATGGTACAAACCATAGGATTTGCTCCCACCTAGCCTATTTCACCTTGTTGTTGAATTAGCATGAAGGGACCACTCGTCGCTCAGGATTCGTATTGTCATCATCGATCTGACACTCATTCAAAGGATTCATATCATACTACTACCTTTGCAAATAGTTAACCCCAAGGTTTGAACCTGAGTGTCTTCTTGGTAAGTGTCTAGCCAGACAAGCAACTACCAATCCACCTAACCCTAGAGGAATGTAAAGAATAAAAAATAACGCACATATGATTTTAACTTACATAATCATTAGATAAGTTTTTCATAAAGTAAAGATTCAAAAATAACATTCAATTTCTCTAAATTAAATATTAATTGGTTTTTATAAAATTTAATTTTAAATGCTTATTATTTTTTTTTATATCTTATAATGTAAAAAAAATCTAAATTTTAAAATAAACATTTTTTCACTTTGTATATAACTATTTCTAAGCTTAACCTTAGCTAAATATAATAATAAAATTAAAAATAATTTAAAAAAATTGACCACACCACATACTTCATTAAACATTATTAGTAAACATTTTAAATTTTAAGATGAAGTAAACAATTGGTTGTGCATCTATTATGAGTTTAGTATGCCACTAAATATCTGGTCGAGGTCATTGGGGGGATTGGGCCAAAGACCAACTCAAACCCTCTGGGGTGATTTTGGGGTGTTGTTGTTGCAGTAGCTGTTGGTCGCTCTCCTTGGATGGCATTGAGCCAGGGTTTCAAGTGCTCGGATGGTGTGGTTGGAGTTCGTGGTAGTAGAGTCTTCTTTTCTAGATCTTGCTATGGTTGTGTTGATGCCATGGTTTCCCAGTTGGACTGGGTGTTGGTGTTGGGGCCTTTTGGCCCTCTAGGGTTTTTTTCTCAGCCTATGGGATTTTTCGTAGAGCCCCATTTTTGTTGGGGTTTTCGGGTTTCTTCGTCCGTCGGTGTGTGGGGATTGATTATTTGTTATTTGGGTGGATGGTTTGCTCCTGCGTGAGCTTTTGAATTCGGACTCTATTTTTAGAGTGTCTCAAGGGACCTTTGTTCCTGTGTTAATTGGTCTGTGCAAAAGTGGTTTTTATCAGCGTTGTAATGGAACTTGGGTTCGTTGGTCAGTTTTTCTACTGGGGTCTTAGCTTCCAGTTTTTATTGTTTGTTCCAAGGTCCTAGTGTCCTACTCATTGTTGTTTTTTTTAGTGCTGCAGGATGTGGTTTTTGGATTATTTCTCATCGATGGTTTGGGTCAGAGTGGTTTCGTTTTGAAATCTTGTGTGCGGGTTGTTTTGCTATCTGCCTTGGCCCAGTTGTTGTTGGGACAGTTATCCTCGCTACTCCCATTGTTGGGGTTCACCCGCTCCTTGTGGGATGGGCAGGCTGTTTAAATTTTATTTTTTTCATTTTCTTTCGCCTTTCCTAGTATGTGAGGTTCATGTGGTTTCTTTGCATCCTCTCGAATTTTCAGCACCATGGATGTGATTGCTCTTTGTTCAGAGTGGTTTTGTTTTGAAACCACTCTCAAATTTTCAGCACCATGGTGTGCTACTCATTGTTGTTTTTGTTGGTGCTGCAGGATCTGGTTTTTGGATTATTTCTCATCGATGGTTTTGGGTCAGAGTGGTTTCGTTTTGAAATCTTGTGTGCGGGTTGTTTTGCTATCTGCCTTGGCCCAGTTGTTGTTGGGACAGTTATCCTCGCTACTCCCATTGTTGGGGTTCACCCGCTCCTTGTGGGACGGATAGACTATTTAAATTTAAATTTTTTATTTTCTTTCGCCTTTTCGAGTGTGTGAGGTTCATGTGGTTTCTTCGCATCCTCTCGAATTTTCGACACCTTGGATGTGATTGCTCTTTGTTCTTGACTGGTGCTATTGGCGGTTTTTCCCCTTCGAGGTGGTGTTGTTAATCTCCTTTTGGATATTGTTGTTGGGTTGTATTTGTCTTTCTCTCCCTTTGGGAGTTGTTGTGTATGGTTGTGGGTTTCCCCTCAAAACCCTCTTTCTTAATATTACCCCACACACACGCGCACGCGCACACACACGCACACACACACGCACACACACACACACACATATATATATATATATATATATATATATATATATATATATATATAACAATTTCTAAGCTTGACCTTAGCTAAATATAATAATAAAATTAAAAATAATTTTAAAAATATTGACCACACCACATACTTCATTAGAAAAGGTGCCCACGAGGGCTAGGTGGATTGGTAAGTACTTGTCTGCCAAGCACTTAGCATGAAGACACCCAAGTTCAAACCTATGGGGCAACCTATTATCTGAATCCTTTGAGTATGATTGAGGATGATAATACGATTAGGTGGTACCCTTCACGACGGGTCAATAATGATGACAATACGATTAGGTGGTCGGGGTCCCCTTCGCAACAAGTAAACAATAATGAAACATAATAGATTTAATAGAAACAACCTTTTTTTTAAACAATTACTAAACAATAATATAATTGTGAAAAAAAAAAATCAGTATGCAAGCCAAATACATACACCACATATACCACAAAAGCTGTAAATGGCATGCAATTAATAGTTATCCCTTGTGATAAGGTAACATCATAAAACTAACTCATAGAAAAAAAAGGGAAACATTTAAAAAAAAAAATCTATTAAATGTCAACTTTAAATACTATTATTTTTTAAAATTTAAATATTAATTGATTTTAATAAAATTTAGTTTTAATTATTTATTATTTTTATTTTATGTTTTACAATATAAATATTTAAAAATTAAAATAAAATAAATATTTTAAAGGGCCTATAATTATTTTTAAGCTTAATTTTAATTTTTTAAGATTCAAATCTTATACATTAGTGATTGTGAAAATTACTAACCAACTAAAAAACTTAACCTTAATTAAAAATAAAAAAAATTAAAAAAAAATTAAAACATCATACTTCATTAACCATTATATTAATAAATTAAAAAATATATACAATCACATAAAAGCACATGCAAGGCAAACATATACATATACACCACAGTAGATGGCATGCAGTGAATGGTTGTCGATTGTGATGAGGTAACAGCATAAAGATAACTCATAGAAAGCAAAGAAAACGTGAAATTATCTTTTTCTATTAGCTGTCAAATTCTAACTTTAAATAGCATTCAATCTTTCTAAATTAAGGGTTTTATTAATATTCAATTTTAAATACTTATTATTTTTATTTTGTGTCTTATAATGTAGATATTTTAAAAGAAATTAAATAAACGTTTTTAACTTTAAATATTTATAGGTTTGTCAGAGGAGAAATAAATTATTGCTAGGTTTTTCCTTAATTATATATAATTATAAAAATAAAAAGGTTTTTAAAAGATTAAACATCTTATATTTATTTTTATTTTTTTAATAAAATGTGCAGATTTTTTTTTTGGTTAAGTTATTATGAGCAACCCACCCGCAAGGCTGAGCAATCTCTTTCTAACCATGATCCCTTCGATAGAAAATTCAACACAAAACCACCACACACCCACCCTCTCACACACTACGGTTTTAACCTTGGACCTCCCAAAGAAGATCCAAAGCCCGAACCATTGCGCTCCACCCCCGGGTGTAGATATGTGTGGATTTTAATGGGGACCACTTTCATTATAAAAATAAAATATTGCATTGTTCTCCTTATATTTTTAACAAGTTAATTAAAACATATCTTATTTTACTTTTCTATCGAAAATATATTCTCCATCTTCAACTTTGCCTTTCTATCAAAACTATATTCTCTATCTTCTTCAAATTGCTAGCTGCTAAGTTTCCCCAACCGCAAACTATTAAATTTCCACAAAAGTTCCTTTTATATAATGCTTTTGGAAAATTAAATTCTGTCAAGGTTAAATTCAAATTTTATTAAAAAGAAATTCACTTCTATATCTGTAAATTTTGTCCAACTTCTATATTTGTAAATATGGCAACCTCACAATTTCTTAATATTTTTTTTTAGGGTTCTTATTCATTCCTGTGATATTATATTATTTTCATTGTTATTTGTTGTTTCTATTTGTGGGTTTAACCCACTTCTTGTTAGAACTTGTGATATTTGTTTTTATTTTTTCATATCAATATTTCTTTGCGATTTTTTCTTTGTTTTTGTTTCTTAGATCTTCCTTTTTTTTTCATCTTCATCAATCTCTCCAATCTCTTCTCAATGCTCATAGTAAGACCCATCATCCTTAAATTTTGCCTTGTTCTAAAGGATCTAAAGTACAAAGAATAACCTCAAAAATACAATTTTGTTTATGTTGCTCTAGAAACCTTAAAGTGCAAGGATGCTCTTTTATAGCAATTATCTTCTTATTCTACCCTAGAAAACCTAAATTGTTATGGACTTTCTCCATTATCATTTAGATGATTACCTAGAATAAACTTGATCTCTTTTGTCATCTTTGTTTTAGGACTTCTCTCTACATCTTCTTTTGCACCTTTAATTCCTTCTAAACTTGTTATATGATATTGTAGATAGAATTTCTTTACCTCTTCTTTGGAGTAGAATATCCTTGATCTAATCTAGCTTCTATTGTTGTATGATTTCCTTGCTTCATCTTGAAGTTTATCTCATAGCTAGAATTTTACCTCTTTTTTTATAGTTTTCACTTTGTATACTCTTGCCATGTGTCCAATCTAATAACAATTATGGCAATGAAATATGATATTTTCATAATCTACTTGTTGATCTCATTCTCTTGAATCAAATTTAATCTTAATGGATTTTGGAAAAGGTTTTAAGATATCCATTTCAACACATATTTGAGTATATATATAGCATGCTTTTACTCTCATAGTTAGTCCATTGATGAATTCTCCTAGGGAAATTCCAATATTCTTCAAAAAAATCTTTATTTATAAGTTGATATGGAAGTCAAAAAGACTAACCTATTCTGGAAGCTTCTTAATAGATTTTGGTTCAATAGAAAAATTTGCATTTCATGGTCTCAAATGAAGTGCATATTCTCCTAAACCATGGGTAAAAATTAGGGTTTCCAAGATAACATAAAAAAATAATATATTTTAGGGTTTCTTGGGGGAAATCATCTTTATATACTTTAAGGTTGTTTGGAAACTATCCAGTGATCATGCATGTAATTATTGTATTGAAGGAAATACAATTTTTTCTATGTGGCCTGCAATCTATGTGTTAAATATTTTAGTTCATGCATGTTTTGATTTCCTTCTATAATTTATTTTCTCTTTCATGCAATACATTTTTTAGTTCTACATTATTTAGTTTATTTTATTTCTTCTACACTTATCTTCTCTACCAACAAGGGGGTCTCCACCAACAAGTGGTATCAGAGCATGAAGGACAAGGGTTTTTCGGTGAGGAAAATCAAGCATAGTTTTGGCCTATGGAGTCTAGGACAAAATTGAGAGTGGCTACAATAGTCACAGGAGTATCGTAGAAGAAAAAAATGAAGAGGTCAACCATTAAGAAGTTCAATGGGTAAAAATTCAATATGTGGAAATGGAAGATGGAGTATTTTTTGGTGGAAAGAGACTTGAAGGAAGCAATCATGCATGATACAAAGCTAGGTGCAGTGTCCTAGGAGGATTGAGACAAGAAAAATAAAAAATTCATTGCATTGATAGGGTTGAATCTAGACAATTTAGCTCTCTCAAATGTCATTAGAGCCACAAAATCCAAGGAGATGTGGGATAAGTTGGCATAATTGTATGAGTCCAAATATCTTATGAACTTGATCCTGTTGAGGAAAAATTTGTATGGGTTACGAATGGTGGAAGCATGGTAGAGCACCTGAACACCTTCAATACCATGATCAATCAGTTGAGGTCAATTGGAGATCAAGTCAAATATGAAGAACAATGTATCTACTTATTGTGAAGTCTACCAAAATCTTTGGATAATTTTATCATTATGATTAGTGGGAGCAGAAAGATAACTGATCTAAATATGGATGTCAGTATGGGATAGCTCCTACAAGAGGAGACAATGAGAAATACTATAGAACCCATAAATAATGTTCAGGCCTTGATTGTGAGAGGCAGTAATAGAGAAAGGAAATATTATGATAAGCTAGGAGGAAAATGACATGGATCAAAAATGAGAAAGTGATTTCCAAGCAAGGGCAACAAGCAATATTTGGTGTGTTGAAAGTGTAATAAGAATGAGTACATCAAAAATGAGTGCATAACTAATTCTCAAATAGAGAAGCCAATATATACAACAACATCTATATTATAAGGAGTTGTAGGTCTTGTTATATGATTGGCAAATAATTCCCAAGAGGAATCATGGTTGATTGGATCTGGTGCATCATTCCATATGACATTCCATAGAGAGTGGTTTGAGGAGTACCATGAGGGTCACTATGGGAGAGTATTTATTGGGGATAACTATCATTATAACATGATATGAAAAGGTATATTAATAGTAAAGCTTAGATATGGAAAATAAAATTACATCAATAATATGAGACATGTTTCTTTACTAATAAGAAATTTGATCTTAGTGAGCCAATTTTTTTATGCTAATTTGAAAACTATTTTTGATAGAAGTAGTTGTAAATTTGGGAAGGGAGCCATGGTAATGATAATAGGTGTAAGGCAAGTATATTTATACAATTTGGATGTAGAACCTATCAGTATTACCAGTTCATACCTAAGTGCAACAATAATCAATAGTTCATAAAAAATTATGTCGTGGCACAAGCGAATGGTACACATCAATGAAGAGAGTCTATAGGAGATGTATAGCAAACAACTTGTACAAGGCTTAGAAGGTAAACAATTTGATTCCTTTGATTTTTGTGAAGCTTGTGTCATGAGGAAGTAGAAGAAAATTTTCTTCTATTCCAATGAGTATAGGAATAATGATATTTTAGAGTTAGTGCACTCAAGTATCTATGGACCCATGGAGGAGCAGTCCATGATAGGTTATAAATATTTTATCAGCTTCATTGATGATTTCTATAGGAAATATTGGGTGTTCTTCATGAAGCAGAAGAGTGAAGCACTAGAGAAATTTAAAAGCTTTGTTGTTGAAGTAGAGAGGTAGACAAACAAGAAGGTTAAAGTGCTAAGGACAAATAATGGAGGTGAGTTTGATACCTTCTTTAAATTTCATGGGATTGCAAGGTAGAAAACCACACCTTACACTCCATAGTAGAATGGTGTGGCAGAGAGGATGAATATGACTCTCATCGAGAAGACATGAAGAGTAAGAGTAGATGTAGGTCTAGAAAAGAGGTTTTGGGCTGAGGTATTTCACAGTACCAATTATGTTAATAACTTTTCCCTAATTTCAATCTTGGGAGGAATTACTCCACAGGATAAGTGGAGTGGAAAGAAACCCATTGTAGAGCATTTGAGGGTGTTTTGATGTGAAGCTTACATGCATGTTCCAAAGGAGAAAATGCGAAGTTGGATAGTAAATCTATAAAATGTATTTTATGGATTATCTTGATGGTGTGAAAGGCTACAAATTATGGATACCATCATAGAGACGTCATACTATGAGTTGTGATGTGATATTTAAGGAAAATGTGGCTGGTGGAAGGAAGGTCAAGAAAATGAAATTCAAGTGGAAAAGAATGATCTAAAACCTCATTTAGATCAGTATCATCCTTCTGTAGTTGGTCATAGTAATCATCAAGAGCTTTTCAATTAATAATAATATTCCATAGTTGGTCAACAAACTTTTGTAGGTGACAATAGCAGCCAAAATCAACCTACCATAGTAGGCCCTAGTGATCAACCATAATGTATTGATAGTCAAATTAGTAGCAATAATAGTGATACATATACTAATGATGAAATTAAAGAGGAGATCCAACCAAAGAATGAAGTGCAGACTAAAAATGTTATAGAGGATTAGGAGTATAGCCAATCACTTTGAAGGAGTCAATGCCAAAAGAGAGCACCGAAAAGGTATGGTTATGATCCTAGTGATTTTAGTTATTTTGCACTAATCACACTTTGTGAAGAACCTAGGAATGTGAAGGAAGCTCTAAATTGCATTGAAGCTAGGTAATAATCGATAATGGAAATGGAGGAAGATATGAAGTCTCTTAGTGATAATTAGACTTGGGATTTTAAGCCAATGCCAAAAGGAAGATAATTGGTTGGCTACAAATGGATCTTCAAGAAGAAATATAACCCATATGGCTTAATGGAGCGGTATATGGCAAGGCTAGTTGTGAAGGGTTATACCTAGGTTGAAGGTATTGATTACACTAATATATTTTAATTGATAGCTAAGATAGCTTCAATTTTATTATTATTGGCAATGGCAAAAGTAAATGATCAGGAGATTGAGCATATGGATGTGAAGATAGTATTTTTTCATGGATAATTAAAGGAGGAAATCTACATGCAACAACCTGATAGGTTTGAAACTAGTGAGAGCAATATGGTTTGTAGATTGAAGAAATCATTGTATGACCTAAAGCAATCATCAAGATAATGATATAAATGATTGACCATTATGTGATTGAACATGGATTTATCAGGAGCAATGCAGATCATTGCATTTACTACTTGAAATATTCAAGTGGATTTGTTATACTTGCATTGTATATTGATAATATACTATTGCTAAGTAATTCACAACATGTAGTTTAGAAAGTAAAGGTAAATTTGTCAAAGGTATTTGGCATGAAGGATTTTAGAGCCCTTCATTACATTCTAGAAATTGAGGTTAGGGGGAACCTCTCAATAAAGAAGTTATGGATCAGCCAAAAGAATTATGTGGATGATATATTAAAATAGTTTAGGATGGAGGCATACAAACTAGTACACACTCCATTCTTGATGGGTTCTACATTATTTAATGAAAAAATCCCAAAGACTAAATTAAAAAAATGAAAAGGAAAAGGTGTCATATGTAAGTGCAATCAAAACATTGATATACGTAATGGTGTGCACAAGACCTAACTTAGCTCATGTAGTGGGAATTGTGAGTAGATTTATGTCAAATATAGGTAGGCAAAACTTGATAGCCGTGAAGAGGAAGCTTCGATATATACATCATACAAAAATTGTTGCAATTTATTATCAAGCTACAAGAGATAGTCAATTTAAGGTATGTGTAGGTGCTAATTTTGCAGGTGATGTGGATGGAGGAAAATCTACAATTGTATATGTATATGAATTATCTATGGGATCCATTAGCTAGAGAAGTAAGAAGTAGGAGGCTATTGCATAATCAACAATAAAGACTAAATATATTGTAGTTGCAGAGTCTTGCAAGGAAGCAATATGATTGAAATTGTTATGTGCAGATGATGGTGTACAATAGGTCTCAATTCCACTATGGTGTGACAACTAAAGTGTTATAGACCTTGCTATCAATCCAAAATTCCATAGTAGTACAAAACACATCAAGGTAAAGTCTCACTTCATTAGAGAAATGATTGAAGAAGGTGAAGTAAATATGTAGAAGGTGAAGATTGATGTGAACATAGTTGATGCCTTAACAAAGGTAGTGAGTACTAAAAATTCAATTGGTGTTGAGACCAAAGTGGGATAAGCACTTGGCCACATTAGTCACGAAGTGGGAGATTGTTAAGATTGATAACTACTATGAAACTATAGTTATGGCTATTTTTTGTGGGTAGTTATTCATAAGGTAAAAATTAGGGTTTCCAAGATAACATAAAATAATAATATATTTTAGGGTTTCTTGGGGGAAAATCATCTTTATATACTTTAGGATTTTTTGGGGAAACTATCCAATGCTCATGCATGTAATTACTGTATTGAAGGAAATACAATTTTTTCTTTGTGGCCTGTAATCTGTGTTAAATATTTTTGTTCATGCATGTTTTGATTTCCTTCTGTAATGTTATTTTCTCTTCAATGCAATACATTTTTAAGTTCTACATTATTCATTTTATTTTATTTCTTCTAATATTATCTTCTCTGCCACCAATGGGGTCTCCACCAACAAGTGGTATCAGAGTGTGAAGGACAAGGGTTATTCTTCGATGAGGAAAATCAAGTATAGTTCTAGCCTGTGGAGTCTAGGATAGAAGATAAAAACGAAGAGGTCAATGATTGATAAATTCAATGGGTAGAACTTCAATATGTGGAAATGGAATATGGAGTATCTTCTAGTGGAGAGATACTTGAAGGAAGCAATCATGCACGATACAAAGCTAGGTGAAGTTCCCAGGAGGATTGGGATAAGAAAAATGAAAAATATATTACATTAATAGAGTTAAATCTGGTTGATTTAGTTCTATCAAATGTTATTAGAGCCACAAAATCTAAGGAGATGTGGGACAAGTTGGCACATTTTTACAAGTCCAAATCTCTGATAAACATGATCCTATTGAGGAAAAAAATGTATGGGATACAGATGATGGATGGTGGAAGGATGGTATAGAACCTGAACACCTTCAATAGTAATCAATCAATTGCGATCAATTTGATATCAAGTCAAATATGAATAGCAATGTATTTTCTTATTATGCAGTCTCTGAGACTCTTGGGATAATTTTATCATTACGATTAGTGAGAGTACGAAGGTGACTGATCTAAAGATGGATGTCATTATGGGATAACTCCTATAAGATGAGAAAAAGAGAAAGACCATAGAATCCAGAAAGAGTGTTGAGGCCTTGACTGTGAGAGACAAAGATAGAGAAAGGAAATATTATGAGAAGGCAGGAGAAAAAGGATATAGATCAAAATCAAGAAAGTGATTTACAAGTAAGGGTACAAAGCAAGATTTGGTGTGCTGGAAATACAATAAGAAAGAGCACATCAAAATCGGGTTCAAAGCCAATTCTCAAGGAGAGAATCTAGAATCTACAAGAACATCTATCTTAGAAGAATTTGTAGGTCTTGTCGTATGCTTGGAAAATAATGCCTAGGAGGAATCATGGTTGATTGATTTTGGTACATCATTTCATATGACATCCCATAGAGAATGGTTTTAGGATTACCATGAGGGTCACTATGGGAGAGTATTTCTTAGGGATAACTATCATTATGACATAATAGGAAAATATAGAGTGATAGTGAATCTTAGAGATGGATGGTAAAATTACATTAATAATACGATACATGTTCCTAGACTGACAAAAAATTTGCTCTTAGTAAGTCAATTGTTTTATGCTAGTTTGGAAACTATTTTTGACATAAATGGTTGTATAATGGTGAAGTGAGCCATGGTAATGATAAAAGAAGTAAGGCAAGGATATTTGTATAAGTTGGATGCAAAACCTATTAGTATTACCAGTTCATACCTAAGTGTAGTAGCAAGCAATAAACCATCAAAAATTATGTTGTGGCACAAGCGGATGGTACACATCGATGAAAAGAGTCTATAGGAGATGTATAGAAAAGGATTAGCAAGTCTTGGAGGATAAGAATTTTGCTTCCTTTGATTTTTGAAAAGCTTGTGTCATGGGGAAGCGTAAGATAATTTCCTTCTATTCCAGTTAGTATAAGAGTAATGATGTTTTAGAGTTAGTACACTCAGACATCTGTGGACCCATGGAGGAGCAGTCCATGATAGGGTCCAAATATTTTATTAGCTTCATTGATGATTTATCTAGAAAATCTTGGGTGATATTCATGAAGTAGAAGGTTTAAGCATTAGATAAATCAAAAACTTTGTTGTGAAGCAAAGAGAGAGATCGACAAGAAGGTTAAAGTGTTGAGGATAGATAATGGAGGTGAGTTTTGCTCTAGAGAGTTTGATACCTTTTACAAATTTCATGGGATTGCAAGATAGAAAACCACACCTTACACTCCATAGTAGAATGGTGTGGCAGAGAGGATGAATAGGACTCTCATGGAGAAGGCATGAAGCATAAGAGTAGATGTAGGTCTAGAAAAGAATTTTTGGGATGAGGCAGTTCACACTACCAATTATGTTAATAATTTATCCCCAAGTTCAATCTTGGGAGGAATTAATCCACATGATAAGTGGAGTGGAAAGAAACCCATTGTAGAGCATTTGAGAGTATTTGGATGCGAAGATTACATACATGTTGTAGACTCCAAAATCCAGCCACTTGCAAGTCATCTATACCTTCCTGTCAGCCACGTGTCGGTCATCCACCTTCCCGCCATTATTTGGCCCAAATCCACACTTTCCCACCATTATTTGGCCCAATTTCACCTTTCCCGCAATTTTTCATCCCCAAATTTATTTAAATTAATATTTATATATATATTTTTTAATATTTTAATATATATATTTAAATAATAGTTTAAGTGATTTACTCTGAGCTGTCCGTCCTTCATTTAATCTCATCCGTCCATCCATCTTAATCCATTTCACAACCCAGAGTTATTCTCTACCCTTGGATCCACTTTAATCTTAGCCACACATTCAAAGTGTCGTTAAAACCCTAAAGTGTGCCCTAAGAGTAGATTATAAAGAGAGTCGCTTTAATGGCT
Source organism: Wollemia nobilis (assembly GCA_028583015.1). Taxonomy (NCBI): domain Eukaryota; kingdom Viridiplantae; phylum Streptophyta; class Pinopsida; order Araucariales; family Araucariaceae; genus Wollemia; species Wollemia nobilis. The sequence continues at coordinate 1,023,010 of JAQPPZ010002606.1, forward strand.
CAAAACCTATGTGTCTTTTGCTACTTCTATCCTGGATCTTTTCTATCTTATTAACTTCTTCTATCTCCTTTTCTAATCCCCTCTATCTCTCTTCTGCTACCTTTTCATCGCATCCATCACCGCATCCATCGCTACTTTTGCCGCCATATCTTCTGCAGCATTCTGTAGAATCCCCCATTCTTGTGGCAAGTGCCCACGGGCGTTTACCCATTTACCAAGTTCCCACGGGCGTTTACTAAGTGCCCATGGGCGTTTACCAAGTGCCTGTGGGTGTTTACCCCCAGCCACAAACTCAGACCGACGTTTGAAACCTTAATCCGTCCGAAGGGCAGGTCAACGAGTGCACCGGCCTGAGTGCCCACATTCTTCCGGTGTCGCCTGGTCTAGTGCGTTAATAGAGAACAGGTATGAATTAGTTTAAAGCAAGTAACTTCTTTTCTTTTATTGATCTGTTATTGAATTCTTGCATTTCATTTTTCTAGGGTTTTAGATTATTTTCGAGGGCTCACATAGTGGAGCCCTCTTATTAATTTCTAACTCCTTGATAGTGTTAATGTGTGGAGGTTTTTGACAGCAAATCCGGTTTATTGATGGCAGCTAATTAAGCTGGAGTGGTCCAAGCAAGGGATACAACAAAAGCCCACTCACTCTGTTGGGATTGAAGATACATTCTTCGAAAGCGCCACCATTTGTTCCAGCTAGGGTTTCGGAGAACCCTAGCATAACTTGTAACTATGTATCACAAATAAATGGTTACAGGCCCAGTTGTATTCAAAAGGAGTTTTTAAACTCCATCGATTAATAGAAATCATTTGTTTTGTGCAACTATTTTGTACTCTGTTATTGTGATTTTATTTATTTTTGTTTGGCGTGTATTTTTAATCTACACATGTTACAAAGGATAAAAGGAGTAAGTTGGATAGTAAATCTATAAAATGTATTTTTATGGGTTATATTGATGGTGTGAAAGGCTAAAAATTATGGATACCATCATAAAGACATCATACTATGAGTTGTGATGTGATATTTAAGTAAAATATGGCTAGTGGAGGGAAGGAATATCAAGAAAATGAAATTCAAGTGGAAAATAATGATCAAAAACCTCTCATAGATCATTATCAACCTTCTATAGTTGGTCATAGCAATCAACAAGAGCTTTTCAATTCACAAAAACATTTCATAGTTGGTCAACAACCTTTTGTAGGTGAAAAAAATAGCCAAAATCAACCTACCATAGTAGGCTCTAGTGATCAACCACAAGTTATCAATAGTTAAATTAGCAGCAATAATTGTGAGACATCTACTAATGATAAAATTAGAGAGGAGATCCAACCAGAAAATGAAGTGCAAAACAAAAATATTTTAGAGGTTGAGGAGTATAGCCAATCACTTCAAAGGAGTCAATGCTAAAAGAGAGCACCAAAAAGGTATGGTTATGATCCTAGTTATTTTAGTTATTTTACACTAATCGCACTTATGAAGAGCCTATGAATGTGAAAGAGGCTCTAAATTACATTGAATTTGGACAATGAAGAATGGCAATGGAGGAAGAGATGAATTCTCTTAGTGATAATCAGACTTAGGATTTGTAGCCAATACCAAAAGGGAGATAATTTATTGGCTACAAATGGATATTCAAGAAGAAATATAACCTAGATGGCTCAGTGGAGTGGTATAAGACAAGGTTGATTGCAAAGGGTTATACCCAGGTTGAAGGTATTTATTACACTGAGACATTTTCATCAATAGCTAAGATAGATTCAATTCGATTGTTGTTGGCAATGGCATAAGTAAATGATTGAGATATTGAGCAGATGGATGTGAAGACAACATTTATTCATGGAGAATTAAAGGATGAAATATCCAAGCAACAACCTAAGGGGTTTAAAATCAATGGGAGCAATCTAGTTTGTAGATTGAAAAAATCATTATATGGCCTAAAGCAATCATTGAAAGATTGGTATACATTATTTGACTATTATGTGATTGAACATAGATTTATCAATAGAAGTGAAGATCATTGCATTTACTACTTGAAGGATTCAAGTAGGTTTGTTATACTTGCATTGTATATTGATGACATACTATTGCTAATTAATTCACAACATGCAGTTTAGAAAGTAAAGGTAAAGTTTTCAAAGGCATTCAACATGAAATTTTTAGGATCCCTTGACTAATTTTTAGGAAATGAGGTCAAGAGAAACTACTCACTGAAGAATTTGTGGATCAGCCAAAAGTAGTATGTTGTTGATATCTTGAAACAGTTTGATATGGAGGCATGCAAACCAATAAGCACTCCATTATTGATGGGTGCTACATTATCCAATGAACAAAGCCCAAATACTGAAGCAAAAAAAAATGAAATGGAAAAGGTACCATATGCAAGTGCAATTTGAAATTTGATGTATGTAATGGTGTGTACAAGACCTAACTTGGATCACATAGTGGGAATTGTGAGCAGATTTATGTCAAATATAGGTAAGCAACACTGGATAGCTATGAAGAGGATGCTTTGATATCTACATCATACAAAAAATGTTGCAATTTGTTATCAAGCTATAGGATAGCCAGTTTAAGGTATGTGTAGATGTTGATTTTGTAGGTGATATGGATGGCGGAAAATACACAAGTACATATGTATTTGAATTATCTAGGGGAGTCATTAGTTGGAGAAGCAAGAAGAAGGGGGTTGTTGCACAATCAACAACAGAGGCTGAATATATTGCAGTAGCAAAGTCTTGCAAGGAAGTAGTATGGTTAAAATTGCTATGTGTAGATGTTGGTGTGTAGTAGGAATCAATTCCATTGTGGTGTGACAACAAAAGTGCTATAAACCTTACTATCAATCCAAAATTCCATAGAAAGACAAAGCACATTAGGGTAAAGTTTCACTTCATCAGAAAAATGATTGAAGAAGGTGAAGTAAATATATAGAAGGTGAAGATCGATGTGAACATAGTTGATGCCTTTAAAAATACAGTGAGTACTAAAAGTTCAATTGGTGTAGAGACCAAAGTGGGCATGGATTATGCATAGCGGTGAAACTTCGCCATTTGGGCAAAAAGTACAATTTTTGAAAATTCAAATTTACAAAATTTGGGGGACCCAAACGTCGACCATTTAGCCAAAAAATTTTGAAACAAATAAATTTTAGGTGTCGGTTCACCATGCTTTGATAAGAGTATCATGGTTATTTTTAAAAATTCACAAGCAATCCCGCCTAAATAAAGTACCCTTTTCGCCCTAAAATTTTAAAATTTCTAAATTATCCCACCCAACTCGCCAAGTATACCTCTATATATAATTAACACCCTAGGGATACATTTTCATTTTTAGACCATGTTCTATACCCGATGAATATACCGACATAATTATGCACAAGATCGAAACCTTTTCTGTGATTGGCTGTCACCAGTTCTACAACCAGATGGAACCTCGTCTGCAACCGTTCAAAACCATTTCTGTAGCCGGATCCTATTTTGCAACCATCCAAAACCACTCCTATAGTAGGAACCACTTCTACAACTAGATGGAACCACTTCTATAGCCGGACCCTATTCTGCAACCGTCTAGAACAACTTTTGTAGTAGGAACCTCCTCTACAACTAGACGGAACCACTTCGTAGCCAAAACCTATTCTGCAACTATCCTGAACCACTTCTACAGTCGGAACCTATCGTGCAACCAAACAAAACCACTTTCGTAGTTGGACCCTATTCTACAAACTAGACGAAACCATTTTACAAGTGGGTCATGTTCTGCATTTGGTTGGAACCATTTCTACAACCAAAACCCCCAATATTTTTACTCTCCCCCCTTTTTTCTTTTTTTTTTCCCCCCCCCCCCTCCCTTCTTTTTCTTTTTTTTCTCTCCTTTTTTTAAAACTCTTTGATTCTTAGTTTCTATTCAGATATTTTTTTCCTTGCTAAGATTATACATGTGTAAATGCTTTGGTTCTCTAAAGACATGTTGATGCTCTATTTCTCTGAACACATTTTGATTCTCTGTTTCTAGACCATTTTGTGCTATAATATGATATTTTTTGACATATGTATCACCAATTATTTTTTTATTAAAGAATAGTTTTCTTAAATTGATTTCAATTTGAATGTTAATTATCTTTGTGCTCTTGTCAGTTAAAGTGCTTTCACCAGAAAATGAACCAGTGGCATAAACTGATAAAATCACAATAAAGAATGGTAGGAAACAAGTATGTATAATCTACCACCCAAACACTTGTTTATTGTATTTACAATATTATCTTAAGGCCTCCAAAAAGTACACACTCATCAACATTTTATTACTCTACTAAATTGAAAAACATTTTTTTGTAACAAGTAAAATGTCACCCAGTGATGGAAAGAAGGGTGCCAAATCTTCTGCTGAAAAGAGTATCCTCAAATATTTTAGCCAAACTTTGAAATGCAATGAGCCAACGACATCCATGCAAATTCAAGGTACAAATGATTTTTGACTTCCCAGTATGTGCTTGATTGATGATTTGAATATTTTTTCTGTATATTTTTTATCCAAGAATGATAAAAAATATTATGGTATGCTACTATGCAGAATACCCTATCGATCATGATATGCCTCCACTTGAAGATATTCCCCAACAAGAGATGCCTTCTAATGAAAATCCCCTTGACAATGACATCCAACAAACACTTGAAGACAACACTCAAAATGACATCACAATTGAAAATGAAAGTGATAAATCAAAATCATTACAAGCTTCATATGAATCTTCAAGCAAAATTTCCAAAAAAAGAAAAGCATCTAAATGGATACTTGGAAGGGGATTTAAGAATGAATGGGCAGAAATATTTCCCTGGCTTGAGCCTATCCTGACTGAGGATAACCAAATCGATGAAAAAGAATGTAGATGCAAAATTTGCAGTTGGAGACTTGGTAAGGATCATAGGCTTCAAAACAAGATTGATACAATTGAAAAACATGCTGGCAAAGCTTATGTAAAAGTTATAAAAAGTAATGGTGAAGTTAGTAAAGAAGTTAAGTGGAAGGATGCATCAGAATGTCTGCATTTAAGATATGCTATAGAATATGACAATCACTTAAAGCAACAACAATCTCTTATTGAGAAAGGTGGAACAATTGCAGCCCAATTTCATAAAATACAGAAGACTATTTTAGCTTCAAAAAGTATGCAGTTTGCCATTGTTTATAATATTCTCAAGAAAGGTAGACCAATGTCCGATTTTATTGATTATAAGCAGCTATTACGCCTATTTAATGTGCAAAACCTTCCTAGTTCTCATTGGTCAGACCGAAGTGGTTGGGAAATGGTAAAATGTCTATCTTTAGTTGAGAAAGAAGACCTAAGGGAGCAAGTAAAACTTGCCAGATTCATTTCACTTTCTATTGATGAGGTAATAGTTGTGGACAACACATCTTGGATTTGCATGCATGTGTACACATTTCAAAATCATATTAGAAGGCCTATTTTGTTGGGAATACATAAGATGTTGGAAAGTTCAAATGCAAAAAATATTTATAATGTTGTTGTCAAAAGTTTAAAGAATATTGCGGGAATGAATGATATAGATATAGCAACAAAGTTAATTTGCGTTGGAGCTGATGGAGCTGCTATTATGCAAGGTCACAGGTCTGGTCTTTGTGTTCGACTCCAAACCATAGTTGCCCCATATATGATTCCCATTCATTGTATGGCTCATAGAGTTAATCTTGCATATAAAATTGTGAGCACATTTTCAAATGTTTCTAAAGTGGAAAACCTTATTCGTGAAATTCATTCTTATTTCTCATTAAGTCCAAAAAGGTTTGCAGAGTTTCAATAGTTTGCACTAGGAGTTATAGAAGGAAAAAAATTGTTAAAAGATGTGGATACAAGATGGATTTCACTATATCAACCTGCTCAGAGAGTTTTTGCAGAATATCAATCATTGATGGGGTTTATGCATGCAAATCATAGGATAGTTGATAAGGCAAAAGATATGTTGTTCCGTTTGATTGACTTGGAAACACTTTTGACCTTATGTGGTATTCTTCCAATGTTAAAAGAAATGAACAGATTAATTAATCTTGCACAAGAGAGATCCATCTATATCATTGATTTTATGAGGATGAGAAAACAAATATGCGTGCTTATTGATACATTATATGTATCTAAAGCAGATTTTATAGAACCTTTGTTTGATAGTTGGAATACATTGATTAACATGAACAATCCAAAAAGCTTCCTGAAGTTTGACATCAATGATCATATTTGTATTAATGTTCATGGAAATATGGTACCTGTTTATTGTTTTGAAAGGCAATCAAGTATAGTTGTGGAATATTTTGAAGAAGTTCCTGTAACACACAGTAGATTTCATGTTATTATACAGAAAACAAAGTGTAATTTGTCAAATATAGCAAAATATTTGACAGGTGAGATAAGAGATTGGTTTCAGAGAGATGAGTTGCTCGAGGCCATGGGTGTGGTTAACCCCATGTTTTGGGGACCTTGTACTGAATACAATTCTGCAAATGAGTTGTTTATTAAATATATGGGTAACCTCATTAACCATTTCAGTAAGAGTGTGGAAGTCAATGGTGTTGAAATAAAAGGTATACTCAATAGTGATCTTTTGAAAGAACAATCATCGCATTTTGGAAGAACAATGGTTGTGCAAACATCACTTATGACAAGTGTCCATGAGATTGGTTCCACTGCACGTTTGTGGCAAAAATTGTATCCAAGCACAATCTTACAAGATACAATAAGTGAATACTTTCGTTTATATGAATTATGTGAAACAATGATTTTGGGGTCAATCGAAGATGAAAGAGTTTTCAGTGCACTTTCTTTTGTTAAATCTAAACTCCGCAATAGACTCGACAAAAATTTAGAAAATTGTTTAAGAATTTATGTGTCTTCATATCAGTTGGATACATTTTCGTATGACAGAGCTTTGGCACACTGGAGTTCCCTAGCAGATAGAAGAGGAACGTCGAATACGATCGATGACTATGATGATGATGCTTTCAGTGATCAGATGGTGGAGACACAAATTTTTGCTATGCTTCATAATGATTCTGGACAAGCTGAAATGTTTCAGCTTCCATAATGATAATTATTCCATGATTTCATTGACATTGATAAACACAATAGTGTATTGATTTCACAAACTTCATAGAAGATTTCACAATATTGTTCAAGATTTATAAGATTTTATAGAATTGTTGTTTTATATCACATTATTGTTTTAAAAATTACATGTCTTATATCTTTTTGCAGTTTTTAAAATTGTATGTTTATGTCATGGTGTCTCAACTCTCTTCATTGATAAATATTTATGTTTCATGTTTTAAATTTTCTTATTGGTATATTAATGTTTTAAATTTTAAAAATTCCTTTGTTGTTGAGATGAATATAGTGAACAATATTAGCCAGAAATAAACTAAAATTGCAACACATATTTATAAATGCAAGCAAACTATGAATGATGGAAAACACAAAATGAGATAATGTCATTATCATTAGTTCAAATAGAAACATATTACATTGTACAAAATTGTTGACTACAGTCAACTTGATAGCATATTACATTTTCAAATTTTCAAACATTTGATTGGTGCTTGGTTGCTTCACTATCGGTTGGAGTTGTCGTTTCTTTTCCTTTGTCGGCATCTGTGACACTCTCTTCTAGCAGTGCTCCAACTCTCACCAGGTTATCACGTACTTTCACAATACTTGACACCAATTGTGCTTCTTCTTTGTTTGGATCTTCAAGTATTGTTGGAAGCGTTTCCTTTGTTTTCTCAAGCACCATTTTCGGATCTTCTTTGAGCTTCTCCTTGATGTATTTTTTTAAACGATTATTTTTTGATATTTTTGCTTGCATTTTCTTTTTCATTTCCATTGCATGATTCAAAAATGTCTTCGCCCTTTTAAGATTGACGTCCATGCTCTTAACCTGTGTTTTTAAGTGTTCAAAATTTGACTGCAAAAACAAATTGAAAACATAATTCAAAAGGGTTATATTGAAATTATTTCATATTTTCAAGAAATATAAAAATTTCACTGCAATAGAAAATTGAAACATAAAAAATTTTCTTACCTCAGCCATATCCCTTGTAGCCTCAACAACTGCAACTTTCTCCTTATCAGAAGCCCACTGGTTATAAAATGCTTGGGCTTCGACATTAATGTTCTCCAATCTACCAACAACAACATTCAAAACATCATCATCATAAATAAAATCAGACTTAACAGATCCTGATGTGGCCTATTTTAGCAGGCCATCAAGCTTTTCTGGTTCAAATTGAACCAAAGAATAAAGAGAATCTCTTTTTACATAATTTTTATATCGGGTATTGATTTCCCTTAAAAGGACCTTTGCCCGATATTCCCATTCCTTCAATTCCTTCAAATATCTTAACACAAACTGATTAATAGTAACTTCTGTAGTTTCAACTAATAAAATATTTTCATTAAAATTTACAATATTATCCTCAGTTTGAGGACCCTGAGGATGAGGGTTGGCTCCTTGAGCTGATGGCAATGTTGTCTCCTCAGCTATAGGGTCAGTGGCTTCTCCTTGTTCTCCTTCACCTCTCAGCACATTTGTTGCCTTGAAGCCTACAATGTTGCCCTGCAAAAGATAATCCTCATCAAGTTGAATATTATCCAATCCCTCTGTAGAAACTTCTAGTGCCTAAGAATTTGTTGAAAATGTAAATTGTGACCATCCATACCCAGAACTTGGTGTTGGCATGTGTGATCTTTGTGAGTGTGAAAACCCACACCCAAAACTTTGTGCAATACCCCATGATCTCTATGAAAACAATCATTTTCCAACATCGATTTACCCTCGCATAGGCATTGGCATAGGATGTGTGGGTGCCTATCACTGATTTGGTGGAAGTGATGGCTATGGTGAAACCGGTGAGTGTGATGCAACTAGTGGCTATAATGGAGGCGATGGTGGCATATGGCCTCTAACTTGTGATTGTACTTGTTGATTTTGAGAATCAACTAAAAATAGTCAAAAATATTTTGTTACAATTCTTCTTAAAATAAAAAATATTTTCTTAATTTAAATTAACTACACATAGATTTACCTGAAGATGATGAAACATGTTGAATTTGTGTTGCAATGGGGGAGGGGTTGGCCACACTAGATTCAGCCTGCACATTTTGTGCATACCTAGGTGTACGAGAAACCCCAGGAGTAGTTGCTTGCCTGGAATATTTGTACGACCTCTACAAAGGTGTTGCTTCAGAGCCCATGTCTTCAGAATCACCAGTTTGTTCCGACCTGTGACCCCTAGTGGCAGCAATATATTTACTCCTTGTATTATCTACCTTACCCTACATATAGATGAAAAGAAAAATTAAAAAATGGAATGTGAAAAACTATAAAATAGTATGTCAAGGTCAAAGATGCAGTTATTACCTTCAATTCCTCTACTGACATAGCAATAGCCTGTAGTGTTGCATGCACTACAGTTGGTATAGGAGTAGTCTACAAATTATGAAAACACTCATAATATAAAGCTAAAAGAAAATTAATAGTGCCCACAATGGGTTGTGTCTTGTTGGTTGCCATTTGCATGGTGTGCAACTCGGACCTGATTCGATCCGAAATATACGTGCACCAATCAAACTTTTCATTGTGCTCAGACTTAACAATATAAGCAAGTGCCCAAAATAGAATTTTTGGTCTTCCCATAAAAATTAGTCTAGCCTGGAAGAACTCGATAATGGCCTTCAGAGTTTGATGGTTAACATCATTGATTGATAAACCTCTTTTTGATTTGGTGGTAGAAGTTGCATAAAAAAATTAGATGTCAATTTACAAATTTGAAACATTGAACATTAATAAAATATAATTAACAAGATTTATACCTACCAAATCCTTCGATGAGAGACCGTACTTGCTTTTGAGGTGTGCTTTGTCATCTGGAGATAGTTGCAACCTCATCGACACTTGAGGAAAACCAATGAATGGAAGACCTATCAATATGTTAATATCTCCAGGGGTGATGGTGAAAAGCAGATTTCTATTTCATACTTTAATATTCATCATAGCCCTATCATGGTCATAACCAGCTATAATATGTTGTAGGAGGACTTTATCTATTCTAAATTATGGCATTGAAATGAGGGTTGTTAAACCTGCATTATTGAGCCACCTAAAGTCCATCCCTGGGGTTGTCATCAAATCTGAAATCAAAGTGCAAGAAAAATTCTTGAATTTTGGTGCAGAGGTGGAAGGGGTGGCCATCGCAAGAAGTTGGAAGTCGAAGAAAAAGTATTGAGAATCGAAAGGTTGATTGGAAAGGTTAGCTCTGGTTGTAGTAGTCATAGAAATGAAATGGAAAAAATGATAGTTGATGCCCTTTTATAGATTGAAGAAATAGGGTTGACACGTGGTAGCATTGTATTGGACATGCGATGTTGCTGATTGAACGTGAGACACGTGGCAGCCGAACCGGACATTATTCTGCATGAGGCCCACCGCCTCAAAACAAGACATTTTTTTGCATCCATTACAATGTAGGATCAGATCATATTCTACATTCGGTCGATGATTGGATCATATTATGCACTCGATCCGAGATCGGGTCATATTATGCACCCGATGGGTGACCAGACCATAGTATGTATCCGATCCGAAACCAGATCATATTATGCATCCGGTCCAAATTCGGATCAGATTATGCATCTGATCCAAGATCGGATCATAGTATGCATCCGATCGGTGGTCGGATCATGTTATGCTTTCGATCCAAAATCGGATCATATTATGCATCTGGTCCGTGGTCGGACTATATTATGCATCCGGTCCATGATCGAATCATATTATGCTTCCGACCTGAGATCGGATCTTATTATACATTCGGTCCATGATCGGACCATATTATGCATCCGGTCCGAGATCGGACCATATTATGCTTTCGATCCGAGACCGGATCAAGATTTGGAAAGTGGTCGGCATCGCCAAACTCCTTTTTCACCTGGTCCGATCAGAACTTCAAAATTCACCATTTTTTGCCATTTTTTTTGAAAAATTAAGGTCATTCGCCATGCCATCATACATGCAGTTGGCCAGGATTCATCGGGTTTTTGCAATAGATTAGCCATTTTTTTACAAGTACCTTTCGGGTCCTACCTCTTATGCATAACCCTAAAAGTGGGATAAGCACTTGGCCATAGTAGTTGTCAAGTGGGATATTATTAATATTGACAACTACTACGATAATGTAGTTATAACTATTTTTTGTGGTTAGTTATTCACAAGGTAAAAATTAGGATTTCCAAGATAACATAAAATAGCATGTAGTGTTGCATGCACTACAGTTGCTACAGGAGTAGTCTACAAATTATTAAAACACTCATAATATAGAGCTAAAAGAAAATTAATAGGGTCCACAATAGGTTGTGTCTTACTGATTGCCATTTGCACGGTGTGCAACTCGAACCTGATTCAATCTAAAATATACATGCTCCAATCAAACTTTTCATTGTGATCAAATTAAACAATATAAGCAAGTGCCCAATTTTTTTTTGATCTTCTCATCAGAATTAGTCTGGTCTAGAAGAACTTGATAATGGCCTTTAGAGTTTTATGGTTAACATCATTGATTAATAAACCTCTTTTTTATTTGGTGGTAGAAGCTGCATAAAAAAAATTAGATATCAATTTACAAATTTAAAATATTGAACATTAATAAAATAGAATTAACAAGATTTATATCTACGAAATCCTTTGATAAGAGATTGTACTTTATTTCAAGGTGTGTTTTGTCATATGGAGATAGTTACAACCTCATTGACACTCGAGGACAACCAATGAATGGAAGACCTGTCAATCCGTTAATATCTCCAAGGATAATGGTGAAAAGCAAATTTCTATTTCATACTTTAATATTCACCATAGGCCTTTCATGGTCATAATCAACTATAATATGTTGTAAGAGGACTTTATATGTTCTAAATTGTGGCATTGAAACAAAAGTTGTTAAACCTACATTATTGAGCCACTTAAAGTCCATCCTTGGGGTTGTTATCAAATCTAAAATCAAAGTGTAAGAAAAATTCTTGAATTTTGGTGCAAAGGTGGAAGGGGTGGCCATCGCAAGAAGTTGGAAGTTGAAGAAAAATTATTGAGAATCAGAAGGTTGATTGGAAAGGTTAGCTCTGGTTGTAGTAGTGGCACAAATGAAATGGAAAAAATGATAGTTGATGATCTTTTATAGATTGAAAAAAAGGGCTAACACATGGCAACATTGTATTGGACATGCGATGTTGCTAATTGAATGTGTGACACATGGCAACCGAACCAAACCTTATTTTGCATGAGACCCATTGCCTCAAAATTGGACCTTTTTTTGCATCTGTTACAATGTAGGATCAGATCCTATTTTGCATCCGTTACAATGTAGGATCAGATCCTATTATGCATCCGATCAATGATCAGATCATATTGTGCACCCGATCCAAGATCGGGTCATATTATGCACCCAATGGGTGATCGGACCATAGTATGTATTCGGTCCAAAATCGGATCATATTATGCATCCGGTTCAAATTCGAATAATATTATGCATCCGATCCAAGACCAGATCATAGTATGCATCTAATTGGTGGTCGGATCATGTTATACTTTCGATTCAAAATCAAATCATATTATGCATTTGGTCTGTGATTGGACTATATTATGTATTCGTTCTATGATCATATCATATTATACTTTTGGCCCGAGATCAGATCTTATTACACATTTAGTTCATGATTGGACCATATTATGCATCCAATCGGAGACCGGACCATATTATGCTTTTGATCCGAGATTGGATCAATATTTGGAAAGTGGTCGATGTCGCCAAACTCCTTTTTCACCTGGTCCGATAAGAACTTTGAAATTCACTATTTTTTGCAATTTTTTTTGAAAAATTAAGGTCATTTGCCATGCCATCATACATGCAATTGGTTAGGATTCACCGGGTTTTTGCAACCAATTAGCCATTTTTTACAAGTATCTTTCGGGTCCTACCTCTTATGCATAACCCTAGAAGTAGGATAAGCACTTGGTCATAGTAGTCACCAAGTGGGAGATTGTTAAGATTGACAACTACTACGATATTGTAGTTGTGACTATTTTTTGTGGGTAGTTGTTCACAAGGTAAAAATTAGGGTTTCCAAGATAATATAAAATAATAATATATTTTAGGGTTTCTTAGGGGAAAATCATCTTTATATACTTTAAAGTTGTTTCGAGTAACTATCAAGTGCACATGCATGTAATTATTGTAATTGGGGTACTTTAGAGTTATTCACTTTCTGCTTATCTCCAACTAGGGTATCATCCTAACTTCCTGTTAAGGCTCTCAAATATGAATTTCCTTCCATATAAGCTCCTATTTATTTTTTTAAGTATTCCTTCACTTCAATAATTTTATAGAAATAATGTTTTATGCATTCATGGTAAGGGTTTGAAACATTGATGCACTCAATAAAGCTATCACTCTTCCACCATAACTGAATCTAACTAAATCTTAGCTAGCTAGCATTCAATGACACTCCCTCTTATAAACTACATTCAATAAATAATTGTCTATAATGATAAGGTAACATCATAAAGATAATTTATTAAAACAAGAAAAAGTTAATAATCATATCAAATTTAACTATTAACTTAAAATTTTAGCAAGTGTAACACTAAAACCCTAACAATTTAACATATCTAAGTTTATAATCAATAATAAAAAGAATTAACATTCTACATAAGATTTTACATTTAAAATAATAATAATTAATATTAATAAAAATATGATTATTTAGAAATTTGGTACTTTTATTTCTTTCTTTTCTTGAGACTTTATAATAGAAGCCATGTCCATAACTTTACTTTTACTTTGGGTTCTTCTTTTTCTTCCTTAATACTTGAAGTCATGCCCATAACTTTACTACATGGCTTTCCTAGATAAATAATAATAGCTCTATTCTTTTGTTATAATTAATTTTTATATTTAAAATAGAAATATTTTAATTTTATTTAAATTTAATTAAGGGGTCTCTTTCAACAGCTGTATAAAAACAAATAAGTAAGAGCCTTTATGAAGAAAATTAAAGAAAAATAGATAAATGGGAAAGATGCATTTATAACAATCTGTAAAAACAAATAAGAAGAGCGTTTATGAAGAAAATTAAAGAAAAATAGATAAATGGGAAAGACATTTATAACAATCTGTAAATCAAAATGGATATAAATTTAAAAGTTAAAGATATTAACACATTAAAACTCAAAATTTGGCTTACTAGTTCTTGAGAGCTAAAACTGAAATATAGTATGCCTTGCATTTCAACTGCACCAACCATTCAAGTTGATAGAGGGAAAACATAGACATTGTTACTCCATAGATACATATTAAAAAATTACGATACTATATATATCCAAACATTTAACACAAAGCGAGAAATTTCATTCGATTATTAAACAAATCAATATCTGTCTTTACATCAAACCACTGCTCTCAAAGTTTTTCCTAATCGCTGAATGCCTTTTCCATGATACAAAATGCAAAACGCAAGTACAAAGGAATCCCCATAAGCACGACAGCTTCAACCAGTAGTTCCTGCAATTTCTCCTCCTTTTTCTTTCTTATCGATTCTTCAACGTTAAACGCATAACCAAACGTTCCATTTGGACGCCTGAAGATTGTTGCACATTGCATCTCAGATGCGAGCTTTTTCAATATATACTCGACCTCCTCATATGATGCCATTGCTATATTCTTTTGTTCATTATCAGAAATTAGAAAAATGGACTTTTCTGAGAAGTGTTGCACCTGACAGACAAATTTTCCATTAGAAAACCTTAGGATCTCTACACCACATATCTGTGATGCCTCCCGTCTCAATTTACATGTCATGTCCGTGAAAGAACTACCAACAATACAATAAACACCACTTTCTTTCTTCAGCAGAAGAAATAGCCATAGCCATATTTAATAAACAACTCTCCAAGTCAAAAAAAATTACATTCCGTTTTCTCAATAATGGAGATAAAAATAAATACACCTCTCTCTTCCATGTCCTTTATATTGTTGAAATTAAACCTTATGTCTTCCATGCAAAAAGAAATAAAATTATCTAATTTGTATACATTCTTAAAATTAAACCTTCATGTCTTGGTGAAATATAATAGGCATTGCATGTATAAACTTTCTAAATTTTAATGTTTTTTTTATCCGGTAATATCTTTATGATTTTTTAAAATAATATTTTATTGATTTTTTAATGTTTTTTTAATTAATATAATTTAAGTTTAAATATATGAAATAAATACAGATAGATTACAAAAAGTTACATGTATCTTTGGCAATAGTTGAACTTAGGTCTGCTTGAGCTAATACCTTTGGAAAAATATTTTAATAATATTATTAAATTTAATTATTTATAATTGTCTCTTTAAGATGTTTGATAAGTTTTAAATGTATAATTAAAACTATTTTATGTAAAAATAATATAATTATATAAAATACATTTTTAAATAAATTAAAAAATAAACATTATTATTTTTAAAATATTATTAAATTAAGATTTAATTATTCATAACAACCTCCTCTAAAATTTTGACAAGTTTTATATATGTATAATTAAAGCTAGAACAAACTAGATTTAGTTATACATATATAGTATTTTTTTTTATAGAGAGATTTGAAGGAGATTTTTACGAGGGATACAAAGAATATTTTTATTGATGAAAATGATTGGAAAAACAAATGACATATCTATTGATTTCACTGGTGTTTAATCTTGTTGATTTAAACATGATGAATGTCATTAGGGCCACGACGCCTGTAGAAGAAATTGTATGCACATTAAATGGTTGATGGAGAGTAGAGAGAATGTGGTTGAAAATATAAATATATTTAACTCTCTTATAAACTAGTTCAGATTAATTGGTGAAGAGGTTAAATATATACATCAATGTATATGTTTACTTTGCAACTTAACCTTTGCGGATAATCTCATTGTTGCAATCATTAGGAGCATTGTTGTTGGGAAATTAACAAGCATGAGATTGTTGAGTACTTGATCCAATAAGAAACAACAAAGAAACTTTAAACTTACTATGAATTTAGAGGTTTTTCTTACAAGATAATTTAGAAAAGAAATTGATACATCTTTTGGAATAAAGTTTAAATCAAGAGAAAAATATATAAGGAATGAGGCAAGAAAATGTTTACTAGAAATTCAAGTTGAAAAGGAAAAAGAATCATGATTATAAAATTGACATTTTAAATGAAGGATTTTTAGTAACACCATATTCTAGAAAAGGAAGTCTATATAATTTACATGCTTATCAACGAATATCTATTATGAGGTATGGTTAGTAGAATTATTTCAATATGGCACCATATAGAGAGAGTGGTTTAAATATTATAAAGTAATTCATAGTGGTAAATTATTCCTTGATGATAACTATTGTCATGAAATTACTAACAAAAGTCATATGAGTATCAAATTGTATGATGGAAGAATAAGGTGCATGAAGAACACAAGCTTATACTGAGAGGAGGATGAAAATTATAATATCACTTTTTACTTTTTTTTTTCAATCAACATTATGCAATGTATCAATACCAATATCAATAGCAATAATCAAAGCAATGCATAAATCACCACACACAATAGAGATACCAATTTAATATGGTTCACCCAATGTGGGCTATTCCATGAAGAAAATATTTCACTAAAATTTTCTCAACAAATCTCTTGGGAATCCTTTCTCTATTACAATATTTATGGATATCTATCCAAAGGAGACACCAATCCCCTAATCAAGTTTATGGATATCTATCCATAAGAGAACTCCTTCTCATTTGCTTTGGCTGGTGATCTTCTAGAAGAACTGCTACCTCCACTACACTAGCTTATGGATCTCTATCCACTGAAGACTCCTGCCTTCACTTAGAAGAACTATCTTCACTACCCTGGCTAATGGACCTCTATCCACTAGAGACTGGCATCCTCTATGCTCTGTCACCTCCAAATATTACTCTCAACTCTGTCTCAAATCTACACTAAACACGGTCCTTTGGTCTAGCATAAATCTGCTCAATATCTATCTTCAAATCTGCACTAAACATAGTCTTTCGGTCTAGCACAAATTTACTCAATATCTATTCTCAAATATATACTAAACATAGTATTTTAGTCTAGAAAAAATATGCTCAATATCTATCCTCAAATCTGCACTAAATACAATCCTTCAATCTAGCACAAATTTGCTTAAACTTTGTCCTCAAATCTGCACTAAACACAGTCCTTCGATCTAGCACAAATCTGCTCAATCTCTATCCTCAAGCCTTAACATAAAACTTGACTCAATCACAAATCAACTATGTTATATCTGCCCCAAACCTTAACCTAATATTTGAAAAAATCAATCAATCAACTCTGGTCTCAAGTATTCTCAAAGACTTGTCTTAAATCTACATTGTAATCTTCCACAAAAGCTCACACTAATATTTCCATAAGTCCTCACCAAGACTTACCTCAAATATGCTCAACAAGTTCACACTAGAACTTGTCCAATCTACTCAACAAGTCCTCACCAAGACTTATCTCAATTCTACTCAACAAGTCCTCACTAGAACTTGTCTAATCTACTCAACAAGTCTTCACCAAGACTTACCTCAACTCTGCTCAACAAGTCCTCACTAGAACTTGTATAATATGCTCAACAAGTCTTCACAAAGACTTACCTCAAATCTGCTCAATAAGTCCTCACTAGAACTTGTCCAATCTCATAGAAACATATAGAGAATTGTTAAAGACTCAATATGCTTCTTACTCACAATAATGCTCAATAATTTTCAATCCTTTTTTATCACAAAAACATCTAAAAAATTGTTAGAGAATCAATATGCTTCTTACTCAAAAACACTCAATCACTTCCAAACTCTTTCTCAAATCAATTCATAATATAAAACAATTTGTTTCACAAAACTTGAACTTCCACTCAGCCAAGCTCAATCAACTTCTCTCAACCAAACACTCAATGAATGTTTATTCAACAATGCTTATCAAAAAAACCTTACATAACAACGATACTCATGATATTTTACAAACCCTAATCATGCACATGAAGGCTTATTCAATATTTCCAACAATGCTTATCAAACAAGGTTTCTATCATCAACCTTTATTCCATAAAAATCCTCATCAATCAATATTGGATATCTCAATACCAAACTTAATAATGCTTATTGAACAATCCTTTTCACTCCAACTTAGGATTCACTACATCCAATCCAATAATATTTTGCTCACAAGGAATATGTACCCATACCTTTTATTTTTATGGAGATATGTCTTCAAAACCTATCTTAACCACAATCAAATTTTTCTTTACCAATACTAGGGTTAGGTTACCACAACCTCTCTCAAGATCCCCACAAAATAATTTTCTCAAAGATTATTTTTCATACAAAATAATAAATCCTTTTGTACACCTTATAATCTCCAAACTCACAATATTCAACTTAATAATTTCACCATAACACTACACTTAACAACATGTATAGCAAAGTCCTTATACACCTTATAATATCCAAACTCACAATTTTAATTCAACAATTTCATCATAACACAACACTTAACAACATGCATAGCAAAGTCCTTATACACCTTATAATATTCAATCACCCAAAAATCAAAATAAAAATATTTTAATTTTTCTTTACCTTATAACTCCCTTAAGCTCTTAACATCCACTATAATCTCAAAGCACTCAAATTTCAACACCAAAAATTGAATGACATACCTCTTGTTTTTTCTGCCCATAAAAAGAGCTTTGGTGGATTCGACCACATGACTTATGTTGTCCCAATGCCTTAGCTCCAAGATAGGCCACCAAGTGGGTTGCACATGTTGGCAATTTTGGGTTTGAGATCCTAGCTTCTTGTCTATGAGTTGTCATTGATGTCAAAAGGAAATGGCATTAATGTTAAGAGGATGTGTTGGCTTCAAAGGTGGAAGATTCCAAGAGAATATTTTTAAGAGAATCCGGAGAGATTCCATTGCAAGAAAACCAAAAAAACCAAGTTGGATAGGGTTTTTATTAAAACCAATGGAGGTTCTCTTTATTATTTATTTAATTATTATTTAAAACCCTTCAAGGTTTTAATTAATTAATTATTTAATTAATTAAGGGAGAAATTATTTTTAATTTATTAAAAATACTTAAAGGTTTTTAAACCTTTTTTTATTCTTAATTTATTAAAATTATTTAAGGGTTTTTAAACCCTTTTTGAAAAGACTTTTGATTAATTTCGAAATGGTCTTTATTTTCGCCGACGTCAAGGTGTCTTCGAAGAGACTATTTATTCTCCAACTCCTAAGGTTGGAAGGCTAATTAATTCGAAATTCCTCGAATGCAATTTGTGGTGTTTGTGCTCTGTATTCGCTGCGATCGAAGGAAGACTTAGAAGCACGTGCGGTTGAAAAGTCTTCGGGAGTTTTTTTGAGGGTGAAGTGGAGGGAAGTTCACTTGTGAACTTCGTAGCCCACGTGGGCTAGTGGCAGCGAAGGCTGTTGTTGGGCGCTGCATTGGCGGAGGTCACCGTTTCGAGTCTCGCGGGGGTGCTTTGCTAGAGTAACACATGTTTTTATTAAAACGTCTTTATGCCATGAAATTCGGAGTTTCTTGGACAACGATTTATAAGGTGTGATTAAATTTTATGAGTTTTGGCTTTTGTGATTAGCATTGAATAAAATCTTAGGAGAAATAAGGGCATATTTCTTTGGATGTATTTTTAAGATTATTCTTTGCTATGCTAAAATTAAAAATGGAGGTATAAGGTGTGAGTCTCTGATTGTTGATTTATTGGCATGTTATGGTGGTTGTGTTTAAAGAAGTGGAGCTAAAAGGTGTAATAAAGGAAGTTTATATTATTGCTCATTTCTTTTTATTCTAACCCTAACTTGGTTGGAAGTTTGAGAGTTGTGTGTGGTGACAACTTGAAGGTTCAATTATCTTCTACTCCAATAAGGTATGGGCACATTCTTCTTATGAGTATGATTGGTGTATGTTTTCTGAAATAAGGTTGGAGTGAAAAGGTATTCTACTAGGTATCCTTTGGCTAGGTGTAAATCCTATTTTCTGGTTTGTTGAAGACTACTTATGCATTGTTATCCTTAAGGAGAGTTTTTGGTGAATGCATAATTTTTGGTTTGAGATAGTGGAAGCTTTGTGCACTAGGGTTTATATTTGTGAGTCTAGCTACTTGCATTGAGTTGGTGGAACCCTTGGTTGGCTGTTTTGAGTTTGATGGTTGAGTTGCTTCCATAGAGGTTGTTTGATCAAGTTATTGCTTTACTTGATTCATGATATTGGGCTTACTCCATTGAGTTGATTTGAGCAAGTTATTCTTTGCATTTGGTGATATTGTGTTGGTGGCTGTTTTGTTCAAATATCTTTGGAGGGAAAAGGATTTCTACTTGTTTCCTTTTCTTGTGATGATTGGTTGAATGCTTCAAGGTTGATGTTGAGTTGAATGGTGTTGGTTGACTAAACCTTGTTTGATGAGCATTGTTGTTGAAACCCTAATTGATGGTGAAAATAACATGAGTATCATTGTTATGTGATTCTTTGCATAGTTGGAAATTGTTGGGGTTTCATGTTCTTGAAAGAAAACATTCTATCCTATCCATTTCGGATATTGAGTTGAGTTTTCAGATTTGAGATTGAGATTGAGCTGAGTTGATTTGAGTTGAGTTTTGAGATTGGGATTTGAGTATAGAACATATTGAGTCTCTAACAATTCTCTTTATGCTTCTATGAGTTTGACAAATCACATTGGGTCTCTAACAATTCACTTTGTGATTTCCTACTAAGAAAGTTTTTCTTGGTGAGCTTGCTGAGTTTTTGGACAAAGTTCCAGGGGGGACTTGTGAGATTTTTGTTGGGACGTAGTGAGAATTTTCGGAGGTTTCGGTGGGGACTTGTGAGCAATTTTTGGACAGGTTTCGATGGGGACTTGTGAGCAGATTTGGACAGGTCCTAGCAGAGGACTTGTGAGCTGAGTTTGATAGTTCTATCAGAGAACTTGAGGATAGAGGTGCATTGGTTCTATGAGAAGAACCTGAGGATAGATTTGGCAAGTCTTTGAGAAGGCTTGTATGCAGAGGATTGATTTGTTCAAGAGTTGGACAGATCTGACAGATAGAGGAAGACTTGTACTAGACCGACTGACTGTGTTTGGTACAGGTTGTTGAGCTGCTGTGGACATGATCATAGAAGGCAGAGGTCTCTTAGGCTAAGCATTGAGGACAGGAGGTCTTCGGTGGAAAGGAGTTCCACGTGCTGGCAAGAGGTAGAGGCAGTTGATCTTCTGAGGGATCATTTCCAGAGTAGAGGGGGGGGAAGGTATCTCCTTTGGGCCGAGGCTCATAAACATTGTAATTGGGAAGGATTCCCAAAGAACTTTGAGATAACTTTTAGAGAAAAGTTTTTGTGGACGTAGCCCAACCATTTTGGGTGAACCACGTTAAAAATGGGTCTTCAATGTGTGATGCTTTCTGTCTTGATTAATGTTGTGTTGATGCCACTGCTATCTAAAGTTAAAATTATTAATTGGTTAAGTCTTATACTATTCACCCCCCCCTCTCAGTATAAGTCCATGTTCTTCAATTGGTATCAGAGCCGGTCTCTCCAAAAAGAGCCTAACAACTTGGAGAAGGATCTATCAGAGGAACATACAGATTCGGAAAGAGATGAAGAGGTTGAGTTCGATCTCAAAGGTGAATTCTTCTTGGCTTTAAGAAAGCTTGAGAAATTCAGGGAAGAGAATTCTGTTCTCAAGCATCAATGTCAGGAAGAAGAGATAGCAAGATCAGAATTGTCTCAAAGTGTTATAGACTTCAAAATTCTAGCCGAAGAAGGGAAGAAGGTTGAACAGGTTCTGACAGAGGCTCTCAAAGGAAAGGAAGCTGATTGCGAGAAACTAGAAGAAGAGGTTATGTCTCTTAGAGTGAAGTTGGAACAGTTGGCTCTCAGATAGAATACTCCGTGTGAAAAGCAAAAGAAGGATGGTATCACCATTCATGAAATAGGGTCTTCGAGCAAGATCAATCTTCATCCTGAAGAGCGGTGGATTCCAATTGGTCACAAGAAGAACAATCATCCAAGGCATCAAAACAGGTTACATAATACTTTCCATGGCTATTGTTTTTCCTGCAAGAAATTTGGTCACAAAGCTATGCATTGCAATAAGTCTTTGAATAGCCATAGTAAGGAAAATGTTAACTCTTTTGCACCTCTTATGAATAAAAATGTCATGTGTTACAAGTGCAAGAATTTTGGGCATATAGCAAGGATGTGCAGTTTGGATAGATCTAGCCTTGAGTTCACTAAAAAGAGAAATGAGATCAAATCTAAGTCAATGATAGTTCAAACTGCTTTTCATGCTCAAGACAAAGTAGAAAAATGGTATCTTGATAGTGGTTGTTCAAAACATATGACTCGTGAAAAGGAAAAGTTTTTGGTCTTAAAAGAAACAAACAGAGGAACAATCAGTTTTGGAGATAATAGGTCACCTAAAATCTGTGGTAAAGGGACTCTTAGTTTGGATGGGAAATCCAAAACAGAAAATGTGCTTTATGTAGAAGGCCTAAGACATAATCTTCTAAGTGTGAGTCAACTTTGTGATCAAGGGCACATAGTATCTTTCTTTTCAGATAGATGTGAGATAAGTAAAGAAAAAAATGGAAAACTCATTGCTAGTGCTACAAGGACTCCAAACAATCTTTACATGCTAAGTGAGATAAAAAAGGAAAAGTGTTTTCTAACTCAAGAAGATGAGAGTTGGTTATGGCATAAAATATTGGGGCATTTGAGCTTTGATAATCTTGTCAATATTAGTAACAAGGAAGCAGTTAGAGACTTGCCCAAAATAAAAAGGCCCCATAACATCATTTGCGGTCCTTGTCAACATGGAAAATAGACCAGAACCAGTTTCAAATCAAAAGGGTATACTTCTTCAAAACCATTGGATCTTATTCATACTGATTTATGTGGCCCTACTAGAACTCAGAGCATTCAGGGAGAAAGCTACTTCATGTTGTTTATAGATGATTATTCTAGAATGACTTGGGTTACTTTTCTCAAAGAAAAATCTGAAGCTTTTGAAAAATTTAAAGCTTTCAAAGAAATGATTGAAAATGAGACTGACAAGAGAATCAAATGCTTAAGATCAGATAGAGGAGGAGAGTTCACTTCAAATGAATTTGTGGAATACTCGTGAGCAACAAGGAATCAAAAGAGAATATTCAGAAAGCAAGAACTCCTCAACAAAATGGAGTAGTTGAAAGGAAAAATAGAACTATTGAAAATATGGCTAGAGCTATGTTAAATGAGTCAAAACTTTTAGATGGCTTTTGGAAAGAGGCAGTCAGTACAATAGTCTACATTATCACCAGGGCCCAACTTAGAGTCAATCATCATAAAACTCCTTATGAGTTGTGGAAAGGAAGACCAACTACAGTAAAATACTTCAAAGTGTTTGGGAGTAAGTGCTTCATCAGAAGGGAAGATCAGAATTTGGGTAAGTTTGATCCTAGGTGTGATGAGGGAATATTTCTTGGATATTCCAATAGAAGCAAGGCCTACAGATGCTTCAACAAAAGAACTCATACAGCTGTAGAGAGCATAAATGTAACAGTTGATGAAAATACAGGGATAAGAGAACCAGTCAAGGAACTCGATGATGAAATTTGTCAAGAAGAATTCAGAGAGGTTTCAGATGAAGAAGAGGAAAGACAACTGCTTCCCAAAACTCCTTCACGATATGTTCAGAAACATCATCCCAAATATTTGATCATTGGTGATCCAAATAGCAGGCAAACAAGAAGAAGAGTCATTCCTTCACATGATTCTACAAATGTTTCATTATTATCTCAGATTGAGCCAAAATATTTCAATGAAGCATGTGTAGATAAGTTTTGGGTAAAAGCAATGGATGAAGAGCTAAATCAAATAGAGAAAAGTGAAACTTGGGAATTGGTTCCAAGACCTAAGGACAAGAATGTCATTGGCACAAAATGGATATTCAGAAATAAACTCAATGAGGATGGAAATATTGTCAAAAACAAAGCTAGGTTAGTCTGCAAAGGTTATGCTCAAGTAGAAGGTGTTGATTTCGAAGAGACGTTTGCTCCTGTTGCTCGTCTTGAAGCTATCAGAATATTTTTGGCCCTTTCAAGCTTCAAATCATTCAAGGTATATCAAATGGATGTAAAGTCAGCTTTTCTAAATGGGGTGTTGGTAGAAGAAGTCTACATAGAACAACCGAAAGGAGTGTCTCTCTCAGAACAGTCAGACTATGTGTGTAAACTGAAAAAGGCCTTGTATGGGTTAAAGCAAGCACCTAGGGCTTGGTACTCAAGACTTGACAGGTATCTTCATGAGCAAGGCTTCAGGAAAGGTGTGGCAGATAGCAATTTGTATATTAAGAATGAAGATGATGATATGTTGATTATGGTTGTCTATGTTGATGATATTATTTTTGGGGGAAATAATACTCAGATGTGCAAAGTTTTTGCTAACACCATGCAGAAGGAATTTGAGATGTCTATGATTGGAGAGTTGTCATTCTTTTTAGGTCTTCAGATTGCTCAATCAAAAGATGGTATATTTCTCTCTCAAGGAAAGTATATCAAAGAAATGTTGAAGAAATTTGGGATGATGGACAACAAACCAGTGTGTACTCCAATGATTACAAGGTGCAAGATGAGTAAAGATGATGAATCTCCAATGGTAGATCAGAGGTTGTACAGATCTATGATTGGCAGTTTATTATATATTACAGCTACCAGACTAGATATCATGCAGGCAGTTGGGTTAGTAGCAAGATTTCAGGCAGCTCCAAAATATTCTCATGTTATAGCAATTAAGAGGATATTCAGATATCTGAAGGGCACTATGGACTTTGGGCTTTGGTATCCCAAAGGTGATGATTTCACCCTCACAGCTTATACAGATGCAGATTGGGCAGGCAATATTGATGACAGGAAAAGCACTAGTGGTGGAGCATTCTTTCTGGGAAAGAGTTTGGTTTCTTGGCTAAGTAAGAAACAACCTTCAGTTTCCTTATCTACAACAGAGGCTGAATACATAGCAGCAAGTGGTTGGGTGTACACAGGTTTTATGGATGAAAACCACCTTGGAGGATTTCAAAGTCAAGTATGAACAACCCATCTCCATACTTTGTGATAATACAAGTGCCATAAGTATTTCCAAAAATCCGGTAATGCACTCAAGGACAAAGCATATTTCCATCAAGTATCACTTTCTAAGGGAGAAAGTGCAAGACAAGCAGGTCAAGGTAGAGTATGTGTCTACTAAAGAGCAGATTGCAGATATCTTCACCAAACCTCTTCCAAGAGATACGTTTGAGTATCTAAGGGAGAAATTGGGAGTTGTACTCCCACCCCAAAATTAATCACCTCATCAAGAGGTGGGGGAGGGACTAAGCTAAGAGGCTCATTCTTAGTCCCGAGCCCCAAAGGTGACCCTTTGCCATTGATGACAAAGGGGGAGAGATTTGAGTAAGGGGGAGAGCCTCAAGACAGGGGGAGTTGTTTATGTTGAGTTTCTGTGTTGTTGAGAAGCATGGTTTGCCATCAATGACAAAGGGGGAGATTGTTGGCAATTTTGGGTTTGAGATCCTAGCTTCTTGTCTATGAGTTGTCATTGATGTCAAAAGGAAATGGCATTAATGTTAAGAGGATGTGTTGGCTTCAAAGGTGGAAGATTCCAAGAGAATATTTTTAAGAGAATCCGAAGAGATTCCATTGGCAAGGGTTTCAAAACCAAACATAAAACCAAGTAAATGGTTTTTATTAAAACCAATGGAGGTTCTCTTTATTATTTATTTAATTATTATTTAAAACCCTTCAAGGTTTTAATTAATTAATTATTTAATTAATTAAGGGAGAAATTATTTTTAATTTATTAAAAATATTTAAAGGTTTTTAAACCTTTTTTATTCTTAATTTATTAAAATTATTTAAGGGTTTTTTGAAAATACTTTTGATTAATTTCGAAATGGTCTTTATTTTCATCGACGTCAAGGTGTCTTCGAAGAGACTATTTATTCTCCAACTCCTAAGGTTGGAAGGCTAATTAATTCAAAATTCCCCGAATGCAATTTGTGGTGTTTGTGCTCTGTATTCGCTGCGATCGAAGGAAGACTTAGAAGCACGTGCGGTTGAAAAGTCTTCGGGAGTTTTTTTCGAGGGTGAAGTGGAGGGAAGTTCACTTGTGAAATTCGTAGCCCGCGTGGGCTAGTGGCAGTGAAGGTTGTTGTTGGGCGCTGCATTGGCGGAGGTCACCGTTTCGAGTCTCGCGGGGGTGCTTTGCTAGAGTAACACACGTTTTTATTAAAACATCTTTATGCCGCAAAATTCGGAGTTTCTTGGACAGCGATTTATAAGGTGTGATTAAATTTTGAGTTTTAGTTTTTGTGATTAGCATTGAATAAAAGCTTAGGAGAAATAAGGGCATATTTCTTTGGATGTATTTTTAAGATTATTCTTTGCTATGCTAAAATTAAAAATGGAGGTATAAGGTGTGAGTCTGTGATTGTTGATTTATTGGCATGTTATGGTGGTGTTGGTCACGAATCTGCCACAGGAAAGGATTTTTACAAGTGCGCCCTAGACCCGACTAACATTGAAAGGCTGGAAGCAAGAAATGGCTCCCAGACCAATCTCCAGAGAGGGCTGGTTCCCTCTACTATTCTAAAATTGGGTTTAAGATAGGGTTCCTGGAAAGATATTTAAAAGGTTGCAGAAAGAAATGGGAAATATGGCCGCAGGCCGAAGTGATAGGATCAGAAAAACAACAGCAGGAAACTACAAACGCAACAACGACAAGTAACATAAGAAATCAGCTTAATCTTCGCACAATCACATGCCGCAAATCCCTCCAAACCCACATTCCAGGAATCGTACCCTGACCGCAATATTTAAATCCAGTATGCAGAATTTAAATGTAATAGCAATGCAGGAGTACGAATGCTATTAGAAATGCAGAAAACAGAAAAGAAATTCATCCATGCAACGCTTGAAAAATTAGAAATTGATCCTTTTATTCCCGTAGATACAATTCCAGTTTCTAGCAGCAAGTTTTTCCAACCTTTGTAAATGAAAATTACATTGGTTTTTATAGAGGTCCGTCCTCTTTGCAGCATTAAATATTTTAAACCGACCTTCTTGAGATCTACAATTATGCGAAGGAAACGAGGAACATGATCCCCTTAATCGCAATCTCGAAGAAATAAAAATTAAATGCCATGAAACGTTCGCGGTCCTTCATTAAATTCGATTCTTCGAACATGTGCATGAAAACCGTTGAATTAATCCACGAACAGCAACTTTGAACCAATAAATCCTTTAATTTTGGTGGCCTGGGCACTCTTCGACCTTAACCGCATCGGAAATCCGCAAAGTATTTAATTCGGGTCAGCATTAAATCATCGGAAACCCAAAAAACCCTTCTCGGCCGTTCATATTGCGTTTTGGCGGGAAACTGCGCAGGTCGCGAAAACGCGACGGGTCGCGAAATCGCGACGGGTCGCGAAATCGCGACATCTTATAATGCCGTACGCTTTGACCACCTTTGACCCGCGAAAATGGCACATGTAGCGATTTCGCTACGTCTCCGGCTTCCTCTTCTCCATCGCAAGCTTGCTCCGCGAAAACGGAACATGTAGCGATTTCGCTACATGTTTCTTCTCGTCGTACCAATCGCCATTTTTCGTCGCGATTCGCTGACATGTCAGCGACGCGCTGCAAATTTTCACTTTGTGCCTTTGAAGCCGCCAGTGTCGCGATTCGCTGACATGTCAGCGAATCGCTGCAAGTTTTCGACTTAATGCCTTTGACGCCGACCGACCCGCGATTCCGGAACACGTCGCGATATCGCGACGGTTCCGCCCAACCTGCCTGCGTTGACTGCGTTGACCGCGATTCTGCAACATGTCAGCGCGTCGCTGCGGTTTTTTGACTTAACCATTTTTTGCTCAATTTTTCTCCTTTTTTCGCCCAAGCTGCATCAAAGCTGATATCAAAGGTCAGATTTCCAACAATACACTAATGCATTAATCAATGAGAATCAATGTGGCAAAAATGCCAACATTCTTGGCGGCTCGCGGGGTATACAGCTCGCTGTATGCAAGAATCCAGGCCTTAGTCCATTGGGCACAGAGTCATATCCGAACAGAAGGTGGCTGTTGCAATACATGTTCTGCTGAAAAATTGAAACTGGAAGGACCTACAACTTGTTGTGAAATGAAACAAATGGAATGAGCTCTTGCGGTTGCGCAAGCGGTGACTGCAATGGAGTGATATGAAAATGAACGAAGTTATGGAGTGGGAATGGAACTAGGAAAGCTGTGAAATGAAATGAACTAGACTGTTAGCAAATGCGTAAAAAACTGAACTTAGAGGAAAGGGATAAGAAGGGAAGGGGAAAAATAGAAAAGGGAAAAAGAAACAACAGTTGTGGCTTATTTTGTTTTAATGCAGAAGAAAAAGAAGGAAGAAGATGAAGAAAGGAAAGAGAGGAAACGGGGAAGGGAAAAGAAGAAAGTGCTAGAAAGCCACCAAACTGTTGGGAGGAGAAAAACAAAGGAAAAACAAGCATCTACGGCTCGCAGGCAACAAGAGCCGAGATGAACAAATAAAAACAATACCACTCTTTTTTTTTTTTTCCTTCTTTTTTCTATTTTTTTTTTTTTTTTTCAAAATACTATATACAATAATTCACGACATGATTGGCATGTCGCCACCAGACATCCAATCTCAGAATGTTATCCGGTAAATCTGCAATGTCCCGACCAGATCTGATCATACTTAAGTCGGTCCTTGAAATTGGGCTGGCTCCTTCCTGAAGTTCTCCATGGTGCGAATAGGATGCAATGCGGCAGATTATCCTTCTTACTAGTACCCACATGGAGGACTTCTTCAAGTGCTGGATGTAGTGGCTGGAACCAACACCACCACTTTGCAGACTTTACTGGCTGTGGGTTGAGTACAGGCTCCTCTAACTCCTTGATGTGATCACGGGGCTCTTCAAGTGAGAAATATGATTTTGGGATCTCCTCGGGCTCCGGAATTTGAACTTGTTCTTCTACTTGGCCCATCTCTTGATGAAAACTGCAAGCAACCATATTGTTCATTGGAAAAGTGCTTGCATGTTCCAATCCTTGACTTTGGACGAGATCTGTCCCTTGAACTCCACATGACTGCATCTCAGGTTTATGCTCAGTATAAGGGATCTGGCATGAAAAATACTGTGCAGGGTAAACAGGAGCAGCAACCACCGGAGAAGGTAATGGAGTTTCTCCCCACGGTAACTTTCTTGATAAGAGCAAAAGTTGTTCCGCTCGCACTGCTTCCTCAAAGATTTGTGGGAACCGTTGTTCACCTGACTGCAGCAAAAAGAGACCTATGTCAGAATTAAAAGCTCGAACATAAAAGAGGTGGGCTTGGGTGGGTGATGGACGGATCTTCTCTGGAATTCTCTTCCAACTTATCAAGAATCGGACATTGAAGTCCGTGATGCTTTCTTGAGGTGCTCTCTTGATGTACATGAAAAATTGGTAGAGATCCAAAGAACTGTAGAAAGGATCTTCGTCAAATCTTTTGATCAGTGCTCCCGCTAGATCATCCCATGAGCTGATGCTTTGACGTTTGAGCAATCTGTACCATTGCAATGCTCTTCCTTCCAAAGACTGAACCAGAAGTCGGATCATGACATCTTCGTGTTCTATGACATGGATCATGGACAGAATAGCAATATCTTCAACATGTGCCGAGCCATGCCTTCGGTACCATCATATTTTGCCAGATTCTTCAAGGCACCTTCGGGAATTTCATGCCGAACTTGGAGATTCAGAGGGCCAGGATCATCCCATCTAGAAAAAACCCTCGCCTTTGTGGCAGTGGTCTGCGGAATCACGGCCATCGCCATTAAGTCAGAGTCGCCAGAAAAACATTCTTTGAATTTTTTTTTTTTTTTTTTTAAAACAAAAACAGGCGTCCACGAACAGATCTTCAACTCAGCAAAGTCGCCAGATGAACTTACAAATCTCCGCTGTGAGGCCAAGACAGCTCATCAAATCTTGAGACCTCCGGGTGTTAAAAGCGTGCCAAAAACTGTTGGCACCGGTGGGGTTATCACTTTGGAAAATTATGCGTATCCCACCGATTATGAATTCTTGGAGACAGAAACAGTCTGTCCCACCGGGCGTGCCAAAAACTGTTGGTCACGAATCTGCCACAGGAAAGGATTTTTACAATTGCGCCCTAGACCCGGCCAACATTGAAAGGCTGGAAGCAAGAAATGGCTCCCAGACCAATCTCCAGAGTGGGCTGGTTCCCTCTACTATTCTAAAATTGGGTTTAAGATAGGGTTGCTGGAAAGAGATTTAAAAGGTTGCAGAAAGAAATGGGAAATATGGCCACAGGCCGAAGTGATGGGATCAGAAAAACAACAGCGAGGAAACTACAAACGCAACAACAACAAGTAACATAAGAAATCAGCTTAATCTTCGCACAATCACATGCCGCAAATCCCTCCAAACCCACATTCCAGGAATCGTACCCTGACCGCAATATTTAAATCCAGTATGCAGAATTTAAATGTAATAGCAATGCAGGAGTACGAATGCTATTAGAAATGCAGAAAACAGAAAAGAAATTCATCCATGCAACGCTTGAAAAATTAGAAATTGATCCTTTTATTCCCGTAGATACAATTCCAGTTTCTAGCAGCAAGTTTTTCCAACCTTTCGAAATGCAAATTACATTGGTTTTTATAGAGGTCCGTCCTCTTTGCAGCATTAAATATTTTAAACCGACCTTCTTGAGATCTACAATTATGCGAAGGAAACGAGGAACATGATCCCCTTAATTGCGATCTCGAAGAAATAAAAATTAAATGCCATGAAACGTTCGCGGTCCTTCATTAAATTCGATTCTTCGAACATGTGCATGAAAACCGTTGAATTAATCCACGAACAGCAACTTCGAACCAATAAACCCTTTAATTTTGGTGGCCTGGGCACTCTTCGACCTTAACCGCATCGGAAATCCGCAAAGTATTTAATTCGGGTCAGCATTAAATCATCGAAAACCAAAAAACCCTTCTCGGCCGTTCATATTGCGTTTTGGCGGGAAACTCGAGTCGCGAAACGCGACGGGTCGCGAAATCGCGACGGGTCACGAAATCGCGACATCTTATAATGCCGTACGCTTTGACCACCTTTGACCCGCGAAAATGGCACATGTAGCGATTTCGCTACGTCTCCGGCTTCCTCTTCTCCTCGCAAGCTTGCTCGCGAAAACGGAACATGTAGCGATTTCGCTACATGTTTCTTCTCTCCGTACC
Source organism: Wollemia nobilis (assembly GCA_028583015.1). NCBI lineage: Eukaryota > Viridiplantae > Streptophyta > Pinopsida > Araucariales > Araucariaceae > Wollemia > Wollemia nobilis. Next base: position 1,054,446 of record JAQPPZ010002606.1, read on the forward strand.
AATCGCCATTTTCCGTCGCGATTCGCTGACATGTCAGCGACGCGCTGCAAATTTTCACTTTGTGCCTTTGAAGCCGCCAGGGTCGCGATTCGCTGACATGTCAGCGACGCGCTGCAAGTTTTCACTTAATGCCTTTGTCGCCGACCGACCCGCGATTCCGGAACACGTCGCGATATCGCGACGGTTCCGCCCAACCTGCCTGCGTTGACTGCGTTGACCGCGATTCTGCAACATGTCAGCGCGTCGCTGCAGTTTTTTGACTTAACCATTTTTTGCTCAATTTTTCTCCTTTTTTCGCCAAAGCTGCATCAATCAAAGGTCAGATTTCCAACAATACACTAATGCATTAATCAATGAGAATCAATGTGGCAAAAATGCCAACAGGTGGTTGTGTTTAAAGAAGTGGAGCTAAAAGGTGTAATAAAGGAAGTTTATATTATTGCTCATTTCTTTTTATTCTAACCCTAACTTGGTTGGAAGTTTGAGAGTTGTGTGTGGTGATAGCTTGAAGGTTCAATTATCTTCTACTCCAATAAGGTATGGGCACATTCTTCTTATGAGTATGATTGGTGTATGTTTTCTGAAATAAGGTTGGAGTAAAAAGGTATTCTACTAGGTATCCTTTAGCTAGGTGTAAATCCTATTTTCTGGTTTGTTGAAGACTACTTATGCATCGTTATCCTTAAGGAGAGTTTTTGGTGAATGCATAATTTCTAGTTTGAGAAAGTGGAAGCTTTGTGCACTAGGGTTTATATTTGTGATTCTAGCTACTTGCATTGAGTTGGTAGAACCCTTGGTTGGTTGTTTTGAGTTTTATGGTTGAGTTGCTTCCATAGAGGTTGTTTGATCAAGTTATTGCTTTACTTGATTCATGATATTGGGCTTACTCCATTGAGTTGATTTGAGTAAGTTATTCTTTGCATTTGGTGATATTGTGTTGGTGGCTGTTTTGTTCAAATATCTTTGGAGGGAAAAGGATTTCTACTTGTTTATTTTTCTTGTGATGATTGGTTGAATGCTTCAAGGTTGATTTTGAGTTGAATGGTGTTGGTTGACTAAACCTTGTTTGATGAGCATTGTTGTTGAAACCCTAATTGATGGTGAAAATAACATGAGTATCATTGTTATGTGGTTCTTTGCATAGTTGGAAATTGTTGGGGTTTCATGTTCTTGAAAGAAAACATTCTATCCTATCCATTTCAGATATTGAGTTGAGTTTTCTGATTTGAGATTGAGATTGATCTGAGTTGATTTGAGTTGAGTTTTGAGATTGGGATTTGAGTATAGAACATATTGAGTCTCTAACAATTCTCTTTATGCTTCTATGAGTTTTAAAAATCACATTGGGTCTCTAACAATTCACTTTGTGATTTCCTACTAAGAAAGTTTTTCTTGGTGAGCTTGTTGAGTTTTTGGACAGGTTTCAAGTGGGGACTTGTGAGCAGTTTTTGGATAGGTTCTAGTGGGGACTTGTGAGTAGTTTTTGGACAGGTTCCTATGGGGACTTGTGAGTAGTTTTTGGACAAGTTCCGGTGGGGACTTGTGAGCAGTTTTTGGACAGGTTCCGATGGGGACTTATGAGCAGATTTGGACAGGTCCTAGAAGAGGACTTGTGAGCTGAGTTTGATAGTTCTATCAGAGAACTTGAGCATAGAAGTGCATTGGTTCTATGAGAAGAACCTGAGGATAGATTTGGCAAGTCTTTGAGAAGGCTTGTATGTAGAGGATTGATTTGTTCAAAAGTTGGACAGATCTAACAAATAGAGGAAGACTTGTACTAGACCGACTGAATGTGTTTGGTACAGGTTGCTGAGCTACTGTGGACGTGATCATAGAAGGCAGAGGTCTCTTAGGCTAAGCATTGAGGATAGGAGGTCTTCAATGGAAAGGAGTTCCATGTGCTTGGAAAGAGGTAGAGGCGGTTGATCTTCTAAGGGATCATTTCCAGAGCAGAGGGGAAGGTATCTCCTTTGAGCAGAGGCTCATAAATTCTGATTGGGGGAAGGTATATCCTTTGGGCCGAGGCTCATAAACATTGTAATTAGGAAGGACTCCCAAAGAACCTTGAGATAACTTTTAGAGAAAAGTTTTGTGGACGTAGCCCAACCATTTTGGGTGAACCATGTTAAAAATGGGTCTTCAATGTGTGATGATTTCTGTCTTGATTAATGTTGTGTTGATGCCATTGCTATCTAAAGTTAAAATTATTAATTGGTTAAGTATTATACTGTTCACCCCCCCCTCTCAATATAAGTCCATGTTCTTCTGTGCACCCATGTGAAACTTAATGTGTACGTTGTCCAACTAAATCTGCCATCTCATGAAATACCAAGCAAAATGAATGATGAATCTTCCTCTAAAATATCGATCGTGTGGATTGAATCGTGATGTCCTCCATGCAAACCTTAACATATTCCTAATTATCATCTGCACTACTACCGTCGGTAGGAATTCAAACCACCATGTGAGCTTTGTTGTTTGGTTTTCCCTCCAAGCACTTTGAAATTTGAATTTTCCTCTTCTCAAATGCAGTGTTCGATATTTGTATTCGAAGGTGTGATAGAGACTTAGGAAATAGAAAAAATTTCCTATATAAATACTTAATCACCTTTTGATTTTTCATGTCGGCCATTTTTTCGAATTTAAAAATTCGAATTTAATTTATTTAAATATTAAATTAAAACCTTTAGCTTCCTTATTAATTTAAATTAAAATATTTTAATTTAAATTAAACCTTTGAAAATTGCTCATTGGTCTTTTCAATTTGGACTTCATTTTTCTTCACCTTGTTATTTGGACCAAAATATTATAATAATAAAATATTATTATTTAATTCAAGCTTGTGTCTCCTTTCTTAGATTTTCAATCTTTGGGTCCTTTTTAGGTATATAATATTATAAATAAATATTATATCCTATTCATTTCCAAGAGTCTCTTGCTTTTGGAAAAACTACTCGATGTCCTTAATGACAACGATACTAAACTAATATTCTTTTGACTTTAATGACAATAAAACTTACTCAAAATTTCTAATAATCTCTCCCTTTGTCATTGATGGCAACTCCTTTATTTTTAACATTCCTTTTTCATTTTCAAAAGTTGCTTTCCTTGAGAAACTGCTCCCCCTGACTGAATGCTCTCCCCTAACTCAAATCTCTCCCCCTTAGTCATCAATGGCAAAGGGTCACCTTTGGGGCTCGGGGCTAAGAATGAGACTCTTAGCTTAGCCCCTCCTCCACCTCCTCTTGAGGTGATTAATTCTATGGGGGAGTATTTATACTCCCAGAATACACTAATATTTACCTTTTTCCACTTTCTTCCTCAACTGATTCTTCTGATTCTTTTGACTATTCCTATTCCTACTTGTCTCTGAATTTTTTTTTCTACACAACTTTGTTGTGTACCTATAATTATTGCACTTATAACACTTAATGTTTTTATTACTTAAATATACAAATGTCTTGGGGATTCTCTTGGTGAAACCATATCCATTCCTATCATAAACCCTATAATTTACTGCCTTGTGACCAAACTGATTATAAGAGTAGCAATACCCTTGAAAAAGTTGTATGTTTCTATAATTTCCATATTCATGTATTTCATGTGTCTTGCACTGTGTAGCCTTGTGCCCAAACCAATGACATGATAAGCATCTTCCATTAAAACTACCTTGCCTTGACCCCATTGGTCTCCTATTTTCTTTTACCTTGTGCTGGTTCTTATTCCATATGTTCCTTATTTGTCCATTATTACTTTCCTTGTTAAACTTTCTATTATCCAACTCATCCTCAAAAGTCTCACTCTCTCTTACACTCTCTTCTTCTGAAGTTTCTTCTTCTTCAAAACTTGAGGTTGACTCCTCTCCTTGTTTCTTTTGTGCATGTTCAAAACCAAGACATGTCTTTCTTGATGTAGGTTTTTATATCTTGATAATATTATCCAAATTATTTGAGCTTCTTCCAAACTTGTGTAACCTGTCCTTAGACTCTTTTACTTATTTTCTTAGTAGAGCCACCTCATGCTCTAACTTTTCATATTCTAAAACTTTTGCTTCTAACTTATCTTTGACTATATTTTTTTGTTTTCCTATTCTTATGATCCCGTTTCTCTTCATCATTACTATTTCCAGCTTCTTGACAATCATATACATAGTGATCATATTCTCCATAATTGAAACATCTAACAGATTTCATACCTTTAAACATTCTTGGATCCTTGTTTCTTCTACCATAGTTTAATTTTTCATAACTAGATGACTCATTGCTCAAATTTGACTTCTTACCCTTTGTATTCTTAGTAAATTTGAAGGCTACTTCCTTCTGGGGAATAGGTTCCTCTTTTGTTCTTATCTCAAATACTATGAGAATGCCATGTAATTCATCCCTTATCAAAAGATCAATATCTTTCAACTCTTCTATTGCTGAAATATTTTCACTAAATCTTCTTGGAAGTGACCTTAGAATTTTATCACACACATTAGTTTTTGTAACTTCAAGTCGAAGTCCTTACATAGATTTAACAACCTCATCCATACGAAGTAGATATCCCGCAATATTTTTCTCATCCTTCATTTTTAGGTCTTCAAATGCTCTCTTGAAATTTCATGATTTTACCCTTTTGACCTTTTTATCTCCTTCATATATGCCTTGCAACTTATCCTAAATTTTCTTTGTTGATTTGCAATGCATAATCTTTATAAACTCTATTTTACGTAAGTTATTTTAAATTACATTCATTGCTCTTGAGTTTTAATGATGTAGAATCTTACTATATTTATCTGTATGTGGAGTTACCGGTGGTGTGTATCCATTTTCAAGTGCTTCACATACTTCATTTCCAAGTGCCATTAGATGAAACTTCATCCTTGTGATCCATAGTGTATAATTGTTCCCATCGACCAATGGTATTGAATTTCCTGAGGATCTACTCTAAGAATCCATCTATGTTCTTGTAAGCTTTTCCTTTAATTTGTTAAAATCTTTTGAAAGAACCCACTCTGATACCAATTGAAGAACACAAAATTACACTAAGATGTGAGGGTGAACAATATAAGACCACTTTTTACTTTTCTTTCCCAATCAATATTATGCAATGTATCAATAGCAATATCAAAAACATTAACCAAAGCAATGCACAAATCACCACACAAAATGGATACACCAATTTAACATGGTTCACCCAATGTGGGCTACTCCACGAAGAAAATATTTCACTAAAATTTTCTCAACAAATCTCTTGGGAATCCTTTCCCTATTACAATGTTTATGGATCTCTGTCCAAAGGATATACCAATACCCTAATAAAGTTCATGGATATCTATCCACAAGATAACTCCTTACCTTTTGCTCTAGCTGGTGATATTATAGAAGAACTATTGCCTTCACTACATTGGCTTATGGATATCTATCCACTAAATAATCCTACCCTCACTCAGAAGACCTGTATCCACTACCCTGGCTAATGGACCTCTATCCACTAGAGACTAGCATCCTCTATACTATATCACCTCCAAAACTTGCTCTAAGCTTTGTCTCAAATTTGCACTAAACATGTTCCTTTGGTATAGCACAAATATGCTCAATATTTGTCCTCAAATATACACTAAATATAGTCCTTCGTTCTAGCACAATTTTTCTTAATATCTATCCTCAAATATATACTCAACACAGTCCTTCAGTATAGCATAAATCTACTCAATCTCTATCCTCATATCTGCACTAAATATAGTCCTCCAGTCTAGCACAAATATACTAAAAATGTGTCTTCAAATTTGCACTAAATACAATCCTTCAGTCTAGTACAAATCTGCTCAATATCTATCCTCAAGCCTTAACACAAATATTGATTCAATCACAAATCAACTCTGCTAGATCTGCCTCAAACCTTAACCCAATTTTTGAACAAATCAATCAATCAACTCTACTCTTAATTCTTCTCAAATACTTGTCTCAAATCTGCATTGTAAGCTTCCACAAAAGCTCACACTAATATTTCCACAAGTTCTCACCAAGACTTACCTCAAATTTGCTCAAAAAGTTCACACTATAACTTGTCCAATCTACTCAACAAGTCTTCACCAAGACTTACCTCAACTCTGCTCAACAAGTCCTCACTAGAACTTGTCTAATCTACTCAGCAACTCTTCACCAAGACTTGTCTCAACTCTGCTCAACAAGTCCTTACTAGAACTTGTTCAATCTACTCAACAAGTCTTTACAAAGACTTACCTCAAATCTGCTCAACAAGTCCTCGCTAGAACTTGTCCAATCTCATAGAAATATATAGAGAATTGTTAGAGACTCAATATACTTCTTACTCACAATAATGCTCAATAAATTTCAATCTCTTTTTACCATAGAAACATATAGAAAATTATTAGAGACTCAATATGCTTCTTACTCACAAACACTCAATCACTTCTAAACTCTTACTCAAATCAATTCATAATATAGAACAATTTATTTCACATCCACTCAGCTAAGCTCAATCAAATTCTATCAACAAAACACTCAATGAATGCTTATTCAACAATGCATATCAAACAAACCTCATATAACAATGATACTCATAATCTTTTCCAAACTAATCATGCACATGAAGGCTTATTCAATATTTCCAACAATGCTTATCAAACAAGTTTTCTATCATCAACCTTTATTGGAGAAAAACATTCATCAATAAATATTGGATATCTCAATACCAAACTCAACAATGCTTATCAAACAATCCTTTTCACTCCAACTTAGCATTCACTACATCCAATCCTTTTCTTTAAAACCTGTCTTAACCACAATCAAATTTTTCTTTACCAATACTAGGGTTAGGTTACCACAACCTCTCTCAAAATCCCCACAAAATAATTTTCTCAAAGATAATTTTTCATACAAAATAATAAATCCTTTTGTACACCTTATAATATCCAAACTCACAATATTCAACTTAATAATTTCACCATAACACTACACTTAACAACATGTATAACAAAGTCCTTATACACCTTATAATATCCAAACTCATAATTTTAATTCAACAATTTCATCATAATACAACACTTAACAACATGCATAGCAAAGTCCTTATACACCTTATAATCTTCAATCGCCCAAAAATCAAAACAAAAATATTTTAATTTTTCTTTACCTTATAACTCCCCTAAGTTCTTAATATCCACTATAATCTCAAAGTGCTCAAATTTCAACACCAAAAATTGAATGACATACCTCTTGTTTGTTCTTCCCATAAAAAGATCTTTGGTGGATTCGACCACATGACTTATGATGTCCCATTACCTTAGCTCCAAGAAAGGCCACCAAGTGGGTTGTGCACCCATGTGAAACTTAATGTGCATGTTGTCCAACTTAATCTACCACCTCATGAAATGCCAAGCAAAACGAATGATGGATCTTCCTCCAAAACGTCGATCATGTGGATCGAACCGTGATGTCCTCCACGCAAACCTTAATGTATTCCTAACTTTCATATGCACTACTACCGTCGCTAGGAATTCAAACCACCATGTGAGCTTTGTTGTTTGGTTTTCCCTCCAAGCACTTTGAAATTTGAATTGTCCTCTTCTCAAACATAGTGCATGATATTCACATTCGAAGGTGTGATAGAGACTTAGAAAATAGAAAACATTTCCTATATAAATACTTAATCACCTTTTGATTTCTCACGTCAGCCCTTTTTTCGAATTTAAAAATTCGAATTTAATTTATTTAAATATTAAATTAAAACATTTGCCTTCCTTATTAATTTAAATTAAAATTTTAATCAAAGATTAAAATATTTTAATTTAAATTAAGCCTTTGAAAATTACTCATGGGTATTTTCCATTTGGACTTCATTTTTATTTACCTTGTTATTTGGAACGAAATATTATAATAAAAAAATATTATTATTTAGTTCAAGCTTGCTTCTCCTTTTTTGTGTTTTCAACCTTTTGGCCCTTTTTAGGTATATAATATTAAAAATATATATTATATCCTATTCATTTCCAAGACCTTCTTGCTTTTGTAAAAACTACTTGATGTCCTTAATGACTACGATATTAAACCAATATTCTTTTGACATCAATGACAATAAAATTTACCCAAAATTTCCAATAGTGCATACCTAATGTAAGGCATATTCTAAGTTTGACATGTAATTTACTCCCAATTAATCAATTAGCATAAGCTAGGGTTAAAACACTTTTTAATAAATAATGTTGAAAGCTTGTTTGTGGGGCATGGTTTTTGCTAAATATGAAAGCTTAGAATATTGTACAAGATAAGATGCAACCCCTATTTATATTGGAAGTGCAAATATAATATCTATGGAGAGTAGCACAACTACAAAATTTATAAAAATATCAAGTATTATGTCTTGATATAAGGACATATTTTAAAGAGGGTCTTATGTGAAATGTGCACCAAGTACAATGTACAAGGTTCGGAAGGTATGAAGTTTAGTTTTATTAATTTTTATGAAGCCTATAATATGGGGGGGGGGGAATGACTTATTTACTTCAAGTGAACATAGAACTAAAGAGATCCTTGAGTTGGTGTACTTAGATACTTATGGACCAATGGAAGTGGCTTTAACAAGAGGATCAAAATATTTCATTGTGTTCATTGATGACTTCTAAATAAAGTCATGAGTATTTTTTATGAAGAAAAATATAGCAATTTTGAAATTTTCAAAGTATTTGTGTTTGATGTTGAGAGACAAAATGGGAAAAAGTGAATACAATGAGGATTGCTAAATTTCTAAAATATTTTGATGTATTTTGCAAATTGTATGGTATTGTAAGGTATAAAATAACTTCATATTTCACATAATCAAATGGAATTATATAAATATTGAATAGAATATTATTGGATAAGGAAAGGACCATATTATATGATTCACACTTGAGAAAGAGATTTTGGTTGAAGTAGATTACAATATAAATTATATAAGCAATTTATCTTCTAGCTCTATTTTGAGTTGAAAGACACTAAAGTAAGTTTGGATTGATAAGAAGGCTACTGTAAAACACCTTAGAGTCTTTAGATCTAAAGCATACATGCATAGACACCAATTCTAAGGAGCTAAAGTAAAGTTTTTGTGAAAATCACTAATTTGGAATTTGGTGAAATGTAAAGAATGAACTGAAATATAACTATAAATGAAATGCAACCATCATTTGTCAAACCTTAATATTTAATTAATTATAAATTTGGCTATAGTTTACATAGAAAGGGAAACAATTTTGTAACGAAGTCCTGGAAACTATTGTCTAGAACTATTGTTTAGAACTTATATAACAAATGTGAATCTTCTCTCAAATTCATGAGGGAATCCCCATTTTCCGCTGTATTCACTAAGTGAATGGGTGCCCTAAGCTCTCATCTAAAAACCCACATGAGACCAAAACTAGATCTGATAATATATGGGATTGGAAGCATCAAAACTAACGAGCAGTCTCGACTGCTCTTAGCCTCTGCAATCATTCTCCAATCCGACATGGAAACAATGGCCGACATATTCGTCTACGACGAAACTTTATCTCCAACAAAACACCAATTTCTAACAAGAGACCTTGGATTGAAATGGCTTTCCACAAACATTCGGGGAACACAGAAAGTGGAGAAGCCAACTATATTCTTAATCCCTGGTGTTGATTTTGTTCTATGGAACAATATCCTAGAGGCAAATCAAGCCCCTAAGGACTTGACAAAAATAATTATTTTGGGTAGAAATCTCCTCAATTGGACAAATTGTTTAGGAGAAGCTAAAGTTAAGACAAGGTATGATTTGGCGCTTAGACTCCACACGGTACGCTTCAAGAACACACTTAAAATTTTCACCCTCTCACAAACGGTGAAGTATCCCAAGGATAATTCTGATCCACGGTGTCATGCTCTATTCCAAGCCTTCAGAGATATGGCATGGCATTTCATAAACTTGTACGATCATCCTCCGCTCTACACTTGTCTTCGGGGATTCCCTCATGAATTTGAGAGAAGATTCACATTTGTTATATAAGTTCTAGACAATAGTTCTAGACAATAGTTCACAAAAATATTTTCACTATAAGCTTTATCAATCAAGTTCTTTGGGAAAACCTTTCCCTATTACAAATTTTATGAACTTCCTATCCAAAGGATAATCCTTCCCTTCAACAAGTATTTATGAGCCTCCTTCCCAAAGGAGAATCCTTCCCCTCAAAAAGTATTTATGAGCCTCCTGCCCAAAGGAGATGTCCTATCCCCTCAACAAGTATTTATGAGCCTCCTACCAAAAGGAGATGTCCTATCCCCCAAAGCTCTAGAAATGATACTTCAGAAGATCACTGCCTCTTCTGCCAGTAGCAGGTGGAACTCATTTCCACAGAAGATGTCCTATCCTCATTGCTCTGGCTCTAGAGACTTCAATCCTCACTGATCACCTCCACAGCTGCTCATCAAAACCTGTACTAAACACAATTAGTCAATCTAGCACAAGTCCTCTCAAACTCTGTCACAAATATGCACCAAACTTAGTCCTATGGTCCAGCACAAATATGCTCTCAAATATCTGTCAGATCTATCCCAAGCTTAAGCCAAAATCTTGAACAATTCAATAACAAGTGCTCACAAATCTTCACTAAGACTTCATCAAATCTGTCCACAAGTTCTTCAACAAGAACTTGTCCAAATCAGTCCTAGCAAGCTCACCAAGAACTTGCCCAAATAAGCTCAAGCAAGTTTACCAAGAAACTTGCCCAATGTGAACACACAAAGAGAAGTGTTAGAGACCCAATGTGTTTCATCCAATCATATCAAATAAATCTCACAGAAGCATAAAGAGAATTTTTAGAGACTCAATATGTTCTATCCTTCAACTTTCAATCTCAACTCAAATCAATCTCATAGAAGCATAAAGAGAATTGTTAGAGACTCAATATGTTCTATCCTTCAACTCTCAACAACCAAACAACTCAATTAGGGTTTCAACAACTTATAGCAATGGCATAAGCTTCTCACTCAAAAACCCTAAAGCAAACTTCAAATGTTTCCACTCTCATAAACCATAATTATGCAATAACTCATAAACTCATCATGATCTCATAGTGCATAATCAATACTTCCACTTTCAGAAAATAAGATCCACTCCAAATAAGGAAACATAATTTAATCCTTTCCACTCCAAACTTATTTTCAGAAAACCAGAAATCAATAATAACCATGGAAGAATGTACCCATACCTTTACTTTGATGAAGAAGGAGAACTCAAAATCTGTCACAACACTAACTCTCAATTTGCCACAAATTAGAGTTAGCAACAATGGAATAATGCACAATGATAAGATTCCTAATAACACCTTATCACTCCAACTCATCAATAATAAAAACTCACAAATATACATATCAACAATATTCCTTTACACCTTATAACTCCTACTTAATATATCACAAAATAACTTCAACCTCAAAAATAATTACAAGAGAATATCCACTCAATAAATCCAAAGGCTTTCTAACCCCAATATGACATTAAGCACAATTATTCCTTAAACCTTTATAACTCCTAAAATACATTTACTTCTAAATGCATTTACCACATAAACATTAAGCATCAGTAATAACAATGTCAAAGCAATATATCTATTTAACCTTATACCTTCATCCAATTACCAACAATAATTTGCCAAGTCAAATCAAATATTCCACATTATCAACAAAATATCTACCTTGACCAAAAATCAATTCTCCAACCTTAGGAGAAGTGTGGAGACACCAACATAAGTGCCAAAGCACTTCCTCCTCCAAAATCGTGGCCCAAGGCAACTGTTGTACCACGTGCACAATAATTCATGACCAAAAATGAAACACGCCCGACGTGAATCAATCTTGACACCTCTGCCTAGTGAGTGCCTTCACTCCACTACCTCCGTCATTGGAGCACAAGTACCAAATGAAACTCTCAAGCATCACTCATAATTTTACCTTCCCTTTGCTTGCATAAATTAAAGATAAACATATTTTTCTTCCTCATAGGCGTACAAAATCAAAACTTAAACACAAAGCAATACGAAACTCAAAAATCATAGAGCAATCCAAAATTGAAGGTCATAGAGCAATACGAAATCAAAGGTCACAAAGCAATAGGAATTTGAAGGTAATCATGCAAATTGGAGGTGTATTGAACCTTAGGAATTAATGCCCTTTAATAGTCTTTTGCATCCCATGCAAGTTGACGTCGATGCTCCTTCCAAACAAAGGATGTCGACCAGATAAGTCTTCTACATTGGCATCGCTAAGGGTTTAGAAACCCTTTCAATAATAATTATTAAATTAATAATTCTTATTTTATTAATAATAAACTTAACTTAAAACCTTTTCAAAGGTTTGAGTTAATTTTTTTCAAGGAGCAAAAACCTTTTCATTAATCCAAGATATTTTTAATAAAAACCCTTAATGAGTCCAGATGGTTTTAAGAAAAACCTTTAACCTTGTCACAATGGTTTTAATTAAAAACCTTTAAACAAATAGCATGGAACTTTCAAGATATTTTTGACACCAAACTCTTCTTGACATCAGCACAAATTCCTTTTGATATCAACACAAACTCCTTTTGACATCAATGACAACTCACAACCATGAAGTTAGGCAACACGGTGGACTGGTAAATCTTTCGCAAACAAAGTCTATTTGCCAACAATCTCCTCCTTTGTCATTGATGGAAATCCACTACTAAAACCCCTGCCAACTGTCAAAACTAAAACCAACTGAAAACCATCCTCTGAAGCTTTGCTCCCCCTAACTTAAGGCTCTCCCCCTTACTCAAATATCTCCCCCTTTGTCATCAATTGCAAAGGGTCACCTTTGGGGATCAAGGCTAAGAATGAGCCTCTTAGCTTATCCCCTCCCCCACCTCCTGTTGAGGTGATTAATTCTGGGGTGGGAGTAAAACTACTCCCAAATTCTTCCTTAAATACTCAAAAGTCTCTTTTGGAAGAGGTTTGGTGAAAATGTCGACAATTTGTTCATTAGTAGGCATATATTCCAGCTTAACTTGCTTTTCCTAAACCTACTCTCTCAGAAAGTGATATTTTATGGGAATATGCTTTGTTCTTGAGTGCATTACTAGATTCTTAGAGATACTTATGGCACTTGTATTATCACACAATATGGAAATGGGTTGATCATGCTTTATTTTGAAATCCTCCAAGGTAGTCTTCATCCATAAAACTTGTGTACAACAAACTATTACTGCTATGTATTCTACCTATTTTGTAGACAAGGAAATTGAAGGTTGTTTCTTGCTTAACCAAGAAACTAAAAAATTCCCCAAAAATAAAGCTCCACCACTGGTGCTTTTTCTGTCATCAATATTGCTGGCCCAATATGCATTTGTAAAAGTTATGGGAGTGAACTTATCGCTCTTGGGATACCAAAGCCCAATATCCATAGTGCCTTTCAGATATCTGAGAATCCTTTTTACTGCCATAACATGAGTTTCTTTTGGTGCAGCCTGAAACCTTGCAACAAGTCCCACTACCTGCATGATTTCTGGTTTGGTAGCTGTAACATAAAGCAAACTGTAAATCATGGATCTGTACAACATTTTATCTGCCTCTAGAGATTCATCATCCTTGCTCAACTTACACCTTGTAATCATTGGAGTACTAATAGGTTTTCTATCCTCCATACTAAACTTTTTCAACATCTCTCTTATGTACTTGCCTTGTGAGAGAAATATTCCTTCTTTTGATTGGGCAATCTGAAGTCCTAAGAAGGACAATTCCTCAATCATGGACATCTCAAATTCACTCTTGCATATTTTTAGAAAAATCTTTACACATTTTGGTGTTATTATCCCCAAAAATGATACCATCAACATAAAAAACCATAATTAAGATATTATTTCCATCATTTTTTATATACAAATTGCTATCTGCCATACCTTTTATGAAACCATGTTTCTGAAGACACCTTTCAAGCCTCGAATACCAAGCCCTAGGAGATTGTTTCAAACCATACAATGTCTTTTTCAATCTACACATAAAATTTGAATTTTCTTAAAGTAATAACCCTTCTGGTTGTTCAATGTAGACTTCTTCTTCTAACACACCATTTAAAAAAGCTGATTTGACATCCATCTAATAGACCTTGAAGTTTTTAAAACTTGAAAAAGCCAAAAATATTCTGATAGCCTCAAGATGAGTAACTGGAGAAAAAGTTTCTTCAAAATCAATTCCTTCTACTTGAGCATAACCTTTGCAAACTAACCTTGCTTTATTTTTTGACTACCTGACCATCTTCATTTAGCTTGTTTCTGAAGACCCACTTAGTGCCAATGACATTTTTATCTTTAGGTCTTGAAACAAGTTCCCAAGTCTCACTCTTCTCTATCTATTCCAATTCTTAATTCATAGCATTTATCCGAAACTTATCTACATAGGATTCACTGAGATCTTTTGGCTCAATCTGAGATAACAACGAAACATCTATATGGGAATTTGAAGATATGATTCTTCTCCTTGTTTGTCTGACTTCTAGATTACCAATGATTTGATACTTTGGATGGTGTTTTTGAACATATCTGGATGGATTTTTAGGAAGGAGTTGTTGTCTTTCATCTTCTTCTTTATCTAAATCCTCCCTGAATTCTTCTTGGCAATCTTCATCATCAATTTCCTGAATTGGTTCTCTTATCCCTGTTTTCTCATCCACTGTAACATTTATGCTTTCCATAATAGTACAAGTTCTTTTGTTGTAGCATCTATAGGCCTTGCTCTTTCTATATTACCCAAGAAAAATGCCCTCATCACATCTAGGATCAAACTTCCCTAAATTTTGATCTTCCCTTATGATGTAATATTTACTACCAAAAACTCTAAAATGTTCTACTGTGGCTGGTCTTCCTTTCCATAGCTCATAGGGAGTTTTGTGATGATTGAATCTTAACTGAGCTCTGGTGATAATATACACTATCGTACTAACTACCTCTTTCCAAAAACCATCAGGAAGCTTTGACTCATTCAACATAGCTCTAGCCATATTTTCAATTGTTCTATTTTTTGTTTCAAATACTCCATTTTGTTGAGGAGTTCTTGCTACTGAAAATTCCCTCTTAATCCCTAGTTGCTCATAATAATCCACAAATTCATTTGAAGTGAATTCTCCTCCTCTATCTGATCTTAAGCATTTTATTCTTTTGTCTATTTCATTCTCTATCATTTCTTTGAAGGCTTTAAACTTGTCAAGGGCTTCAGATTTTTCTTTCAAAAAGGTAACCCAAGTCATTCTAGAGAAATCATCTATGAAAAGCATGAAGTAACTCTCTCCCTGTATACTTTGAGTTCTGGTGGTACCACACAAATCATTATGAATAATATCTAAAGTTTTGGATTACATGTACCATTTAGCCTTAAAGTTGGTTCTAGTTTGCTTTCCATGTTGACAAGGACCACAAATAGTATTTTGGGGTCTTTTAAATTTAAGTAAGTCTCTGACTACTTTCTTATGGCTAATGTTGATAATATTATCAAAGCTCAAATGTCCCATTCTTTTATGCCATAGCCAACTTTCATCCTCTTGAGACAAAAAACACTTTTCCCTTTTTATCTCACTTAGCATGTAGAGGTTGTTAGGAGTTTGTCTTGCATTAGCAATGATTTTTCCATTATCTACTTTCCTTATCTCACATATATCAGAATAGAAAGTCACCATATGACCCTGATCACAAAGTTGGCTAACACTCAAAATATTATGTCTCAATCCTTCTACATAAAGCACATTTTTAATTCTGGTTTTTCCATCTAAACTTAGAGAACCCTTTCCACAAATTTTAGTTGATCTATTATCTCCAAATATAACTTGTCGTCTACTAGTTTCTTTGAGAACTATAAACTTTTCTTTTTCTCCAGTCATGTGCCTAGAACATCCACTATCAAGGTACTATTTTTCTTCCTTATCTTTAGCATGAAGAGTAGTTTGAACTATCATAGATCTAGTTTTATTTCCATTTGTTTTCCTAACATTCACTTCACTAGATCCTTCCAATTTACACATTATAGCTATATGCCTAAAATTATTGCATTTGTAACACATAATACTATCATCCATGAGTGGTGCAAAAGAATTAACATTTTTCTTAACATTGTCATTCACAATCCTAGTACAATGGATAGCTCTATGACCATATTTATTGCAAGAAAAACAATAGCCATGGAAAGTATTATGTAACCTATTTGGAAGCCTTTGATGAGTGTTCCTTCTTTTGTGATCAACTCTTGTCCATTGCTCTCCTTTGTTTTATTCTTTTTTGGTATCCTTTGGTTTTTGAAATTTGATTTTATTTCTACTGGATGTTCCTACTTCTTGGATATGGAGATCTTCTTCCCTTTGCTTTCCATGAAAAATATTTTGTTTAAGACTCATTTGTTCAAGTCTAACTCTTAGATAAACCACCTCTGAGAAACCTTTATTCATTCTATTAATCAAAGAGAATTTACAATATTTATATAGGATTTAAGAAGCCACGATATACTCCAACAAACTAATTCGTAAATAGCCTAAGCCTAGAATAGCTGAAACAACTCCCAGCATAGGTTGATGACTCACCCACAAAAATAGTCAAATCTAACTTAACCCTATAAGCTCTCAAAGCTCAACTAATCAACACTAACTTTAGCAAAGCTAATACAATATTAATTGCTAACAAATATTAACCTAGATACTTTTAGGAAAATAGGAAGATTTATCAAATATTCCAACATTCTCCCCCTTGATGCTAAAGACACTCATGCAAGAGTTCTTTAAGCATCACAAAATTGGAAGAAAACATTTCTCTTACGTTTCCTCCAATCTTGAATCAAGAAATCAAAATTGGCAGAATACTTGTGGTGGCACTCCTTCCACTCTTCATGTGGGATTTCCTGCAAATGCTTGAGTGCCTTCTTTTGTTGATTAGCTCCCCCTTCAACAAAAGTATCTCCTCTTGTGGTGTTCAGCAACCACTCTCTTACATATTTATCATTATGGTCTTTAAACCATGCTCTCACATTTTGATCTTATTTTACATCTTCAACACTAAACAATACTCCATATGAGTATTTACAAATAATCATCTCACATAGATGATTATACCATACAACTCTTTCACATATTCCCACACAAAAAATTACAACAAATATGGCCATATAATGACCAACTACATATGCAACATAAAGTTGCTCCTCACACAAATATTCTCTCAAAACAATGACTTTACAATAATCCTTCTCCCAAGGAATTTTGAACACATAATTTTGATCTATGTGACCCAAGTTCTCCATCACTGTCTTCTCTCCAAGAAGAATCTTCATAAAATTTGTCTCAATGAGACAATCACCTCTTAATAATGCCTTTGGAAGACATTCTCCTTTCTTTTCATTCCTTTTCACAAAAAACAAATCATTAATCAAAAAAACATTACCTTTAGTATGAGTAGATTTGGTGCTTCCCATAAAGCTATTTTGTAGCAGTTCTTATTCATTGTATGTTGCTTCAAGATCAACCATCAACTCTTCACTAAGAGTTCTCCTCCTTTGTTCAATCCATGTTGGTGTGTTGAAACACCATTCATTCAAGAAATCATACATTGTTGCCTTTTCAAAACAACTCTCTTGTTGCAATGTAGTCACTCCAAGTGAGTGAGCTTCATCCACAATTGCCTCTTCAAGACAATTTTCAATCTCCTTTGATGATGCCTCCTTTACATCATGAAGTCCATTAATGAGATAATTTTCTTTTCCTTTTATTATCTCAGCCTTAAGATAATCTTCATTATGGAGCATGAAACTTATTTCCTTCATCTCTTCTTCCTCTTCTACACTTGGGAAATCATCCCACATAACTTCATTTTCTCTTTCAAGAGAGCATACATCCATTCCAAGTGAATGGTCTTCAAGATAAGTGAGCCAATGGTCTTTCATGAACATTGCTTCTCCAACATCATCCCACAAAACTTTTTATTCTCCTCCATGAGAACTATAGGTGCATTCTCCAAAATACATTCTCCATGAGAAATAATGCACTCTCCATTTGTCTCCTCCATGAGACATTTTTCATCATACACCACCTCATCTAGGTGATCTATAAGCAAGGAACACTTCAATGTGAGTGTTTCTCTTCCTTCTTCTGGGATTGGTTCTTCAAGCAAGCCATCATCCACTTTGGAGTAGTTTTCACAAGAAACATCATTCCCATAGAATGATATTTCAACAATTGTCTCTTCAATGAGACATTCATCCTCTTTTTCATCAATACAATTTTGCTTTTCATCATCATATTCTCCCCCTAAAGGAAAGTATTGACAATTTTCATCATATTTTCCTTCTAAAACGGAGAATTGATACTTACAAGGTTCCATGCCTTCACAAGTAATGTCTTCATCAATGAGAGTCTCCCATGGTTGCTCAAAACAATCTACAAATGAGTCTTCACAAGACTCTCCAAAAGGATCTTCTAGGGAACAAGGTTTCCTCTTGAAACAATCTTCATCATAACTCTCATCAATGAGAATTATACAAGGCTCCTTCTCATCCTCTTCTCCATGAAGGGATTCTTTACTCTCTTCCACACAAGACTCTTCTTCAAATATGTCTTCCTCTTCAAGGAAGAATTCTCCATTACAAAGCATGCCTTCATATGAGTCTTTACAAGACTCTTCAAAAACTCCTTCAAAAGGATCTAATTCAGAAACTTCTTCAAGGAAGCAAGGCTCCTCCTTGCTTAAACAATCTTCATGATTGTCACACATGGCTTTATGGGTGTCCTCAATAAACCCATAAGCATCCTTCAACACTTGCCATGCCATTGTAGCTGATCTACAATTGGCTATGAGAGGGAAAACACTCTTTTCCATGCCTCTCCTCAAATCCATAAGAGCTAAGCAATTTTGATATTGCTACTCTTTCTTCTCCTGCTTTTCATCACCTTTAAGCAGGTTCCATTGTGGTGGTTCTTCATATCCTTCTTCGACAATGCTCCAAAGATCTTTGGCCATCAAGAAGGTCTTCATCATTATGCTCCAATAAGCATATTCTTCACCATTAAATTTGGGAACAGGCAAGTCTTCAAACATGGTTGTCATCATATTGTTTATTTATTTCACCTCATCATTGATTCCTCCTATCTCAAGCCCCTTTGTTTAAAGACTAACAGGTACATTCAATTCCACGTGAGCTACTATAGACCAACTCCAGGGAGTGAACGTCCTACTTTGCCCATGTAATGACTTCTCCAGGTCCTTTTGATTTCCTGTATCCCAAATTCTTCGTGCAGGCTCTCACGCCTTTGGTGTACTAATAGATTTCGATCTGTATCTGGAAGATTTCAATATTTAGATCATCATATCTGAATTGGGTTCGCTACTATGTCCATGTGTGTAGGTTTATCTTTCTATTCTTGCATATCACCGTTGCCACATGCTACGACCAGGAGATGTGTAGGTGTGCCGTCAAGGGTCTTCACCTGAGCTCAATTACAGTGAAGGATGTTTGCTGCTCAATCTCCTGCTAAAAAACACAACAAAGGTAAGTGTTCAAACCACATGTCTACTGAGTGTGCAAATACACCGATAATTGCAATGCTATAAAAACAACTCTTGTTGGCAAACGTGATCCTCTTGACACCAATAACCTGTCTTCAAATAGCTAGTGTTAGAAATATCGTTAACTCCATCTGGTTATCTTCTATCCCACTAAAGCATGCATCACATCTGCAAATGGTGGCTTACGAAAATCATCGTGGCTATTGAAACAAAATTTCAATGCGCTAACAAAACTACAACAATTCCCCTTGGGTTCAGGTAAATCTGGTTTCTCTCCTTTCGTTGATGAGCCTACCTCTGCATACGCTCTTCTCCCGAGACCTGGATATGGTGTTTGATTCATCAATCACTACAAATCTGGTGTAATACGTCTGCTCAATGCGACAATGGAGTCTATTTCATCTAAAATATCATGGCTTGGTGATCATATTGCATATGCTATGTTCTGTTTGCATGCTCTGGTGACCAGATTGACTCTTGGTGAGATCTTTTCAATGGCAAAAATTATTTTTCGATCAAACATCTATGCAAGGTGCTGCTTTTACCATCTATTGAAACTTGGTCATCGGAACGTAATCTACCTCTGATTGACTACAATGAGGTCACAATGTCCCACAACTACCGTCCTTCACCTGAAGGCTTCACCACTTTTGAGTCTTCATGCTTGCATCACGCTACTGTTAAACTCATAGGAATCTGCAAATAAAAACGATGTCAGTCACAGTTTTCTTCTGCGCAGAGGTATGGTGATTCAAAAACGTCCTTTGTCTAGAACCAATTCTTCGTTTGATAAAAAATCACACAGTATTGACTAAGATCAGGGCATGATGCGATTTTCCCTTGTATCTACTTGTCAAGCAAGATTGAAACCTGCAAAATGAACAAGTCTAATGCACCGTCTGATTAGATCGTTGCAAATGTGGCTTTCAAATTTTCGTCGAAGAATGCAGTTATCCGTAATAATCACTTGGATTAATCACGAGAAAAAAAAATATTAAACTCATTTTTTTTACGCGAATCAAATCAACATCTCTAGCACGCGATTTATATCTCCAGCAGACTTTACGTCCTCTTAACTCTATGTCACTTCATGCAGTGCAGAAAATGCTCTCCTTAGCATGCAAGCTCACATAACACTCTCCTCTGCAGATAGCATATCATCAGTATATTTTTTTTTGCTTTTGACTTCGTATCATAGCAACATCTCCTCCGCATCACAGCAACCAATTGAGAATTTCAAACAGCGATCGTCTCCCCATTTTCTCCTTTCAACTCGCAGGTTCAACGTCCATGAGTGTGGGCTTTATCACATAATTTTTATTTTTGGTTCTTTGAAACCAAATGAGCTCCTATTCACATGCACTATCAAAGCGGACTTCTTCTCTCGCCACACTCATTCTTAGGACTGTCGTAGGTGAATCAACCTGCTTGCATTTGCAAAAAAAGAAATTCACATGGCTAGTGACATTCTCATGCACCTCCACGCCTTACCATGCTCTCCTAGTTTTCTCTCATAGTGAATCACGTACAGATCCACGTCTAATCACGTCGATCTTCAACAAATCACAATGCAGAGTTTTTGCTTGAAAATGTACTAGATACATTGCTCTTCACAGCGTGCACAACATAGCTTCAACAAATTACCAAGATCATCACAAAAATCAATCATGAAAATCAATCACACTGCCTTCTAACATGCAGTCACAGTGCTCCTCTCAGCATGTCTCTCTGGAACACGAATTCTAGCAAGTCTCTCTGGAACCTCCACGATATCATCTTCACAGAGCGCACCAAACACTATCTCCGTAGCGTATCATGATGTTCCAAACACTAGCTCCGTAGTGAATTATTGACTGCCTCTGAAGGAAATCCACCTGATGGCTGTCTTTTAGAGTGCACAACACACTCATGCATAGCCCATCCTTGAATTCTAATGTGATATGTGACCGCTGTTGTTGGTTTGAGTCGCATATCACGTGATGTATCTTGTCTCTTGGGTGATGCTTCACCTCGCAGAGCTCCTCTTCACATGTTACAGTAGCATCCTCCTTAGATCAACAACATCTCCAACACAGCACGGTCTCCATGGAGCGTTCCTCTCCACACAGCACGTCTGCTCAAACGTCAATTCAATCATGTTTTTTTTTAATCATAGATCTTCAACTTTTAATCAAACAACTAGAACACAGATCTTTGCTTCCACGAATCGTCCAAAGTCCACAGTCCTCCTCACTACAGCGTAGACATAAACATAGTAATATGACCTCCACATTGCATGATATCGCAGCCTCCTGATCGCAGCATCAATGCAATCCATTCAAGCTTTTCTTTATCAAATGTCCATGTTTATCTTTATCTCCATTATACTATTATTGCAGGATTTTTCACCTCAAAGACACATCTCTCAATCGATAAGCTAGGCCGAAGGAACCGGTGCGGAGCCTATTTTCCTCTCCTCTCCATTTTACCGCATCAAATAACAAATAGGACACAACTCTTCTGACTCGCAGATCTGAACTCACTTTTGTGATGGGCAGATCTGAGCTTACTCCACCTCAGCTCCACCTCAGCTCTGATACCAATTGAGAAACCTTTATTCGTTCTATTAATCAAAGAGAATTTACAATATTATATAGGCTTTAAGAAGCCACAATATACTCCAACAAACTAATTCGTAAATAGCCTAAGCCTAGAATAGCTGAAACAACTCCCATCATAGGTTGATGACCCACCCACAAAAATAGTCAAATCTAACTTAACCCTATAAGCTCTCAAAGCTCAACTAATCAACACTAACTTTAGCAAAGCTAATACAATATTAATTGCTAACAAATATTAACCTAGATACTTTTAGGAAAATAGGAAGATTTATCAAATATTCCAACAACCTCTTCTTCAAGTCTCTCACATTCAACTTCCTTCCCTTTCAAAACCTCTATCAAAACCTGCTCAACTTTCTTTCCTTCTTCAGCTAGGATCTTGAAGTATGTGAGATTTTGAGATAGTTCTATTTTTACCATATCTTCTTCTTGATTTTGTTGTTTTAAAACAAAATACTCTTCCTTGATGTTTTCCAGATTTCTTAGGGCCAAAAATAATTCCCCTTTCAAATCAAATTCAATATCTTAATCACTTTGCATGCTCATATGATCTTCTGAGGTATCCTTATCCAAGATGTTAGGCTCTTCCTGGAGAGACCCGCTCTGATACCAATTGAAGAACATAGACTTATACTGAGAGGGGGGGTAAATAGTATAATATGCAACCATTTAAAAAACTTTACTTTAGATAGCAATGGCATCACCATAACATTAACCATAACAGAAAGCAACACACAAAGAAGAGTCATTTTAAAGTGGTTCATCCAAGATGGGCTACATCCACATAAATATTTTCACTAAAAGCTTTCTCAATCAAGTTCTTTGGGAAATCCTTTCCCTATTACAAATTTTATGAACTTCCTATCCAAAGGAGAATCCTTCCCCTCAACAAGTATTTATGAACCTCCTGCCCAAAGGAGAATCCTTCCCCTCAACAATTATTTATGAGCCTCATGCCCAAAGGAGATGTCCTATCCCCTCAACAAGTATTTATAAGTCTCTTGCCCAAAGGTGATGTCCTACCCTAAATCTCTAGAAATGATACTTCAGAAGATCACTACCTCTTCTGTTGATAGCAGGTGGAACTCCTTTCCATAGAAGACGTCATGTCATCCTTGCTCAGGCTCTAGAGACTTCTATCCTCACTGATCATCTCCACAGCTGCTTATCAAAACTTTTACTAAACACAATCAATCGGTCCAACACAAGTCCTCTCAAACTCTGTCACAAATTTATACCAAACTCAGTCCTTTGGTCCAGCATAAATCTGCTCTCAAATATCTGTCAGATTTATCCCAAGCTTAAGCCAAAAGCTTGAAGAAATCAATCACAACTGCTCGCAAGTCTTCACCAAGACTTCATCAAATCTGTCCACAAGTTCTTCAACAATAACATGTCCAAATAAGTCCTAGCAAGCTCACCAAGAACTTGCCCAAATCAGCTCAAGCAAGTTTACCAATAAACTTGCCCAATTTGAACACACAAAGAGAATTGTTAGAGACCCAATGTGTTTCATCCAATCATATCAAATAAATATCATAGAAGCATAAACAAAATTGTTAGAGACTCAATATGTTCTATCCTTCAAATTTCAATCTCAACTCAAATCAATCTCATAGAAGCATAAAGAGAATTGTTAGAGACTCAATATGTTCTATCCTTCAACTCTCAAAAACCAAACAACTCAATTAGGATTTCAACAACTTATAGCAATGGCATAATCTTCTCACTCAAAAACCCTAAATAAAACTTCAAATGCTTCCACTCTCATAAACCATAATTATGAAATAACTCATAAACTCATCATGATCTCATAACGCATAATCAATCCTTCCACTTTCATAAAATAAGATCCACTCCAAATAAGGAAAATTAATTTAATCCTTTTCACTCCAAACTTATTTTTAGAAAACCATAAATCAATAATAACCATGGAATAATGTGCCCATACCTTTACTTTGATGAAGAAGGAGAACTCAAAATCTGTCACAACACTAACTCTCAATTTACCACAAATTAGAGTTAGCAACAATGGAATAATGCACAATGATAAGAGTCCTAATAACACCTTATCACTCCAACTCATAAATAATAAAAACTCACAAATATACATATCAACAATATTCCTTTACACCTTATAACTCCTACTTAATATATCACAAAATAACTTCAACCTCAAAAATAATTACAAGTCCACTCAATAACTCCAAAGGCTTTCTAACCCCAATATGACATTAAGCACAATTATTTCTTAAACCCTTATAACTCCTAAAATATATTTACTTCTAAATGCATTTACCACATAAAAATTAAGCATCAATAATAAAAATGTCAAAGCAATATTTCTATTTAACCTTATACCTCCATCCAATTACCAACAATAATTTGCCAAGTCAAATCAAATATTCCACATTATCAACAAAAGATCTACCTTGGCCAAAAATCAATTCTCCAACCTTAGGATAAGTGTGGAGACACCAACATAAGTGCCAAAGCACTTCCTCCTCCAAACTCATGGCCCAAGGCAACTATTGTACCACGTGCACAATAATTCACGACCAAAAATGAAACACACCCGACGTGAATCGATCTTGACACCTCTTCCTAGCGAGCGCCTTCGCTCCACTGCCTCCACCATTGGAGCACAAGTGCCCAACAAAACTCTCAAGTGCCACTCATCATTTTACCTTCCCTTTGCTCGTAGAAATTAAAGACAAACAAATTTATCTTCCTCACAGGTGTACGAAATCAAAACTTAAACACAGAGCAATATGAAACTCAAAAATCATAGAGCAATTTGAAATCAAAGGTCACAGAGCAATACGAAATCGTAGGTCACAGAGTAATACAAATTTGAAGGTAATCACGCAAATCAAAGGTGTATTGAACCTTAGGAATTAATGTCCTTTAATAGTCTTTTGCATCCCATGCAAGTTGACGTCGGTTCTCCTTCCAAACAAACGACGTCGATGAGGTAAGTCTTCTACATTGGCATCACTAAGGGTTTATAAACCCTTTCAATAATAATTATTAAATTAATAATTATTATTTTATTAATAATAAACTTAACTTAAAACATTTTCAAAGGTTTGAGTTAATTTATTTATTAATAATCAAAATGGACTTTTAAGGTTTTTTCAAGGAGCAAACACCTTTTCATTAAGCCAAGATGGTTTTAATAAAAACCCTTAATTATTCTAGATGGTTTTAAGAAAAACCTTTAACATTTTCACCATGGTTTTATTTAAAAACCCTTAAACAAACATCATGGATCTTTCAAGATCTTTTTGGCACCAAACTCTTTTTGACATCAACACAAATTCCTTTTGATATCAACACAAACTCCTTTTGACATCAATGACAACTCACAACCATGAAGCTAGGCAACATACCCAAAATTTCCAACACAGTTATCTGATAGAAAAATAAATCGTATTAATATATTCAAAATGTCTTAAAATAAACAAAGAACCTAGTGCAAAACGTGATCCGGTAGTCAATCCTAGTGCAGAACAAGGTTCAAAAATTGGCCTTAAGCAAATAGGGTCCGATCTATTATAGAACTAGGTTTGGTTAGTTGCAAAATTGGGTTCGATCTATTGCAAAACTAGGTCTGGTCCAATCGATTACAATACATTAGTTTGTTGCAAAAATGGGTTTGGATGTCAGTCTATTGTAGAACTGGATCCGAACTGTTGCATGATTGGGTTTGGGTTGTTGCAAAACTAGGTTCAAATGTCGATTTATTGTAAAACTTGGTCTGTATGTCGTTCTGTTGTAAAACTGGGTTTGAATATCGGTTTGCTGCAAATATGGATCTGGATGTCAGTATGTTGTAGAAATGGGTTTGAATATCAATCTATTGCAAAACTAGGTCCAAATATTGACATGTTTCAGAACTGAGTTGAATCTGTTGTAAAAGTATCATTGTCGTGTTAGCTTGGTAGGATAATTTTGAAATTTTAAATTGTTTGGGCAAAAAGTGTCCTCATTCTAGAAAAAAATGATGGTGATGTTTTATAAATATTCGTAATAATATTATCAACGGACAACGAATCAAAACCTAAAAAAAATTCAAAAAATTTGGGTAAAAGGTCCGACCCTAAGGCCCCTCAAACTCGTCAATTCGAGTTTTTGAAAATGTAACAACCCGGTCTACTCACCGGTTGTCAAACACACAAATACAAAATTTTGATTGAGAGCATAATTAACAAAAATTCATAATTACTATTTACCCCAACTAAATATTTGTACAAGGCATAAAGTTATGACACTTCAAGATTTATCACCACTACAGCTGGTGTCTTAAGTGCTCGGGACCAGCCAACTTCCCGCAATGCATTGCCCTAAATAGAACTTTTACCCCTTCCATGGGTATTTTAGTTCTTGGCTTGGGGTTTTTCCTTCCAGGGCCCATAACACTTGTAAGGGAGGACGCCTTAAATCCCCTGTTCCAAAGTAAGATAGATAAGGATTCACAATCCCACTCATTCCCTTATGATTCCATCGACACATTCCTTAAATAGGTTATCTCTTTTGGAACTAGCGTATTTATGTCTGTGACTAACCATTGACTTTCTACTAAAGTTTAGTCAGGGTTCACCATCACATGGCTTCTAAACCAGATTACTCAGTTCCAGCTTCGATTGATGGTAATGCTACCCATTCCATCTACCGTTAGACTTTCCAACCTCATATACCAACTCTCTGGTTATGATTCTATTTAGAAATTCCATAATCGAAGCAAGTTGTGAGAATCCCCACGTGCATCCATGTTTTCCAGAGACAATGTCCCATACCATCATCTCTTGCTCTCATCAGCGTGGAACCTCTAGTTAAATCACTTTGCTAAATATCGAAACACATATACCCAATTGCCGCCATCATAGGCCACCAGAGTTGGGATAGTGTTATCCTTATCGATAAGCACTTCTTATTAGTATACATATTCATGGTTTCTACCACATCTAGCTATCAGAATCATATTGGTGCTATCCTCCTCGATAAGCACTAGCTCTCAAATGAAGTCTAATTCATATTGACTTCACTAAAACTCTTTTTTGTTCTCTGGAAAAGGTTTTCTCATGAGCTTAATACTCAGTTTATGTTTGAATATTTTGATGATATTCCTTTAATATTCAATCACAAAAATACAAGTTTTCATATAGCATAATCATTGAAACATCTTCTTTGTAAAATCATATAACTAAAATATTTATGATGCTTAACAAATACATCTAGATAATATTAAAAAAATCAAATTATAACACACATAATCACATTAAATTAACGAAGGATTCAAGACATCAACTTATTAAAAGAACACATACACATTTACTATTTCTTACTTCAGATAGAAATAATTAGTAAACATATCGAATTGTTCTTTGTTTAATTCTATTATCAAGCATATGATTTAACAAATACCAAGTCATGATCGTGTCTTTCATGAAGGTCTATACATATTTTTATCCAAAATATTGGTATGTTTTCATTTTCTTTTGGCAACCTATACATTTATTGATTGAACTGTCTACTATCTTAAATTTTGTATAGAGCTAAGAGTCTTCCTATTTTTTTAAGAATATAATTTGAACATTCCTTAAATTCGTTTAAAATTGTAGTATAAATAAAACATTTGACTCTCTAACATAACTTTGTTCTATTCAAACCATCATATTTCATGTTTTATCATCATTCTAAAATAGAATAGCACATGAATCAATATCGTAATTTTGTAAGAAGGTTTCTTTGGTATTTCAAATAATTAAAATACAATTCATGATATGCTATAGAAACCATAAGTGAACTTCTCATGTGACTTTCCTAAATCTAGAAGTATATATTTTGTATTTTCAATTTTAACAGGATAATACATTAATACATTTCAATTTCCCTCACTTCGAAAGATAAAATAATAGCTAATTTAGGCTTACAAGTACTTCCATATAGTTTGCTAGAGTTTACATTAAATTTATATGAGCCAATTTCCATTTATTCTAGAAATGACTATGATGTCATGGCTTCGTGTATAGTTTATAACTCGGCAACTCCACCATTGCCTTCAGTGAACCACCCATTCAAACCACCCACTCAGGAGAAATACAAGATTTTCAAGGTGAGAGTATGCGATCAGCTTGGCCATTTTATGCATCTAAATGCAAATAGCATTCATGCAAAGCAAGCCTATACTATAGAAATCATCTCATATTTATATATGGTTTCACACTCTTCTATAGCATGCAAGCTTAAATCTCACTTTAGGATTAAGTAAGAATTTCCTTCTCATGTAATTCATAAGGCATGTAAAATATTGAACTCTTTCTAATTTTTTAATTCCTTCTCATTCCATACATAGAACATACAATATTTTAAATCTCTGAGTATGCAAGACATCAAACACATAGCATGCAATTTTCAACTACTTTCAATATAAATAAAAGGTTTTCCACTCTTGCATTACTCAGATATGCAATTCATCGAGCTCACCTCGGTTTTCAATAAATAATCCTTGCACATGCAGCACATAGACATGCACATTATCAAGCTCATTTCATATTTTGAAACAAAGATTACTCAATTTTGTAAAACACAAGGCATGCAGGTTATTGAGCTTCTTCACGAGTTCAAATTAAAGATTTTTCACTTATGTAATACACAAGGCATGCATATTTTAAATCTCTTTTTGAATTCAAATAAAAGGAGTTTCCGCACACATGTAGTATACAGGGATACAAATTATAGCAACATTTCAAATTTATTAATAATATCCTCTCATGTAAGGCTTCAGCTATTAAGGTTATCTCTAAAAATTTTAGACTCATCAATTCATTGATACTGAGTATAATGTTTTCCAGAATTGACCTTATATCATCATGAGGGAGTTTCTCAAGATTTTATTTTGCATGCTCATAGCAACCTTGTATGAAATGCAATCACACACATGCTCCAATGTATCAACAGTTAGAATGATTCATATGCAAATTCTACGATGGACTTCCATGTATCCACTGGCCAAGGTGCAATGAAGCACAACATCATATCCCACCTACCTGACACCTTTCAACCTTAGTCTCCATCAAGGGTGGTTACTCTCTTTCGCCTCCATGCGTAAACCTATGCCTGCATCACAAAACTCAATGCAGCATCACATTCTTCCAAATAAAAATATATCAAGCAATAGGGATGTGACATACTCCCCCTCTAAGAATTAACACAATCCCTGTGTTAACTAGAAAACATAAATACAGATATTCACAACATCTATCACATATATATATATATATATATATATATATATATATATATATATATATATATATATATATATATATATATATATAATATACAAAAATTACACAATAGTCACATATGCCTCATTAAGTCTTAGCATGCCAACAAAAAAATATATACAACTCAATACATATAGTAAATTATCTTTTGGTTATCAATTTTCAAACAAGTATGAAAATTGGTTTCTCATGTCTACAATATTTTCCTAGGTGGTATTTTTCTCAGAGTAGTGGTCCCACTGAACCCTACACTGCTCCATAGTTCTTTTCCTCAAGTGTTTAGTTTTGAACCCCAAAAGTTTAATTGGTCGAAGTTCGATGAGCTGTGGGTTCGATGTCTACAAATGTGACACATCCAAAACATGTGATGGGTCAACAACATATTTGCGAAGGAGAGACACATGGAAAAAATTGTGGATTTTGGACATATTTGGTGGTAAAGCAAGTTTGTAGGTAACAGAACTAATCTTGTCAACAATGTCAAAAGGACCAAAAAATATGGAACTTAATTTGGTGGATTTGATTGAAATTTTGGTCGGTTTGACTCTAAGAAAGACTTTATCATCTACAGCAAATTCTCAAGGGGTTCTTTTCAAGTCTGTATAACTCTTCTAGAGATCAACAACTTCACGAAGTCACTGAATTTTTTTAAGTTGGATCTCCATATTTTTAATAGCTTTAGGACCGATCGCCTCTCGATCGTCCAAATTATCCCACATTAAAGGTGCCATGCACCTGTACCCATATAGAGCCTCAAAAGGGGCCATGCACAATGTGGTATGGTAACTATTATTATAAGAAAATTCTACCAAGAAGAGATAGTCTTTCCATTTATTCTAGTGATCCATGAAATACATACGCAACATATCTTCTAGCACCTAGATTGACCCTCTCGGTCTATCCATATATCTCAGGATGATAAGCGATGTTGATATTGAGATTTGTTCCCCAAGCTCGATGCAAAGCTTACCAAAAATTAGAGGTAAATCTCGAGTCTCTATCCGAGATAATTATTTTAGGAAAGCCATGTAATATTACAATTTCATGAGCAAATTTTTATGCTATGGCTGATGCATCATCACGTATGCTACCTAGTATAAAATGCGCTACTTTAGTTAACTTATCCACTACAACAAATATGACATCATGCTAAAATCATATCTTAGGAAGACCAACATTAAAATCCATAGATATTACTTACCATTTTTGCTCTGGCACATCGAACTGATGCATTTGTCCTCTAGGATGTTGATGCTCTATCTTAACATTTTGATATTCCAAATATTTAGCGACAAATTGTACTACATCCTTTTTCATTCCAGGCCAAAAATAGTTTTTTTCAAAGTTTCTTTCATTTTAACTACCCCTGGATGAGCAGAATACGGTGGATAATGAGCTTCTTGCAGAATAGGTCTTCTTAGTCCTTCCTCATGAGGTATTATAACTCTGTTACGAAAGTATACCAGATTTTTCTTAATATTATAATATTGTGTCATTTTGGTTCTCGCCCAACGTTATTGCGACATTGATTGTAAAACTCATCTCTCTTTTACTTTTCTTTGATCTGTTCTACTAGATCATACTGGAATTTTATAATTGTTGCTATATGCCTTCTTCTATTGAGAGCATCTACCAATTTATTCTCTTTCCATTTGATATATTTAATACGAAAGTCATATTTATCCAACAACTCCATCCATCTTTGTTTTCTGGCATTCAACAGAGGTTGAGTAAAAATATATTTCAACCTTTGATGATCGGTTTTAAGCTCAAAGGGCTTTCCTAACAAATAATATCTCCATATATTAAGAGCATGAACCATAGTTGCTAGCTCTAAATCATGGGTAGCATAGTTTATTTCATGTCTCTTGAGTTTCCTAGACTCATATTCTATTACAGCCTCATCTTGCATCAACACACCACCCAATCCTTCCAATGAAACATCAGTACAAACAGTGAATAATTTTCTTGGGTCAGCTATTTTCAGTATAGGTGTAGTTGTTAACTTTTCCTTAAGAATTATGAAGGCTTCTTCACACTAAGCCATCCACCTAAAAGCTTTCCCTTTTCTTTGCAAATTAGTAATAGGAGATGCAATCTTTGAAAACCCTTTAACAAATCATCGATAATAACCAACCATTCCCATAAAACTTCTCACTTCTGACACATTGGTTGGGGCTGGCCAATCCACTATAGCTTCAATTATTTTAGGATCTACAGCTATTCCATTGGCTGATACAATATGTCCCAAATACTGAACTTGTGATGTATAGAACTCACATTTGGAAAATTTTCCATAAAATTGATTTTTCTTAAGAATTTCTAACACTATTCTCATGTGTTGATCATGTTCTTCTCTACTTTGAGAGTAAATCAAGATATCATCCAGAAATATTAACACAAATTTGTCTAATTATTCTCAAAATACACTATTCATCAAATTTATAAATACAACTGGTGCATTTGTTAACCCAAATGGTAATATTGTGAACTCATAATGTCCATATCGAGTTCTAAAAGTAGTCTTATAGGTATCCTCCTCTCTGATTCTCAATTGGTGATATACTAACCTTAGGTCAATATTTGAATAGATTGTAGCTCCTTTTAATTGATCAAATAAATCATAAATTCTGGGCAAGGGATACTTGTTCTTAACTATCATCTTGTTGAGCATTCTATAATCAATGCATAGTCTCAAGGATCCATATTTCTTTTTAACAAATAGTACTGGTGCTCCCCAAGGCGAAACACTAGGTTTAATGTGCCCTTTTTCTAACAAGTCTTGTAGTTGTGTCTTAAGTTATTGCAATTCAAGAGGTGTCATCCGGTAAGGATTTTGAACTACTAGAGTTGCTCTTGGTATAATCTCGATTGAGAAATCAAATTCTCTTTTTGGAGGTAGCCTAGGTAAATCTTTAGGGAAAACATCCCTATATTCATTTAGCATTGGGTATTACTGAAATAACGTAAAGCTAGAATTAGTTTCCTCCTTTTTGTTCAATTTAACCACATATAGTTTACATCCTTTCCTCCAAGCTCTTTTGATTTGCATGGCGGTCATCAAATGAGGCTCAAAGAATGTTTGATTGTAGTGGATACAGAATTTTCCATTTTACATCATCCGTATAGTCCAACCATATTTCCTCAAAATTCAAAAGGGCCTTATGATCTTTAAGCTAGTCCACTCCTAGGACAATGTCAAATGCATGTAAAGGAGCCACATATAGATTCCAATTAATTTTTCCTTGAGGTAATTCTATTTGGGGGTCAAATAGACACTGGTTAACTAAGTAAGTTTATCCCGAGCCATACTTAACTTGCCACCCTTTTGCCATAACCCCAGGTTTAAATGGTATGTCTCTCAATATCCTATTGGAGATGAAACTATCTATAGCACCACTATCAATTAAAATTTGAACATCTCTTTTGCCTAGTTTTCCTTTAATTAAAAATGGAGTAGCTTATCCCGAAATATTAGGGTTACCTATGGCAGCAAAAATTCTATGTGATGCTTCCTCCATGGAATTCATACGATCAACTTTGTTAGGGCATTTTCTAGCATAATGGTCTAATGCTCCACATATAAAGCATGTGTTTGGTCCATTGTTCTTTTGTTTATCACTTTTCTTATTCTGATTACCATTTTTACCCTATTCTCTATTATTGTTTTTCTTTTCCTGGAAATTCCTTTGATCTGGCTACCCTCTATTCCCCTGGAATTTACCCTTGCTTCTGTTATAATTTATGTTACGCCCTCCATATCTAAATTTCTTATACTTATATTTACCTCTATTTTTCTTGGGATACCTTATTTTCTTGGAATTTTCTTTCTTGACTTGTTGATAGTAGGCCTTTACCTCTTTTTTGCTTGACTCTTCATATCGGCAGCATCATAGGTAACTGACAATTTTTGAGGTTCTTTTCTTCCCATTGGTTGACTATATTTTAGGTGTAACCCCATAACAAACTTATAGTTTTTGAACTTCTCCTGCCCATCAAATTTTGGGGCATACTTTAGAAGTTGCACAAACCTCTAGTAATACTCAATTACCGTCATATTACCTTGTTGTAAGTTGGTAAATTCTCCATGTTTCTCAATATAGAATTGTTCAATAAGAAAGTGATTCTTAAACTCTCTCTCAAATTCTTCCCAAGGTATATATTTTGCTTCCTTCTGAGTAATTTTCTTGTACATGGTCCACCAATCTCTTGTAGGACCTTCTAAATGAGCCACTGCCCATGTAGTTTTAAATTCAGAACAAAGAGGTTGGATCACAAAATATCCTTCGACCTCACTTAGCCAATTGACAGTGGTTTCACCATCACCTCTTCCATCAAACTTGGATACATCCAATTTCTTTATTTCATTTTTCAATTCTTCACCCACTTTTCTCCTTGAGGAACCCTTTGGAAATTCACTTACATTTTCAGCTCCCCTTCTATTAGTCAAATTCTCAATGACTTTTTGTTGTTGGGTGATTAATTCTTGATGTTGGGCCATCTATGCTCTTTTTTTATCCATATTCTCACTCATTTGAGCTTTTTGGATTTGCATTTGTTCATTCTATTCATTTAGTTGCCCCTGCATCATCTGAATCATTTGAGCCATATTTTCATCATTCGGTGTAGCTCTCGCAACTACAACTCTTTCTCTATTTTGACCACTCGTCGTGGTATATTGGCAGCTTGCACCCTTTCAAACTCCCTCACGAGTCTTCTTTTTCCTACTCGTGGAACTTTTGTTTCAGACTCCCTCGTGAGTCTTCTTGTTCCCACTTGTGGAACTTCTAAATTTTCCTCTTGTAGATATTCATTGGTCCTCCGTGAGGTACCATCCATACATGGCATCAAAAGAGTTATGTAAGAATATCCATCCATGTTCATTAGCCAAGGTTCACAACCTAGGCTCTGATACCAACTATAACAACCCGGTCTACTCACCGGTTGTCAAACACACAAACACAAAATTTTGATTGAGAGCATAATTAAAAAATTTCCATAATTACTATTTACCCCAACTAAATATTTGTACTAGGCATAAAGTTAACACACTTCAAGATTTATCACCACTGCAGTTGGTGTCTTAAGTGCTCGGGACCGACCAACTTCCCATAATATATTGCCATAAATAGAACTTTACCCCTTTCGTGGGTATCTTTAGTTCTTGGCATGGGGTTTTTCCTTCTAGGGCCCATAACACCTGGAAGGGTGGATGCCTTAACTCCCCTGTTCCAAATTAAGATAGATAAGGATTCACAATCCCACTCATGTCCATATGAGTCCACCATACCCATTCACATTAGATAATCACTTTGGAACTGGCGTGTTTATGCCTGTGACTGACCATTGAATTTCTACTAAAGTATAGTCAGGGTTCACCATCGCATGGCTTCTAAACCAGATTACTTAGTTCCAGCTTCGATTGACGGTAATGTTGCCCATCCCATCTACCGTTGGACTTTCCAACCTCATATACCAACTCTCTAGTTTATGAGTCTAGTTGGCAATTCCACAATCGAAGCAAGTAGTGAGAATCCCCACGTACCATCCATGTGTTCCAGAGACAATGTCCCATACCATCATCTCTTACTCTCATCAGCGTGGAACCTCTAGTTCAACTCTTGGCTGAATATTGGAACACATATACCCGATTTCCTGCCACCGTTGGTCACCGAAGTTGGGTTAGTGTTATCCTCCTCGATAAGCACTTCATAATGGTATACATAATCACGGTTGCCACCACTGCTGGCTACCGGAGTTCAATTAGTGCTATCCTCCTCGATAAGCACTAGCTCTCATTGTAAGAATGAAGTCCATTTCATATTGACTTCATTAAATCTTTTGTTTTCTCTAGCAAAGGTTTTCTTATGAGCTTAATACCTAGTTTATGCTTGGATTTTTTATGATATCCCTTTTATATCCAATCACAAAAACACAAGTTTCCATATAGCATAAACATTGAAACTTCTTCTTTGTACAATCATATAACTAGAAGATTTATGATGCTTAACAAATACATCTAGATAATATCAAAACAATCAAATTATAACACACATAATCACATAAATTAATGAAGGAGTCAAGTCATCAACTTATTAAAAGAACATATACACATTTACTATTTCTTTTCTTCAGATAGAATAAATCAGTAAACATATCGAATTGCTCTTTTTTTTTAATTCTATTATCAAGCACATGATTTAACAAATACCAAGTCATGGTCATGTCTTTCATGAAGGTCTATACATATTTTTATCCAAAATATTGGTATATTTTTATTTTCTTTTGGCAATCTATACATTTATCGATTGAACTGTCTACTATCTTAAAGTCTGTATAGAGCTAAGAGTCTTCCTATTTTTTTAAGAACATAATTCAAAATTTATTATGTAAAACAAACATTCCTTAACTTCCTTTAAAAATTTTAGTATAAATATATATATAAACATCTAACTCTCTAATATAACTTCGTTCTATTCAAATATCATTTCAAACCGTCATATTTCATGTTTTATCATCATTCTAAAATAGAATAGCACATGAATCAATCTTGCAATTTCGTAAGAAGGTTTCTTTGGTATTTCAAATAATTAAAATACAATTTGTGATATGCTATAGAAACCATAAGTGAACTTCTCATGTGACTTTCCTAAATCTGGAAGTATAAATTTTGCATTTTCAGTTTCAATAGGATAATACGTTAATACATTTCAGTTTCCTTCACTTCGAAAGATAAAATAATAGCCAATTTAGGCTTACAAGTACTTCCATATAGTTTTCTAGAGTTTACATTGAATTTATATGAGCCAATTGCCATTTATTCTGGAAGCGACTATGATGCCGTGGCTTCGTGAATAGTTTATAACTCGGCAACTCCACCATTGCCTTCAGTGAACCACCCATTCAGACCACCCGCTCAGGAGAAAGACAAGAGTTTCAAGGTGAGAGTATGGGATCAGCTTGGCCATTTTATGCATCTAAATGCAAACAACATTCATGCAAAGCAAGCTTATGCTATAGAAATCATCTCAGATTTATATATGGTTTCACACTCTCATAGAGCATGCAAGCTTAAATCTCATTTCAGGATTAAATAAGAATTTCCTTCTCATGCAATTCACAAAGCATGTAAAATATTGATCTCTTTATAATATTTTAATTAAAGGTTCCTTCTCATTCGATACACATAGCATATAAGATATTAAATCTCAAAGCATGCAAGATATCAAACACACAACATGCAAGTTTCCAACTCCTTTCAATATAAATAAAAGGTTTCCCACTCTTGCATTACTCAGACATGCAATTCGTCGAGCTCATCTCGGTTTTCAATAAATAAAATCCTCACTCATGCAACACACAGGCATGCACATTATCAAGCTCGTTTCAGATTTTGAAACAAAGATTACTCAATTTTGTAAAACACAAGGCATGCAGGTTATTGAGCTTCTTCACGAGTTCAAATTAAAGATTTCTCACTTATGTAATACACAGGGCATGCATATTTTAAATCTCTTTTTGAATTCAAATAAAAGGAGTTTCCCCACACATGTAGTATACATGCATACATATTATAGCAACATTTCAAATTTGTTAATAATCTCCTCTCATGTAAGCTTTTCAGCTATTAAAGCTATCTCTAAAAATTTTAGACTCATCAATTCATTGATACTGAGTATAATGTTTTCCAGAATTGACCATATATCATCATGAGGGAGTTTCTCAAGCTTAAGAGTTTCAATTGCGGCAATACGACAGTGATTTATCATTTTAACAGACAACAAAGAAAACATACATTCCAAAAAATGTAGCATAGGAACATAACACACATGAAGCATTTTTTTTTAACTAGAACTCAAGTGTCTACTTGGTTACACCACGCTTCCCATCGACTACTTCTCCTACAACTGAATTACTCCAACGTTGCTCTCTCGGTTTAGCATCCTTCCTCCAACGTTCTACGCATACCGCCCATATCCAACCACTCCTTTCCTTAATGCTCGAAGGTGACATGCATCCACTTTGCTTCATTATTATTAAAAGAAACTTCCTCCACTATCCAAAGGTGATGTCTCACATAGTTTGTTATGCCAGATCATTTTCTCCATACACGAGATATAAATATATATATATATATATATATATATATATATATATATATATATATAAAAAAAAAAAAAATTTTTTATTTTTCTCCTTCTTCAAATGGAAAGAAAACAAAGTGGTCTTAGTGGTTGTAATCATCATAACACTTAATGACTTCGTAGATGCCTATTCATATGTTTATATTATTAGTTTACTCCATATAAACAATTATCAAAAGAAATCCTTATTATATATATTCAAATTGCACATTATTTAAATTATGTTTTATTTATATATTTAGTTATATATATATATATATATATATATATATATATATATATATATTATTTTGCAATACATAAGTTTCTTCCAACAAAGACAAACAAATAACAAATCTATATTTATTTATTTTTTTTCTTTATATTTTTCCATTTAATAACTTAACATTGACTTTGCACAACAACAAGGAGCACACATGAAATGCACACAACATCCAATAATAAGTAAGAAATGCAATAGCAACCTTGTACGAAATGCAATCACACACATGCTCTAATGCATCAACAGTCAGAATGATTCATATGCAAATCCTACGGTGGACTTCCATGTATCCATTGGCCAAGGTGCAATGAAGCACAACATCATATCCCACCTACCTGATGCCTTTCAACCTCAGTCTCCATCAGGGGTGGTTACTCTCTTCCACCTCCACGTGTAAACCTATGCCTGCATCACAAAACTCAATGCAACATCACATTCTTCCAAATAAAAAGATATCAAGCAGCGGGGATGTGACATACTCCCCCTCTAAGAATTAACACAGTCCCTGTGTTAACTAGAAAACATAAATACAGATATCCACAACATTTGTCAATATATAATATATATATATATATATATATATATATATATATATATATATATATAATATCAAAAAATTACACAATAGTCACATATGCCCTATTAAGTCTCAACATGCCAACAAAACAATATATACAACTCAATACATATAGCAAATTATCTTTTGGTTAACAATTTTCAAATAAGTATGGAAATTGGTTTCTCATGTCTACAATATTTTCCCAGGTGGCATTTTTCTCAGAGTAGTGGTCCCATTGAACCCTACATTGCTCCATAGTTCTTTTCCTCAAGTGTTTAGTTTTGAACCCCAAAATTTTAATTGGTCGAACCTCGATGAGCTGCGGGTCCGACGTCTGCAAATGTGACACATCCAAAACATGTGATGGGTCAGCAACATATTTGCGAAGGAGAGACACATGGAAAACACTATGGATTTTGGACAGATTTGGTGGCAAAGCAAGTTTGTAGGCAACAGGACTAATCTTGTCAACAATGTCAAAAGGACCAACAAATCTGGAACTTAATTTGGTGGATTTGATTGAACTTTTGGTCGGTTTGACTCTAAGAAAGACTTTATCACCTACAACAAATTCTTGGGGGGTTCTTTTCAAGTTTGCATAACTCTTCTGGCGATCAACAACTTCATGAAGTCACTGACAAATTTCTTTAAGTTGGATCTCCATATTTTTAATAGCTTTAGGACCGATCGCCTCTCGATCATCCAAATTATCCCACGTTAAAGGTGTCCTGCACCTACACCCATATAGAGCCTCAAAAGGGGCCATGCCCAACGTGGTATGGTAGCTATTATTATAAGCAAATTCTACCAGGAAGAGATAGTCTTCCCATTTATTCTGGTGATCCATGCAATACATGCGTAGCATGTCTTCTAGCACCTGATTGACCCTCTCGGTCTGTCCATCCATCTCAGGATGATAAGCGGTGCTAATATTGAGCTTTGTTCCCCAAGCTCGGTGCAAAGCTTACCAAAAATCAGAGGTAAATCTTGAATCTCTATCCGAGATAATTATTTTAGGAAAGCCATGTAATCTTACAATTTCATGAGAAAATTTTTGTGCTATGGCTGATGCATCATCACGTATGCTACCTGGTATAAAATGTGCTACTTTAGTTAACTTATCCACCACAACAAATATGACATCATGCTGAAATTGTGTCTTAGGAAGGCCAATAATAAAATCCATAGATATTACTTGCCATTTATGTTCTGGCACATCGAACAGATGCATCTGTCCTCCAGGATGCTGATGCTCTGCCTTAACCTTTTGATATTCCAAACATTTAGCAACAAATTGTACTACATCCTTTTTCATTCCAGGCCAAAAATAGTCCTTTTTCAAAGTTTCTTTCATTTTAATTACCCCTGGATGAGCAGAATATGGTGGATAATGAGCTTCTTGCAGGATAGCTCTTTTTAGTCCCTCATAATTAGGTACTATAACTTTATTACGAAAGTATACCAAGTTTTGCTTAATATTATAATCTTTGTGTCATTCTGGTTCTCGCCCAACCTTATTGTGACATTGATTGCAAAACTCATCACTCTTTTGCTTTTCTTTGATCTATTCCACTAGATCATACTGGCATTTTGTAATTGTTGCTATATGCCTTCTTCTGCTAAGAGCATATGCCAATTTATTCTCTTTCCCTTTGATATATTCAATACCAAAGTCATATTCAACCAGAAACTCCATCCATCTTCATTGTTTGGCATTCAACAAAGGTTGAGTAAAAATATATTTCAAGCTTTGATGATCGATTTTAAGCTCAAAGGGCTTTCCTAACAAATAATGTCTCCATATCTTAAGAGCATGAACCACTACTGCTAGCTCTAAATCATGGGTAGCATAGTTTATTTCATGTCTCTTGAGTTTCCTAGACTCATATGCTATTACAGCCTCATCTTGCATCAACACACCACCCAATCCTTCCAATGAAGC
The DNA here is from genome assembly GCA_028583015.1 of Wollemia nobilis. Classification (NCBI taxonomy): domain Eukaryota; kingdom Viridiplantae; phylum Streptophyta; class Pinopsida; order Araucariales; family Araucariaceae; genus Wollemia; species Wollemia nobilis. The sequence goes on from JAQPPZ010002606.1 coordinate 1,094,793, forward strand.
ATCAGTACAAACTGTGAATAATTTGCTTGGGTCAGCTATTTTTAGTATAGGTGCAGTTGTTAACTTTTCCTTAAGAATTTTGAAGGCTTCTTCACACTAAGTCATCCACCTAAAATCTTTCCCTTTTCTTTACAAATTAGTAATAGGAGATGCAATATTTGAAAACCCTTTAACAAATCACCGATAATAACTAGCCATTCCCATAAAACTTCTTACTTTTGACACATTGGTTGGGGCTGGCCAATCCATTATAGCTTCAATATTTTTAGGATCTACAACTATTCCATTGGCTAAAACAATATGTCCCAAATACTGAACTTGTGATGTATAGAACTCACATTTGGACAATTTACCATACAATTGATTTTTCCTAAGAATTTCCAACACTATTCTCATGTGTTGATCATGTTCTTCTCTACTTTGAGAGTAAATCAAGATATCATCCAGAAAAATTAACACAAATTTGTCTAACTACTCTCGAAATACACTATTCATCAAATTCATAAATGCATCTGGTGCATTTGTTAACCCAAATGGTAATATTGTGAACTCATAATGTCCATATCGAGTTCTAAAAGTAGTCTTATAGGTATCCTCCTCTCTGATTCTCAATTGGTGATATCCTAACCTTAGGTCAATATTTGAATAGATTGTAGCTCCTTTCAATTGATCAAACAGATCATCAATTCTGGGCAAGGGATACTTGTTCTTAACTATCATCTTGTTGAGCATTCTATAATCAATGCATAGTCTCAAGGATCCATCCTTATTTTTAACAAATAGTATTGGTGCTCCCCAGGGTGAAACACTAGGTTTAATGTGCCCTTTCTCTAACAAGTCTTGTAGTTGTGTCTTAAGTTCTTGCAATTCAAGAGGTGTCATCCGGTAAGGAGTTTGAACTACTGGAGTTGCTCCTGGTATAAGCTCGATTGAGAAATCAAATTCTCTTTTTGGAGGTAGCCCAGGTAAATATTTAGGAAAAACATCCCTATATTCATTTAGCATTGGGTATTGCTGAAATAACGTGGAGCTGGAATTAGTTTCCTTATTTTTATTCAATTTAACCACATACAATTTACATCCTTTCCTCCAAGCTCTTTTGATCTGCATGGCGGTCATCAAATGAGGCTCAAATAATGTTCGATTGTAGTGGATACAGATTCTTCGATTTACATCATCCGTATAGTCCAACCATATTTCCTCAAAATTCAAAAGGGCCTTATGAGCTTTAAGCCAGTCCACTCCTAGGACAATGTCAAATGCATGTAAAGGAGCCACATACAGATGCCAATTGATTTTTCCTTGAGGTAATTCTATTTGGGGGTCAAATAGACACTGGTTAACTAAGTAAGTTTATCCCGAGCCATACTCAACTTGCCACCCTTTGGCCATAATCCTAGGTTTAACTGGTATGTCTCTCAACATATTATTGGAGATGAAACTATCTGTAGCACCACTATCAATTAAAATTTGAACATCTCTTTTGCCTAGTTTTCCTTTAATCAAAAATGGAGTAGCTTGTCTCAAAAGATTAGGGTTACCTATGGCAACAAAAATTCTATGCGGTGCTTCCTCCATGGAATTCCTACGATCAGCTCTGTTAGGGCATTTTCTGGCATAATGGTCTAATGCTCCACATATAAAGCATGTGTTTGGTCCATCGTTCTTTTTTTTATCACTTTCCTTATTCTGATTACCATTTTTACCCTGTTCTCTATTATTGTTTTTCTTTTCCTAGAAATTCCTTTGATCTGGCTGCCCTTTGTTCCCCTAGAATTTACCCTTGCTTTTGTTATCATTTCTATTACGCCCTCCATATCTAAATTTCTTATACTGATATTTGCCTCTATTTTTCTTGGGATACCTTCTTTTCTTTGAATTTTCTTTCTCGACTTGTTGATAGTAAGCCTTTACCTCTTTTTGGCTTGACTCTTCATATCGGGCAGCATCATAGGCAACTGACAGTGTTTGAGGTACTTTTCTTCCCATCGGTTGACTGTATTTTGGGTGTAACCCCATAACAAACTTATGAGCTTTGAACTTTTCCTACCCATCAAATTCTGGGGCATACTTAAGAAGTTGCACAAACCTCTGGTAATACTCAATTACCGTCATATTACCTTGTCGTAAGTTGGTAAATTCTCCATGTTTCTCAATATAGAATTGTTCAATAAGAAAGCGATTCTTAAACTCTCTCTCAAATTCTTCCCAAGGTATATATATTGCTTCCTTCTGAGTAATTTTCTTGTACGTGGTCCACCAATCTCTTGCAGGACCTTCTAAATGAGCCATTGCCCATGTAGTTTTAGATTTAGAACAAAGAGGTTGGATCACAAAATATCCTTCGACTTCACTTAGCCAATTGACAACGGTTTTGCCATCACCTCTTCCATCAAACTTGGATATATCCAATTTCTTGATTTCCTTTTTCAATTCTTCACCCACTTTCCTTCTTGAGGAACCCTCTGGAAATTCACTTACATTTTTAGCTCCCCTTTATTCAAATTTTTTTGTTCAATTTCAATTTCAAAAATTTTTATTTTTCTATGCCCTTTTTTGATCCATATACTCACTCATTTGAGCTTTTTGGATTTGCATTTGTTCATTCTATTGATTCAGTTTTCCCTTCATCATCTAAATTATTTGAGCCATATTTTCATCATTCTGTGTAGATCTCGTAGCTACAGGATCTTTCTCTCTTTTGACCACTCATCATGGTATATTGGTAGCTTGCACCCTTTTAGACTCCCTCATGAGTCTTCTTCTTGTTCCCACTCATGGAACTTCTATTTCAGACTCCCTCATGAGTCTTCTTGTTCCCACTCATGGAACTTCTACATTTTCCTCTTGTAGATTTTCACTGGTCCTCCGTGAGGTACCCGCCATACCTGGCATCAAAAGAGTTATGTCAGATCATTGTTCACCCATGTTCATTAGCCAAGGTTCACAACCTAGGCTCTGATACCAACTATAACAACCCGGTCTACTCATCGGTTGTTTAAACACACAACACAAAATTTTTGATGAGAGCATAATAAAAAACTTTAACATTTTTACTGTATACCCAACTTAATATTTGTACTAGGCATAAAAGTAACACACTTCAATATTTCCACCACTGTAGCTGGTGTCTTAAGTGCTTGGTACCGGCCAACTTCCCATAATATATTGCCATAAATAGAACTTTACCCCTTCCACGGGTATCTTTAGTTCTTGGCATGGGGTTTGTCCTTATAGGGCCCATATCACCTGGAAGGATGGATGCCTTAACTCCCCTGTTCCAAATTTAGGCAAGGATTAACAATCCCGCTCATGACCATGAGAGTCCACCGACTCATACACATTTTAGATAATCACTTTGGAACTGGCGTGTTTATGCCTGTGACTAACCATTGACTTTCTACTAAAGTATAGTCAGGGTTCACCATCACATGGCTTTTGAACCAGATTACTTAGTTCCGACTTTGATTGATGGTAATGTTGCCCATCCCATCTACCGTTGGACTTTCCAACCTCATATACCAACTCTTTGGTTTTTGAGTCTAGTTGGCAATTCCACAATCGGAGCAAGTAGTGAGAATCCCCACGTACCATCCATGTGTTCCAGAGACAATATCCCATACCATCATCTCTTACTCTCATCAGTGTGGAACCTCTAGTTCAACTCTTGGCTGAAAATTGGAACACATATACCCAGTTTTTTTCCACCATTGGTCATCGAAGTTGGGTTAGTGTTATCCTCCTCGATAAGCACTTCATATTGGTATACATAATCACGGTTGCCACCACTGCTAGCTATCAGAGTTCAATTAGTGTTATCCTCCTCGATAAGCACTAGCTCTCATTGTAAGAATGAAGTCCATTTCATATTGACTTCTTCTATATATCTTTCGCTTTCTTTGGAAAAGTTTTCTTATTGGCTTAATACTCAGTTTCAGCTTGAATTTTTGGTGTTATTCTTTTTTTCCAATCACATAAACACAAATTTCCATATAGCATAAACATTGAAACTTCTTCTTTGTACAATCATATAACTAGAATATTTATGATGCTTAACAAATACATCTAGATAATATCAAAACAATCAAATTATAACACACATAATCACATAAATTAACGAAGGAGTCAAGTCATCAACTTATTAAAAGAACATATACACATTTACTATTTCTTTTCTTCAGATAGAATAAATCAGTAAACATATCGAATTGCTCTTTTTTTAAATTCTATTATCAAGCACATGATTTAACAAATACCAAGTCATGGTCATGTCTTTCATGAAGGTCTATACATATTTTTATCCAAAATATTGGTATATTTTTATTTTCTTTTGGCAATCTATACATTTATCGATTGAACTATCTACTATCTTAAAGTCTGTATAGAGCTAAGAGTCTTCCTATTTTTTTAAGAACATAATTCGAAATTTTATTATGTAAAACGAACATTCCTTAACTTCCTTTAAAATTTTAGTATAAATATATTTTAAAAAAAAATATTTGACTCTCTAACATAACTTCATTCTATTCAAACATCATTTCAAACCGTCATATTTCATGTTTTTTCATCATTCTAAAATAGAATAGCACATGAATCAATCTTGCAATTTCGTAAGAAGGTTTCTTTGGTATTTCAAATAATTAAAATACAATTCGTGATATGCTATAGAAACCATAAGTGAACTTCTCATGTGACTTTCCTAAATCTAGAAGTATAAATTTTGCATTTTTAGTTTCAACAGGATAATACGTTAATACATTTCAGTTTCCTTCACTTTGGAAGATAAAATAATAGCCAATTTAGGCTTACAAGTACTTCCATATAGTTTTCCAGAGTTTACATTGAATTTATATGAGCCAATTGCCATTTATTCTAGAAATGACTATGATGTCGTGGCTTCGTGAATAGTTTATAACTCGGCAACTCCACCATTACCTTCAATGAACCACCTATTCAGACCACCCGCTCAGGAGAAAGATAAGAGTTTCAAGGTGAGAGTATGGGATCAGCTTGGCCATTTTATGCATCTAAATGCAAACAACATTCATGCAAAGCAAGCCTATACTATAGAAATCATCTCAGATTTATATATGGTTTCACACTCTCACAGAGCATGCAAGCTTAAATCTCATTTCAGGATTAAATAAGAATTTCCTTCTCATGCAATTCACAAGGCATGTAAAATATCGAACTCTTTCTAATGTTTTAATTAAAGGTTCTTCTCATTCCATACATAGAACATACAAGATTTTAAATCTCCGAGCATGCAAGACATCAAACACACAACATGCAAGTTTCCAACTCCTTTCAATATAAATAAAATATTTTCCACTCTTGCATTACTCAAACGTGCAATTCGTCGAGCTCACCTCGGTTTTCAATAAATAAACCTCACACATGCAACACACAGGCATGCACATTATCAAGCTCATTTCAGATTTTGAAACAAAGATTACTCAATTTTGTAAAACACAAGGCATGCAGGTTATTGAGCTTCTTCACGAGTTCAAATAAACAATTTTAAAAAAAAACCCCCCCAAAAAAATAAAAAAAAATATTATAATACCACCTTTTTTTAATATAAAAAAAAATTAAAGATTTCTCACTTATATAATACACACGGCATGCAGATTTTAACTCTTTTTTTTTCCCCAAAAAAAAAGACTTCCCCCCCCCCCCACAACACAAGAAAAAAAATAAAAAAAATATTTTAATATTTATTAAATCCCCCCCCCCAAATTTTTTATATAAAAAAAAACAAACAAAAAATAAAAACTCATCAATTCATTGATACTGAGTATAATATTTTCCAAAATTGACCATATATCGTCATGAGGGAGTTTCTCAAGCTTAAGAGTTTCAACTGTGGCAATACGACAGCGATTTATCATTTTAACAGACAACAAAGAAAACATACATTCCAACAAATGCAGCATAGGAACATAACACACATGAGGCATTTTTTTTTAAACCAGAACTCAAGTGTCTACCTGGTTACACCATGCTCCCCACCGACTGCTTCTCCTACAGCTGAATTACTCCAACACCGCTCTCTTCATTCAACATCCTTCCTTCAACATTCTACGCATACTTCCCATATCTAACCACTCCTTTCCTTAATGCTCGAAGGTGACATGCATCCACTTTGCTTCATTATTATTAAAAGAAACTTCCTCCACTATCCAAAGGTGATGTCTCACATAGTTTGTTTTGCCAGATCATTTTCTCCATACACAGACAAAAAAAAAATATATATATATTTTTTTATTTTTCTCCTTCTTCAAATGGAAAGAAAACAAAGTGGTCTTAGTGGTTGTAATCATCATAACACTTACTGACTTCGTAGATGCCTATTCATATGTTAATATTATTATTTTACTCCATATAAACAACTATCAAAAGAAATCCTTATTATATATATATTCTTAAATTGCACATTATTTAAATTATGTTTTATTTATATTTTTTTATATATAGTCTCACACACACACACACACGGACATACATATATTATCTTACAATACATAAGTTTCTTCCAACAAAGATAAACAAATAACAAATCTATATTTATTTTCTTTTCTTTTTTTTCTCTATATTTTTCCATTTAATAACTTAACATTGACTTTGCACAACAACAAGGAGCACACATGAAATGCACACATCATCCGATAATAAGTAAGAAATGCAATAGCAACCTTGTATGAAATGCAATCACACACATGCTCTAATGCATCAACAATCAAAATGATTCATATGCAAATCCTACGGTGGACTTCCATGTATCCACTGGCCAAGGTGCAATTAAGCACAACATCATATCCCACCTACCTGACGCCTTTCAACATTAGTCTCTGTCAGGGGTGGTTACTCTTTTTCATCTCCACACGTAAACCTATGCTTGCATCACAAAACTCAACGCAGCATCATATTCTCCCAAATAAAAAGATATCAAGCAGTAGGGATGTGACATAAAATGTAAATATTAGCCCAAATGGTAAGTATTCACCGCTATGCATAACCCTGTCCTTCATGCAAATAATTTGAACATTAGAAACTTAAGGTTGATAGAGGCATTGGAATTCTAACAAATATACTTCATTATAACCCATACATTCTTTCCTTCTCACCAACTACTCTAATACATTCATTGTTGAATATTTTTCCTTGCTTTTCACTTCACTGCTTTAGACAACTCCTATTTTCTTTCTTTTCTTAGGTAGTTTTGGTCAATATTTTGTTCTATTTAGATAGATTTTTCTTCACCTAAGGCATCTCCAATCTATCCTAAGGTGAAATCAATCTTCATAGAAAATTGGATGATGTCTTGTCTCTTTTTTCTTTACCTCAGACAACTTAATATTTCATCAAGTGCTTTGTATTTGCAAGCACTTCATCTTGGAGAAATTATTCTCCTCTCTATTCAATATATTATTGCTCATTTTTCCTTTTCACAAGTTGCTTCTTAAGAAAATATTATTTGGTCCTAGAAAGCCTAATCTATAACCATTCTACCTAACACTCATATGTGGAAATAAGTTCATCCACAATTACCTCATGGATTCAATATCAAGCACTTCTTTCATGCCTAAGAGGGTGGTTGATGCATTGGAGCTAATATACAAACTTGTAAATCAAGAGGTAGTGAAACTGGATGGGACCCTAATACCCATTCTCAACCTTTTGAAATACTTGTATATCTCTCTATATGCATACTCTAATGTAACTATTATCCAATAGGTGGTGGTGATTGATCTACCTCCATCATTTTGTCTCTACCTCTCTTGAGATTTCACCGTAAAGATCGATGAGTATCTTTCTCTAGATTGGTCTCACATATTCTTGAGGACTAACTATAGGGCTAATATGAAGGTTCCTTTTGAACCACTCCACATGCAACACATGGAGCACAATCTAGTAAATAAAGCTAAGGTGAATGGGTTTTCTTGACTACTAAAGGAGAAGTAGAGCCAAAAATACTTAGGGATGAAATACATTCCTAGGTGATAAATAATCAAATGGATGAATGAGTGGATGACACATGGGAAGCTAAGTTATATGGGGAGCCTGAAGAACCTATGACATACCTAGTTCTAGATGAGTTTAACACACAAAAATAGTTGGGTCCTTTACCATCTATCATCCATCGAGATTGAAAGAACCCACGCCCCCATAGTTGAGCTACCAAGATGAACAAAAATTTGGATCACTATGGTCTAGGTATTATATGTTTCGGTGAGGAAGCTAAGAAGATAAAACTAACATGTGTAAATACATCAATACTATGTATTATAATGTAAATAGGCAAATTTGTATACATCTTCAAGAGCCTAAACCTTTCCCTCCTAAATTCTCTAGCTTCTATAATCTATCTCATTGACTCTATGCCCAATGGATAAGGCTACCATTTGTTGGGTTCTTTAACTCCTACAAGTAGAAGTCCCTTGTGAGTCACCAAAATTTTATTGAATATTTCACTATAGTAGGGTAGACCCTTTCCCCAAATGGAATTCGAGCAAAGCAACTACCAAGAGAGATCATATGAAAGATCTTGAAGCCCTACCCACATGATGAATATTTTATTTGAAGAAGACACCACCCAAGGACAATCTATGCCAAATGCTAGAAGTATGCTCTAAACTCCCTTCACTATGATGCAAATTCATTCACCTGTATCAAACCCATAAAGGAATTTAGATTTTTTTATGGCGATTAGGAACAATCCCATCATTAATAAGGACTCAAAAATGGTGACTAGAAGGGTTCCCTTGATGATGAGACCTCCAAATTCTTGGTTCACTAGGACCCTTCTACTTGACTGGTATAAGGGATCCAAAATCAAGCCACCCTCCTCTAATAATTAGGTTGTAAAACTCCATATACCTAGGGATAATTAGTGAATGGCATGAGCAACATACCCATCAGGGAAAACCTAATAGTCTTAGGCAGTTGCATAAATCAAGGAAGAAATTGATAAGGCCATATGACCTTGCTAATCCTCATAAGCATCCCCCAAAGGCTCAAAGGTTTGAGGAGTAAGAAGAGCATGGAAGAGACACTAGTGACTAGAAGCATATCCATAAAATGAGGCTTTATGGAATCTTGTGCATAAGCATCTTCAAAAAAATAGTTATCAAAAGAAATAGAGCAGTGATAGAAGTGGCATCAACAAGATTAAGAACCAATTTGAAGTTCAGGAAGGAGGGCTAATATATTAATTGGACCACTAGAGGAGAGATATCAATCCAATCGACACCAAAGTCTTATGAACTAGCATAAAGGAGTAAGAATCATCGAGATGGTCAAAGGCTAAAGAGGGATGAGTTTGCAATCGTGTGAAGCACCAACATTGGATATCCCCATGATGGAATATGAAAGCATTAATGATACCTTTGAAAATAGGATGATAGTACCCATGGAGGCATTTATGGTTATTTAACTTCTTTATCAACTCTTGACCTTCCAAAATTTTAATGCAACATAGGGTTTCTAGTTTAGTGATCAAAAAGGACATTAGTGCTCCCACCCATACCCATTTTGGGGAGGATTTTGAATTTTAAATTTTACCTATAAATATTATAAATAGTAGTCCCTATAGTGAAGAATGAAGTTTGGATTTTTTATTATGTCAAGTACATGACTTGTGGCATTTGCTCTCTCCCTTTTCATCTCATTTCTTAGTCTATATTTGAAGCATCTTATTTTTTACTTTGGAATCAAGCCTTGGGCTAGTTGCATGTACAAGTCATCGAGTCTCTTTTGGTTATACATATATACAATATGTGCTTTTTAATATGAATATGAGGTACTAAAACTTCTTCAATTTTTTTATCCTATTCTAAGCATTCATATACTTTTTGTAGGGTATTGTGACTACCCTATTATTTCTATCTTGACCCCTACAAAAATTCATTAGAGTTGCATATTTCTATGGTTAGGTTTATGTTCAATTTTTTTGTCTTACCTAATTTATGTGTTTATTCATCCCACTAAGTTGTAATGTGGAAATTACTTTTCTCTCATCACCATCTTTAGATAGTCTAGATAGGCTTTATTTTCTACAATTAACATTTAATGTTTTTTTCATATTTTCCTTCTTTCCATTTTCCATGGAGATAGACCTAGTAGAGTAGGCTAGCGTAGGAAGGAGAGACAATCACCAAATGATCACATCCAAAAAGGAGCTGAACTTGGTAAAAAATCTTGGAGGTCATCCAGAGAAGCCACATCCCATGCTTCCCTAGATATCCTAGGACTAGTGCCTCACACAAGATGCAAGGCATTAGACGCACCCACTTGGAGAGAAAAAAAATAACTACAACCATGGGTGTCATGGCATCTACGGTGTCAAAGGGTCATTCCTAGCCCCCAACACCTCCTTTTTTGCACAATTGTACTATCTCTTTAAAATATCAATGGTATGCTCCACCTCCAAGTATTATTTATAACCATAGCATCATCGCATGTTTTCCTCTCTACATAGGAATCGCCCCACACTTCTTAGCACACTTCTAATACAACATAAAATAGCTTAGACTTTGGGATATCTATAGTAGCAATAATTTCTAGGAAACCATTTTGTTTTGCACTTCTAAAGGATTCAACATGTGTTACTTCCTCTTTCCTTTCCCCATGCCACCTTCTTCCTCATTATCCCCCAAATCATGTCAGGTAGTATCCAAACCACTAGTCACCATTACCTTATCTGCACATGAACCCACAAGAGTGTGGGGTATAAATAAATAATACATGGCATATTCATGTCATCTATTGATTATGCCAAGTAGTCACTCATTTATACCACTTCTCCTTATTAACTTATGAATCAGATTGAATATGTCCCTTAAAAATTATCCAATATAATTCACTTTAATAGTTTTCCATTTTTTAGGTAACCCTTTAGTCCTCAAAGACATGGGTTAATGGACAAGATTCATTACCCTCCATATTTGAAGGTTCTTAGATTTATTTCTTCCTCCTTACCTTGTACTTTTATCACCCTGAATCACAACATTTGAAATGTTGTCAAATGATAATTCTAGTTAGGATATGTATTTTTCATCCCACTTAGTGCTAGATAACTCATGGCTAGAAGATCTATGATTCGTACCTAATATAAGTACCTTTTAACCTTAGTAGCCTCAAATACTTACTGTATAGTCAACAATTTTCTCTTTTAGTTTACAAATATATGCAATTCACTTGTCTATATTTTTAATCTTATTCCTCATAAGGGAATTGTCACACACATTACCTTTACCATAAGCAATCATCTCCACTCACATGATCCTTGTCTTCATTGTTTTAATCTTGTATCTAGGTGAATCCTTGAGATTCCTATAACATAAGTTATCATTATTACACATGTTAGTTATTACCCCAAGGAATATTTTCTTAACTAAGAGCATTTTTTTTCCCCCCCCCGCCTTTATTGGGTTATAGTTACAATGTGTGATAGAATCATATTAATTCTACATGCCATCTTTCAAGATCATCTTCCTTTTATAGTCTTCCATGATCTTGTCTTTTCTACTATGCACATCCAACAAGCTAGTCTTACACTTGAAATGTTACTATTATCATCCTTTTCCTTTTAGATCATGATGAATGTCAATGATTCTCTCTTTCATATTTAAAATATATACAATTTATAGTTTTATATTTATCTACTAAACAAGGGAATCGTTGACCTCCTTTTGTGGCCTTGTTCATATTACATATCCCTATTACACCTTATTCCCATGTTGACTCAAGGTGATGTTGCCTCCTTATGCAATACATGTGTATATAAGACACTTTTTATATACATTCAATGTATACACAGGAGTATCACCATCTTGATCTCTTCATAGGTTCAATATTCATCATTACTTTGATATACCTCTAAGTTCCCTACCTTCATCGCCTTACAAACGAACTTATTTAATAATAAAGTAAGTATTATGTGGTCCTAAAGGGACCAGACCGGGGGGGGGGGGGGGGGCCCGGGGCCCCCCCCCCCCCGGGGGGGGGGGCGGGCCCTAAAAAAAAAATAGGGACACCTCAATGGTAAAAGACATTAAGCTATCCTAGTAGAGACCCAAGTTCATTTCATGGGGAGGGTGACCCCTGATGTGCCCCTAGATTTTAAACCTATTCCAAAAAAAAAGTAATTATTTTATACCAAGAAATTTTTTTATATAAGCACTCCTATCTAGCCACCAGATGTGCATATTTTTTCCCTATGAATTTCCTTGATCAAACACCTTCCCCTCCTTTAGTTTCCCATATTTTATATATAAAAGATTATTTGCTACATGTTTTATTAAACCTAGTGCTTAGCCATCATTAAGAGAATGGATTAATAAAGACTACACTTCATAATGGATTATAAAGATGCATGGGTGAACTCTAACCTCTTTTTTTCTTGCACCTAAGAAGCTTTCCTCATTAGCTTCTAGGCTCTCGAGATGATAGGGATAGGATAGGATAGATACCTAGTGATATGTCATATTTAATATTTGATAGGCCACTTGCTATTCTATGATCATCTCTTGACTATTCATTTCACTAGGTGGTATCATTTATACCTCTTTGAAAACCTTTATGACACTAAGATGATGAAGGCAGGACATGCTTACACCCTTTCTTATGCACCACAAGGAATTTTATAGGCATCAAAATATCCTACTGGCATCTCTTGTTGGCTCTTACAATAGCCTAAAAATCTTTACCTCTTTCTCTCTAGTTTTATTTTAAAAAAATCATCTTAAAACCAGAACAGGTGAAATCTATCAAAACAAAATAGTTCAACTCTATACACCCAAAGTACCACCTTAATTTTTAGAGATACTTTTAACTTTATTTGCCTTATATATTTTACTAAATTCTCTACAAATTTATCCTATATCGGTAAATTCAATAAATACCGAGTTATCTTAGTTTAAATACTATACAACCACTAAATTTTCTAGGCAAATCAATTCATAAAAAAAAATTGGTGAGCTAGCCATGGCATACTCATCTGGTGTTTACCGCATTCTCTGAAAGCAAAGGATATATTTCATTTTCCACCTTTTCAATAGTTTGAATCAGATGTCAAAGTAGTTTATAATATCATATTTTTTATACTCATTCAACTCGCCCAAAGAAAAGGATTTCTTTTATGATATTGGACCCGATGAGATTTGTTAAATAGGCTTCGGTTATTATGCAAGTCTTGGATAGATACTCCTCTAAAATGTTGCTTGCATTCTCAACCAATATGTATGAATTTTTTGTTTTAAGAAAATTAAAATGGTCTGGTTACCTACCACTGCAACTACCCATTTATTCTCTCAAGAATGAGGTTAAACTATGCTTCTCAAAAACTGCTAGGGCTTGCTAGCTACACTAGCTGAGTTAGCATTTTAACAACATTATAGTCTATTTGAGAACTATTTAATGATCATGTCATGTTCCATTAATGAACAAAAATAATAAATCAAATTTTTTACAAGTTATACACTCAAAATAAACTATCCATTAAGGATAACATGGCAGATAATGTCTTATTTGAATTCACAATTTTCAACAATCAATATTACCAATAATTTGGCATCATTTTCTATTACACCATAATTCCAAAGTGGGTGTAATATACAAAAGGTTGTGTCCCTTTTTACATGAAGAAGTTTCTATCTCCCAACTATGGGATGTTCCACACTCTTCTAAAGATGCTTTACAAGGAATCTATTGCTATATTTTTTTTTAGTTTTGAAACCGACCAAGCATCCTTTCTTCAAACTACAGTCTCAGCAATTGATGTTGGTTCTACAACAAGCTTATAGCCTACGTCCGCTCCTCTGCAAGCTCCTTGGTTCTACCTTTCACACTTTTGTACAGGTTAAACTGGACATCATCTAGCTAAGCAACTGGTCCATAACCAGCATAGAGGTGTTTAAGGGGTGCCAACAGGGATCAGATACGGCTCAAATCAATTGATATGCAACTTATATGCATCCATAAATACTATACTATAATTTTAGCATTCAAAAGAATTACAAATCCCCTTGCTTAAGATATAATTCATAAAATTCCAAACAAATTTCTTCTTTTACAACCACCTACAATCATCCTGGCAGTATTTCATGAAATCATTTCTTTTTCCATTGAAGACTATTTCGGCAATCAAAGGAAACATAAGATTCAGAGGTAATTTTCTTTAAAACAAACTAGATTGCTCACAACAATATAGTATCACTATTACCTAGCATTCCACATTTTCAAAACACAATATTTATGTTCTGTTTCCTTTTACCACTACATAGGTAAGTCATCATTTTCAAACACAGAGGTTCATATTTGTTTTTTTTTTCATTTACCACTACATAGGTAAGTCATCATTATCAAAACACAAAGGTTTTTTCTCTTTTTCTTTTATCACAGCACAGGTAAATCAACATGATTCAATTTATTGCCACATAAAAACCAATCAACCTTTCCTCATTTTAATTTATGAATGACACATTCAATATAAAGAAATATAACAGATTTTCCAACCTAAACTTGCACACTTTCCACCTCTCTGGCATCACACTTCTTTCCTTCTTTATTTTTCTCTCTTTCTTCTTCTTTTCAGTTTTTCCCCATGCTCTCTATATCCTTATCCATTTTTTAAGACTTATGGCTTCATAGGTTCTTCCTATCAACTCTATGAAGAACTCGATGATTTGTTGCCTTCATCTCTTCATGCACTATGCCAGGTAATCAAGATACCTCCCATCGCTTTGCACGCATGATTAGACATCATGATCATAAAAAAAATTCACCACTTTTGCTTAAGCTTAACATTAGCCATTGAGGAGTGTGTTTCACATGCATACCCTTATTAATGTTTGTTTTAACATATAATCAAACTCTATGGTCAACCATTGCCCTTTATATTTTAAAAAACCACATTATTAGTAATGTACTTTTAAATGCATGGAACACTTTCTTTTATTTTTAAAATAAAATAATATTTATAATATAGGCTTCATCACATAGAAGACCTCCCTTTTCTTTTTAAAATAAAATTCCAATATCACACTCACACAAACACAAATAAGAAAGTGGCTCTCATTGTCATTGCCACCTAAAAGCATTTCCCATTCCATGCCAGCAAGCAATATTCAAATAAACATAACTCATGCAAAGATGCAATTTTGCAATGCACCTAAAATATATGCAAAGCACGAGTTTCCATGTGCTCACGAGCCAAATCATCACTTCTCTTTCTTACCTTTTTTCATTGGCTTATTTCCTTTCATAGACACCTTGCAATTGTCCTGCACTCACAATAATTGTCAGCAGTACCATATTTTCACAAGAAAAAGGTAAGTTTATTCTTTCTCTACTTTCATTCATTAATTGTGTGAGGAGGGTCGTTAAATTTAAACTTCCACAGATTACCAATGATGTCCTCTAAATGGAAGGAGCTCTTAATACCATAAATATGAGTACAAGTTTGCATTGTGTTGTAATAGAATTTTCCACCCTTCATTCCGTTCCAAAGCCCTCATAATAAGCAGCTAGAACCTTACCTTGCGTATGAATATCCAAGAGCCCCAAACCTCCCTCTTCTTTAGGAATGGTGCAATATTTCCATGCTATAAGCGGCAATTTATTTGAACCATTAGATTTGGACCACAAAAATGATCGAATTATCTTCTCAAGCCTCATGTATTATGAAGTATTAGGTAGCCAATAGGAATAATAGTAAAGATAACAGACCTGCATAATTTTTGCTACCACCACCAGCTTACCAACAAACAAAAGTAACCTATATTTCCATACCTGATTTTTTTTCAAATTTAGCCAAGCATTAATTCCACATATCAACCAACAAGACTCTCTTACCAAATGGTATTCCAAGATATCTAACAATATCACCATCTACAATATGTTTCCATGCAGGGGAAAAGTCCTTTGGTAAGGAATCAGTACCAACTAACCAAAATTTATATTTAGATTCACTGATTTTGGCACCTGAGGCCAAACATAACTGATCAAGGGAGCATATGGTATTTTCAATGGATTGTTTGTCTAGTTGGACCGAAATAAAAGAATCATCTACAAAGTGGTTGTTAATAACTATACCTCCTAAAATTGAGATACCTCTTAAATCCCCTGCCTTCATTCTCATTTCTAATATATATCCCAAAGCATCAGAAGTCAACACAAAAAGATAGGGCGCTAGAGGGCAGCCTTGTATAATTGACTTAAACAAAGTAATAGATTCTGAAAGCTTACCATTAACCATTACCTTTGTCGAGGCACATGAGAACAACACCTTGATCCTCCCAACCATATTAAAAATAAATTCCCAATCAACCCTATCATAGGCCTTATCAAACTCTATATTCAAAAATAATGTTTTCTTATTGCTTCCTTGTGCCCACTCCATTGTCTCTCACACGACCAACACGGTGTCTAATATAAATCTTTCTTTAACAAACCTTGTTTTCTCTTGTCGTATAATTCTTGCTACTATAGATTTTAGTCTAAGAGCTAGTGCCTTGGCCAAAATTTTATATGATACATTGAGCAAAGTAATGAGCCTCCAACCTCCAATTGTGTCCTTCCTATTATTCTTAGGGATCAATTCAACTCTTGATTCAATCTTGGAGATATCATGCCTTTGTCAAAAATTTCTTGGAGCCCCTCAATGTTATTCAAATATATTTTTTTCTTTTTCTTTTTAAGATTTGATTAGTGTGAGAAATTTTTAGGACCAACATTTAGGGTTGGGCATCTTCATCCTATCAATAAGGAATTTAACACACAAACATTCACACATATACATCGCATTTTGAACTTTGGAACTCTTTAGAAGAGCCAAAATTATTTGGTTAGTGTGAGAAACCTCTTGCCCCAACTCTTTAAAGAGGAGGACCTAGAAAGACTTGAGATTAGAACTGTTGACCTTAATTTGGCAAACACTAAAGTGAAACCAATCCATCTACTACCTTTGTCCATAAAATGGTATTTTATAGTCAAAGATTGGAAGTTTATCTCCTTCTTCAAAGTTGAGGAATTTAATTGATTGAATTTTATTTGATTTGTCTCCTTCAAAGTTGAGGAATTTAATTGATTTAATGTCATTTGATCTTAAGTATATTATTAATTAAATGTTACACATTTATTTTTTGAAAGTGACTTTATCTTATTATAAATAATAAGAGCAAATTCAAAAAAAAATGGGTGATATGGAAGGATACCCCAAAGCCTATGTAAGAAATTAAACGGTCAAAAGAGCCTAACTAAATTATAAAAAAAAATGATAAATACATCACCAAGAGATTTTTTGCTTATATTATATAATTGAGAAACTGAAAATAAACTAGAGCAAAAAAATTCTAAATTATAAAATTGTAACTTTGGAGAGATATAACTCGTAGACTAGTTGTTTCTTTCAAGCATCTGTGCAAGTAGATATTTCCTAGTAGACTTATGATCCCTAGTATCAAATGTAAATGTTGGTTTCTCCATTGAGATTTCGTTGTCCTATTTCTAATCAAGCAATATCAACACCCCAAAATTGTTGAAACTGTTGGGTTTAACACTCGCCCACCAAATTTTGAATGGGTAAAATCATTTTTCAGGCAAGTTGTTCCCATCTGCTTTCCCTTGTTGAGGACTTCGAAAATGCCAAAATCATACGAAAGGGAAGGGATCCTCAAATTTTGCTTCTTTCATAAGAATCGCTAATTCCATCAATGATGGATCTACATTTGGTGTTGTGACTTTCATGGGTGAGGACTGTGGAATAGAAAAAACAACCATCTATGGAAGTGAAGGCATTGAGCTTGCGACAACCGCCATCTGTGGATCAAAAAAAGTTGTCAACTATGGAACTGAAGGTTGAAAGTGTGTGACAACCATCGTCTATGAACCAGACAAAACTGTGCATGTGAACGTAGGGTCCAACCATAATGGTCCAACCATCCACCTTAGGTTGAGTGGTTACCCCAAGGGTGGGCACAAAAGTTGACATCGGCTTGGGATGCAATGAACGTAGATAATTCTTCACCTTAAGATCAGGTGTTTGGAAAGAAAAACAAGTATTTGAAAGATTAATGTAAACCACCCATTGAGAAAAATGGTGGCCTCACCCACTTGAATGATGATGGAGTCAGGTAAATCCTTTAATAAATTTGCCTCTACGCATACCCGCATGGTTGAACAGGCATTGAAATTATTTTAGGTTCAATGAGAACCACACGCCTAAGCACATCAATGATTTGGTCTAAACCAACCCACAAAGGAAGAGGAAGACAATAAAATCATAAGTTTACAATGAAAGAACGAGCAAAGAGCTCTGTAAATGATAAGGACTGTGTTGATAAAGAGTTGTGATGTGCAGGATTAACAAAAAAAAAAACTCAGTAATACATTGTACCAGTTGAACAGAAACACTATGGGAGCATGGATGAGAGCCCATGCTGAAGAGATCCAAGCCCTCAATAACAATTCAAGAAGGATACACCTAACAAAATACCCTATCAGGGTGTGCGACTCCAGCCGGCTACATGCTAATTCAATAAACTCGAAAAAAAAAAACTTCAAAAGATAAACCCTTACCACAATAAATTGTAGTAAAAGTCATTTCTAAAGACATCTGAGAAATATCATTGACAAGAACTGTTTTCTTTGTAGCACCAACGCAAAACGTTGAACCAAGTGCCATAGACAAGAACCGTCTCCCTTCCAATACCAGCGTAGACCGTTGGATTGCTGAGAATTAAAGCCATGAAAAAACACAGAAAAATATAGCATGGCTCACACCAAAAACCTAGTAAAACCCGTAAAAAAACACAAATATTACGCGTTTTAATTTATTTTGATAAACAATTATGTGGAATCCATTACCCATTGTTGACATGCATTAAAGTCAAAGAATTTAATAAGTCTAAGATATTGTAATTTTCTTAATTGTTAGAAATTTTAATATATTATGTTGTTAATATGGAACAATAACTCGTTCCTATAACTTTAACTTATTTTTATAGAAGATAGATCCATCGCAACATGTAATCTCTTAATTTATTTTTTATTTTCAATTCATTATATAGTGTGAGAAACTTTTACAATTAATGCACAGGGTTGAACAATCTCCTCTCAACCATGAGAATTATTTTATCAATAGGGAATTTAACACACATCTGCCCCCTCACACACTTGCCCATGCCATGGTTTGAACTTTAAACCGTCCGAAAAATAACCAAAGCCCAAACGATTTTAAATAAATTTGAAAAATTTTCATTTGTTACCGGTTGTAAGTCTTATAGGTTAACAATTCTAACCATTTTAAGCATATTAATTTTATGTATTAAAATAAGATTTATTAAAGTAATATCAACCATGAAGATCTAAGATTTAGATATATTAAGGTTAAGTATAGCATTATAATTATATATATATATATAGAGGAATTGACAATTACCTTTCTTTTTTAAAGAAGTCAAGTTGCATTGCCTCTGATCGCAGCGTTAAATCATGGTGCTACCACTATAACCCCTATCTCACCTCGATAAACACAACTCGAAGTTAAGAAGACCCTCGGTGTCTTGGGGTGGTGCACACTCAGCGAACTCTAGTCAAACTACTACCTTTGCCCAAATTGAGCATTCATGCGAGGTTTAAACCTAGGCCTCCTCCTGGTAAGTGCCCAACTTCTTACCAATCCAACTTCTTAATAACATTATAAATTATTTAATACTATAAACAAATACATTAAAATTATTAACCTTTTTTTCTTGCTAAACAAGGGAATCAGTCCCAAGGGGAACAATGCAACAGTTAAATTCCCTATTGATAAACATAGCTCTCGGCTTTGCGAGGAATCATGGTTGGGAGGAGACTGCTCAGCCTTGTGCATAGGGGTTTTTACATTAACCAAATAAAAATATATATTAAAATATATTTAAATTATATAAAATATAATAACTTAAAAGTATTAATTGTATAAATATTGAAAACTATTAATCAATTAATATTAATCAATTAATCGATTGTTTTTTTGAAGAGTTTACACATATTTTTTACGAGGGTTTTTGACCCTCTCATACTAAGTGGGGTTTGAACATTGGACCTCTCAAAAAGAGACCAAAGCAATCTTAGACAATCAATTAATCAAAATTGTATAAAAGATAATAACTTAAAAGTATTAATTGTATAAATATTGGAAACTATTAATCAATTAATCGATTATTTTTTCGATGAGTTTACACATATTTTTTACGAGGGGTTTTGACCCCCTCATACTAAGTGGAGTTTGAACCTTGGACCTCTTAAAAAGAGACCAAAGTAATCTTAGACAATCAATTAATCAAATATTAACTATCATATAATGTCATATAAAATTTTAACCTAGAAAACACTATATAAAATTTAATTTTGATGCATTCCTATAAACCAAGATTCATTTATATATACTTAACACCTTTAAAAATCATTTAAAAATAAAATATAAAGATTAAATATATCATTAATATTTTTTTAATTTGTTATATGGGATTAACACATGTCTCATTAGTATTACATCATGACCACATAGTGGTACTATAATATTTAACTTTGATACTAAGAGTTGTTCATCACTTCTATAAAGCAAGGTTCATACATATGTTTCACCCTTAAAAACCATTAATATTAAATATCAAGGTGTAAATATTAAGTATATCATTAATAATTTATGTAATTGATGAAAAATCGATCAAAAAATATTTCATAGTTATTAATGTTAGAGTTATGGATTGGATCTAGTTTTTGGATAGGGGTTCATGTCACTCGACGCATTATCCTTTGCATGTTCGAATCTGGTAGGCATTGTGACTATTTATAGTTATTTATCTTAAGATTTTTTGCTTCTTCCTTTGTTGGTTACCACTAATTTTACTTTAGCTTTCATGGTCTGTCCATGAACTTAATAGAAGAAAGTGAGCTAAGAAATAAAATCTCTAATATTTTGGTAAGGGTTTTCTCTGGCTCGGTTTAGGGTTTGGTCATATCTGAAGCCCTATCATGACAATGAATATGAGGAATATTCCTCCCCCTAAAACCTCCTTTTGAGATGTTACCATGATGACTACCTTCATACTCAGGAACATTGATCATGGTTTATTTTCCTTGTTCTGACTATCTCCTCTATTTGACTAGTCAAAACTAGAAAATATGACCAAAGCTTTGAAGGCAAGGAGGCCACAATAGTCCCAACCAAGTAACAAAGGTTCCTTTGTTCCTAAGTTGGATGATGCTCCAATGGTGGAGATTGTAACAATCCCAAAAATCTATCCCACTCAAGAGAGATTTTTTTTTACATTCATTAGGGATATACATATTATTACCTTGCATAAGTCATTCTATGTAGGCATCTATTAAAGTAATACCCCATTATTAAGTTATCGATAAAAAGTACATGCCCATTTCTACCCTAGATAAGTTCATCTATGCAGGTGCACTAAGTGTAGTGCAGACATGCTATCTTAAATACTTTAGTCACTATATATATATGTGTGTGTGCACTTTTAGTTCATAGGCATAGGCATTAATATATGTTATTCATTACTCTCCTATGCTTCATCATAGTAAGGATTATTCAATAGTACAAGGAGAGTGCATTGCTTAATCACATGTAATTATTAACAATGTAGAACAACAAAATCCATAGCACGTTAACTCTAGATAGTCATAAGAACCAATATCATAAGATAACAATAATCCAATCACATATGACACATCTTTTATCCTATGAAAACCCCTAAGAGGAAAAACCCAACCTTAAAATATATCCATATTTCATTAATTGCAATTGAATCCAATACAACCGATTTAGGAATCTCTTGATTTTTATTCTCAACTTTTTAATACAACTATGGTCATATAAGGATCCCATAATCCTTATGCCCCATTTAGGAATTGATCTATTTTAATACATATTTGAAAACAATGAGGGAATCCCCATAAATTCCCTCGGATGAACTCCACGTTCACCCTCCCAAGGTAGCCTCTATATTTTAATCCACACTCAAGGAATATCTTTATTCCATGAGTCTAATATGTCCATACATCAGTACCAAAAATATAATATAAGAATCAATTTGTTTAATCAGCTAAGATTCCATACCCATATTCAATCAACCATTTATCAAAACCAATTTCCTTAATCAATTAAGAGCCCATACTCTTAATCGATCAAGTACTTATCAAAACCAATTTCCTTAACCAATTAAGAGCCCATACTCTTAATAGATCAAGTACTTATCAAAGTCAATTTTCTTAACCAATTAAGAGTGCCTACTCTTAATCAATCAAGTACTTAATAATCAATTTCCTTAATCAATAAAACTCAAGACCACCCAACATAATAACTCCTACTATATTTTAGGTTCTAAATGTAAGATACAACATAGTATCCACTACTATATTTCCTTTCTATTAATGCCAACCATAATATCCATGATAATAATTAAAGTTCAATCCACTAAAAGGAATCATAATATCTATCGATTTGTTCCTCCATTCAAATAACCAATTGGACTATACTCCACTCATACTCTTTTTACTAAATCAATCAAACCATCCACTAACATGTTTCCCAATTAGATCAATAGAAGAAAGAAATACTATCCACTAATAAATTTATATTTCATCCTTTAACTAAGGTGTTAATACTTACATCAAGGTCCATTCTACTAAAGAAATAAATATCCATTATATGTTTGCTAAAGCCATTCTGCTAAAAAGAACGTAATCTATGCTAATAGATTCAAATCCATCCTTTATTTTAACAACATAATCCATCTATGTTAACAAACATAACTCATCTAAGTTTAACGATAAAAGGCCCTTCTCGTAATTTTCTCAAAACATAGCCCATCTATGTTTTAACATCATTACCTATCTTCAATTAACAATAGAGATGTCTTATTTTAATAATTCCAAAACATAATCTTTCCATGTTTTGATCCCCCCCAAAAAAAGTATTTTATTGAACCTTCTCAATATTATTCAAAGTATATCTTCATTTCACAAAGGGGTCTTTTAATCTTGATAACCAATTCATAGATCCAAAAGCCAACAAATCTTAAAACCATAGGATTTTTATTCCCTATGATCACTCTCATATAATTAGAGGCCATCTAGTCTTTCGTTTATACTAAGTTTAAGGTTCAACAAATAACCTTTCTTTAAAAGATTTTAAAGCTAAGTAAAATACCCCTCACTTTTCCTAGGATTCAAACCAATTTAATGATCTTTAATTTAATTAAGGTAGATCTAGCATTTCCCTTTTTATTAAATCAAATAAAAAACTTATCTTTCACTTCCTTAAATATACAAATGGAAGCCCACTCTTCTTTTAAAAGGGTCCTAAGGGGTCTCCCTATTTATTAAAAATAATACATACCTCCTTTTCAAAACGCTCCCTTCAAAAATTGATTTGAGAATTGGCTCCACTCAAACATTGGTTTTTTCAACTGTGCCAGCAAGGGTCAACTACACAGGTCAAACCAAGGGTTCTCGTGAAAGTTAGAAGGTGCAAGCAACAGTGCATCAACACTATTGGTTCAAACTTAAGCAGGAATAATAATAATGACGTGGTTCTACACACAAGTTCCCAATAAACCGATGCATGGAAAGGTGCCAACCATCGATGCAGCTAAGCGTGTAGCCTAGCATGACCATAAGGTATTGGTCATCCACATATGGATGATCCTACTCTAATATACCCTTGAATAAAATTTCCCATGATAAATGTGGGACTAAACTAAACATAGGAGGTGAAAAGGTATTTTATCTTGAATGAGCATTACCAACCTCAAAAATCCACATAGAGGATAGCACAAGGAGACATGTGTTAGAAATATCCATGACGGGGGGTTCGAGGGTCAAAGTCAAACTTCAACAATCAACACACCTCCAACCTATTTGGCCACCACACCTACCATCTAGTGTATCAAGGAAGGACCAACGACTAAGCGTCTAGCTAGGCGCTTTTCTAATACCATAGGAAATACGCAAACCCTTTAAACAATCAGGATTCCCCCACATATTGTGTGTGGAACTAAATCGCTCCACCCGCGTGCATTGCACCATCACGCGACGGTGGTGCTAGGGCAACGTGAATGAAAATATTTTATGATTCCATAAGTTAACCTTAGGAAAATATTATCTCATGGTTACGGTGAAGATGTTCACAATAGCGGGATGAAATTATGTGATGATAGGAAAGTATCACAGATGAATCTAGACATAGAAAATTGACCCACTTTAGTGGGCAATATTCCTAGGTCCTCCTAGGAGACCCCCTAGACATGCCTAGGGAAAGGGCTAGGCCTCCCCCATCTATTTTCTTCTTTTTTCCTCTTTATGCAAAATCACGCTCGCCTTTGACGATGTTTGATTTCGCATAAGGTGAAATCATGGTCAGCCTAACAGGGCACAATTTCATATTTTAGATTTTTTCTCTAATAAAACCCTAATTTCTCAAAGTTTGTGTGTTTTATGTTGTCTCTCCTCGGTTTTCCCACCCATTTTGCCTTCAAATCAGCAATATAAGGAGGGTTTGAAATCATTTTTAGAGGATGATGATTTTTGGATTGTGAATTACAAGTAATCTTAAGTGCTCACTAAGTGATCTACATTCTTCTTCTTCTTCTTCTACAAGCAAGCTAACTCACAAATTGTGAAGTGTGATTTTTTCTTTGCTGCATTGGATTATTTGTTGTTGTTGCTCACTTTGATGGATTTGTGTTGAAGCCCTAAGGAGATATCTACTATTCGGGATGTCCCAACCCTTATATCTACTTCTGTGTTGTTTGATAGGTTATTTTGCTCTTCTGCATGCACATTTTGATTTTTTGTATCACGCATTAGTCATTTCACACTGATCTGAGGCTTTTCGCCTCACTTCTACAAAATTGCGCCTAGGTCTCTATGGGGTGCAATTTTGCCTATGCAAAATCTTGATCACCTGTTACGGGGTGTGATTTCACCCAGACTGCGTCTGGGGGTAAATTTTTGTTCTAGAACCTAGATCTACATCATATATTTCATATAGGACATAACACTTCATTCTGTTTTGTGGTTTTATTATTTTATTTTGATGTATTGTGGCATGCTTGTTTTCTTCCAAAGGTCAATTTTTGCTTCTATTTTCAAATGTCAACTAAAAGGACCTAGGGTTCTTGACTACTGCACCTCCAAGAATTATGGTGCAATGGCCTAAACAGTTCCCCTAATGTTGATTATATTTTTTGAGTGTTTCTTAAGTTATCTTGCAAAAACAAGAATTTTTGACATCACTAGACAAAGGATAAGAGCGAGGATCAACCATTGGATAAGCTAAGTATTATAATTAGTCTTTAGATTGTTTTTTGGGTGCCTTATATTTTTGTTATAAAACCCTAGATCTGATTTAAATGAAATACATTTTATTTATTTCTAGGCATTTGAAAGATAAACAACATATAGTGTGCACTTAGGGTTAATATTGTTAATGCATATTCTCTTTAGCCTTTGCTTAAAGGTTTTCTATCTTGAAACCCTAGGGCTAGAAAGCATTAAAAGAAAGAATCATTCTAGGGTTAGCTCTTGTATTCTTGCAATCTGTATTCCTACATTGTCCTTTATCTTTCATAGCATAAATATAGAAAGGTCAAACATAGGTGATTATCTTGAATTGAATACATCAAACATTCTTAAAAACCAGTGGACTTGGAGCAAGTCCTTAAACCATTCCTTGTGAACCCTTCCCCCTCTTTTACACCGAGTATAGAGAACAACGCAGCCCCTGCGATTCACCTCAAGGCTTCTCTCTCTTTGCAGATCCAACCTTGAGAATCGTACACGATAGGGTGGTTTTCCTCCTCTACATATTTGGTGAACTAACGTGAACACCTAATTTTATTTTTAAATTCTTAAACAAGATCATTAATTTATTTTTTTGATTGGAGATCATTAATAACACCATTTTAGAAAATTTTCTCTATGTTTTTGTTTTTAGTATTCTCTTCTATCCTTTTGCCTCTTCTAATGGTTCCTTTCATTAGAAGTCAGTGAAAGCATATTGAATCTGATTATGTTCCCCCGAAATATGATCAGATTGATATATTGGATCCTAACATAGATCCATAAGAACAAATAATATGGAAAATGAAATTAGTTTTGATCCTCATGAAGGACTTAATAGTGGGTTCATATTTTTATTATTTGAACATATTTAAGGTTTCATGAAAGCTAATAGAGATAATATATTAGAGGGTATGGAGCAAGAATCTCATCTCAAAAAAGGTAAGACTCCTCCACATACTCCTCTACTAGACTATCCCATGCTTGATCAAAATAACCCCTTAACTAACTTAATGCATCTTGAAAATTTAAGAAAACAGACAACTGATACCGCTACTATAACCACCAACGTTGGAAGGAATCTGCAAGTCCCTCCAATTAGCAGTGTCACTCAAAAAAAAATTTCAATTTCCTCCTCAATATTCTAATCTCAACACTTTTGCTTCTATCCCACCAAATCTTGGCTATCCATTTTTATAAGGTACTGCATATAACAATAATATTCATGCATCCAATATGATGCTAGCGCTAGTTCCTCAATACACATATACCCCTCCTTTAGGGAATCTTGGGACATTGCATAATAGTAATATAGAAGTACAAAATTTAACAAATATGGTAAAATAGTTGGTTTCAAAAGTTGAGATGATTCAGCCTTCAAGTTTCACTTATAGTTATAAAGAAATGTGTAATCAACCATTGGATCCTATTATTGTTGTTAGACCTTATCCTAAGAATTTTTCTATATTATTTTTGCCTATATATAAGGGGACAGAAGATCCTAAAGAGAATTTAAAAATATTTAGAACAACATGCCATGATCTCATATATGATGACATGTTGTTGTTAAAAATATTTCCTAAGAGTCTTTATGGAATGGCATTAGAGTGGTATTATCAATTACCTAATTATTCCTTGAAGAGTTTCGAAGAAACAACAAAATTATTTGTTCAACAGTTTGGTGCCTATATTGAAAAGGAAGTAACAATGAAAGATGTTTATAATTTAAAACAAAGTAAAGAAGAAAAATTTTCAGAATTATTGGCTCATTGGAGAAGTTTTTTTGGACGATTGAGATACACTTTACCTCCAAAAGATATGCTTGAGATATTTATTGGTAATTTACAAGAGCAGTTATCTTATGCACTAGAGACTACTAATATTACATATTTTGACCAAGAAAATGATTTAGCAAGGAAAGTAGAACAAGATCTTATTAGAAGAGGTCAACTCAAAGTCAAATAAGAGAAACCTACTAAGTCTCAACATAAGAATAAACACACAAGAGATGATAATGAACAGATAGTAGGCATGTTAACAATGTTACGAAAAACCTACAAAATATAATACTTCAAAAACATCCACAAAGGAATTTTATAAGGCTTAATATGTCCATGGTAGTAGCTTTAAAACAAATTTTAGAAGCCAACACAATTAAGTCGCCTCCCATAAGGCAACCTAATACTATAGCTCATTGGTACAAGGCAGATTAGAATTGTGCATATCATAGAGTGGAAGGACATTGGACAAACTCTTGTAATAAATTAAAACATGTGGTTCAAGATTTAATTGATGTAAGACATATTGATATAGGTAATTCTCAATCAGTAAATAATCAAGTTCCTACCCAGCAAGCTTCAACTACAAATCAAGATATGGGAATATTCAAATATCCATTGCCAAAATATAATAAGCAAGCAACAAATCATGTGGCTCATTAGAATGAGCCTCCTCCTTATGATAATATGGTTTTCATGGTTGGGATAACTACAAGAAGGTAAGCTCAGACTCAGCCTACTCTGCATACTCAACAAGGATAGTGTTGGACATTTTGAGTTCATTTAGTTGTCATTGATGTCAAGGTGAAAAGTTGTCATTGATGCCAAAGTGAACACATGAAGATATCATTACCACCGTCGAGTACATCATCATTAACACCAGGAAGCAATGCAAAGAGATGGAGAAAAGTTGTCCAAATATGTTTTTATAAGGGCTTTTTTTAAAACCATGATGGCACATTAAAAGGGTTTTTATTAAAACCATAATGATAGTTCTCTAATATTGTTATGGCATAATTAAGGTTTTTATTAAAACCAAGGTGGCAAAATTAATTTTCATCAACCTAGTGAAGTCCAAATGACAATTTGATATTAACTCAAGAGGGCTTTAATTTTTATTAAAGTCTAAAGTTTATAAATTAAATTTATAATATTTAAATTTGTTTGAATTTAAATTAATTATAAATTATAATTTATACAATCCAACGTCATCAAATCAAATCATCCACCGACGTTGTATGCAAAGCAAATGAAGGGTATTTAAACCCTAAGACAAACCTTAGGGAATGGTGTGTATCGAATTCGAACAAAGCAAAAATCCAAAGCCTCCAAAATTTGCAAGTGGTGTATTTTCCAAAACAGGATAACGTATTGTAATCAGGGTAGAGCATCATGATCGAGGCAATGAATGGTTTTCGAAGCAAGGGACAACACAAAGGGAGAAGCACTCGTAGTCTAGCTTTGCGCTAGACGTAGGTGAATACCAAAGGCTTGAAACCTCTATGAGAAGACTTAAGCAACCTTAGGGCTTAAGCTAAGCATGTGGAGCGCTTAGCTCACACTGATAGCTTACCACAGCTAAGGCGCTAGTCGTGGGGAAGGTGCGGGTTCGAAACTCCAAAAATTGTGGAAGGGCGATTCACCAAAGGTTTTTATAATTTGATTTTTTATTTTTTCATAATACTAAGGTTTAGGAGGAATAAGGGAATATTTGTGGTATTTGATTATTGTGCTAAGGTTTTAGGGGTGTATGTGGAATTTGATTAATTGTGCTAAGGTTAGGGAGTTATAAGGTGATATTAATTGATTTACCTAAGTGGTAAATAGGTACTTTATTAAGGTAAATATTATTTTACCTTAGGAGATAGAAATTAAGTTGGAATATCAATTTTGTGTAATAGAAAAATTGAAGAGGAAATTTCTGTGAAGATATTATTGTCAAATATTGCTATTGAGGAGGAGATATAAGGTGTATTATGCAATTGAGCTATTCTTGTATTTTGTGAAGTATAACATTTTTTATCTAACCCTTGGCACTTGGCAAAGAAGAAGATAATCCTGAAGGTATTTTTTGAAGATCATCCTCCAATCAAGAAAAAGGTATGATCATATTATTCCATAGTTGAATTGATTGATTAGTTTATGGAAAATAAGTTTGAAGTGAAAAGGACTTGATTAGGGTTTCCCATTGTTATGTGAGATTGGTTGTTGAGCATTGTTGGAAATATTTTTAGTAAGTAATCATATACTTGGACTAGCATTTGTGAGCAAGGATTGTCTCATTGAGTCATTGATTGAGTAGAGTTGGTTGAGCCTAGTCAAGTGGATGTGTGAAGTGACTATTCAAGTTCCATAAAATAAATTATTCTATATTTTTAATTGAGTTGAGAAAGTGATTGAGCATTGAGTTGAAGCATATTGAGTCTCTAAAAATTCTCCTTATGTTTCTAAGAAAGTGATTGAAATTATTTGAGTAGATTTGAGGCAAGTCTTTGAGAAGACTTGTGGACAGTTTTGGGTAAGCTTTTGTGGAATCTTACAATATATATTGGACAAGTTCTGAGTGGACTTGTTGAGCAGATTGGACAAGTTCTGAGTGGACTTGTTGAGAATATTGGACAAGTTCTGAGTGGACTTGTTGAGCATATTGGACAAGTTCTAAGTAGACTTATTGATCATGTTGGACAAGTTCTTAGTGGACTTGTTGAGCATATTGGAAAAGTTATGAGTGGACTTGTTGATCAGATTGAAAAAGTTTTGAGTGGACTTGTTGAGCAAGTTTTTTGTGGACTTGTAGTGCAAATTTTAGATAGAGATTTGGAGGTGACAAAGCAAAGAGGACAGTAATCTCTAGTGTATAAATATCCATCATCCAAGGCAATGAGGACATGTATTTTGAGTGGAGACAAGAGTCTTCAGTGGAGAGAGATCCACAATCCAATGTAGTGAAGGCATTAGTCTTCTAGAGGATAACCAGCTAGAGCAGAGGAGAAGGAGTTCTCCTTTGAATAGAAATCCATAAACTTGATTTAGGGGATTGGTATCTCCTTTGGAAAAATGTCCATAAAGATTGTAGGGAAAGGATTCCCAAGAGACTTTATTTGAGAAAATTTATAAGAAATATTTTCTCTGTGGAGGTAGTCATCTTTGGGTGAATCACATAAATCATGTCTCTCATAAGTGTGATGCTTTATGTGATGTTTACTACTTTAATACTACTAATGATGTCATTTGGATTAAAAAACAAAAAAAAATATTATATATTGTTCACCCCCCCTCTTAGTATAAGCACATGTTCTTCAATGGTATCAAAGTAGGTTCCTCGTGAAAAGACTAACAACTTGGAGGAGGATCCATTAGTAGCACACATGACTTCAGAAGATGAAGAAAAGTGATGCAGGAGCATCTAGTAGCACCTACAGTAGAAGCATCCAGTTGCGGGAGGGCCACTTCTGAAGAGTCGGCTCAGGAAGAAGAAGAAGAAGGCAAGGAAAATTTTGCTAAGGCAAAATTTGAAAGGAGTAGCGAAATCGTGACGTCGCGATTTCACGACATCACAAAATCGCGACATCAAGGCGAGGCGAAGGCAGAGATAGGAGTTTTTCGTGATATCATGACATCGCGATATCGTGACATCATGAAATCATGACAGTAGGGCAGTAGCGGAGGAAAGCGATCGGGTTGTCATGATTTCGTGACATGTCATGAAATCACGACTGTCATGAAATCGTGACACAAAAGCGAAGCCGGAGCAGAGCAGTGGGAGTTGTCATGATTTCGTGACTTGTCGCAAAATCACAACAAAAGAAAGATCCAGGGCAGAGAATATGGAAATGTCATGATTTCATGACATGTCACAAAATCGTGACAGGGAGTAGACCGAGGAAGGCGCTAAAGAGAATGTCGCGATTTCGTGACAAGTCATGAAATCGTGACTATCGTGAAGTCGCGACCGCCAACAGGAGAGAAGAAGATGCCAAAGGGATTGTCACGATTTTGCGACATGTCACGAAATTGTGACCGAGTAGAGGAGTGGAGGTGAGGAAGGAGAATGTCGCGATATCACAACATGTCACGATATCACGGCCCAAAAGCAAGGAAGGCAGAGAGGAAGAGGAGATGTCACGATATCGTGACATGTCACGATATTGCAGCAAAAAGTGCAAGGAAGCGCAGGGAGGCCAGAATGTCATGATATTGCGACATGTCACGATATTGCGACGGAGAGAGAAGAAGATGAAGAAGAAGAAAGAGATGGCGAGAAAACTATGACAGGAAGTATTTTCGGGGACCGTTCAAGGATGACACGTGGCACCAAGGTGCAGTGAAGGCGAACGAAGAACAAGAAGCACAGGAAATGAAAATGATGGTCATGTAGAGAATCTGACAGGGAGCGGCGATGACAGGGCCATGCGGAGTGGGGTATTAAATCGGGTTGGTGTCCCAATTTTCACGAAGGATGTTTCAGAGGGTCGGGGCCTCTATAAAAAACCTAGTTTAATGTATTAGTCGGGGTGGTGGATTTAGAAAGATCATAGGTAGAGTGTGGAAGTGAGAAAACCAAGCCGAGCGCTGGTTAATGTAAGTCTGTGGGTTGTTTGATGTATGCATTTTCAGATTAATAGATGAAATTTTTTGGATTTGTGGGAGTGTGACTGTGCGGTCTTTCTCGGTCCCCCATCAAAAAGACTATGTTTAACATAAAAGAAGAATTCTTTGCTGCTCTCAAAAAATTAGAAGAACTTGAGAAAAGAATTCAAGCTTGAAGGAACAAGTTCAAGAAGATGAAGAAGCAAGAATGGAACCTATAAAAAATCTAACAGAACTCAAGATTGGGGTGGAAGAAGGAAAGAATATTGAGTAGGACATGACCGATCTGTTGAGAGCCAGAGAAACATAATGTGAAATATTGGAAGCAGAATTTTTCCACCTAAGGAATGAAGTTGAAAGGACCAAGGTACTACAAGATGCAGAATATGAGAAACAAAAAGAGGAATCAAGTCTTCAAAAAGCAGAAACCTCAAACAAGGATAAGCAAGCAAAGGATATAAGAAAGGAAGAAAGCAAAGAAGAACCCTGGATAAGAGTTAATCACAAGAGGAAGATTACTTCACCACAAACTTCAAGACATCCAAATAGGTTACATAATTTCTTCCATGGTCATTGTTTTTCTTGTAATAAATATGGTCATAGAGTTGTACACTATGCAAGAAACAATGTCAATAGAAATTTCAATTCATTTGCACCTCTCATGGATGATGATATTATATGTTACAAATGCAATAATTTTGGGCACAAGGCTAGATGGTGTAAAATGATGTTTCCTGAGTCTAGAAAAGTAATTTCAACAACTAGGAAATATGAAAGGGAAAATGTTAAGGCTAGATCAATGTTAGTTCAAAAAACCCTTCATGCTCAGGATAAAGAAGAACAATGGTATCTTGATAGTGGTTTCTCTAGTCACATGACAGGAGACAAAGACAAATTCATTGTGCTAAAAGAAACAAATAGAGGATCAGTAAGTTTTGGTGATAATGGATCAACAAATATTGGTGGAAGAGGAACTCTAAGTTTAGATAATGGGAAAAAAAAATAGAAAATGTATTGTATGTTAAAGGGTTAAAACACAACCTTATGAGTATAAGTCAACTTTGTGATCAAGGGTACATGGTTACTTTCCATCCAGATAGATGTGAGATAAGAAAATCAGAAACTGGAAAAATCATTGCCAATGCAAGAAGAACCCCAAACAACTTATACATGCTCAATGAGATCAAAGGGGAAAAGTGTTTTCTATCACAATAAGATGAGAGTTGGCTATGGCATAGAATATTGGGTCACTTGAATTTTGACAACATAGTCAACATAAGCAATAAACAGGCGGTCAGAGATTTACCCAAAATAAGAAGACCTCAAAACACAATCTGTGCACCCTGTCAACATGGAAAGCAAACTAGGACAACCTTTAAGTCAAAAGGATATATGTCATCTGAGCCATTGAGCCTAATACATACTGATCTATGTGGTCCTACCAAAACACAAAGTATTCAGGGTGATAGCTACTTTATATTGTTTATAGATGATTATTCCAGAATGGTTTGGGTGGCCTTCCTAAAAGAGAAGTCAGAGGCCTTTGAAAAATTCAAAGCATTTAAGGAATTGATTGAAAATGAAACTAGAAAAAGGATTAAGTGTTTGAGATCTGATAGAGGAGGAGAATTTACTTCAAATTAATTTGTAGAGTTTTGTGAACAACATGGGATCAAGAGAGAGTACTCAGCAGCAAGAACTCCTCAACAAAATGGGGTAGTTGAAAGGAAAAACAAGACTGTTGAAAATATGGCTAGGGCTATGTTAAATGAATCTAAGCTATCAGATGGTTTTTGGAGAGAAGTTGTAAACACAGCAGTATACATAATCACTAGGGCTCAAATGAGGGTAAATCATCACAAGACTCCATATGAGCTTTGGAAAGGAAGACCTGCCACTATAAAACACTTCAAAATTTTTGGAAGCAAATGTTACATAAGACGGGAAGATCAAAACTTAGGCAAGTTTGATCCAAGATGTGATGAGGGAATTTTTCTTGGTTATTCCACAAGGAGTAAAGCCTACAGATGCTTCAACAAAATAACACACACTATGGTGGAAAGTATGAATGTAACAATTGATGAGAAGATAGATTCAAGAGAACCAATTCAGCAAATTGTGTATCAAGAAGATGGATGTTGTCAAGAAGAATTTTGTGAGGAATCAGATAAAGAAGAAGAAGAAACACAAAGACTTCTTCCCAAAACTCCATCCAGGTATGTACAGAAGCATCATCCAAAAGAGCAGATCATCGGGAATCTAGATGAAAGACAGACAAGGAGAAGAATAATAAAACCATCTCAACAAGCAAATTTTTCTTTGCTATCTAAGATTGAGCCAAAAGACTTCACTCGAGGAAAGTGAGGATAAATTTTGGATTAAGGCAATGGATGAAGAATTAGATCAGATAGAGAAAAGCAAAACTTGGGAACTTGTTCCAAGACCAAAGGACAAAAATGTGATCGACACAAAATGGGTATTCAGAAACAAGTTAAATGAAGATGGACAAGTGGTCAGAAATAAAGCAAGGTTAGTATGCAAAGGTTATGCACAGGTAGAAGGAATTGAATTTGATGAGACTTTTGCTCCAGTTGCATGGCTTGAAGCTATAAGGATGTTTTTAGCTTTCTCAAGTTTCAAGAACTTCAAGGTATATTATATGGATGTCAAGTCAGCATTTCTAAATGGTGTTCTAGAAGAAGAAGTTTACATTGAACAACTAGAGGGATTCATACTAACAGATAAACCAGATCATGTATGCAGATTGAAAAAGGCATTGTATGGTCTAAAGCAGGCTCCAAGAGCATGGTACTCAATATTGGATAAGTATCTTCAGGAATAGGGATTCAAAAAAGGAATAGCAGACAATAATTTATATATCAAAAATGAAGGGAGTGATCTACTAATAGTGGTTGTTTATGTTGATGATATCATTTTTGGGGGAAACAATGATAAGATGTGTAAAGAATTTGCTAAGAACATGCAAAATGAATTTGAGATGTCTATGCTTGGTGAATTGTCCTTCTTTCTTGGACTTCAGATTTCACAATCAGAAAGGGGAGTGTTTCTCTCACAAGCCAAGTATATAAAATAAATGTTAAAGAAATTCAGGCTAGAATATTGTAAACCAGTAAGTACCCCCATGGTCATAGGATGCAAGTTGAGTAAGGATGATGAATCTCTAGAGGCAGATCAGAGATTGTACAGATCTATGATTGGCAGTTTATTGTATGTTACCGCTACAAGACCAGACATTGTACAGTCAATGGGATTAGTGGTAAGGTTTTAGGCAGCACCTAAAGAAACACATGTGGCAGCAGTAAAAAGAATTTTTAGGTATCTAAAAGGGACTATGGATTTTGGGCTTTGGTATCCCAAAAGTGATAGTTTTACACTGACAACATATACAGATGCGGATTGGGCTGGCAGCATTGATGATAGAAAAAGTACAAGTGGAGGAGCATTCTTTCTTGGAGATTGTTTAGTCTCTTGGCTAAGTAAGAAGTAGGTTTTAGTATCCTTATCCACAACAGAAGCAGAATACATTGCAGCAGTAGCCAGTTGTACACAGGTGTTATGGATGAAGAGAACTTTGGAAGACTTCAAGATAAAACATGATAATCCTATTCCCATACTATGTGATAATACAAGTGCTATAAACATCTCAAAAAATCCAGTGATGCATTCCAGGACAAAGCACATTTCGATTAAGTATCATTTTCTGAGAGAACAGGTGACAGATAAATAGGTCAGGCTAGAATATATTTCTACAAAGGAACAAATAGCAGATATTTTCACCAAGCCACTTCCAAAGGAAACCTTTGAGTATCTTCGAGGAATATTGGGAGTGAGACTCCCACCCCAAAATTAACCACCTCAAGAGGAGGTGGGGGAGGGGCTAAGCTAAGAGGCTCATTCTTAGCCCCGAGCCCCAAAGGTGACCCTTTGCCATTGATGTCAAAGGGGGAGAGATTTGAGTAAGGGGGAGAGATTTGGTATTTGAGAAAAGAGGAGAGAGCATTGAGCCAGGGGGAGCATTGTCCTAGGGGGAGCAGAACAAAGGAAAGGTCAAGTTTTCGGTAAAAATAAGTTGGGTTGCCATCAATGACAAAGGGGGAGATTGTTGGACATTTTGAGCTCATTTAGTTGTCATTGATGTCAAGGTGAAAATTTGTCATTGATGCCAAAGTGAACACATGAAGCTATCATTACCACCATGGAGTACATCATCATTAACACCAGGAAGCAATGCAAAGAGATGGAGAAAAGTTGTCCAAATATGTTTTTATAAGGGTTTTTGTTAAAACCATGATGGCACATTAAAAGGTTTTTTATTAAAACCATAATGATAGTTCTCTAATATTGTGATGGCAGAATTAAGGTTTTTATTAAAACCAAGGTGGCAAAATTAATTTTCATCAACCTAGTGAAGTGCAAATGACAATTTGATATTAACTCAAGAGGGCTTTAATTTTTATTAAAGTCTAAAGTTTATAAATTAAATTTATAATATTTAAATTCTTTTGAATTTAAATTAATTATAAATTATAATTTATACAAGTCGACGTCATCAAATCGAATCATCCACTGACGTTGTATGCAAAGCAAATGAAGGGTATTTAAACCCTAAGACAAACCTTAGGGAATGGTGTGTATCGAATTTGAACAAAGCAAAAATCTGAAGCCTTCAAAATTTGCGAGTGGTGTATTTGCCAAAATAGGATAGTGCATTGTAATCAAGGTAGAGCATCATGATCGAGGCAACGCATGGTGTTCGAAGCAAGGGACAACACAAAGGGAGAAGCGCTCACAGTCTAGCTTGGCGCTAGACATAGGAGAAGGCCAAAGGCTTTGAAGCCTTTGTGAGAAGGCTTAAGCAACCTTAGGGCTTAAGCTAAGCACGTGGAGTGCTTAGCTCACACGGCTAGCTTACCACAACTAAGGCGCCAGTCGTGGAGAAGGCGCAGGTTCGAAACTCCAAAAATTGTGGAAGGGGATTCACCAAAGGTTTTTATAATTTAATTTTTGATTTTTGCATAATACTAAGGTTTAGGAGAAATAAGGGAATATTTGTGGTATTTGATTATTGTGCTAAGGTTTTAGGGGTGTATGTGGAATTTGATTAATTGTGCTAAGGTTAGGGAGTTATAAGGTGATATTAATTTATTTACCTAAGTGGTAAATAGGTGCTTTATTAAGGTAAATATTATTTTACCTTAGGAGATAGAAATTAAGTTGGAATATCAATTTTGTGAAATAGAAAAATTGAAGAGGAAATTTTTGTGAAGATATTATTGTCAAATATTGCTATTGAGAAGGAGATATAAGGTGTATTATGAAATTGAGCTATTCTTGTATTTTGTGAAGTATAACATTTGTTATCTAACCCTTGGCACTTGGCAAAGAAGAAGATATTCCTGAAGGCAATTTTTGAAGATCATCCTCCAATCAAGAAAAAGGTATGAGCATATTCTTCCATAGTTGAATTGATTGATTGGTTTTCTAGAAAATAAGTTTGGAGTGAAAAGGACTTGATTAGGGTTTCCCATTGTTATGTGAGATTGGTTGTTGAGCATTGTTGGAAATATTTTGAGTAAGTAATCATATACTTGGACTAGGGTTTGTGAGCAAGGATTATCTCATTGAGTCATTGATTGAGTAGAGTTGGTTGAGCCTAGTCAAGTGGATGTGTGAAGTGATTGTTCAAGTTCCATAAAAAAATTATTCTATATTCTGAATTGAGTTGAGAAAGTGATTGAGCATTGAGTAGAACATATTGAGTCTCTAAAAATTCTCCTTATGTTTGTGTTTGAGAAGATTTGAGGTGAGTCTTTGAGAAGACTTGTGGACAGTTTTGGGTAAAATTTTGTGGAAGCTTACAATACAGTTTGGATAAGTTCTAAGTGGACTTGTTGAGCATATTGGAGCAAGTTCTGAGTGGACTTGTTGAGCAGATTTGGGCAAGTTCTGTGTGGACTTGTTGAGAAGATTGGACAAGTTCTGAGTGGACTTGTTGAGAAGGTTTTGTGTGGACTTGTAGTGCAGATTTTAGACAGAGCTTTGGAGGTGACAGAGCAGAGAGGACAGTAGTCTCTAGTGGATAGAGATCCATCAGCCAAGGTAGTGAGGATAGGTCTTCTGAGTGGGGACAAGAGTCTTCAATGGAGAGAGATCCACAACCTAGTGCAGTGGAGGTAGTAGTCTTCTAGAGGATCACCAACCAAAGCAAAGGAGAAGGAGTTCTCTTGTGGATAGAGATCCACAAACTTGATTTAGGGGATTGGTATCTCCTTTGGACAGAGGTCCATAAATATTGTAGGGAAAGGATTCCCAAGAGAATTTATTTGAGAAAATTTATAAGAAATATTTTCTCCGTGGAGGTAGCCATATTTGGGTGAACCACGTA
Organism: Wollemia nobilis; assembly: GCA_028583015.1. NCBI lineage: Eukaryota > Viridiplantae > Streptophyta > Pinopsida > Araucariales > Araucariaceae > Wollemia > Wollemia nobilis. Next base: position 1,132,914 of record JAQPPZ010002606.1, read on the forward strand.
AAATCATGTCTCTCATATGTGTGATGCTTTATGTGATGTTTACTGCTTTAATACTACTGATGATGTCATTTGGATTAAAAAGAAAAAAGTTTTATTATATACTGTTCACCCCCCCTCTCAGTATAAGCACATGTTCTTCAGATAGAATTTTGTGTTATAACCTAGTTTAGTTTTGAAGAATAATTAGAAAAGGGTTTTGAATATAGGAACTCCACCTTTAGTGTTGAAACCACACCCCAAGGTTTCATTTGATCTCCGAAAGCATTTGGATAGTAGTCTAGCAAAAATATCCATTTTAGAACTCTTGCAAGATTCTCCCAACCATAGATATGCTTTGATGGAATATTTAAAATAGCAATTTGTTCCCTCAAATATTTCTCCTAGTGCCATAGTTGATGTCGTAGGATATTTTGGGATACATCACATCTCATTATTGGATGATGATAAACCTTCCTCAAACTTACAAGAAGATTCTTCACTTTACATAACTGCACTTATTGGGGATACCTTTATTAAGTGAATCTTGATTGATAATGGTTCTTCCCTCAATTTATGTACATATCAGTTCTTTCAAAAATTTGGATTAAAGGAGAAAGATTTAACAAAATCTGATATCATCATAAAATCTTTCAACAATGAGTCCCATGAAGCATGTGGCATCATATCTCTTCCCCTTAAGGTTAGGCCTAAAATATTGGATACTTTGTTTTATGTGTTATATGTCCTTCGTATTTTAATCTTCTTCTTGGATGTCCTTCTACTCTTCATCAATGCCTAAATTTTGAATTTAAAAATCAAGTTATCACCATTCTGGGCGACCCTCAACCATTTGATTTTTGCTCAAATGTAGAGCAAGCTCAATATGAGTTCAAACTTTTTCCTTCTATTTCTTAAATGGTTTCTCCATGTTCCTCATTTTAGATATTAGAGAAATTTAAAAATTTAAAAATGAGTGAGGAACATATCTTAAATTTCTCATCTCAGGATCATGATAATCAGTTTCTTTGAGAGCCTCTTCTAGATCTCGCCAAGCTACCACTGTCACCTAGAACCATGGGTTTACCCCATAATAAATGTGATGTTGTACACATTGGCACGTATACCTTTATCTTCGTAGGAACTACCTTTTAAGAAAAGATATGTGGTAGAAACCCCTCTCTTGTTGAGCATTCTTTTGCTCATTGTTACCTTTCCAATGACTACCCACTTCCTAAATAGATCCTATCTAGTATGGGATATGTAAGTAATGGTTTAAGGCCACAATATAAGGGCATTCAAAAGCCTTTGGATGAATGGATCTATCCTAGAAGATGTGGCATAGGTTTCATACCTAGTAAAGACCAACCTTTACCATTTGACAATGATGATCATCTTATGACTTATGTTGAATATATGGATTATCAAAAGTCGAGAGTGGGCGATGAGGATCATGGTCCCCCTTATTCTTCTAAGATTTTATTCTGTAATATGATTGATTTTGTATGCTCCAAAAATAATCTTTCTTCTTTGCAAAAGGATCCTACTTTGTTGTCCTATAGTGATCTTGCAAGGTTAGGAATAATTCCTCCTTATGTTAAGAATAATGGTTGTGTTAGAGAATGCATTGATTATCGTGCTATGGTTTCCAAAGAAAGAGCTATGAAGGAGCCTCTCTACAATTCTAATTATCAAAAAGGCTTATCTTTTAGATATTTCTTTGATAAAACAGTTCATGGTATGCATGTTTCTTTTCTCAAGAAAGGAGACACATTCAAATTTTGTGTCGACAATCATCCTGCTTGCTCCAAATAATCAAATAATAAATATATATAATAAAAAAATTAAAATAATAATAAATTTCATAAAATAAACTATTTTTCATTTAGTTATGCATTTGCATTTCCGTTGCATCCATTTGCTTGTTCATATTGCATTATTGCCTATCATTTTTCTGCATTGATTGCTTGATATTTAATACAACCTGCATGATCGAGTATCATATTTTGCATGATTGCTTGTTCATGACTGCTTGATCATATATATTTCTAAGGATCTTGTGATAATGGCATGTGATGATACCTAGTTAGGTCGTAGCTCACATGCATTGCACTTTTCACTAGGATTTTGATGCCTAGCAAGATCCCCACCTAGGGTTTCTTCTCTAGCTTATTTCTTTCTTTTTCTATTGATTTCTTCCTTTGATCTATTTTCCTTGATCTTAGAAATATTGATTTATCATTTTCTTAGGTCAAGGATGATAGCTTGTTAATATGTCCTTGTCACCATTTTCTTCCTCTTGAGTTTTTCTTTATATTTTGCTTAGACAAGGATATATGTGTATTTTATTTTGCTTTTTCACCTTCTTAAAGGTTATCTTCTTTTGAAAATTTGCACACACTCACAAAGTGTTTTTAATTTTTTTAAAATCCCTATAGGGGGTAGCACTCACCTACGAATTCTTATCTACTTATATTACACCCCACATGGGATAATTACACATCCTAGCAAGTAATCACCCCACATCAATCAATTAGCGAGCAACCACCCATAGTGGGTCAGACTCCAAAACTTCTTCACTCATGATGAGTACTACATCCATAGTAGGTTTAGCTCCCTATTTTTGATACGGTTCATAGTATTTGATCACACTGGTCTGTCACAACCTATGTTGGTTTAAATATTATATTTCATCTATCCTTCTCTACTTTTGATGGTTGACCTTTGGATATTCTTCTTCTTCTTCTTCCTTCTTGTTTTCTTTTATCTTGTGTTTCTTCTTCTTCCATTTTCTCATCCATTTCATCCATGCATTTCATATAGCTTTGCATTAAGATAGTTTTCATGCATAAAGCATAACAAAACATAATAAAAATAAAATTTAAGATTTCTTAATCAAATCATATCACATGCAACACAAAATAAAAGAAGTAACTTTGTATTATTGGGTAAAGAGAGAGATACATGAGTGTCTGGTTGGTGTACCACAATCTAGTCTCAGTACACTCAACCAATCCTCATGGATGCATACCACAATCAAAATTGGTATGTCATCCCGATCCCTAGCCCTAGCTTTGAGAGCTTGTCTCCTCTACTCCACTCTGAGGAGGTGGTCCAGGTATCCACATACCTATAGATGGTGAGGCTGAGACTGTCCATGATCAAGACCGTGACCTTCTAGCTGACTATAGGTATGGATGAAGTATTACCCTCTATCCCTCTAGTACTACTTGGTAGTACATAGCCTCATAAAAGGTAGCATGTTGAATGGCCACCTCTAGCATCTCCCTTGTCCTTCATAGCTCTACCTGTAGGATATAGATATTTTTTCTAGCCTAGCTACTTCTGGCAATAGCCATCCCCTCTACCTAAGCCCTCTGGAACTCTGTGTACAAATGGATCACCTCCCCTTGGAGATTATTAACCTCTACTCGAGTTGCATTCCTCTTCATCTCTATGGTACTCAAAGAGCTTCATAGTCCCTTGATCCTCTTTGACCTGTCCTCTTAGAGTAGGTCCACCTATATCTACAGAATCATCACCTATGCTCGTAGCACCTCTACCTCCTCCCTTGGGTCTCCTCATCATGAGGCTTAGCCTCGATTGGCTATTGCTTATGTATAGGCCTATCTCAATCCTATGCATGATGGTATTGTAGCCTTTGTAGGGGCAACTCCAGATTCCCTTCCCTCCCTGGTCCTTGTAGTGTTGATATCCTTTATCACTAGCTTAATATGAACCCATGTCTCTCTCCATATAGGAGCTACCCTGCTACTCCCTATCTGTGGTCATGTGATCCACCTCTTGAAATGCTCACTACATACTCGGGTCCATCAGATGGTGCCTCTATATCAATACTGGTAGGGAGAACCTCTGGGGTATGACTCCTCTATACCACTATCAGTGTTTGATGGCCACTCCTACTTTGTCCCACCCTTAGATCCATGTAAGAAGGATTTTCTAAGTCCTCCTCTACCCACCTAGCCAAGTTTTGCTCATCTCTGATCCCTATTGGATCCTGATATACTCTTTAATACTAGTAATACCCTAGGCTTGGGATGCCATGCAAGATCTCAAACTGCCTCAAGAATCTATCAAAATAGAAGACCTCTAGCTCCCCTCTATCCATGGTCAGCCATATGATCCTCCTAAACCTAGCCAAATCTATCTTTTCCTCAGTCCATCCTAGGTTTAGAGTCCAGGTTCATCATACAATATTGGCCTCCCTTAACTCATCTATTACTCACCTCGCTAGTGGTAGGTTCCCAGCATATGTCCTTGTGACCCACTCTAGGGATCTGGACCATTTATATACAATTAGCCACTCTGGGTGGGTAATGGTCCTAGTAGTGCATCCGGTCTTCGCACCACTATGTGCTCCCATATCCATACCTAGAGCAATGTCATGTAAACTATCCTTGTATACCACTTGTACATGATGTTGTACAACATCCTATACAAATGGGCTAGCACATATGGATCCCATGTGAACCGAATCCTCTATTTTTGCATGCCTGCTACTACATCTACCATCATCCATGGTAGATGTTACCTACTAGTGTGGCACATCAGTAGACCTGCCACCACCCCATAAAGCATTGTCATCAATGGGTCTACCCCATAACGTCCCACTACGTCATCTATGACTATGGTGCTCTCTTGCACTTGATGGGTCCAACCTCCTGAGAATTGCTGCAAGGTCATTGATTGCCCTCACGCTCTGTAAACTACAATCCCCCTGATGGGAATGTGTAATATGTTCCACACATCCTCTAGTATATGTGGGTAACCAAAATGTCGATGACTTCGGATACCATCTCTTCGCTAGAGTCATCAATAGTACCATGTTTGCCTCTACCTGAGGCATCCTCGTTAGGTGGTCTAACCCCACTGCCTCCAGTGTATCCCTCTCAATCTACCTAATTTTTTCCAGCTCAACCTCCAAGGATCCTACCCATCATTTGTGGCTCTCAAGTACTCTAAGTTGCATTCACAAAAATAACAAAATTTGCATCAGTTTCATTAATTAAAAAATTAAATTAAAATTTCAAATTGCTAAAGTAAAAAATTCATATTCTGAGTTGTAAGCTTGCTTGCTTCCCTTCCTCTTTCTTTTCTCTATTATTTCCTTTTTCTTTTTCTTTTTCCTGATTTTCTCTTTTTTCCTTCTTCGACGAAATTGCACCTGGTTTTTTAGGATCATAATTTTTTTTAAGTAAAATCGTACCCCATCCTTGCGAGACACGATTTCATGAAATCACGCTCGATATTTCTCATTGAGCACAATTTCAACACTGCTACACAAGATGAAATCATGGTTGGGCCACGGGATCACGCCCGAGTCGTACGTGGTAAAACCATTAGTTTTGGCAGGAAACCTCCCAAAAAATCATAAAAATTAAAAAATTTGATAAATGTTGGGAAGGTTTTCGATCTTACCTCTGCCCGCTCCACTTTCATGTCGACCTCACCCCTAACTATCATTGAACGGTGCACCGGTAACGCCATCTCTAGTTTTTCTCTAGAGCTCTTTTCTTCTCTTTTGTGTGGTAAAAATGAATTAGGTTTTTACCCCTTTTTCACTTTTATCCCTATTTTTTGCCTCTCCCTTCGTCTCTTTTCTTCGATGTCTATATTTTTTATTTTTCATGAGGGATATGTCCTCCCTCATAAAAATCAAGGGGGCACCCTGGCCTAAGAGGTATTAATATCCCTAATGCCTTGATTTGTATGCAAAACAAGAAAGTGTTCAAAATAACACCGTTTTTTGCACCACTCTTTTATTCTAAACTAGCCACCCCTTTTTTTGCTTGCTATATTTTGTTTATGAGTGTTTACATATTTCTTTGACACATTTATTAGGCCATAAATGTGTTAAAGAGGGGAAAAAATATAGACACAAAAAATTGACCCACTTTAGTGGGAAATCATGCTGGGTCCTCCTTGGAAACCCCCTAGACTTGCCTAGGGCAAGTGGTAGCCCCCCCCTCTATTTTCTTCTTTTTTTCCTTTTTCTATGAAATTGTGCTCACCCTTGATAGGGTGTGATTTCACATAAGGATAAATCATAGTCGGCCCTAACAAGGCACTAAGGAAACCCTAACTTCTCGAATTTTACATGTTTGATGTTGGTCGTCCTCAATTTTATCACCCACTTTTCTTCAAATCCGCTATATAAGGAGGGTTTTAAATCATTTTTAGAAGATAACAATTAATTACGATGATGATTTTATTATTGTGAATTACAAGTAATATCAAGTGCTCACTAAGTGATCTACATTCTTCTTCTTCTCCTATAAGCAAGCTAACTCGCAAATTGTGAAGTGTGATTTGTTCTCTGTTGCATTCGATTATTTGTTGCTATTGCTCACTTTGGTGGATTTGTATTTGTTGGAAATATTGAGTATATTGAGTTGTCATTGATGTCAAAGGGTACATGAGGCAAAAATATTTTGATGTCAAAGGTGCATGGTAGTCAAGGAAAAAATATTTCCCATGAGTTTGATAGCAAGCAATGGACAAAATTCAAAGCAAGGTATATGGACGATATTTTTCTAAGAGAAGAATTATTATATCTAAATGTCAAATTTAAATATTATGAAGGACAAGATTTAAAAGATAATATTATTTGCTTGGAAAAGGGTTTAAATACCACAAGAGAAGGCAAAGGTTTAAATATTAAAAAAAAAAAGATGTAATTTTCCAAAGGGACAAAGGTTTAAAAATAATATTATAATATTTAATTTAAATATTATAATATAAGGTTTCAAAATAAAATGGTGCCAATATCATAAATGTATAAGCAAAAGTATATGAGCATCGACGTACCTTCATAAAAGAAAAATCCATATATATATGTGTGTTGAATTAATTCATTGTGTGGAAGTTGGAGGAGTGCGCGCAATTCGAAAATCATTTTCATGCATCAAAATAGAGAAGAAAAAGTCAAATGTGAGAAAAGTGGGGATAAAGTGAAAGTGTTGCATCTAAGGTTTCAAGTGGGTGGCTAGCCCAACTGGTCACTTGGCTAGCACTAAGGCACTGGAGGGGAGTAGGTCGTAGGGTCAAAACCTACAGGCGCTATTTTTTTGTAAGGCAAAGAAAGGAATTCATTGTGGAATAAAGTTAAAGTGTTGCATCTTAGGTTTCAAGTGGGTGGCTAGCCCAACTGGTCACTTGGCTAGCGCTAAGGCACTGGAGGGGAGTAGGTCACATGGTTAAAACCCACATTAGCTATTTTTGTAAAGGTGAAAAGGAATTCATTTGCTTGACATGTTGGTTGAAGGTATGGACAAAAAAAAATTATTTAAATATATTCTAAATGGAAATCGTTTACTGATTTGAATAGAGGAATATATTTTGTTAAGTTTAGGAGATATAAGGTGTACTAAGGTTTATTTGGTAATTGTAAATTTTGCATGTTAAGTTTAGGAGACATAAGATGCATTAGGGTTTATTTGGAAATTGTAAATTCTGAATATTAGAAAAGGAGGTATAAGGTGTATTTTGGTTTACATTTAATTGTATTCTTGCATGATAGAAGAAGGGAAATTTGAGGGTTTGTTTATTATGAAAATCTTTATTTTGTGAGATTAAAAGGAGTTATAAAGTATTATTTTCAATTCTTATTGTGAACATCTTTTTGAGAAGGGTTTTTAATGTGGATGATTTGAAAAAGAGATTTTCTAACCATTTTTTGAAGTGGAACAAGAAAGGGAGATTATTTTGAAGCAGGTTTTGAAGGTATATCATCATCAAGGCAGTTTTAGAGGTATGGTTATTTAATTCCTTCTTAAGGTGGTTGATTTATCATATGTTTGGAGAAATAAGGACTGATTGAGTGTGCATTGCTTTGATAGAAATTGGAAATAAAAGTGCAAGGGCTTGAAATAAAATTTGATGTGCATTAGTGATTGATTGAAGTTGAAAGTAATTGTGAATTATTGTTGAATGAAATTGGAAATATATGTGCTAGGGTTTGAGAACAAAGTTATGCATTATTGTTGAATGAATTTGAAAATGAACTTACAAGGGTTATAGACCAATATTGTAAATCAAATCTATGCATTGATTTTGAGAGGATTTGGGAATGCATGTGCAATTATAATAGATCAGATTTGTGAAGCAAATTTTTGCATCTTCATGATTGATTTTGAGAATAAATGAAAAATATAAACTTGTGCATTGTGATTGTTTTTGGAGTGAAGGTGCAAATCAGAAATTACCAGGTCAGTTATCAAGTGCTAGACTAGAGCTACCTTTAAAATAAAATAAATGTGAGACATGTGAAAGAGACAGACTTAATGAATGTGAAGAACATATTGAGAATTTTTTAGTGCATATCATTCTCTATATTTTCAAGAGGTTAAATTTTTTTTGGGTAGAATATGTCTAAACTTATTTAGTTTAAGAAAGCACGTTGAAAATTAGATAAAGCACTTGATGACATCATTATATAGATGAACATTGTTTATATACAATGCTTGAGCAAAGTTAAGAGAAGGTTGTGGTAAGAAGATTTGAGCAAGCCTAGTGTGTAGGCTTAGAGCATATTTGAGCAAGCCTTGTGTGTAGGCTTAAAGTATATTTAATTAGGTTTTAATGAGCAGATTTGAGCAAGCCTTTTGTGTAGCCTTGGAGCAAATTTGAGCAGGTTTTGGTGAGAAAATTTGAAAAAGTATTTTGTGTAGGCTTGAAGTATATTTGAATAGGTTTTGGTGAGAAGATTTGAGCAAGCCTTTTGTGTAGACTTGGAGTAGATTTGAGCAGGTCTTGGTGAGCATATTTGAGCAAGCCTTGTGTGTAGGTTTGGATCAATTTTGAGAAGGCTTTAGAGTGAACCAAAGAAGAGGGGATTGGTGTCTCTTGTGGATAGAGGCACACGAACCAAAAAAAATGGGATTGGTATCTCCTATGGATAGAGTTCCATGAACTAGAGCAAAGGATATTGGTATCTCCTCTGGATAAATGTCCACGAACTAGAGCAAAGGGTATTGGTGTCTCTTGTGGATAGAGGTCCATGAATCAAAGCAAAGAATATTGGTTTCTCCTATGGATAGAAGTCCATGAACTAGAGCAAAGGATATTGGTGTCTCCTATAGATAGAGGTCCACAAAATTGAGCATAGAGGATTGGTGTCTCCTTTGGGTTGGTGCCCGTAAATATTGTAATAGGGAATTGGTTCCCAAGATATTTTTTTAGAAAATTTATAAGAAATATTTTCTCTGTGGACGTAGCCCACATTAGGTTAACCATGTTAAATCTGTATCTCTTATGTGTGTGATGATCTGTGCATTTTTTCACTATTGCAATTGATGATATTGGATAATACTACTTTGGAAAGAAAAGTAAAAAAATTTATCTTATACTATTCACCCCCCATCTTAGTATAATCTTGTGTTCTTCAATATTGAAGCCCTAAGGAGAGATCTACTATTCTGTAGGTCACATCCCTTATGTTTGCGTATGCACTATCTTCTAGGTGATTTTTTTCTTCAGCATGAACATTTTGGTTTTATGTATCATGCATTAGTTATTTTGCACTAATCTGAGGCTTTTCGCCTCACTTTTGTGAAATTGTGCTCGAGTCTCTACGGGGCATGATTTTACCTGTTAAAAAATATGGTCGCTTGTTACAAGGCGTAATTTCACCCAGATTGCATTTGAGAGAAAATTGTTGTTCTAGACCCTAGACCTACATCATAGGTTCCATATAGGACATAACACTACAAATTGTTCTATGGTTTTATCATTTTATTCTGTTGTATTGTGACATGTTTGTTTTCTTCCAAAAGTCAATTTTTGCTTCTATTTTCAAAGGTCAACTAAAAGGACCAAGGGAGCTTGATTGTTATGCCTCCAAGCATTATTGTACAATGGCCTAAGCAGGCCCCCTAATGTTGATTATATTTTTCTAGTATTTTAAGTTATCTTGTAGGAATAGGAATTGTTGACATCATTAGACAAAGGATAATGGCAAGGATCAACCACTAGATAAGCTAAGTGTTATAATTAATCTTTAGGCTATTTATTGAGTGCCTTATATTTTTATTATAAAATCCTAGATCTAATTTAAAGGAAATACAATTTATTGATTTCTTGGCATTTGAAAGATAAAAATCATATAGTGTGCACTTAGGGTTAATATTGTTAGTGCATCTTCTCTTGATCCCTTGCTTAAATGTTTTCTATCTTGAAACCCTAGGGTTATAAAGCATTCAAATAAAGAATCATTCTAGGGTTAGTTCTTATATTCTTGCATTTTGTATTCCTGAATTATCCTTTATCTTTCATAGCATAAATTTAGAAAGGCTAAACATAGGTGATTATCTTGAATTGAATACATCAAACATTCTTAAAAACTAGTGGACTTGGAATGAGTCCTTAAATAATTCCTAGTGAACCCTTCCTCCCTCTTTTACACCAAGTGTAGATAACAATGCATCCCCTGCAGTTCACCTCAAGGTTTCTCTCTCTTTGTGGATCTAGCCTTAAGAATCATACTCAATAGGGTGGTTTTCCCCCTCTACAAAAAACAAATGGCAACCATAATGACGACGAACATGGATCTCATAATCGTGTTTAAACACAAAATCCCATGGAGCAAGGATGAACATAAGGGAGATAGGAAAATAGAAGAGTTGGTGGTAGATCTTTTTTATAATGCCACCATGGATAAGGGGGGGTTTGAGAGTCCAAGATAATGTAGTTTGGACACTATGCTGGTCTTAGCATCGAATGTCACATAGAAACAAACATCGGCATTCAATTAACGTAGAGGAACATTCAAACCATAGCATGATATTGAAGAACCAAGCAAAACTCTGAGATATAACAAGAAGGAAAACTCAGCCTCCCATGCTTCCACAACAAAATAGAGAAGAATTGAAATTGTGACTGATAGTAGTAACAAGGTAGGGTAGATAAGGTTGTTGAATTCATGCATCAGTAACACGTTTCTAAATTCAACAGCAAGGTAAATGCATCACCCATAATTGCAGCCAACTCATTACAACATGACTGAGCTTTAGGATGATGTAAAAAGCTGGTCAAAAGGAATAAGTATACTAATTCATTAATGCAAGGGTGAATGTAGAGAACACAGGGCCAAATATAGCCTTAAGTCAAATTGTGGCTGACAAGGGGAGGTATTATTTTAGATATCGATCAATAAAGCAAGGCATCTCATCGCATATGCAGGTAACGATATAGACTCAAAACAACAGAAGCTCAAAGGTGACTAAAGGTAAGGTTTCATAGGCTAATACAGATCTTAATCACCCAAGGCTTTCCCCCCAAACAAAGTTTAATAATGAAAAATAAATAGCAGTAAAATTAAATTTTTACAAAGATAAGAAAATGGAGGGGTCAAACTATTTTTTTTACATTTATAAAGCGCTCCAAATCTTCTCTCGTAAAGCCTCTCATATTCCTCATTTTAGTTTCCTGTTAATCTCACCTCCCTCCTCTCTTCCACTAAAATCCACCACTTCCCCCCATCCTTACCTGAGTGCCCAAAAGCCGACAAACTATGTCGAGGGCCCTGCTAGGGCTCCTTCTCCCCCCACGCCCCTACTTTCCCATCCTTTGCATGCAACCGCCCCCCTGACATGACCCTAACCCTTTTATCCAAGTAGCCATCCTTTTTAAATATTTTAAAAAGCTTCCTCTTAAGTAAGGTCATTGAATATTAAACAAATACAACAAAATATTTAACTCGAGCCTCTGACCAAATTAATTGAATCCCATGTGTAAACAATTATTGGTCAATATCCTCTTCTTATTTTTTATAATAATTCAAACTATTATATTTCTAAAATATAATAATTTGAATTAATCTATTATATTTTTGCAATATAATTCAAATCCAAAAATATATTTCCTACTTAATTAATTCAAACCTTATTAAATTAATTTTCCCAAAAAAATAAATTCGATCAATATATATATATATATATATATATATATATATATATATATATATATATATATATATATATATATATTCCAAACAAAGCATTTTCAAAAAAAAGTTGGAAAATCAGATGTAAATATCAAAAACTAATACTAAATTATTAGCTTGATATTGTCCACCTAGGTATTAGTAAAACCTCTATTTTTACTAATACCCTCCTAGGTGGATTCGTTCTTGGTGGTTGATCTTTTCTTCCACCTATGAGCATAGCTAACCTACAAAACCACTTTTAAATCAGCAATACCATATACACAAAATATAACACAATTGCATATAATCCACTAAATACATCATAACTATGTATCAATCATCATTTATCAATGCACAATCCATCTTGTAGCACCCTAAAATTGGTGCAGTGAAACTTAGCAATAATCAAAATTACATTAGTAATAATTCAAATTCAAATTTTAACCCTCAAAATTGCTCCCAAACCGTCGTTTAACCCGTTTCCTCGTTTCTCATGCCATTTTTAGGATTTGTTGTGACCTTTGGACGATATCGTCACCAATCAGACGATATCGCCTCAGATCGGACGATTTCGTCTAGAGAAGAACGTCCAGACAATCTTGTCCCAAAATGATTTGTGCATAGTTAGCTTCTATTTCAATGGCGTCTCTAATTTGGGCAGAAGCGTGTCTACACCATTAGATACCTCCCCCATTGGAGATCTTCCAAATTAGTATGATCTCCAACCTCCTAACCTCCCTCCTAAGCCTATTTAACCTTAGGACCCCCTCTTGGCATTCCCCCTGGCTAAAATTCCCCGTAACATGAATTCTACATGTCTTAGACTATCTTAAACCACCATTTGCATTTGTATTTTTTCAAGTTTGTTTGCAAGAACTTCATTGTTTTTCAGCCGAAGCAAGCTCAGATCGTCGCAGACGATCCTGTTCAATTCGAGACGATTTCGTACCAATCTGAGACGATTTCGACTATAGTCAACATTGGGGGCAATCAGTGCCCAAGGTCTTTGACAAATTCATCTGACGAATTCGTCAGATCTCAGACGATCCTATCAAATTCCAGACGATCTGGACTGCTACAAAAATTAGAACCTTCATCAGACATCCGGATCAGGTATGGTTCTTTAATCTAGCTTATTCTTTCTATTTTCTATCCAAATCTATTTTTTGTATTTATTTAATCTGCATTTTCATAATAGAACACTTAGATTCATCTAGCCAAACCTAGGACTTGGATGTTTAAAGATAAAATTGAACATATCAAACACATTCCCAACCTAGGCGTGGAAACTGCCACTAAACGTTTCTTGGTGAACCCCACCATCCATCAAAAAATCACCTTAATACCCCTCCCCCGAGAGGCGGGACCTTCAAAGGGCCTCTCAGTCCGAGGTATTGTCCCATCCTTTTCACATCCCCCTTCCGAGCACGGATCCTATAGCCTGAAGGTAAGGGTGTGAAAAATTTGGAGCGATACATTTTGGTGAACCCGACATGAAACTAAAACCTTTTGAAAACAAAAAACAAAAAAACAAAAACATAGATGCATTTAAAATCATTAGAAAATACTAAGTTGCATATCATGTCTAGATGGTAGCTCCTAAGAAAATATTAGCAGTTACTATAAATGTTGAAAACCAATTAGCAGCCATAGAAGTTAATTTTGTGCTTAGTGTGCCTAAAACAGATAGAAACCAACTTCTGTGGAAAGAACTTGATAGGAGGCTAGGTGTCATTTCATCTAGATCAACCGATCTTAGACAAATCAACCAATCTTAGACAAATCAAGAGGTTTGCCCTAGATAGGATCCTGGATCCTCATCAACTCATTGTTTATCATGAACTTCAGAGAGCCTGCCATAGGTGGTTAGCTTATAGGAGAGCTCTTGTGTCTTCAAAATTTTTCACCTTCGAGGAATACCTCAAGAATGCAGCTGTGGTACGCCAATTTCTAGTTCATATAGAATCCCAAGAAACTGATCTTATGATTAGAAAAATATGGAATAGAACTCCTAGAGCTATGTTGTATCATGAATATTGTCGTGAGAATTATTATTATCAACCAGAATCTGAAATACACGGTATTGCTATAGCACATTTTGTTAAATTCTTGAAAGAAAATTTCCAATTTGAAGAAGAACACTTCATGACTCCTAAAGAACTTGAGCCCATTAATGACATTTATAAATTATTTATAGAAAACTAGATCATTGCTTTCATTATTATTTCTTGCATTTATTGTGTTGTTTGTTATCTTTATAATATTGTTACAAAAACAAAAAAATAGAAAAAAACAAGAAAAATAGAAAACATAACAAAAACCCAAAACATTTTATTTTAAATACTATAGTAGGTATATAATTAAAATATATACCTTGTTGCATATATATATATACAAGTATATATATATTTTCTGAAATTTAAATTTAAGCACAATGCCTAAACTTAGAAATGGTAAACAAACTGAACAAGAAGAAGAAGATTGGTTGGGAGGCAAAACTACAAACCCAAATGTCCTTCCTGAGGATCCAATTCTGGAAGGAGAAACTCTAGAACATCCAGAAGATGACCTGGGTGAAGACAATGAACAAGAAGACAATCTTAAAGAGGAAGGATCCTCGTCCCCTAGAATAGCTCCAGATGGAACTATTGCTTTTGATAACTTAGATCATTTCTGGAAATTTTTCAATAATAACATTGGTGCTCTTAATATGGCAGTTCATATTGATAAAGGACAAATTAGTGACACTCAAGCAGCCATGGAACATATGTTTGATGTGCACACTAATCCCTTGTCCTTTATTGATCAAGAAAGTGATAAAGCTGGACCATCCAATAGAGATATGGTCACTATGATTCAAAACATGCCAAAACAACAGGTTACCCAACCCCCTAAGGAACCTGTTATTGAGCCTAAAATCATTCCCACACAAAAGAAAACTTCCTTCACTGCTTTACTTCACCAAACTATTGATCAATATGCTTCAAGTAGACAAAAACCTAAAATGAAGCCAAACACCAATTTTCAACAATCTGGGATACAACATAATACAACTTCAAAATTTCTTCATAACACCTTTCCTACCAACAATTTACACAATAGCAACATAGCATCTAATCTTCATGTCCCTCCATCATATGCTCACAAATCTCATATTAATGCCCTACCGAACCAATATGGTGGGCAAACTAGTAATCTGGAAGCCATGGTGAAACAGTTAGCTTCGCGTATGGACCAGATAGATCCCTACCATCCCTCGTATAATTATCGAGAGATATGTAGTCAACCTTTGGATCCCATAGTTGTAGCACAACCATACCCTAAACACTTTCCCATGCCGGTCCTGCCTATATATAAAGGAACCGAAGATCCCATAGAGCATCTTCGCATGTTTAGGATAGCATGTCATGATATATCACATGATGACTTGCTATTACTAAAAATGTTCTCAAAAAGTTTAGGAGGAATGGCATTAGAGTGGTACTATCAATTGCCCACTCATTCTTTGAGAAATTTTGAAGAAACATCTGAATCGTTTGTCCATCAATTTAGTGCCTACATCGAGAGGCATGTCACCATTAAAGATTTGTACAACTTAAAACAAGACAAGGATGAATGTTTTGCTGATTTCTTAGCTAGATGGAGGCAGTTGATAGGAAAACCGCACTTTGTGTTACCTTATAGGGAAATGTTGGACATTTTTATCAATAATTTGCAAGAACAAATCTCTTATGAGTTATCAACTGCCACCTTAACTACCTTCGATCAAGCTATAGACTTAGCTCGAAGGGTAGAAGACGCTCTCATTAGGAGAGGTCAGCTCAAAAAGAAAGATGATGAGAAAACATCCAGAAATCAGTATAAAAACAAACAAGTTGTAGGTGACGGAGTCACTGATAGCAAAAATGTTGCTAATATCAATACAACGAAGACAACAAAAAAATTTATATTAAAACCCCCTGATAAACCTCCTCGAGAATTTACTAGATTAAATCAACCTTTATCAACCATTCTACCTCAATTATTAGCACGAGGCTTGATTCAATTACCAGCTATCCGGGAACCTGATCCAACTATACCCGGATACAGAGCCGATCTACAATGTGACTTTCATAGAGGACCTGGACATGCTACAAATTCTTGTAAAATATTGAAACATAAAATACAAGACTTGATTGATAATAATGAAATGGAGGTGCAAGCTTTCCAACCTAAACAAAATGCTCCTAATAACGCTCAAAAGACCATTCCCCAAAATCAAAATCAAAATGCTAATCAATCATTGGATATATTTCAACATCCTTTACCAAACCATGGTAAAGAAGTGGCCAATCAAATCGAACATCATAATGTTCCCCCTCCTACCCGATATGTAGGGACTATTAGCGGACAATTACCTATTCAGGATCCTCAAATATTTGACACAACTTTATCCCTGGTCACGACCAAGCCCCTACATAATTTTCAAACTCCCGATCCTAGTGATGTAGAATCAGATACTGAAAGTGAAGTAGACATCACCTCAAACCAATCGAATAGCTCTAAAAATGAATCAGATCCTATTCAACCTATCACAGATGCTATGGTTCCAGAAGAACCATTTCCTAGAAGAGTTACTACTTGACCCTCTTCTAATCAATTCCTTCCTAATGAACAAGCCATAAACGCTCAACCGAGACCAGTTCAGCGTCTTCAATATAACATTGTAGGTACCATCGGAGCCGTTACCAGACAACAAGCTCAAAACTCTCAACAAGATCAAACTCAGAATGATGGATCAGCTCCATTTATTTTGAAAAATCCCAATAAAGGGAATCATATGTCTAATGTTCAACTTAAGCCTCCTTACAATATTAATGAACAATTATCCAACACTACAGCCAAAATTTCCCTATTGGATTTGTTAAGATCTTCTCCCACCCATAGGGATGAGTTAATGCTTACATTAAGCCAAATGATGGTACCTCAAAATATTCAACCCGAAGCCATGTCCAATACTATCATCACTCGAGAAGTCGATTGTATTGACTTTCGGGATAAAGATATCCCACAACACAGCTTACATAAGGATAATCCCTTATATATTACTGCTCTAATTGGAGATGTAGCTATTAAAAGAGTCCTGATTGATAATGGTTCATCTCTAAACATTTGTACTTTTGACTTCTACCAACATTTTGGCTTTAGAAGTGATGAAATGAAGAAAACTGACATGATTATCAAAGCTTTCAATGACGAGACACAAGAAACGTGTGGAGTCATTACTATACCCTTGCAAGTTGGTCCTAGAACCCTAGATACAACCGTGTTTATTGTACATTGCCCTGCATCGTACAATATACTTTTGGGTCGCCCTTGGATCAATGCGATGCGAGCGGTTCCCTCCACTTTACACCAATGTGTTAAATTTGAATTTAAAAATCAGTTGGTCACTATCCATGGTGACCCTAGACCCTTTGATATGTGTGCTTTGGTAGAACCTGTTGGAGTGCAATTTTGCCTTGCTCTGTCATCCACACATCCTAATTCTTATTTTTCATCTAAACGTGTGAAAAACACACACATAACATCATCTACTCCATCAACTACACCTATACATTTAACTCAACCATCTTCTGAACAAACCACACTAGAACCTCAAAAGGATCTTCAATCCACAACCAATCCTTCATGTTCTATCCCTATAATTTCAAAACCTATAGACCCATTTATTGACACTTCCACATTATCAACATCTATCATACCTTCCACATCTAAAGATATAGGGAATGATCCTTCTACATCTTATGCTCTTTCTGATGAACTTTTACCGGATTTATCCACAATCTTAATATCAGAAAAAACAAATGCTTTTATGCAAGATTCAATTCTTTTAAATAACTTGCCACCATCTCCTCGTACTTTGGGCCTCCCACAACCTATGGGAAGTACTTACCAAGTCGGGAGTTGTGCTTTTATTTATAAAGGATATGATTGGGGAAGAATACCTCGAAATATCAAAACTCATCATGAGGGATATGCACGATGTTATTTTACTAATGAATATATTAAAGCTAAACCCATAATGCTTAAAATGGGATATAAAGGGAAAGGCTTGGGACCTTTCCAAAATGGTATGAAAGAACCTATTGAGGTAGAGCCATGGCCCGCCCGATGTGGTGTGGGCCTATTTCCTAGTAAGGGTCAACCCTTCCCTTTTGAAGATGATGACCAACTCATATGTTATCAAGATTATCTAGATAAACAAGATTCTTTGTGTTCAAAGAATAATCCATTTACATGTAATATGCTATCCATAGCTTACCATGAATTGATTGCTGAATCCGATGAGGAGTTGGAAGGAGATATTTTCCATGATGTCTCCGTTGAAGAGTTGTTACACAATGGTTTTTATTTTGATGGTTCTATACCAACTATAGCCCAACTTGAGGCCACCACTCATCAAGACAAATTATCCAACTTAACCTTAAAAGAATTACAAGAATTGGGTGTTTCACCCACCCCACCTAATTTTGAAAGAGATCTACACATGGAAGTAGAAAACGTCATTAAAGTTAACATTGGAACTGAGGATAATCCTCACATAATCAATATTGGATCAGCATTAAGTCAAGAAAAACAAGATGAATACATTGCATTCCTTAAAGAATATGAAGATGTCTTCGCTTGGACATATGAAGATATGCCAGGTCTGGACCCTTTTGTAGTCATGCATCATCTAGTAG
Organism: Wollemia nobilis; assembly: GCA_028583015.1. Lineage (NCBI taxonomy): Eukaryota > Viridiplantae > Streptophyta > Pinopsida > Araucariales > Araucariaceae > Wollemia > Wollemia nobilis. Next base: position 1,151,559 of record JAQPPZ010002606.1, read on the forward strand.
TCCATCCGGATGCTAAACCTGTTAAACAGAAACTTAGAAAAATGCATCCCAAAGTGGCCCTGCTAGTCAAAGGGGAGTTAGAAAAACTCCTGAATGTTATTTTCATACAAGCTATTGATTATGCTGAATGGATCTCGAATGTAGTTCCAGTCACCAAGAAAGAAGCTACCAAAGTTAGGGTTTGCACGGACTTTAGAGATATTAACGTTGCATGCCCTAAAGATGATTTTCCTCTTCCAAACATGGATCAAATCATTGACTTTATTGTCGGGAGTGGAATGATGTCCCTAATGGATGGATTCTCCGAGCTACAATCAGATCAGGATAGCTCTCGAAGATCGAGGCTAAAACAGACCTTTATTACCCCTTGGGGTACCTTTTGTTGGAAAGTGATGCCATTTGGTTTAAAGAATGTCGGCGCAACATATCAACGAGCTATGACTTATATCTTTCATGATATGATGCATGATATCCTACATGATTATGTAGATGATATTATAGCTCGCTCTATTAAAGAAGATGATCATTTAGCTGATTTGAGAAAAGTGTTTAATCGGTTAAGAGAATACCTTATTCGATTAAATCCAGCCAAATGCATATTCGGAGTTAAGTCCGGTAAGCTATTAGGGGTTTTAGTTTCTTTACGTGGTATAAAAATTGACCCTCTCAAGATTGTGGCTATCACTGATATGCCCGCACCTACCAATATATCTAAGTTACGAAGTTTACAAGGTAAGCTTCAAGCCATCCGTCGCTTCATCGATAAGTTGGCGGACAAAACCACTCCCTTTCTTAAGCTCCTTAAGAAGGATGTCCCTTTTAATTGGGATGACGAATGTAAGGAAGCTTTTGAACTTCTCAAACAATACCTCCTTAATCCACTTGTGCTTTCACCGCCTAGACCTAATCGCCCATTTCTCCTGTATATTTCAGCTTCAGATTTTGCTTTAGGAGCTATGTTAGCTCAGCTTGATGATGAGAAGAAAGAACGTGCTAATTATTACATTAGCCGAACCCTCATCAATTATGAAACCCGTTATACAGCATTAGAAAAATTATGTCTAGCAGTCGTATTTTCTATGCAAAAATTACGTCATTATATGCTCAGTCAAAAAACTTATGTCATTGCTAAATATGATCCCTTGCGGTATCTCATGAGTCGACCTTATTTATCGGGTCGCACAGCCAAGTGGGTTCTTGCTCTAAGCGAGTTTGAACTCACGTTCATAGGACAGAAGTCTGTTAAGGGTCAAATCATAGCAGATCAATTAGTTGTTGCACCCTTAGAATCTACCCATCCCCTCATCATTGAGTTTCCTGATGAATGCCTTCAATTAGAGGTAGACCATATTGAACAATGGTCCTTATACTTTGATGGAGCCCGATGCATGAGTGGGGCTGGTGCGGGTATTATTTTAATATCCCCGCAAAAACATCTTATACCTTTGTCCTTTAAATTAACATTTGCTTGCACTAATAATATTGCCAAATATGAGGCTCTAATCCTTGGATTACGAGCTGCCTTGGCGTTAAAAATCAAACATCTGCTAGTTTTTGGTGATTCTCAACTTGTCATAAATCAAATTAATGAAGTTTATCAGACCAGAGATGATAAATTGTGCCCATATAAAGCATATGTTTTGCAATTGTTATCCTTGTTTGATAAAGTTACTTTGGAAGCTATTCCGTGAACTAGCAATCGTGCAACTGATGCTATGGCTGCAACTGCATCTCTTCTGCCCTTGGAGTTAGATGACGAATATGCCACCATCATTATTCATCGACTCTAGGAACCCACTTCAAATAAGTCATGTTTAGAACCTTTGGATGTGTTTCTAATCAATGAAACTACTCCTGAACCTTGGTATACAGATATAATTGATTTTCTCCAAAATGGGACTTTCCCTGCCAATTCTAATAGAAACCAGCGTCGGTTATTACGTCGACGAGCAAGTCAATTTGTAATAATTGGCAATACTTTATATAGGAGATCTTTTGAAGGTATCCTATTGAGATGTTTGAATCTAGAAGAATCCAAATCAGCTTTAAGTGAAGCCCATGATGGATCTTGTGGAGGACACTTCAGTGGTAGTGTCATTGCTAAAAAGCTCCTTAGGATAGGCTACTTTTGGCCTACCATGGAAAAGGATGCACATGATTATGTGCGCCATTGCGACAAGTGCCAGAAACATGTTGACCTTGTCCATGCGCTTGCACAAGAGCTACAGGCTATTTCATCTCCTTGGCCCTTTTCAAAATGGGGCTTAGACATTATTGGCAAAATTAATCCTGTGTCATCTGATGGACACAAATTCATCATAACCGCCACTGAGTATTTCATGAAGTGGGTTGAAGCTATGCCTTTAGCTTCCTACACTAGAACTCAAGTCTCTAAATTTATTTTTAATCAAATCATTTGTAGGTTTGGAATTCCTACAAATCTCATCTCAGACAATGGAACTTGTTTCAAAAATAAAGATGTTAAAAAATTATGCCAAAAATATAAGATTCAACATCGTTGGTCCACTCCCTATTATCCTCAGGGTAATGGTCAAGCAGAAGCATCTAACAAAACCTTAATCAAAATTCTCAAAAGAATGGTCAATAAAACTGGTCGCGACTGGCACATTCAATTATATCCAGCTTTGTGGGCCTATCGAACTAGTGTTCGAACTCCCACTGGAACTTCACCTTTTGTCTTGGTTTATGGTGCTGAAGCCATTTTTCCCTTTGAATTAGAAGTTCCTTCTTTGGCTCTACTACTTCAAGATACCGAAGTAGGAGATGAATATCGAGCTGGCAGACTCAGTCAGCTGGAACTTCTAGATGAAAAGCGCATCAATGCTTTAGAGCACCTTCGTGCCTACCAAAACAAGCTTAAAAGATCATATGCCAAGAAAGTTCGTCATCGATCCTTTGAGGTTGGTGACCTTGTTTTAAAAGAAAATAAAAAAAATACTAATGCAACTAAAGACCTTAAAGGTAAATTTGAGCCCAACTAGCTTGGACCATATATTATTACTGCTAAATTTGAATCAGGAGCATACAAACTAGCTACCTTAGATGGTAAATATTTAAAAGAACCTATGAATATTATGCATCTTAAGCGATATTACGCATAAAATTTGGTCATTTCATCATTTGTACATATTTTGCATGTTGTCTCATTTTCAAAATATATATAAAACTGTTTACACAAAAACACAAAAACAAAATAAAAGTCAAAACAACAATTTTATTGACTCTTTCGAAACCAAAATAAATAAAGAAGAAAGAGAGAGTCAAAATTATCAAACTCTTCAAAAATATTTGTTGTATATATTTCTTTTTCAAGCATTGCAGTTATATTTTCAAATTATTTTGGATAAATTAGCATTTATTTGGAATCCCCCACTATCACAAACACAAAAAAATAAATATCTTGATTTTATCTGGCATGATTACTAATCTCTCTTATATCAAAGTACACAAAATTTAATTAAATAAAGTTTGAGCATAGAGAATTGATCTTGTTATTTACTTAAACCAAGCATATCCTTTCACAATAAAATGATTACATTTGTAATTTCCATGCTATGTTACATAGTAGAAGTGGTTCTTGAGCGAAAAGTTTCCCCTGCTATCCTATCATGCACATGGTCTAGACTCTTTGAGAATTGGCAAAAGGACAAGCTCACCCCTACCCGGAATAAAAATCCCTTGCTCTATAGCTAATCCGAGCAAGTATCCCTAGCATAGGAAGAAAAGAAAAGTTCAAGAAAAGAGAAAAAGAAACAAGTTATTTCAGCATCATTGCAAATATCAAGCAAAAATACAAAAGTACAAAAAAAAAAAACAAAAGCAAAGAAAAAGAAAAAGCAAAAGCAAAAGCAATAAAATCCCTTTCCCTACCCCTTGAAAAGAAAAGAAGGGTTGATGAGCTTGAATCCCTGGAATTCTCAATTATTCGAAAACTGTGAGGTAAGCCCCATAACAAGTGGTTTGTGCCCAACCCGCTTGGCCTTGGGTAACTCCTAGCGTGGTGATATGTCTGTCACATTAGCGACCTTCTTTTGTATAGACCTATGTCTGCTTATGGATTAGCTAGCTCTTGATAACCCGACCTACATAGTAGTCTGGTATGGTTATATGCATCTAAATCATGGTTAATGAACACTTATTTGGTTCATTCAAATCACTTGTATCAAATTATCTTGCTCAAAACTTGGTAAATGAACAATGCAATTGCACACACATTTGTATTTGAGAGATTTTGTGTATCATTATGATAAATCAAGATTGGTAATGAACTCACATACGCACATGGGATTCCTTATAAATCTAACTTTTGTCTTTAAGATACTTTGAAATATTTTTGCAAATTGTTTGGAATAAATTCATTTTCTTCTTTGAAGAACAGTTGTTTAGTATAAAGACAACTATATGCATTATCAAAAAATCAAAATCATTTTCCAAAACATGCAATAAAGTTATATTTATATATATTATCGACTTTCGCAATGATGGTATAGTTCCAAAACCAAAATTGGAATTTTATGCCTAGCGCAAGTCCTCATCTTCATATTTTCTAACTATTTTCAAAAATTAAAAAAAAAAATCAACCATGCAATAAAACTATTATTTTCTTCTTTGGATTTTGCGATGATGGTATAAGTCTATACCTAAATATTCTATGCCTAGCGCAAACCATTGTACCAATTTTATTTCCCCATTTATTTAAAATCATAAAAACATATGACTTAAATCATTATGTTACACAATTATGCTTTAAAACAAACAAACACCTATTCTATTTCATGTCATTATGTCAAACTTCAATTTTGCAATGATGGTATAATTCCTAGGGAATTATCCAAAAAATTTATCACACTTAGGAATTTATGCCTAGCAAAAGTCATTTTAAAATATTTCATGCATAATATTTTCATGGAAATCTGAAAAACAAATCATCATCATCATCATCATTTGCATCATCACAACAAAGTCTTAAGACAGTCTCTTAAGCACTCTTTTACTTTTAGCAATATTTCTATACTAGGATTAGCTTGACGACCGAGTGAGCGGCGACTCCATGAAATGGTCTATAATAGCGACAATGTCCTTTGAAATTATTGTTAAAAGTCCCTTTTATTTTTATCAAATTATCACATCACAAACAACCAAATTGTTTACATCAGATTATTTCATTTAAAATCTTACAGCATGACATTCAAACCATCATATTTCCAAGTGGCATAATTACATGAATCATCGAATCAATCAATCAAAACATTAAAGCATCATACAAACACATAAGACAAGTCATATGATCAAAAATATCATCTATATATATCTCAACCATATATGTACATCATCTCAAAACTAGATTGGTATGCCACAATCTGTACCTCGGCATACTCAATCCCCTATCAAAAATAATAATAAGCACTATAATCAATTTGTGTAGTGCAATCTATAGCAACTAGCCTCGAGAACCCCTCAAGCTCTCAGCCTCATCTCCTCCCCCGCCCTGAGGTGGACGAGGTGGCCCCATCATAGTCCGTGTGGTGCTATGAGTCCTGGACTCTGATCATGATGATGTCCTCGATGACCTCATCCCAACAGGCTCTATAATATGGGCCAACAGCGGTAACCTCTGCCCCTCTAGCACCATATGGTGGTATAGTGTCTGATAGAATGTGACCTGGGCAATAGCCCGTGCTAGATCCTGAGTGCTCGCCCCTCCGCTCCATGCTCTGAGGCATGCTACCTCATCTCTGAGCTGTGTGGCCTCCTCTCGGTGTCGTGCAGCCTCATCCTGTAGAGTCTGCACCTCTACCTAGAGATGGATAGTCTTCACCGGAGAGTAGCCATCTCACTACTCTCTCCTGTGTCCACACCCTTGCCCTTATCGGGCGATGGTGGTCTCTCTCTCCATGGAGAAGGGGGTCTCTCCTCCCTCCTCTCCCATTGCCACGACCTCTGCTGAGCCTATGGTCTCCTCTGCTCTCTCCCGCCGTGACCCTATGCCACCTCAATGGCCACCTGGCGCCACCTCCCCATCCGACGCACAACTGTGTGAATCGGACCCTGAGCCCTCGTCATTCGAGGAGGGCGGATGCCTGTGTACCAGGCATCATAGCCATCAGCTACCCCTACGTCATCCCCATCCATCGGCTGAATGGGGGCATCATCTGTGTCCGAACCCCAGAAGCACTGCATATCTGGAGCCCCACTAACTGTAGTGTTATCCCGAACAGTCCGAGAAAACTCGTAGTCTCTGAGGGATGGGATCCCCTACTATAGACCGAACTGCCTCAAAACTCGGTCATAGCGATGGAGCTCCACCTCTCCCCTCTCCATCCTCAACCAGTAGACTCGCCTGACGTGAGCCAGCTCTTGTCCATCCTTGGCCCACCCTGGATGATCTCTCCAAGGCCTCCAGGTGATCTGGTCGGAGACAAGGTCGTCAAGTAGTCTCCGGGACATTGGCAGATCTATCCGCTGCTGTGACCCTCTCCGGAGCCACCAGTAGAAAGCTCGAGGCCTCTCCCCATCAATCCCTGTCAGTGGGAGCCCTACCGGCCTCCGCACCACGATGTGCTCCCAGAACCATAACTGTAGTAGAGATGTCATAACCAGACATCGGCCGCCCTTGTATACGACCCCATGCAGGATCCTATACAAATGGCATAGTACAAAGCTCCCCCAAGCAAACCTGTATCCATGGTCTCTCATGTCGTAGACCACATCTGTCAATAGCCATGGTACTTTACATCCACTCTAATGGCATAGCAGCAGACCACCTACAACCCCAGCCAAAACCTATGTCAGTCTAGATGCCCCAGGCATCTGCCATAGAGATTCGATGTTCACTCCGCCCTTCTCCAGGGCGAAGCTCGGATCTTCACATAGTCGCATCATCACGTGGCCTTGATTGGTCATGGGAGTGATCAGCCGTCCTTGTATGGGGATCCTCAAAATCCTCCATACATCCTCTAGTGTGGGAGTCATCTCCCCTGTCGATAACCAAAAACAAGAACCCGGATACCACCTCTTTGCTAGGGCTATCAATAGCCCCATATCTGTAGACACTTGTGGCATCTCTACCACATGCTGTAAGCCAACCTGAGCTAGCTGATCTCACTCTGCCTGAGATAGAGTGGCCAAGTCATCCCTCAACCTGCCGTATTTCCATTCTCTGCTCTTTAGTAATCCTCTCTGCAACATAAACAACAAAACAATAAAAATCATTAATAAAACAATCATTAATAATGCAAGTACAACAAGTTCAATTTAATAAATGATGATATCATCCACTATTGGACGATATCATCCCAAATTTGAGCAAATTCGTCTCCGATTTTGCCAACCGAAATTGTCCCCTTTTTGATGAAATCGTCCCCATTTCATCAATTTCACCCCTGGACGAAATCGGCGATATCGAGACGATTTCGACGAAATTGAGACGATTTCGTCTCGACGACGTCGACGGCCCAAAAATGGCCGCGATGCTCAAAAATTATCAAAATTTAATCTAAAAAGCATGAAATTCAAAATTCAAGCCTTCTAAACTAAGTTTAGACCCTTACCCATAGCCCGCGCCGGACCTCTATCGATCTGTGCATTGTCTCGACCATCTTGTTTGTAGAGCTCTAGAAACCAAAAAATAATGAAAATGAACAGTAAAAATGAATTAGGGTTTTTCCCTATTTTTCTTAATTTTATTCAAAAACAAATTAACAACAAATTTAATTTTGGATTTTCTGCATTTTTACCTCAAACGTTCGATTTGGGTAAAAACACGGAGGGGGCATCATAGTAAGTTGTCGTATGATTCGACCAAGAATCATCACCTAAAAATGGGAATAAATTTTTGCTTTCTCGTAGATCGAGAAGAACTCATCTTTAACGCATTTTCCTCAAAAAATTTGCTAAAGAGGGGGCAAAATGTAGCACCCTAAAATTGGCATAGTAAAACTTAGCAATAATCAAAATTACATTAGTAATAATTCAAATTCAAATTCAACCCTCAAAACCACTCCCAAATCGTCGTTTAACCCGTTTCCTCATTTCTCGCACCATTTTTAGGATTTGTTGTGACCGTTGGACGATATCATCGCCGATCAGACGATATCGCCTCAGATCGGACGATTTCGTCTAGAGAAGAACGTCCAGACGATCTCGTCCCAAACTGATTTGTGCATAGTTAGCTTCTGTTTCAACGGTGTCTCTAATCCGGACAGAAGCATGTCTGCGTCGTTAGAGACCTCCCCCATTGGAGATCTTCCAAATTAGGATGATCTCCAACCTCCTAACCTCCCTCCTAAGCCTATTTAACCTTAGGACCCCCTTTTGGCATTCCCCCTGGCTGAAATTCCCTGTAACATGAATTCTACATGCCTTAGACCATCTTAAACCACCATTTGCATTTGTATTTTTTTCAAGTTTGTTTGTAGGAACTTCATTGTTTTTCAGCCGAAGCAAGCTTAGATTGTACCAATCAGAGACGATTTCGACTGCAGTCAACATTGGGGGCAATCAGTGCCCAAGGTCTCTGATGAATTCGTCTGATGAATTCGTCAGATCTCAGACGATCTCGTCAGATCTCAAACGATCCTATCAAATTCCAGACGATCTGGACTGCTTCAAAAATTAGAACCTTCATTAGACATCCGGATCAGGTATGGTTCTTTAATCTAGCTTATTATTTTTGTTTTCTGTCCAAATCTGTTTTTTGTATTTATTTAATCTGCATTTTCATAATAGAACACTTAGATTCATCTGGCCAAACCTAGGACTTGGATGTTTAAAGATAAAACTGAACACATTAAACACATTCCCAACCTAGGCATGGAAACTGCCACTAAACGTTTCCTGGTGAACCCCACCATCCGTCGAAAAATCACCTTAATACCCCTCCCTCGAGAGGCGGGACCTTCAAAGGGCCTCTCAGTCCGAGGTATTGTCCCATCCTTTTCACATCCCCCTTCCGGGCATGGATCCTATAGCCTGAAGGTAAGGGTGTGAAAATTTTGGAGCGATACACATCTCCTATAGGGTCCTGCCAAGGTGGGTCATGATAGATATTCCTCTGGACTATATTCAAAGTCAATCCTCAACCTATTTGAGAGAGCTCTTGCTTGCAAATTTGTGGGTATTTGGCTTGTTGTGATAAATCACTTCAACCCAAATAAATTGCATCCTAGAAGAAGATGAAGAGTCTAAACCAAGAACCAAGGGAGCACAATCCATGTTAGTGTAAAAATATGCCATGTCAAAGTTCACCAAACAAATATCTCCAAAAGGTAGAGACAAGAGTGAAAACTCTCCTTCTATGTGAGCAAGCTAACTATTTGATAAGAATATAGCCCACAACAAGTAGTTTACAACCTTTTTGGTGATATCTATGATAGATATAGCTCCTAATAAAAGCTAATGAGTCTTTTTAGTGATATATAAAAAGACTCCATTGTACGAAGAGAATCAACCCAAATAATAGTCATGGTAGAATCAACAAAGTTCATCACCACAAACATCAGTTTGAGTAAGCAACCTCTGGAAACTCATGCATCATATCACCATCAAACACTCAAGAATATCCATGATAGTGGGAGATGGAAAGGGAAAGCCAAAAAGTGGGAGAAGAAGAGGGATCCTTGCAATTGCTCTACAAGAATGGAATTTTAAGAACATATACTTCCCCACATTCAAATAAATGTCGCTAGGGTGAAAATGTCTTTACAACAACAAAAGAATCAATTAAGTCACCAGTAGAGTAAGCATACATGAAAGCATCCTAAAACAAAGGTTGGCATGAACAAAGGAAGAAATGAGAAATCTATGAAAGCAATCAAGATTTTTTGAACCAACAAAGAAAGAAGGCCCAATGAAAAGACCTAATAAATCAACTCGTCAAAACTCTTAAAGTTTTGAAGATAGGAGTTAAGCAAAAATTATTGACTAATATGGGCTTGACCATGTGAGCAAAGGAAGCCAAAAAAATCCCAAATTAGAAGACAACTCCAAGGGTAGACAAGGGAACTAAAACCAAGGAAGAGGTAGGTGAGTGCACAGTTCCTTAGGAAAAAAAGATAATACACCATTACTAAGAAAATATGGCTATCTACCAGCAATACTTTAGCTCTACGAATTAAATGAAGATAGGTAAACCATTAAAGACAAAGGAATGGTACCTACAACCATGACAACTATAAACTAATACGAATGGTAACCAAGATATACTCCATTAAATATTTAGATCCCTACGAAATGGATAGATAGAAATTCAAGTCATCCTACAAATTTTGGAGGGAAAACCCTTTGTAAACCTATAAATACCAGTAGTATTAGCTTAGTAAAGTTCATTGGCAAGTTTGTATTTCATGTATTTGTAGGTTTTCCTTTCATTTCTCTTTGTAAAAATAATAAAAACTTTGAGTGACTTGTGGTCAATTTCGAACCCCTACATCTAGCATAATCCATGTAAAATTTTACTTGTATTTATATACATGAAAGCTTGTGTCTATTTTTTATCCTTTACCTGTAGAACTATGGAAGTGTATGTATGTGTGTTTGTATTATTTTACATGAATATTAGGTGTGCTAAGTGTACATGTGTATGATGGGTATGCATCTATATTTTGATTAAGTCACTTATGAGCTTGGCTCTCCTACGAGACCCACTTGCTCACATGGGTGTATAACTGGTAGATTGTGATTGCTCTTCATTGTGTCGAGGAGAGGAAGTATTCACTATTGACACATAGCATTTGGATCTATTTTTGTAGGGATATCTTAGTGGATCTATTGGTGCATCATCCCCTTTTCATTTTGTTTATTGATTTTTCCTTTACTCTCTCGCATCCCTTTTCACTTAATATAGTAGCAAACACATTGAATATCACATCTTGACAAGGAGTCAACCTTGTAAAAACTCTCAAATTCCCTCGATTGAGTTGAACCCCAAGCTCTTAATTGTAACTCGCTATGTCACTCTAATGCAAGGTGTGATTTTCCCAGGTAGGGACAATCAAATATGACAATAATTTAATGGCATACCTGATGGGACCCGAGTGATCCATCATTGGTCACAAAATCACAACAAGAAGTAGGGATGAGACTTGGTGAGGGTCTTAGTTTATTCCTCACTTGCTGAAGTGCCTCTCTAACCTAGTGACTTCACTCCAGAATGAACTCTGGAATAATCCACTACTAAAGGTACTTGACTAAGGTCCGATCAAGGCCTCAGTCTATATATTTTTGTAGAAGCAATAAGCTCTATTCACCTAGCAAATACATCCTAATGAAAGAACCCAAAGATGACCATACAAAATTTGGTGATCTAGATCTTGTGCTTGACAATTGTGATAAATTTTACCATCACTAGCACAACAATTCCATGAAGGAGTAGAGTCTTAGGCCATAATATGGTTTCTCCACCACAACTTCCACCCCCTAGAACATTTTGTGCATGGAATGAAAAAGGTCCGCTAGTGCCACCATCACCAAATGAGACATGAGATGAGATACCCCAGTCAGCCCTAAATCTCCTCATCTATTTTATGGGTGAAGAATTCATCACCCCCATTGAGCACCTTAATCATGTGGTAAGCCTATGCATGATTCACAACATATCAAAGTATCATATGTCTCTAAGACCATTAGTGACATATTTCAAAAGGAAGGCTTGATAATGGTACATGAAACTATAGCTTGATTCGATAACTAGTTGTGACTAACTTGGAAATGTTTTCATTGAAATATTTAGAGAAAATGTAGATGGGGTATCTCTTCTATAGTATCTAACAACAATCAAAATGGATCAATGGAGGTAGTAGAATATTTCAACCTCAAATTCCATAAATCCTGGTTCAAAATACTAGAGGAAATGCACCCCACCTAGGTTAACTATACCATCACTAATTTAGCCACATGAGAAAGATTTAGGAGGGAGATAGATAGTTCAAAAACATTCAATGCCCCATATGTGAGAAGTCTATAAAAGGTGGGCTCCCCCTTTGATACATATTAAAGAGCCCAGACCTTTCCCTACTAAATTCTTAAACTTCTAGAATCTATCCCATAGACTCTATGCCCAATGGACAAGGCTACCATTTGTTGGGTTCTTTAACTCTTGCAATTAAAATTCCCCTATGAGTCATCAAAATTATAGTGAATATTTCACTATAGTAGGGTAGACCCTTGCCCCAAATGGAATTCAAGCAAAGAAACTATCAAGAGAGATAAAATGAAGGATCCTAAAGCCCTACCCACATGATGAATAGTTGATTTGAAGAAGACACCATCCAAGGATAGTCTATGCAAAAGCATGCTCTAAATTCCCCTCACCGTGATGTAAATTCATTTACCTAGATCAAACCAATAAAGGATTTTAGCCTTTTTTATGGTGACTAAGCACAATCCCATCATCAATAAGAACCTTTAAACCTTTTTAGTAGTGACCAAAAGGGTTCCCTTGATGATGAGGCCTCCAAAGGCTTGGTTCACTAGGACCATCCTACTTAACTGGTAGAAGGGCTCCCAAATCAAGCTAACTTTCTCTAATAATTGGGTTGTAACACTTCACATGCCCAAGTATAGTTTCTTAATGGCATGAGCAACATACCCATCAGGGAAAACCTAAGGTTCTCAATGGGTAAGAATAAAGGGGTTTGCACAAGTCAAGAAAGGACCCAGTAAGGACATAAAAACTTGCTAATTCTCATAAGCATCCCCCAAAGACTCATAGGTGGGAGGGGAAAGAAGAGAATGGAAGATCCACTAGTGACTAGAAGCATACCTATAAATATTATAAATAGTCATCCCTATAGTGAAGAATGAAGTTTGGATTTGTTACTATGTCAAGTACATGACCTATGACATTTTCTCTCTCACTTTTCATCTCATTTCTTAGTTTGTACTTGAATTATCTCATTTTTTAGTCTGGACTCGAGCCTTGGGCTAGTTGCATGTACAATTCATTGAGCCTCTTTTGGTTATACATATATGCAATACGTGCTTTTTAGTATGAATACAATGGACTGTGACTTCTTTAGAATTTGTATCCTATTCTAAGAATTTATATACTTTCTATAGAATACTATGACTACTTCAGTATTTCTATCTTGATCCCTACAAAAAGTCATTAGAGTTGCATATTTGTATGGTCAGATCAATGTTCAATTTTGTTGTCTTGCCTATTTTATGTGTTCATTCATACCACTGAGTTGTAATATATAAATTTATTTTCTCTTGGTGCATCACCATATTTAGATAGACTAGATAGGTTTTATTTCCTAAAATTGACATTTCATATTATTTCCTATTTTCCTTATTTCTATTTTCCCATGGAAATAGACCTAGTAGATTACGTTAGCATAGGAAGGATAGATGATCACCAAAAGATCACATCCAATAAGGATCTAACCTTGGTAAAAAATCTTGGAGGTCATCCAGAGGAGCCACATCCCATGATTCCCCAAACTTCCTAGGACTAGTGCCTCACACAATATGCAAGACATTGGATGCACCCACTTGGAGAGACAAAAAGTGAACTACAACCATGGGGTTTCATGGCATCTGGGGTGTCAGGTGGTCATTCCCAGCCCCCAACACCTCCTTTTTTACACAATTGCACTTCTTTAAAATCTTAATTGTATGCTCCACATCCAAGTATTCTTTATAACCATAGCATCATCGTATTTTTACCTCTCTACATATGAATTGATCCACACCTCTTAGCGCACTTACAATGCGACATAAAATAGCTTAGACTTTGGATATTTATAGTAACATTAATTTCTAGGAAGCCATTTTTTTTTTCACTTCTAAATGCATCAACATTTATCACTTCCTATTTTCTTTTCCCATGCCACCTTCTTCCTCATTATCCCCCAAATTATGTCAAGTAGTATCCAAACCACTAGTCACCATTACCTTGTTTGTACATGAACCCACAAGAGTGTGGGATATAAATGAAAAATACTTTGTATGTTCATGTCATCTAGTGATCATTCCAAGTAGTCTCTCATGTATACCACTTCTCCTCATTAAATTATGAATTGGCTTGGATATATACCTTACAAATTATCCAATCTAATTCATTTTAATAGTTTCCCACTTTTTAGCTAACACTTCATTCTTCAAATACATGGGTTAATGGATATTTTTCTCATCCATATTAGGACATTATTGTACCCCTATAATATGTGGGAATTTCACCTTCATTATCCTCCATCTATGATGTGCTTACGTTTGTTTCTACCTCCTTGCCTTGTCCTTTTATCACCCAAAATCACATGATTTGCAATGATGTCAAATGATAATCCTAGTTAGGATATGCATTTTTAATCCCACGTAGTGCTAGGTAACTCATGGCTAGCATATCTATGAATATTATCTAGTATAATTACCTTCTAACCTTAGTAACCTAAAATACTTAATAGACCTTCCTACGCATAGTCAACAATTTTCTCTTTTAGTTTACAAATATATTCAATTCACTTTCTATATTTTAATCTTATTCCTCATAAGGGAATTGTCACACACGTTGCCTTGACCATAAGTAGTGATCTCCACTCACATGATCCTTCTCTTCATTGTTTTAATCTTGTATCTAGGTGAATCCTTGAGATGCCTAGAACACAAATTGTCATTATCACACATGTGAGTTATTCCCCCAAGGAATATTTCCTCACCTAAGAACATTCATTGGGTTATATTTATCATGTGTGGTATTGTCATCTTATTTCTACATGCCATATTTCAAGATCATCTTCCTTTCATAGTCTTCCCTTATCTTGTCTTGTCTGCTTTGCGCATCCAACAAGCTAGTCTTACATTTTCAATGTTACTATTTTTATCCTTCCTCTTTTAGATCATGATGGATGTGAATTATTCTCTTTTTTATCTTGCAAATATATACAATTTATATGTTTATATTTATTGACTTAATAGGGGAATCATTGACCTCCTTTTGTGTCCTTGTTCGCAATGCATGTCCCTTGTATATATTTTTTTCATGTTGAATCGAGGTGATATTGCCTTCTTGTGCCATGTGTGTGTATATAAGACCTTTTTTATATACATTCAATGTGTACACAGGGGTATCACCATATTTATCTCATCATAGGTTCAATATTCATCATAACTCTGATATACCTCTAAGTTCCCTCCCTTCATCCCCCTACTAACAAACTTCTTTAAGAATAAAGTAAGTATTATGTGGTCCTGACAAGGACACCTCAATGGTAAAATGCATTGGCCTCTCCTAGTGGATACCCAAGTTTAATTCATGAGGAGGGTGGCCCTCGATGTGCCCCCAAATTTTCAACCTATTCTAAAAAAATAAGTATTTTATGCCAAGCAATTTTGTTATATAACCACTCCTATCTAGCCACCATGCGTGCTTGCTTTTTCCTTATGAATTTCCTTGATCAAAAACCTTCCCCTCATTTAGTTCTCTATATTTTCTTTATAAACCATTATTTTTTACATGTTTTATTAAACCTAGTGCTTAG
Source organism: Wollemia nobilis (assembly GCA_028583015.1). Taxonomy (NCBI): domain Eukaryota; kingdom Viridiplantae; phylum Streptophyta; class Pinopsida; order Araucariales; family Araucariaceae; genus Wollemia; species Wollemia nobilis. The sequence continues at coordinate 1,167,059 of JAQPPZ010002606.1, forward strand.
CCATCATTAAGAGAATGGATTAATAAAGCCTACACTTCATGATGGATCATAAATATGCATGGGTGAACTATAACCTCTCTTTTTCTTGAACCTAAGAAGATTTCATCATAAGATTCTAGGATCCTAATATGATAGGGATATGACTATATGTGTTTAACATGACAATTTCATAGCATGCTTGACTATATGGGCTTGTTAGATATGGGACCATCGTATCCATATATTTCATTAGAGTGGTAGGTCATAATGATCCATTGTATTTCATTCCCTCTTTCAAAGTACACTAACCTATTTTGTTTTGATCCATCTCTTGGGGCCTCACTTAGGCTAGAATTTCTCCTCCATCCTAGATGAGTATACAACATCTAGCATATATGCCTAATAAGGGGGAAGTTCCTCTTGAGTGAGACCTTATCCCATGTGGTCCCTACTCCATCATGACCCTCTTTATTTTGAAATAACCTATTCAATTCATACTTATGAATCCATTCTTCTTCTTTGTAAATTATCTAGACAATGAGGTAAATTTGATTATAGGATCTAATCAACTTTTATTCCCTCCCTCTATCACACCTATCTAAACAACCTTTTTCTCTTCCATATCCATAAGAAATACTAATATTATCTAGATAAGGTGTGTCAGGTTCTTAACACATGATTGCACATGCCTATTATATAACAGACTACCTTATCTACATATCTCATTGGTCCTTTGGGTTGTTAGAATGCTTCTATTCTTAAATTTTTTTTTTTTTTCTCAGGCAATGAGATAAAATTGATAAGATGCATGCATCAAATTCATAATAGGTACAACATTATATACCTATTTGGTATGATATCATCTTATCAATTTTTGTCTCATTAACCCTCCACCTAACAAAAATCTCCTCTTGTCCTTGCATTTTAGATTCCACACATTGTATTGCTACCTAGGAAGTTTTGATTCATATCCTGTGAGCTTCGATGAGCTAGAATTATTATCTTATCATTGATAGATATGCAATACCTTACATATCTATCTAAAATAGAAGGGGAGTTCCTTTTTTCTAAGGCCGCATGTTATGGGATCATCATCCTTTTCATTCCACCCCTCATATTTTTTACCCTATCAATATCCTATAGCATATGACATCTTACACATTCATTTGGGGGTAAAACTCTTATTCAACACTACTTGATAGATATGCCACAATAGGCATTTTTATCAACTAATGGCAAATAAGTATTTTTCCTCACATGCAGTTATGCCAAGATCATCCTTTATACATTATTCTCCCAAAAATTGGTTTCTATTTCTTTTTTGACCCATTATTCAATGTATTTTATAATCCTCTCTTACCCTACGAATAGGTATCCATACTTTTATAATGATTGGTACCCACTACACCCATATTCGATAGGTATATGAAGTCTCGCATACCTACCTATTACAAGGAGTGGGGTTGTTTGACATGACACCCTAATTCTCTACCTAGTCATTGTATCCTTTTGCTCTTTTAGTGAGTTCCATAGATATCTTTCTTAATCTAGACTTTCATAATCTACCTAGATGCCATTAACAATATGCAATGTCTCTTATGACCCATCATCATCATTTTTCATTTAAGCCTTCACTGACCACTATTTATTTAGGCCTTAATTGGTTGTTGTTTATTTAGGTATTAATTGACCATTGTTCACTTAGGACTTAAATGACCACGACTCATTTAGGCTTTAACTAGAAGATATCTATTTTAGGCCTTAACTAGTCATCATTTATGTTAGGACTTAACTTTTTGTTCACATAGGCCTTAGCTAGTCATTGTTCATATAGGCCTTCATTGATCATTGTTCACACTACTTATAGGCCTTTATTAACCTTTCTATATAGTTATTATACTATATATACATGTAGGCCTTCATTGGTCAATGTTCATATTGTTCATATAGTCCTTAACTAGTCATTATTCATCTTGATCATATAGGCCTTAATTGACCACCAACCATCTTGTTCACACAGGCCTTAGTTGGCCATTGTACATAGCATTTGTAAATATCTTATAAATAGTGTACTTATATTTGGATCATATTTATCCTATAGGCCGTAATTGAATGCTATTAATCTTCCTCATATAAGCCTTGGCTGGTTGTTGACCATCTTGTTCACACATGCCTTAGCTAGCCATTATACATAGCATTTGTAAATATCTTGTAAATAGTGTACATAGTTTTGGATCATATTGCTCATATAGGCCTTAACTAGCTATTGTTAATTTTTCTCATATAGGCCTTAACTGGTCATCGACCATCTTAATCATATAAGCCTTCACCGGCCCATATACATAGTTATTATACTATATTATACATAATACTACTATAGACCTTAATTGGCCATCATCAATATTTTTTTACATATTGCAGGTTCCATCACTCTAATTCCTATTCATTCTACATTTATTTTCTATCATTATTTCCCTTGCCAATTAAATTTGTCAAACAAACAAATCCCATGCTAAACCAACACATAATATTATGCATTCCTAACATTAATTAATCTTAACATAACTTATGAATTTTATATATTTCTTCATTACACAATTAATCTAAATTATTGCCATATTCAAATTCCTATAATGCATACATCACATAAATATTACATCACATATCATTAACCCATCAAAAAACTAATTCTATATTTACTTTTTCATATCTAATATAAATTAGCAATGATGAACCGGTATACCACAATCTCAAAAAGTGGTACACTCGATCATCTATCTCATATAATATGCCTAGATTTGTGAACTAGTTTCTCTTGCAAAACCTCCTACAAGTGGCAATGGTGGCATATCCACAAATCATGATACTTTTTGGGTCCTCAATATGCTCCTGATCTTGCTCCATGAGTGAGGTATGGACAATGATAGCTGCCTCTACCCCTCTAGAATGGCCTGCTGACAGAGGATCTTATAATAAATTGTTTGATATCTCTTTATTTGTGCTTCCTCTAAAGCTCACTCCCTCTCATCCTACACTCACTCTCTATCATCCTTCAATAACAAGATCACTTAATCTTGGCTCCCACTAGCCTCAAGTGAGATTCCTTTTTCCCTTGCATGTTGCCTTTGCCAATATAGTCTAATGACCTCCCCTCATAGTCAATCAACCTCTACCTATGTTATGTCTTGCTTTAACATAAAGTGGACAATATCAACCCTTAGCTCAGCTAATATCTAGACTCGTTCTACCTAAATCCAATACCTCTTAGTTATCATTATTCAAGTTATGTTTGTAGGTATACCATATCATTCTTATGCATCTCTTGATTAGAGGCTATGGTTTGCTCATAGCCCCTCATATGGGCATCTATATCTTACATCCTCTATAAAAAATATTCCATCTATCGAACTCTCTCCAAGAGATACTCTATCCTAATCAATTGAATCCCCTCAATAATTAAGCTGAATCCTATGTCTTTTGGCTCACCATTAATCCTCTCCTCCTCCATAGGTATAGTGTTTATATCTACCTCTACATAACTATCACAAGAAATACCAATTTAACCCTATCTAGCATTGCTCCTAACTCCTCTAGACCTAGATACACCTGTGCTTTGGTCTCCCTCTTTGGTCACCTCCTTGTGGAGCACCTCTTGTCCCTCTGCATCTTTGCACTCATAACTCTTTGACTTCATATCAGTACTGCTAGTGAGACCCATGCTGGATGAACCCCTTCGTATCACCTCAAGCTACTCTTAGATCATCGACTCTTGAACCCATCATAAATGGATCATCTATGTCCTCCTCTACCAAATTGGTGGTATTTAGTCATCTTCCTACTCTTGCCTCCTCCCTATCCACTTGATTGTACTAGTAGTCTTATAGCTCTGACACCCATAGGTCTAACCTAAATTATCAAGTAACTTGATCATATCTATGAAGCACCTACTCCCCCTAGTCAGTGATCATTCATCTAATTTTATAAATGCAAGCTAGCTCAAACCCATCCTCCTATTATACTTAATGCTACCACCATGGTCTCCAAATAATGTGATAAGCCTACAACTCATCCACCACCTGGCATGCTAATGCTAGATATCCTCTTCATACTTTTTGTGCTCTCTCAAAATTGTGGTCCCACCTATACACCATAGGCCTTCTTGCATCTACCACCTATCCTAGAAATACTAAGGGTTTCCTAATGCAAGGTGCTCCCAACACCAAATCTAGAGTAAAGTGGCACATTCATAACTCTTGAACTTCCTATATATAGTCTTCTATAAGGTTTGATATAGGAATACCGATATCAATGGTTTGCAAGTAAAATGGACCTAATTCTCTTTCATATTTGCAATCACTCCTCCATATTCCCATGGCAAGATCCATCTACTTGTGTGGTTCAGAATCATCTCTAAAGTGACACCATACAATAAACAAGTCATCACATCTAGCCCATGTTACTCAAACAACTTGTCTATGTCCACTCCATTGCTTGTCACCTCAAATTTAGGATTGTGGTTAGTATCTATAGGGATTTGGATCTATCCTACATACAATAAACTTGCCTCCCATGAATAGGTACTCTCAAGATTTGCCACACATCCTCTAGTGTGATCAACATCTCTCTAGTTAGTAGTCTGAAGGTGGATGACTTCGAATACCATCTCTCAATCATATCCATCAACATGGCTTGGTCACACTCTATCCTTGGCATCTCTACTATATGAAGTAGACCCATGGCATCTAAGCTACTCTATCTCTTAGAGTTAGGATCTTGAATAGCTCCTAGAGTGTATACAACCACCACTTCTACAACTCTAATATATCCAACTGCACAAACCATAAAACACCTATCATTAATTCCATTTCCTCACCTTCTACTCTCTCTTTCTCTCTTTTCTTTATTCCTTTATTTTTCTATTTCTTTTTTTTGTCCTTTATCCTTGGCGTAAAATCACACCCTATCTTAATCCTTGTATGATATCATGGAATCATGTTTGGCATTGTGTGATCACAATTTTATGTTTGGTGCATAGGGTGGTATCATGAGACAGTTGTGGAAATGTAGGTCACACAATTATGGGTGACCTATGAAATCATGTGACCTCCCATGCATCACTTTGCAAAAAAAAATTATTTTTTAAAAAAGACTTGCAAAAAATCCCAAGAACTCGCTTGCTAGTTGAGGGATTGAAGCCTACCTGAGCAACCATGGCTACTGCCCCTACCTCACTCCTCACAATGGTATAATAGTGGATTAGAAGCACCATGTTCTCCTCTAGAGCTCATTTTCTCCTATCATGGATGATAAAAATGACTTTGTTTTTACCCCTCCCTACCTTTTTAACCCCCCTCTCTCTTCCCTTTTTTTCCTTCCTACATTTTCCTTTTTTGCTTCTTTCGAAATTGTTTCCCAACTTATTTAAGTTTCCTCGAGGGCATTTGAATCCCCTCTAAAACTTAAGGGGGTATCCTAGATGAGGGCATAAGTCCAATTAATACCCCATTAAAGTGCATTTTTTCAAAGTGCTCATAATCACATGATTTTCACACCATCACTTCACCTTAGTCTAGTGACCATCTAGAAGTCATTTTTCTTCAAAACTAGGGGTATATGCAGTTGTTTTTACATATTTATTACACCATAAATGCATCAAAAATGGAGTAAATGTAGACACCCAAAATTGGACCACCCAATTCATCCAAGTTATCAAAAGTATCCACTAAACATGCAAAAACTATAATTTAGTTGTTTTAGCCTTAAATTCTATGGATTTTGTCTTCTTAGGCAAAATTGTGGTTCATGAAAGAAAGGCATAAATATGTGCCCAAAATATTCTCATGCAAATTTCAAGGTGACATTCCTCCCGCACCTAAGTAACCCCCAAAAGTCACATTTACGAAATCACAGCAATGAAAGTTAACCCACATTTTCACAATATTGGATCCTTCACCCCTTGAGATTTGAAAAATTTATGACACCATACTCCTTAGGCACTCGCCACTTGAATTCATCCCCTAAGGATGTCATTTTTGGATTTGCCTTACTACCTCAAATATTTAGTTTAAAATTCTTGCCTACCTCTCCCATCACTCACAAGGTCAAAAAATCTATAAATTGAGGCCTTAGGGTACCATTTTAACAAGCACTTTCAAGCTAAAGAAACTTTGGCTCTTTGCTTTCTTACTTTGCTTTCTCACGATGGTCATAATGCTCTTGTTAAAATGTTTGGAGGACTTTGGGAAGGATTGAGGAGAGAATTCACTCTCTCCTTGGTTGTTGTCTCTTCCCCTCTACTCCTTTTGGCATTTATTTTCATCATTTTGCATGCTAACATCTTGCTTAATTTTAATCATTTCTCATTTTGATTATAATCACTCTTTATGTACTAAAATATTGGCATTCTAGTGTGTTGACTTTTTATTTGTAGCAGTAGCCTACTTCTAGATTCAAATTCTTCATCCCTTTTGAGCCTCCATACTACTCTTCTAAAGTTAAAATCATCTCTTAGGTTTGTATCTCCCTATGCAGGCACACAAAGTAGAAACATACCTTAACCTTTTCAAGGCATGATTATGTCCACCTAATGCTTGGGAAAATATCCTACTCCATATCTTCTTTGGTTTTGGCCCTTGCCACTATTCTTGTCTGCCCTACTCCTTGATAGCTCCCTTCTTCTTTCAACTTATCCCCTTTCTCTTCATTTTATACTCTTTAAGAAAAAATTACCTTACTTAACATAAGATGTGATTCTACCTATCATACTCATCCTAGTCATTTATGCCATCAAATACCCACAACACCTTTAGCTCTCCTCATCACCTTTATCCTTTTGCTCAAGATAAAATTTCTTTGTTGACACTGCCATATTTTTCTCCTGCACATAGGGAATATTCATGATTTGTCATCTTGAGGCACGATCCTTCTATAGTTTACCATCTTGCTACTTCTATAAATCACCTAAACCTACAATTTGTCCCCTACATTCAACCGAAGAATCATGCTAGACCCCTTTTAGACTATGATTCTACTTCATATTCACATTTGATTAGATTTTTGCATTTTTTTAGTCAACTAAGGAACTCTAGGGTTTGACTTTGGCACAATGAATTTTTTTATTTCCTTCACCTAACAGACCATGCTGAAAAGTTGATTTTCTTGTCAAGTTTTCATTTCTTTTGTAGGTACCTCAAAATTGTGATTTAGAGGTAGAAGGTACGATAATGTGGAATCGTGAGCCAATATATTCAAGGTGTGTTCCTATCTCAAATATCAACTAAGATAATTATTTTAGCAAGATTAGTATTGTCTTTTAGTATTTAGACCCTTGTTTGCTTTTAGCTATAATTTTGATTTTGTTTCATTTTAGATAAATATTAAAGGGATAAGAAATTTAAGAAACCTCTAGGGTATTCTAGTTTACTTCAATTTCAATACATAAAATAAAAAAAGGAAGTCAAAGAATTTCTAGTTTGATTTATTTATCTCCTTTGTTAACTTAGGTATTGAAATTAAAATAGCATATAAATTTACATCTAGGCTAGCTTGTATATTGCATCTGTCTTGTGCCCTAGCCTAAAATAAAAGGTTTATTTCTTATAAATCTAGTGGTAGTTTTTATTAAAGTGAAGATCATAGTAGCTCTTGCTTTTATGCATATTTGTTTGACTGCATTTTAAATTCAAATTTATTTCACAATTTTAACATTTAGTTATCAAAACAAACTTAGGTGATTTCCAAAGAACTCATCAAACTTAAAAAATTTTACATACTTAAACATAACCTAACATTGAGAGTACTTCCTGTGAGGTTATCCCATGGTTCCTTAATTTTGCATGCCCACAATGTATAGCCCTAAATTTTGCATGATTTGAACCTTAATTTTTTATGGGGAGGAGCAAAAGGAGAGAGGAAATAGGTGTTAGTAGGATGGGAGAAAGTAAGCCAACCCAAGGCAAAGAGAGGCTTGGGCTTGAGGAGATCATAGCTAAATAATAAAACTTTGGCTGAAAATCTTTGTTGGAGGTGGATCTCCTAGCCAACTTCTTTATTTCATAGAGTTTTAACTAGTAAATATTTGGGACAGGTGAATCCAAATAACGTGAGTCATTTTCCTTTGGATTTTAATGGGTCCCTAGTATGATAGGCACTAAAGCTAGGATCTCATGTAGTGAAAGATGAATTATTATGGAAAATGGAGAGAGGGGAGAAGGCATAATTTTGGATAGATTCATGGGATCAATACCCACCTATCATTGTTGAATTCCCATAAATGCAACCAATAAAAATGACTATGGAAAGCAAGGGTTGGATCAAGATTGCAAGTTATTTCAACACCAACCGGTTGGGGGATTATAAGTTTAAGCAATTTATGAAGTTGGATGAATGGCCAATTCCAATCCCTCCAAAATTGGCACCCATCATGACTAAATTCCTAGCAAAAATATTTCTCACACATAGGGATGAGGAGGATGAATTAGATTGGGCTTTGGGAGCCTTGGAGTCTACACGATGAAGGATGGAATGAAAAGATCCTTCCAAAACTTCCTCCTCATGCTTATCAGGTTGAGGAATGGAGAAATATTTGTTGGTCCAAGGGTTGGCCGAAGGTAAGCATTTTTGCCTAACAGTTCATGCACAATGAAATTCTTACCTTTGATAATTTGAGATGTAGGGTAATCGTTGGCCCATCTCAACATGTTTTATGTTATAAAAGTGAGGAAACATTTGACCACCTGATATTTGACTGCCTGTTCATGCGTCAGATCTAGGAGAGATGGTTTTTAGCTTATAAAATTTGAGTCAACAATGATCTAAACCATATTAATATTTGGAAAATACGGAAGAGGGGCATATTTAAATTTGAAGCTCTTCGTATCAAGCAAAAGCTTGGATTAAACTTTATTTTATGGCAATTGTGGTTCAATAAAAACTATTGAATCTTTAAAAAAATTGTTTAGGAGATTTAGCTCCAATGCAGATCTTCTTTTCCTTTTGTAAACAGGTGTTCTCATCGGCTATGGCTGGGAAGAGTTAATTCAATTGTTTTAATAAATAAAAATAAAAGCAATCAAGATTGAAATTAACCATTACTGCATTACCACAATTTGATTTGATGGCATAAATCATATATATATAAAGTATTTAGTATTTTTTTTTTTGAGTAATACTTCTTATATGTATATGTCGAGGGGATTGAACCCGGGTCACATCATCGATAATGCAAGTGGTATCCTTGTCGGTAGACCTTATCGAACTAGAGTAGTTAGTTAGCAAAGACTTTGTAGCTATTTCCTCTTGGGTATGCCATAGTTTGAACCTTGAACTGCCCAAAAAAAAAACCAAAACCCTAACCACTAAGTTACTCTCATCATTCAATAAAGATTATAATATTACTTATTTGTATTTTATAAATATTGATTCAAATATGCTCTTACATCAAATTCAGCTACCTTTACCTCTCAACATTATAATAACCAAGGGAGAAAAATTTAAACTAAAAAAAGACAAATTATGGTCAATTCTCATCTACCCAACTTATTTAAATTGAAGTGAATTTAGAATTCATCTCTATTCCTTAGCCTTTACACAGCATAGAAAAACTTTGTACAATATTGTTGCCAAAATATATTGAAATTCAGGTAGTTTTAGTCTTAGAGGATTTGTTATTGTAATACAGAGAACTTAGCTAATATTTATATGTATTAAAAGGTTATTTAATCTAGTTGTAAACAATAGACCACATCAACCATAAATATATAAAATAAAAAACCTTCAAACAACATACAAATATGTAAAACATGGCCATAAACAACACAGCAACCAGACATGACCATAAACAAATGCCTCCGTTCTTAAAATAGTACAAACATGGAACCAAAATTATTTGAAGAATCACCATATCCTATCTTCCCCTGTAATCAAGAAAATTAGCTGTATATTTCCATTGTAATATTTACCTGTAACATAACAAGTTGTTTTTAAACATTAAACAAAATGATTGATCAGGATTACAGTAAAAATTCCTTGTGGAAATCGGAATCGTTGCTTGGAGAAGCCATGGCAGACTGGGGAGATGCTGACACCCAACCTGCTCCAGCATAAGGAGAGCCCATGGACATATTAACTGCTTTACAGCCTGTGTTAAAAAAGTCTTTGGCTCGTGATGATCTCGCACGTGGTCTTCATAAGGGTGCCAAAGCTAAAGCTATTGAGAAGCATGCAACTCAACAGTGTGTTCTTGCAGAGGATTGCGATCAGGCCTTGTGTGCAGAGCACGATTCAACTTGATTTCTGTGTCAAGTGCAAAAAAACTGGGTGAATGGGTAGGCCTCTGCAAGATCAACTCAGAGGCCAAAGCCCCGAAGGTAGTGTGATGCTCTTGTGTTGTAGTCAAGGATTATGGTGAAGAAAGTGAGGGCTTGAACGTTATTCAAGAAAATGTGAAGTCACATAAAGCTGGAAATCTCAATTCAATTTTGTTTCAAAAGAGATTTATGAAATTTAGCATTCTATTAAATTTTAAAGGCAAACTTCTTTTTCTCTTTTTAGTAATACTTCTTATACACATTTTAGTAGGGATTGAACCAGTATCACATTATCAATAATGCAAGTGGCGTCCTTTCCCGTGGACCACACTCACAGTATAGACAAACTTTGTACAATATTGTTGCCAAAATATATTAAAATTCAGATAAATTTAGTCTAAGAGGATTGTTATTGTAATAATAAGAACTTGGCTAATATTTATAGGTATTAAAAGGTTATTTAATCTAGTTGTAAAACCCAAAGGGTCGGGGGGGGAGGCCCATTGGTTCCCCCCAACCCCCCCGGGGGGGGGGGGGCCCGGGTTCCACCCCCGGGCCCCCCCGGGCCGGGGGGGGGGGGGGGGGGGGGGGGCGGGCGAGGCGGGGGGGGGCGGCCCGGGGGGGGCGGGGGGGAGAAAACAAAACACCGCGCCCCCCACCCCACAAAAAAAAAAAAAAAAAAAAAAAAAACCAAAACCAAACCACACACCCCCCCCCCCCCCAAACAAAAAAAAAAAAAAATTAAAAAAACCCCCCCCCCCCCCCCCCCCCCAACAAAAAAAGCTTCCCCCCCAGCCGCGAGCCCGCAAAACAACACAAAAAAACAAAAAAAACACACCCACACACCATCTTTTTTCTTTTTTCTTTTCCCAAAAAAAAAAAAAAAAAAAAAAAAACAACCCAAAACCACAACCCCCCACCCCACACCCCCACAAAACCCAAAAAAAAAAAAAAAAAAAACCCCCCCCCCCACACCCCAACCAAACAAACCCAAAAAAAACAAAAAAAAATAAAAAAAAAAAAAAACATAGCCCAAAATCAACCATACAACACCAAGATGCCTCAGTTCTTTAAACAGTACAAAGACGGAACCAAAATTATTTGAAAAATCACCATATCCTATCCTCCCCTGTAATCAAGAAAATTAGCTGTATATTTCCATGCCAGTTATCCTATGAGAATCTTGCGACAATATACACTATACCAAGAAATGAACATATCTACCAGATATTTTCATATGATTATTTGGTATTTCCATTGTGATATTTACTTGTAACATAACAAGAAGTTTCTAAACATTAAACAAAACAAGATAAAATGATTGATCAGGATTACAGTAAAAATTCCCTGTGGAAATCGGAATCGTTGCTTGGAGAAGCCATGGCAGACTTGGGAGATGCTGACACCCAACCTGCTCCAGCACTGGGAGAGTCCATGGACATATTAACTGCTTTACAGCTTCTGTTAAAAAAATCTTTGGCTCATGGTCTCGCACGTGGTCTTCATGAGGGTGTCAAAGCTATTGAGAAGCATGCGGCTCAACAGTGTGTTCTTGCATAGGATTGCAATCAGGCCTTGTGTGCAGAGCACGATTCAACTTGATTTGTGTGTCAAGTGCAAAAAAACTGGGTGAATGGGCAGAGCTCTGGAAAATCAACTCAGAGGGCAAAGCCCCGAATGTAGTGGGGTGCTTTCGTGTTGTAGTCAAGGATTATGGTGAAGAAAGTGAGGGCTTGAACGTCATTCAAGAAAATGTGAAGTCACATTAAGCTGGAAATCTCAATTCAATTTTGCTGCAACAGAGATTTATGAGCTCTGGAGTTTTGGCAGTCTTGAAGGCTATTTGACTAATTTATGAGAATGTAATTGTAGATTCTTGGATGGACTTTCCAATTTACCAAATTAGATAAATCAGAGTATTTTTTGAGTAAATTTATACTAAATTTTATTTTAAATGAAAATTTGTCTGCAGAGAACTCTATCCATCTAGCTGATCTCATCTTCATATTATATTAACAGAAATAAAAGCAAAAACTGAATAAGGAATAAAATCGTATAAAACCTCTTATGCACAAAAATATGCGTACACATAAGCGTCTGAAAGGTATAATTAAAACCCTAAAAGTAGCAACAGTTTCCTTCATGGAAAGAAAAATTGAATCATCTCGTGTCACTTGCGGACTTATGATAAAACAGTTTCCCTCGTGAAAAGGGAAATTGAATCATCCCTAAAAATAACAAAAATAGCTGCCAGGCATTTCATGTTAAAGTGATAACGAAAATTGAAATGCTCACTTATTTATAATCAAAATAAGTGCAAGGAACCTACATTATTGCCTTCCCCACAGTATTGCCTTCCCCTGCCCCATCAGCTTCTGTATTGGTGTCTTCCCTTCCTTCATTTCCCAAATTTGTAACAGGTAAAGGCAAGAAACCTACAACATTTCCTTCCCCTGCCCCATCAGCTTCTGTATTGGTGTCTTCAGCTCCTTCATTTCCCGAATTTGTGAGAGGTAAAGGCAAATTACTGTTGTTGCTGGTGTCTTCCCCTGATGCTAGCGCATTTTCATTTCCGGAATTTGTGGCACTTAAAGCCAAATCCGTTCTTGTCTTCACGTCCAACACAAGATTTGTCTGTTCGTCTAATGGAAATTTCACGGACATTCTTCCTTGTGTTTCCACTCTGACACAGCGTATCCAGCACCAGCCAGCTCTCACTAATACAATCCCTGCTCCTCCGAGCACCGCGAAATTAACTGCCTTTGAAAAGAAGCTTTTCATTTCAGCTTACAGAATAGCAGATTAGACAGCAAAATCGACAGCAGAATTAGGACAGGAAAATCAAGAATATTACCACTGAATCTACGCCACACTACTTTTTTTTCTCATGGTGCTACTACGCCACACTACTTTTTCGTACTACGCACAGGATATTTCTTTCCTTGTACTTGGTGTGCTCCACACGTAGAATATTTTTCCTTGTTGAACCAAAGAAAAGACAAAGAAGAGTGTATGCATTTGCCAACTATATTGAACATAAATAGTATGGCATGAACAGTATACCCATGAACTTTCGATACCAAAATTTGCCTATGTAGCTTAAATGGTGTACCAATAATGAAGCAAGAAGAATTTTTGGGCTGTAGGTGAAAAATCCATTCTAATTGTTAAATAGGATGTTTTGTATAGCCATTGATAATGGACATAATCTTCTGTTGTTCAATGTTCTGCAATGTGTCGCAGATATGACTACGTCTACATCCTCGGTTTTGTAAGAAAGATAATGACAGATTAAAATTCTACAATGATCCCACTTCTAGTGGAATGTGAGGTTTAGGTTTGGCTTTCTTCATATCCAATTTTATTTAAAAATATGTAGATTAAAACTATTTTCTACCTATGCATGGTTGTTGGTGAAAGTCTTTCGGGGCCTTAGCATTGCTTCCTCCTTCTAAGTGGTCCTTTGCAGACATGGTGAGGAAGAGACAAGAAGTCGAGGATGAATCTTGGAGCAGTGATGCCTTAAAATCCGTATTCTCTATTGTTGCAACCAAGAATCCATTGGATAAAGGTTTCTAGTCCAAAGTTAACGGTTGTCCTCCTCAGGTTGCTCATCATCCTAAACTTTCTATTGAACAAAGTATGGTGGCTGAAAACATTTTTTACAAGAGTAACCATGATCTAAGATGTAAGTTTATTGGCATGAGATGTCTCTAGAGTTTATGACCTTCTAGATTCGAAAGAACTAGGAGCCTTTAGGGGATATTTCAATATTTCTCATCAGTAATGGATACTATATAGTGAGTTTCTCTTCACGAGCAAATAGGGACAAATCTTTTGAATCATGGAAGAAAAGCTATGGAGCAATAAGATTTTTTGTGCAGCCTTGGAAGGTAGGATTTGATCCACAAATGGAACCCACTGCATTAGTTGTTTGGGTTTGATTGTATGCTCTACTAATGGAATATTAGTGCAAACCAATTTTTAAAAGATTGTGCAATTTCTTAGGATGCTATCTGGGGGTAGCTAGAGATACAATGATGGGAGATTCATTCATTTATGCTTGGATCTATGTTGAGATGGATCTTAATCACCCACTACCAACTGAAATAGAAATAGATATGGGGGATTTAACCTGGGTCCAACAAATAGACTATGAAGCGATCCCCTTTTGATGTAGGATTTGTCATACGCATAGGCATCTTGCTCCATTATGCTTCGAGAATATCCAAAAAGAGTCCATTCCATCAAAGGCTAATGGCAATGATGATAATATATCTAAGAAGGTAAAATATTAGCCCACAACCTTGAGCCTAAATACATTAGAAGAGGGTTTTGAAGCACCTAAGAGAAGAAAAAGAAAAAGAAGAAAGAAACAAGATTAAACTAGACAAAAGAGAGAAACATAAACAACTATGAAATTCTTAATACCCTCATGGACATGGAGAATGAGATAATTGTAATGGAGGAACCACAAGGGACAAATCTCCCCTCCGAAAATGTAGTAGTCCAACAAAAGATAACTCAACCAGTGTTGGAGACCAATATCTAACCCATCCCAAATTATATTGCCATAACAACTTCAGTAAACCTCAACCTTGATATGGTCTTGGTTGATAAGGATGTCTCAATGAAAGATAGATAGAAAGACATAGGGAAGCCTGATCTTGGAATTCAACAAGCAAAGAAATGATTAAAAAATTCCCAAGCCAAGTGTGTGGGATGAAAATCAAACTAGGAGCAACTGGCAATGGAGGGTGACCAGCTAGTAAACCAGGGAAGAGTAAAGCAGATTGCTACTTATTGAGCTCCAGGTTCCCAATGATTATACGATCATGGAATATTAGAGGCTTAAAAATCAAGTCTCATCAAATTGTTGTTCATAGTTTAATTAGAGGTCATCATTTAGACTTTATTCTCCTTAAGAGACAAAATCTTCAATACAAGTGATGGATAGATTAGCCAAGAAAATATGGAAATAGACAGAGCATATGGTTGTAGCGTCCCAGGGTGCTTCAGGGGATATAGTAACTTTATGGAATCCTCTAAACTAGACAACAGTTGATCATGTTGCAGGATAGGGGGTTCTCACATCTATCTTCAAGAGTAAGAATTCATGAGAACTTTTGTTGATTTTAAATTTCTATAGTTTAATTTTTTTATAGAGCAACACCTCCAATAGGCAGTTTTACAAGCAAGTAGGATAGGAAAGAAAGAGGTGAATTGGATAGTGATTTTTGACTTCAATGCTAAGATTTCAGCTAGGGATTAGGAAGGAGGCATCCCATCTTTGGATCACGGCGACAGATTTATGATATCTAAAGTAAATCAACTCAATTTGATTGATGTCTAGTGTGTGGGGCCTTCTCATACTTGGACAAACAAACAAGTAGGGTTGGCAAATAGGAAGGTAAAGCTGGATAGATTCTTGGTGTCCGAAGAGGCTTTTTTGCAATGGTCACTCAGGCTGGAAATTCTCAATTGTACAAAATTAGACCACTTTCCAATTCTCTTGGAATGGTATATGGGCCATAAATCTTTCTCTAGATCATTTCAATTTGAGAATTTTTGGCTGAAAAAGGAAGATATTAGGGATAAAATCCTAGTTTGGTGGGAGGAGGGGCATATTGCCCATGGGACAACATTGTTTGGAGTCTTTAAACAACTCCAACATGTCAAAGCTCAACTCAAAATCTAGAAAAGAAACAATAAATCAGACTTTCAACTTCAAAGAGTTCCATTGGTTGCAAGGATGGAGGAGCTAGCCACACTCTTTTGGATTGAAACAAACACAGAAGACTTAAAACATGAAGATGAGCTAGTAAAAAAAGAGTTAGAGAGTATAGACAAACAAGAGGAGATCTATTGGAAACAAAGAGCCATAACTTCTTGGCTGCTAGAGGGGGACCAAAATACTAATTTCTTCCATCGCTCAACCTTAGCAAGAAGACACTCCAACACACTGCCCATCCTAAAAGACCTTCATGGTAATGTGATAGACACTATCCCAAGTATGCAACAAGATACAAATTTCTACTTTGAAAATATTTTCTCTGCTTTTGCCCATCCTAATCTTGTAGCGCAACAAGAAATACTTAATTGTACCCCACAAATTATAACAATTAAAAAAACTAGACCCTCTTCAAAACTATGGATCTAGAAGAGGTGAGACACATAGTTTTCAACATGAGAACCAAAAAGTCCCTAGGCCTTGATGGGTTCCTGATTGAATTTTTCCAAGTTTTTTGGGACAATAGAGGGGAGGATGCAAATAGGGTAGTGAAATAATCTCATGCAAATAAAATCATGCTATGGGCTATGAACCACATTTTGCTTTCTTTGATTCCTAAAGTGGGAGAGACCTCCAACCTTGGAGACTTTCGCCCAATTGCACTTTGCAATGTAGCCTATAAGATCATTACCAAATTGATGACTCAAAGGTTTAAAAAGGTACTAGATAGTATTATCTATTGAATCAAGGAGGATTTGTGTAGGGCCAACATTCTAGATCAAGTAATCTTGGCACAAGAAGTAGTTCACACATTGCATCATAAAGGTTTAAGAGGCATGTTTATCAAATTAGACATGTCTAAGTCCTATGATAGAGTCAATTGGCAATTTTTTGATCGAATGTTAAAGAAATTTGGTTTCTCTCAAAGATGAAGAGAGTGGATCATGATTTGTGTCTCTTTAGCCTCCTTCTTAGTCCTCATCAATGGTATTCATTTGGTTCCTTTTTAGGCCTCTAGGAGAATTTGGCAAGGAGATCCTATATCCCCATACTTATTTAATATTCTTGTTGAAGGATTGGGCGAATTTCTTTGAAGGGACAGACAACAAGGAGTTATCTCAAGAGTGCAAGTGGGAGCGGTGAATCTGAACCATTTATAATTTATGGATGACACAAGGTTGCTTGGGGTGGCCAATGTCAGGGAGGCAAGAGCACTCAAAGTTGCCTTAAATACCTATCTAGAAGCCACAAGCCAAGAAGTGAATGCAATCAAGTCCAAGGTAGTGTTCTTTAATACTAAAATGGGGATCCAAGATCAAATTCTAAACATCTTAAGTTTCTCTCAGGGCTCCCTCCCACTGGACTACCTAGGGATTCCAATCAATTATAAGAAGTTGAAGGTGACAAAGTGGAAAAAACTCGTGGACAAAATTTGTGGGAAGTTAAATCGTTGGATACATCGTTGGCTTTCTTTTGGATGAAGAGTGACTCTTCTTCCATCAGTGATTCAAGCAATGTCAGTTTGCAGGTTCTTTATCATTACGACTCTGATTAGAATCCTAAGGGAGTTGGACTAGTTCATGCAAAAATTCCTTTGGGATGGTCCAAGGATAGGTAAGTGATGGGATCTAGTAATTAGGGATAAAATATGCCAGCGTAAAATAAGCGAAATATTAGGAATTCGAAAAACAACATTGAATAACCAAGCTCTAGCAGGTAAGCTTTATTGGAGATGGATCTCTAATTAGGAAGTGTTTTTTAGAAAATTTATTACTAGTAAGCATTTGGGTAACATTCCCCATGAGGAAGAAAGTTGCATCCCTATGAGTGGCTAAGGTTTTGTAGTTTGGAAGGTGCTAAAATTAGGAGAAAAAGTTGTAAAACCAAGACTTTTGGAAAATGAGTAGAGAGGATAAAGTGAATTTATGGATCGATTCTTGGGACCAATACCCCCTCCCATAATTTTAGAATTTCTAGATTTGCATACCCTTCAACAAATTCTAGAGGCTAAAGCTTGTATCAAGACAATATGCTCTCTACATACAAGGCAGATTGAGACCTCTCTCATGAAACTAAAACAATGGGAAGAGTGGCCAATACCTATCTCTCAGAATATGTTGCCATTTTTAGAGAGGATATTAAAGCAACACCACCTTATAGGAAAGGAGGAAGAGGATAAGATAGCTTAGGGTCATGGGAATTTAGACATCTATACAGTCCAGGATGGTTGTAATGAATTGCTCACTCCTACTTTGGTGAGGCTGGATGTTCCATGGGATAGTGTATGGTTAGCAAAGGGTTGGACAAAAATCAATTTCTTTGCCTAGAAGGTTATGCATCGAAGCTTCCTCACCTATGATAACTTACAAAAGAGGGGTTTTCATGGCCCCTCTAAATTTATCATGTGCAATACCCAAGAGGAGACAATAGATCATTTGCTCTTTCAATGTGACTTTACCTTGAAGTTGTGGAGCCGATGGGTTGATCTCTTCAAGGCCCGTCTCAACCAGTAGTTAACACATACTAATATATGGGAGGTCTAAAAGCAAAAAATGTTAAAAAATAAATCAGTTTAGTTGGGTTGATCTCTAGGTTCAATATTTATCTAATGGCATATATGGTTGGAAAGAAATACTAGGTTTTTCAGAGAGTACACTCCGACAGAGCTGGTTTGGCAAAAAATATTAAACAAGGTTAAAGAAACAATAAAAGCTCGTGTGGGGGAGCAAAAAACCAATAGGAAGAGAGCGTTTCCATGAGGTAAACTCATGGGACTTGGCAAACCCCACCTATAGGCTGGAAAAAATTAACATGGATGGAGCAGCCAAGAATAACCTAGGGGCAATAGGTATTGGTTTTCTTAGAAGAGACTGCAAGGGGAAGGTTTTTCATTGGAAATTGGAAGGCCTAGGAATAACAAAAAATAATGAAACAAAGGCTTTGGAAATCATATAAGGCTCTCTTAATGCTTGGGAGAATGGAGTTCAAAAGATCATAGCAGAATTCGACTCTCAAGTTTTGGTGGGGTCGCTAGATGAGATTAGGAGTTTCAGACCGAGTGCGTGGCGGATCAAGAACATAGTGAGTTAGATTAAAGGCTTCTGACAACATTTTGAGGATGCCATTATGGTTTATGTAGATAGAGGGAAGGATGCATTAGCTGACTTTTTTGCTAAAAAGAGAAGTGAGCATCTTGTTGGATACATGTTGAAATCTAATCAGAATAGGGATACTGTAGATTGGGTGGAGGTGAACAAACAAGTTTTATTACTAGCCAAAAATGATTTAGGCAATGATGTTTATGATAATTAGTCTTTGGTTTGGCATCACATTGCTACTTGTATTGCTCTTAATCCCAATTTGGGATAACCCCACAATCATGGCAAGAGATCGAAGCAAATACATGTTCTATGGAATAGTATTAATAAAAATTATAATCAGGATAGGATTTTCTACTCTTTGGATCACACTATGAAATTTGTGGTCCAAGGAGATGCTAGAGTTGGTTTTATTATGATATTAGGATTGGCCAAAATTGGCAGGCCAATTATTTTAACTTTGAATTTGTCTTCTTCATACAATTTTCACCTTTAAAAAAAAATAGCATTCAACAACCTTGTTAGTTTTGAGCTGGTGAGACTTGGAGCTCAAATCTTAATATGCACTTATTAATGTATTCAAGTTTAAAGTTCAACTACAAAACAATTCTCGACAATGGGTACACCCACTTGCTGGAGGCTAGGGGATCATGGTAACCTCTAGATTACACCTAATTAAATAAGGAATCACTCTATGCCTATAAATAATAGAGGTGTCTTGCCTGCTCTCTCCACCAAATTGGTTGTGGTCTCAAAATATTTGTAGGCAACAATCATAAAATAGAGGAAACCCTAATAAGTTGAAGCATTTCAATGGACGTAACAACCTTGGAAATAACCCCTTTATGCACTTGTTTGGACTCATGGAATGTGAATCAAGAACCATGCTATGTGGACACCCAATTTTATATGCCTCTTGTCATTCGATCAACACTTGGGACAAATACATTTTAATTCTGTAAGTATTAGCACCCACTCGATATTATCTGCATTATCCTGTTTGTTTGCATTACCTGTCCACACCACTCTATTTATTCACACTATTTTTTCCATCTACACTACTTGGCTCTTTTTGCACTCCAAAATAGGCTTTCATGCTATAGATTGGCTTTCGCATCACAAAAAGATCCATAAGGCATGGATTGGTTTTTATCAACACATATTTGCTTT
Source organism: Wollemia nobilis (assembly GCA_028583015.1). NCBI lineage: Eukaryota > Viridiplantae > Streptophyta > Pinopsida > Araucariales > Araucariaceae > Wollemia > Wollemia nobilis. Next base: position 1,187,344 of record JAQPPZ010002606.1, read on the forward strand.
TATGCTATGCATGGCATCTATGACTTATTCTTGGATTAGGAACTCACCCAACACTTAAAAAATTTGACTACCAACCATCTTGCAACACATGTATTCCACAACTTTGTCATATATCCCCAAGACTTCTGGCATGAGAAACAAATGAGAAGCCATGACAGACATGGTACCACCAAAAGTCGAATACATTTATGGAACCAGTGTCTTGTATTGCAACAAACAACAAATACACCCTACTACCATGCCATAGGTAACCTAGACAAGAGTATTGATCAAGATCTTCACACCTTAACCAAAATAGGCAAAAATCTCATAACTTTTCGTAAACCTCTTAATGACTAACCAATTTTAACAATTAACCATGACTGCTTAAGCGAGCTTATCTTAATCAACCATGCTCGATCAAGGTACTTAGAACAACTTTCACTCCCAACCACCATGAAACACTAGTTATGATCCAATACAATCAATGACTTAAATCAACGTCATATTCCCTATAATGTTCCATAAAGAAAAATTTGAATTCCTCTCTATAAATATCCCTCTTGAGAAAAAGGGTAAGAAAATCAATGAATCAATCCATGAATGAATAAGACAATAACCAACCAATCAATTTGCTCATGCTCACGCTAATTGACATTATCAAATTTCCACTAGAAAAATTTGTTAACAACTAACGGTTTTTGCATTCTCATTGACAACATTCTCTTCTTCGTGAGTATATGCACTCAACTATCACAAGTGGTGGCGTCGTTTCATCTTATTCCATTTGCACTCATATGCTTCCATATTCAATCGTTGTCATTTTTTCTTTTAACTCATCCTAAAGGGAATTGGGGACTGATTGTAAGATTGAGGATATGTACTTCACCTCCTTAGTTTGGTAGTCCCCAAGTAGTAGCATCATTTCATCTTATTTCATTTGCACTCATATGTTTCTATATTCGATTGTTTCATTTTTTTTGAACTCATTGTAAAGAAACTTAGGAAATGATTAGTATATATAAATCTATAATATAATGTAGTTTAATGTAATGTTTTTAAAGTTTTAATTAATTTTTGAACCGATATAAACTCCGTCTTTGCATTTAAAAAAATAAAAATAATTATTTGTATTACATAAATCATATAATTTAATATAATGGATTAATTTTTAATTCCAAATTTTAATCTGTTAAGTTAAATAGAGTCAACATGATTTTGATTATCTATCTAGATTATCTAAAACATTCAACTATTATCAACTATTGCAATAATTCAACAAATTAAAATTTATAAAAACAAATTCCAATAATATTATAATTCTTCTCCTTAAACGTTAATACCTTCTACAACTACAAGCACAATACATAACCATGTGTAGTGTAGGACAACATATTGGTTTCATACGTGTTTACATTAACTACAAGCACATTACATAACCATGTGTAGTTTAGGACAACATATAGGTTTCATACGTGTCCAATGTAAACAGAGAGACCCATACTAAATAATAATATATTCAAAGATTGTATGTATATGTTTAGTTGCAATTTTTTTCTCTTTGTTCATGAACCGCGAAAATCTTTGTCTTCACTTCGCATCCCTTATTAATGTAAAACTTGCTTTTGTATGAAGTTAGAAAATAAATTTTATTTTTAATACAGGGTGCGTTTAAACTATTTGCCTAGGCAAAGTTCAAGAGTCACTCAATCTTATTCAAATAAATAAATAAATAAATAAATATATATATATATATATATATATATATATATATATAATTTTATTTTTATTTTTAAAATTTGATTAGTTAAATGTTTTTTTTTTTAGGATTAAACGTTTATTGTTGTTGGACATTTTTATTTTATCAGAAATTTAATATACAAACATTTACACATGCTTTGTTGTTTGAACTTTGGATCTCTCTTCAAGAATCAAAATTATTTGATTAGCGTGAGAAACCTGTGTGACCAATGCTCGGGGTTGGGCATCCCCATCCCACCATAACCTCTCACAAAGGGAAGAGTTGAGCTTATCAATAGGAGATTTAATATACAAACACATAGGCCGCAGAAACATATAGGCCGCAGTTTGAAGCTTGAACCTCCCAAAGAAGAACCAAAGTCCAAAGTTTGAATCCTGAACCTTCCAAAGAAGAACCAAAGCCCAAATCATTGTGCTGTCACATGAGAGGATAATGTTATTCAAATAATTAATTAAAATATATAGAGTTTACTTTAAAATAAAATGGTTATATAAGATTTAAATTAGTTTAAAATAACACTTTTTTATTATTTGTATTTATTTTTTTTAACAGGGGAATAACCCTTGCCCCACCTGAGGAGGATTTGAAGAGGCTTGAGATTGGAGCCAGTCGATCTTAAGCTGGCCAACACTCAAGGGAAACCAGTAGGTCTACTACCACCGCTCATAAACCCATAAAATGGTATTATATAGTCAAAGATTAGAAGTTTGTCTCCTTAAAAGTTGAGGAATTTAGTTAATGTCATTTGATGTCAAGTTTATTATTAATTAAATGTTACAATTTTCTTTTGAAAGTGATTTTATCTTATTAAAAATAATAGGAGTATAAATTAAAAAAAAAAAAAAATAGGCGATATGGAAGCATACCTCAAAGCCTATGCAAGAAATTAAACCAAGGTCAAAAGGGCCTAAAAAAACGAAAAAAACGATGAATAGATTACTAAGAGATTTGTTGCTTATATTGTAGAATTGATAAAATGAAAATAAACTAGAGTAAAAAAAATTTAAATTATAAAATTGTTTAATTCCAAAGCATCATCCTTAGTTGGCACAAAATTGTCTACTAATATCCTTTAGCTAATGAGTCCTAAGTGACAATGGATGCATTACTATTTTGGTATTTTGATAGTTATTGTACATGAAGACCTATCAACAACTAAGCTCAAAGGAAATTATTATCACTTTGATCTAATTCTAAGATCTACTTAAACTTTGATATAAACTTTAGAAGATAGAGCTTGACGAAGGTTTAGAATCGGAATTTTTTTGAAATAAAAACTCAAGAATAAATGCAAGGGACAAGGTGGAGACTTAACCTCTTCTAAGGTAAATTCTTAAAATTTACCATTTGATATTACATGCAAGACATTAGATGACACATACAAGAGCTCAAATGAAAATCAAATTTCAAGCAAAGCTAAACTAGAACCCTTAATGTTTCTAGGTAGAACATCTTTTAAGGAGATGATGCTAAATTCACAACATGATGAATCTGATAAAAAGATAGGAAAATGCTTCAAAGAATATTTGGATGGATCAAGATACTTTTATAGATGAGGTATGTTCCCATTATTTCACATACACAAGGGTTTGTTATGTAAAAAACATCTTCTTCCTTTTTGGTTCATGCAAATAATGTGAATATCTCTTATTTTGCTTTGAAACTTTTGGAGAGAGGCTTGAACTATGGATTCAATAATTTTTGGCCCACTCTTCTTGCTCTAACTGAGTGGATTCAAGAAAACTAGTCATTTGTCATTTTAGATGAAGTTAAGATTCACCCTTGTACACAAGGATTTTTTTGTGCTATTTATAGAAGATGAGCATCTAGATACAATCTAGACTGTTAATCCCTAGATTCATAAAGGAGTGGGATTGTTCATTAAATCTTAATATACAAAATTTAATCATTTAGTGGAGACTCTCTCTTTAGTTTTGGTCTAGATTAGGATGTCAAATTTACCTTTGAGTATTTGGATGTTTCTAATATATATTCATCCCATCCCTTTGATTGCCATTTTTGGAGAATAAAAACTCATTATAAAACCATAACTACATGGTATTCCAAATTATATAAAATAATTTGAAGTTATATAAACAAGTTTTAGAGTATGATAAAGAATCAAGAAGAATTAGAGGGATTTTAATCAACATAAAAGACCTAACGGTAGTCATTACTCTTCTAAGTTTATAACTACTAGTTAATATTCATAATCTCTTATTTTGGTGAAAGGACATTTTCATTTTTTATCCAAAGGTTTTCTTCCTAAGATGGAAGAGAGACACCTTGTGCATAAACAAGTATCCTCTAAATTGAGAGAACCTTGATATTAGCTATTAAGATCATGATGTTTTGATTAAGGCTATGCTTTCAAGTGAGGATGATTGTCATGACCCTCCATGGAAGACTTTTTGGTACAAGAAAACAATGTATTAATTAATGATGTTTTAATACCTAGTTTGGGCAATTGAACCAAGCATGTGATGTTTAGTTGATTGGAAAAAGCATGATATTACTGACATATTGCCAAGTTGTGTAGGATTAGTACACTCATAAGTGGAAGAAGCAAAATCATCCACCAGAAGTGGGGGTACTTGAGGTTGGGGGAAATGATGATTAAGGCAACTCGAGGGGTAACATTGATGAATACCTTCATATAGGCATGCATTCAGTTAGGGATAATCGTCAATAGCTAGCCGCCTTAATCATCAGTTGATGACCTAGTAGTCATCATAAACTCTCGAGCTGAGACAAGTGAATAGGTTGATGGAAAGATTCCCTTTTTGTCTGTGCATATGTTTAATTATATTTTACTTTATCACTATCTGCATTGGTGGATTGGGAAATAAAAGAATGCATGAGTAGGTTGTCTTTGAAAGCCCCTTGTTTTTCTTGAAAATCTCTAAAAATTTCTATTTATAAATAAAGATGTTTTATTTAAAAAAAATGATAAAAGAGTTTCATTTTATAAATAGAAGTGTTTTATTTTAAAAATGATAAAAGAGTTTCATTTTATAAATATAAGTGTTTTATTTTAAAAATGATAATAGAGTTTCATTTTATAAATATAAGTGTTTTATTTTGAAAAGGATAATAGGGTTTCTTTTTATAAATAAAAGGAGTTTTACTCCAATAATATTTTCTTCAAGAAACATAGATAATTCAGATTTATTTTAAATAAAAAAGGAACATTATTTAAATGATTTAAATTTATTCCATGTTAAAAAAATTTGAAATTACTCATTATTATAAGAAATTCTAGTAGCTCTTTGAGAAGCTTCTAGCCATCAACTCTGTTATGGCGATATTATGAGAGATAGAAAAATATCATTTAAAATGAAGAAAGCAATCAGATTGCTACCATGAGTAGACAGGATGGTAATGGCAGTTATAATGATGGCTGGAGAAGGGAATCGTAGGCAAGAAGGCTCAAGGAATCTGGGTGGTAAAAGGAGAAGGATAAGAACTTTGGAATAAGAGGAAGTGGGAGATCGCCATTCAAGGAGCTAAGGAGAATGAACCAGTAGTGCAAAGAAAAGGAAGCAATAGGAAGGATGGCTTCAGGAGGAGTAAACCGAGACCATCACAAAGGATAGTAGGTTAGTTTCATTGTTAATATTCCACTTCCTTTTAAGTTTGCTTAGAACGTTGTTTCCCTCCCTGTGCATCAATTGTTAAACTTACCTTGCTTAGGAAACATCAGGTAGTTGTGTTAACACAATAGCTAAAATCTATGGTCATTGTGCACATCTGTATGTTAGTCTTGAGTTTGTCTAAGTAGAGGTTGTGCTATCATAGCATTGGGTTGGGCTTTGGTTGCTAGTAGCCATTGTTTGACCTTGTCGTGTAACCACGAACCCTATCGGTACCTATGTGATGGTTGTAAACCACCTCCACATATTTAATGGGTGAATATACCTTCACCCTGATGTGTCTAGGAGACATCGTGTGCTAATAGGCATCCAAAAGCCTTTAAGATTTCTCCTTTCTCTTGTAGTTAGATGCAATCACATCACCTCTGTTTGCTAGGCTTGGGTGTTTGTAATAGAATCCTTGTTCTACAACCCCCTACTATTTTTTTGCTAAACCCCTCTTAGATAATTGTAGATTAACTTAGCCACAGTGGGGCCACTGCTAGTGAGTTTTTCCATAGGCGGTGTGTGGATGTTAAGAGGGTGCTCTCTATTTGATCAACTGATGGTTGTTTGGACACCATTTTGGAACCGCCAGTCCTTTAGAATCTCAGGCCATGGGTTTTGAACCCGTTTGAAGTTGTTGAGATATACACCTTATTTTATTATTGAGTCTCTCGACTTTTGAAGTTGTTAGGCTAGAAGGGTTCGGGTGCTTAAGTCTGAATGTCGCTCTTTGTTATATTAAGGCTCTTATATTTAGGCTTGCTTTATTATTGATGACAACTAATTTAATAATAATTTGTTAATAAATAAACAATGAACATTATGGTTTCTTTATGTATAAAGTGCTATATGAAATAAATTGGGAATATAGTTTACTTTTACTTAATTAAGTTAAAGAACTTATTTAGTGAAAGTAAATGATTTGTGAATTATTTATTATTTTTGTAAGTAGAGGTATGGGACTCTATTTAGTGAAAGTAAATGATTTGTGGATTATTTTTGTTAAGTAGAGGTATGGAATTCTATTTAGTAAAAGTAAACGACTTGTGGATTATTTTATTTATTAGAGGAATGGGACTCTATTTTAGTATAATAAATAGAATGGCTATTTCATGTTTTGAAGTAGGATGACTTTAATGTGTGGAAATAAAGAAACCTAGCTTATTTAAAAGATTAAAAGTATGGGACTTTAATTTATTGAATAAAGGTTGCAAGGAAAATGATTAAAGTAGGACTTGTGATCTAGTTGCATTGTTGAAAGACTCTCATGGGATAATGAGAGGGAAAATAAAAATAGTGGTTTTTATGATATCAACTATGTAGTAGATGGTTAGATACTTTGATTTGATTGTATAGTTGCAATTTGGCAATAAAATGAATAAATGCATTTAGAATCATGCCTATCATAGAACCATGAGTGCCCTGATCCCCTACTATCCTCAAATGATCGAAGGAAAGAGAAGGAGAATCAAAGGAGCAGTTGGAACCACTATGGAAGATTGATTTCTACTTTTATTGATTTACTTATGCTCAAATAGATTAACTATGTGGGGAGATTTCCCTGATGAAATTGATGTAATGTATTATTCTTTAAAGAGTATGGAGGATTTACCATACTTGTTTATATGTAATAATTGTTAATTTTTGGGAGATGTACCTTTAATTTATTGATTGAAATCATCTATGCTTTGTATCCACATTTCTTTATATGTTGTTCCCTTCTTGTATATTTTGTATGCTTTATGAATTATGCTCTTTTGTTAGATTTAGTATCTAAAATATTTTGGTTTTCTTGCTAAACAATAGAAACATAAATATTAAGTTCTAGGGTGAACTTAGAGAATGACCTAAAGTATTAATAATCACTTAGGATGAACGTAGTGGACCTACGGGATTAAGACCCCTTAGGGAGAATGATAACTAAGTTTAAGAAAATACTATATATAAGTTAAGATAGCTCATCGTGGAGACAAAATGGATAGCTTAACTCGCAATACACATAGCATACTTACACAAACTGACTTGTGTATAGTATGGTGATGGGCGTATACCTTCGATTGACTGAAGATGATAAGTTTAGCTCATCAAGGATGATGATATGGATAAATTTATTTATAGTAACACATGATACACCTACATAGATGGAGTTGTGTTAGGGTATCTAGTGATATGTAGCTCTTTGGGTAAACTTAGGGATTTAAACTATAGATTAGTTAGGAGTTGGTTAGGGGTTTATGAATATATCGCCTTAGTAAAAAAAATATTTTTTTATTTGTGTATTTTATTATTGTTGAATTTTGGATCGTTACATTTTGTATCAGAGTTCTAGGTACGAGGGTATAAGAGCTTCTTGTGTGCTAAAGGGATTTGGATGTCTCCAATGAAGGTTTTCTTAAAGTATAAGCTAAATATGGGATGACCTAGAATACCCTATTTGCTAGAATTTAATGGAAACTACTCCCAAGGGTGAATGAATGTTGTGATACCTTAGTATGGGCTTTGGTATTAATGTTACATCATAACATTATAACACTATCCTAGTTAGATTGTTGATGATTTTAGCAAGGATAACTATATATTATAGATTTAATTAGAGATACAATTTAAGATGAAGTTGTAACCTAATATTTTCTTGGTTATAACCAAGTTAAAATGCCACCTAAGACCAAAAAAGAGAGGCCCACACCTAGGCAAACTCAATAGAATAAGGTCAAAGAAGATATTTGAGATGAGGATCAGAGAAGTGGAAGACCTCACTGCTATGGTTGCTACTATTCAGGATCAAATGAGACAAGTGTTAGAAACCATTGTAAATCAGAACTCACAACTCACAAGCTAGAGTCTCAAAAGTTGGCCAAGCTAATGGGCTAACTACAGAGCAGTTGCAAGCTAGAATCCTTATAGAAAAAGAAATGGCTAGGAATCTTAAAAACATTTGTATCTCCAAGTTTGATGGAGAGGGTGAAGGGGATGTAGTTGAAGCATAGCTGAGATAATTAGAGGTTTACTTCATGGTAAAAGGTTATTCTCCAGGAACCCAAACGGTCTAGGCCACAATAAACCTGGAAGAGGCTGATCTAAATTGGTGGGAAACCCACTATGAGAAGACTAATACTGAACATGTTGGTATTCCATAGAAAAACTTCATAGTTATCTTCAAGAAAATGTTCATAACAAAGCATTTCTATGCATTGAATTTTGAATAATTTTCCAGCCTACAGTAGGGAACCAAAACGATGGAGGTATACTATGAGAAGTTGGTACGATTACTTAAGTATGTGCCTGCCTACATTGAGAAAATGAGGGTTCATAATTTTATCCATGGGTTGAAATATATAGTAAAGCATGATGTAAACATGCATGAGCCTAGATCGTTGCAAAAAACATATGACTTGGCAAAGAAGGCAGAGTTGCACTTCCAATTTAACTATGTCTCCCTATCCAAGCAATATCGGCAAGCACTAAGGAAGAGGAATAGTTAAGGATTCTTAAAATGGCAGGAAGAAGAGGATCGAAAGACCAAGAACCTCCAAAATTTTCTAAAATATAAAAAAGGAAATAATGAAAATCAAAAGAAGTTCAGGAAAAACTTTCAGAGGAAGAACAACAAAAATCCCAATAATGCTAAACCTCAAGCACAAAAGTCGTGAACCTCAGCCCCACTAAGCAAGTCAAGGGAACAAAAAATGGAAAGGAAGCAAGGACCCAAGGATGGTTGTTACCATTACAAAGGTCTGCATTATGCTATTCAATGTTCGCAACAACCAGGTTCGAGCTCATCTAATGCCAAAGGAAAGGAACCTAAGCATTGGATCTATGTCGCAATCAAAAAATAAAATCTAAAGGGGCAAGTCACCCCATTACTTATGAAGGTAATATTTTCAATAAGAAAATAAATATTCTAATAGATAGTGGAGCCACTAATAATTTTATTTCTTCTAGTTTAACAAAGAATATGCCAGAAAAGCCAGGATATTTAGCCCACGGATGGAAGGTAGAGTATGGTTTTGGATAAAGCTACTCTATAAACCAGTGTTATCCAATGGCAAAATTTACTTTAGATAGTGGAACCACTGAAGTTTAATTGTATGTAGCTCCGCTTCATGCCTTTGATATGATCCTAGGTATGTATTAGTTGCAAGTCCATAAAGCCTTGATCAATTTCTAAGACAAATGGATCAAGTATTCAAAGAAAGGCAAGGGAAGACTAAGAATTCATAGCAAATAGGGGGCATTCAAACCCCAGATGTTGTTGGCTATGCAACTTAAGAAGGCCCTCAAGAAAGGAGGGATAGTGTATGTTGTAAAACTTAATGAAGTTGGAGATGATCAAAAGAGAGAGGTGCTAGGAAAGCACCCAATTTTACAAGATTTTAAGGATGTATTTCCAGAGGATCTACCTGGACTCCCTCCTGTGTGGGAATTTTATTTCATAATTGATCTTATGCCAAGAACAAAACCTATTCATAGATCTCCATATAGGATAAATTATATTGAGATGCAGGAACTAAAGGTTCAACTACAAGGACTATTGGAAAAGGGACTGATAAAACCAAGTGTGTCACCTTGGGGTGCACTGGTTTTATTTATGAAAAATAAGGATGGTTCACTAAGATTGTGTATTGATTAAAGATGATATCTCCTACCTAGAATCAAAGATTTATTTGATCAATTGAGAGATGCAACAATATTCACCAAGATTGACCTGAGACCATGTCACCATCAATTAAGAATACGTGAGGAGGATACTCATAAAATGATATTTAAAACTAGGTACAAACATTATGAGTTTATAGTTCTACCCTTTGGACTGACTAATGCCCTAACTATGTTCATGAATCTAATGAATAGTGTATTCAAAAGACATCTGGACCAGTTAGTCCTTGTATTCCTAGATGATATTTTAATATACTATCAAAATAAATAAGAGCACGATAACCATCTCAATATCATGTTAGAGTTGTTAAGGGAAAATCAACTCTATGGAAATATAGCTAAAAGTGATTTCTATGTTTTAGAGATACGATATCTTGGAAATATCATATCAACATAAGGGATTGTTGTGGATCCAAAGAAGATTTAGGGTATTCTAAATTGGCCATCCCTTACTAATGTGACTGAAGTGTGGAGTTTCATGGGGTTAACGAGATCCTATAGATATTACATAAAGGATTACTCCAAGATTGTTGTGGCAATAACTAACCTTTATAAGAAGTGAAAGGAATTTAAGTGGTCAAAGAAGTGTGAAGCTACCTTTGTATTACTAAAACATAAACTCACTACTGTACATATAATAAATATTACTAACCCTCAAGTAGACTTTTAAGTATTCATAGATGTATCATTGAAAGGATTGGGAGGAGTACTCTCTCAAGAAGAGTCAGTAGTGGCATACACTTCAAGGAAGCTCAAGAAACATGAAGTTAATTATACTACACATTATTTAGAACTAGCTTCCATGGTGCATGCTGTAAAGGTCTAGCGCCACTACTTGGTGGGGAGGCCCTTTAAATTAAAAATTGACCATCAAAGGCTGAGGTACATATTTACCCAACCTATACTCAATTTGAGATAGAGGATATGGGTCAAGTTCCCCAAAAAGTATGACTTTGAAATTGAGTACATAAAAGGGAAAGAGAATAAGGTTGTTGATGCTTTAATTAGAAGGAAACACATAAAAACCATAACTAGAAGTCACATGATTGTTAGTATCCTCCATCCTAACATTATTAGTTAGTATTATTAATAATTTAATTATTATATTATTAACTCATAAAGTGAACCATCACATCTCTTCATAACATGAACCATCATGTCTCTTCATAACGTGAACCATCACGTCTCTTCCTAACATGAACCATCATGTCTCTTCACCAACATAGCTTTAGGGTAGATATATATATTAGGTTGGTCATTCACACAAATCATCCATGAATAAGAATATATATTTGATCAATTGATCCATTGGAAGGGTTCTCCTCCAGTGCAAAGGTGATTCTATCCAAAAGGTGATTTTATTAGTTTAGATCCAATTCCAATTATCATTGATAGAACTTCTAGGAACTTGGGTTCCTACCATTGGTATCAGAGCATTGATTCTAGACACAACTGGAGAAGTTCATTTAAAGATATCTCAAAAGAAATCTTGCAAGTAATGAATAAATGGCAAGATGATTTTGAAACAAAAATAGCAGAGTTAACCCTAAAAAAGAATGACCTTGCAAATAAAATTATTATAGAGGATTTTTACCAGTGGAAGGAGCCAATTACAAAACCACCTGTATGGGAATCACAAAATACATACACCACCCCAAAACTTACCTAACTCTTACCCATTAAACGTATCAACCCCGTAGAAATGAAGGCACAACATGAAAAGGACATTTGTTTTCATTGCGATGAGAAATTTATTCATAATCATCAATGTATTACACCTGCACTATATATTTTGGATGTAACTATTCCTTATAGTTCTCCCAACGATGAAAATACAATTAAGGTAGTCGTAGTGATGGTTACACCTAAAAATGACATTAAAAATGGGGACGATGAGGAAGGTAAGGAATCCATGGAATATAAGAAAGAGGAAGAATATGTAGAAAACGAGGACAATGAGGAAGAAATACCTCAAGCACCTGATCACAACGAGGAAGGCAATAAAGTCGATATGCCAGATGTGATCTATACATCAGGTAAGGATGCGGTAGACATTCCTGAAGTGACCCATTATGGCTAAACATGCACTCTACAAGAACTACACTCAATTTCCTCTCCAATAGTGAGTTATCATCGTAGGGTCAAACCTATTAAAAAACAAGGCAGAAAGGTGATTGCACACTCCTCCATTCCCTCTCCCATGGAACAACAAGAGAATGTAGAAGTTTTACCACCTCTTTTTAAGCATCCTTCTAAAGTGTTTGAGGAACCCCAAGGGTTTCCCTCCCATCATCATCATGATTCTCCTAAGGAATATTCTACTATTATTCTTGGCAACCCCCCACTAACACTTCGACCTTCAAGATATCCCTGCCTTAAAAAAAGTGACATTAAAATAGTACAAGAACTTGCAAAAATTCAAACAAAAAATAAAGCTCCTCACTTTGATCTTTGAGGACAAAACTCTTTTTAAGGAGGGTGGCATGTTAGGATCCTCCATCCTAACATTATTAGTTAGTATTATTAATCATCTAATTATTATATTATTAACTCATAAAGTGAACCAGCACATCTCTTCATAACCTTGAACCATCACATCTCTTCCTAACATGAACCATCACGTCTCTTCACCAACGTAGCTTTAGGGTAGATATATATATTAGGTTGGCTATTCACACAAATCATCCATGAATAGTAATATATGTTTGATCAATTGATCCATTGGAAGGGTTATCCTCTAGTGCAAAGGTAATTCTATCCAAAAGGTGATTCTATTAGTTTAGATCCAATTCCAATTATTGTTGATAGATCCGCTAGGAACTTGGGTTCCTACCATAGATCTGATGGATCAAGTGAGACGGGATAAATCTCGAGATGAGTATTGCTAGTAAATTTGAGTTAAGATGAATAGAGACCCTAAGGGTAATAAGAAATTTGGCATGAAGGATAACCTTTTGTGCTACGAAGGTAGAGTCATCATACCAAAAATGGACGATTTAAGGAAATTGATAATGCAAGAGATCCATAGATCTCCTTATTTTGCTCATCTTGGAGGAGCCAAAATGCAGGAAAATATGAAAAGAACCTTCTTTTGGGTAGGAATGAAGAAGGATATCACCAATTTTTTTGCTCAATGCCTTGAATGTTATAAATTTAAGGTATAATGCAAGCATCTTGCAAGAAAATTATATCCGCATGATATACCTACACAAAAATGGTAGGTTATATCTATGGATTTTATAGTAGGGTTACCCAAGACTAGGTATCAACATGATGCAATCCTTGTAATAGTTGATAGATTGACTAAGGTTGCACATTTCATACCAAAAAACATCAAGGATGATGCTCAAGTAGTGGCTAACAAATTTTCCAGAGAAGTATTATTATTACATGGATTTCCTGAGATGATCATTTTATATAGGGATTCCAAGTTCACATCTTAATTCTGAAAGTTCCTACATCGTGCAGTAGGTACAAAACTAAATATGAGCTTAGCATACCACCCTGAAACAGATGTTCAAATTGAACGAGTAAACCAAGTATTAGAAGATATGCTTTGCATGTACTACATGGATCAAAAGTCTCATTGGGAAGACTACCTACATCTCGTAGAGTTTATCTAAAACAATGGATATCACTCCTCTCTAGGAATGGCTCCTTTCGATGCCTTGTATGGGTGAAATTGTAGAATACCATTATTTTGGGATAACCTAGAAGATCGAGTTGTGATTGGGCCAGATATGGTTAGAGAGATGGAGGATCAGTTGAAGGTAATCAGGTAAAGAATTAAAGAAGTTGTCGATAGGTATAAAAGTTATGTTGATCTCAAGAGGACTCCAAGAGAGTACTCAATTGGAGATAAAGTATTTTAAAGGTTAAACCGATGACGAGTGCTATCAAATACACAAATTTGGATCCATGATTTGTAGGACCCTTTGATATCACTAAAAGGATCAATCCAGTTGCATATAGACTTGCCTTACAACCTAATATGTCTAAGATCCATGACAACTTCCACATATTCTTGTTTAGAAAATATGTTGTTGATCTTGAACATGTGTGGGATGTTTCTAAATTATAGATGGTAAACTCGAAGACCATTGAAGTGATGCTGGTAAAAGTTCTTGAGTTTTGTTCTAAGTCTATGCATAATAGGTATCTTGAGCAATGTAAGGTCCAATGGGATCAATTTTTTGAAAGGAACACCACTTCGAAAAGTGGATGATATGCAAAAATATTTTTCCTTCTTGTTTGAAAAATTTTAATGTAATAATTTTACTTTTGTAAAAGCTATAAACACCTGGGACAATGTTTAGTCCAAGGGGGGTAGGATGTCATGACCCTCCCTGGTGAAATTTTTGGCACAAGGAAACCATGTATTAATTAATGGTGTTTTAATACCTAGTTTGGGTAACTGAACCAACTATGTGATATTTAGTTGATTAGAAAAATCATGATACTACTGACATATTGCCAAGTTTTATAGGATCATGTACACTCGTAGGTGGAAGAAACAAAATTATCCACCAGAAGTGGGGGTACTTGAGGTTGGGAGAAATGATGATTAAGGCAACTTGGGGTAACATTAATGGATACCTTCATATAGGTATGCATTCAATTAGGGATAATCATCAACAACTAGTTGTCTTGAGCCTCAGTTGATGATCTAGTAGTCATCGTAAACTCTTGGGTTGAGACAAATGACTAGGTTGACATAAATATTCCTTTTTCTCTGTGCATATGTTTTACTTCATCATTATCTGCATTGGTGGATTGGGAAATAAAAGGATGTAGGAGTAGTTGTCTTTGAAAGCCCCTTGTTTTGCTTGAAAATCTCTAAAACTTTCTATTTATAAATAAATATATTTTATATAAAAAAATGATAAAAGTGTTTCATTTTATAAATAGAAGTGTTTTATTTTAAAAATGATAAAATATTTTCATTTTATAAATAGAAGTATTTTATTTTAAAAATGATAAAAGAGTTTCATTTTATAAATATAAGTGTTTTATTTTGAAAATGATAATAGAGTTTCTTTTTATAAATAAAAGGAGTTTTATTTCAATAGATTTTCTTCAAGAAACATAGATAATTCGGATTTATTTTAAATAACAAAAGAAACTTTATTTAAATGATTCAAATTTATTCTATGTTAAAATAATTTGAATCTACTCCTTATTATAAGAAATTCTAGTAGCAAGGTACAACATTGAGAATATTCTGGTCGTAAACTTTGCTACGATGATATTTCAAGAGATGGAAAATATCATTTAAAATGAAGAAAGCAATCAGATTGCTACCATGAGTAGACAATATGGTAACGATAGTTATGATGGTGGTTGGAGAAGGGAGTCGTAAGCAAGAAGGCTCAAGGAAACTAGGTGGTAAAAGGAGAAGGATAAGAACCTTGGAAAAAGAGGAAGTGGGGGATCACCATTCAAGGAACTAAGGAGAATGAACCAACAATGAGAAGGAAAGGAAGCACTAAGGAAGGATGGCTTTAGAAGGAGCAAACCGAGACCATTTCGAAGGATAGCAGGTTGGTTTCATTGTTAATACTCCACTTCCTTTTAAATTTTCTTAGAACGCTACTGCCCTCCCTGTTCATCGACCGTTAAACTTACCTTACTTAGGAAATGTTTGGTAGTCACGTTAATGCCATAGCTAAAACCTATGGTCATTGTGCATGTCTGTGTGTTAGTCTTGAGTCTGTCAGAGTAGGAGTTTTGTTGTCGTAGCATTGGATTGGGCTTTGGTTGCTAGTAGTTGTTTGACCTTACCGTGTAACCACAAACCCTATTGGTGCCTACCTACCCAAGTAAGAAGTTGTGATGGTTGTGAACCACCTCCATATCTTTAATGAGTGAATATACCTTCACCTTGACGTGTCTAGGGGATGTCGTGTGTTGACAGGAATCCGAAAGCCTTTAATATTTCCCCTTTCTCTTGGAGTTAAATGTCATCGTGTCACCTATGTTTGCTAGTCTTGGGTGTTCATAGTAGAACCCTTGTTCTACAACCCACCTCTTGTTGTTTTTATAAACCCCTGTTAGATAATTGTAGATTAACCTAGATGCGGTGGGGTCCCTGCTAGTGACTTTTTCCATAGGTGTTGTGTGGATGTTAGTAGGATGTTCTCTATTTGACCACTGATGGTTGTTTGGCCACCCTTTTTGAATCACCAGGCCTTTAGAATCTCGGGCCGTGGGTGTTGAACCTGTTCGAAGCTATTGAGATGTACGCATTTCCTTTAGCAGTGAGTCTCTCAATTTTGGAAGCCATTAGGCTAGAAGGGTTTGGGTGCTTAAGTCTGAATGTCGCTCTCTATTCTATTAAGGCTCTTATGTCCAAGCTTGCTTTATTATTGACAATTAATTTAATAATAGTTTGTTAATAAATAAACAATGAACATTATGGTTTCTTTATTTATAAAGTTTTTATGAAAAAAATTGGGAATATAGGTTACTTTTACTTATAAAGTTAAAGAACTTATTTAGTGAAAGTAAATGATTTGTGGATTATTTTTAATAAGTAGAGGTATGAGACTCTATTTAGTGAAAGTAAATGATTTGTGGATTATTTTTATTAAGTAGAGGTATGGGACTCTATTTAGTGAAAGTAAATGATTTGTGGATTATTTTTATTAAGTAGAGGTATGAGACTCTATTTAGTGAAAGTAAATGATTTGTGGATTATTTTTGTTAAGTAGAGGTATGGGACTCTATTTAGTGAAAGTAAATGATTTGTGGATTATTTTTGTTAAGTAGAGGTATGAGACATTGTTTAGTAAAAGTAAACGACTTGTGAATTATTTTATTAATTAGAGGAATGAGACTATTTTAGTAGAATAAAGAGAATGACTATTTCATGTATTGAAGTAGGATGACTTTAATGTGTGAAAATAAAGGAACCTAGCTTATTTAAAAGATTAAAGGTATGGGACTTTAATTTATTGAATAAAGGTTAAAAGGGAAATGATTAAAGTAGGACCTGTGATCTAGTTGCATTGTTGAAAGACTCTCATGGGGTAATGAGAGGGGATATGTGTCTTTAACTTATTGATTGGAATCACCTATGCTTTGTATTCACATTTCTTTATATGTTATCCCTTGTATATTTTGTATGCTTTATGAATGGTGCTCTTTTGTTATATTTAGTATCTAAAATATTCTGGTTTTCTTGCTAAACAATAGAAACATAAATATTAAGTTCTAGGGTGAACTTAGAGAGTGACCTAAGGGATTGAGAACCCCTTAGGGTGAACCTAGTGGACCTAAGGGATTAAGACCCCTTAAGGAGAATGATAACTAAGTTTAAGGAAATACTATATCTAAGTTAAGATAGCTTGTCGTGGAGATGAAATGGATAGCTTAACTCGCAATACGCGTAGCATACTTACACAGACTGATTTGTGTATAGTATGTTGATGGACGTATACCTTCGATTGGTTGAAGGTGATAAATTTAGCTCATCAAGGATGATGATATGGATAAACTTATTTGCAATAACACATGATACACGATGGAGTTGTACTAGGGTATCTAGTGAGATGTAGCTCTTCGAGTAAACTTAAGGGATTTAAATTGTAGATCAATTAGGATTCGGTTAGGGATTTATGAATCCCTCACCTTAAAAAAAAAGTTCTTTTCTATCTATATATTTTCTTGTTGTTGAATTTTGGGTTGTTACGATTATCCAAAAAAATATACACCTTATCGTTGCTACATTCACTTTTTTCCCTTGACTCATATAATGATGGATGTCGTTTTATTGGCCACCTTATCCTATGTACTATAAAAATAAAAGAGGGCTCATAATAATATTTCACAGACATATTACTCTTTGTTTAACGACTATATTTCAAACATAGACATGATAAAATCTACTAAAAAATCATTAAAGGATCATAATGTCATTGAGAAAGCATTAACCTACTAGAAATTAGTATGCATATTATGAATGATTACGTTCCAAGATATCCACCTAATTCATTTATAGTCCAATTTTGAAGGAGGTATGTCTTTTTAATCATGGTCCAAGATGAAGGTGCATTGACATTGCTATGTGTTTTGCTTTATATGCGATAACTCTTTTTATTAAAAGATATTCAAGTCCTCGGACACAAATACACCCATTCATCATAAGTCAGAATTGGGAATTAAGTATAACCTAATTTTTATAGAGGAATATATGTTGGATCCCAAATGCCATCTTTTCTAAATCTTTAATAGAGATAGTCATCAATCAAACCCTTATGGTGGAAAGGTTCAGTGACTAGAAAATAAAAGATTGTATTTTTTAAATAAAATCAATTAAAATTTATTATCTTTATTGGTAAAGAAATAATTATCTTATTTAATTAACTCATGCACATATTGTGCTTCAGATTTGCATGTGATAGTAACTAATCCTAATTTTGGCAGGATCCACAAGCAGATTGTTGCACATTTCACATATGCTTGATTATAGCAAAGACCTCTGTAATCAGTGAAGCATGATATGGATTTTGAAACTTAAGAAGCATGAGGAGTTGTTTGTTACAGCATTTACATTTATTTATTTGATCTGCACAGAATCTTAAAAAACAAAAAAAACAAAAAAAAACCCAAATTCTGTTTGATTCCAATAATAAAAGTATATTTCCGTTGCCGGGTCTGTCTAGCTCGACAGACACATCATCGAAACAAGGAAAACGTTTAATAAAACTCAGCCTTACTTATTTTTAACCGCTATTATCGTCGCCTGAGAGATTCGAACTCTCGCGGGGAAACCCCATGTACTTAGCAGGCACACGCCTTAACCACTCGGCCAAAGCGACGTACGAATGCTACGTCTTCTATCTTTCTTTATAACTCAATATCTCTTCCTCCCATTCCATACGCGTGCCGTATGTTGGAGTTGCATGTCGCACTTTACCGAACTATTTACTACATTATTTGAAAGTGGAATTATAAGGGTTTTATATAATAAATATATATTTTAAGTTTGTAAAATGATAAAATTGTAAATTATTTTAAAATGTTTTAAATATAAAGTAAGACAAAAGAATGTCAGTTTTACAGTGAGAGTAATGAGTTTTACATTGTAGATAAAAGTTTTAATTTTATAGATAAGTTTGTTCTCAAGAAAACAAAAATTATATATGAAATTAAAAAAAAAAAAAATTATCTTTAGAATTCATAATTTTTAGAATAAATTGACAGATTCATTAACGATCTAATACTAATATACAGGAGAATATAGGGACAAAACATATAGAGCATATAGAAACACTTAAAAATTATATACACTAAACAAAAACTTATATATTGATGAAAATAGGTATGTCATGGTAGGTGTTTAAAGTTTATAGATAATTACATCCTTTTTTATTACAAGCACCACTTCATCTACTTAGTGTATAAATGTACTAACACAACAATACACAAGATAGAATTTATATTCCAATAATTTCTAATAAATTTATCTTCTAAAGGTCTAAAGATGTTTCATAAACACAACATAACAATATGATTTCTACTAAGAATGGAACTTTGCTAGGGTTTGTGCATAGTGTCATCGTTATTGCATGCATATGCTTTAATAAGGTGGAATGAATGTGGATTGCAAGGTTTAGATTTGGCTTTCTTTGCATCTAAAAATATTTGAAAAATTGTAGGTAATTTGTATTTTTGGTATCTTGTCATATAAACATCTCAAATAAAAATTGCTTTCACCCATACCTGGCTACTGGTGAGGGCCCTTCAAGGGCCCTCCATTTGCCCCCTTCTCCCAAGCAGTCCTTTGCAAACATAGTGAGGGAGAGAAACAAAAACAAGTATGAAATTTTTAATACCCTAATGGACATGCAAAATGAGATTTTGTAATGGGGGAACCACAAGGGGAAAATTTTACCTCTAAAAATGTAGAAGAAGTAGTCCAATAAAGGATTACTCAAGCAGTATTGGAGACCAATATCCAACCCATCCCAAACCATATTGGTGTAATAGCTCCAAATAACCTTAACTTTACCATGGTATTGGTTGATAAGGATATCTCAATGAAAGATAAAGATAAAGACACAGAGAATCCTACTCTTGGAATTCAACAAGCAAAGAAATGATTAAAAAACTTCCAAGCCAAGAGTGTGGGATGAAAATCAAACCAAGAGCAATTAGAAATGGAGGGTGACCAACTTGTAACCAGGGAAGAGTAAAGTAGAGTGATACATATTGGATTCTAGATTCCCAATGATTGTACGATCATGGAATATTAGAGGCTTAAACAACATGTCTCATCAAATTGTTACTCATAGTTTAATTGAAAGTCATCATTTTAATTCTATTCTTCTTTAAGAGATAAAATCCTCAATCCAGGCAATGGATAGAATAACTAAGAAAATATGGATATGGACAAAGCATATGGTTATAGCATCCAAGGTGCTTCAAGGGGTATAGTGACTTTTTAGAATCCTCTAAATTGGACTATAATTGATCATGTTGGAGGAAGAGGGGTTCTCACATATCTCTTCAAGAATAAGAGTTCATAAGAACTTTTATTGATTTCAAATTTCTATGGTTCAAAAACATTTGGGTAGCAATACCTCCAATGGGAAGTTTTACAAGCAAGTAGGATAGGAAAGGAATAGATGAATTGGATAGTGGTTGGCAATTTCAATGCTAAGATTTAAATAATGGATTAGGAAGGGGCATTCCATCTTTGGGTCAAGGGGACACATTTATGGTCTCTAAAGGAAATCAACATAGTTTGATTGATGTCTAGTATGGGGAGCTTTCTCATACTTGGACAAGCAAACAATTAAGGTTGGTAAATAGGAAGGTAAAGCTAGATATATTCTTGGTGTTGAAAGAGGATTTTATGCGATGGTCACTTAGGCTAGAAATTCTCAATTGTATAAAATCAAACCACTTTCCAATTCTCTTGGAATGGGATATGGGCCATAAATTTTTCTTTAGACCATTTTGGTTTAAGAATTTCTAGATGGAAAAGGAATAGATTAGCGATACAATCCTAGTTTGGTGGGAGGAGGAGCATCTTGCCCATGGGAAAACATTGTTTGGAGTCTTGTAACAACAAAAAAACTAGCTAAAACAAAAACAAGAAAAGATAGTTTTTTTTTACTACGGAGAGGGATTCATAAACCCCTATCCAATATTTGGTTAATCTATTATTTTAAGTTTACTAAGTTTTCCAACTTTCCCAAAGAGTTACATTACATTCAATACCCTACACAAGTTTTTCTGTGTAGGTATACTATATGTATCGTAGATAAGATATCCATTTCATCCTTCTTGATGAGCTAAACTTATCACCTTCTGTATAGTAGAAGGTATACATCCATCACCATACCTTACACAAGTCTATCTGTATAGGTATGCTACGTGTACTAAGAGTTACGCTATCCATATTATATTTAAAATGAGTTATCTTAACTCCGATGTAAGCAATTAGTTTACTTAGTTAACATCACTCTAAAGGGTCTTAATCCCTTAGGTTATTTCTATGTTCACCCTGAAAGGCATCAATATCTTAGGTACTTTCTATGTTCACCCTAAGAGATCTCAATATCTTAAGTCATTTCTATGTTCACCCTAAGAGGTCTCAATCTCTTAGGTTCCTTTCTATGCTCACCCTATGAAGTCTCAATATCTTAAGTTCCTTTCTATGTTTAGCAAAAAGACAAGAATAGCTCTATCTATCTAATCAATATAGAAACAAAATTTATAAAGCATATAAGAAGTACTTGTTGAATACCAAAAGGATAGTCCCCCTATTGGGAGCCTAAAGTCATATCTCCCAGAGGGACGCACAAGGTGGTGCACCCCAATCTAACCTTGTGCGCTCCATCCCAATGGAGCACACTAAAATACCCCCGAGTGCACAAGTTGTGCATCCCAAGCCAATCTTGTGTGCTCCAATAATGAAGCGCACAAGAACCCCATCGGACGCACAACTTTGTGCGCCCACCTCTAGCCCATGTGTCCCATTGAGGAATGGGTCGCACAATGTCCCCTAGGGGTACACGAGCCGTGCACCCCGTCGTAAGTCCATGCGCTCCATATGGAGGTGGAGCATGCAACATTCCAATGGGGCGCACAAGGTTGTGCACCCCCTCATGAAGCCCATGTGCTCCAAAGAAGTGGAGCACGCATAGACCAAAGAAGTCCCATGTGCTCCACTCCAATGGAGTGCATGAAGTCCCCATGGGTGCACAAGTTGTGCACCCATACCCACCTTGTGTGCTCCACTCTAGTGGAGCGTACCAAAAGATCCAAGGGGTACACACCTCCGTGTATGCCTTGAAACCCGATACGCGATCCATTATACCGGAGCACACAAGGTGTGCACTCCTCTCCTGACTAGTGTGCTCCACTCCTAAAGTGGAGCACATGACCTCTACTGGGGCACACAAGATTGTGTACCCCAAACTAAGTCCATGCACCCATTATCTTGGGGTGAACAAAAGTCTAAGTTAGGCGCACAAGTTGTGCACCCACATCCAGGTTGTGTGCCCCACTCTAACGGAGCGCATGAAGATGGTTAAGGGTGCACATATTATGCATCCCATTAAGTTCCATGCGCCCCACTCTCTTGGGGTGCACAAATTCATATGCTTTCCTTAGGAGCCATGCACTCTGCTCCCTAATGGAGCATGCATGCAAGCATTTAGTCAAGCGTATTCCATGTGTGTGCCCTACCTAACTACACCCCACCTCATCCAATCAAAATCCATCGCATGTCCCACTCACTGTCCCCAACCGCAATTTCTCTTCGTAGGTGCCTTGATCCGATAAAGCAAAAGTAACATGGTGCACCCAACCAACCAAAGGGCTTCATCAAAGGAAAAATCGCATGAGGCCCACCTAAGAAATTAATTACATGTGCTTTATAAGGAAGGTGGCGGACCTATTCTATGCCATTATCGCATGCAAAAATTTCTTATCGATGAGGTCGAGCATAGAGCAAAGAAGGGAGAAAATTTTATAGTTTCATTGCTCATTTCAATGGCATCCACCAGCTTGACCACCCCAGAGGCATCAACTATCAGGGAGAGGATTAACAAAATTACAGGGGCATGGCCGATCATGAGGAAGACAGGGAGAGCGTAGGACCCCAAAGCCCTTACAGGTTTGTCAGATACGTACTGGGATATCATAGAAGATCAATAGAAAGAGGTCGAGGGGGTAACCATTTATGCATTTGACCCCACTAAGGAGGATAACCAGCGCCATCCAATGCTATTGAGAAGTCTCTACATGAGGGCGCATAGAGACAGTACATCGCCTACCATGGTCTGCAACAAATGGAACATAAACCTAGGTTGGTTGACTTAACCAAGAGTATATCACTCCTCATATTTTCTAGCATGGCTCACGGTCTCCTACGACTCTAGGAGCCAAACAATTCGGGATTACAAGAACCAAGTGGTGGATCGGGTGACGACCGATAGAATTAGGCAAGTCTTCGGACTGGCCACTACGTCTAGGGTGGTGGACTTCCAAACATTGGCTCTCTAGGCCAATTACATTCTCAACACCACATTCCCCCAAACTCTGCTAAAAAAGGGGAGGAACAAGTCGACCAGTTTCCCAATTAGGAAGTTCCAACTTCGGCCTTGGGCACAAGATTATGTCGACATGATCAATTTAGCATTGGGCATCAAGGACCTAGAGTGGGTTACCAAGGAGATAATGTTTTTAATCCTCCAATGTAACAAAACTAACAAGACTACTCTCTACATGTGGGAGGATGTAATTAGTGATAATATTGATAAGGAATTGCAATAGTTGTAGAAGGTCGTATTGGCCGATAAGGAGGAAATACCTCCTTTTTCTTACTATTATTTTTTCATCCATTTATTTGTGGCACAATTAGACAAATATTTGGTGGCCCATATGGGAGGGGTGATTGTGCCTACTCTACAAGACCACCTTTTGTGCATCCAGGATGGATGCTCCAGTTACAAAGCCTTCTTCGAGAAGGTCCTCCTCGTAGTCCACCTTCGATTGTGTGGAATAGAACCAGATAGAATTGGGGTGGGAGTAAGAAAATTTATACATCAAGAAGAAGAAGAAGATTTCTTCTACATGGAGGAATTTTCTTATATCAGAATATACGGGTCAAAGTTGCCCCTAAAGGCACTCCTAGTGCACTACTCAAATTCCATCATCGTTTTGGAGATTACTCAACCAATAGTCGAAGAGGTTAAAGTCAGGTACTTGAGGAAGAAGGGACTAGTAAAATGGCTACTCATTCCCTACTCCATGGGCCCCTACACTTATCTGGGTCACTTTGTCGTGTTGCGGGCCATTTGGAACATGGATACGTATTGTTTTCCAAAAGTCACTTGGAGGGCCTATGATCCAAATGGCCATCACAATAAGAATGATGCTGGACAAGCTCACCCTTCTATAGGTCATGCATAGTAAAGATGATTTTAAATATGAAATGTAAAAGGATTTCAGGAGTAACCAAACTCTAGACTTGGTATGGAATATGGACAACAGGCCCTACAACAAGTTGGAGGTTGTTGGTGATTACAGCTCCAAAATTGAAACTACAATGGGGGTTGTTACTGGATAAGGTGGTCCCATTGGTCCTAGAAGCCCCTCCATAGGAGTTTGAGGACCCCATATTTCAAATTATCCATTAAGACTCCAAATTTTTTGAAGTTATGATAAAAATTGTCAACAAAGCACAACAGGAGTAGGCGAAACTCCCTTCCTCCTCCAGTTCACCCTCTACCACCTCGAAAGGGAAGGAGTTGGCCATTGGTCCATCTCAGTGAGTTTCCACATCCTCAACATTGACTTTGATATGCCCAAAAGATCAGTTCCAGTTGGTAGGAGGCTAACGTTCTTTGTATTTTGCCACCTTAGTAGTCAACCATGAGGAATGCTATGCTAGATTCTCCCCAAAGTAATAAAAAATATAACTAAAGCTAGGGTATTATCCAACATACTAAGAGACTATGAAGTGCAATAGAAAATTCCTACATAGTCCCCTAAACTAAAGAGAAATATAACTAAATCCTCAACCCAAGGAGTTGAAAGTCTCATGATGGCAAGGGTCAATGACACCTGCCAATTCACAACTGATGAGGAGGACCAAATTCAATACATAGAGGAACAAAGATCTCCAAGTAAAGGGATAGTCAGACCCAAGAGAATAGTTGGGTAGGTGACCACCAACGTATTTGCAACCACCTTTGAGATACCACTGCCACCTAGCATGATAGAAGCCACCATTGACGTGAGCAAAGGTGTCATAAGGGCATTGGCTAAACCTATCAAAATGATGAAGTCCCAGGTGGCCTCTCAGGCATAGGTGGCAGAAGTAGTAGAGAAATAATTAGAGGAGTGGAAATCAAAGGCTACCAAAGTAGGACAGTTGTGGCTCAAGGCTAAGCAACTTCAAGGTGAAGTTGACAAATTAAAAATGCCTGTTCCTTCCACTACATAGGCCAACGTTCAGCTCGGATCGATAGATGAGTTGAAACAGGAAATGAAGGACAAAATTCAAGAAAGAATGGGAGATTTGGAATCCACCCTCATAGATATTTATGCCACCCAACATGTTGTTGGCCTCATACAGAACCACCTGCAACAAGGTGAGCAAAGGGTGAATGCAATACTTCCCATTTATCAAAGGTTTCAAGAAGACTACGTGCCAATTTATGCGATGACGACCACCCTGTCAGATGATTCCTTCTGTTTATTTATAGAGGAATATATCAAGGTTTTTATATTTTTATAGAATAAGAAAAGTTGGATCGGGTGGATTCAGGAGGTGGCAAAGGCCGAGAAAGAAGCCAATGAGGAGTTGGCAGACTGCAACCTCACGATTGAAGATTTTGGGTGGGCTCCCAATATTAAAAATTTTGTGTTCCAAAATATTCAAGAGTTTGATTTAGACTCTGGTGATAAATTATCAAAGCACTTCACGGCCTTAGTAGAGATGGTGGACCGCCTGTGTGTTTTCACTGAAAATAACATACAATGGGCAAGATATCGGGTGAACAAGGCCATGCAGGATTTGAACTTGTTGTTATTCTCACTGATATTTCATGATGAGGCATGGGAATTCATTAACTAGGCCATTTAGAACCTGAGAACAGGAGTGGGGCCCATTTCCTTCGAAACACACATACCAAGAAGTTCATAGCCACCAACACAGGGCAGTACATGGGAAGATACACAACCACCACCTATGTAATAACATAACGTGGGCTATGTCCTTTTTTTACTGCATCATATTTTTTGGTACAACATGATTGATCCAGCTAGAGCGAGCGATTACAACAATCAGGCAAACCTGCGTTATAAGGAGCATGCCACAGATGCAATTTTTTTATCAAACATCTGAGAGAGAAAATCCTAGGTATAGCTTTATCTAGTGTATTAGTCGTATTCTCCCTATGTTCACCTATTTGTATTCCTTAACACCCTTTCTCTTGTCATTCACCAGGGATTGTTTGAGAAGCGTTGTTCACTGAGATTATTTTTGATGGAATGCGCTAGAGTTGAGAACTCTTACGTCACTGCAATCAGGATAGATAGAAATTTCCCCTTGTTATGAATATTCAAACCAGGGGTTTATTGTAATGAAATGGCATATAAGGATCAAACACTCTGCTGATCTATTCATATGTAAACACCTTTTATATTAATGAAGATCTCAACTCTTTCCTTGGCATCTCTTGTATGAATGTTATGTGTTGGCTTGTTCATGCATTACTGCAATCAAAATATATGAATAACACTTTCTATCACTAGTTTAATCATTTTTCTTACATTACATCATTTGAATGGATTAAAAAAACTAGCTCTCCCTTCCCCTTATTTTCTAAAACTATTTGAAGCTTGCTATGACTACCCAATGGATATGGCACCGGTATGGTCTTGATAAGATCTGTTAATGATAGGTTTGGTCATAAAATATCAAAGTAATATAAAAATATTTTGTCTAGCATAGTGGGTATTTGCACCATAAAGTATAATAGATGAACCCATCGTTTGGGGTTTCCTTACCCAACCTAGTCTGTCTAGAGCTTCTTGAGTAATTTGTTCCTAGGTTAAAGAGGTGGATCAACCAGAATCCACAATACTGGTTGTGATTTTTGAGTTTCCTATGATGTGACAAATATTTAAGGGGTAAGTAGGAAAACTCCACAAAAATAATTTAAAAGAAAATAGCATTAAATGAGAATAAACATTAAAATAGAAGAAAATTTTGAATAAAAATACATACATGCTTCATATAAGTAAATTAAAGATACATTCTTCATTCATTTATTCCAAATATTACATAAATCCAAGTATGATAAACCTCCATACTTCAAAATAATAAAGTATTACATCCATGTCCATCTAGGGATTTCTCCCTTAAAATTTTAGTCTACTTGAACCTAAATAATTTATTGCAATCAAAGTCAAAGGCAGTATAATGGTTCCAGTTGCCTTCTTTGGTCCTTCTTGTATTCCCATATTTATTTGAGGGTAGTAGGGGATTAGGGAAACTCATGGTTCTATGAAAGTCATGCATATAAATTCATCTACTAGTAACATGAAACCAGTGCATTAATAATTTACTTTACCAAATTACAACTATACATATTTAATTAAAGCATTCAACCATCTACTATCTAGTTTATATTATAAGAACTTCTTGAATTCTATTCTTATCTCTCATTCACATCAAAGATATTATTTTCAAAAAATACAGATAGGTCACAAGTCTTTCTTTAATCAAATCATTTCAAAATCCATTATATCTAATAACTAAGGTTTCATTCCTTAATTAAGCAAATAATCGATTTTCCTTTTATTTAATCAAAGTCCCACCCCTTTAATTAATCCAATAATCAAATAAATAATTTATCAAATTAACTAAAGTGCCATTCCTTTAATTAATTCTATAACCAAATAAACACTTTATCAAATTTACTAAATTCCCATTCCTTTAATCAATTCAATAACCAAATAAACACTTTATCAAATTAACTAAATTCCCATTCCTTTAATCAATTCAATAACCAAATAAACACTTTATCAAATTAACTAAAGTCCCATTCCTTTAATCAATTCAATAACCAAATAAACACTTTATCAAATTAACTAAAGTCCCATTCCTTTAATCAATTCAATAACCAAATAAACACTTTATCAAATTAACTAAAGTCCCATTCCTTTAATCAATTCAATAACCAAATAAACATTTTATCAAATTAGCTAAAGTCTCATTCCTTTAATCAATTCAATAACCAAATAAATAGTTTATCAAATTAGCTAAAGTCTCGTTCCTTTAATCAATTCAATAACCAAATAAACACTTTATCAAATTAACTAAAGTCCCATTCCTTTAATCAATTCAATAACCAAATAAACACTTTAATTTCTTCTTCTACATATTTTGTTTTTGAATTTACATGGTGGAACCGGTAGCCGCCATGAATTTGGGCAAGGTGTCCAACTTTTATGTCCACCATAATATTCTGCATTGTCCACCCTAGAAGCTGCCACATAGATATTCACAAATTTTACCCCTATAACCACCATGCCATAGTCATTTTAAAAATTTTATGCCACTGAAAGCACCACGATAGGGACAAGCATTTAGTCCAATGAGGCTCAAGATTTGAACCTTGGACCTCTGCCCCCCTTATGGGATTTGGTCAAACTAATTGGTCTACACCTTCGACTTATTCTTCTACATAATTAAAGGTTTAATATTTAATTCTTCTTTTGCAAGCATGAGTTATTTCCTTTTTTAAATTAAAGGATCTATTAATAATTTATGTACAAAGAGGATATTTAATTCCTTTATAAACCAAAGCATTTCTCACTTAGATTAAACACATTAAAAGAATTCCCACTAAGGTAACTAAAGGTGAAATTTGAGAGAACAAGGTAAAATTAGACTACGGGTGGTTGGAGGTGAAGGGTTTATAAAATTGTTGTTACCTACATGGCATTTACATAATACACTTAGTAACATCAATTAACACCTCTTAATAGGTTGAAGGGTCAACCCTACTCTACAATAGATAGGTAAAACTCTCTTCTAAAACACACCCTATGTAGGATGATACGTTAGGGGGTTTCTTCTAGGAAGACAATACGTACAATCAACTCTTATGGCAACATAACATGGAAAAAGAAATATACAAGTCTAAGGATGAGTTAGTTGTTGGTAGTGAGAAGGCATAAACAACACTTAAAGTATTCAAAGGGATAAAACCATAGTCCTTGACTAGATACCTTCTTTAAATGGAGAGTTAATCTGGTCTACTATTCTAAACACAAAGGGAGAGTTGATCACAAGCAAATAAGGCATAACCCACTCGACATGGACAATGCCACCCCAACCTAGGACGATGGTGACATCAAGACAAAGACCGGTCAATAAGGCATTTTCACACAATCTACACAACAAGGAAAATATAGGAGGGTATCTATCAACCATAGTCCAACTCAGTAGAAAATACACTCATGGTTATGAATAGAAAAAAAATACCTTGGGTCTCTTTGGAGATAGGTAAGCTATGGAACTAAAATAAACGAATGAACATTGGATAAAAATAGATCAGTGATGGATGCCTGGTTTACATTAAGGTTAGCTCTATTTCACCAAAGAAAACAAGGAGATGTTTTTTTTAAACCAACCTAAGTTTTAATGAAAGTGAATTCCTTCTTATTCTCTTGGTGTGTCATCTTGTGAGCATCCAGTTCCTCCTTTTCTTCTCCTCCTCTTATGAAAGAGAGCTCTTTTTTCTCCTACCTTACGCTCTCCCATACCTCAAAAAATGTGCCCCCCATATCAAGACTTTTGATAGTTCTCCTTAACTCCTATATACCTACCTTTACTTCCTTCCCATACAATGAGCGATGGTAGGATATTTTTTAATTTAATATTTTTTAAAGTTTATCATACATGAAAATTTCAAATCAACTGGAAGCTTTTAAGCAAAGCCTTATCTCCTATTTTTCAAAGGAGAGTTCCTTAAGACCAATATTTACAAAATTAAAAAGGTAATAGCTTATAAGTTCATTACTATTTAGAATAGGACCTTAATATCTCATTAATTCTCTTTTAATAATAAATTTGAGGTCTTACTTCAAATTTATTAAAATAAAGTTCCTATTATTTAAATAAATCTCTATTATTATTTAAATAAAAGCTCTTACTTTCTATTTAAATAAAATTATATTATTTAAATAGGATGTACTAAATATTTCTAGATATTCTTTTTGCCATACCCAAGTAAAATTTGATATTCTCTAAAATATTTACACAAAGAAATTCAGTGAATTTAAAGGTAACCAAATCATGCACAATTTTCAAAACCAAGATTCAATAGAGTGATGAAGTGAAATATAACTAAACATATGCAACAATAAAGAGAGATTATTTCCATCAACCCAGTCACACATCTTGGCCAAAGAATTTATGATAGCTACTAGGCTATTAACTGTGGCTCCAGGTGGTTGGCTATCGACGATTATCCCAAAATCAATAATGCATACCTATATGAGAGTAGTCATTAATGTTACCTTGATCTACCTTAATCATCATTTACCCAATATCAAGTACCTCATTTTTTGGTGGATGATTCTACCTCTTCCACCCATGAGTGTACCTAATCCTGCATATTAACAATATGTCAGTAGTACCATGTTCTTCCAAAAATCAAACTAAACATCGCACAATTGTTCATTTGCACAAAACTAAGCATCAAAACATCATTAATCAATACATAGTTTTTTTCATGCCATAAGGCCTACCAGGGAGGGTCATGAAAAGTCTTCAAACAACTCCAACATGTCAAAGCTCAACTCAAAATATAGAAAAGAAATAATAAATCAAACTTTTAGCTTCAAATATTTCCACTAGTTGCAAGGATGGAGGAGATTCCCACACTCTTTCAAACTAAAACACACACAAAAGACTTGAAATAAGAAGATAAGTTTGTAAAAAAAGAGTTAGAAAGTATAGATAAATATGATATCTATTGGAAAAAAATATCCAAAACTTCTTGGTTATTGGAGGGAAATGCTAAGTTCTTCAACCACACAATCTCAATAAGAAGACACTCCAATACACTACCCAACCTAAATGAACTTTATAGTAATGTAATGGACACTATCCTAGGTATGAAAAAAGCTACAAATTTCTATTTTGAAAATATTTTATTTGCTTTTGCCCATCCCAATATTACAACACAACAAGAGATACTTAATTGTATTCCATATATTATAATAATTGAACAAAACTAGACCCTCTTTAAAACTATGGATCTTGAGGAGGTGAGATACATAGTTTTCAACATGAGAACTAAAAAATCCCTAAGCCCTGATGGGTTCCCTATTGAATTTTTCTAGGATTTTTGGGACGATATAGGGGAGGATGTAACCAAGGCTAAGGAAGAATTACGTGCAAATAAAAGCATGTTATGGTCTATGAACCACACTTTCATTACTTTGATTCATAAAGTGGTAGAAGCTTCCAACCTTAGATACTTTCACCCAATTGCACTTTGCATTGTAGTGTACAAGATCATTACCAAATTGATGGTTGGGTACTAGATAGTATTATCTCTCTATAGAAAGGAGAATTTATGAAGGACCAACAAATTTTGAATGAAGTAACCTTAGAACAAGAAGTAGTTTTGACATCATATCAAAAAGGTCAAAGAGGCATGTTTATGAAATTAGACATGTCTAAGGCCTATGATAAATTTCCCTGGTGGTTTCTAGATCAAATTCTAGAGAACTTTGGTTTCTCTCAAGGCTAGAGAAAGTGGATCATGAGTTGTGTCTCTTTGAACTCCTTCTCATTATTCATTTATGGTATTCCCTTAGTTTCCTTTTAGGCCTCTAGGGAAATTTGATAAGATCCTATATCATCGTACCTATTTATTATTCTTGCTAAAGATTTGGGAATATTTCTTTGAAGGAATTAGCAACAAGGAGTTATCTTAGGAGTACAAGTGGAGTGGTGAATCTGAACCATTTAAAATTTATGGATGACACACAATTGCTTGGGGTAGCCAATATCATAAAGGTAAGAGTTCTCAAAGTTTCCTTAATACCTAGCTGGAAGCCACAAGCTAGGAAGTGAATGCAACCAAGTCTAACTTGGTTTTCTTTAATAGAAAAAGGAGGATCCAAGATCATATTCTAAATATCTTATGTTTCTCTTAGGGCTCCCTCCCATTGGACTACCTAGGGATTCCATTCCATTATAAGAAGCTAAAGGTGGTGGAATGGAAAACACTGGTGGACAAAATTGATGGGAAGATAAATCATTGGACACATTGTTGACTTTCTTTTGGAGGAAGAGTGATTTTTCTTCAATCGATAATTCAAGCAATGTTAGTTTGCAAGGTCTCTATCCTTGCAATTCCAATTGGAATCTTGAGGGAGCTAGAATTCCTCATGTGAAAATTCCTTTGGGATGGGTCAAGGATGGGTAAGTGATGGGATCTTGTAAGTTAGGATAAAATATACTATCCTAAACCAAGCAGAGGATTAGGAATTCAAAAAAGCAACACTAAACAACCAATCTCTAGTAGGAAAACTTTAATGTATATGGATCTCTAATAAAGAAGCATTATTTAGCAAATTTATTAAAAGTATTTGGGTAACATTCCCCATAAGGAATCATTTCATATCCCTATGAGTGGCCAAGGTATTGTTTTTTGGAAAGTGTTGAAATTAGGAGAGAAAGTGGTAAAACCAATATTATTTTAAAAAGTGGGTGGAGGGGATAAAGCAAAATTTTGGACTAATTCTTGGTACCAATTCCCCCCTTAATTTTAGAATTTTCAAGGTTGCAACCCCTTCAATAGATCCTAAAGGTAAGAGGTTGGATAGAGATAATATTCTATTTACATACAAGGAATATTGGGACCTTCTCTCTTATGCAACTAAAATAGTGGGAAGAGGGGCCAATCCTGATCTCTCATAATGTGTTGCAACTTTTAGAGAGGATAATTAAGAAATTCCACCTTAAAAGAAAGGAGGAAGAGGATAATATAGCTTAGTATCATGGGAAGCTAGGAATCTATATAGTTTGGGATGGTTTTAATGAATTACCCCCTGCTCCTCTAGTGTGATTGGATGTTCCATGATATAGAGTATGGTTGGTAAAGGGTTGGTCAAAAATCAATTTATTTTTTTGATAGGTTATGCATCGAATATTTCTCACCTATGATAACTTAATAAGAGGGGTTTTCATGGCTCCTCTAAATATATCATGTGCAATACCTAGAAGGAGACAATAAATAATTTGCTCTTCCAATGTAACTTTACCCTAAACTTGTGAAGTCAATGGGTTGATTTCTTCAAGGCCTATCTCCACCGGTAGTTAACTCATACTAATAAATGGGAGGTTTGGAAATGAAGAATGTTAAAAAAATAAATCATTTCAATTAGGTTGATATCTAAGTGTAAAATTTATTTGGTGGTATATATGGTTGGGAATAAACATAAGAATTTCATAGAGGAATACACTCCAATAGTTCTAGTATGGAAAAAAATTAAACAAGGTTATACAAATAGTAAAAGCTCATGTGGGAGGGGAAAAATAACCAGCAAGGAGATAATATTTCCATGAGGTAAACTCATGGGGCTTGGCATCCCCCACCCCTAGGCTAGAAAAAATTAACATATGTGGAGCAACCAAAAATAACCCAAGGGCAACATGCATTGGTTTCATTAGAATAGACAATAATGGGAAGGTTCTTCATTGGGAATTGAAAGGACTAAGAGTAGTAAAATAATGAACTAGAGGCTTTGGTAATTAGAAAAAGCTCTCTCAATGCTTGGGATAATGGAGTTTGAAATATCATAGTGAAGTCCAACTCTCAAATTTTTTTGGGCTTGCCAGATGAGATTAAGAATTTTAGACCAATTGCATGGTAGATAAAGAACATAGTGAGTTAGATTAAAGTCATTTGGTAGCAGTTTGAGGATGCCATTCTAGTTTATGTAGGTAGAGGAAAAAATGCAATGGCTGATTTTTTGGCTCAAAATGGAAGTTAGCATATTTTTGGGTACTAGTTGAAATATGATCAAAATAGGGATACTATAAAATGGATGGAAGTGAACAAATAAGTTTATTACTAGAAAATAGTGATTTAGGCAATGAAGTGTGTGGGACCAAGGTAGATTTTTATGATGATTAGCCTTTGGTTTGTCTTCATGTTGTTTCTTGTATAATTCTTAGTCCCAATTTGGGATAGCCCCCAAAGTCATGGCAAGAGAGAAAAGCAAATACAAATTCTCTAGATTAGTATTAATAAAAATTGTAATGAGGATAGAATTTTTTTATATTTGGATCACACTATGAAATTTGTGGTCCAAGGATATGTTAGAGTTATTTTTATTGGTATCTTGGGACTGGCCAAAAGTAATAAGCTAATTATTGTAACTTTGAAATTATCTTCTTAATACAATATTTACCTTTTAAAAAAAGAAAACAAATGATTTCTACTATTCTCTTTAGGTCTTATGGTTTATTAGGTACTAATTTACAACATAGGTCTTTATAAAATCATACATTTTTATGTCTCCATCATGATACCTTCACCATGATCATTTTTAATCACTATGAAACATTTAGAATGTTCAATGCTTCTAAATCCTATGCTTGATATGTTTATTTTACATAACTAAAATTCTTTGTAGTCCTCCTTGGATGTCTCCACATTTGTTACATACTCAACACTTGTAACTCATAGAGACATATATTATTGTATGTAAAGTGGACCATGTATCAAGTTGGAAGTGGCTCATGTGTTAAGTTAGGAGAGTGTGTATCATAGAATCATGTATATAACCACTTTGTCATAGAATTTATTTGTTGTCATAGAATTATGAATGTAATCGCTTGGTATCATGAATGTAACTATCATAAATTAGGTAGTTAGGAATATTGTCATAGAATATTATTATAGCAGGTTGTCATAGAATATTGTCATAAAATATCAAGAAATATGCTTGTAAATATTATAAAATGAGAAGGATGTAACCCTCATGGGCTAAATAAGAATTTACATATTTTGTAAAGAGGTCACCCCCTCAAAATGGTCCTTGATAGTAATAATACTTGTCCCAAATTCTTGCAATTACTATTATTATGTTTCCATGTTTCATTTGATGAATGATTATGTTATTGGATATATGGTATTAGTGTTTATTTTATTAATACCCTATGCAATCATAGTTAGAACTATATTTGGCACTAAATTTTTGATCTCAATAGAGCTATGCACTAAGAATTTTGAGGTGAAATATTCACATGAGAAAAAGAGGTTCATTGCAGTGTTATTAGAGCCACAAAATTAGTTGATTTATGTGGAGAAATGGTATGATCTCCAAGAAACTCCCTTTGACTAACAAATATTTATAGATGTCTTTCATTTTGACTTGGAAGTACTGTATTGGTACCATTGGTTGCCAAAACAAATCCCCAATATTGGGTGGGCATAATTCAAGAGAGAACTCCTTATTTCGAGTTATCCAAGTTTGAATATTTTATTGGAGCAATCACTAAGCTTAGAAAAACAAGCATTGTGACTAAATATATCATTGCTTTTGAGAAGCCCACCAATAGAACTAAATTCCTTCTTGATAAATTCTTCAAGAGATGTTTTATTAGTGGCCTTAAGTAAGAGATAAGGATTTAGGTTTAAATGCTTAAGCTTTCCACTTATATGATGGCCATAAGGCTAGCTAAACTCTTAGAGAACAAATGAAATATCCAAAGGAATGCTTCTAGACCCTCTATATTTTAAACTAGAACTTTTCCATCCACCAATAATAATGCTTCAAAATCTTCAATGATTAAGGATACGACCAATCATAGAGCCAAGGGACTCTATTATAACTATGATGAAAAGTGGGATATGGGACAAATGCAAAATCCAACACCTCTACCTTTTTGATATGAGCAATACTTAGGCTTATTCTATATACACAAGGGATGACTATGTGGATAGTGGATGTAGAACCTCTAACTAATGGTCAATAATAAGAGATATTCACTATTTCTTTGAATATCATTGTAGGAATATCAACACCCCAATGAATGAAAGTCTAAGAATTTCTCAAAGGAAACAAATTTTTGATCCTATTGGACTCTTGTACCATTGATAATATTATTGAATCCAATGTTGCAAAAAGAGTAGATTGTATTATTTATGGCATGATAAAATCCAAGTAAAAATTGATAATGGAGATATCATGCCTTGTACTAGAAGGTATCAAACTACTTATCTATCTATCAGTGACTATCACTGTTAAATTAATCTCTATGTAGTCCCATTAGGGGGAGTGTACATTGTATTATATTTTCCTTGGCTATGAACATTGGAAATAGTGTCCTAGATTTTTTTATAACTTTGGATGTAGTTCATTATCAATAACAAAATCCACACCTTTCAAGGAGTGAAAAATAGCAATCCCAATATTATAACTTTCTATCATATGCAAAGCCTACTTAAGAAGGCTCATTATGTAGCTATGGGTATATTTTTCTAAATGTAGATGGGTGTTATCCAAGATGAATGGATGCCTTTAGATTTATCAATAGTCTTAAATAAGAATCAACAAGTCTTCATTGAGCCTAAACAAATACTACCCAATTGGCTGGAAGATCATAAAATCAACTTAATATCCAAGTCAACCTCCAAATATTTCTCCAACTAGGTACCCCTATAACCAAAATAATAGAATTGAGAAATTGGTGAAAGAACTACTTGATGCAAATCTAATATGACCAAGCACAAGTCCTTTTTTAGCTCTCAGTTTACTAGTTAGGAAGAAGGATTGGTCATGGAGAATGTGTGTGGACTTTCATGAACTCAATAATATAACCATGAAGGATAAGTTTTCTATCCCAATAATTGATGATTTATTGCATGAACTATATGGTTTTCAATATTTTATTAAATTGGACCTCAGGTCAAGGTATCACTATATTCATGTTCACGAGGAGGACATTCCCAAAACAACTTTTAGATTTAGTTAGGCTAATTATTTTTATTATCTCGGGCCATAAATTTGTTGGACATTTTGAGTGATGAGTTGTCATTGATGTCAAGAGTGAGTGGTCATTGATGTCAAGCTTTCAGCACCAGTCAGTGGTAGTTTCAGTGGGCAGCATCAGTTTTAGGTTCTCCAATAAATGCAAAAGGATAATTCGGTTTCAGTTTCAAGACCCGGTTCTAGGAAGTCAGATTTGGCCCAAAGTGCAAAAAGAAGCCCAAGTGAATAATATTATAATATTATTTTATAATATTATACAAAGGAAGTTTAAAATTAATTATAAATAATTTTAATTAATTTATTAGTTAATTTACTTAACTTATAAAGTTATTTAAATTAATTATTAATTAATTTAATTATTAATTATAAATTAATTTAAGCTAAGGTTAAATAACCCTAAGGTGGGTTATTAAAATTAAAATTCGAAATTTGATTTCGAATTACAAAGCATCGACGTGAGGAGAAAATTAAAACGTGTATATAAGGGGGGACTACCCACCTTACAAAATATTTACCATGCCTTCGAACATTATTGTGAGCCTTACGAATTGCATTGCATCCAAAGCGGAGTTAGAGTGTGCGAGTTTTGTGGAAAGTCAAACGACGATGGAGGCATAAGAGGAAGGGACTCTTCCTTCCTTCACGTGGGCATTAGTAGCCCACGCGGTGGGCTCCCAAGCGCTAAGGCGCTTAGGCTTGAGGAGACGATGGATCGAATCTCGCTGAAACCCCTTTTTGGGGAAGAAAGAGGTATGCTTTAATCTTGGGTGCCAAAAATTTTGGGAATATAGTTTGAGCATTTAGAAATTAATTTTTGCATATTATAATTGGTTTCTAAGGTAGAAAGGGGAGTTATAAGGGGTTTGCAAAATTAGATTTTTAATATTATTTGCTCAAGTGCTTGAAAGGATAGTGAGGTGTTTGGTTGATGTTTTATGGTGTTAGACATTATTTTGAGTTGGAGTTTATAAGGTGTATCCAAGTAATTATTTCATGTATGTTATGATGAGTGTTATTTTTAAAGGGAGCAATAAGGCATAAATTGAGTTGTGATTATTTTGTGTCTAAAGGAATATTTTTGAGAAAGTGTTGAAGTGATATTGTTGTGTTTAACCATTGAAATTGGAAAGAAGGAAATTGTGATTAAGACAGGTTTTTCCAAAGGCACTTTTACATCCAACAAAAGGTATGGGCATATTCTTCCTAGTGAGTGATTGTTGAAAGTTGTGTATGAAAAGTTGGAGTGAAAAGGATTGTTTGGTTAGCATTGTTGAGAGTGTTTTGATTTAATGCTTCAAGGTTTTCTGGAATAAAAGAGTTGTTGATAAAACCTTGTTTTATAAGCATTGTTGTTGAAGTGATTAAATTGAGTGAAGAACTTGAACTAGGGTTTGGAAAGAACATGAGTATCATTGTTATGTGAGATTGATTGATAAGCATTGTTGGAAATATTTGAGTGATTGTTCATATGGTTGGACTAGGGTTTGTGAGCAAGGATTATTTCATTGAGTGATTGTTATAATTAAAAGTTATTGGATATTGAGGTGAATGTGAAGCATATTGAGTCTCTAACAATTCTCTATATGTTTCTAAAAGAGTGATTGAAAGTGATTGAGTATTGGTGAATGTGAAGCATATTGAGTCTCTAAAAATTCTCTATATGTTTCTAAAAGAGTGATTGAAAGTGATTGAGCATTGTGATGAATGTGAAGCATATTGAGTCTCTAACAATTCTCTTTATGTTTCTATGAGATTGGACAAGTTCTAGTGTGGACTTGTTGAGAATATTTAAGGTAAGTCTTTGAGAAGACTTGTGGATAGATTTGTGTGAGCTTTTGTGGAAGCTTACAATATAGATTGAGAGTAGATTTGGATAAGTTCTAGTGAGGACTTATTGAGAAGATTTGGATAAGTTCTAGTGAGGACTTATTGAGCAGAATTGGACAAGTTCTAGAGAGGACTTGTGGATAGATTAGTGTGAGATTTTATGGAAGCTTACAAGGTATATTTGAGATAAGTATTTGAGAAGACTTGAGAGCAGAGTTGATTGATTGATTTGTTCAAATCTTGAGTTAAGGTTTGGGGCAGATCTAATAGAGTTGATTTGAGATTGAGTCAAGATTTGTGTTAAGGTTAGAAATATTGAGGATAGATTTGTGCTAGACCAAGGACTATGTTTAGTGCAGATCAGAGGATAGATATTGAGGATAGATTTGTGCTAGACCGAAGGACTATGTTTAGTGCAGATTTGAGGATAGATTTTGGTGCAGATTTGAGGATAGGTTTGTGCTAGACAAGAGATAGATATTGAGTAGATTTGTGCTAGATCGAAGGATTATGTTTAGTATAGATTTGAGATAGATCTTTGAAGGTGATAGAGTATAGAGGATGATAGTCTCTAGTGGATAGAGATCCATTAGCCAAGGTAGTGAGGATAGGTGTCTTCAATGGATAGAGATCCATTAGCCAGAGTAGTGGGGGTAACAATTCTTCTAGAAGATCACCAATCAGAGCTAAGGAGAAAGGAGTTCTCCTATGGATAGAGATCCATGAACTTGATTAGGGGATTGGTGTCTCCTTTGGATAGAGATCCATAAACATTGTAATAGGGAAAGGATTCCCAAGATATTGATTGAGAAAATTTTAGTGAAATATTTTCTCCGTGGAGTAGCCCACATTGGGTGAACCACATAAAATTGGTGTCTCTATTGTGTGTGGTGATTTGTGCATTGCTTTGATTACTATTATTGATATTGCTATCTATACATTGCATAATATTGATTGGGAAAGAAAAGTAAAAAGTGGTCTTATACTGTTCACCCCCCTCTCAATATAAGCTTGTGTTCTTCAATTGGTATCAGAGCGGGTTCCTTCAAAAGAGTTTAACAACTTGAAGGAAAAGCTTTCAAGAACACAATGGATTCTAAGAATGTGTCCTCAGATAATTCAACACCAATATTTGATGGAAGTGATTATATATATTGGAGTATGAGAATGAAGGTTCACCTGATGGCACTTGGCAATGAAATTTGGGAAGCAGTTGAAAATGGATACATACCACCAGTTGATCCACCTACAGATAAGGAAGGTAAGCTTCTACAACATTACAATTCAAAAGCAATGAATGCACTTTTGAGAGGTTTGCATAGAACATAATCAATAAAAGTTATGCATTGTAAATATGCAAAAGGAATTTGGGATAAGTTGCAAAGCATATATGAAGGAGATAAAAGTGTCAAAAAGGCAAAGATATGAAATCTCAAAGGACAATTTGAAGAATTAAGAATGAAGGATGAGGAAAACATTAGTGCTTATCTACTTTGGGTAGATGAGGTTGTTAATGCTATGCAAGGACTTGGACTTAATGTGGATGAATCGGATGTTTGTGATAAGATCTTAATGTCTCTTCCAACAAAAATTTAGTGAAAATATTTCAGCTATAGAAGAAAATGATAGTGATTCTTTGATTCAAGAGATATGTTGCTTGGTATTCTTACAACTTTTGAGTTAAGAACAAAAGAACCTAATCCCCAGAAGGAAGCAACATTCAAAGCAATTAAGAAGACAAAGGGTAAGAAGTCAGAATCAAGCAATGAGTCATCCAGTGATGAAGAAGCTAATTATGGTAGAAGGAATAAGGATTCAAGAAGATTCAAAGATGCAAAATCTGTTAGATGTTTCAATTGTGGAAAGTATGGTCACTATGCAACTGATTGTCAAGAAGCTAAAAATAACAATGATGAAGAAAAATAGGATCACAAGAACAGGGAATCAAAAAAATATAGGTACCAAAAGAAAGGCAAGGATGGACAAAGTAGACAAGGAAATAAGTTCTTTCAAAGACAAAAGAGGAGCTACTATGCAGACAAGGCAAGTAAGTACTCAAGTGATAGTGATAATAGTTTTTCAGATAATGATAAATATGAAGTCCTATTTATGATTGAAGAAAAAGAAGAAGTCAAGAAAAGGTCACCAATAATTCTCAAGTGTTTTAGATGTGGTAATTTTGGACATCTTGAAGATAGTTGTACAAGGAATGGTTTCAGTTTTAGTGATGATGAATATGAGGATGCACTTGAAGGACCAGAAGAGAATCTTCTAATGGCACTAGAAGAAGAAGAAGGTGATCCTATAGAAGATAAGTCAAAAGAAAATGAAGATGTAGACAAAGGCAAACAAATAGAGGAAGAATCAAAAAAAGAAGGATTTGATCTTAAGGCAGAACTTATTTATGCTCTTGACACATTAAAGAAGGTAAGAAAGCAAAACTCTAAACTTGAATTTTAGTTTCAAGAATGTGATGAAGAGAGAAGAAAGCTTATAGAGGATCTAAACAAGTCAATGGCTAAGACAAAGAAGTTCAAGGATAAGTTAGAAGCAAAGGTCTTAGAATGTGAAAGGTTAGAACAAGAAGTAGCTCTACTAAGGGAAGATTTAGAAAAATCCAAGGATAAGCTACACAAGTTTGGAAAGAGTTCAAATATTGTGGATAAGATGATCAAGGTACAAAGAAGGTCAACAAACAAAATAGGTCTTGGTTTTGAACAAGCTCAAAAGAAACAAGAAGAAGAGTCAACCTCAAGTTCTAGAAGAAGAAACTTTAGAAGAAGACAGTGTAAGAGAAAGTGAGACTTCTGAGGATGAGTTGGACAACAGAAAGTTCAACAAGGAAAGGAACAATGCACAAAGAAGAAATAGATGGAACAACAATCAGAATAGGTTAAGAGAGACTAAGAGACCAATGAGGTCAAGACAAGGAAATTTCAATGGAAGATGTTTCTCATGTCACAGATTTGGGCACATGGCTTCACAGTGCAGGACACATGAAAGACAAGAAAATGGGAATTTCAGAAACAGGCAACTTTTCCATGGGTATTGCTACTCATGTAATCAGTTTGGTCACAAGGCAATGGATTGTAGGGTTCATGAAAGAAAAGGATATGGCTTCACTAGGAGAAATCCTAAGATATTTGCACCTCCAAGGAATAATAACATTAAGTGTTATAAGTGCAATAATGATGGACATACAACAAAGTGGTGTAGAGCAGACATTCCAGAACCAAGCATGAACATGAATAGGAACAGGAATAGGAACAAGAATATGAATATGAATAGGAGCAGGAATAGGAACAGGAATATGGATATGAACATGAATAGGAACAAGAATAGGAATAGGAACAAGAATATGGATATGGACATGAACAAGAACAAGAATATGGACATGGATAGGAATAAGAACATGGACATGGAGAGGAACAATCAAAGGAATCAGAAGGATCAGATAAGAAGGAAAGAGGACAAAGGTAAAGACCAGTGCTTGTTGGGAGTAGAAATACTCCCACCCCAGAATTAACCACCTCAAGAGGAGGTGGGGGAGGGGCTAAGCTAAGAGATTCATTCTTAGCCCCGAGCCCCAAAGGTGACCCTTTGCCATTGATGTCAAAGGGGGAGAGATTTGAGTAAGGGGGAGAGATTTGGTTTAAGGAGAGAGCATTGAGTCAAGGGGAGCAGTTTCCTAGGGGAGCAGAACAGGAAAAAGGTCAAGTTTTGGTAAAAAGAATTTGGGTTGCCATCAATGACAAAGGGGGAGATTGTTGGACATTTTGAGTGATAAGTTGTCATTGATGTCAAGAGTGAGTGGTCATTGATGTCAAGCTTTCAGCACCAGTCAATGGTAGTTTTAGTGGGCAGCATCAGTTTCAGGTTCTCCAATAAATGCAAAAGGATAATTCAGTTTCAGTTTCAAGACCCGGTTCTAGGAAGTCAGATTTGGCCCAAAGTGCAAAAAGAAGCCCAAGTGAATAATATTATAATATTATTTTATAATATTATACAAAGGAAGTTTAAAATTAATTATAAATTAATTTATTAGTTAATTTACTTAACTTATAAAGTTATTTAAATTAATTATTAATTTTAAATTAATTTAAGCTAAGGTTAAATAACCCTAAGGTGGGTTATTAAAATTAAAATTCGAAATTCGATTTTGAATTACAAAGTACCGACGTGAGGAGAAAATTAAAACGTGTATATAAGGGGGGACTACCCACCTTACCAAATATTTACCATGCCTTCGAATATTATTGCGAGCCTTAAGAATTGCGCTGCATCCAAAGCGGAGATAGAGTGTGCGAGTTTTATGGAAAGTCAAATGACGATGGAGGCATAAGAGGAAGGGACTCTTCCTTCCTTCACGTGGGCATTAGTAGCCCATGCGGTGGGCTCCCAAGCGCTAAGGCACTTAGGCTTGAGGAGACAGCGGATCGAATCTCACTGAAACCCCTTTTTGGGGAAG
The DNA here is from genome assembly GCA_028583015.1 of Wollemia nobilis. Lineage (NCBI taxonomy): Eukaryota > Viridiplantae > Streptophyta > Pinopsida > Araucariales > Araucariaceae > Wollemia > Wollemia nobilis. The sequence goes on from JAQPPZ010002606.1 coordinate 1,230,725, forward strand.
AAAGAGGTATGCTTTAATCTTGGGCACCAAAAATTTTGGGAATATAGTTTGAGCATTTAGAAATTAATTTTTGCATATTATAATTGGTTTCTAAGGTAGAAAGGGGAGTTATAAGGGGTTTGCAAAATTATATTTTTAATATTATTTGCTCAAGTGCTTGAAAGGATAGTAAGGTGTTTGGTTGATGTTTTATGGTGTTAGACATTATTTTGAGTTGGAGTTTATAAGGTGTATCCAAGTAATTATTTCATGTATGTTATGATGAGTGTTATTTTTAAAGGGAGCAATAAGGCATAAATTGAGTTGTGATTATTTTGTGTCTAAGGAATATTTTTGAGAAAGTGTTGAAGTGATATTGTTGTGTTTAACCATTGAAATTGGAAAGAAGGAAATTGTGATTGAGACAAGTTTTTCTAAAGGCACTTTTACATCCAACAAAAGGTATGGGCATATTCTTCCTAGTGAGTGATTGTTGAAAGTTGTGTATGAAAATTTGGAGTGAAAAGGATTGTTTGGTTAGCATTGTTGAGAGTGTTTTGATTTAATGCTTCAAGGTTTTCTGGAATAAAAGAGTTGTTGATAAAACCTTGTTTTATAAGCATTGTTGTTGAAGTGGTTAAATTGAGTGAAGAACTTGAACTAGGGTTTGCAAAGAACATGAGTATCATTGTTATGTGAGATTGGTTGATAAGCATTGTTGGAAACATTTGAGTGAGTGTTCATATGGTTGGACTAGGGTTTGTGAGCAAGGATTATTTCATTGAGTGATTTATATTAGGTTATTAAAGTGAGTTGGAGTATTGAAGTGAGTGTGAAGCATATTGTTAGTCTCTAAAAAATTAATCTATATGTTTCTAAGAGTGATTGAAAGTGATTGAGTATTTGTGAATGTGAAGCATATTGAGTCTCTAAAAATTCTCTATATGTTTCTAAAAGAGTGATTGAAAGTGATTGAGTATTGAGGTGAATGTGAAGCATATTGAGTCTCTAACAATTCTCTATATGTTTCTAAAAGAGTGATTGAAAGTGATTGAGCATTGTGATGAATGTGAAGCATATTGAGTCTCTAAAAATTCTCTTTATGTTTCTATGAGATTGGACAAGTTCTAGTGTGGACTTGTTGAGAATATTTGAGGTAAGTCTTTGAGAAGACTTGTGGATAGATTTATGTGAGATTTTGTGGAAGCTTACAATATAGATTGAGAGTAGATTTGGATAAGTTCTAGTGAGGACTTATTGAGCAGATTTGGATAAGTTCTAGTGAGGACTTATTGAGCAGATTTGGACAAGTTCTAGAGAGGACTTGTGGATAGATTAGTGTGAGATTTTATGGAAGCTTACAATAGACAATATTTGAGAAGACTTGAGAGCAGAGTTGATTGATTGATTTGTTCAAACCTTGAGTTAAGGTTTGGGGCAGATCCAACAGAGTTGATTTGAGATTGAGTCAAGCTTTGTGTTAAGGCTTGAGGATAGATATTGAGGATATATTTGTGCTAGACCGAAGGACTATGTTTAGTGCAGATCAGAGGATAGATATTTGAGGATAGGTTTGTGCTAGACCAGAGATAGATATTGAGTAGATTTGTGCTAGATCGAAGGACTATGTTTAGTGTAGATTTGAGATAGATATTTGAAGGTGATAGAGTATAGAGGATGATAGTCTCTAGTGGATAGAGATCCATTAGCCAGGGTAGTGAGGATAGGTGTCTTCAGTGGATAGAGATCCATTAGCCAGAGTAGTGGGGGCAATAGTTCTTCTAGAAGATCACTAGTCAAAGCTAAGGAGAAAGGAGTTCTCCTATGGATAGAGATCCATAAACTTGATTAGGGGATTGGTGTCTCCTTTGGATAGAGATCCATAAACATTGTAATAGGGAAAGGATTCCCAAGAGATTGATTGAGAAAATTTTAGTGAAATATTTTCTCCGTGGAGTAGCCCACATTGGGTGAACCACGTAAATTTGGTGTCTCTATTGTGTGTGGTGATTTGTGCATTGCTTTGATTACTGTTGTTGATATTGCTATCTATACATTGCATAATATTGATTGGGAAAGAAAAGTAAAAAGTGGTCTTATACTGTTCACCCCCCTCTCAGTATAAGCTTGTGTTCTTCAATATTTAGTTAGGTGGCCCTTGAGAATTAGGGCTAGGTTATTATTTATTTCATCTATAAATAGGAATAATCATTTATTAGTTTGGATCATCAAATAATTTAGATTTAAGTCACCTTGGTATGCATAAGAGACTTTGTCCTCTCCAAGTAGCTATGAGACTTTACCCTCTTTAAGTGGTTGTTGATTTGCTATTGCATTAATTTATTTTTGTATTTGATATTTGCATATTGTTCATGGTATTTGAATTTAAATTAGTATTGTTTGTGTGTTGTTAATAATAATTCAATGTTAAAGTATTATTGTAGATATTAAATATTTGTGTGATATCATAACAAGTGGTATTCGAGCACAATTTCAAAATGAGTGGAGATTAACGAAGATATTTGGCTCCCTAAAAATAAAGTTATAAAATTTTCATAAAGAAACAAAGGTTCCTAAAATATCTCTTTCAAAAAGGTACATTTGATTTTTCTAAATTAATTACATTTTTTTAATTATTTGGTATAGCTCCCCTCCCTACATTATATTAATAACCAAATTAAATTTAATCATTAATAGAGAGCACACATCCACTTTTCATTTTTCTTTCCATTCTTCTTCCCACCTATCCACATTTCACTTTTTTTTTTTTTTAATTATTAAACCTTTTCCATAATTAATTATGTTTTTTTAATTATTTGACACAACTCCCCTCCCTACTTTATATTAATAAGTAAATTAAATAACATTTTATTTGTTTATTTTTATTGAACTTAATTTTATTAAAAAATTAATAAGAGTAAAAATTCACAAAAAAAATGGGTGGTATGGAAGCACACCCCAAAGCCTATGTAAGGAACTAAACCGGGGCTAAAAGGGCCTGAGAAAACAAAAAAATTGACAAAAAAATCACCAAGATATCTGTCGCTTACATTGCAAAACTAAAAAACTAAAAATAAACTAGAGCAAAAAAAACCTAAATTGTAAAACTGTAACTTTGGAGAGATCTAACACATAGAATGGTTGGTTTTGTTATGCATCCATGTAAGTAAATATTTCCAAATAGACTTAAAGACTAGTTGCTCTGTTAAGACTTTTTCATCTTGCTTCTGTTAAAGCAATGATAATGCCCCAAAGTTATTGAAACTGCTAGGTTTAGCACTTGCCCACCAAGGTTCATGGGCAAGGTTCATATGGGTGAAATAATTTTTTGGGTAGACTATCCCCATCTTATTTCCCCTGTTTACGACTATGAGAACATTGAAACCACATAGAAGGGGAAGGATCTTCCTATTTTTCTTCCTAATAGGAATTTCCAATTCCATCGATGATCGCTTTGGATCCAATGATATATCCTCATCGCTAATATACTCCAACACATTGTAGTTGTTGGTGGAATTAAGAACATAACTTCCTAACTAAAAACTAGTTATATAAAGTTACCTCTCTAGAGCGACATCTTCTTCTGTAGATCCCCTTCTTAGGTTGTGAGAGCACCTTATGCTATCTTACAAGGAATGTACTTGAGGATTAGCTAGTTGGACAAATTATAAAGCAACCACTATTGAAACCCTTGGGGTACGAATCTATTGAGACTAAGAAACCTCATTATTGGCATTTTTAGCTGGGGGAATTTTTTTTCCTTTTCATGCCATTTTTCTATCGACTTTGAGACATGTGTCAACTTGGACTATGTACCTTTAGAAGTAGCCAAATTCATATTTTTACACCCTCTCACAATCGTCCAACCATCCTCATGAGATTGAGGAGTGGGTGTACTTGGTGTTGTGGGGCTCTGCTTGTCCCTATTATGTGGTATCAAGGGATAATATTTTATCTTGTGTGTTGAGGACTAGCATCAAAACATGTGTTGGGAAAATTAATGTAGAGGATCCATTGGGATAGTACATTGTCACCAAATTGTATGTCAATAGTCTTCTTGAGATCTTGAGAAATATTAATCTTGATGCAAACATATTTTTAAGGGTATGCATGGAAAAATTTATCCACCTCCACCAAAATAACATGCCCTAGAGGGGTTTCTATGCAACTGAGAAAGGGCCACAAAGGTAGAGGGATTCCACATAGGGACTTTGGTAGACCTTTCCTTAGAAATAGAAAACATGAGCCCAAGGAAAAAAAACAAGCTGATATATTCTCATGTACCAAGGGCCATGCTCGTAAATTGCCTTAGCATGGGTTGTTTCCATAAAGCAAAACAAAAAATCCCTTCATAAGGTTTTGAGCCATCATCAAATTGACTTCATGAGGATTTCAAGTTGAGTTAACCCAAGCTATAAGGGAATACTCATTAAGGATGCATCCAATGAAATATTTGATAAGGATGAATGATTCTAACCAGTGGCATGCAAAATAAAATTCAGGAAATGGAAGAATTACATCAAGAGGAGGGTTATATTGTGGACCATTCTTAGCATAAACCTGCACAGTCATTTGAGAGGAGTCATTATCACATGCATTCCTTTCTATAGTTCTAGTGTTGTGCATTGGTTTTCTAGGGTTAGGGACCATATTGATACTCAAAATCCTAGTGCCTCTCATCTAAATCAATAAAATTTAATTTAATTATTAATAGAAAGAGCAAACATTCCCTCTTCATTTTTTTTTTCCTTTTCCCTACATGTCCATGGCTCATATTTAATTTTTTTATTATTAAACACCCCCTCATTTTTTAATTATTAAACCCAACCCAACCCCACTCCCTCCACCACTCTCCATGTCTCCCCCTTATTATAATTAACACCCACCCCTCTTCTCCTATACTCATATTAAATAAACCCCTGCCTTGGCTCTTTCTCATATTTTAAATTTTTTTACCCCTAGTTAATAAAATTATTTAAATAAATTTTTCTTATAAACAAATTATTTAAACTAAAAGAGTAATAATAATCATAGTACTGACAAAACAATATTTCACCTCATTTTACTGCTTGTTGCTATTTTCATAATAATAACAATACACAGTTAGAGCTAGAAAAATAATAATAATAATGGACCCAATAGGTTGAAACAAAGGTTTTTCAAAATTTTATGCAAAGAAACAAAAGTTTTCAAAATATTTCTAGGTTATTGGCCAAAAGGTGCAATCCTAGACACTCTTCCATTACTTGATGAAGAAGGTTGAATCACTTTTCAGCCTAAAGTAGTATTGTTGTCCAAAGTTTATCGTCTTCAATCTCAATAAATTTAGGAGATTCTCATCAAGTGGCAAGACCTTCTAGAAGAAGATGCTACATTAGATCTTGAGAGAATTTTCTAATCCTTTTCAGCTTTGAGGAAAAATATTTTTGAAGAGAGGAGCCATGTAATAGTCCCAATATATCCATGTTAGATATTATTTTTATTATCTAAGGCCATATATTTAGTTAGTCAACCCTTGAGAATTAGGGTTAGGTTATTGTTGATTTTATCTATAAATAGGCATATTATTTTATTAGTTTGGATCATCAAATAATTTAGATTTAATTCATCTTAGTGCGCATAAGATATTTCACCCTCTCCAAGTAGCTATGAGACTTTTCCCTCTCTAAGTAGCTGTGGATTTGCTATTGCATTAATTTATTTTTGGATTTGATATTTGCATAGTGTTTATGGTATTTAATTTGAATTATTATTGTTTGCATGTTGTAAATAATATTTCTATATTAAAGTATTATGGTGGATATTAAATATTTATGTGGTATTGTAACATTGATAATAGGGTACTAAAAGCTTATCTATGAAAATTTATATTGGTATTTTTGATGACATATTGGCATAAAAAAACATGGGAATATCACCTACAACAATGTTCGTCAAGTGTTAAAGCTCCTACAAGTAAACTATTGGAATATATCACATTATTTTGTACATGCTAATGTACCACATTGGGTACATATTTAGATTAGGAGAGTGTCCTATATTAGAGTGTTAGTATTTAATTTATGAAATGTATTAAATGCACAAGTATTATTAGAATGTGCAAAGTATTTAATAATGTAAATGTGCATAATAGTCCATGTGCACATGAGTTCATAGAGTAGGAAAGTGAAGAGTCTCAATGAGAGTTAAGGCCAAGAGTACTCCATATGAATAGTCACATTCCATTATATATGTATCTATGTGTGTGTGTGTGTGAAAGGATCAATGTAGAGTGAGAGTGTTTGGAAGTGTAGTGTATTGGATATATTTATTCTATCAAGATACTATTTTTGTGAACATTTGTTAATGGTATTTTTATGAGTTGTTGTAGAAGTTACTAATGAGTTTTAAATGTTTATAATATTGTCATTAACTTATATTTATTATAGAAACTTTATTTTAGATTTTGTGGTTATTTTACTTTAAGTATTAAGCATCAAAAGCTAACAATGGTATCAGAGCCCCAAGGAATATTGATAGGATATAGGGAGATCCAAAAGAGATATTTAAAGGAGATAGGGAGATTTCATTTACAAAATTTGGAAGTTGTAGTTTGGTAAGAGGCTTTCCATAAGATTGCAAAAAAACTCATGAAGACTAGGATTAGATTGAAGGATAACTAGTGAAGATTATTGATTTCAGAATTTTGGAGATTTGTTTGTATTTGGTTGCTACTGTCTATGTTTTTGTTGCAAAAAATTAGTTCTCAAAATTTGAGAAGCTTCCTACAATAGATAGAGAAGAATTTCACCTTTGGTTTTCTGAAAGTCTATGTGCTTTCCCTGTGTAGGGAATAGCTTTTGAGTTACAACAAAAGAGTAGACATTAAAGGTAAAGGAGGTCCAAGAAAGAGGTCTCATTGACTATTGAAGATTGAATATTAAGGAGACCCAAGAAAGAGGTCCCCATTTAATATTGAAGAATAAGATTAAGGAGACCCAAGAAAGAGGTCCCCATTGTAGATTTGAGAAAGAAGATATAAGATTGAAGAGTTTGGAAACCCAAGAGAAGAGGTTTCAAGCAAATTTAGGAGTAAGGAGGCTATAGAAGCCCTATTGATAAAGTTGAAGAAGTGGCCATTGGAGAATATTTGAAGAAAATTTAAGGTAGAAGATTGCAAGAACCCCTAAAAAGAGGTAGTCACATCAAATTTGGGAAAATTATCGTCATTCAAAAACAAGCCCAAAAGGATTTGTGAAACTAATTCAAGGAGAAGATTTTTGGCAAGAAGTTTGCTAAATTTGATAAAGTATTTTTGATGACTTCAAGACATTCAGATTCTTGAAGAGGTCAACTAAGAGGTCAAATTTGAAGACAAGATTCAACAGAATCTAATGAGAAGAAAGAAGATTGGAAGAGGTCACAAATTAACATTTTTGGAGACAGTCATTAAGATTTTGAAGGTTGATTTTTAAAGAAAATGTTTGCTGATTTTTGAAATAGAAGTTGAAGGGTTATAGGATAGAAAATTGAAGATGACATAGAACTGCAAATTGGAGAAAATTTGGGTATATTTTGTAGTGCTCTTGAGTAGCAATTAAAGGAGAATTTGATGACAAACTAAGGCACTGGATTGGATGAGTTAGAGACTATTTTTGGATAGTAAGATACAAGAGGATGTTAGGCATGTATTTATTACATGCATTTATTACATTATTAGGATATTATATTCCACCACTCATACCACTATGTAAATGGAGCAACTTTGTAATATTTTATACAAGAGTGGGGTACTATTTTAATGTATTGTCTTTTATCTCCATTATGGGCTCATTGCCTATAAATGGATGAGCTATCTACTATCAATAATATAGAGTTTTTAAGCCATCAGTGGTATAAAAGCAATGGATACCCCCAGTATGCTCTAGAATTGAAATAATTGGGCTGATCGGGTCTATCAAAAAAGGGTTCTTTATTTTTTGGTTATTTCATTTTTCGGTTATTTATTACATGCATTTATTACATTAATAGGATATTATATTCCACCACTCATACCACTACGTAAGTGGAGCACCTTTGTAATATTTTATACATGAGTGGGGTACTATTTTAATGTATTGTCTTTTATCTCCATTATGGGCTCCTTGTCTATAAATGGATGAGCTATTTACTATCAATAATATGGAGGTTTTAAGCCATCAAAGGATAAATCAGATTTTGTGAGCAGTGACTAAAGAGTTTCAAGACTATAAAATTGGGTAGCATTAGAAGGATATAGTAGAGCTACATTTTGAATATTTTTGGAGTATATTTGGGAGATATTTGGACAACAAAGCAAAGGGAGTTTTGGGCAGCATTGAGAGCTGCAAATTGTAGAATTCTTAACAACATTATTGGAGGAAGAAGAAGTTGTTTTGGGGGAATAAAATTAAAAGGAAGTGAAGCTGCAAAATTTATAAATTCGAGACAACAAAAAGGTGAATCAAATCACCAAGGAGATTAGCTACAAAATGAGGTAAAATAGGTTTGTAATATTGGTGCTATAAAAGTTTATTATTCAAGCATTCAAATCAGCTTATTATAAAGTTTTTTTAAAGCACCATATTAGATTTATTATAGCCAACAAAATATAGTCTAAGCTAAGTGTCTCCAAGCCAAGGAAGGAGGCATCATTATCATCCTAGAATCTACAAAACACAACAACAAAAAGTGAAGTTAAAGATTGCTTGAAAGGGAGTAATAAGGAGAAGGAAAAATTAATATATATGTTGTTTTTATAATCCAAGAAAGTATAAAATTTTTTATAGGTCTTATTTAATAAAAGAAAGAGATAGAATAGTGCAAGGTCAAATTAGAGTGTCCAAAGACACCATAAATTATAGGTAAAAGTTGCAAAAAATATTGGTGAATAAAAGTCACCAAAGGAGTGGTAGAACCACCAAGCACAAGTGGAAGTACCACCATATTGAAGGAAGGGTCTGTTGATTCACATTTCATGCACACCCTGTGAAGAGTAAGAAGGAAACACAAGTAACACATAAATGGGAATAAATTCCCTCACTTTAGGATCTTGTTGGTTATCCAAGGTGTGAGTTACAGGGTCAAGTTGAATGTCTTTGCTCTTTTCTACTTCCAGATAGCCTATGTGACTGTCTATTTTACCTACAAGGGAGTTCAATATCTGATCATTATTGTTTGGTGGTGCTTTATCAAGTTTATTTATCAGCTTTGTATCAATGAATTAATCTAGCTCTTTGAATTTTAGCAGATTAAATGAACAAAGAATTTTAAACATAAAAACCGAGCCCTTAAAAATGAAAACAAAGAAGTAGGGTAGAGCAAAAAAGAGAAGATATCTAATCTAATTTTAAATTATAACCATTAAAATTAATTAAACTACTTAGCTTCACAACAAAAAAAAATCAAATGAAGAAAGTGTCTAGCTTTCTAAGACCACCTTCTACCTTGATCATGGGATGAAACAACACAGGATGAAAAGAAAACTACAAACAAAAGGGGGGTCAACATCAATTGGTGTTTTTTACCAGTATTCAAGCCCGTGCAAAAAGAATAAAGAAAATAAAACACAAACCAAAACCTCAAGCCTTTAATTTTCTTAGACACACTGTAAACAAAATGAATCCCAATAGCCTAACACAATCTCAATAATCATAAATTTAAAATCAAACTAAATAAATCCTTAACAAGATGGAAAAAAAGATAGTGCATTTATCACGGTCCAAAAAAATATTGGGCTCCTAGCCACATTGTTTCAAAATATGATGTCACACCATCCTCAGGTACAAAATGAAGATAAACAAATAAAATTTTCTAATTATTGCAAGAAATCTTCTATTCCAAGTTTTTGCATCCTGATTTTACAATCAATGAAAGTATATATAGACTCAGGACATGCCTTGATATTTTTAAAAATATATTGCTTCCAAGGACTTAAACCCTAATACCAAAATCCCATTGTTGGGGCTTTACATAATAAAAACATATTTTAATAAAGTTATATTCAACTCCAAATATCCTTGAATATCTGTTGGGTATCTTGCCATAAATGGAGAAGATGCAATCTGATATTTTCTTTTCCAAATGGTGATTGCATGCAAAAATTCTTACTTTCTAGCCAATTGCATATGTTTATAAAGTCTTCACCACTCTACAAATCTAGTTGGTTCATTAATTTTACGCGTCTTCCATATTTACACGATGCTCTTACCTGGTTTGCATTGATATTCTATGTCTGTCATTACATCCACCATTACTTCTACCACTAATACATTTCCTAAAAAAAAAAACTAAAAAAGGCAAAGATTAGACAATTAATATAATAATTAATTATTTTATTTTATTTTCCTAAGGTTTGAACCTTTTGATTTTTAAATTTTTAATAATTTTTAAATACCCCTAAGGTTTGCTCTTTTAATTTTAGGATAAAAATTATATTCAAAATTCAAATCTAATGGAGTGGAATAATTAAGTGAGTGGAATAATGAAGTGAGTAGAATAATGAATGGAGTGGAATAATGAAGTGGGTAGAATAATGAAGTGGAGCAAGCCCCTCATTTTTAAAGTTGGTTTTATTCTGCAATTTATTTTTGGAAAGCAAGGAGCAAATGAGAGAAATGAGCAGATTTCAACAAAGAGGGGATTGCAACAAAGAGAAATAAAAGTGAGAAAAAAATAATAAGGAATGGATGAATGGAAAATAACTAGGACTGGATGAGCAAAAAATAACAAGGTTGATTTATTGTGGGCTGGAGTAAACTCTTTTTGAAAGAAGATGGTTCTAATCCACGATTTATTTTTGGGTTTCCTTCCTTTTGACCATTTTGACTATGGAACAGAGCACATCGCAGAATGGAGCAAGGCTTTGAGCTGCGATTCCTTTCCTTTGTGCTAGGTCACAATTTATTTTTTCATTTCACCATGTTGACCATATTTGATAGCGGAATAGAACAAGCTTATTCCATGTTGGGATTTTGATAGCAGAAAATAACAAGGAGAACACTTTGATAGCAAAATTTAACAAGGAGAACCATTTTGAAAGCGAAATTTTTGTAGTGCAAAAATTAGGCAAAAAATCAAAGTGACCATTTTGACGAATGTTTTCACACTTCTAAATAAGCCAAATGGGTATCAAAATCCATTGAGAAAATGCAAAAATTTATTCCAAATCAAGAGATATTACATTTAGAAGTTCATTGGCTGCAATTGGAAATTGCTATTTATAAAAAATAAATTACATCCAAACTTCTACATATTTGGTACCATTGGAAAGAGGAGCTCAATATATTTCATCCAAAATTTGAATCACCTCAAACAGATCCTTATATAAAAAGTTATGATGATTTTAAATTTTAAAGTAATTTTAGGGTAAGATGAAGAATTTAAAGAACCCTAAAATTTGATTTTAATATTTGGACCTTAAAAAAACCATTGAAAAATTAAAATTTTTGAAACACTTAATCTAAAATAATGCCATTGACATGCAAATATTCTAAAAAAATTTAAATAAGATCAATGCTCCATGCAAGATTTTTTGACACTTTCATGTAGGCAAACATTTAAATCTTGATGCAAACAAAATTTGGATTTAAAATCAAAATACTTCATGAGGGTCCCCTCGGAAAATAATGGAATTAATTATCAAAAGATCAAAAATCCATTTTCAATGAGGGTGTGTTGCTTCTCAAAAAATGATGATATTTGTGAGGAAATAGTAGCACTATTTGGAACCCATAACTCTAGTTTTAAAACAACTCAAATTAGTTACAATACCTCACAACAAGAATTTTGAAAATGTTTTAACTACTATCTACTAGTTTATCGAAACCTTGCAAGAACATTTTAGGTTAAACCCTTAAAAAAAACTCTAGTGTGTGATTGTGAGTGCATATATCCTTCCTCTTAAGATGACCATGGCTTAGAATTCTTATTGAGGATTAACCAAATTGTTTGGATTGCATAGGGTTATTTGAGTAGAGCTCAGTTGCTAGTTTAGAATTTATAGCCCCGACATAGTTAATCTTAGCTTTATTTTAAGACCTTGGTTCATAGCCATGGAAGGTTTATAGCCCTAGTGAATATGTTTGAAATTCCTCTTTCAAAAATCTCAGCTTTCTTCTTTTATTATGGATATTTTTTTTTGTAGAACTCTCTTTTATTTATTTTTTTTCTCTTTTTTAATTGCAAGAGACAAATAGCCGAGAAATATTACTAGAGGTTTGAAAGTTGCATTTGCTTTGATATTTTATTAACCAAATAATTGATCAATTATTTTATTTCAATTCAGGTACTAATAACCTCTTTAGAGTAATTAAAATGATTTTTGTGAATCAGAGTTTTCCTCTCATGACTAACTTTTCTTGGATTCCCTAGGAATTCTCCAGTTAAATAGCATAATAGTTCCTTTTATAATTAAAATAATTGCAATGGGTAAGGTACATAATCTAAATTGTCTCTCTACTATCATTCTAGATAACAAGAATCACTACTAACTTCCTACTTAGAAGATATTTTTATCAAAATTACCTTGCTTTGATTCACAAAACTGAGACAAAGACCCAAACTAAGAAAGAAAATGAAAACTTGGAAAACCAAAATCAACTTAATCCCGATAAACTAGACTAAACACGCACTGATTCATTTTCTTATTATATACAAATGTACAAAGACCTCTATGATTATTCGAATGATGTAGCATATGGAATAGTAGATAAATAATGCTTCAAATATTGACCATTGATAGGTAAGTTCAGAAAATTACCTTCTAGGTCCTATAGATAAAATGCATTATTACATAAAAGTTTTTCTATCTAGTATGGCACTAGTCACAAAGGCTACAACTTGGTGTGTTTACCTTTATTTTTGTGGGATTTGTCCCAAATAAGTGCTAGGTTTGCAAGTTTTAAGACCTTCACTTTTGCTCTTTTATAAAATCAATGCTAGACTGTCTCTTGATGAGAACTGAAATGCTCTAAATCCTAAAGTATTTCATCATAAAAATTAATCAATTCTAATACATGAGCTTCTACATCTGCATGATCATTAAAATAGTCTAAAGAAAAATGGTAAGTAGGCATTTTAATTGAAATTAGAACTATTGGTTTAGTGTTAGGATCCTACTATAAAATGAACTCAAATAAGCACACTCTCACACAATTGCTCGGAAATAAACTCACATAAACATCATATTAATATTTAGAACAAAATACACATTATAAAAGAAATTTGCATAAAGGAACAATCTCACAATAAGATAGAATCACAGGCCTCTTCGAGGAGGGCAACCTCTTTCAACACTTCATTAACTTGCAAAAATATGAATACATTGGTGCCTTCTCGGGTATTTAAAGAGTTCCCTTCCATGGTTGGCTTACATGTAAAATGCCACCTGGATTACATGCATAATGTCACCCGAATTACATGCATAGTGCCACTCGAATTACATGCACAATGCCACTCAAATTACATGCACAAGGCCACATTACATAACCTATGTACCATGTTTTACATAAAAAGGGTGCCATTTGTCATAGGCACTACATGAGCTAAAACTTAGAACATTACAAAATATTAATCATGGGTACTACCCATGTTCTTAGGAATTATTACATCATGGAAGTTATTACATTAAGGGTTAGGATGGGATCCTAACATGTCCTTCCCCTTGAAGAAGTTTTGTCCTCAAAGCTGAAATGAGAAAACTATTGCTGGAGTTGGTGGAGAGACTCCCATGTAGCATATTCAGGTTTAAGCCCATGCCACTGAACCAGGATCTCTGTAATTATACAGTTGTGAAGAGTACGAGTTCGTTGATCAAAAAACTGCTCAGGTTCAAGTAAGATGGAGCCTTATTCATCCAATTCAGGAAGTGTGGATTGAATATATACCTGTGTGCCCACAACTTTCTTGAGAGTGGAAACATGAAAAATAGGATGAAGCTTGGAAGTAGGTGGGAGCACCAATTTGTAAGCTATGGGACCAATCCTTTGTAGAACCTGGTAAGGACCATAGTATTTTACAGCAAGCTTCTGGCACCTGTGAAGTTGTAGGGATGATTGTTTGTAAGACTGCAAGCAAAGGAAGACCATATCACCTACATCAAAACTACGCTCAGAACGATTTTGATCATCTTGTTAGTGCATCCGATTCTAGGACATGTTCAAATTCTGCTTAAGTTGGTGAAGGACCTTGGTGTGTTGACTTAGAGTGTTGTTGACAACCCGAACCTTGGAGCTTTTAGGAATGTAAGAGGAAGGCGTAGGTGGAAGGTGCCCGTAGATTGCTTTAAATGGTGTGAGTTTGGTTGTGGTATGATAGAAAGTTTTGTACCACCATTCGGCCAAGGATAGCCATTTTGCTCATTGAGTGGGATGATCTGAGATAAAGCAGTGAAGGTAGGTTTCCAAGCATTTATTAACAACTTTTTTTTGACCATCCATTTACAAATGGTAGGCTGAACTCATTTTGAGCTGAGTCCCCTACAATGTAAATAAATCTTGCCAAAAATGACTAGTGAAGGTGGGATCATGATCAGATACAATGGATGTGGGCATGCCATGAAGGCAAAAGATGGAGTCAAGAAAAAATTGTGCAACAGTGGATGCTATATAAGGATGGTCAAGGGCACAAAAATGAGCATACTTTGAAAGGCGGTCCACTACCATGAAAATAACTGACTTGCCTCCATATTTAGGGAGCCCTTCTATAAAGTCCATGGAAATGTCAGTCCAAAATTGATCTGGGATGGGCAATGGTTGAAGAGTGCTTGGAGAGCACACTGTTTCACCTTTCATCCTTTGACATGTGTCACATGAAGCAACAAAAGAGTGGATGTCATGTTTCATACCTTTCCAAAAGAAGGTGCGCTTGAGTCGCTCATATGTTTTAAGGAACCCTGAATGGCCTGTAGAGGGAGTGACATGCAATTCCTTCATGAGGAGCTCTCAAAGTGGGGACTTATGAGGTAAAACCAAGTGTTGATGGTAGCATAGATCATGGCTATTCCAACTATACCCTGGTGCAGAATCTAGATCATCCATTAGTGAGGCTATCAAAGCTTGCAAATTGGCATCCTGATGTGCTTATTGATGCAAGGAATCAATCCATTGGGGAAGTGGTGCTAAGATGGCACATAACATACTTATGGCCTCCATTTGGTGAGAAAGAGCATCAACCACAATACTCTCCTTTCCCTTTCTGTAGGTGATATCATAATCATAGCCCATGAGTTTAGACACCCACTTTTGTTGGTCAGGCATGGAAACTCTTTGTTCCAAAAAATATTTGAGACTTTGATGGCCGATTTTTATGGAGAAGTGACGCCTAATGAGGTAAGGTCGCCAATGTGTGACTGCATGTAATATGGCTAAAATTTACTTAGCATATGTGGATTTCCCCATATTACGATCAGAGAGTGCCTTCCTAGTAAAATCCATAGGTCATCCTTATTGCATTAATACTGCCCCAATACCATGACCAAAAGCATCACTTTCAATGACAAATGGTTTAGAGAAATCTGGCATGGCTAAAATGGGAGTGGTGGTCATAGCATGCTTGAGTTCAATGAAGGCTTGGTCAACAGGCCCTATCCAAGTGAAGGAATCTTTTTTCAACATGAAGGTGAGGGGGACAACTATCTTCCCATAATTGTAGATAAATTTGTGATAATAGCATGTAAGCCATAAAAATCCTCGAAGTCCCTTGAGGGTGCGAGGTTTCGACCACTCTTGAATTGCTTGAATCTTCTTAGGGTCAACCTTGATGCCATATTGTGAGACAATGTGTCCCAGATACTCTACTTCAGTCAGACCAAAGGAACACTTGGACCTTTTGACAAAAAGGTGATGGGTTACCAACAACTGTAAAGTTTGATCCACATGATTGAGGTGCTCTTCCCATGTGCGGTTGTAAATTAAGATGTCATCAAAGAACACAAGGATGAACTTTCATAGAAAGGGCTGGAAGATGTTTTTCATAAGACTTTGGAATGTAGAAGGAGCATTTGTGAGACCAAATGACATTACCAAGAATTCATAATGACCTTCATGAGTGCGAAAGGCAGTTTTGGGGATGTCCTCATCCTTGAGCCGGATTTGATGGTACCCAGAGTGGAGATCAAGCTTGGTGAAATACATGGTCTCCTGCAGTTCATCGAGTAATTCATCAACCACTGGAATAGGAAATTTATCCTTGACCGTAGTCTTGTTGAGTTCCCGATAATCAATACATAGGTGCCATGAGCCATCTTTCTTGGGAAAAAGTAGGACAGGCGAGGAGTAGGGTCTAGTACTAGACCATATGACACCAACCTTGAGTAATTCCTATACCAATTTTTCCAGTACTGATTTCATGGCATGAGGGTACCTATATGGCCTGATATTTGGTGATGCGCTACCCAAGAGAAATGGGATAACATGATCATGAGAGCGATGTGGTGGTAGTGTAGTTGGTTCTGCAAAGACATCATGTTTGTGTAGAACTAGTTGTAGGTCTGATGGAATTTTAGCCATTAGTGAAGTGGTTAGTTGGATGGAGAAGAGTTGTGCAATGACCCCATGTTTTTATTTATTTAGCACTTTATCCATACGATTGGAACTAATGAGGTGAGGTGTTCCTGCAGGGGAGCCCTTGAGTAAGTGTGTCTGTCCATTTTGGGAGAATTGCATCCAGAGTTCTGCAAAGTTCCAATTGATAGTGCCCAACATACTCAGCCATTGAGATCCCAAAATCATATCACATCCTACCAAATGGAGGGTAAACATGTCCTGCTTGAGTTCATAGTCCCATATCCTAATCTTGACATTATGATATTTTCATTTACAAGGTAATGCTATCCCATTGGTTACCATGACCTCGAATGAATTACAAGTGTGGATATAGCAATTTTCCCACTTAGCAACTCGAGGATCAATGAAGTTGTGTGTGTTGCCTGAATCAATAAGGATGGTAAGACATTGGCCCTTGAAAAATCCCACAACTTTCATGGTTTGTGGAGTGGTAATGCCTGTAAGAGCATGGACTAAAATCTCTGCCTCAGACCCATATGTATCTTCTTCCTGTGAAGAAGATGTTTTAGGAGGGTCCTCATCCTCATCACTTTGGTTAGTGTTAGCAGGTTCCTCAACATCTATCAAGAATAGTATTTTGTTTGCATACTTATGTCCTTTAAAAAACTTTTCATCACAATTATAACATAATACTTGGTCACGACGTGCATCCATCTCTATAGTCATTCGCTTGGGTGTATTAGGTTTACTATCCACTAAATTTTGGGTTCGAGAAGGAAATGAAGGTCGATTTTGAGGAAACTGCATTGGGCGCCTTTGGTTTGAGAGTTTAGATTCAGCCAGATGGGCCAAACTGATAGCTTCCATCATGGAATGTGGTTTCAACATATTTACTTCAGCTTGGAGATCCCCTTTTAACCCACTGATAAAACAACTCGTGAAGAACCCTTTTGTCAATCCTCTTATCTTATTGGCCAATTTTTCAAATTGAGTTTGGTAGCCACAGACTGAGGATGTTTGTTGCAGTTTGGTCAAGGCCCCTTTGAAGTCCTCATACTAACTAGGCCCAAATCGGGTTAGTAGTTGGGACTCAAAGTCCTCCCAAGAGAGATTTGGGTTAGAATTACGTAACCACTCAAACCACTGTAGAGCCTCAGATTCCAAATTAAAGGAAGCCATCTGAACTCGATGATATATGGGAACATTATGAAGTCTAAAGAATTGATCAACCCAACATAACCACCCATCAACATCCTTCCAATTAAATCAAGGGAAATCCAATTTTATCATTTTAAAGGATGGGTCATGGTCATTCCTTGTAGAGTTTTTAGCTTGGTGTTCTATTTTGAGTGGTCCCTTCTATAACTTGCTACCCACTTCTATCATTGTTTATTTTAAGCGAGCGCTAGGGGCCTCATGGTATAGATGAAGACCTTGGACCTCTTCCCTTATGGAGAAAATTTCCAAGTTCAAATTCTCAATGGATTTTGTTAAGGAGTCCATATATTCTAGCTATTTTTTATGTCCACGAGTACCCTGGGCCATTTTGGAACCTTTTGTGACAAGTTACTAAAAATAGAATTGGGTTTCAGGACTTACTAATTTTAGTAAGTTTCCAAAAAAGTGCTTGGGTGCTATATATCAAAACTACCAGCTCGAAGATGTGGTCACAATGAGCTATATCCCACAACACTACTTTTTGGCATCCCATATTTTTTTTACTCTTGTTTTTTTGAGTCTAACGGTGTTTACAGTTTTGGATTTTGAGCTACAATGCAAAAGTTGGGTACTGGAGCACTATCTATAATTGGTCTATGGTCACTTGCTCAATGTTTTGCTTAGCCCTGATAGTTTCTCTCACACTACTTACCTCACTAGTCTGAAGATTCTCTGTATTATGTAGGTTACTGTTATGATAGTTCTATTTTGACACTGAAAACTGCAATTTATGACCTGACTATGCTAACCTGACTGACTTGACTATGTCTGCTATTGTAAATCTGACTGTTATTCTCCATAATTTCAACTTAACTATTACCCTTATATTCTATCCCAAATTCATGCAGTTTATGCTATTTTTTTGGTAGAGGATTCCTTTCTCATATGCTCAGTTTTGGGAATTTGGAATGCAAGTTTATGAACAAAGAGTTTTGGTTTGTTATTTTGTTGCAGGTTGAAGTTTTAACTAAACTAGGGTATGCTAGGTAAAGGAGTATGTAACACCCATAGGCCCTCTATTATACCGTAGTGATGAAAAATAGTGCTTGAACCAATATTTCAGGCCACTACCCAAGGAGGATTCTACACATAACCTTGAGCATACTATCTGTCTCTCTGATAGTATGAGAGGGTAATCGTCCAAGATGCTATGTCTCATGGACTATGGATGATACAAGGCTGATAAGCTTCCTACTGGATAAAATTTTGTTAACCCTAGAATGGTCTCCTGATACACCCAAAGATGCGTGGGAGCTCAAGTCCATGCGCAAGTTCTATCTAAGGCCTGGGTATTGGAGCCTGATCGCCCCTAACTTCACTAGACGTTGTATGGGCTATCTAGCTTAGCTAATAATGACAGATCCTTCACAATATTTTAAAACCCCTGAAATAGGGTTTCTACCTGCTCAACTAAAAAGACTATTTTTTTTTATAATAGTAAAAAAAATTTACACAAAAATAATAGGGAATTATACCTAACAAGCAAGAATAATTACTATTACAGTAGAACTTAGCCCTAGAAAGCACTCTGATACCACTTGTTAGGATCCTACTATAAAATAAACTCAAATAAACACACTCTCACATAATTTCTTGGAAATAAACTCACATAAACATCATATTAATATTCAGAACAAAATACACATTACAACAAAAATTTGCATAAAAGAACAATCTCACAATAAGATAGAATCGCAGGCCTCTTCGAGGGGGCAACCTCCTTCAACACTTAATTAATTTGCAAAAAGATGAATACATTGGTGCCTTCTCGGGTATTTAAAGAGTTCCCTTCCATGGTTGGCTTACATGCAAAATGCCACTTGGATTACATGCATAATGCCACTCGAATTACATGCATAGTGCCACTTGAATTACATGCACAATGCCACTCGAATTACATGCACAAGGCCACCTTACATAACCTATCTACCATGTGTTACATAAAAATGGTGCCATTTATCATAGGCACTACATAAGCTAAAACTTAGAACATTACAAAATATTAATCATGGGTACTGCCCACGCTCTTAGGAATTATTACATCATGGAAGTTATTACATTAAGGGTTAGGATGGGATCCTAACATTTAGTCCCATATAGTAAAGCAAATGGTGAAGTTTTTAGAGCTTCTTTGTGTCATATTATATCAACCCAAAGCGCATACATCAACAATGTATGTCATTTTCTAGGTTTATCTATAGCAAAATTCTTAATGATATTTATCAAATTCTTATTCATAGATTCAACCAATCCATTTCCTTAGGGATAATAGTTGGATGAAAACTTGAGGACTACCCCCTTCTGGTACACCCATTCTACAAACTCCAGTGATTGAAATGTTGGTCCATTATCACAAACTAAATTTAAAGGAACTCCAAACCTGGTTATGATATTTGATTTCATAAATTCAATTACCTCATGGGTTATACTCCTCATTGTGGTTGCTGCTTCAACCCATCGCGTATAGTAATCAGTGGTTGTTAATACATATTTGTTCCCTACTAATAAATTTAGGTTTATCACTCCCATAAAATCAAGTCCCTATTGCATGAAAGGTTTTTTATTATAATAGGTTACAATGGTAGAGCTCAGTTAGCCTGCTTGGCTACAAAGATTTAATATTGATGACAAGTTCTCACATGATGATATATGGGAACATTATGAAGTCTAAAGAATTGATCAACCCTACATAACCACCCATCAACATCCTTCCCATTAAATCAAGGGAAATCAAATTTTATCATTTTAAAGGATGGGTCATGGTCATTCCTTGTAGATTTTTCAGCCTGGTGTTCTATTTTGAGTGGTCCCTTCTATAAATTTTTACCCACTTCTATCATTTTTTCTTTTAAGCGAGCGCTAGTGGCCTCATGATCTAGACGAAGACCTTGGACCTCTTCCCTTATGTAGAAAATTGCCAAGTTCAAATTATCAATGGATTTTGTTAAGGAGTCCATCTATTCTATCTATTTGTGATGTCCACGAGTACCCTGGGCTATTTTGGAACCTTTTGTGACCAGTTACTAAAAATAGAATTGGGTTTCAGGACTTACTATTTTTAGTAAGTGTCCAAAAAAGTGCTTCGGTGCTATATATCAAAATGACCAGCTTGAAGAGGTGGTCACAATGAGCTATATCCCACAACACTACTTTTTGGCATCCTAGACTTTTTTTTACTCCTATATTTTTGAGTCTAACAGTGTTTATAGTTTTGGATTCTGAGCTATAGTGCAAAAGTTGGGTACTAGAGCACTATCTATAATTGGTCTCTGGTCACTCGCTCAATTTTTTTCTTAGCCTGGACATTCTCTCTGACACTACTTACCTCACTAGTCTGAATATTCTCTGTATTGTGTAGGTTATTGTTATGATAGTTCTGTTCTGACACTGAAAACTACAATTTTTGACCTGTTGTGGTCAATCCACAACACACCCCAAAATTGGGGACCCACCTTTTTTGCAGGCTTGCAGAGAAGATTCTCGGTGACCCAGATGAGAAAATTGAAGAAAAAAGAAAAAATGCATAAGTATAGAAAGGGGTCGCGATTTCGCGACATGTCGCGAAATCGTGACATACTGCGCCATCATGACCGAAATCGGAAAACCGTAGCGAAATCGCGACGTGTCGAAAAATTGCGGTCAACGCGGTCAACGATAGCAAAATAGAAGGGGTGTCACGAAATCGTGACGTGTCGATAGTAAAACAGAAGAGGTGTCACGAAATCGTGACATGTCGGCAGTAAAACAGAAGAGGTGTCTCGAAATCGTGACGTGTCGGTGACAAGATTGAAAGGGTGTCGCGAAATCGCAACGTGTTGGTGAAAGAATTGAAAAGATGTTGCAAAATCGCGACATGCTTTAGCAAACTATACGGACAGAGAAAATGGTAGCAATTTCGCGACGTATTTCGGCAAGTTGTACGGATGATGAAAAGTGTTGCGATTTCGTGATGTGTTTTGGCAAAGTGTATGGAAGTAGAAAAACGTCACGATATCGCGACAAGAAACAGCGAAAGGAGAATCGAAGAGCCATTTCAGTGATTATAAAATCCAGAAGCGCAGATTGAAAGAGGGGTTGGAAATTGCCGATTGCAGAGTTGCAGAGACAAGGGCTTTTTGCCATTCTGGGCCTGCACTTGGGCAATTTCCTTCTTTTTGTTCTGGAATATTTATGCCTGGAACATTCTTTGAATGTAATTGACATATCATTTAATACAAAATACAGAGTATTGGCATCTCATTGATGAGAAAGAAGGAGTCACTTTGTGCATGCATGATTTAATGTTCTATCTTTCCCTTCCAGATTTCTAAGGCTTTTAGGTGAAGTTTAATGCAAGTGTGCTTGGTTGCTTCATGCGAATGCCTAAATCTGGAATTACAAGTAGAAACCCTCGAGACCAGCACCTAGCCTAGTTGGATTGTGCGAATGTGCAGGTTCATTAGGTTAGGTTGCATGCATAGAACCTCAGTATCTTCGGTTTCATCGAATTGATGACAGTATTCTGACTGTAGTTTAGTCTTATTTCCATTTACTTTGCTTTATTTTTCAAACCCTTATTTTATTTCTTGCAGTTTAATTATTGTATTTGAATAAGCAATTGAAAATCCATCAGAATTGAAGATTAGAATAGATTTCATTCACTTTGAGTCCACTAGAAATTCAAATTTAATAAACCATCAGTTGCCCCTTGTTAACATCCACTTGCAAACCCTAAGATATTCCCAGCATTTCATTTGAACAAGCATTGATTATTTAAGCATAACAAGAACCTTGGAGAAAGTCATTTTCTTTGCAAGCAGAGGATTTTGGGACTCAGATCCTACCGGAGAGTGTGCTTTCACAATCGGGTGAAAACACCACTCAACAGATTGGCGCTAGAAGGAGGGCCCGAACTGGTTTATTTGATTTTGATTTTTATATCTGAATATTTTGTTTTTGATTTAATTTTGAAATCATTTACGGCTAAACTGCAACATTTGTTTTTATTGCAGGTTTTCTTGGAAATAGCCGAGGATTTTATCAGGCAGGCTGGACCCACCAAGGCGTATTGCAACCAGGTCCCAAACAACCGGGGAAACCATTTTTCACGACCTTACTGGCACTCCCAAGAATAAAACCAAGCAAGTCGTAGGTTCACCAGTCGCAAAAGACCTATTTTCTCCAGGAACATCGAGTGGACCTACGCCAGTAATATCTGTTGCCCCTAGTGTGCCTATAGTAAGTACTATTTCTACTGCCATTGTAGGTCTGTCTTCATCAATTCTGAGTCAAATGGCTCAAGCTCCAGCAGCTCCTTGGTATGGAGCCAATAATACTCCTTTGAACATTGTCGGGGATATCCATGAAATCCCCAAGAACATTGAAAGATTTCTGCCCAAATACAAACCAGATGGCCTGAGAACAACAGAAGAACATATCCAAGCCTATAGGGATGTTTTAATTAGGATGCAAGTTCAGCATGAAGATGTAGCCTGCAGACTTTTCCCCATGAGCTTGGATCCAATAGCATATGAATGGTATATATGCTTGCCAACTGGTTCAATCACCTCTTGGACACAAATGGAAAATGCCTTTGTTAACCAATTTAGATCACCCTTAGACCCTGCAACTATTTACAATCAGTTCATTACATGCAAAAGGGGTCAAGGGGAACCAATCAGGATGTTTAATCAGAGATTCCAAAAGAACTACAATAGAGCAATTAGACATTTTGCTATTGATCCTGCAGTGGCTTTGCAGATATATTTTGGAGCTTTGGACTCCATGACAGCTATGTTTGCAAGGCGCAATCCTCAGGTCACCACGCTGGCTTTGGCCTATAATGAAGCCATGACTATTGAGCAACAATTGACACCGCAAGGCTACGGGTTTACCCAGATGCCTATGATGGGACAGTGTGCTCCATATGGTCAAGCTCCCCAGGCAAATCAACTCATGGCACCACAAATGCCAAGTATGAATGCCTTCCCATATCAGCAGCCGTATCCACCAACACCCGCATATGCACCCATTCCAATCCAACCAATCACAGCCATTCCACCTGTTCCTGCATTTTTGCAGAACAGTCAATCAACTATGCAGGAAGCTAGTCAAGTCAATCCTCAAGCCATAGTTCCCTTTTCGAATCCAACCCCGATTCAAAGTGTCAATCCATACGGGAATCAAATTCCTCAGAACCCGACCCAAATGTGGAATCAAGACCCCATTAATTATGCAAATCCAATGGGGGTTAACAACAATGTGGTTCCACCGAAGGATGTTTTTTCAGAATTCGAAGAGCTCAAGAAACTAGTGCTTAAAATGAGCAATGACAGGGTTCAACAACAGAAGTATGAGTCCCATGCCCCTCACCCAAATCGAAATTTTAACAACAGAGGGAGGCACTGGAACACCAAGCCTAACAATGGGGGAGTTCCTGCTCCCATTGCTAATCAATTAGATGCTTCTGCAGGCCCTAGCCAATCCAATTCTCTTTTGAATCTTTCAGATTTGGCATGGGAAAGGGGGTGCAGGTTGCATAACACGAAAGAACACAATGAGAGAAATTGTCCTGAGATTGCTAGATACACTCATTGTCTTCAGGCACAAGTTGATGATTTGGAATTGGTATCAAATGAGGATCCATCGCAACATCAAGATGAGAATATTATGGTGATGGAAACAGTATATCACCAAGAAGGGGAGAGTGAGGAAGAAGAAGACGAAGTTTTGGAACAAGAGGTGCAAGCTTTTCGAGATTTTAGAAAGGGAAATCATGGATACCATTTGAGGAGTAAATCTAAAGCCCCTCAAACCTCATCAACACCTCCAAATAATTCTATTCTTCCTCCAGACACTAAGGCAGATAATAATCCTCCTCCTCCACTCAGAAAAGAAATGTCTAATGGCATGCAGCAGACATTCAAATTAGAGAAACCAAATTATGACGTAGTGGAGGATATGAAGAAGTCCAAATCTGGCCTTTCGTTATTGGATGCAGCTAGATTACCTGGCCAAAAGGAGGCTTTGATCAAGGCTTTGAACTCATCTGATCCAAAGTGGAAAGAAAATAGAGTAGAATCCCATCTGATTTTGCGAAAGGAGAGAAGGGATGTCCCGCCATTCTTACTGACTCTGAGAATTGCGGGTAAGAATCTGCATAACTGTTTGGTGGATACAGGTGCCACGAGCAATCTCATGCCTGCAAAAATATGTAAAATGCTGGGTCTGCAGCCTGTTTCATCCAAATGTACAGTCCTGCAACTAGACAGATCAGAGGTAAATGTAGTGGGGACTTTATATGATGTCAAGATTCAATTGAATTCTGAACCAAGGGTCCAGCAGGTTGTAGACATTTTGGTGGTTAATATCCCAAGTAGGTATGGAATGCTACTTGCTAGGGACTGGATGAAAACTCTGAATGGATATTTTTCAACAGACTG
Organism: Wollemia nobilis; assembly: GCA_028583015.1. Lineage (NCBI taxonomy): Eukaryota > Viridiplantae > Streptophyta > Pinopsida > Araucariales > Araucariaceae > Wollemia > Wollemia nobilis. The sequence continues at coordinate 1,255,845 of JAQPPZ010002606.1, forward strand.
CTCGCATATGTGGCTACCATGGAAGGGAATTGCAAATCAAATAAGAGTGGAAAACGAACCGAGGCTTAAAGAGATTATAACAGATTTTAATAAGCCGAATGAAGTTCAGTTTTCTGAGCCAGACCTAGGAGTATATGCACTTGATGTTGAGGTAGCTGCTGAAGAGCTGAAAGAAGAAGTGTGTCATGGTGGTTCTTCTGAGGAAAAGGATTACACATGGTTGCTCAAGTTTGATGGATCAAAGTCTAGACAGGGAGCAGGAGCTGGAGTCGAGCTCACTGGTCCAAAAGGTAAACCATTATTGGTTGCCTACAGACTGCAATTTCCTTGCACAAACAATGTGGCAGAGTACGAAGCATTGATCTATGGTTTACGTCTAGCATTGAGCAAACATGTTAAATGCTTGAAGGTTCTGGGGGATTCTGAGTTGGTTGTCAAGCAAATCAAAGGACAGTATACATGCCGCGACAAAAGACTGAGCCTTTATAGAACTAGGGTTATGGACCTCATGGAGGAGTTTGATGCATTCAACATAGCCCTTATTTCTAGGAGAGGAAATCGAATAGCAGACTCTCTTGCAGTCGCCGCGGGCATGTTAAACCCGGTGGATATAAAAAGATGTAAAAAGTTTTCCATTGAACTGGTTCCTTGTCCATCAATACCTGATAATGTAAAGAATTTCTAGGTTTTTGAAAGTGACAGACATATTTTCAAGTTTGTCACAAACTCAGGTATTTTTGAAAATCAGGTGATTGATGAGGAACAAAGGTGGCAGGATGAAACAGAAGAAAGTGAAACTGCGTATCAATCCAACAAAATTCCTAAAGACGTGGTTTCATTGGAAAAGATGTTCGACATGGAATGCAAGAACAAGAAAAGAAAAAGAGTCCCACTCCCCAAAGATGCATGTGATTCAATTAATCTAGGGAGTGCAGAAAATCCAAAGGAGGTGTACATAGCAAAGGCATGTACAGAGGAAGAAAGGAGCAATATAATACAGGCATTGAAGCATTACATAGATTGTATTGCCTGGAACTACAATGAGCTGAAGACTTACAACCATAACATTATCACACATACCATCCCTTTGAAGCCAGACTCCAAGCCTTTTAGGCAAAGACAACGAGTTGTTAACCCGCTATTGGAGCCTTTGATTGAAAAGGAGGTTAAAAGGTTATTGGAAGCGAAAATCATTTTTCCTGTTAGGCACTCAACCTGGGTGGCCAACCTCGTCCAGTGAGGAAAAAGAGTGGAGAGATTAGGCCGTGCATAGATTTTCGAAATCTTAATAAAGCCTCCCAGAAAGATAATTATCCATTGCCATCAATCGATGAAATTCTCCAAATGGTAAATGGATCAGAAATGATGTCCTTTCTCGATGGGTATTCTGGGTACAACCAAATTCTTATACATCCAGATGACAGGATGAAAACAGCCTTCACTACCAAGTGGGGGACATTTGCATATAAGAGAATGCCATTCGGACTGTTAAATGCTGGTGCAACTTTTCAACGCGCCATGGATTACGCATTCAAAGGGCTAATAGGCAAATGCATCATCGTGTATGTGGATGATATCCCAGTTTTCTCGAAGAAGAGAGAGGATCATGTTAAAGATTTGAAGAAAGTGCTTCAAAGATGCAGAGAACATGGAATTTCCTTAAATCCCAAAAAGTGCATTTTCGGAGTGACAGAAGGGAAATTGTTGGGTCACATTATTTCAAAAGAGGGCATATCCATCGACCCAGAAAGGATACAAGCTATCCAAGACCTACCTCTCCCGAGCAGTAAAAAAGAACTGAGATCTTTCTTTGGGCAAGTCAATTTTGTGAGGAAGTTTATCTCTAGCTTTGCCGAGATAGCCAAACCTCTGAACCAGATGCTCAAGAAAGATGTGGATGTAAGGTGGAACGAGGAAAGTAGAGTGGCTTTCCAGAATATCAAAGATGCCATTTCCAGAGCCCCTGTCCTTATAAGCCCGGACTACTCCAAGCCTTTTTATATTTATGCTTTTGCATCGTAACACTCCTTTGCGAGTGTCTTAACCCAAAAAGGTGAGGATAGTGCCGAAAAGCCCATAGCATTTTTAAGTGCCCCCCTGAAAGATGCCCAATTAAGGTATTCAATCCTTGATAAGCAAATGTACGCACTTTTTAAAACTGTGAAAAAATTTAGGCACTACATCGTGCACAGCAGAATTATTGCCATTGTGCCCGATTCTGCTGTCAAGACCATGTTTTTACAGAATGAACTAGGTGAGAAGAGAGGAAAGTGGATTTCAACCATCCAAGAATTTGATCTCGAAATCCAACCAATGAAACTAGTTCGAGGACAGGGACTGGCGAAGGCGATCGCAGAAAATAATCCGCAAATAACAGGTCAATGCTCAAATACAGAATACATGGCTAAGGAGGACTGGTATGTTGATATTGTGCAATTTTTATTGACTGGTAAGTGTCCTTCTAATCTGAATTCAACACAGAGAAGAGCTTTAAGGCTTAAGTCTGTTAACTATCTAATAAAGTCTGGTGTGCTTTACAGGAAAAATCATGAAGGTATCTACCTGAGGTGCTTGAACAAAGAAGAAGCCGCCAGGGTGTTGCAGGAATTTCACGGGAAACATGGAACTGGTCATGGTGCAGCCAATGCTACAAAACATCAAATCCTGAGAGCAGGATACTACTGGCCACATATTTTCAAAGATGCACATGCCCATGTACGATCTTGTCATATCTGTCAAGTGGCTGCAAATAGAGAAAGAAATGCAGCCATGCCGTTGCAACCTGTAGTTGAAATGAGACCGTTTGCACAGTGGGGACTAGATTTTATCGGGGTTATTAACCCAAATTCTTCTGATTCTCACAAATTCATTTTGACAGCTACAGACTACTGTACAAGGTGGACAGAAGCGATTCCTACTAAACATGCCACCACAGACGTTGTGATTAAATTCCTTGAGGATCAAATTATAACAAGATATGGAATGCCCGATTCTATTGTCAGTGACAATGGTAAAGCTTTTATTTCTACACAATTTGTGGATTGGGCATATGATAACAAAGTGAGCTTGAAATTTGCATCCAATTACTATCCTCAAGGAAATGGGTTGGCCGAGTCTTCAAATAAGAATTTGTTGAATACTATTAAGAAGTTGCTGGAAAAGAACCCTCGAGACTGGCACAACCAATTAAAATTTGCCCTTTGGGCAGATAGGACCAGAGTGAAAGAGTCCATAGGGAATACTCCCTATCATTTGGTCTATGGGCAAGACCCGATATTTCCAGCAAATTTGAGGTTGCAGACCTTACATTTCATACAAGAGTACTTGGGGACAGATGATCAAGTTGAAGCCAGGTTGAGCCAGTTGTTGCACCTTGATGAAAAGAGAGAAGAGGCCATGAATCACATGAATAAACACCAGGAAGTTATCAAGAGATGGTTTGATAGAAGGGCCAAAGTTAAATCATTCAGAATTTCAGATTTGGTATTACTATGGGACAAAAGACATGAGGAAAAAGGAAATCATCAAAAGTTTGATTGTCTTTGGTTAGGCCCATATCAGATTTCAGAGATTCTTGGGAAGAATACCTTCAGGCTAAAAACCTTAGAAGGGAAAGATTTCATGCTACCGGTTAATGGGCAGATTTTAAAGCATTATTTTAGCCCTTAGGTTGTGAGATTTTGATATTTTGATTTTGGTGGGGATTTTCAGATTTTGTTTTTATTATTTAGGATTGTTAATCTAGTTAGGATTTTGATTTTGGATTTGATTTCAATTGACATGTTTTGTTTTGAAAAAAATAAAAAAATAAAAAATAAAAAAATTGAGATGTCAACTTATGCTTAAGGTTAGGAGAGTATGAAATATTGGAATTATCTTGTAAAAGCTCCACAAATAACATAAAGCATTTTAAGTTATATTGTTTGATTTTGTGATACATGAAAGAGTCAGTTTTGCATGACAAATCATTTCATTCACAATTCAAGAAGTAATGCATTCATGTTCCATCTCACCTCACATACATCTCATCTTAGTTACATATGCATCTTAGGTACAAGCCATTAAAGTATGTCAAATCCTCTTAGGGTTGTGTTATAACATATATGTAAGTGAATCCTAAGGTTGGAAACTGAGTCTTGAGATATCTAGAATCAAGCACGTCCCATACATTAAAAAGGATCTTGAGCAAAATGATCAAAACCTAACTTGGAAGAAAGGGTTGGGCGAAAGAAGTTTTTCATGTCTATCCTATTATGCAACATGATCCTTAAAACAGTGGTTTTGACCACTTCCATAGAGCTTAAAGCCTAAAATCAGAGTAGTAAGGATAGGGTTAAATCCTCATCAAACTTAGGTTGAGGATCCAATTCCCCAAAGCTTTGATTTGACCCACATGGAGTAGTAAGGATAGGGCATAAATTCTCATCTCGGTTAGTTGAGAATCTGATTCCCCAAAGCTCTTATGTCTCATTTCATAATAAATCTTGGATTGTAAGGATCGTACTATTTGTCCTCTGCAAAGGATGGGTAGTCATCCCCAAGGTCTAAGTAACAAAATTAATATTTTCCATTTACATCTAAAGTTTGGATTGTAAGGATCGTACTACATGTCCCTAACCAGGATGGGTAGTCATCCCCAAGGTCCAAGAAGTAAAAAATAAATAAATAAATAAATTTTTCCCATCTCATCTTTATATTGGATTGTAAGGATCGTACTACTTGTCCTCTGCAAAGGATGGGTAGTCATCCCCAAGGTCCAAAGAAATGAAGATAAGTTTTGGGATTGTGGGGTTAGATATGCCCATGCATGGCATCATGTCTTGCTTAAAAAACAAGACCACTGATTGTCTAGAGGGTTAGACTAGCATGACTATTTCTTCCATAATTGGTTTAATTATTTTGCTTAAAGTGAGGTAATGAACTCCAAATCAGAATAGTAAGGATAGGGTTAAACTCTCATCTCGGTTGGTTGGGAGTCTGATTCCCCAAAGTTCTGATTTCACATTCACTTGCACATGGATTCCGGATAGTAGGGACTCATAACCAACTTTGGGATACAATAAGGAAATGAATTAGTGGATCCTAAGAGGGTTTGGCAATCTTGAATGCTTGTACATAATAATAGAAGAATGACCATAGCCTTTTACAAAAGCAAAAATCTCCTAGCACATTCATTAGGGTACACAAATCATTCACCATCCCACATATGCATTCATGCAAAACTGATAATGGAGTGTGGATCAATTTCAAATGATAGGGAAAGAAATTCATTGCACACACTGAGCTAATACTTGATGATTCTGATAATTCATGTACTTCTGATCTTTGGGCATTTGTTATATTGCTTATGTGCTAACTCATGTTTTCAGGTTTGTGATATGTTTCAGATTGGGTTCTCATTAAAATGCTCAAGAGCATTTGACAGCAGAGTCGCCATTTGTTGTGGTTGATCCACAACACACCCCAAAATTGGGGACCCACCTTTTTGCAGGCTTGCAGAGAAGAATCTCGGGGACCCAGATGCTAAAATGAAGAAAAAAGAAAAAATGCATAAGTGTAGAAAGGGGTCGCGAAATCGCGACATGTCGCGAAATCGCGACACACTGCGCCATCACGACCGAAACCGAAAAACCGTAGCGAAATCGTGACGTGTCGGAAAATCACGGTCAACGCGGTCAACGACAGCAAAATAGAAAAGGTGTCGCGAAATCGTGACGTGTCGGCAGCGAAACAGAAAAGGTGTCGCGAAATCGCGACGTGTCGTGCAAGAAATAGAAGAGGTGTCGCGAAATCGCGACGTGTCGATGACAAGATTGAAAGGGTGTCACGAAATCGTGACGTGTCATTGGAAGAATTGAAAAGATGTCACGAAATCGTGACATGCTTTAGCAAACTGTACGGACAGAGAAAATGGTAGCGATTTCGCGACGTATTTCGGCAAGTTGTACGGATGATGAAAAGTGTCGCGATTTCGCGATGTGTTTTGGCAAAGTGTACGGAAGTAGAAAAACGTCGCGATATCACGACAAGAAACAGCGAAAGGAGAATGGAAGAGCCATTTCAGTGATTATAAAATCCAGAAGCACAGATTGAAAGAGGGGTTGGAAATTGCTGATTGCAGAGTTGCAGAGACAAGGGCTTTTTTTGCCATTCTGGGCCTGCACTTGGGCAATTTCCTTCTTTTTGTTCTGGATATTTGTGCCTGGAACATTCTTTGAATGTAATTGATATATCATTTAATGTAAAATACAGAGTATTGGCATCTCATTTATGAGAAAGGAGTCATTTTGTGCATGCATGATTTAATGTTTTATCTTTCATTCCAGATTTCTATGGCTTTTAGGTGAAGTTTAATGCAAGTGTGCTTGGTTGCTTCATGCAAATGCCTAAATCTGGAATTATAGTGGAAACCCTAGAAACCAACACCTAATTTATTTTGGATTGTGTGAATTTGTAGGTTCATTAGGTTAGGTTGCATGCATAGAACCTTAGTATCTTCGGTTTCATTGAATTGATGACAGTATTCTGACTGTAATTTAGTCTTATTTCCATTTACTTTGCTTTATTTTTCAAACCCTTATTTTATTTCTTGTAGTTTAATTACAGTATTTGAATAAGCAATTGAAAATCCATCAGAATTGAAGATTAGAATAGATTTATTCACCTTGAGTCCATTAGAAATTCAGATTAAATGAACCATCAGTGCCCCTTGTTAACATCCACTTGCAAACCCTAAGATATTCCTGGAATTTCATTTGAACAACATTATTTAGGCATAACAGGAACCTTGGAGAAAGTCATTTTCTTTGCAAGCAGAGGATTTTGGGACTCAGATCCTACCGGAGAGTGTGCTTTCACAACTGGGTGAAAACATCACTCAACATGACCTGACTATGCTAACTTGACTGACCTGACTATGAATGCTACTGTAAATCTGATTTTTATTCTCCAGAATTTCAACTTAACTATCACCCTTATATTCTATCCTAAATTCATGCAATTTATGCTATTTTTTTGGTAGAGGATTCCTTTTTCATATGCTCAGTTTTGGGAATTTGGAATGCAGGTTTATGAACAAGTAGTTTTGGTTTGTGATTTTTTTGCAAGTTGAAGTTTTAATAGAACTAGGGTATGCTAGGTAAAGGAGTATGTAACACCCATAGGCCCTCTATTATACCATAGTGACGAACAATAGTGCTCAAACCAATATTTTAGGCCACTACCCAAGGAGGATTCCACACATAACCTTGAGCATACTATCTGTCTCTCTGATTGTACAGGAGGGTAATCATCCAAGATGTTGTGTCTCATGGACTATGGATGATACAAGGTCGATAAGATTCCTACTGGATAAAATTTTGTTAACCCTAGAATGGTCTCCTGATACACCCAAATATGAGTGGGAGCTCAAGTCCATGCGCAAGTTCTATCTAAGGCCTGGGTATTGGAGCTTGATCACCCCTCACTTCACTAGACGTTGTATGGGCTATCTAACTTAGCTAATAATTATAGATCCTTCACAATATTTTAAAACCCCCGAAATAGGGTTTCTACCTACTCAACTAAAAAGATTATTTTTTTTTTATAGTAGTAAAAAAAAATTTACACGAAAATAACAAGGAATTATACCTAACAAACAAGAATAAGTACTATTACAGTAGAACTTAGCCCTAGAAAGCACTCTGATACCACTTGTTAAGATCCTACTATAAAATAAACTCAAATAAACACACTCTCACACAATTTCTTGGAAATAAACTCACATAAACATCATATTAATATTCAAAACAAAATACACATTATAACAAAAATTTGCATAAAGGAACAATCTCACAATAAGATAGAATCGCAGGCCTCTTCGAGGGGGCAACCTCCTTCAACACTTAATTAACTTGCAAAAATATGAATACATTGGTGCCTTCTCGAGGATTTAAAGAGTTCCCTTCCATGGTTGGCTTACATGCAAAATGCCACTTGGATTACATGCAAAATGCCACCCGAATTACATGCATAGTGCCACTCGAATTACATACACAATGCCACTCGAATTACATGCACAATGCCACCTTACATAACCTATCTACCATGTGTTACATAAAAATGGTGCCATTTATCATAGGCACTACATAAGCTAAAACTTAGAACATTACAAAATATTAATCATGGGTACTACCCATGCTCTTAGGAATTATTACATCATGGAAGTTATTACATTAAGGGTTAGGATGGGATCCTAACATTTAGTCCCATATAGTAAAGTAAATGGTGAAGTTTTTAGAGCTTCTTTGTGTCTTATTATATCAACCCAAAGCGCATACATCAATAATGTATGTCATTTTATAGGTTTATCTATAGCAAAATTCTTAATGATATTTATAAATTCTTATTCATAGATTCAACCAATCCATTTCCTTGGGGATAATAGTTGGATGAAAACTTGAGGACTATCCCCTTCTGGTACACCCATTTTGCAAACTCTAGTGATTGAAATGTTGGTCCATTATCACAAACTAAATTTAAAGGAACTCCAAACCTGGTTATGATATTTGATTTCATAAATTCAATTACCTCATGGGTTATACTCCTCATTGTGGTTGCTGCTTCAACCCATCGCGTATAGTAATCAGTGGTTTTTAATACATATTTGTTCTCTACTAATAAATTTAGGTTCATCACTCCCATAAAATCAAGTCCCTATTGCATGAAATATTTTTTATTATAATAGGTTACAATGGTAGAGCTCAATTAGCTTGCTTGGCTACAAAGATTTAACATTGATGACAAGTTCTCACATGATGATGCACATATTTAAATAATGTATACCAACAATATATTGCTCTTAATATATTGTGTGCAATAGCCAAACTTTAAGGATGTATTGCTCCTCCCCGTCCGCGCCCCGCGCCGCACATTTTTCAAAAAAAACTTCTCATGAAAACTAGATATTACTTTATTTACCTCATCTTGAGTAATACACCTTAAGAATATGCCAAAATAATTTTCTCTATTTAGATGTGGTGGATAATTCCCATATCTTAATAGATACATGATATCTCCATACCAATCATCCAAATGAGAGTCCAACTAGTTAATCTATATCCTTGTAGGTATCTCAGCAATATGTTGGGATAGACCAAGTCCTCTAATCAATTTAGCAGGATGAATATCTAAGTCATATTCCTATAATTTTATGATCAAATTACCTCTTACTTCTTCTAGTTCATTTTGACTTAACAAATACTTAACGACTAGGTCAATAACTATGGCATGGATTTTATTCCTCAAAATATAATGGCTAAATTGTTTATCCACTTTCACTAAGGCATAGGCTTGCTTATCTAAATAGGAGTAATTCAATTCAACACCCTTAAAATTGGTACTTTTGAAGGAAACGAGTTGTTCCTCTATTTCCCTCAGTTGAGTTAATACTACAACAAGTGTATGTTTAAAAGAAAAAGAGTACAAGTAAAAATATGCACTAAAATCTATACTTACCAGAATTGTGACTTGTTTAATAGCAGCTTTAATCTCTTGAAATACCACTTTGGCTTCTATTGACTAGAAAATTTGAGGAGTATCCTTCAACATGTTATTCAATGGTTTGACTATTTCAGCAAAGCCTAAAATAAATTTCCTAACAAAGTTAATCTTCCCAAAAATGATTTGAACTCTTTCTTAGAATTGTGAAAGGGTATATTTGATATGACCTCAACTCTCTCAGGATCAATGAAAATATCATCTTTGGTTATTAAGTGACCAAGGAGTTTACCTTTAGTTACATGAAATACACATTTATTTGGATTCAAAGAAATGCCAAATTCTCTACGCTTGTCAAAAAATAGGCTCCAAATGTTTGACATGATCAAATTGAGATTTAGAAAATATTATCAAGTAATCCAAATACACAATAATACACTTACCCATGAGACCTTTGAAGGTGTGATCCATTGCACATTGGAATGTGGCTCCAACATTTATAAATCCAAATGGAATTATTTTTTAAGCAAAGGTCCCCCATTTTTTTGTGAAGGTAGTTTTCATTTTATCTTCTCTATCCACCAATATCTGGTTGTACCCAAAAAATCTATCCAAGAAAGACATCATCTCTAAACCATTTACAATTTGCAACACATCATCCATGGAAGGCAAAGGGTAATTATCGTTTTTAGAAGCCTTATTTAGGTTTCTAAAATCTACACAAAGGTGAATTTCCCCATTCTTCTTTCTAATTGGCATGAAATTATCTACCTAGGTAGAATGTCTCATAGGAACAATGATGGAAACACTCAACAAATTTTCTACCTCCTTCAAAATGATAGGTTCCAACAAGGCATTAACATGTCTCTATTTCTATCTAAAGGGTTTACAAAACTTCTTCAAGGTTATAGTATGTGTAAAAACATTTGGATTAAAAATCTTCAAGTCCTTATAATACCATGTCATATCATCCTTAGACCTATGAAGCAACTCAGTAATATTTTATTTTATTATGGGGTCTCAGGTTTTAGCTAGTTGAATGTACTTGGGATATTATTTAGTCTCTACATTCAATTTATTAGTCTCATTTCCTGCTGTACCAATGGGATTTTCAAAATTTTCTATTTGTTTAATTTGATCATTTTCAAATAGCCTCTCAAGTTATACCACTATCCTAGGAATTCTATTGTTTTTCAGTCTCATTACTCCCTTTTCATCATTAAAATATTCAAGCATAGTATCCCTTTGACCATCATCAATCATAGTTTTTCCAAAAGCATCTATGTTTAGTAAGAAATTTATAATTTTCTAGTTATTAGAAAATACTTGAAATATATCTATACTATCTAGAATAGAAGGACAATAGATTAATTCTATTGAAAATTTCTTCAATTTATATTCCTCTAAGGGCTTTAGATTTGCAACTAATAAATCTAAAATGTCTATAGGTGAATTTTCCTTTATAGGACTGTGTTAGATTGAAAGCATTAAAGTCATCCATGAGATCCCAGGCTCGATGTTTATACCTCTTAAGGTAAGAGGCCTTGCACTGAAACATACCTTTAACCTGATTAGTTACCAACTTCGAGTCTGAAAAAACTTGGATATTTTTTATATTTTTGTGTAAAGCAAATTTCAACCTAGTATGAATTCTTCATACTTAGTCAAATTATTTGTATAGGAAAATTGTAAGTGATAAGACATGAAATACATCTGATTGTGGGGTCCTTTGAGAATTGCCCCTATACCAAAATCTTGTTTAGATTTAGCTCCATCAACATGAAGCACCCAAACATCATTGTTGTGATTAGTTAGAGTTTTAATTGATCTCACCTATTTTGCAGTTGTCAAATTATAAACCCCAATATATGAATCAACAATATTAATAACTTTACTTTTGATGTTATATTTGGTTATCATGTGCTTATGTTGAGGCTCTCTATCAATCCTTGTCTAATTTACTACACCTTTCCAGGGCAGCCACATGTGCGAAAAATCTGTGGCCAAATACCCATTTAGAGATTTAGACCAATCCCTACTCAATAACATCCCATAACCTACAAGAATATCTACAACTTGAATGCCAATTCTATGTTGTAATCTAGATTCAGACGTTAGCTGAATGTGTATACCTTGAATTTCACCTATCACCTTGATCTCAATTTTATCTAGTTGAACAACTCTCCTATCAGATTTTACTATGGTCAAACCTAATTTTTGGTAAATAACTAAAGGTTTAACATTAGCTGAAGCACCAAAATCTACTAGACAATTATGTAGATTTTTTCCAAATATACGAACTATCAACAAGAAGGGAGGTACTTCAGTATTTTCTTTATATATGGTCATATTTGCACTTGCCATTTTCTTTCCTTTTTCTGGAGGTTTGGTAGAGGTTCCAAAGTAAGTCTTGATAAAGTTATCCCTTTGTTCAATAAGCTGAGCAAGCTCATGGAGGGTAATATCAGCCTTAATTTTCTTCATATCCTCCACTATATTATATCCTTTATTGAGTGGAGCATCAAATCCATCTTGTGTTTTGAATCTCCCCCTTTGGGTGGAGGTGGATTATTATTTTGGGAAGGATCCGGGGGAATACTATAAGAGTTTTTTAGACGTGTAGATGTAGTGTTAGGTCATAGATTTTTGTTCATGATATTGTAATTATCTCTTCTTGTTGAAAATCTTACACTTAATCCATAGACATTTCCATAAAATATTTTGATTCATCTGGAAAAGTGAATGAATCCAAAACCATAGCAACACTATGTTTGGATGAACTAGAACCATAAATGTTTCTTTAATTCTCAAAAAAACTCAACTCACCAAACAAAGCTTAAAATGTGTTGTAAATATCTAGATAATATAACTCGCTATGTTGGAATGTTCCATGAATACTACACCAATTGGGTAAAGCTAAGTCACAAATATTTACCTTGGGTCCCCTACCTTTGTTGTAATCCTTATTGGTTTCATATGAATATCTGGAGAATATGTTTGGTTGGTAAGGAAACCGAATTGAAATTTATTCCCAAAATACTTGTCTCTTAAATCTTAAGAAGTCATTTTCTAGTTTTTGGACCATCTTTGAAACTTCTTCAACCCTAGGTTGATCAGACTCCTCTATAGTCTATACATGCCCAGTATGGGTCAAGGCTAATGGTGTTTCCTTAGGTGAAACTTGACATGTTGGTATTAGCATTTGATGTGGAATGGAATTTAAAATAGGTGTGTTATATGTAACAAAGGGTATCAAAGGATTGCTCAAAGGTTGAGGTTCCAAATATCTTTCAAGAGTTAGAGCTTCCTTGTAAACTTTTGTCAAGGTTGTGACATTAGTATCTTTTCTGAGGAAAACAAAGGTTACTATATCTAAGGCATTTTTGTAGATTTCTAAGGCTAAGTTTGTACTTGGTATGTAATGACCACTTATTCTAACATAAACCTTTTGAAATCTCACATTAAAATATCTGATAGTTTCATTGGATCCTCTCTTAATATTGGAGAATTGTTGATACAACACACTATGATCAATTACTTGACCAAATTAGGTTATAAAGACTTTCTCTAAATCATCCTAGAAGGTGATCGAGTCATTGGTCAGATTCAAAAACCAATTGTATGCTCACTATTGGAGTGTGAAAGGGAATAACCTATAGGCCACATCTTCATGTTGCACATTTAATAGTTTCAAAGCATTTTTAAAGGCTACTAAGTGTTCTTCTGTTGTCCTGATCCCATCATGCTTGTAGGTGGGAAGATATTTATTAGGATTTATTGGTTAAATCATAGGTTGCATATGGATATTTAAGGCTATTTAAGATAGCCAATTGGTCATTAGTATTGGATTAATGATAGAATTTTTAGTTATGGGTAGAACCACTAGTCGTGACAATGCTATATTAGATAAATATCTACAACCCTTGGGTGGGATTTGATTATTCCAAAGGTAGAATTCTGCCTAAATTATTATCTTAACAAACCCCAAGTGTAGATTTAGGGTGCCCTCCTAAAAAAAAATAGTGTTGATTCATATTTCATGCACACCTTGTGAAGAGTAAGTAGAAAATACAAGTAATGCATAAATGGGAATAAATTTCTCTCATTTTAGGATCTTGCTAGTTATCCAAGGTGTGAGTTATAGGGTCAGGTTAAATGACTTTGCTCTTTTCCACTTCTAGATAGTCTATGTGACTGCTTGTTTTACCTACAACTAAGTTCAACCTATGATCGATGTTGTTTGGTGGTGGTTTTTCAAGTTTATTTATCAAGTTTACATCGGTGAATTGATCTAGCCCTTCGAATTTTAGTAGATTAAATAAATAAAGAAATTTAAAGAACATAAAAATGGATCACTTCAAAATAAATATAGAGAGAGTATGGTAGAGTAGAAAATATAAGATATCTAATCTAATTACAAATTATAACCATCGAAATTAATTAAACTACTCAGCTTCACAACAAAACAAAATAAAATGAAGAAAGTGTCCAGCTTTCTAAGATCACCTTCTACCTTGAGCATGAGATGAAACAACATAGGAAAAGAATAAAACTACAAACAAAAGAGGGATAACCATCAATTGGTGTTTCTCACCAGCAGTCAAGCTCACGTAGTAAGAATAGAACAAATAAAACACAAACCAAAACCTCAAGCCTTTAATTTCCTTAAACACATTGTAAACAAAATGAAGCCCAATAGCCTAACACAATCTCAACAATCACAAATTTACAATCAAATTAAATAAATCCTTAATGAGACGAAAATAAAAGATAGTGCACTTATCACAGTCTAAAAAATATTAGGCTCCTAGCCACGCTATTTTAGAAGATGATTTCACACCAGCCTTAGGTATAGAATAAAGAAAAACAAACAAAATTTGCTAAATATTGCAAGAAGTCTTCTATTCCAAGTTTTTGCATCCTAATTTTACATTCAATGGAAGTATATATAGAATTAGGATATGCCCTGATCTTTTTAAAAATATATTGCTTTCAAGGACTTAAACCCTAATACCAAAATCTCACTATCGGGACTTTTACATAATAAAAACATATTTAATAGAGTTCTATTCAACTCCAACTATCTCTAAATATATGTTTGGGTATCTTACCATAAATTAAGAAGATACAACCTAGTATTTTATTTATCAAATGGTGACTGCGTGCAAATATTCTTACTTTCTAGCCAATTGCAGATGTTTATAAAGTCTTCATCACTCTACAAATCTAGTTGGGTCATTAATTTTATGCGTCTTCCATATTTATACGATGCTTTTACCCATTGAAATTTTATGTATCTCATTACATATGCCATTAATTTTACCACTAGCTTATTTCCTACAAAATAGAAATAAAAAAGACAAAGATTAGACAATTAATATAATAATTAATAATTTATTTTATTTTCCTAAGGTTTGAACCTTTTGATTTTTTAATTTTTAATTTTTTAATACTTTTTAAATATCCCTAAGGTTTCCTCTTCTAATTTTAGGGCAAAAATTATATTCAAAATTCAAATCTAATGCCTTCCTTTTTAGATCATGGAATGGAGCGAAATAAAATATGGAGCAGAATAATGAAGTGAATGGAATAATGAAGTGAGCAGAATATTGAATGAAGCAAAATAATGAAGTGGAAGGAATAATGAATGGAGTGGAATACTGAAGTGCAAGAAACACTTTTTTTTAAAGTTGGTTTTATTTCACAATTTATTTTCTTAAAGCAAGGATCGAATGAGAGAAATGTGTAGATTTCAACAAAGAGAAATAAAAGCGAACAGAAAATAACAAGGAATGGATGAGCATAAAATAACAAGGTCTATTGATTGTATGCTACAGTAAACTATTTTTGAAACAATATGGTTCCAATATATAATTTATTTTTAGGTTTCCTTTATTTTGACCATTTTGATCGTGGAACAGAGCACATCATGTTATGGAGCAATGCTTTGAGCCATGATTGTTTTTCTTTGTGCTAGCCCACGATTTATTTTTTCATTTCACCATGTTGACCAGATTTGATGGTGAAATAGAAAAATCTTGTTCAATTCTAGGATTTTGACAGTGGAAAATAACAAGGAGAACCATTTTGATATCGAGATTTAACAAGGAGAACCATTTTGAAAGCAAAATTTTTATAATGCAAAAATTAGGCAAAAAATAAAAGTACTCATATTTTAATGAAGTTTGGTACACTTTTAAATAAGCCAAATGGGTATCCAAATCCACTGATAAACCACATAAATTTATTCCAAATCAAGAGATATTACATTTATAAGTTTGTTAGCTGTAATTGGAAACTGCTATTTCTGAAAAATATATTACATCTAACCTTCTACAAATTTGATACCACTAGAAAGAGAAGCTTGATATATTTCATCCAAAATTTGAATCACCTCAAACAGATCCTTCTATTAAAATTTATGATGATTTCAAATTTGAAGTAATTTTGGAGTAAGATGAAGAATTTTAAAGAACCCTATAATTTTATTTTTATATTTGGACCTTAAGAAAACCATTGAAACATTAAATTTTCTAAAACACTTAATCTAAAATAATGTCATTGACATGGAAATATTCCAAAAAAAATCAATTAAGATCAATGCTCCATGCAAGATTTTTTGACACCTTCATGTAGGCAAACGTTAAAATCTTGATGCAAACAAAATTTGGATTTAAAACAAATTACTTCATGAGGGTCCCCTCAAAAAATAATGAGATTAATTATCAAAAGATCAAAAATTCATTTTTCTGTGGAGGTGTGTTGCTTCTCAACAAGGCCATCAAAAAGCAAAGTTTGAGTGCCATAGGAGAGAAGCCAAGGTGTTGTTATAATGAAGATGAAAAACTATAGCATAGAGGGGTAAGCATTTAAAAATTTCCTAGGAAGAGCCACCGTGCAAAGGAGATTCATTGTGTAAAGGAAAAGAGCCACCGAGAAAGGAGGAGGAAGCATAATCATTGATAGGAGTTGAATTTTTATTTATGTTAGCATTTGTGCCAAGACTGAGTGCTATCTAAAAGGATTTGAAGGGATATTTGAAGGAATCTAGGAGACACAGGATGAAGGGCCATAAAGGAGGTTAAATATCTAAGTTTAAAATAGTCGTATAGTGAAGAGAAATATGAAGATATCGTTGTTGAGAAATTCAAGTATTGAGGAGGAAGCCAAAGTGTTGAGGAGAAAGTCAAGCATTATTAAGGAAACCGAGCATTGAGGAGAAAGTCAAGCATTATTAAGGAAACTAAGAAAGGGAAGCATTAAAGAGTAGACATTGAGAAAGAAGAGATTTTACTAAGCCATGTGCCATTAAGGAAGTGTTGAGAAAGAAGAGCCATTTGGAAGGAGGATAAGCACCAAAGGAAGATGTAATGTCTTATGTGCATACCAATAGATTAAGTGACATTTGTCATTTCTCAAACAAGAGAGTCAACCATAACTAAGGGGAATTAAAATGTTTCCTATGCACCATTAATGTATGAGAGCCAAGTTTAGTGAACAACACAAATAGAGATATTTCAAAGTTCTTGAAGAACATGGAGCATGTCATAAAGGAGAGAATATTGGAGGATAGAGAGGCTAGTGAATATGTAGAAGGAGGTCAAAGACTTGAAGACCCAATATTGGAGGATAAAGAGGCCAAAGAATACACAAAAGGAGGTCAAATATTTGAAGACCCAAATTTAGTGTGCCATATACAAGGAGGTATAGAATATTTGAATTGATTTAATCCTTTGCAAATATTAAGGAGGTATAAGGAATAATATTATTAAGGTTAAGGTTAATTAATATATTATACTTGAGATTAATTGAATGAATGGAGAAATAAGATAATGAATTGATGAATTATAACCTTAGAAGATTTATTGAATGCTTTGGAATATTCTTGAAGTGAGAAGTGTTTAATTTGAAATTTTTTGAAATTACTCTATTCTATTTTGAAATTCAAGTTGCATAGAAATATTTGCAAATAGTTTAACTTGGAGGAATAAGGATTTCTACATCAAAATAGGAATATTAAATTTGCAAATACATTATTTTCTAAATTTATAATTAGGGAGTTAAAGGAATTAAACACCAACATAGTTTGTGAAATTTAGAAACCATATTATTGAAATTTGAGAGATTTAAGAAGTATAATATAGAGTTTTTGAAAGTTAGAAAAGTATATTGATATTAGTGTCTTATTCAAAATTAATGAGACATAAGGATTCCAAATTAAAGTCTTTGAAATAAGAGAATTTTATCAAAATTGAAATTGCATCAAAACTATCTTTAGCTTTCCATTTATAATTAGGGATACAAAAGGGGATTCAACCTAAAGGAAAACTTAGAAAGCTGGGTATTTTATCAAAGCTATTTCACATCCAAAATACTAGGGATCTATAAGGAATTCTACTTCAAAGGTTTAAAAGATACAAAGCTATAGGACTATGGATGAAATAGTGAAAAAAGTATTTAATGAAGATAGTGAAGAAATATTACATGCACTCAATTTTTATTCACATGGCTTAGTATCCAACACTGATGGAGATCAAATATTTGATGTTCTAAAAGACAAAGTGATTTTATTTTTTAAAGAAGCTAAAGAAGAAAAATTTACTACTTTAATGGGACATATTCATGAGAAGCTTTTTATATCTTATTGGGAGTCTCAAAATATCATTGTACTCACTTCAGAAGAATGTCTAATGATGTATCTTTCATTAATTATCTTTGAAATTTATCAAGAAAAGATACAAGTTGAAAGAAATGATCTCAAAGAAGAGTCATTTGGAAAAATTTCATATTATTATGATGATTTACTAACCCATTGCGTCAAAGACATACCATCAATAAAAATATAGAAATGGAAGAAAAGGCAAAGCAAGAAAAAGAATCAGATAAAAGGCAAGATGAAGACTAAACCAAAAGAAGATACTTATTTGAAGACTCCAAATATAAATTTATTGGAGATAGATTGAAGACAAAAGAAGAATATCATATTGAAGACTAAAGTCTTCAATAACCAAATAGTGTAATACAAGGGCATGTTGGAATATATTATATTATTTGGTACATGCTAATGTACCACCTTGGATACATCTTTAGATTAGGAGAGTGTCTTATATTAGAGTGTGAGTATTTACTTTATGCAATGTAATAAATGCACAAGTATTATTAGAATGTGAAAAGTATTTAATAATGTAAATGTGCATAATAGTCCATGTGCACATTAGTCCATAGAATAGAAAAGTGAAGAGTCTCAATAAGAGTGAAGGCCAAGAGTACTCCATATCAAGAATCACATTCCATTATATATGTGTTTTTATGTGTGTGAAAGACACAATGTAGAGTGAGTGTGTGTGGAAGGATGGTGTATTGGAGATATTTATTCTATCAAGATACTATTTTCATGAGCATTTGTTAATGGTATTTTTATGAGTTTTTTAAAAATTTATTTATGATTTTTATATGTTTAGAATATTATAATTAACTTATATTTTTTATAGCAACTTTATTTTAGATATTTTGGTTATTTTGCTTTAAGTATTTTTCATAACCCATTTTCTCGCACTAGGAAGAAAGTAATAATTTTTTTTGTCTAACACTCTAATCCCTCTAAGATATTAAACACTCTATACAATATTTATTCACAAATAATTCATCTTTAGGATCACCCATCCCTGCACTTACATAAGTATAATAACACAAGTGCACTAGGTGCCATGCAAGGTTATGCATATCGTCTATTTATCACCAAATTAGCTAAAATTAAGATTTTTAAAATTTGGAGTTGGCTAATATTTGGGACCCTTGACCAGGGCCCATTAGCCAAAAAAAATTGGGTGGAAATTTTTTTGGAGGTCGATTTGCCCCAATTTTATAATAATTTGACCATTTTAAGTTTAAATTTCCAACATTACCCCTAATAATAGTGAACCTTCTACATGCATTTGGACACTATTCTCATGGATTTCAAAATTGATTCGCCAAATTTTTATAAATACATTTTGGGGCTGACCCCTTACACATAACCCTAGTGCCATGTTCTCTTGTAGAGCTATCTCTCTCATCAACCCAATGAGATAACTCTCACTTCATTTCTATCCATCGAAAGGAGTGTGCCTCTAGAACTATCCTTCTCATCAACTCCGATGAGCTAGTCCTAACATCCCTCTATCCATCGAGAGGAGTACGCCATATATTACACCCTCTGCTATTCCATCAACATAGGTGCCAAGTGTAGAAAAATATGACTATCTTTCTCATCTAGAATGGAGTTAGTCTTTTATATAGGCCTAAGAGACATTACGGTAACATTGCATAGGATCCTATTACTTCATCAATTTCTATATTGAACATGGATATAGAAGTCCATTGTTTGCTCTTCCCAAGAAGTCTATTAAAAAGGATCTATCCCAACTGAATCTTCTAAAAACTATGAAATAAAATCCTTAATAAAGAGTATGCTATGAAGAGCCAATATCGAATAACACTGAACTACATTACGTTATTCTACTGTCATAATGTTAAACCATCACTAACACCCTTTTAAAGCTTCAATAAAATTCAAAATCAAACACATATCTAATAATGTTTCTATGTTGCCATTCCTAGTCACAGTTGCGCCACAAGAGATATATGTAAACTGTAAATGCTACCAACTTTCAAATTTAATCTTCTTTAACCAAAAGAGTAATACACTTATTCTACACATTCACATAAGAGAAATAATTGAAGGTGCACACCAAGAAACTTAATATTAAAAATAGATTCACTGTTAATAAATTAACATCATCACAGTAATATCATTCCTCTATTGCTTGTGTCAATCCCATTAACTTGATGGTAGTACAAGGAGTCTCTTTTTCTTACTACAATCAAATACTCATTTCTTTAAATAAAATACACAATTACACCAAGGAGTTTAAGCTTGGGATTTATATTTATTAGATTTTTAGAGTTATATTTTGAGAGCTCTTTTTTTCTCAAAGTATTTAAAAAGTTTACAAATAACTTCCACCATCTAGTTTGGATTGTTGTTATAGGGATCAAAAATTGGTCGAGCTTCTTTGAATGTTTCCTACATCTATTTCTTGAGCTAAGGAGATGTGGTTGTTGTAATGGATCTAGATAGCCCCCTACTAATGAAAATGCAATTCTAAATAATATCATAAAGTCTAAATAATGTAAACAACATCATTATGTACAAATGCTCACTCTTTCAATCTTACTGATTATACTTCAATCCACAACAAATTTAGATGCTTACTCTTTCAATATAACTGATTAAAATTCAATCCATATAAAACATAAATACTTACTCTTTCAATATCATTGATTAACATTCAATCCATATCAAATAGATAAAGGGGGATTGGCAAACTATCGCAACAAGCTCCCCACATCTAATATAAAAGCATAGGTTATATAAAGAGTGGTTCATCTATTTACACACAATATTATAAGAACATTCACCCAGTCAAACCATAACAATACATGCAACCTTTAACTAGTAAATATCTCTCATAAACACATGGTTATCTACACAATGGCAACTGTAGTAAAGAAAATACATCCACCACTTAAAGACTACTACACATCTCCCACTTTCGGCTTCCAAGAAATAAGCTTCACCTTTATGGTAGACTTCCTTCTACTGTACACAACAACTAAAGCCAACCTAGAAAATACAATTGTGTTGTCTTTCAAGGTTTCTATCTAGCATCACCACATGACTCTAGTTGACTCCTATTTGTTTTCCCAACGTAAGACCTAATGCACAAAACCATTTCCAAATACCATAACCAAAACACTATCTTTAAAATTTTATTGGTAAACTCTCTCCTTATTTTAGAAATGCATAAATTGGGTTGGTGAGATAATTACAAGATTTTCTCTAATGAGCCAAGCTATGCAACCCCTACCAAAGGATTCAAGCACTAGTTGGTCAAACACCTCACACAATCTACTAGATGTCCAACTCATACTTCCATAGGTACATTTAACTACAAAAGAAGACTTATAAACATTTCTAGAATAAAAAACTCTTAAGCCTTATTGAAAAACTCTCCAATTAACCAGTAAATAAAGACTTGATACCAAACTACATAGTGCAGGAAAAACTACATCATAAAAACCTAATACAACATCCCATTCATTGAGAATTTAGAGAAAACATAGCAAATCAAACTACTTGGTTAGCCATTGAGTTCCTACTGTAATATCCACTGTGCGCTTGTTGCTCCAGTATTTTTCCTATTTGCTACCTATTCCTCCAAATGTTATCCCCCTTATTTTTCCTTTTTGGTGATCTTTTGGTCTCCATACTCCAACCACCTTCGATGTGGTTGGCCTCATTGTGCCATCTCCTCACAATATGCTATTGTGGCTGACATCATGCATAGATGCTCCACATCCACTACTCTTACCTCCAGTAACCAAGAACTTACGTATCTACAAGAAGCAAATAAAACCAATGACATCATAACCATATTAGATATACTAAGGCCATCACTTTATCAAAATTCAAGGAGAACCATGCTAGATTAGTAAAGTCAAAAACTACAATCTTAAATAATGATCTACCTATCTTTCCTTTCTTTAAGAATATTAAATCCTTTTAAGTAAATCAAATCTATCTTTCATGACAGGTTTCCAGGTGATAAAGCAACTTCTTGAACAAAGATATCTAACATCAATGATATATATATATATATATATAAAGAGAATTCAATCCAAAGTAGGTACATAAGAAAATAACTTAATCCATGATTTTATCAACTCAACCTGTTATAAGTCAACAAGGTATACCAAAACCTTTTCATACTAATCAAAATCAATATTGATCTATTTTCTCATCGACTATTTTGTTTTTTTACCTCCAACAACCTCATTATGGATGGTATAATTTCCACACAAAGATACAACAAAAAACCAAGCATATCATGCAAATATATTAAAGGAAGGTTTGTCTTCCTTGGGGTTATTGTCTTTAAGAGCATTCATAATTTCCCTTTTAAGCATCCCACACTCAATGGTCGATATTTCTTTGATCTGTTAAACATGACCATTCCTACAAATGAACAATTTCTATTAGCAGCATCCATTCATTCATGATATCATTATTTGCAACAACTAGTCATAAAATTATAAATCATCTAGTCAACAAGATTCATAATATTCTCTACAAAATATGCCTCTCTAATGCAAAATATTTTGACAAAATTAATCATTCCATCTAGAGATAACTTGGCCGAAACATAATTCCAACATGTAGAAATTTATGCCAAGGGGGGGTCATGACATCCTCCCCCATTAGACTTAACACAGTCCTCTGTGTAATCTCAAAGTTTAACAAAACAACATTACATTGAATCCTAAAACAAGAATAGAAAATGTTTTTGCATATATGCTACTTTCTCCCAAGTAGCATCTCTTTCAAAAAAGCGATCCCATTAAACTTTGCATTGCTCCAAAATCCCTTTTCACATTGACTTGGATCGAAACTCAAGGATCCTTAATGGAAAATTTGTTTGCATATTTTGAGAGTCTTTAAAAGGTTTAAAAATAAATTCCACCATCTGATTTGGATTGTCATTACAAGGATCAAAAATCAATCGAGCCCCTTTGAGCGTTTCCTGCATCTCATTCTTGAGCCAAGTATATGTGGTTATTGTAAGGTATTTGGATAGTCCCCTACTAATAAAAATGCAATTCTAAACAATATCATAAGTTCAAATAATGCAAAAAACATCATTATGTATAGATGCTTACTCTTTCGAGCTTACAAATTAAACCTCAATACATAACAAATTTAGATGCTTACTCTTTCAAGCTCACTAATTAAAATTCAATCCACATCAAACACAGGTACTTACTCTTTCAAGATCATTGATTAACATTCAATCCACATAAAATAGAAAAATGGGGTTTGGTAAACTATCCCAACAAGATCCCCACATCTAATATAAAAGCACAGGTTCTATAAAGAGTGGTTCATCTATTTACACATAACATTATAAGAATCTTCACCCAGTTGAACCAAAAAAATGCATGTAACTTATGATTGGCAAAGATATCTCATCAATGCATGGTTATCTATGAACTGACAACCATATTAAATAAAATACATAGAACACTTAAGTACTACTACGCATCTCCCCCATCTGGTTTCCAAGCAATATGCTTTGCCTTCATGGTAGACTTACTTCTACTAGCCACAACAACTAAATCCAACCTAGCGAAGACAACTACATTGTCTTTCATAGTTTCCATTTGGCATCACCACATGACTCCTATCAAATCCTATTTATTTTCCCAAGGTAAGACCTGATGCACAATGCCATTTCAAAATACCGTCACCAAAATACTATCTCTAAAATTTTATTGTTAAACTCTCTCCTTATTTTAGAAATGCACAACTTGGGTGGTGATATAATTATAGGATATTTTCTAGTGATCCAAGCTACGCAAACCCTACAAAAGGACTCAGGCACTAGTTGGTAAAACACCTCACACAATCTACTAGATGTCCAACTCATACTTCCATAGATACGTTTAACTACGAATGAAGACTCATAAACATTTCTAGAAAAAGAAACTCTTAAACCTTATTGAAAACTCTCCAACTAACCAGTAAAAGAAGACTCGATATCAAACTACATAGTGCAAGAAAAACCAGATCATAAACATGTAATACAACACCCCATTCATTGAGCATTTAGATAAAACATAGCAATTCATCTACCTAATTTATCATTGATTTCTTACTATAATCTCTATCGTGCGCTTGCTACTCTAATATTTTTCCTTATTGCTACCTCTTCCCCCAAATGTTCTCTTCCTTATTTTTCCTTTTTGGTGATCTTTTGGTCTCCATCCTCCAATTGCCTTCAAGGTGGTTGGCCTCATTGTTCCATCTCCTCACAACCTGCTATTGTGGTTGACATCATGCACAAATGCTCCACGTACACTACTCTTGCCTTTGGTAACCAATAACTTACATATTCATAAGAAGCAAAGAAAACTATTAACATCATAGCCATATCGGCTATACTAAGACCATCACTTTATCAAAATTCGAGGAGAACCATGCTAGATTATTAAAGTCAAAAATTACAATCTTAAATCATGATTTACCTATATTTCCTTTCTTTAAGAAGAGTAAATCCTTATAAGTAAATCAAATCTATCTTTCATGACAGGTTTCCAGGTGATAAAGTAACTTCTTGAACAAATATATCTAACATCAAGGAATATATATATATATATATATATATATATATATATATATATATATATAATTATTAATAAAGATAAGTCAATCCAAAGAAGGGACAAAAGGAAAGAATTTAATCCATGATTTGATATATCTATATATATATATATAATTATTAATAAAGAGAAGTCAATCCAAAGCAGGGACAAAAGGAAAGAATTTAATCCATGTGTTTATCAACTCAACCTACTATAAATCAACAAGGCATACCAAAACCTTTTCATGCTAATCAAAACCAATATTGATCTATTTCCTCATGGAATATTTTGTTTTTTTACCTCCAACAACCTCATTTCCGATGTTATAATTTCCACATAAAGATACAACAAACAAAACCAAGCATATCATGCAACTATATGACAGAATGGTCCATCTTCCTTGGGGTTGTTGTCTTTAGGAGCATTCATCATTTCCATTTTAAGCATCCCACACTCAATGTTTGATCTTTATTTGAGATGTTAAAAATGATCATTCTTGAAAATGATCAATTTCCATTAGAAACATCCATTCATTCATGATATCATTATTTGCAACAACTAGTCATAAAATTATCAATCATCTAGTCAACAAGATTCATAATATTCTCTACAAAACATGACTCTCTACTACAATACATTTTGACAAAATTAATCATTCTATCTAGAGATAACATGTCCAAAATATAAATCCAACATGTATAAAATTCCACCAAGGGAGGGTCTTGACAATATTAAGCATCAAAAGCTAACATAAACTAGTTGTTTGTTAAACAATCTAAAAGCACCTTTGGGGAAATTGAGGTAGAATATTTAGGGCACATTGTGGCTACTGATGGTGTCCATGTAGATCCTAAAAAAGTTGAAGCCATGAAATAGTGGCTAAAACCTAAGATATTTAAGAGTATTCAAGGATTTCTCAGCCTTAAAGGATATTATCAAAGATTTGTCAAGAACTATGGAAATATAGTAGCCTCTTTGATAACTATGATTCATAAGGATAATTTTTCATGGAACAATGTAGCTAAGCAATATTTTTTGACTTTTAAGGATGCCATGTATATCATACCAATATTATCCATACATTATTTTCATAAAAACTTTATCATTGAAAGTGACACCTTTGAATAACAAATGAGTGATCTGAGGTTTAGCAGGTGCGGCGGGAGTGAGGGTTTGAATTTTCTGGGAAGGAATCTCAGCCAAGGTGGTAGAGGTAGAGCAGGTATGGAAGGGACGGGTGGGAACCTTGAGCATGGATCAATCGAGGATCTAGAGGAAGGCGATCAAGTTGTGGTATATTTGGAGGTGGGCATCACACGGGGGCCCGACCCTCCTCAAAAATACCCCGACAAAAAAGATACAAAGGACAATGTGGGGCCCAAGAAGTGGCTATCTTTTGTTGAGACTCTTAGAGGAAAAAGAAAGGAGGTTCTCTCTCTTCTGCCCCTAGTTCCAGTAAATAATAAAATTTTGGCCCCGACAAGTTCCATGAGCCATTTTATTTCAATGGAAGAATTCTCCCTAGTAGGCAATTTTTTGGGAGGTAGGCCGAACATGGAGACTATCAGGGCTTGGGCAATGGGTAAATGGCAATTGATAGGCAACTTGGAGTTGGTAGCTCTAACTCGAGGGTTCTTAATTATCCGTTATAACAATATGGAGGATGCTAACCACATTTTAATAGGAGGTCCTTGGTTTTTAGGCAAAAGGAGCCTTTTTCTCAGATGATGGGGTGAAAATTTTGACCCTGAAAAGCAAAATATTAATAGTTCCCCTATTTGGGTTCGTCTCCCGAGTCTACCTACCCAGTTCTTAAATGAATATTGGCTACAGGGCATAGCCAAAACTATAGGGGACCTGATCTCTATTGACCATGCGACCTTGGCCAGGATAAGGATGACTCATACACGAATCTACGTAAATGCTAATTTGGATAATGAATTTCTAAGGTTTGTGGAGCTAGATTATGGATAATACTATCAAAAATAGTTGATAGAATACAAGAACATATCGACATTCTATGCAAAATGCAAAAATTAAGGACATCTATGCAATCAGTGCCCTAACCTGGCAATGAATAGAGAAAAGCAAAAGCAGGGAATGCTAGACAAAGAAAATTTGAGGAGTTTCCTTGGCAGAGGCGATTTCAATCAGGCAAACTATGTCTACTAAAAAAAGAAAAGAGAGGGTATAGGGTCCCAACAAGACAAAGGAAAATAATAGGTTTTTGGCAACCAAAATACTCAGGTAAGTTCCAATCCTCTAGTTTCAAATAAATTTTCAATTCTATCCAATATGGGAGTAGGAGGATTATCAGAAGACATGGAAGCCCATAACCTTTAGGCTAACCTTTTTGACTCTCTAGAATCCCCATCCAAGTCAAGATCCTCAAACCCTAATGCTGAAATTACTATAAGCCCCATGGGTATCACAAATCCAAATCCTAATGCCCGATCTCTAGAATCCCCATCCAAGTTGGGATCCTTAAACCCCAATGCTGAAAATACTTCAAGCCCAATGGGCATCCCAAAGCCAAACCCTAATGCTAAATAACTTAGGAAGAAAGTTGAGGCATTAGAAAATAAAAAATCTCATCTCCCTAACATCATCACTAGGATCAGGTGAATCCTATTGAGGGGCCATCCCACAGACTAGGGGAATATAGGAAAAAAGGAGAAGATTTGGATGTAGGGGTGGAGATATGTGAAACTCTTCAAACTGAGGAATATGGTAGTCCGGTTCTACAACAAATTGCCTCCCCCTAGTTTAGTCCTAAACAAACTAGGAGCATTGTGAAGTCTCCTATAGATTTTGGCAATGAAAAAAGAAGAGGGAGAATATCAAATGTTGAGCATCAAAAAATTAAAATTGATAATGACATTGCCAATGGAAAATAGAGAACCTTGTTTCAACAGGTTATTTTGGGTTATGAAGACAACAAATTAGGAAAACCCCCTCAAGGCAAGGGGAGAGGAAGAAATCCCAAAAAATCTAAATGAAGTTCCTCTCATGGAATGTGAGAGGCCTTAATGGCCTACCCAAACATAGGGAAGTTAGTGCAATAAGAAATCAAGTGAATCCAACTATTATCATGTTGCAAGAAATAAAAATTGATGAGATTTAGTCAAAAAAAGTAGCAAAAAAATCTGAAATCAAGGGGAGATGGTTTGAAAATAAGCTAGAGGATTTTCTGGAGGCCTTATGACTTTGTGGGATCCCTAGATAGTAGAAGGCACCATTATTTAGAAATATGATAGAGTTCTTAGTATTTTATTTAAGGAAATAAACAACAACGGGTCATGGATCCTTTCAAAAATTTATGCCCCAACTTCAATTCAAGGGAGAGCTCTACTGTGGGAGTACTTAGGCAATCTGAGTGAAATATTCCACAATGTCCCATGGATTTTATCTAGGTATTTTAACACTCCTCTTTACCCTTCAAAAAAAATTGGTGGAAATGGACCACCTACATGGATGAGTTCAATGACTTTGTGAACTCCAACATGTTTATGGAGGTAAAACTTAAAGGAGCAAATTATACCTGGAGTAATAGGTGGATAGGGTGTCATCTCATTCAAGAAAGGCTTGACATGTTTTTTCTATCAAATGAGGCTACACCTCTATTTGGTGATTCTACCCTGCAAGCCCTTCCTAAAATTGCCTCTGATCATAATCTTATTTTGTTGGAGATCCCTAAATATTTGTCCTTCAAGAAACCTTTTAGATTTCAATCTATGTGGATCAAAAATTCTAGTTTCAAAGATAAATTAATTCAGTGGTGGCAACAACCTATCAGGGGTAGTGCAACTTTTAAACTTTCTAGAAAATTAAAGTTTGTTAAGGAAAAGCTTTAAACTTGGAACAAAGAGGTCTTTGGGAACCTCTTTGAAAATAAAAAATAGGTTGTTGAAATTTTGAAGATAATTGATCATAGGATTCAACATGGTGATGTTGATGAAACTACTAGGCAGGAGGAATGGATAAAACTAGAAGAGTTTCATAACATTTTGGCCTGTGAGGAAATCTATTGGAGGCAAAAATCAAGGGCTCTTTGGTTGAAATATGGATATTCAAATTCCAATATTTTTCACGTCACCACACTTAGAAACAAAAGCAATAACAAGATATATTTTTTTAAAAAAGCAGATGGTTCTATTACTCAGGACTTAACAGAAATCAGAAAGGAGGTAGTAACTTATTTCAATTCTATCCTTGGTCAAGAATTGCAATGCAATGAGGAGGCCAAAGATATTCTCTTGCAATCCATTCCTAGAATAATAAATGAGGATATAAACCTTAAGCTTCTAGCTTCCTTTTTGATGAGGAAATTTAGGAAGCCTTGTTTAGCATGGATCCAGATAAAGCCCCGGGACCCGATGGCTTTCCCCCTCATTTCTATCAAGATTTTTGGGACATCATAAGTGAGGATGCAATTTTTGCTATCAAAGAATTCCAAGAAAGCAATCATATCCCAAAAGGTCTCAACTCTACTTTTATTTCTCTAATTCCTAAGAAGCAAACCCTTGAATCTATGGTTGACTTCAGGCCAATCAGTCTGTGAAATATTTCTTACAAGATCCTAACTAAAGCCATTGCAAATAGAATGAGAGATGTTCTACCCCACATCATATATCCATGCCAGGGAACCTCTGTCCAGGGTAAGTCAATATTGGATGGAGTTATCACAGTTCATGAAGCTCTGCACTCTACTCATAAGACTAACAAGTATGTTTTTGCCCTCAATCTTGATATGAACAAAGCATTTGATAGGCTAAATTGGGACTTTCTGATTGCTGTCCTCCTTAAGTTTGATTTTCACCACCAATGGGTTAATTTGATAAAATAATGCATTTCTAAAGCATGGTTCTCGATTTTGGTTAATGGAACAATTGTTGGTTACTTTCAAAGTCACATAGGAATTTGGTAGGGGGACCCTATTAGCCCCATGTTATTCATCATTGTGGAAGAAGCTTTAGGAAGAACCATAAAAAATGCTTGTATTTCAAGGCTAATATCAAGAATCAAGGCAAAATATCTCACTAGGGTTGTTTCTCACCAATAATTCGTCGATGATACCCTTATTTTGACTAAGGTGTCGATGGTTGAGGCCAAAAGAATTAAATACATCCTGCAACTCTACGAGGACGTTGTTGGTCAGAAATTTAATTTCAATAAAAGTAAGTTATATATCTTGAACACCCCCATTCAGAGGCAAGGAAGGATTGCAAAAATTTTAGGGTGTGATTTAGTAAACCTCCCCACTTCATATCTTGGTCTCCCTATTTTCATTGGTTCTCCGAGAGAGTCAATGTGGGATAGGGTTATTGAAAGAATTCAAAAAAAACTTGCTGGATGGAAAGGTCATCTTCTATCTCAAGTAGGAAAGTTGACCCTCACTAAGGCCTCTCTTCAAAGCATTCCAGTCTATTTCCTCTCCATTTTCAAAGCCCTTGTGAAGGTTTTCTAGAAAATTGAGAAACTCCAAAAATAATTTTTATGGACTGGATCAGAGGAGAAAAAAAGGATACACCTTGTAGGATGGACCAAAGTGTGTAGACCCAAGGAAAATGGGGGCTTAGGTCTGAGGAGAATTGCTCATATGAATTTAGCTTTACTAGCTAAGTAGGTGTGGTGCCTCATTTCTGGTGAAGAAAATGAATGGACAACTATCATCAAATGAAAGTATCTTCAAAATATGGAATTTCTAAGTGACTCAGTTCCAATAAGAGGTTCTTCTTTTTGGAAAGCAATTCTCAATTGTAAGGAAATCATAAAATATTTTTTAATATGGGTTTTAGGCAATGGTGAGAGGATAAATTGTTGGAATGACAGGTGGGATAAGGACGAACCACTGACGCAATATCCTAACTTAGCCCAAATTAGATATATCATGGAAGAACTCATTGGTAGAAAAGTCTCCGATTATATGGTTGAGGACAAAGGTAGAATGAAGTGGAAACAAATAAGGATTCAGGGATTTCAAGCATAATAAAATAATCTTTGTAAAATTCTCGGGCAACAATTTATCCCCATGAGACCCAAGGAAGATCAAGTGACCTGGGCTCCTACGGAAAACATGGGTAGTTCACTGTTAAATCAACTTACAAGCTTCTGTTTGATGATGAGGATTTTGTCCTCCAAAAGGACTTAGTTTGGATAAAAAATTTAATTCCAAAAATTGTAGTCTTTTCATGGCTGGTTATCCAAGGAATAATTCTAACCATTGATAATATGATGCATAAAGGTATTTGTATCACTAATCACTATTATCTATGTAGGGCTAATTGGGAGACCATTTATCACATTTTCCTTGAGTGCCATTTTTCCTTGACTATCCTAAGTGGGGTTTTTCAGGCCTTCAATATTTCCTAGGTTAAACCAACCACCATACTTGATTTTTTCATCTAGTGGTCTTGCCCCTTTTCAAGCCAAAGAATTAGATACATGTGGAAAATTTGTCTCAATCACTATCTTTGGTAGGTGTGGTTAGAAAGGAACCATAGAGTCTTTAATGAGTCTATCCATGATCATCAAACTATAATTTCTAGGATCCTATCCTTTTCCAATGAGAATGTGAACCTTATCCCTTTTGATAGTCATAAAATGCATCTGCAAGAGACCAGGATTACTCAATATTTAAGCTTTATCTTGTTAGATGAGTTTGTGCCTAGGGTAGTCAACCCTAGAGCCAATGTTAAGTTGTCCCCACATCCTACGGGTTGGTTTAAGCTTAAATTTTATGGAGCGGCTAAGGAAAATCCTAGCAGAGTAGGCGCTGGCGACATTATGCAAGATCATAATGGGAATATGATGCTTGTGTTTTCCAAATATTTGGGAACAAGGATGAACAATGAAGCTAAAGCTAGAGCTATGTGGAGAGGCCTTCAAATGAATCAAGACTTAGAAGGTAATTTGATCATAGAAGGAGACTCTATGCATGTTATAAATCTCCTCAATAATTGGAAAACACCTCCTTTGAGGATTAACACAATTGTTGAAGAGGCTAAGATCCTTTTCTAGGGAAGACAGGACAAAAAATCCCAACATGTCTTTTGGGAAGCTAACAAAGTTGCTGATAAGTTGGCCAATTTGGGTGTCGATGGTGACAAAATTTTCAAATGGGAACATGATGTCTCGAGTGAAGTAGAGGAGCTTATTCAACAAGAATGCCAAGAATGATAGTCAAATTTACCAGATGAAGGGAAGGCATTGTAAGTTCAAAGGCTATGAGTATTCCCATCTCTTTTTTGAAATGGACTCACAATAAAAATTATTCGAGCTATCAGTCTTGGTGGATGCTGCTTGGAAATACCACAAAGACTAATGGGGATAGTCACATGTCAGATAACATGGCTCCTAGTCATCTTATTAATTTGAGGTTGGTTGATAATCATAGGGCATGAAAGAAATGACAATATAAGACTTTGAACCAGAGCCACATGGACCACCAAATAGCCACCACCATAAATATAGCCAGCAGGTTCACTTCTCCAAGGCTGATTGGCCAAGACGGTATGTGGTCCCAAAGCATGTCATATATGAAAGAAAGTAATTACCAAAGAATTATTAAGAGTAACTGTCAATACAAAGCTTGTGGGAGTTTTTTTTAGTACTCTACTATGTGTGTCTGCAGCTTTTTGTTTCTCCACTATTTCAAGGAAGGGATCTGTGTTTGTTTCTTTTTTTGTAATTATGATGTAGGTGTGTTTTCTTGAGGTATACCCAAAATGTTGTATGGGAAGTTTCTTTTTGATAACAAGCTATGTGCCTTACCGGATGTAATGGCTTTGGTAGCATGTAGATTTTACATATATAGGATCCTTAGTAAGGACATGTTCATCAACATCCCTGGGCTGATTTTTGTAAAAGGTTTTGGGTCAACCTGTAAAACCCGATATTAATGGTATAGTATCTTATCTACCACAAAGTGAAACCTTTGAAGTGGAATTAGTGATGGTACTTATGTAATAAGGTTAACCACTTTCATTCATAATAAAGTCCTTGTCATGATGAATTCTAGCTAAACTTATGATAAAGATATTATGGTTATTATATTTACAATTATTCATTAGGGACCATACTTGTTAGGGCATCAATTCATCATCAAGACAAATCATTTTAGCCTTAAGTATATCCCCGAATAGAGAATTTATTCTCCTAAGCAATAAAAATGGGTTACTAAGATCTTAGAATATGATTATGAGATAGTCTTTCTCAAAGGGAAATAAAACATGGTCATTGATACTCTTTTTATATTGCCTAAAAAATAAGATATCCTCTATGTAATATCCATAATTAGGTCTAATTGAATTGAAATACTTAAGTCAGAATGGAAGACAAACCCCTCCCTTGCAAATATCATTTAGGACTTGCAAATAGAAGCAAGAGACCATCCCAATCACTCATAGAAGCATGCAGGATTACACTATAAGCATCAAGTTGTTATTCAGCCCTCTTCACAACTCAAATCATAGATTCTCATAAAAAATCACTCTTCTTAAATAGGAGGACATGTGGGTTTCTTGTAAATCTATGAATGGGTTAAGTGTAAATTTTATTGGCCCATGTTAAACTTAGATGTTAAACATTTTGTGAATAGTTGTGATACTTGTTAGTTCCAAAAAGGTAAAATGATCCATACACTAGGGTTACTTTAACCTTTGCCCATTCTAGAGTCCCCGTGGACAAACATATTCATAGACTTCATTGAAGTACTTCCTCTATCTAGAGGTAAATCAATTATAATGATGATCGTGGATAAATTGACCAAGTATGCTCATTTTTTGTCCTCTAATCATCATTGTGTTGCCAAGACAGTGGCATAAGTTTTCATAGATCATATCTTTAGAATCCATGGGAGCCCCCAATCCATATTTAATGATTGTGATAAAATATTAACTACCAAATTTTTGGAGGAACTCTATCATATTAAAGGGATCCAAATGTAAATAAGTGTGGCCTATCACCCACATATTGATGGCTACATGAAAGTGGTGAATAGATTATTTGGTACCTAGGAATAGGTATATGAGGATGTGATATTATATTGTATAAGTGTTGGCATGGTCCACACATAACCCAAGGTTGATTATATTATAATATTATATTATATTAGTAGTCATTTCCCCAAAATAGAATTATAATATGGATATATAAAGGAGTATTTATCATTGTAATCATCATGGATATCAATCATATGTAATTATATTTTCCCATGAAGTGGTTTATGGGACTTTTCCGTCTCTAAGTGATGCTCTCATCTTGGGAGATCTTGTAGAGTTATTCCTTAAGGATTATTATTGGTGTTGCTCTGCCTTAAGGGTATTATCTATATCTACATCATTGTGTAGATTGTTATTGTGGATAATTATTTGTAAATGAATGATTTGATATTTTTGTATATTAGTGAGTGATTTCTATTAAAATATCCTGAGACATATTTTTGATTCTTTGTTTTAGATAATCAATTCAAATGGAGTTAATGGCTTCTATTAACTGAATGGTGGTACAATAGCACTTTTTGCACAACCATAAGTATGACAACATATAAAGTAGTATATGGTCAACCATCCCTGACAATCACTTCTTCCTTTCCAAGTAGTTCGAAGGTGGAAGTACTTGATACAAACATTAATCATTGATAAGAAGTCTTAGTAGCTCTCAAATAGAATTTTTCTATTTCCCAAAACCATATGAAAAAATAAGTAGAAAACATAAAACTAAGAGAGGATTTTCCAAGGGTGACATGGTCTTCTTTCATATTCAACCTTATAAAATATATCCCTCAAACAAAAGAATTAACATAAGATAACACCCAAGTTTTACGGATCCTACAAGGTACTACAAAAAATAGGGGAGGTTGGTTACAAGTTTGAGTTACCTACAACTTCCAAGACTTGTATAGTTTTTCATGTATCTTGTTTGAAGAAAGTGGTGAGCATGCATACTCAAGTTCAAACCATCATTCTTTAAATGGATGAAGAGAGATCTATTATTTTGTAGCCTACCACCATTCTAGATCATAAAACTCACCATCTCCACTCTTGTAATATCATTAAAGTATTGGTGTAGTGGCAAGTGTTGCAACCAAAAAATGCCACATGGGAGCTATTGCAATACTTTCAATAATATCTCCCCACTCTTAACCATTGAATACAAATATTTTTTGAGGGAGATGGTGTGTTACATACTCGACACTTACAACTCATAGAGGCATATG
The DNA here is from genome assembly GCA_028583015.1 of Wollemia nobilis. Classification (NCBI taxonomy): domain Eukaryota; kingdom Viridiplantae; phylum Streptophyta; class Pinopsida; order Araucariales; family Araucariaceae; genus Wollemia; species Wollemia nobilis. The sequence goes on from JAQPPZ010002606.1 coordinate 1,290,781, forward strand.
TTTTGTATGTAAAGTGGATCATGTATCAAGTGAGAAGTGGATCACATGTTAAGTAAGGAGAGTGTGTGTCACATAATCATGTATATAACCACTTTGTCATAGAATATGTTTACTTCATATAATAATAAATGTAACTACTTGGTACCATGAATGTAATTGTCATAAAATACTATCATAGCATGTTGTCATAGAATATTGTCATAAAACATCTAGAAATATGCTTGTGAATATCATAAAATAGAAAGGATGTAACTCTCACAGGCTAGAGAAGAATTTGTATATTTTGTGAGGTTTCCTCCTCAAAGTAGCCTATAATAGTCATATTACTTGTCCTAAAATCTTGTAATTACGATTATTTTGTTTTCATGTTTTATATGATGAATGCTTATTTTATTGGATATACAATATTAGTGTTTCTTTTATCAATACTATGTGCAATCATAGTTAAAATTATATTTGGCACTAAATTTATGATCCCAATATAGCTTTACACTGATATTTTTGAGGATAAATATTCACATAAGAAAAATAATTTCATTGCATCACTTTTAGTGATTAGTGTGCACATACTAGGGTCCATGGATTGTCTAACCCATAACCATATCACAAAAGGATTTTCATGTGGATAACATATAGCCACCACCTTGTGGTCTCCCTTGACCACCTCCATACAATGTGCTTCCTCTCAATCACTTTAATTCATATGGTTCATCTCATCCACTTTCATTCATGTGGTTCCTCTCAACCACTTCCATGGGTTCTTATGACTTTATCACAACCATTATGTTTAGAAAATTTTCTCACTTCATTTTGAAATCACCCTATCCTTAGGGATTACATCACTTTGACCTTCATCATGGCCAAAAACATCACAACTATCTTCAACACAATTTTTTATAGCACTCTATGTCATTATGATTTATCTTTGACTTGACAATTGACACACCATAGCACTACACATCATAAAATTTTAAGGATATTGGGTACCATTAATTATGAACTCTTTTATACATTATATCTATTTCACCACTTACAACTAACAAATGATAAGGCCTTTGAGGTCTTCAACTCTACACCACTTATATATGACTTCTCTAACGTATAATATAAGTTGTCCCTTTATATCAACCTTGTCTTTTACATGGACCTATGAAAGCACCTTGACAACTAGTTCACATTCGCATTCGATAGTCTCATGTAACCTTCATAAAGTACCAATTATCACATTACTCACACCCTTAAATATTTATGGGAGTTTTTTAGTTCATTCGTTTTACTTTCACACATTTTGGAATCATTTAAGTTTAAGAAGAGGACCATACTATCTCTCACTTTTTAAGTTTAGATACATGACACTTGTATTTAATAAATGTTACATACGATATTTTTGACATACCAAATTTCACAACCAAATTAGTCTATCATTTATCACTATTCAACATGGATAAAAATGAGAGTTCTAAGAAAAAAAGAGAGGAAAATATAACACAAGGACTAGAAGATGACAACATAGGACAAAATGTGGCATGCTTGGTAAACCAATAAAACAATGACCACATAAGGATTGACTCATTTTTTGTGAAATAAAATATAGTACTATGGGGCTTATGTCTAGGGATTTACAAATTTACTATGAAGAAAAAATATTTCAAGCAAATTATATTTTTAAAATATTTTACTACACAATTATTAGGCCTGTAAAAGACATTGTCAAGTTTCAAATCCAACTTGAACCAATCCACACATAGGGTTTTTAGAAGCCACTCCTCACTAGAATATTCTATCTTTTAAAAAATAATTAGAGTCCCTCACCTAAAAGATATTTATTTGGGGTGAAGATCAACCATTAATACATGTCTCAAGATCCACCCTCATGAGGTATCCATTGTGTTGGACCTCCTTTTTGCAATCTAATTATGCAAACCATGGATCTATATCTTCCCATAGTCTTATAAGTCATAAATTCTTCACCTTTTCTCCTTTAATCGAATAAGAACATGTTCATGTACGTAAATGCCTCTAAGAAAACATGACTAATACTAATTTGCTCTGATATTTTCCCATACCTCTTTTTCTCATCCTTATAATCTCATAGGAAAACTTGTGTAGGATTATCAAATACTTCTTATTATATGATATTATCTCATTCCTTTCCTAGATACAAAGGACTCATAATATTTAACCTTATATAAATACATACATACAAGGTATGCTTCACAATTAATAAATACACATATATATGAGATTATTTAATCTTAGAATACCAACACAACAACAAAGGTACTAACATATATACACCCATTCAGATAAGACTATTAACATTGTTTGAAAACATTATTCTATACTTTGATATACCCATGCCCAAATATCTTTAAATATATGATACCACTATAAGAATAAGAGAAGGACTCACTAATGGTCTAATACCAATTTCTAAAAGGATATGGAGATAAAACATACAAAGCATAGAGAAACACTCAACAAAATTTATATATTAGACACACACATATACATATATGCAGGTGATCACACAAAAAATTGTATTCTCACACTTGATCCATGGAGGAGTATTTATAGGCATGTCATGGTAGGTGTTTGAAGCTTCTATACAATTACCTTTAGCACTGTTACATCCACCACTCCATCTACCTAGTTATTTTATAAGTGTACTCAACTATAGTACATGATGAATTTATATTCTATCAATAATAAAATAAGTCAACCTATTGCTCAAATATGAGGAAGAAAAATAGTACAATGCAAAAGTCATATACTCATGTTTTTCAAATTCAAACTTGTTATACCTTTAAGAAAAAGAAGTATTAGAAAATAGTTTTATAATAGCCATCTATGTATTTCTTATGGCTTTGATATGTGAAATATGCATCTTAGTCGTTGAAACACAAAGATAAAGAAAAGAATAAATAAATATATTTTTAATAAATTATGTATATTATATGCATCTTACTTGTTGAAACAAAAATGTAAATAAATTAATCAATAAATATTTTTTCAATAAATTTGATTGATTTGATAAGTCTTACAATATTAGCATGCAAGTGAAAGACTAATTCTAATTTTATAATGTGTTTTGTGATTGAAGATAATTAAGTGAATGTCATTTGAAAAAGTGTATTTTGAAGTTATGAAAATGTTATACAAATATTTTGAAATAATAATTTTCTTTTGACAATTAAATTTTATCACATAACAAAATTAATTTACAAATTTAATAATAATAATAATAATTATTATAAAAGAAATATAAGACACAAACTCATGATTTTGGCACTCAAGGCCTAAAATAATTCCTCCATATAATTATACTAATATATGAAGTAACTTACTTTGTAATATTGTTAGAAATAAAATTGCATACATGAAATAAAGTAACTTACTTGATAACATTGTTAGCAACAAGATTGCATAGATGGGTTCTAAATATGTTAATACTAAACTGGTTGTAAGGATTTAAATGGATTCCACTTGTATTACATTATGACTACATATTGGGGCTTGTATTGCATCATGACCATGTATATTCATTACAAATTGACAATTACATATGCATTTTTGACAATATTTGAACTTGGATCTCCTCCTTGAAAGTCAAGGAATTTAACTCATTGAAATCATGTCATTTGATAGATTATTATGAATTATTAATTTTTAGACTAAATATGAATTGATATTTGCTCTAGCGAGAATCCTCTCTTGCTTTGTGTTAGGGTTTGTTTGATTTATCTTGGCTGGTCCTTTGTAATTATCTATGGATCCCAACCATGGTGGGTCGAGCATTAACTCTAACATCATGGGAGACAAGTTAAGTGAAAATGGCACCCATCAAGCATCCTAGGAAATTCATCCTAAAGCTAATCCTTGATGTAATGTCTCATCCTCTAATGTAGTTTTACTTTTATCAAAATTTGATAATACTTTCAAATGGGTAGAATTGTTTACCCTAGTTGGGTACTTTGTGGGGCACATTCCCAATGCATCAACTTTATAGGATTGGATCAACTCGGCTTGTTCCTCTCATGGCATCAAGCTTGAGCTGATCCAAAACCTCATGAAGGGTTTTTTATTTTTAGTTTTATTGATTCTACTTAGGAAAAATCTATCTATGAGCATGGTCCATGGTCCCTATGGATATCTTTGTTAATTTTTCTCCATAAACCCATGATTTTACTATTTTTGAGGAAATAATGTCTAAGGTATTGGTATTGGTCAAGTTCCCTAGTATTCATATTACCCTTTGGCCTTTTTGGAGTCACATTATGGTAGCCTTAAGGTGTGTCATAATTGTGGAAGCCAACAAGTTTTTCATGCTTTCTCATAGAAGAGGGTCTTTTTCATGGTTGATTTATCTAGAGATCCCAAAGAGTCCATAAGCATATAGGTTGGGGAGACCATTATCTCACAAAATTTAGTCTATATTAACCTATCAAATACATGCTTTTGATGCCAATAATTTGACCATAAGGTTAAAGGTTATTTATTGATACCACATAATAAGCTAAAACTAGATTCCATATAAAACACTAGGTCAATCCCTCAACCCAATGAGAAGGGTTGGACCACTATGGGAGATCACAAAAATTTGCATAATTGTACAACTAAATCTTCACACCTCAAACCATTTATGAAGATGGTGGTTTCCTTAGGATCATAACCATAAAATAAGGTGAAAGAGTAACCAATTAGAGATCCATCAATGATGAAGGTGGTGGCCAAGGAAGGTCCTCAACCCCACAAAATCTATACCTCAAGTGTAGATAGTGTGGTTACCAAAAATATTTCCAAAGTAAGATCTCCTCCTCAATCTCCTACTATGAACTCTGACTACTCTCATAACCCAAAGAAGGGTATTTTTGGGATATCTAGGATATTTATTATTACATTATTTATGTTTATGAATAGTTTATGGTGGGTGGCATAATCATGCCACTATCCTAGTGGACTAATATTTTATTAGTCACTATTATAGACCCTTAAGCCTATAAATATGTAAACTTCTTACATTCAATAATATAGCTTCCTCATACATCTGGCCCATTTGCAAAGTGGAGCATGGGTTTTTGCTCCATGTGGAAGATCTTCACATGGCCATGTTCATGGCCACTTTGCACATGAAATTTAAGCCCATATTTATCTCCTTCTAGGAGTGCTCCCTCATTCATATGGGCCTTGTTGGCCCACTATTCTTGAAGTGGCATCTTCACATGGATTTCTACATGGTCCTCTAGCATTCTGGTGAGATTTGTTCACGTCATGCACTCTTACGTGGCTTATTCCTGAAACTAGAGTTGGGACTCCTATTCATATTTGATAATGGTTGTATCTCATAACAGTGTTGCAATAATTGCTACCTATGGCATCGTTACTGTGTTGATGTGTTAATAACATAATTATTTCATGGATTAAATCTAGATCTACTTCTGTCTTGAGATGTCCCACTTAGAATATCGACAATATATTTTTAGACGACATCCATACCTTCCTCTATGCTATATTCATGATAAATGGAAGACATCCATTTTGGTAGCCATGCTAAATATTTTAGGGATGGCTTGGCTGTGTGATGTTGATCATGGGTTGTTCAACCAATTTTATGGACTATTGTGCTTTTATGAAAGGGGTTCTATGATTGTTTTTAGAACTTTACCATGAAAATGATCTATGAACGCTGCAATATTTTGGTGTCTATTCCACATCGAACTTCTAGATCTGTCTTACTTCTAGTTGCTTAAGACTGTGTACAACAAAAGAAATATTGAAAACCCTGACTATAAGTGTGCAGTAGGGCTTGGAATGGATCGTGATAGAGTGATGGTGCAGTGACTGGGCACCTATAAATGAACAATGCTTTTGCAGTGGTGTGGGGTATATCAAACATGAAATCTAGCCTTCAATATTTTGAATGCACAAACCCTATATGATTTGATTATGTATTGGCTGCACTAGGTGATTTTCACTATGATGGTGTAGCTGTAGATCCACAATCTGGCAGTGTGTTGCTGTGATGGCACCATTAAAGTGGCATCATGAGGTTACACGAGGGGGTGCAACTTGGGTGATGCTGCTGAGGTGTGTTGAGGATGCTAGGCACTACGCGCCAGTAGCACCATGCATTGTGATGGTGTTTGACACCTTGTTTTTTAATTATTTCCATCATGGGCAGATTAAATTGGTCATAGCCCATATGATTCCCAAGAAAAATGGGGTGCATCCATGGTAGATCTTCCCATATTAAAAATTACAATTTATAGGCATGAAATACCTATTACAAACACTATGCCATTATGAAGTGGCATAATAAAATATTAACCCACTATGATAGTGGACTAATAAACTAATGTCCACAAAGGAAGTGGACTAATAAAATAATATCCACTAAAGGTAGTGGACTAATAAACAAACATACCATTATGAAAGTGGCTACATATGCATAATGCCTTATGAGGTCATATGCCTTTTCTAGAAGGTGTTTATTTAATATTAAGATTCCTATCGTTCCTCCCCACTAAGGGAGAAGAAGGTGGTGAAATGCAAAGGATTTTTGGGTACAACCAAAAATGCACTCTGAAAAACAACAAAATGAAGATCGAAGATGATCTAGATTAGGTCTTCATAAAATAGGAAAATAACACTACCATTGAATCAGGCTCAAAAAGAGCTTTTCGATGATTTTAAACATGCATATGTGTGAAGACGGTTGGATGGTCCCTCGAAATGGCATGAAATAAGAAGAGCTAAAGCATGTGACGTTGGCCCTTATAGGCCCTTAAGCCTATAAATATTTAACACTTATTCTTCATAAATACCACTTTCTCATGCATGCCTAGCCCAAGTGGATGTTCACGACTAAGATTGGATGAAAAAACCCACATGGTATTGACATGCACGAGAAAGTGGCATTTATTTTAATATAAGTGGGAAGACATTTATGTAATGGTATTTTAATATGCCAACTGCCCATGCCATACCCACATGGACCTAATCTCCACTCACAATTTTTAAAATTATATTTAAATCATGTATTTTTATGCATTACACCACACTGCACATGGGAGGGCCCACATAGCCCCTAAATGTAGAAATATGGAGGTCCATGCAAAATGATTTTTTAAATCATTATTATTCCAGATTACACTACTCAAAAAATTCCCCATTGAGGGAACATTTGAAAACAATTGCTCTATGGGAGATACTTTTTTAATAATGCATGAGGGAAACATTGACCCCTCATATTTCTCAATGAGACATTGTATCTCACAGAAAATCAAGGCTAAAAATTTACGCTTCTTGAGTATAGTAGTGTTTATACTCGTTGGAAAGCATTTTTCAAGCACAATTCAATGGAGATGTCAAAATCCACATTTTTAAAAGTCCTTTGTGACTTAGTGCTCAAATCAAGGTTACAAAAGCATCATGAGTCAAACCACATTAACCAACACATGTATCGTGAGCTGAACCACATTAATCAACAATCTAGGGACTACAAAATCTAGACACCCTAGATTTATCCTTTTTCTTATTATTATTCTACTTTATATCACATCCTCCATTTTAGGATTCTAATGGCTTAATTTTTTTGTCAATATCATTGTATGGAGTGCATTTTCGATAGATTCCAACACTTCTCAACATTATAAGTGTGCCTCATAAACACACTTAATGGCTCAAAAAGTCTAGTAAAGGTGCCATTTCAGTGTAGACCAACACCAGCATACCTAATATGAGTTTCACCTTGAGGGGGAAAAAACCTAATAACAAAATGAACCTCGTAGGTAGTGATCTACTCTATCACACCTGGTGGATGCAATGGATGGTTACCCATGCATTTCGATAGGATGAGGTGGTCACAATAAGGACACTTATGTTTGTTAAAACAAAGTGAGGGAAATCCCACTTTTTCTTAAGTAATCAAGTAGTACTTATGTTGATTAGACCCAAAGGATGAACCAGAGGTAAACGATCGAGTGGAAATTCCAAAGGCAAAATGATCAAGAGGTAGAAGACCCAGTGATAGACCCAGAGTCAAAATGATCGAGAGATATACCCAGAGGTGATAGTCCTAGGAGGTAAACCTAGAGGTATTTATATAAGCAAGAGCATCCAGAGCCACGAGCCAGAGAAACTCAAACCATGAACCAAGAGTTCAAGAGCCAAAGAGAGCAAAAGAGCAATAGCCTAAGACATTGTCCCAAATAATGTAATAAGGGGGAATGTTGGGATATCTACTATTACATTATTTATTTTTATGAATAATGTATGGTGGGTGGCATAGTCATGCCATTATCCTAGTGGACTAATATTTTATTAGTCACTATTATAGGCCCTTAAGCCTATATGGTGGTGTATATAGTTCATTAGAAGTTTTCCAAACTTAATTTTTTGTGCCTATAAGAGAAATATTTTAGGGTTTTTCACTAGTAGTAGTTTGTTGGGTCATTTGGACTGAAATTGATTTCCTTCATAGTGAGCATGAGCAAGACATAGGTGATGTTACCACCTTCATCTCCCCCTAAAAGTGGCCTCACATGGTGGCTCACAAATGTGATCACATATATCATACATTTCATATACTTTTTATGTCAATAACCATAAAAATGTGGCATACATGGTCCAACTTGTGTGCTAGTTTTGACAGAATTATCGAAAGGTATGAAAAGGTGATGTTATATGGAAAACCTATATTTACTTTTCCAACTATTTCTCACTCCCTATTGAACCAATACTTTATTTAATGCTCTTTAACCACTCACCCATACCATTTTGAATTGAATGGGAAGTATATAGAAGGTCAAACTGAAGTAGGGAAAAAATGGTGCACCTAAGAGTGTTAAAACAACATTAAGCAACCACATAATCCAAATAAGTGTAAGAAAAGGTGTTTCTCTTTATTTCATTTGGTAAATCATAATAATTATTACATATATATCCTCTTGAGGTCTCTTAATGTGATACAATTATTTACAAAATGATGGGTTCCCAAGGATCAAGTCCTTTCAAAGAAGCTCGTGTGCACTTCCAATGTTCTTCCTCGTACCCACAATTGAGGTGGGCAAACCTATGATGCCACCACTTTGTTCTATGATATTGTTCTCCTTCATTTTATACTATATATCCTGCACCTACACACAATGAAACCATAATTATTAAATATCAAGTGTGTGTGGTGAAAACATGTAATCCCCACATGCACTAAAAGACTAGAAAACATGAATATGAAATATGCCTATCTAAATCAACTCAAAATGATTTGAAATTATAGAGGTATGTAAAATATATGGTTTTGGTAATATATTACTGAAAAATAACCTAAATTTCATTCTATGACATGGCGTAATCGTAGTGCACTTTTCAAACTTGTAAAACCTAAAGTAAGCAATTTATGCCCCTAGACATATCCAAAACACATGAAACTTGGAAATAATACATAAAATTAAATTCCAAGACAACCCATGTGGTCATATTCAAAAAATAAATAATATTTTCATGTGCATATCCATATGAGCTTCATAGATCTGCATAAGACCCTACAAAACACTAAAAATACGATATCTCACTCAATATAGATCCAAAATGCATAAAATTTGGAAAGCATGTTCATATACTAATATAGAATCTAAATAAAAAATAATAGTAAATAAATCATACACATATCTATCCTCTTCCCTTGCAGGGACAGTGGGGACTGTCACAAAATGGGGATTGTCCTGGGGTGAGACAACCACCAATTCTACACTTATTTTGTCACCAATACCTCTATGAATTGGTTAGGGATATGCTAAATAGTGTTTTCATTGAATTTTATGGTGAAATTCACTCAATTGATAATTTTTTGTAATCAAATTGCGCCTCCTATATCACTCATAAACCTCCTTCGCTAGGTAGATATTCCAAGAGAAAAGGGCACAAAAGGGTGAGGGGAAATCTTGGAAGCACTCTATTGCTATGTCTCAAAACTCCTCTCTATAGTTTGTGTTTAAAATGGATCCACTTTATATCCAAAGGAATCATTTGGGAAAGAAGGCATGTGAGGGCATGCAGGGCAAGAGGTGCCATTTGGCCAATAGGGTGGCATGCATTGGAAGGGAAGATAATCTCCCTATTTGGCCTCCCTCATGCAGTATGTCATAAGTATTATGAGCCCTTTGACTTGTATGCTTGAATATGTATGGAAAATGGTAGTTTATGGGTACCATTTATCCAAATTTGACTTTTTGGGAATCAAACCTTGTGGTCGTCCCACCCCAGGACGAGTAGTTTGCCACTATCACTAGGTGGGACAATGGTGATCAGCCCTTGTCCCAGGGTTGGACAATCAGGTCTATGTGGTCCAAAACCTCCCAAAAGTGGGGTAGATCCTTCCAAGAGTGGTTATGACCACTATAAAACCTCTAAGGGTTGCCCAAGGGGGCCATATGGTGTTAATTGGACCTTGTCTTGGTTGCCTAATTGGATTGACCAAATTTTAGTGTCTACACAAACCTAAGTAGTTAGTTTTATTTTGATACATCATTGCTTAGTCACCCATATTTATTTTCTCAAATACAACATATTTGGAACTTGGAGACCTCTCTAGTAATATCCAATGGATGGATTGCTTAGTGGAATGATGCATTAGATCTCACTACTCACTTCCTTTTCACTTAAAGAACTAAATGACCTTCTTTCATTGTTATTAAAATAAGGCTATCACCCTAGAGCTATAATGTGCCATGTTAAATCTAGAATCTTGACCCTTTTCTACTGAGCTACAACTCCAAGAAATCAAGATTTACCAATAACAATTACTAGTGGATGCTCATGCTACTCGAGGTACCCAACTCAAGTCTAGATTCCACTAACTCAATATTGGAGATAGGGTATCTAAAGAATTATTTTATTCTCTTCAAGGAAGAGACACTGCTCAAAAAACCAAGCAAATTTGTGAAGGGAAACATATTTTTATAAAGCTTCTAAATAATCTTCAAGCTTTTTCCATCATTACCAAAAGGTGTTTCAATATTAGGATCCCACCTTGGTTAAAGCCCAAGCCCTTCAACAATATGTTAAATTTGTTTATTTCCACCTTCTTGCATCTCAATTAGCCTTATGTGATAGTCCCCTTTCTTAGGAATAGCTTAAGGCATCAAACTTCTCCATGGACAATGATAAGGCTCCATGATTTGATGGGTTCCATTGTTAATTTTATAAAGCTCTTTGGGATACTATTGGGCTAGATCTACACTAGGTCTATCTAAAAGCTCTAATACTAGCTCCCTAGTCCATTTTATCAATCAAGGGAATATCAAGCTCATACCCAAAATAGGGAATCCAAAAGATATTTGCAATTGGTGACCCATTACCTTTTTCAACGTCTCTTACAATATTATGGCCAAATCCATTATGCCTAGGATCATAAATCCACTCACTTTGATTATCTAGACAAATCAGACTAAATTTATCAAGACCAAATACATTTTGGATAACATTATTGCTATCTAGGAAGGAATGGAATGGGCAAGATAACCTTAGTAGAAAGTAATTTTTTTTAAATAAGGTTTGTTAAGGCATATTATAGTATTGAAATGCCCTTCATCCTATCCATGCTGCAATATTTAGGGTTTGGCCCCACCATTCTCCATTCTATTCAAATGTTGTTCATAGATGCATTTTCTTATCTTTTGATTAACAATCAACAATCCTGACCCTTTGGCCTTTATATATACATTCACCAAGGATCCTCTTGCTCTTGCTCTTTAAGTTTTATAGGCTAAAGGTTTTGGATATATTTTAGCTAATATTATTTCTCATAAGAATGTGAAAGGGATTTTCCTTCCAAAAACCTCTCAATAACTATTCAATGGGTATTTTATATATGACTCCTTCCTGATGCTCATTGAAGAGGAAAGTAACATTGACAATGCATTGCAATATGTAAACACTTTTTGTATAGCCTTAGGGTCTAACATCTGGTGGCAAAAATCTTAATGTTATAGGTAATATTTTATGCCTAATTTTACTTGGTTCAATCAATTCAATTGAAATTAGATCCAACATAGAGAGATATCCTAGTTTCTAGGTATTCCCTTTGCCTTCCAATCTACCTCCTTAGTGACGTACCAATATGTTATAGATATACTAGAGCATAAGATTTACAAGTGTATTTCTAAGCCTTTGTCGGTAGTTGGTAAATTCTAGGTTTGCTCTAAAATTCTTGTTGCCACACATGTTTAATATTTGTCACGTTGGTCCCCTTCCAAAGTGTCTTACCAGAAGTTGTAGAAGCTCCTTCAGGAATTTTGATGGGCCTCAATAGATAGGAAAATATTTCATGGAGTAGCCTAGGAGTTTTGTTGCCTTCCAAGGAAATCTAGAGGCTTAGGTCTTCATAATACCCAAATTAAAGGGATAGATATCTATGCCAAATGGATCATTAGAGTTGTGTAGGGTAATAAAGCCTAGAAAATATTTATCTAGAACTACATATCATCAATCATCCCATACAAGAGAAAATCCTAAAAAGGGCTTGGGTTACCCTTATTTCTAGTCATGAAAGTGCCTATTTATATTTGGGGTACCTTTGTTGCCAAAAGCATCTAGAAGGCCTAGGAAACTATGAAACCTTGGCTCTAGTGAGGTGGCAATAGGCTTTGTACTATGATTTATATGTATACATAGTTTTATGGTCCCCTGTTATCATGCATAAAGACTAAAATTTAAACAAAATTCCTTGGATTACTATGCTTCATTTTTTTTTACAAATGGTTAAAGATTGTTTTTGATATTTTCTTCAACTGCTCTAAAATTTGGCTTTCTTGGATTGAAGCCAAATCCCTATTCAATCTCTAAGATAAGGACAAAGAGACCTTCCAAGAAATCTAGGTGGTAGTCACCTATTATATACTACATAAAATTGGGTTCAAAGCATACATCCTTGGTGGAAATATTAGAAGTGGTATCCAAACACTCCTTTTAGAAATTACAAACCTAGAAATGGGTATTATTGGCTCTTCACTAATCTACCTATGGTTCCCACACTCAATGCTCATTGGAACCTTAAGTCTTCTAACAAATATTGAAACACATATATTCCTCTATTTGGGATGTAGCATTGGATCCCAAATTGGCTCACTTCTCCTAGTGTTTTCTCCTTCAAGGATTACTAGTTAGGGAATGAGTTGTCCATCTATAGGTGAGAAATCCCAAATGTCTCTTTTGTTAGTGGCAAGAATTTATTCTAGTTTTCACTAAAGTAGCCTACACCTAGATTCATGACTTACTGCATCCATTCAAACCTAAGAAATTTTCTTGGCTATGGTTCTACTTAGGGATAGGACAAGTATACCTACAAGCATTGTTTAAATATGGTATTTTTAGATCAAATATTTTGTTTCACATTTGGAAAGACCATAATAATGTTATATTTTCTAATATTAATGTTTTCATAAACTTCTCTACTTATGTAAAATCTATGATTTACTCTAATATGATGTTGAAAATTCATACCCAAGCCAACAAGGTGAATCTTAAGGTAGAGCACTTATAGACTTTGCTATGATTTTCTCTAATGTTACAAATTCAAGTCCTATCCAATCATCTTAAATTAGATAGGGAAACCCTTCTCACAAGGATCCTTCCTTGTCTCCTAGTGTTGTTTCTTTTTAGGGTTTAGATATTCCTACCTTGTTGTGGTTAGTTTTAAATTCAATATTTTCTATGTAAGCCCCAAGGCCCTATTTTGGGCTCTGGGTGGACTCTCCATCTAACATTTTGGTGTGTGCTTCCATACCACTTGAATTTTTTGTGATCATTGTATTTATTACTCTTTTAGTAATAGAAGTCACTTTTTAAGAAAAAATGACTAATTATAAATTAATACATGTATTATACACCAATTATATAAATGTTGGTTATTCTAAAAATATTTTAAAATTGTTAGATAAATATAAATTGAACTATAATAATAAATTAGCCTCTTTTTTTGAAATGGACTCACAATAAAAATTATCCGAACTGTCAGTCTTCGTGGATGCTGCTTGGAAATACCACAAAGACTAATGGGGACCATCACATGTTAGATAACATGGATCCTAGTCGTCTTAGTAATTTGAGGTCGGTTGATAATCACAGGGCAGGAAATAAACAACAATATAAGACTTTGAACCAGAGTCATGTGGACCACCAGATAGCCACCACCATAAATCTAGCCAACAGGTTCACTTCTTCAAGGATGATTGGCCAAGACGAGATGTGGTCCCAAAGCATGTCATATATGGAAGAAAGCAATTACCAAAGAATTATTAAGAGTAACTGTCAATACAATGTGGGAATATTTTTTAGTACTCTGCTATGTGTGTCTGTAGCTTTTTGTTTCTCCATTGTTTCAAAGAAGGGATCCGTGTATGTCTCTTTTTTTGTAATTATGATGCAGGTGTGTTTTCTTAGGGTATACCCAAAATGTTGTATGGAAAGTTTCTTTTTGATAACAGGCTATGTGCCTTACCGGATGTAATGGCTTTGGTGACATGTATATTTTACATATATAGGATCCTTAGTAAGGACATGTTCATCAACAGCCTTGGGCTGATTTTTGTAAAAGGTTTTGGGTCAACCTGTAAAACCCAGTATTAATGCTATAGTATCTTATCTACCAAAAAAAAAATAAGTAATATATAAATATAAACAAAATGGCCAATCATGAAAATCAAGTAAACTCATAATTATTTTTTCCCTTTTTCAATAATCAAATAAAAAATATTAAAATTTTGAAGAGAAATATTAATTATTATTTAGAGGGGGTCCAAGTTGATTTATAAGACATTCTCCTTTGTTGAGATGGACTTAAATTAAATGTAGCCTATCTATATATATATCTATCTATATATATATATTATTCTATAGACATTTGATTAGTGAAATTGATTGACTATAGATATCCCTTTCTTATTTACATTAGTGACATAGTAGTATTAAAATTTAATTTTTAAAATAGTAGTTGGGATTGTATATAATAATTTAAGGTTAAATTAGTAATTAATTTTTAGCTTTTGATACCACATACATTGGGAGATATCATTCAAAAGATGTAGAAAGAAATAAAATAGATCTATGAGATGACTGAAATATGCTATAAATAGAAATGGCAAAAATATTACAATAGTAGCAATGGAGGAAATGGGCACTCCATAAGATATGCTACTGCTCCATGAGAGAGATCTAAGATTATAGCTCACACACACTACCCTACTACCTATATACCACATAAACTATGATGCTGCTTTACCTTCTATGCTTCTATGATCTATCTATGGCCATTATATAGGAAGATAAGTTCCTTGGCTGACATTCTATCTAGTTGTACAAGTGGACACATTGCACATTACAACCTGCACATTAACACTTGTGAATTTATTGCATTGCATGATGTAATTAGATAACTTCCCCCTATAGTAACCTAATGTCCTAATTATGTACCAAGGAAGGTACATTTACATGACCCAAATAATGTAATATGCTCTATTTTCTAACACCCCCCTATATTACAATATTTGGGTATTGAAGACTTTAGTATTCAATGTGGATCTTCTTCCATATGAAATTTTTGAATTGGATCTTTATCAGCAGAATGAAATTCTATTTTGTCTCTAATTTTTGTAACATGTTCAAGCAAGATGTTAGTGTTTTCAAAAGTTGTCATTCTTGTTGAAAGAGCTTTGATATCATAATCACCAGTAGGTTCTTCTAGTTTTATTTCTTCTATCATCTGCGATGTATGTCCTTTTTTATTTCTTTTATGATACTTCAATTGTGGATAATTGGACGAACGCTGAAATTACTACTGACAAGGATTTTGATATTGTCTCGACTGAAATTGGCTCCCATTGTTCATCTGATTTCCTTGGGGTCAAACCTGCAATAGTTGGTACTATAGCCTTTTCTCTTGCATATATGACAATACCTATTGTACCATGGTATTCATCCTTTTTATGAAGAGGTAATATTTCCCTATGGATTATCTTTAGATGTCAATGTAGTGTTAGATATATCATATTTGATTGTATTTTCCACTTCATATTCCTGTAGAATATTGACTAAGTCATCAAAAGTAGTATCATTACTCAGAACTTGTAAAGATGTTACCGAATGTTTATAGTTGTCTGGAAGTGCTCTCATGGTTACTTGAGTAAGAACTTTATCCTTAATTGTTTCTCCTAAGGTAAATAATTTCCCTTTAATATCTGCTACCTTTCTTAGGAATAGTTCTATGCTTTCTCCATTGTTCATTTTTAATGAATGAAGTTGGCTTTGAATATGGAGAATAGTTGCCTTGTTCTTTCCTTCAAATATTTTCTCTAGACTTGACCATGCATCTGAGGATGATTTTACTGAAATAATATAGGGTTGTATTTCATTAGTGATAGCAAAGGTTATTATCATTAGAGCCTTTGAATTATTTTCTATAAAATTTAGGATCTCAACATCATCTGTAGAAGGTATTAGGGTTTTTACTTTGACTATGTTCCATAGTTTTTCATATACCAAAATGGCTTTCACTTTGTTCTTCTAGGAGAAATAATTAGGACCTTTAAGAAGCTAAGATTCTGCTAAGAAGAATTTGTTTGAGGCCATTTGAATTCCCTAATATCAATTCTTAGGATTCGTAGAATACCTTATGACTCCCTAGTATGAATTGAACAAGATATTAAGAGCTTTTGAGAGATATAGTTCGATCTTGGTTGATTTTATAAAGTTATGAAAATGCTAAAAATCAACTTTTATTGTCCTTATTGCTCCTATTGAACTAAGTACTTTTTCTAGATATCAAGAGGTTTTTAATGTTGGATATTGTATCTCTATTTGAAAGGATTTGAGACAAGTAAATATTATAATGTCCAACCTTTATATGATATTGATAAACCTCTTATAATGGCCCTTTAGAATTTGATTTCAATTATTCTAATTTCCAATAAATCAATTTGTAGTAGTAGACCTTATGACTCCTAACTTTGAAAAATTAGAAAAGATAATAATATTTGCAAAATATTTAAATGATTCAACCTAAGAAGACCTTATATCTCCTAGGTTAATTTGCAAATAGTATTCTAATTTTTAGGTAAGTTATCTCCTACATATTTTCTTTCTCAATATTAAAATTTAATCCATAAAATATTACCTTATAACTCCAATGTTTTAAAGCAATATTAATGAGATATTTTTCTCACCTTAGCCATCTTAACTTCACACTTGGATGGCACTGATTTGGATGAAGTATGACAGTCCTCTATGTACACTTTCTACGGTGCTTGATTTGATGAGGCTGAGGAAACAAGTGTGGTATGGTTGTTGGGCTTCTTCATTGATGCTTGGAGAGTAGACGATGGTACTTTCAATGGAGTATTTAATACTCCTATGTTCTCCTTCTTCCACGCTTGTTATGGCTGCAAAGCTTTTACGTTGATATTGGACATGGAAAAATGTTGGCCCTTTTGTTGGATATTTTGAGTCCCTAAGCTAAAATTGTCATTGATGTCAAGAAATACAGTTAAAATTAATATCAAGGTTTTTGTCAAGGAACGAAGTTGTCAAGAGTTTCAGTGCAAAGTTGAAAAGGAGATATAATATTTTTTATAAATTATTTAAATTCAATAAGAATTTAAATTTTATAAATAAATATTATCCACACCATGGAATGCGAGTAAAGGAAGGTTTTAAAAAATAAACCTATAATTATAATTTATAAAATTTAAATTCTTTTGAATTTAAAATATTTATAAATTATAAATTTGACATCATAAAATTTAATTTAAGAACTTTACATATTTTATAAAGTTTTTAAATGTGTCGACGTCATTAAAACAAGGAAACACTGGCGTTTGAAGAAAATACATGGTTGTGTATAAATGGTGGCCTCAAAGACATTACAAAGTTTATCCCTCGATCGAATAATATTTTGCGCCAAGGTAAAAGAGATTCGTTTGAATTCTCGAAAGGATTTATTGAGGAAGAAGACAAAAAATATTTTCGTCTTTAGCACCAAGGATAAAGTGGAAAGGTTGGAGTCTTCAAAGCACATTGGACACGGTGGTCCAAGTGGCAAAGCACAGATGTTTGGAAGAAGCAAGTGTTGTGTTTGAAACTCATGGTGGTGAGTGCCAAAGGGAATGCTTTTCATACATTTTCATTGAGTGGAAAGGCTAAGGAGGAGAAAGATAATTTTAGCTCTTAAACATGCTCATAGAGCATGTGGTCGTGGAGCCCACGACAGGTTTCTTGCGGAGGTAGAGGTAACGAGGCCAAAATCCGTCGATGGCTAAGGTAAAGCTTTTTGAAATTAATTTTATTGCCTAAGGTTTTCATACAAGGTGCTTAGAGGTATAAGGTTTTCTTATAAAATTGTTTAAAGAGTTTTTAGTGAATAACATTGGTAGTTGAAGGTATTACTTGGAGTAATAAGGAAGCTTTGGTATTAAATATTTTTGATAAAGTCTTAAATTATTATATTGCAAATATTGAAAGGTTAAGACTTTTTGAGTGTTGTTTGATCTTTAATAAAGGGTTTGTGCTAAAGAAAATTATTGTGAGGTTATTTGAATATTATTTGAGTTGGAGTGATAAGGTGATATGTTGGTATTATTTTGCATAGTATTTTGTTGAAGAAATTATTACTCTCTAACCCTTGTTGAGATTGGAAAAGAAGAAATTGTGAGTGTGGCAGATTTGTGAGATCAACTCCTTATCAAGCAAAAAGGTATGGGCAAATTATTTCTTGGTTGATATGATTGATTTCTTACTTGAAAATTAAGTTTGGAGTGAAAAGGATTTGATTAGGGTTTCCTTTTCGAAAGTGTATGAGTTAAATGTTTTAAGGATTTCTAAAATCAAGTGTTGTGATTAAAACCTTGTTTTGTTAGCATTGTTGTTGATGCCATTGGATTGTGCAAAGAACTTGAACTAGGGTTTGAAAAGATCATGAGTATCATTGTTATGTGAGATTTGTTTTTGAGCATTGTTGGAAACATTTTGAGTTGGATGATACATGCTTGGACTAGGGTTTGTAAGTGAGAGTTGGTTCTTGAGTGATTGGTTGAGTAGAATTGGTTGAGCCTAATCAAGTGGTTGTATGAAGTGATTGATCAAGTTCCATAAAATAAACTATTCTATATTCTGATTTGAGTTGTGAGAATAGAACATATTGAGTCCCTAATAATTTTCTTTAAGCTTCTATGAGATTGAGTTGTGAGAATAGAACATATTGAGTCTCTAACAATTCTCTTTATGCTTCTGTGAGATTGAGTTGAGAAAGTGATTGAGTTGTGAGAATAGAACATATTGAGTCTCTAACAATTATCTTGATGTGTCTATGAGATTGAGTTGAGAAAGTGATTGAGTTTTGAGTGTAGACCATATTGAGTCTCTAACAATTTTCTTTATGCTTCTATGAGATTGATTTGAGTTGAGAAAGTTATTGAGCATTGAGTAAATAACATATTGAGTCTCTAACAATTCTATTTATGTTTCTATGAGATTGGACAAGTTTTGTGTGGACTTGTTAAGCAAATTTGAGGTAAGTCTTTGAGAAGACTTGTGGACTAATTTTGTGTGAGTTTTCATGGAAGCTTACGATACAGATTTGAGCAAGTCTTAGAGAGGACTTATTGAGCAGATTTGGACAAGTTCTATGTGAGCTTGTTGAGTAGATTTGGACAAGTTCTGTGTGAGTTTGTTGAGCAGATTTGGATAAGTTATGTGTGAGTTTGTTGATTATTAGGGTAAAATAGGTAGTATATTGCATTATACTACATGTATTATTACATCTACTTTCTACCATAGGAGATATTTACCATTGTATAAATCACCTCCTAGATTAACTTAGGTTAATAACTAAAATGTCTTGAGATATTTTAGTCAGTTATTAGGCATATTATATTTTCAATGTTGTTAGCACATCCTACGCTAACTTTGGTAGAGTTACTATTATGTAACCTATATATTGTGTTTGATAATTCATTTCAAGCCTAATGTATGCATCAATAATATTTCATTTATTTTAGATTTGCATAATCTCCTACTTACATTGGTATCATTTGCTAGGTGGGTAAGGTGAGCAATGCTCATTCCATTTGACCTGGACTATAGCATTGGTCTAGAGTTTCTTGTTGGATGCTATTCGCTATACGTTGGTTGATGACCTATCCTTCATGGAATGACCAACCTGCTCAACCGATCGACTGAAGTGATCGACACTTTGGCCACCATGATCAGCCAACAAGGGCTGATGCGATCAATTAGCCAGCATTGACATGATCATCCGACAAGGCCTACGTGACCAAGTCAACACAATCGACTGACCAAGGCTGACGTTGTCCCATGGGCCGCACTGATTCAATCAGCCAACTAGGCCCACGATCGATAGTGATTAGCTATCGAACAACCCCATGATCAATGCCTTGAGGTGCAGTTGCCTCATATCCCATGCAGATGAGAGCCCGCACAACCACGTGGGCCCAAGAGCCATGTGATGCATGCTCAAGATAGTAGAGAGGGTAGGAGTGCCCTCCCCCTCCCAACATGACACATGGACGACCTCAAGATCTAAGAGGGTAGGAGGCCCTCCGATCTTTGAAACTGGACCTATCACCAGTTGCCACCTGACGAGATCTATGATCAACATGCACCTCGATGTGCCACCTGGACCACTCATGAGATGACACATGGCACACAAGAGGACTAACATAGACTCGACACATGGCAGACAACCACTGGATGACATGACTCTGACTCAGACTCAGACTGGAATGACTAGCCCACCCTTGGCGCCATGTGGTGACATCCAAAAGGGCGGGCGACTCTCGTTGATTGCCCAAAGGCAATCGATGTTGCTAAGGTGCGTCGTGGCTTATAAACCGCATTGCATCCCATTATGGGATGCATGTGGGATAAAATCCCATAATGCGATTAGCACACCACGACCACCATAAGTAGTTGTCGCACCGAGGAGTTGCCAAACCGGTCGGTGGCTCGGTTGGCTCGAGCGGTTGACTAGCAATGCGTAGACCCTGGATCGATTCCCCCGCACGTCCAAACTAAAGGTTTTTTTTAGAATTCCAAAATTTTTGAGCATTTTAAATTTTTTCTAAAGTTTTTTTTTTTTGCACTAAAATATTATTTTTTTATTTTTTTTATAATTTTCTTTTAAATTGGCATAAAATGTTCAATTTTGAGTCAAATTAGACGATTTTGTTTTCCAAATTTTTCCTAAATTATAGAAATTCCATCTTAAACATATATTTTTATGCTTTATTAAACTTAGAAAACTAGAAATCTAAACAAAATTTAGCCTTCAAAGTTCCCAAAATCAAATTATGTTTTTCTCTCAATTGGAGACAAAATGAACATAGGAACCTCTTTTTGGCAAATTTTAAAAACCTGCTTCAACAATTTTTTTTGCAATAAACTCCTCGGAAGTTCTATAGTTTTCTTCATTCATTTTTGGAGATATAAGACATAGAAACTCAAAATTTCTATTGTAAAACACATAGCATGCCATGATTGAGGAAGCATAAAGGTCATCTCATTTTTCTCAAAGCCACAAATTTTGCTTTTGTTCTCTCCTTCAAGAAAGGAGACATAAAAGCATAAAATAGCAATTTTTTTTTATTGTAAAATTGAGATCCATTAAAAAAAAAACCTATTTTTTTTTTTTGGTCCTCATGCTAAATTAATGAAGACAAAAACCAAAGTCGTGTGTCGACTTGTATTGAAAGGAGTGCTCGAAATTTCTCTATTTTGTAAACATTAAGGGGGATAGAAATAATTTTTTTTTATTCTATTATTTGCAAAATTGTAAAGATAAAGGGGGATTTTCCAAAAGCAAGAAAGGTGCAATCCGATGCCTAGAGTGATAATAATGTGGGTTTCTCTCATGTTTTTATTATTGTACTAACACTCATGTTTTTTGTGTGTAATTAAAAAATCAGATACAACATTGGTAGAAGCATTTCTCAAAACCCATATTTTACTCCAAAATGTGCTACACTTTGCACAGGTTGAACAAAAGTCAATTTTTTTTTACCCCTTCAAAAGGTCAAAATCCAAAAACACCTTGATTACCTCTCTTTGTTTGGCTTAATTTCCTCAAAATTTTCATCCTTCTTGAAGGGTGTTAAGGTAGGTGCCATTAAATATCCTAGAGAGCACAATCAGAAGTCTGTCAACCTACCCCTTTAATTTGCTCTATCTTGTTTGGCTTAATTTCCTCAAACTTCTCATCCCTTGCTAAGGGTGTTAAGGTAGGTGCCATTAAATATCTTATAGAAGAAAATTAAACATCTTCCATATACTCTTTTGAGGGTATAGTGCAAGATACAACCATATTAGTCCTATCAATTTGAAACCTTCACCATGGCCATGATCCACAAGTATCTCACTGAGAACCAACTGCTCAAAGGTTTAAATTATTCTCCATGGAAGACTAAGATGAAAGCTATATTAACTATAGAGGATCTATGGTCTATAGTGGATGGAAGTGAAACTAGACCTCAATCACCTGGAGCAGATCAAACAACATTTGATAAAAAGGATAAAAAACTATCCTTAATGATCTTGCTAGCTATTATTAATGATATCCAACCTCATATCAATGAAGCTAAGAATGGTAAGGAGGCATGGTATGCCTTAAAAACCACATTTGAGATAAATAATCAATCAATGATTCTTAACCTCCAAAAATAACTTCATACTCTTCATATGAAATCAAGAGAAAAAGTAGAGCTATTCCTCTACAAAGTGGCATAATTGAAAACAAAATTGCAATCCTTAGGAGAAAAAGTGGAAGACCAAGTCTTGACCTCTATAATTTTGAGGGTTCTTCCTGACTCCTACAAAATGTTGATCACTTCACTACAAGTCTCTGGAAGGATAGTGATTTTTTTCGAGTTGGTAAATATGCTTCAAACAGAAGAAGCTAATCAACTCCAAAGAGATGAGGCATCCAACAATGCTCTTTTTTCAAATAGACAAGGTGGTAAGAAAAAGTGGAATCAATAGAAAGGTTCTTCTAATAAATACAAGGGTAAAGGCAAAGAGATTCGTAATAAGAAGCAGTATTATAAGATTTATGACAAAGACACTCATGAAACCAAAATATGTTGGTTTAAGAACAAATCTCCCAATGAACAAGGAAACAAGAAGGGCAAAGGTAAACCAAAGAACAAGAATAAACAACAATAGGGACACATTGCAAGCTGAAGATTCTAGTTCGGACTCTGAATGAGCACACAAGGTGCTCATGACACATACAGATTCCCCTCACAAGGACACTATGTGGTACATAGATTCAGGCGCTAGTAAGCATATGCCTGGCGATAAGTATTGGTTTGAGATATTTGAGGCCCGAGAAGGTAGATTGGTCACCATTGTTGATGATCAAACCTATTGAGTTTAGGGATAAGGAAGTGTTTCTGTCTCCCTTCCAGATGGAAAATGTAAAATTTAAAAATTTATTTATGTACCAAGATTGAAAAATAATCTCTTATCAGTTCCACAAATCTTGGACAATTACATGAATGTCAATTTCAAGGTGGACAAAGAAAAGAAATGTTGCTTTATCACTCAAAAAGGAAAAAAGATAGCAACAGGTTCATACAAACATGGTTTGTTTGTCTTAGATGCAATTACCTCAACACATACTACAATGGTAGTAACCATAAAAGAGGCCACATATCTATGGCATAAGAGATTTGGGCATTTAAGTTTAGGATATTTACTAGAACTCAGTAAATATCAAATGGTGAAAGGACTGCCTACTCTTTCATCTACTTTTCTAGTGTGCTCAGATTGCTTGTCAGGAAAGTAACACAGAGTACCCTTTGAACCTAGATCCTTTCGAGCTAAGGTACCTTTGGAGTTGGTTCACACAGATTTGTGTGGTCCCATGTCTACTAGTTGTGGAGGAAAAAGGTATTTTTAATTGTTTGTAGACGATCACTCATGAAAGATGTGGGTCTTCTTCTTGTAGTTGAAGTCTGAAGCATTTACCTATTTTCAACAATTCAAAAATCTTGTTGAGAAAGAATTAGGATGCTTCATCAAGACCCTCCATTTAGATCAAGGGGGAATGCACATCAAAGGAATTTTTCTCATTTTTACAGACACATGGGATAAAGAGACAATTGACCACAACCTATTCTCCTCAGTCAAATGGAGTTGCTGAGAGAAGAAATCGATCCATTATGGAAATGGTTCAATGTATGCTTAAGGGAGCCAATATTGAGAAAATTTACTGGGTTGAAGCTATTCAAACTATAGTATATCTTCTAAATAGAGCACCCACAAGGGCTCTTGAAGGTATGACTCCTTAGGAAGCATGGAGTGGAAGGAAACCCTCCATATCTCATATACGGGTATTTGGGTGTAAGGATTCTATGCATATAACCATGGGGAAAATAAAGAAATTAGATGAGAAGTCCCTACCATGTGTTTTGATAGACCCACTTACCAAGAAAATATATGTCAGCATAGATGTAGTGTTTGATGAAGCTTGCACACCCAACACTACATCAGTATACCTAGATGATGAGGAGCAACATCCACTTCCTTCTCCACAACAAAAAATGCCTTCCAAATGGTATACAAGCACAATTAAAGATTCCAAACTCATTTCCCCACTTGATATTACTCTCAATAATCCAAAGACACGAAGCATGACTCAACAAGAAAATACTGAAGCATCGACTTCAGTTGATGATCTTTGTGCAGATTTTCAAGAACTTTCTATTGATAGAAAGTTAGCAAGGAAATATGATATGGAAATATATGAGGAGAGGGTTTACTTGTCATCATTTGATGAAAATGAACCTTCTATATTTGATGAATCACTTAGAATGCCTCAGTGGAAGGTAGTTATGGATGCATAACATAATTCCCTCATGAAGAATAAAACATGGAAGCTGGTGGATTTGCCTAAAGAAAAGAGACCCATAGGCTATAAATGGATTTACAAAATTAAATATAAGGCAGATGGAACCATAGATAAGCATAAGGCCCATATTGTGGCGAAGGGCTATGCTCAAAAGGAAGGCCTTGACTATGAGGAAACCTTTGCTCCTACAACAAGGATGCCCACCATTCGAGTTCTTTGTGGTATGGCAGCACAATTCGAATGGAAATTACATCAGATGGATGTAAAAAGTGCCTTTCTAAATGGTGACTTAAAATAAGAAGTGTACATAACTCAACCTCCTGGATTTTCTGAGGAAGGCCATGAGCAACAAGTTTGCAAGTTGGTCAAATCATTATACGGCCTAAAACAAGCCCCAAGAGCATGGTACATAAAAATGGATAGTCACCTACTACAGCATGGATTTAAGAGAAGTCCATATGATGCAAATCGTTATATCAAGAACATAGGTTCTGAAATAGTGATTCTTGTGTTATATGTAGATGATATGATCATCATTGGCAATTCAAAAAAATTGGTTAATGTCATGAAAGATGACTTGAAAGAGTGATTTGATATGACAGATCTAGGAATTTTCCACTACTGTCTTGGCCTTGAGATAGAAAAAAAGAAGAATCATCTTAGGGTGACTCAAAAAAGTATACCGAGAATTTAGTAGAAAAATATCGTATGAATGATTGTAAGCCTAAAGCAACGCAGATGGAATCATGGCTTCAGTTATCACGATATGATGACTCACCACAGGTAGATGGCACACTATATAGATAGATGATTGGAAGCATCATCTATATGACTAATACTAGACCAGATATTACTTATGCTGTAAACTATCTTTCATGATTCATGCAAAAACCAAAGGTCTCTCATTGGAAAGTAGCTAAGAGGATTCTTCACTACATTCAGGGTAGTGTAGATTATGGTCTAAAGTATAAGAAGAATAATTCATTCTTATTATAGAGTTACACTGACTCTGATTATGCTGGATCCATATATGACAAAAAATCAACATCAAGGTATGTATTTCATCTTGGATTTGGTCCTATCTAATGGAATAGTAAAAATCAATAGGTGGTTGATTTATCTTCAACTGAGGTAGAATATCGCGCTATACATGGAGATGTGTGTGAAGCGATATGGCTAAGTCGCATCTTGGCTACCATGGGCCTACCAAAGAAACTTCCTATTCACATGTTTTGTGACAACTCAGGTGTTTTAAACTTGGTCAAGAATCCAGTACATCATGAATGAACAAAGCATATTGACATAGATTGTCATTTTATTCGTGATGAAGTTCCTAAGCACAAAATCAAGCTCCAACACATTCCCATCGATGAACAGGTTGCTGACATCTTTACAAAGGCACTTGGACGTGTCAAATTTCAACTATTTCAGAGTAAAATTTGTATATCAAAGTAAATGTAATAAAGGGGGGATGTTAGAGTAAAATAGGTAGTATATTGCATTATACTACATGTATTATTATATCTACTTTCTACCATAGGAGATATTTACCATTGTATAAATCACCTCCTAGATTAACTTAGGTTAATAACTAAAATATCCTTAGATATTTTAGTCAGTTATTAGGCATATTCTATTTTCAATTTTTTTAGCACATCCTATGCTAACTTTGTTAGAGTTACTATTATGTAACCTATATATTGGGTTTGATATTTCATTTCAAGCCTAATGTCTACATCAATAATATTTGATTTATTTCATATTTGAGTAATCTCCTACTTACATTGATCATATTTAGACAAGTTATGTGTGAGCTTGTTGAGCATATTTGGATAGGTTTTGAGTGGAACTATTGAGAATATTTGAGCAGGTTCTGAGTGGACCTATTGAGTATATTTGAGCAGGTTCTGAGAGAGTCTGTTGAGCAGATTTGAGAAGGTTCTGAGTGAACCTGTTGAGAAGATTTGAGCAGGTTCTTAGTGGACCTATTGATCAGATTTGTCCTAGACCGAATGAACTATGTTTAGTGCAAATTTGAGTGAGCTTGTTGAGAAGACTTATGCTAGACCTACTAGACTATGTTTAGTTCAAGAAGTGATAAGAGTTATGCTAGATCAACTAGACTATGTTTAGTATATAATTGAGACATAGCTTTGGAGGTGAAAGAGTAGAGAGGAAAGTAGTCTCTAGTGGATAGATATCCATCAGCCAAGGCAGTGAGGATAGGTCTTCTAAGTGAGGACAAGAGTCTTCAGTGGAGAGAGATCCACAAGCTAGTGCAGTGGAGGTAGTAGTCTTCTAGAGATCACCAAACATAGTAGAGGAGGAGTTCTCCTATGAATAGAGATCCACAAACTAGATTTAAAGGATCAAAATCTCCTTTCGACAGAGGTCCATAAACATTGTAATAGAGAAAGGATTCCCAAGGGATTAAGTGAGAAATTTTTAGTAAAATATTTTCTCCGTGGAGTAGCCCGCATTGGGTGAACCACGTAAATTATGGTGTCTCTATTATGTGTGGTGATGTGTACATTGATTTTATTACTGTTGTTGATATTGCTATATTTACATTATATATTGGTTTGAGAGAAAAAGTAAAAAATGGTCTTACACTTTTCACCCCCCTCTTAGTATAAGCTTGTGTTATTCAATTGGTATTAGAGCGGGTTCATTAAAAAGAGTTTGAAAAC
The DNA here is from genome assembly GCA_028583015.1 of Wollemia nobilis. Lineage (NCBI taxonomy): Eukaryota > Viridiplantae > Streptophyta > Pinopsida > Araucariales > Araucariaceae > Wollemia > Wollemia nobilis. Next base: position 1,318,384 of record JAQPPZ010002606.1, read on the forward strand.
TTGAAGGAAAAGCGGTCAAGAACACAATGGATCAAAAGGATCAAAGGGAAGGGTCCTCAAAAAATACAGTACTAGTATTTTATGGAAGTGACTTCTTGTATTAGTGTATGCTGATGAGATTTCACTTAATGGAACTTGGCAATGAAGTTTGGGATGTAGTGGAATTTGGATATGATTCAATAATCAATCCTCCTACAGATAAGGAAGGTAAGCTTCTAATGCATGAAAATTCAAGAGCTATGAATACAATTATAAAAGGGTTGCATAGATCAGAATCTATGAAGGTTATAAATTATAAAATAGCAAAAGAAATGTGGGAACTATTGCATAAAATATATGAAGGAGATAAAGGTGTCAGGAAAGCTAAGATAAGAAATATAAAATGAGAATTTGAAAACTTAAGAATACGGGATGATGAAAATATTCATGACTATATCAGTAAGATTGATGAACTTGTACATGAGATGAGAGGACTTGGAATGAAGGTTGATGAATCTGATGCTTGTGATAAGATCTTGATAACTCTTCCAAAAAGGTATAGTGAAAAGGTCTCTACTATAGAAACATCAATTGATAGTGATTATCTAACAAGAAATTCTTTGCTTGACATGCTTACAACTTTTGAGATAATAACAAAAGATCCTACCCCTCCAAAGGAGGCTGCTTTCAAAGTGAACAAAAAGATAAAGGGTAAGAAGTCTGAATAAAGCAGTGAGTCATCCAATGATGAAAAAGCTAACTATGGTAGAAGAGATAAAGGTTCCAGAAGACCCATAGATATAATATCTATTAAGTGTTTCAATTGTGGAAAGTATGGATATTTTGCAATAGATTGTAAAGAACCAAAGAACAACAATGGTGAAGAAAAATAGGATCACAGGTACAGGGAATCATAAAGATATAGGCATCAAAATAAAAACAAGGATGGACAAAACAGACAAGAAAATAAGTTCTTCTAAAGATAAAAGAGGATCTACTATGTGGATAATGCAAGTAAGTACTCAAATGATAGTGATGCTAATTCTTCAAAAAATGATAGAGATGAAGTCCTATTTGTGATTGAAGAAAAATAACTAGTTAAGAAAAAGACTCCAGTTATTCTCAAATATTTTAGATGTGGTAACTTTGGACATATTGAAGATGATTGTACAAAGTATGGTTATAGTTTTAGTGATGATGAATATGAGAATGCACTTGAAGGACCAGATGAAAATATTCTAATGGCTTTGAAATAAGAAGTAAGTGATCCTATAGAAGACAAGCCAAAAGAAATTAATGATGTGGAAAAAGGCAAACAAATAGAAGAATATGTAGAAGAGAATGGATATGATCTCAAGGGAGAACTTATCTATGCCCTTGACATGGTAAAGAAGGTAAGGAAGCAACACTCTAAACTTAAAATTCAGTTTCAAGAATGTGATGAAGAGAGAAGATTGCTCATAGAGGATTTAGAAAAATCAAAGGCTAAGGCAAAAAGGTTCAAAGATAAGTTAGAAGCAAATATCTTGGAATGTGAGAAGTTAGCACAAGAAGTGGCACTACTAAAATAATATTTAGAGGACTCCAAGATCAAGATGAAATGATTCAAGAATAGCTAAAATATTATGGATAATATAGTCAAGGTACAAGGAATGTCAAAAAATAAAACAAGTCTTGGTTTTGAACAAACTCAAAATAAACAAGAAGGAGAGTCAAATTCAAGTTCTGAAGAGGAAACTTTAGATGAAGATACTTTAGAAGAAGAAAGTATAAAAATTCAGACATCAGAGGAAGAGTTGGACTATAGAGAGTTCAACGAAGATAGGAACAATGCATAGAGAATATACAGATGGAACAACAATCAGAACAGGAGACCAATGAAGTCAAAACAAGGAAGTTTCAATGGAATATGTTTTCATGTCACAGGTTTGGGCATATGGCTTCACAATGCAGGACACATGGAAGACAATAATATGGGAATGGACAAATTTTTAATTGGTATTGCTACTCATGTAATCAGTTTGGTCACAAGGCAATTAATTACAGGGTTCATGAAAGAAGAAGATATGATTTCACTAGGAAAAATCGTAAGACATTTGCACCTCCAAGGAATAATATTATTAAGTGTTATAAGTACAATAATAATGGTCACACAACAAAGTGGTGTAGAGCAAACATTCTAGAAATAGGTATAAGCAGGAACAGGAACATGAACATGAACAGGAATAGGAATAGGAATAGGAACAAAAACAAAAACATGGATATGAACAGGAACATGAATAGGAACAGGAATATGGATGTGAACAGGAATAGGAACATGAACATGAATATGGATGTGAATAGGAACATGAATAGGAACAACAATAAGAACAGGAACAAAAATGATAACATAGGTAAAAATAGTCAGAGGAATCAAAAAATTCAAAAAATAAGGGAAGAGGATAAAGGTAAATAACAATGCCTTCTGGGAGTAGAAATATTCCCACCCTAGAATTAACTATCTCAAAAGGAGGTGGGGGAGGGGCTAAGCTAAGAGGCTCATTCTTCGCCCTGAGCCCCAAAGGTGAACCTTTGCCATTGATGTCAAAGAGGGAGAGATTTGATATTTGAGAGAGCATTGAACCAGAGGGAGCAATGTCCTAGGGGGAGCAGAAGAAAAATAAATCTCAGGTTTCAGTAAAAAGAATGTGGGTTACCATCAATGACAAAGGGGGATATTGTTGGACATTTTGAGTCCCTAAGGTAAAATTGTCATTGATGTCAAAAAATACAATTAACGTTAATATCAAGGTTTTTGTCAAGGAATGAAGTTATCAAGAGTTTCAGTGCAAAGTTGAAAAGGAGATATAATATTTTTTATAAATTATTTAAATTCAATAAGAATTTAAATTTTATAAATAAATATTATCTACACCATGGAATGCAAGTAAAGGAAAATATTAAAAATTAAACCTATAATTATAATTTATAAAATTTAAATTCTTTTGAATTTAAAATATTTATAAATTATAATGCTGACATCATCAAATTTAATTTAAGCACTTTGCATATTTTATAAAGTGTTTAAAGGCATCGATGTCATTAAAACAAGGAAGCACCGACGTTTGAAGAAAATACATGGTTGTGTATAAAAGGTGGCCTCAAAGACATTGCAAAGTTTATCCCTCAATCGAATAATATTTTGTGCCAAGGTAAAAGAGCTTCGTTTGCGTTCTCGAAAAGATTTGTTGAAGAAGAAGATGAAAAACATTTTTCGTCTTTAGCGCCAAGGATAAAGTGGAAAGCTTGGAGTCTTCAAAGCACATTGGACATGGTGGTCCAAGTGGCAAAGCGTAGACGTTTGGAAGAAGCAAGTGTTGTGTTTGAAACTCGTGGTGGTGAGCACCAAAGGGAAACATTTTTCATACATTTTCATTGAGTGGAAAGGCTAAGGAGGAGAAAGATCCTTTTGGCTTTTAAACATGCTCATAGAGCACCAAAGGTAATAGGGTTGAAACCCGTCGGTGGCCAAGGTAAAGCGTTTTGAAATAAATTTTATTGCCTAAGGTTTTCATACAAGGTGCTTGGAGGTATAAGGTTTGCTTGTGAAATTGTTTAAAGAGTGTTTGGTGAATAATGTTGGTAGTTTAAGGTATTACTTGGAGTAATAAGGAAGCTTTGGTATTAAATATTTTTGATAAAGTCTTAAATTATTATATTGCAAATATTGAAAGGTTAAAACTTTTTTAGTGTTATTTGATATTTAATAAAGGGTTTGTGTTAAAGAAAATTATTGTGAGGGTATTTGAATATTAATTAAGTTGGAGTGATAAGGTGATATGTTGGTATTATTTTGCATTGTATTTTGTTGAAGAAATTATTACTCTCTAACCCTTGTTGAGATTGGCAAAGAAGAAGGTCTGAGGTCCTGCAAGACAAAAAACTTCTTGGGAGGGAGGCTTTGCAGTGCGACTTCCCATGGAAGTCCTATTCCTCTTACCTGCATCCTTTCCTTATCCCTATCCTAGAACCCTGTTCCTTTCCTAGTTTCCTTGGCACATTTCCCATCCTTTACAGAAGGAATGTGTTGCAGATGATCTCCTTTGGGGGGGAGATCCTTGATCTATTGTTCTACACATTTCCTTACCCTAAGGTGGGAAAACCTGTCCCATTTTTTGTTCTGCTATTCCATCCTTTGGTGCCTGGGTTCTGGGTTGTGTTCAGGTTTTTCCCTGGGACTTTTCCTGGGGTTTTTATCAGTTTTTTTAGAAGTCTTTATCTCGATTGTCCTTTGGGTTGCTTCAGTTGTGGTTTATTGGGTCTTAGGATCTATAGCTTCATGAGCAGTTTATACTGTGGCTCTGCTATTTTGGTATGATGTGGTGGCTCTTGGGGATTTCAGCTTCTTTCATGGATTTAGGTGGGCCTCTATTCTTCTTGTTGTTGAATCCTTTCAAGAATTTCTCTTTTGTTTCCTTGAAGCTATTTGTTGGTGGGTCTAAGGAATTTTGGCTTCATGAGCAGTTTTGCACAACATCCTTTCAATTTTAGGGGTTACCATGTGCTTTCTATTGTGATTCTACTCCTTGGGTTCATGGTGTTGGTTCCTGGAGGTTTTCAATTCCTTTCAGGGATTTAGGGATGGGCCTCTACTTTTCTTGCTACTAAATCCTTGCAGGTTTTCCTTCTCTATGTCCTTGAATCTTTGGTGTTGAAGGTTGTCTGGGATTCTTGGCTTCTTCCTTTCATTTTGGGCTCCTTTATATTGTTGATCAAGGTGCAGTGACAATATTGTCATTGTTGTCAACACAGTCAGATAGATCAGTTAATGTAGTGGACAGGAGTTCAGAGGTTATTCAGAATATGTACAGTGCAATTAAATACTTATGAGGATGTTTTTGATGTTTGGGCGAAGTTGTTACAGGTTGTCCAAGAAGACCGAAGTGGCCCATATGCTAAAGATAAAAGAGAAGCGAAAAAGCAAAGAAGAAAAAGTGTCGCGATATCACGACATGTTGCATTTTTGCGATCGAAAGAGAAAAGAGAAAAAGTGTCGCGATATCACGACATGTTGCATTTTCACGACCAAAAAATCAAGGAGAAAAAGTGTCGCAATATCACGACATGTTGTATTTTAGTGGGCCTAAGAAAATAAAAAGAGCAAGGAGAAAAAGTGTCGCGATATCGTGACATGTTGTATTTTTGCGGGCCTAAGCAAAGAAAAAGAGCAAGGAGAAAAAGTGTCACGATATCACGACATGTTGTATTTTCGTGGGTCAAAGGAAAGTGAAAGAGCAAGGAGAAAAAGTGTCGTGATATCGTGACATGTTGCGTTTTTGCAACTTGAAAAGGGCAGGAAGGCAGAGAAAGAAAAAGTGTCGCAATATCGCGACATGTCGCATTTTTGTGACTTGAAAAGGGCAAGTAGGTAGAGAAAGAAAAAGTGTCGCAATATCGTGACATGTCGCATTTTCGTGACTCGAAAAGGGTAGGCAAGAAGAGAAAGAAAAAGTGTTGCGATATCGTGACATGTCACATTTTTGCGACTTGAAAAGGGTAGGCAGGCAGAGTAACAAAAGTGTTGCGATATTGTGACATGTTGCATTTTCACGACTCAAGAAAAGCCTCAAAATAGAAATGAACAGTCATGGAAAAGAAAACAAACAGTCATGAAGAAGAAGACGAATAGTCATGAAGAAGAAGACGAACAATCATCAAAGGAGAAAACAAATGCATGCACAAGGGAAAATAAAATGAACAGTCATGAAGAAGAAAATGAACAGTCATGCAAAGAGAAAACGAACAGACATGCAAAGAGAAAATGAACAATCATGCAAGGAGAAAACGAACAGTCATGACCGAGAAAACGAATAGTCATGGTAGGAGAACATGGTGTCAATTATTTGCATGTGACATGTTTGATGAAATGCCTTCTCAAAATATACAACTACAGTTACAACTGGAGTTACAAAGAGAAAGGATGGTTATAAAAGGAGTGTTGCTTGGAGAATTTTTGTGGGGAATTTATTCGATGAAGAGCGCGAGAGGAGAGCAAGAGGCGAGCGAGAGGCAAGCAAGAAGGATGTGTGTTTTGTGAATTGTGGGAGATGTTGGGTAAGCAATAGACCAGTCAGGGTCTTGTAAAAGTGAAGGTATTTTTATGTCAATCTTATAGTTCAAAATCGAAGTCCAAGTTGGTGCTTGGCATTAGGGGTTGGTGCTCCTAGTTGGTGCTAGTAAATCAGGGGTTGGTGCTCCTTTCTGTTGGTGTATATAAATTAGGGGTTGGTGCTCCTTTCTGTTGGTGTAGATAAATCAGGGGTTAGTGCTCCTTCTAGTTGGTTCTGGTAAATCAAGGGTTGGTGCTCCTTTCTGTTGGTGCAGATAAATCAGGGGTTGGTTCTCCTTTCTATTGGTGCAAATAAATCAGGGGTTGGTGCTCCTTCCAGTGGGTGTTGGTAAATTGATTGTAAAGTTGTTGCTTTGCAAAGGCTGGATTTGGATGGGAGTCCAAACAGTCAATTTTTGAGGAGTAGCCAAATTGGTGAACCTCGGTACATCTTGTGTTGTGTGATGCTCTCTTGTTATATTTTCTTTATTTGGTTTTAAGTTTTCATTGTTTTGGCTTTAAGAGTTGAAGATTTAAGTTTTAAAGAGCTACACTGATTCACCCCCCTTCTCAATGTCATTGTGAGACTAAAAATTGGTATCAGAGTGAGGTTCTTGAACAAGCTTAACCGGCTAGGGTGATCTTGGAAGTGACACAATGACAGGTGGTGAAGGCTTCTCATCAAACAAAGCACCATTGTTGGATAGAACTAATTACACATTTTGGAGACTCAGGATGTAGACATATATTTGTGCTTTCGGATATGACATTTGGGATTTAGTAGATAGTGGATACACAATACCCACCACTTCTCCAACCGATGCTGCCAAAAAAAAATTGTTTGAGAATAACTCAAAAGCAAAGAATGCTATCATGTGCTGATTAGTGGACAGTGAACTAGTAAAAATTATGAGTTGTAAAATGGCAAAAGAAATATGGGACAAACTGAGGAGCATTCATGAAGGAGACAATAAGATCAATGAGGCCAAGTTACAAACACATCGAGCTTAGTTCAAAGTATTAAATATGAATGACGATGAGAACATAGAAGCATATATGCTGAGAGTTAATGAAGTAATTAATGCGATTAGAGGACTCAATGAGGAAATCAAAGATTTTGTCATCGTGAAAAAGGTATTAAGATCTCTTCCCCAAATATTTGATTCTAAAGTTTCAGCTATAGAAGAAGCTAAAGATCTAAATTATTTTAGTATGGATGAGATGCATGGTTCTTTGATTGCATATGAGATGAGAATAGGAAAATCTAAACCCATAGATAGATAAGCCGCTTTTAAAGCTCATAAAAATATGAAAGAATCCGAGGAAGAAGAGACATCGGATGAAATGGAATCTAACTTTGTTCGAATACTAAAAAATTGGAAAAGGAAAATATAGAGGAAAGTTACCATTTAAATGTTTCAATTGTGGAGGCATTGGGCATCTTGCAGCTAAATGTCCACTTAATGAGAAGAACAAAAGTGATGAAGGATCGCACCAAGAAAGAAGTGACTGGAAGAAAAAAACAAATTTCAGAAAAGGCAACTTCAATAAGAAAAGTTTCATCTCCAAGAATGTCAGTTCATCAGAAGACAGTTGCAGTGAGGATTCTAAAAAGGAAACAGGTGAAGCTCTTTTTATGGCACTCAAAGAAGAAAAATAGAAAAAAAACAAGTATGTGATGAAAACCTAGAGGTTGAAGTAGATCTAGAAGGTGAGTTGATCGCTGCACTTGAAGAGTTGGGTTTAGAAAGGAAAAAGAACAAAAGACTGTCCAAGAAGTTGGAAGAATATGGGGATAATATTGAAGATCTCTTCTTACAAATTCATAAAGCCAAGAAAATAGAAGAAGCCTTGAAGTCACACCTGGATAATAAAGGTTATGGATGTAGCAAACGTGAAGAGGAATCTAAGCTGCTAGATAAAATGTTAAGTCAACAAAGAAGCCCCATGTGTAAGCTTGGTCTTGGATGTGAAGCTGAAAACCCTTCATCTTCTAAATCTGCAGAGAAGAAGAAGTCCACTGTCGAAGGATCAAAGCAAGAAAATCTTGAAGCTGAATCCTCAAAAGGAAGAAAATCTCAAAGGAGATCTACAGCAAAGCAACCACAACAACAGAGGTTCTATCACTCTCACTTTATTCATAATAATGCTTTTAATGGCTATTGTTTTAGATGCAACCATTATGGTCACAAGGCAATTTATTGTGGATTGAATAATAGATCAAAGAGTTATGCTGGTAGAAATACATATGTTATTCTGGTTGAACACCATGTGCAATGTTTTAAATGTAATGGTCATGGGCACATAGCAAGGTTTTGTCCAAGAAATTTTGTATCTAATATAAGGCAAGACAGTAGATTTCATCAGACACAAAGAATGCAACACAGACAGGGAAGAAATCATGTGCATTAAAGAAAGGAAAATAATCATCCATCAAGGATGCCCAAGAGACAACCACCCAAGAGAAATGTTCAAGTTCACGAAAAGGTTCAAAATAGGGATGCAGTTGAAAACCTTCAGCCTAAGTTCAAGAAATATTGGAGAAAGAAAGAAGAGAGGAAATCGTGTCTCCTTGGACTGAAGGAGACTACTCCTCTATTGCACTAAGCAACTCCAGGTAGCACATCCTCAAGGGGAGCAATCTTAAATTTTATTAATTCTCCTATGTATTTGTTTGGTTATCTAAGGATGAAAGGAAAGTAGTTAGGGGGAGTTGTCGTATAGTTGTCAAAGTGTGTTTCAGTTCATGTAGTTGTTTGTGGAGGTACCGTGAAGGGTGGTGATTAAATTGAGAGTTGTCACCATTGGTAGTATTGCTATATGTCAGTGTTGTACTTTTGATGGTTCTTACTACCATTTTTCAAAGTTATGGATTATAACAGTTCTGATAATTTGGTTTAGTAAAAGAGATGCTAAAAAGTTCACAACGAAGGATTGTAATCCAGTTAGCACTCCCATGGCAACAGGTTGCAAGTTGAGCAAGGATGTGTAGATGACAGAAAGAGTACCAGTGGAGGTGCAGTCTATCTTGGAGACAGGTTGGTCACGTGGAACAGTAAGAAATAAGAGTCAGTCTCCTTATCCATAGCAAAGGCAAAATATATTGCAATGACAATGTACTGTACGCAAGAGAAAGTTGCGAAAGGTGAGGTTAAGTTGGATTTTGTTCCAACAACAGAGAAAGTAGCAGATATCTTCACAAAACTATTGCCCAAGGAAGTATTTGAGTACCTTCACAATAAATTGGGAGTGGTCACGCTTCCCAAGAATTGACTAACTATCGGGATCACATTCTCAGGGGGAGAATTTGTGTATTTGTTTATCTTTTTTCTCATGTTTGTGATTTTTGCTAAGTGTAATAATTTTTGCCTAAGAATGTTGTGCATGGACTCAGGGGGAGTTTACAACAACCCTTTTGGTATTGTTGTCAAAGGGGGAGAAGAGTTACAGGAAATTGCACGTGTGTTGCCAACAATTCCAAAGGGGGATATTGTTGAGCAAGGTGCAGCGACAATATCATTGTTGTCAACATAGTCATATAGATTGGTTGATGCAGTGGATAGGAGTTTAGAGGTTATTTAGAATATGTACAGTGTAGTTAAATGCTTATGAGGATGTTTTTGATGTTTGGGTGAAGTTGTTACAGGTTGTCCAAGAAGACCGAAGTGGCCCATATGCTAAAGATAAAAGAGAAGTGAAAAAGCAAAGAAGAAAAAGTGTCGCGATATCGCAACATGTTGCATTTTCACGACCGAAAGAGCAAAGAGAAAAAGTGTCACGATATCGCGACATGTTGCATTTTCACGGCCGAAAAAGCAAGGAGAAAAAGTGTCGCGATATTGTGACATGTATTTTCGTGGGCCTAAGCAAAGAAAAAGAGCAAGGAGAAAAAGTGTCGCGATATCGCGACATGTTGTATTTTCACGGTCCTAAGAAAAGAAAAAGAGCATGGAGAAAAAGTGTCACGATATCACGTCATGTTGTATTTTCGTGGGCCAAAGGAAAGCAAAAGGGAAAGGAGAAAAAGTGTCATGATATCGCGACATGTCACATTTTTGTGACTTGAAAAGGGAAGGCAGGCAGAGAAAGAAAAAGTGTCGCGATATCGTGACATGTCATATTTTCATGACTCAAAAAGGGCAGGCAGGAAGAGAAAGAAAAAGTGTCACGATATCATGACATGTTGCATTTTCGTGACTCGAAAAGGGCAGGCAGGAAGAGTAACAAAAGTGTCGTGATATCACGACATGTCACATTTTTGCGACTCAAGAAAAGCCTCAAAATAGAAATGAACAATCATGGAAAAGAAAATGAACAATCATGAAGAAGAAGATGAACAGTCATGAAGAAGAAGACGAACAATCATCGAAGGAGAAAACAAATGCATGCATAAGGGAAAAGAAAATGAACAATCATGAAGAAGAAAATGAATAGTCATGCAAAGAGAAAATGAACAGACATGCAAAGAGAAAATGAACAGTCATGCAAGGAGAAAATAAACAGTCATGACCGAGAAAATGAACAGTCATGGTAGGAGAACATGGTGTCAATTATTTGCATGTGACGTGTTTGAAGAAATGCCTTCTCAAAATATACAACTGGAGTTACAAAGAGAAAGGATGGTTATAAAAGGAGTGTTTCTTGGAGAATTTGTGTGGGGAATTTATTCGGTGAAGTGCGCGAGAGGAGTGTGAGAGGAGAGCGAGAGGCGAGCGAGAAGGATGTGTGTTTTGTGAATTATGGGAGATGTTGGGTAAGCAATAGACCAGTCAGGGTCTTGTAAAAGTGAAGGCATTTTTATGTCAATATTATAGTTCAAAATCGAAGTCCAAGTTGGTGCTTGGCATCAGGGGTTAGTGCTGGTAAATTAGGGGTTGGTGCTCCTTTCTGTGGTGCAAATAAATTAGGAGTTGGTGCTCCTTTCTATTGGTGCAGATAAATCAGGGGTTAGTGCTCCTTCTAGTTGGTGCTGGTAAATCAGGGGCTGGTGCTCATTTTTGTTGGTGCAAATAAATCAGGGGTTGGTGTTCCTTTTTGTTAGTGCAGATAAATCAGGGGTTGGTGCTCCTTCTAGTGGATGCTAGTAAATTGATTGTAAAGTTGTTGCTTTGCAAAGGATGGATTTGGATGGGAGTCCAAACAATCAATTTTTGAGGAGTAGCCAAATTGGTGAACCTCAGTACATCTTGTGTTGTGTGATGCTCTCTTGTTATATTTGCTTTATTTGGTTTTAAGTTTTTATTGTTTCGGCTTTAAGAGTTGAAGATTTAAGTTTTAAAGAGCTACACTAATCCACCCCCCTCTCAGTGTCATTGTGAGACTAACATATCTGTAGTTCTGACTCCTTCTTCTTGGATTTTTGTGGCACTTTCCTGCCTTTCCTTCTAACATGACATTCCACTACTACTGTTTCCTGTGTCGGGTCATTGTTTCTCGAAGACTTCCATTTTCCTTATTAAGGACTTCATTGCCTGGGAATTTCCTCTTGTTCATGTTCCACTGATGCACCATCCTCCAAGTTGTTGTTCCACTGCATGAGGGTTTCATAGCCTATTATTTTCCTCTTTATGTTGATTTAATTTTTTAGGCTTTCAATTTTCATAATCTTGCACTATCCCTGTATGATTCATTCTACTACACTGATCCACCCTTTGGTTCAAGGTGGATTTTCTATTTTTTTTGGTTTCCCCTGTGTGGGAAGTTGTTTTCTCTCAAGCCTGTTTCCCAAGGGTGGTTTATGGTTTTTTTGGCCTTGGGTTGTTTCAAATTTTAAAATCCTGGCTTTGTTTCCTTTTCTCACCCTTGGGAAAGTTTCAAAATGATTTTTAGTGGATGGGGAGGTTTGGTGCTTTCTCCTACCATTTATTTGCTTAAATACTTGTTTGGCACCATTTGATTCAAATTTGGTTCTTTGGCGGGCTTTCCCTTCCTACCCGTTTTTCCTTTGGCACATAGGAAGTCATATTCCTCTGGTGCAAAGGATTGCATCTTCCTCTAGCATTTAGGATGGTGCATCCCTTTTATTGTTTGTGTTCCTCTAGTGTTACCTTTTGTTACAATCTGATGTATTGTGTTGTAATATGATCCTTTGTAATCAGGTTTTGGGATCCTTGATAAAAACCCACTTTTAATATAACTTACCAAAAAAAAATTGGCAAAGAAGAAATTGTGAGTGTGGTAGATTTATGAGATCAACTCCTTTTCAAGCAAAAAGGTATGGGCAAATTATTTCTTGGTTGAGATGATTAATTTATTACTTGAAAATTAAGTTTGGAGTGAAAAGGATTTGATTAGGGTTTCCTTTTCGAAAGTGTATGAGTTAAATGCTTCAAGGTTTTCTGAAATCAAGTGTTGCGATTAAAATCTTGTTTTGCTAGCATTGTTGTTGATACCATTGGATTGTGCAAAGAACTTAAAATAGGGTTTGAAAAGATCATGAGTATCATTGTTATGTGAGATTTATTGTTGATCATTGTTGGAAACATTTTGAGTTGGATGACACATGCTTGGACTAGGGTTTGTAAGTGAGAGTTGGTTCTTGAGTGGTTGGTTGAGCCTAGTCAAGCGGTTGTATGAAGTGATTGTTCAAGTTCCATAAAATAAACTATTCTATATTCTGATTTGAGTTATGAGAATAGAACATATTGAGTCTCTAAAAATTCTCTTTATGCTTCTATGAGATTGATTTGTGAAAGAAATTGAGTTGTGAGAATAGAAAATATTGAGTCTCTAACAATTCTCTTTATGCTTCTATGAGATTGAGTTGAGAAAGTGATTGAGTTGTGAGAATAGAACATATTGAGTCTCTAACAATTCTCTTTATGTGTCTATGAGATTGAGTTGATAAAGTGATTGAGTTTTGAGTGTAGAACATATTGAGTCTCTAACAATTCTATTTATGCTTCTATGAGATTGATTTGAGTTGAGAAAGTGATTGAGCATTGAGTAAAGAACATATTGAGTCTCTAACAATTATGTTTATGTTTCTATGATATTGGAAAAGTTCTGTGTGGACTTGTTAAGTAGATTTGAGGCAAGTCTTTGAGAAGACTTATGGACTAATTTTGTGTGAGATTTTATGAAATCTTACAATACAGATTTGAGCAAGTCCAAGAGAGGACTTATTGAGCAAAATTATTGAGCAGATTTGGACAAGTTCTATGTGATCTTGTTGAGCAAATTTGGAGAAGTTCTATGTGAGCTTGTTGAGCGGATTTGGACAAGTTCTGTGTGAGCTTGTTGAGCAGATTTGGATAAGTTCTGTGTGAGCTTGTTGAGCAGATTTGGACAAGTTCTGTGTGAGCTTGTTGAGCATATTTGGATAGGTTCTAAGTGGACCTATTGAGAAAATTTGAGTAGGTTTTGAGTGGATTTATTGAGTAGATTTGAGCAGGTTTTGAGTGAGATTGTTGAGCATATTTGAGTAGGTTTTGAGTGGACTTGTTGAGTAGATTTGAGTAGGTTATGAGTGGACATGTTGAGCAGATTTGTGCTAGACCAAATGAACTGTGTTTAGTGTATATTTGAGTGATCTTGTTGAGTAGACATGTGCTAGACCAACTAGACTATGTTTAGTGCAAGAAGTGATATGAGTTGTGCTAGACCGACTGGACTGTGTTTAGTACAAAATTGAAATAGATCTTTTGAGGTGATAGAGCAGAGAGGACAATAGTCTTCAGTGGATAGAGATCCATCAGCCAGGGCAGTGAGTATAGGTCTTTTGAGTGGAAACAAGAGTCTTTAGTGGAGAGAGATCCACAAGCCTGTGCAATGGAGGTAGTAGTATTCTAGAGATCACCATCCAGAGTAGAGGAGGAGTTCTCCTATGTATAGATATCCACAAACCATATTTAGGGGATCAACATCTCCTTTGGATAGATGTCCATAAACATTGTAATAGGGAAAGGATTCCCAAGATATTAATTGAGAAAATTTTAGTAAAATATTTTCTCCGTGGTGTTATGTACATTGCTTTGATTACTAATGTTGATCTTTACATTCCATATATTGGTTTGAGGGAAAAAGTAAAAAGTGGTCTTATACTATTAAC